>CM057337.1:875063875-876548477 GCA_030015575.1 Agapanthus africanus
TTGATCCGCAAGAAACCATCTCACAATTTATGATGTTTTTCAAGCCAACTACCTTCCAGGCCTTGATTGACAAGCTAGCGCAAATGGACCAGATGGGCCATAAACCCCCTCTTCCAAAGCCGGACTCCCGAAATGACAAAGGGAAGGGAAAAGCGATCGTTGTCGCTAATGCTCAACAACAACCGAGCGACTCGAAGCCGGTTGTTCGTCAAAATAATATGTGTCCGTACGTAGCCCTTGAGGAGAGGCTAGGATGTTCTTACTCTTTTCCCCGCGATAAAACGAGAAGGTTATTCGAGCTGGCGTTGCGCAACCGACTCATAAATCTGCCGGATCCAAAACATCCGTTGCAACCAAGTGATGTCAATGAGCCCAACTACTGTCCTTATCATCGAGTACTGGGCCATCCGATCGAAGATTGCTACGTTTTCAAAAATTGGCTTGAAAACCAGTACCGACAGGGCAAATTCGTGTTATCTGACAAATGGAAGGTGAATCCCCCGCAGCCCCACACCTCTAAGGGGACGAATACGCCAGGGGCAACATGCTCCGTCGTTGAAGAAGCTCCTTGGAAGGTTATATTATCAGCCAAGACAAAAAGGATGCTAAACGATCTTCAGACATGTCCAGCGATTAGGTGGAAGAACCCGTTGGAACCGCAGGTCATTGAGAGGATGTTGAAGCCACGTACAACTTCAAAGACCGATGGTGGTGGCCCAAGCATTCACGACCAGCAGTCGAAGTCTTCAAAGAAGAAGAAAAAGAAATCAAAGAAGCCCGTGAAGCCTGGCGACAAGCGCACGGACTTGCAAAAACAAATTGACGCGCTGGAGGAATACAACCAGAAGGCACGGACTCCCATTATATTCCAAGAGTTCCTCAATCATGTCTTTCAAGAGGAAGATGAGGGAGAAAGTTCATCTGATGAATCTGAAGAATATGTGGCGAGCTGTCATGTGATTTCCCATTCGTTCATGGACGATGAGGAGAATCCTTGTACTGAAAAGCTGGGGGCAGACCCTGAATCAAAAATTCTGGGGCCATCAGATGAAGTAATTGACGCATTCCTTAATGAAACTCGGTTGAAAAGTAAAGCTGATCGAGAACGCGAGACGGCCATATTCGAAAGGGCCAAACGCCAGCGACTTGATGAAAGAGCTGAGACGATCCCGCTGGAGCAAAATGCCTCCACCATTGAAAAAAGCCAATTCAAGATGAGGAAAAGGTTTGCTAAGGCCATATCAATGTGCATGAAGCTACCATCCTCCAAAGAAAAAATTACCGGTGAAATAGAAATGCACCCCTCCTATTGCTTATATCATCAGAAGGTTTCGCATCCCACTCAAGAGTGCAAAGCTTTCGATAGATGGTGGCAAGGATACGTTGCTCATAGACAACGCTTTAAGCGGGAAAAGCGCAAAACCCGTCGAGAGCGGAGAAATACGACCGAAGGGCTTAAAAGAACTACTGGCGATTGTTGCATGGTTAACACCGGCAGGTCACAAGTGCCTACATTCGGGAGCGATTCTGATGAGAAGCTGGAACTTGCCCCTCTCTTTAAAGAGTCCATTTCGGGAAAAAAAGAAGACCCGAAGGTTTGCGAAAATATTCGGCTGCGGAATCAAACGCTTCCCGAAAAGAATCTCGGATCCTCAAACAGAAAAGATAAAGGGAAAGAAAAGGTCGCTGAAGATATCGTCTTAGATGACCAAGTGGTGGAGGAGCTAAGCGCCAAGGACCCGCCAAAGAAAAATAAGTTGGATTACAACGTTCTAGCGCATCTGAGGAAACTACCCTCGCAGCTCAGCATTCTTGACGCCCTTTTGCTATCGAAGGAGGCGAGAGATTCGTTAATCAAGGCACTACAGGATCCGGAGCAATTCCAAGCTTTCCTGGCCGAGGAAAAGATGAAGGATGAATTGGAGGAAGTGCACACGGCCGATGTCGCTTTTAGTGATGAAGACCTTCTCCTTGGGACGTGCGAACACAATCGCCCCCTTTATGTCTCAGGATACTGTCACGATATAAAAATATGCAAAATCCTGATCGACAATGGATCCTCCGTTAACCTCCTTAATGTGCGGGTGTTAAAAGAAATCTGCATGAGCATCCAGCACCTTGCTCGGGACAAGATCACTATCTCCGGGTTCGACTCCCAGTCATCAAGAACTCTTGGGTCTATGATACTGACGCTACGTTTCGAGCTACTCATCACGGACATTAAGTTCCACGTCATAGACGCCAAGACATGCTACAACGCTTTGCTCGGCCGACCGTGGTTACACGAGTACAACGTCATCCCTTCTACACAACATCAGTGTATGAAATACGCTAAGGATGGTCTCGAGTATACCGTGGCGGGAGAACTGAATCCGTTTTCCGTGAATGAAGTTCGCAAATATGAAGATGCCAAGTACTTCTTACCGGATTTCGAAGACACGGAAAGGTGTCACAAGCTGGAAAACAAAGCTAATGCCACCATCCCTGTCTTCGGCAGCGATACCGAGGAGGAAGAAGAGATAGTTTACTCTGGGCCGTCTCAACACAACAATTCAGGACCGTCCGCTCCTACGTTGATCTTTGGTAGCGACTCGGAAGATGAAATCCATGCTGTGTTCCCCGCTCGACCTTCAATACAATCGTTCGCTGACGAAGAACAAAGTATACAAGTCGCCATGGTGCCACTTAAACACCGTAAAGAACTGGATGCACTTGATATTTACAATGTAGAAGAGCTGCAAACGTTCTATATCCCTCCCAGGCGAGAAAACGAAAAAGCAATTCTATTCTACCGCTCTGAAGAAACCAGAGTGGAGAAAGAAATCTGGCATGGCGCGGATCCTACGCTCGACAGAATTCAGCCTATCCGTCTTCCCAGATATTATACGGAAGGTTTGAAAAAGCTGCTGAAACGCCAGGGGATATCCTTCAAGCAGACCGTTCGAAAAGCCAAGTTCTATGACAAAGTCTGGAACGTTCCCGGGACTCAACGCAAACTGCCTAATGGGAGAATGGAGACAAAAGGACTTGGATACATCCGGTCAAAGAAACGAGAGCTACTAAACAGCTGCTATGTCATGTATGACTTCGATGAAGAAGCGGATGCTCAATGGGAGGACGCTAATCCTGAGCCAGTGAAAGTTCCAGATGCAAAAGTGCCCAGTCCATCGTTCGAAGAACAAATGGACAAGCTTATAAAGGAAGCGGGTCAAAAAGTCCGGGACGATCATAACCGCGAAATGGTCATCTACGAAAAAGCCAAAACGCAACGCCTTCTCCAACAGGCCGTGAAAGATGAAAATGCCGCTTCTTGTCAACCTGTTATAAAGAAGGCTCGACCCAAAGGCAGAAACAAGTCGAAACGCGAAAAAGGCGCTCAACAGCAACGAAGCGGGGCTAAGAGGCCACGCAAGCGGGAGCCGAGCGGTTCCGATCTATCCCTTATGAGAAAAATGGGTCGGGCATACTCTTTTCCTCGGGACAAGACGAAGAAAATACTTGACCTCGCTCTAAAACATCATATGCTTACACTGCCGGAGTCTAAACACCCCGAACAAGCAGGCGAAGTCTCTCACCCAGACTATTGTTTTTATCACCGAGTGGTAGGGCACCCTCTCGAGGACTGCTTCACCTTCAAGAATTGGGTTGAAGATCAATATCATCTTGGCAAGTTCGCTCTGTCTGACAAGTGGAGGGTAACGCCGCCACAAAAGCACGAACCCAAGGCCACGGAAGAAGAACCGGTTCCACATTGGGATTGGAAGCGAATTCGTACTTGTCACGTGATAACAATATTAAAAAAAGAGCCCGAGAACATGGATGGCCTTCCCTGGTGCTTCGAAAACAACAACGACGAGGTAATCTCAGAGTTCCCACCAGCGCCGAAAGAGCTGGAAGATGGAATCCATACCACCGCAGATAACCTTAAGAAAATTGAGTTGGGGACGGCGAATGACCCGCGACCGACATTCATTAGTGAGCTGCTGTCTGAAGAAAAGGTGGCTTCATTAAAAGACCTGCTTATGCAGCATAAAGATTGCTTCGCATGGAACTATTCCGAAATGCCGGGACTAGATCCAGAAATTGCTGTGCATAGATTAGCGATATCTCCGGACGTCAAGCCAGTCAAACAGGCGCCGAGAAGAATGCGGCTCGAGCTTGAGATGAGTATCAATGCCGAGGTCAAGAAGCTGATCGACTCTGGCTTCATCCAGGAAGTTCAATACCCTGAATGGATCGCCAACATCGTCCCGGTGATGAAGAAAAATGGGACAGTGCGCATATGCGTAGACTTCCGGGATCTTAATAAAGCTTGCTCGAAGGACGATTTCCCAGTGCCGGTCACCGAACTGATGATAGACAATACGTCCACTCATGAGGTTTTCTCTTTCATGGACGGCTCGTCAGGATATAACCAGATAAAGATGCATCCCGAAGACCAGAAGCACACCGCCTTGTTCCCCTCCGAACGGCGGCCTGGACTTCGCGTCCATGCCTGAGGTTCGGGGCAGATGCTATTTGGTTTTATCCGTCCACCTCTCCGAAGATGCCAAGTTGATTTATGGCACCGTGTATCAGAGGTTTAGACGGATGCGGCCGATGTAGCAGACTTCGTCAGATTCCCCCTCAGGGTGAGGGGTTTTTGATTGTGGGGACGCTCTTCCCTGCAGGCACAAGCCCCTGCAGTTAATTACGCTACCGCGTCGCGGTAACAACTTTCTCCTTCTCCAGAATTTCATTTCGTGTCGTGTGTGTTTGTCTTATTTTTGGTTGCCCGTGGATTGTATACGGAGACTGAGTAATGCCGTCGCCCGTAGGACGTGGATTAGTCCAAATCCGTATTTACTTAGATTTGGGTTTGGTGTTTTTTGGTTTAAGGATACATTAGTCGCGTTGCGGCTAAGATCAACTTAAACATTCGTCAAGGATACGTTAGTCTTTTTTTGGACTAAGATCGACTTGACGTAGTGATTGATTTAATTATCTGGCCATCGGGACTCGTCACCTCTCTGACGTCGTTGAGGGATTACAACGACAGGCGTCAGAGGAGTTCAGAGATGTACCCTTGAACCAAAGTTGATTTGGAGTTTTATTATTTATTTAAATATCTAAGGACACATTAACCGCATTTGGGGCTAAGATCAACTTAGGCGGGATCGTTTAGATCCGGCAAAAGAGCGTTCGGACTCTATTGCGCCAGTTTAGGGACGTGGTGGTCCGTCGCCAGTTTAGGGACGTGGTGGTCCATTATTAGTATAAGGACGTTTCGGTCCGTCGCCAGTTTAAGGACGTAGTGGTCCATCATTATTTTAAGGACATTTCGGTCCGATATTAGTTTAGGGACGTCTCGGTCCGATATTAGTTTAGGGACGTCTCGATCCAATATTAGTTTAGGGGACGTTTCGGTCCACGAGTTTAAGGACCCCGCAGTCCATATTGATGTGTGGTCGTCGGGACCCGTCACCTCTCTGACGTCGTTGAAGGATTACAACGATGGGTGTCAGAGGAGTTCGGAGATGTACCCTCGAACCGGATATAAATTGATTTAGGAGAGCAGCTGTACTCAGTCGATTTAATTTAAGGACTTACGGCCAAAATTGGGCTAAGTCCAGTTGAAAATGTTCAACACCCTTATTTATTTTTTTTTTTTATTAGACCTGTGCTAGGGTTTTGCTCATACTTGCCCATTTTGATTGGGATCTGCAGATCATTTATTTTGGTCCATTGGACCTTTCAATTGGGCTCTGCCCTTCCAAATAATGCACAGCATTTTATTTATTAGGCCTGTCAAGCCTTTTAATTGGGCTTGGCCCTTCAGGAAGTGAAATGCATTGCATTTGTTAGGCGCTTTGCGCTAATCACTGAGCGCAAGCGCTTATGATGAGGACACGTGTCATACTCTGGCGAGCGCAAGCGTACCAGTGCTGTTGCGCTGCGCTGTTGCGCCGGCGACACGTGGCGTGTTCTCAGCGGGTTGCGCCAATTCCAGAGAGCGAAGCTCTATCTTAAGGGCGCTTAGCGCAAGCGGTTTTATAGCCGACACGTGGCACTCTCTTAAGAGCGCAACGGCGCAGTTTGGAAGTGCAAAGCACTAAGAATCTTTTAGATTCAAAAAGGGAAGTGCAAAGCACTGTTTAATTTCTTGATCTGAAATAGATCAAAGAAAAATAAATTTTTCTTTATTTGAAGAACCAGAGGTTCATACTATTTAATTTCTTGATCTGAAATAGATCAAAGAAAAATAAATTTTTCTTTATTTGAAGAACCAGAGGTTCATAAAAGTGCAAAGCACTATTTATTATCTAAAGATCATTGATCTTGTTTTTAGACCAATGATCTATTAGAAGGAATTTCTTCTCATCCCTGAAGGTTCTTTACCTTTTTCTTGAAATCTTCTCAGAGTTCTCTCTGTTTAAAGTTCTTGAGTTCTCAAGAAAAATGTTGATGATTTCGAATGAGGTCTGGGGTCCTATTTATAGTGCTCACAAATTTGTTGAATTTGTTAACAAGATCTTTTCTGAGTGATTTTGGGAATTTTCCAACACTGGATCTCTGATCCAAAGGCAGAAGAAAATCTTCTGGTTTTGGAAAGAACAGAAAAGATTTCATTAAATTCTTAATTTAGTTTGGCGCAGATGCCCCAGCGCGTGACACGTGTCGCGCAGCGCAGAGCGCAGCGCAAGTGCGCTAGCGCATCTGCGCTGACACGTGTCGCGCAGCGCAGAGCGCAGCGCAAGTGCGCTAGCGCATCTGCGCTGACACGTGTCGCGCAGCGCAGAGCGCAGCGCAGCTGAAGCGTTGCTTCCTTTAAACAGAGCTTTGCTCTGATTGGGTGCGCTTTCTTGGGCGCTGCGCTGACGTATTAGCGCCAAACACGCGGCGCGTTGCGCCCGCGACTTGAAGCGTTGCTTCAAAATTTGAATTTTGAATTCAAACAGAGCTTTGCTCTGATTGGGCGAAACAAATGCCCCCCCACCGTTGCGCTCACGTGGCGCACACGTGAGTGCAACGGTGGCAACCCCCCCTGACCGTTGGATCAAGGGGGAATCTCAAGAGGCGCAAGCGCCTTATAAATAGGACCTCTGGCCCTTAAAAAATTCTCTACCATTTTCTAGGTTTAGATTTTTAGAGCTCTGCTCTTGCTTAAGAATTTCAGAGCTTTGCTCTTGCTTTCAGAACTCTAGAGCTTTGCTCTCATTTCCCAAAGTTTTTTTAGAAAACTTTAGGTAATATTTAATTTAAATTAATTTAAGTCAATTTTAACCAACAGAGCTTTGCTCTCATAGATCTTTTGATCTAAAGAAATTCCCTTTGGGGTTTCATCAACAGAGCTTTGCTTAATTTCAACGTTAGAAACTTTTAGGTAAAATCAATATAAATCGAATTAATTTAAATTAATCTCGATCAAAGAGCTTTGCTCTCACAGATCTTTTGATCTAAAGAGATCCCCATTGGGGTTTCATTAAGCTTTTGTTCATGGGTTTTAATCCTTGAACAGAGCTTTGCCCTCCAGGAATCAATCTCTCTATGTATATTATTTTTCTTCTATTGCTAATCTTCCTGTGGTATTTCCTCCAGGCATAATGGCGGTGCATCTATACAGTTTGCACGAGTTCATCACCTATGACGATATCCGCGCACAGGGTCGTCAACAAAACCAGGAGTTTACAGACGCTCAATGTGCAGAGGTCATGGGTCGTCTGAACGCAAGTGGTGGTTGGCTACTACCCCGTCGTTCAGCTCTTTTGAAAGTCGTGCTGGGAGCAATATGGAGAGCACTTCCGGGTCTTCACGAGGCCCTGCCGCTCACTGCGCTGGATGATGCCAAGGACAAGGTGCATTCAGTGTACCTGACGGGGCTGATCTCGAAGAAACGGCGGGATAGCCTCATTGACATCCTACACCAAATCTTCCAGCAGACGACGATAGTTGCTGCTTATCGAAGGCCGGGAGGGCTTGCCGATGATATTGACACAGAAGAGCGCGAGAGGCTGCGCATAAGAATAATTAGAAAGGCCAGAAGAACTCTGGATAGCCTTACTTTTGAATTCCTCAATCCGTGCCCCGGATCTGAGGTTATACCGTTGTAATAATATTTTTCGTTCACTGCTTTTTTTATGATTGTAAGAACTATTGGCCATATTAATGAAAAAAATTTATCCCAGCTTGTCTTTATTTTTCGTTCTGAGTCTTTTACTTGTGCATGAATGAGTGTGTCTCGAACGCTTGATCAAGCGTAAATCGGATGCTCTTTCTGTAGCTTTCTTCTTTCTCTTATTATCGGCATGCTATCTTAATAAACATGGTTGACAGATAATAGAGTAAGCATGTTGGTTTCTTCAAGAATCATCGATGGCTTAGGCCGCAGGTTCAGATCTGCTGCCTAAGACTTTTCAACTCCATAAGCCGTGAGGGTCTCATAGAGAATTTTCTCTCTACGGATCGAGAGGATCTCGTAGGTGGGTTTTCTCCTTAGGAATCGTGAGGATTCCTAAGTGTGGTTTTCTCTTATAAGTCGTAAGGATCCTACAAGAGAGTTTTTCCCTCTTACGGGTCGAGAGGACCCACAAGCGGTTGTTTCCCTCCTCGTCGAAATTCGACTTCGGAGAGTGAGACCCGTGAATAGTATGCAAGAGACCAGTTTGGATTGAATTGCAGGGCCCCATCACTCAAAAAAAAACAAGCTTTTCGATCCTTGCTGTCTGAGACTTCTTCTTACAAATTGAGACGAATTGGGGATCTGTCTGCAGTTGTAGCGGAACAGTTAATCATGAGTTAAGAAGCTCTCATCACGGAGTGTTTGTATCCGTGAGTCGAGGAGTTTGCTAGGGATTATTTGTTTCCCAAGCGCCAAGGATTATTTGTTTCCTTGGGGTTTGAAACGAGTCGAGGATTCCTACGGAGGCACTGGTGGCTCTGCGGGTCGACGCGGATCAGAAGGCTCTCGTCAAGGAGTGTTTGTATCCGTGAGTCGAGGAGTTTGCTGGGATTATTTGTTTCCCAAGCGCCAAGGATTATTTGTTTCCTTGGGGTTTGAAACGAGTCGAGGATTCCTACGGAGGCACTGGTGGCTCTGCGGGTCGACGCGGATCAGAAGGCTCTCGTCAAGGAGTGTTTGTATCCGTGAGTTGAGGAGTTTGCTGGGATTATTTGTTTCCCAAGCGCCAAGGATTATTTGTTTCCTTGGGGTTTGAAACGAGTCGAGGATTCCTACGGAGGCACTGGTGGCTCTGCGGGTCGACGCGGATCAGAAGGCTCTCGTCAAGGAGTGTTTGTATCCGTGAGTTGAGGAGTTTGCTGGGATTATTTGTTTCCCAAGCGCCAAGGATTATTTGTTTCCTTGGGGTTTGAAACGAGTCGAAAATTCCTACGGAGGCACTGGTGGCTCTGCGGGTCGACGCGGATCAGAAGGCTCTCGTCAAGGAGTGTTTGTATCCGTGAGTCGAGGAGTTTGCTGGGATTATTTGTTTCCCAAGCGCCAAGGATTATTTGTTTCCTTGGGGTTTGAAACGAGTCGAGGATTCCTACGGAGGCACTGGTGGCTCTGCGGGTCGACGCGGATCAGAAGGCTCTCGTCAAGGAGTGTTTGTATCCGTGAGTTGAGGAGTTTGCTGGGATTATTTGTTTCCCAAGCTCCAAGGATCATTTGTTTCCTTGGGGTTTGAAACGAGTCGAGGATTCCTACGGAGGCAGTGGTGGCTCTGTGGGTCGACGCGGATCAGGAAGCTCTCGTCAAGGAGTGTTTGTATCCGTGAGTCGAGGATTTTTTGTTGAAGTCACTGGCTTCTTCGGTTGAAATGAACCGTTGAGGTTTGGCTTCGTCATTTGACGGAATCCGCTGGGGAAGTATGGTTCCTTTTTTGTTTACGCCCTTAGATTGTATACAGGGATCGATGTGATCTTAACTGTAGGGCCAAAGTTTTATCATCATTTGTTTTATCTCCGCGATGCTCAATCATTTCAGCTTTTATATCGCGAAGGTCGCGATTGCCCAATCATTTCGGCTATTTTTTCGCGGTGCCCAATCATTTCGGCTATTTATTTTATTTTTACTCGCTGCTTTTTATTGCGAGTTGCCCAATCATTTCGGCTATTTATTTTATTTTTACTCGCTGCTTTTTATTGCGAGTTGCCCAATCATTTCGGCTATTTTGCATGCATACATTTTTACTTGCTGCTTTTTATTGCAAGTTGCCCTATCATTTCGGCTATTTCGTATGCATGAGCGGCCTACTGGCTTTCGCCGTAAACCTGAAATTGGACACCGATTTCGGCATCAGCACCGCTACAACTGGGATATTACCAGGAGCGAATCATCATTTGCCTCTGTCGTTGTCGAACAAAGGAGGCTTAGCGACCAGGGTTAGGGTCCTGTCGGCTAAGGCTTTTGGCTTCATGAGCCGTAAGGGTCTCGTGAAGGTATTTCTCTCTACAAGTCGTGGGGATCCTGTAGGTGTATTTTCTCCTTAGGAATCGTGAGGGTTCCTAAGTGTTTTGTTCTTCCGTAAGTCGTAGGGATCTTACAGGAGGGTTTTCTCCTCATAAATCGAGGGGATTTATAAGGGTTGTTTACCATGCGAACGTATTCCTAGTCGCGGATGGACCTTGGTTAGGGAAACGTTTATTCGCGCCCGTGGATTGTATACAAGGGTCAATACTGAGCCATTTGTAGGGCAATATTGGAAGTTTGTGGGGGTTTGCTTAAGCACAGGTTTAGGTCTCTGTGACTTAAGACTTTCAAATCCTATGAGCCGTGAGGGTCCCATAAGAAAGTTCTCCTTACGAGTCGTGAGGATCTCGCAAGTGTATTTTCTCCTTAGGAATCGTGGGGATCCCTAAGTGTGTTGTTCCTTTGTGAGTCGTAAGGATCTCACGCAGGTGGTTTCTCCTTATAAGGTCGAGAGGACTCTATAAGGGTTCTTTAACGAAGTTGCGCCCTTTCGGGTTTTCACAAACATTCGCCGGTAGTCCTGCTGTTTTTACTCACGGAGCCCTTTTAGGTTTTCATCCGTGCCCATTTTGCTTATGGACATACCGTTTATTTTTTTTATTTTTTTTATCTCGTCAGCCTAAGGATGCTGCGGTATTAGTTTAGAGACGTTTCGGTCTGTTATTAGGTTAAGGACATTTCGGTCCATCATTAGTTTAAGGACGTTTCGGTCCGTCATGGAGAAGGCTGGCCACTGCTTAGAAAGCTTAAGCTTAGGAAGATAGCGAGCGGACATAGTCGTCGTCATCTATCGTTGACCTAGGCTGTGGCTTATTAAGCGTAATATTTCTTTAGGAAGCGACCGTTTATCGGCCTGAAAGACCTTTCACCGTGCATGTCCATGAGTAGATAGGCCCCACCCTGGTAGACCTTATCAATGATGTACGGTCCTTCATAGTTTGGCTCAAACTTTCCCCGCTTGGCGCAATTGGGGATCATGGGCCTTTTGACCACTAGCACGAGTTCGCCTTGGTGGAATGTCCTCGGCCGGGTCAATCTTTCGTATGAGCGCGTCATCTTTGCTTTGTAAGCTTCCAGATTTTGTTGTGCTAGAAGCCGGATTTCATCAAGGGCGTCAAGCTCTTCAAACCGAAGGTGAGCATTTTCTTCATCCGTCAGCTCGTAGTGGACTGCCACTCATAAAGAGGGTAATTCTATCTCGAGAGGGAGTACTGCTTCCGTCCCAAATACCAACGCGTATGGCGTTGTGTTTGTGGCCGTCTTAAACGTAGTTCGATACGCCCAAAGAGCTTCTTGCAATCTTTCGTGCCAATCTTTCTTATTTCGTGACACTGTTTTCTTCATGATCTTCGTCAAGGTCTTGTTGAAGGCCTCGGCTAGACCGTTAGCTCGCGGATTATAAACTGAGGAATATCTCCAGTCTATATTGTGCTGTTGTGCGAAGCGGCTAATTTTATGACTTCGGTAGGCTGGCCCATTATCAGAGATGATCCTTCTTGGGGTTCCAAACCGGTATATGACATGCGTTTTGAAGAAATGGAGGTTGTTCTCCGTCTTTACTTCCCTCAACGGTACCGCCTCTGCCCATTTGGAGAAGTAATCAGTCGTTGCCAAGATGAAACGATGTCCCTTTGACGATGCTGGTTCGATGGGGCCGACTATGTCAGTTCCCCACATTTCGAATGGCCAACTAGCCACTGTCGGATGCAGTGGATTGGGATGCTGATGGATGAAGTCCCCATGAATTTGGCATGAATGACATTGCCTCGCGTATTCCAGGCAATCCTGCATCATCGTGGGCCAGTAGTAGCCCATCCGCTTGATCTTCAATTTCATCTTTGGGCCTGCTTGGTGAGAACCGCATAGTCCGTCGTGAACTTCCTGGACAACCCTTTTCGCTTCGTCAGGTCCTAAGCATTTCAGCCACAGAGAATCGAATGATCTCTTGTATAGAGTATCGTTGACGAAGGCGAAAGACAGAGCTCGTTTCACAAGCTGATGTCTTATGGACGCTTCTTCAGGTATTCGGTGGAACTTGAAGTAATCTATGAAGACTTCTCTCCAGTCTTCGGTCTTCTCATGATCTTTTATTTGTAGGGTCGCCTGTTCAGTTGCTCCCTTTTCTTTATATGATTCTGTAGGTATCTCTGCTGGGGAGAGCACTCGACGGCTTTGTATCACGATTCTAACGTCATCGAGATTCTCGTCAGCCAGCTCTTTAGCAAGTCTGGCTAGTGCGTCTGCTTTGCTGTTTTCCGCGCGCGGTATGTTCTCCAAAGTATAGGAGGGAATTTGGGTCAACAGTTGTTGCACCTTTTCTCCGTACTTCACCAATTCTGGTTTGCATGTTTGGTAATCGCCGTTCACTTGACTGACGACCAGTTGGGAGTCCCCATATATGAGGAGGCTTTCAATTCCCATATCAATGGCGATCTCGAGGCCTGCTATCAAAGCTTCATATTCAGCTTCATTATTCGTTCTCGGCTCTGTTAAGGAGAAGGCGAAGCGCATTATTCCTCCTTGTGGGGTCACAAAGACGAGTCCTACCCCTGATTTGATCATTGGCGTATTTTGTTTGTGCTTTTTCATGGAGGATGCTCCATCGAAATAAAGCTCCCACCGGGTATCACCACTGTCGATTGCGTCAAACGCATTTCTGTCTGGCAAATCGCAATTCAGAGGGGAATCGGCAGGTATCGGGTGCTCAGCAAGGAAGTCGGCTATGGCCTGACCCTTCACTGCCTTGAGGGGTCGATATGTTATCGAGAACTCCATTAAGAGCAGAGCCCATTTAGCGAGTCATCCCGTCAAGATGGCCCTTGACATTAAATATTTGAGAGGGTCCACCTTTGAAATGAGATGGACTTCGTGCGCTAATGCGTAATGTCTAAGCTTTATTATTGCGAAGATCAACGCTAGGCAGTGTTTTTCAATGGGAGAGTAGTTGCTTTCTGCCCCCAGCAGAACTCGACTTAAGTAGTAGAGTGCTCTTTCTTTCCCTTGATCGTTCTCTTGTACCCATAATGCGCCTAAAGAACCTTCGAGGGCGGTTGTATAAAGAATGAGAGGCTTCCCCTTAACTGGAGCAGCCAACACCGGAGGGTTTTGCAGATACTGCTTGATCTCATCCAATGCGCCTTGGCATTTGTGATCCCAAACGAATGGGGTTCCCTTCTTCATCAGGTGACTGTAAGGACGGCACTTTCCTGAAAGATTAGCTATAAATCTCCGTATGTATGCGAGCTTTCCTTGGAGAGATCGCAACTGTTTAAGAGTTCTTGGCGGAGGCATTTCCATGATCGCCTTAATCTTAGACGGATCTATTTCAATACCTCGGTGTCGAACGATAAATCCTAGGAATTTGCCCGAGGAAACCCCGAACGCACATTTTAAAGGATTCATCTTCAAATTGTATCGCCGAAGGCGTTGAAATACGGTCTTCAAATGCTCGAGATGCTCTTCGTATGACTTGCTTTTAACCACGAGATCGTCGATATAGCATTCGACGACTTCGTGTATAAGGTCGTCGAAGATCTTTGTCATGGCCCTCTGATAAGTAGCACCGGCGTTCTTCAAACCGAAGGGCATCACTTTATAACAAAATATACCAAGAGGAGTCCTGAAGGCTGTGTGCTTCTGGTCTTCGGGATGCATCTTTATCTGGTTATATCCCGACGAGCCGTCCATGAAGGAGAAAACCTCATGAGTGGATGTATTGTCTATCATCAGTTCAGTGACTGGCACTGGGAAATCATCCTTCGGGCAAGCTTTATTAAGATCCCGGAAGTCTACGCATACGCGCACTGTCCCATTTTTCTTCATCACTGGGACGATGTTGGCGATCCATTCAGGGTATTGAACTTCCTGGATGAAGCCGGAGTCTATCAGCTTTTTGACTTCGGCGTTGATGCTCATTTCGAGCTCGAGTCGCATTCTTCTCGGCGCCTGTTTGACTGGCTTGATGTTCGGGGATATTGCTAGTCTATGTACAGCAACTTCTGGATCTAGTCCCGGCATCTCGGAATAGTTCCATGCGAAGCAATCTTTATGCTGCACAAGGACGTCTTTTAACGCAGCCACCCTCTCTTCAGACAGCAGCTCGCTGACGAACGTCGGTCGCGGATCATTTACCGTTCCCAACTCAATTTTCTTGAGATTATCTGCAGTAGTATGGATTCCATCTTCCAGCTCTTTCGGAGCTGGGGGAAATTCTGAGATTATCTCATCGCTGCCGTTTTCAAAGCACCAAGGAAGGCTGTTCATGTCCTCGGACTCTTCTTTTAATATTGTTACCACATGGCAAGTGCAAATTTTCTGCCAATCCCAATGCGGAGTTGGTTCTTCTTTCGCGGCCTCGGGCTCGTGCTTCTGTGGTGGTGCTACCCTCCAGTTGTCAGAAAACGCGAATTTGCCTAGCTGATACTGATCTTCAACCCAATTCTTGAAGGTGAAGCAATCTTCAAGAGGGTGTCCCATTACTCGATGGTAAAAGCAATAATTTGGGTTGAACACCTCGCCTGCGTGCTCAGGATACTTAGACTCTGGCAACGTAAGCATTTGATGTTTTAGAGCGAGATCGAATATCTTCCTCGTTTTGTTCCGAGGAAATGAGTATGCTTGACCCATTTTCTTCCTGAGGGCTAGGTCAATAACGCTCGACTCTCGGATACGTGGCTTCTTAGCTCTGCTTTGTGGTTGTCGAGCGCCTTTCTTGCCTTTCGACTTGTTTTTGCTTTCGCGTCGAACCTTTTTTGTAGCAGGTTGACAAGGAGCGGCATTTTCTTCCTTCACCGCCTGTTGAAGGAAGCGTTGTGTCTTGGCTTTTTCATAGATTGCTATTTCACGATCGTGATCGTCTCGGGCTTTTTGACTCGCATCCCTTATAAGTTTGCTCATCTGGTCTTCAAATGATGGACTGGGCGGTTTTGTATCAGGAACTTTTGCTGGCTCAGGATTAGCGTCCTCCCATTGAGCGTCCGCCTCTTCATTGAAGTCATACATAACATAACAGCTGTTTACTAGCTCCCGTTTCTTTGACCGGATGTACCCAAGCCCTTTTGTTTCTACTCTCCCGTTAGGCAGTTTGCATTGAGTCCCGGGAATGTTCCAGACCTTGTCATAGAATTTGGCTTTTCTAATGGTCTGTGTGAAGGGCATCCCCTGGCGTTTCAGCAGTTTCTTCAAACCTTCGGTATAATATCTGGGAAGACGGATAGGCTGAAGCCTGTCGAGCATGGGATCCGCGCCATGCCAAATTTCTTTTTCCACCTTGTTTTCTTCAGAACGGTAGAATAGGATTGCCTTCTCGCCTTTTCGTCCGGGAGGGATATAGAATGTCTGCAATTCTTCTACTCTGTTGGTGTCGAGTGCATCCAGTTCTTTGTAATGTTCAAGCGGCACCATGGTTATCTGCAGACTTCGATCTTCATCAGCGGAAACCCGTATTGAAGGCCGAGCGGGGAATACAGCGTGAACTTCATCTTCTGAATCACTGCCGAAGATCAATGAAGGAACGGATGGTCCCGGCCTGGTGGATTGGGATGGACCTGAATAAATTATATCCTCCTCCTCCTCGGTGTCACTGCCGAAGACAGGGATGGTGGCGTTAGTTTTGTCCTCCGGTTTGTGACACCTTTCCGTGTCTTCGAAACTCGGTAAAAAGTATTTGGCATCTTCATACTTGCGAACTTCATTCACGGAAAACGGATTCAACTCTCCCGCCACAGTGTACTCGAGGCCATCCCTAGAATACTTCATGCACTGATGCTGTGTAGAGGGGATGATATTGTACTCGTGTAGCCATGGTCGGCCGAGCAGAGCATTGTAGCACGTCTTGGCATCTATAACATGGAATTTGATGTCTGTAGCGAGCAACCCGAAGCGCAGCGTCAATATCACGGATCCAAGAGTCTTTGAGGATTGGGAGTCGAAACCGGAGATAGTGATTTTGTCTCGGGCGAGGTGTTGGACACTCATGCAAATCTCCTTTAACACTCGCACATTGAGTAAATTGACAGACGATCCGTTATCGACCAAGATTTTACCTATCTTTATGTCATGGCAATATCCTGAGACATAAAGGGGGCGATTGTGTTCACACGTCCCGAGGAGAAGGTCTTCATCGCCAAAAGCAACGTCGGCTGTGTGCACTTCTTCTAATTCATCTTTCATCTTTTCTTCGGCTAAGAAGGCTTGGAACTGGTCCGGATCTTGTAGCGCCTTAATCAAAGAGTCTCTGGCTTCCTTCGATAGTAACAAGGCATCAAGGACGCTGAGCTGAGAGGGCAGTTTCCTCAGATGTGCCAGAACGTTGTAATCCACCTTAATTCTCTTCGGCGGGTTTTTGGCGTTTAGCTCTTCCAGAACTTGGTCATCTAAGACGATGTCTTCAGAGACCTTTTCTTTCCCTTTATCTTTTCTATTCGAGGGTCCGAGGTTCTTTTCAGGCAGTGTTCGATTCCGCAGCCGGATATTTTCGCAAACCACTGGCTCCTCCTCTTTTCCCGAAGTTGACTCTTTAAAGAGAGGGGCAAGTTCTAACTCCTCATCAGAGTCGCTCCCAAATGTAGGCACTTGCGACCCGGTAGTGTTAACCATGTGACAATTGCCGGCAGTTCTTTCAAGCTCTTTGGTTGTGCTTCTTTGCTCCCGACGAATCTTACGCTTTTCCCGTTTAAAGCGTTGTTGATTAGCGACGTATCCTTGCCACCATCCATTGAAAGCTTTGCAATCTTGGGTGGAATACGAGACCTTCTGATGATATAAGCAATAAGAGGGGTGTATTTCTACCGTGCCAGTAACTTTTTCTTCAGAGGGTGGTAGCTTCATGCCCATCGATATGGCCTTAGCAAACTTCTTTTTTATCTTGGATTGGCTTTTGTCAGCGGTGGAGGCATTTTGCTCCAGTGGGATCATCTCAGCTCTTTCCTCAAGTCGCTGGCGCTTGGCCCTTTCGAATATAGCTGTCTCGCGTTCTCGACCAGCTTTGCTTTTCAATCGAGCTTCATTAAGAAATGCGCCAATCATTTCAACTGATAACCCTGGGGCTCTTGATTCGGCATTTGCCCCCAGCGTTTCAGTGCCAGAAGTCCCTTCATCGTCCGTGGTCAAATGGGAGATCATACGACAGCTCGCCACATATTCCTCGGATTCATCCGATGAACTTTCTCCCTCATCTTCTTTTTGGAAGACGTGATCAAGGAAATCTTGGAGCGTAATGGGAGTCCGCGCTTTTTAGTTGTACTCATCCAGTGCGTCGATTTGCTTCTGTAAGTCCGTGCGCTTGTCGCCAGGCTTCACGGGCTTCTTAGATTTCTTCTTCTTCTTTTCCGAAAGATTTGACGGCTGACTATGAGCGCTTGAAATACCACCATCGGTCCTCGGAGTCGGACGTGGCTTCAACATCCCCTCAATAACCTGCGGTTCAAAGGGGTTCTTCCACTTGACCGCTGGACAGGTCTGAAGATCATTTAGCATTCTCCTCGTTTTGGGTGATAATACAACCTCCCAAGGAGCTTCCTCAATGACGGAGCATGTTGCCCCCGGCGTATTCGTCCCTTTAGAGATGTGAGGCTGCGGGGGATTCACCTTCCATTTGTCGGATAGCGCAAATTTGCCTTGGCGGTACTGGTTTTCAAGCCAATTTTTGAAAACGTAACAGTCTTCGATCGGATGTCCTAGCACTCGATGATAAGGGCAGTAATTAGGCTCGTTGACGTCACTTGGTTGCGACGGACGTTTTGGATCTGGCAGATTTATGAGCCTGTTGCGCAATGCCAGCTCGAATAGCCTCCTCGTTTTATCACGGGGGAAGGAGTAAGCACGTCCCATCCTGTCCTCAAGGGGTACGTATGGGCGCGTATTGTTTGGACGAGCAACCGGCTTTGAGTCGTTCGGTTGTTGTTGGGCATTAGCGACGATGATCGCTTTTCCCTTTCCTTTGTCGTTTCGGAGGTCCGGCTTCGGGAGAGGGGGTTTATGGCCTATCTGGTCCATCTGCGCTAATTTGTCGATCAAAGCCTGGAAGGAAGTCGGCTTGAAGAACATCATAAACTGTGAAATGGTTGCTTGTGGATCGAGGGATCCAACAAACATTCCCACCGCAGGGGCTTCTTCTATGCGCTGTTCACACTTCGACCATAGATTACGCCATCGTATAGCGTACTGAACCCACGTCTCACCGGGTTTTACCCTGGCGTTAATCAGCGCCGTCATCGGGGTACGCTCACTGGCACTTGCAAAACGTTGGGTGAAGAGCAGCTCCATCTCCGCAAAGGTTTTAATAGAGTCATTGGGAAGCTCAGAATACCATTCGAACGCCGTATCTAATAGGCTTCCAACGAACTGGCGAAGCAAAAGCTTGTCGTCGCCGCCGGTGTTACCGCAAAGCGCCCTGAACTGGGCAACATGTTGATGGGGATTGCCGGTCCCTTTGTAGACATGAAACTTAGGAATTGTGTAACCCGGCGGGTATTTGATTTGGTCGTACCAGCCTGGATACGGTCGCCCCGTTTTTACGACGTGGCCGGCTGCTTCGGCCGCGTGATGAACCTTTATTTGCTGGGCTATATATTCGTCCAGATCAGTTTTAGAGATTGTATCCTCTCTAGCCGTTGATAAAACGGGCTGAGGGTTTGATGTCTCTCCCCTATCATCCCCAAGGACAATTGGGGGTTCTTCAGTTGGGGGATCTGGTTGTATCATCATCCCTATCATGTCCTGGAAGAGGAGGCCCATACGCTGTATATTGGCTGCTTGTTCAGCAGCCTCTTTGTCTCTCTTTTCCAGTACTCGGCGGAGGAACTCGGCGTCGGTCTCTTCCTCTTGGCGTTCATCTAAGGATGCCCCAGGGTTCTCTTTTGGCTCCGTGAGTGCAGCCATTGTAGTCATCATCTCCTGGAGCTTTTGTTGCTGCTCCTGAGCCTTGGTCACTGACCGGGTAAGCGGTCGGTGACCCGTAGAAGTGCGACTTTCCTCCTTTCCAGAAGCCATATAGACCGTATGAACTGTTATGCCCCCTGACTTGGGACGCTTAGGATCACCGCTTTTAAACTTTGTCAGTGTCACGGGAGCTTTCTCTGACCTTTTCCTTTTATGGACCTTTGAGGTTGAAGGAGCCGTTGAAGCGGGCATCCTAGCATTTGTTGCCCCCTGCTGTTTAATGGGGCGGTTTTTGTCCTTTTCCACCTTTGCCTTTTTCTGGTGACGAAAGTGGTCTGGGTCAATCACGGAGTCTTGAACCCTCCGCCAAACTTTATAAATTTTTGACGACAGCCGTTGAGGGGGTTGTTCCTGTTTTGTCTCCGGAGCTTTTTCCATAGGCGGAGGAGATCTTTTCAATGTAGCAATCGGAGAGTTCTTTCTCACCTTCCTCAGCAATTCAAAGCTGTTCCCAGTTGAAACAGCAGCGTTGACCTCCACCACTGGAGCAGGTGGGGTTAGCCCTGAGGGGGAGTTGCCCCCTGCTTTCCTTACTCGTTGCCAATGGCGACGTCGCGCACGACGGGCCGTTGGGACTGGCTCGGAAATCGAGATGGTTTCTTGCTGCCCCCTGTTTGAGTGTGGGGTAACTGCCGACGTCATCCTATCGAAGACTGATGCCTTCTGACCAACTGGGGGAGGAGTGGGAACCGTCAATCTTGTGAAGACCGACTCTCTGATGGGAGAAGCCGCCTTAACGACTTCTAAAGCAGCGGCCGTTGCCCTCTTTGGGACGGCCACTTTATAGTTCTGACCTAGCCTGGTGAAAACGGAGGCTGTTGGTTTAGTAGCAGGCGACCCGTTGACATGGGTCGTGGTAGCAGTGAGCCGGTCGAACACCGACTTCTTGTTCACTTTCGGTGCAGGTGTCGGCCTAGAGAAGCTTGTAGGTGGGACCATGGTCCCGAAGAACAAGCCGGTGGTGGCTTGGGTCACCTGGTCTACCGGCAGAGTCAGGAAGGAAGCCGCTTGGGGCCCATATGTTATACCTCTCGGTGAGGTGGAGCGTCCGTTGCAGTGGCATTTCAAGCAGTTGGTGCAGTTGGTGGCCATTGACTCTTGAATTCTGCGCCAGGTAAAAGACCAAATCTTAGCAACTTGAAATCCGAAGACAACCATTTAACAAACCGCGATTGGTTCGCGAAGACGACACACGAAGTGTGGAGTGGAAAGAGGAAAAGGTCCCACCGGGCGTGACAGAATCTGTTCCCCTCCGAACGGCGGCCTGGACTTCGCGTCCGTGCCTGAGGTTCGGGGCAGATGCTATTTGGTTTTATCCGTCCACCTCTCCGAAGATGCCAAGTTGATTTATGGCACCGTGTATCAGAGGTTTAGACGGATGCGGCCGATGTAGCAGACTTCGTCAGATTCCCCCTCAGGGTGAGGGGTTTTTGATTGTGGGGACGCTCTTCCCTGCAGGCGCAAGCCCCTGCAGTTAATTACGCTACCGCGTCGCGGTAACAACTTTCTCCTTCTCCAGAATTTCACTTCGTGTCGTGTGTGTTTGTCTTATTTTTGGTTGCCCGTGGATTGTATACGGAGACTGAGTAATGCCGTCGCCCGTAGGACGTGGATTAGTCCAAATCCGTATTTACTTAGATTTGGGTTTGGTGTTTTTTGGTTTAAGGATACATTAGTCGCGTTGCGGCTAAGATCAACTTAAACATTCGTCAAGAATACGTTAGTCTTTTTTTGGACTAAGATCGACTTGACGTAGTGATTGATTTAATTATCTGGCCATCGGGACTCGTCACCTCTCTGACGTCGTTGAGGGATTACAACGACAGGCGTCAGAGGAGTTCAGAGATGTACCCTTGAACCAAAGTTGATTTGGAGTTTTATTATTTATTTAAATATCTAAGGACACATTAACCGCATTTGGGGCTAAGATCAACTTAGGCGGGATCGTTTAGATCCGGCAAAAGAGCGTTCGGACTCTATTGCGCCAGTTTAGGGATGTGGTGGTCCGTCGCCAGTTTAGGGATGTGGTGGTCCATTATTAGTTTAAGGACGTTTCGGTCCGTCGCCAGTTTAAGGACGTAGTGGTCCATCATTAGTTTAAGGACATTTCGGTCCGATATTAGTTTAGGGACGTCTCGGTCCGATATTAGTTTAGGGACGTCTCGGTCCAATATTAGTTTAGAGGACGTTTCGGTCCACGAGTTTAAGGACCCCGCAGTCCATATTGATGTGTGGTCGTCAGGACCCGTCACCTCTCTGACGTCGTTGAAGGATTACAACGATGGGTGTCAGAGGAGTTCGGAGATGTACCCTCGAACCGGATATAAATTGATTTAGGAGAGCAGCTGTACTCAGTCGATTTAATTTAAGGACTTACGGCCAAAATTGGGCTAAGTCCAGTTGAAAATGTTCAACACCCTTATTTATTTATTTTTTTTTTATTAGACCTGTGCTAGGGTTTTGCTCATACTTGCCCATTTTGATTGGGATCTGCAGATCATTTATTTTGGTCCATTGGACCTTTCAATTGGGCTCTGCCCTTCCAAATAATGCACAGCATTTTATTTATTAGGCCTGTCAAGCCTTTTAATTGGGCTTGGCCCTTCAGGAAGTGAAATGCATTGCATTTGTCAGGCGCTTTGCGCTAATCACTGAGCGCAAGCGCTTATGATGAGGACACGTGTCATACTCTGGCGAGCGCAAGCGGACCAGTGCAGCGCGTTGCGCTGTTGCGCTGGCGACACGTGGCGTGTTCTCAGCGGGTTGCGCCAATTCCAGAGAGCGAAGCTCTATCTTAAGGGCGCTTAGCGCAAGCGGTTTTATAGCCGACACGTGGCGCTCTCTTAAGAGCGCAACGGCGCAGTTTGGAAGTGCAAAGCACTAAGAATCTTTTAGATTCAAAAAGGGAAGTGCAAAGCACTGTTTAATTTCTTGATCTGAAATAGATCAAAGAAAAATAAATTTTTCTTTATTTGAAGAACCAGAGGTTCATACTATTTAATTTCTTGATCTGAAATAGATCAAAGAAAAATAAATTTTTCTTTATTTGAAGAACCAGAGGTTCATAAAAGTGCAAAGCACTATTTATTATCTGAAGATCATTGATCTTGTTTTTAGACCAATGATCTATTAGAAGGAATTTCTTCTCATCCCTGAAGGTTCTTTACCTTTTTCTTGAAATCTTCTCAGAGTTCTCTCTGTTTAAAGTTCTTGAGTTCTCAAGAAAAATGTTGATGATTTCGAATGAGGTCTGGGGTCCTATTTATAGTGCTCATAAATTTGTTGAATTTGTTAATAAGATCTTTTCTGAGTGATTTTGGGAATTTTCCACCGCTGGATCTCTGATCCAAAGGCAAAAGAAAATCTTCTGGTTTTGGAAAGAACAGAAAAGATTTCATTAAATTCTTAATTTAGTTTGGCGCAGATGCCCCAGCGCGTGACACGTGTCGCGCAGCGCAGATCGCAGCGCAAGTGCGCTAGCGCATCTGCGCTGACACGTGTCGCGCAGCGCAGAGCGCAGCCCAAGTGCGCTAGCGCATCTGCGCTGACACGTGTCGCGCAGCGCAGAGCGCAGCGCAGCTGAAGCGTTGCTTCCTTTAAACAGAGGTTTGCTCTGATTGGGTGCGCTTTCTTGGGCGCTGCGCTGACGTATTAGCGCCAGACACGCGGCACGTTGCGTCCGCGACTTGAAGCGTTGCTTCAAAATTTGAATTTTGAATTCAAACAGAGCTTTGCTCTGATTGGGCGAAACACGCCTTCAGGACTCCTTTGGGTATATTCTGCTACAAGGTGATGCCCTTCGGTTTAAAGAATGCCGGTGCCACCTACCAAAGGGCCATGACGAAGATCTTCGATGACCTTATACACGAAATCGTCGAATGCTATATCGACGATCTCGTGGTTAAAAGGAAATCATACGAGGAATATCTCGAGCATTTGAAGACCGTATTTCAACGCCTTCGGCAATACAATTTGAAGATGAACCCTCTCAAGTGTGCATTCGGAGTCTCCTCGGGCAAATTCCTGGGATTCATCGTCCGACACCGAGGTATTGAAATAGATCCGTCAAAGATCAAGGCGATCATGGAAATGCCTCCGATAAGGACTCTCAAACAGCTGCGGTCTCTCCAAGGGAAGCTCGCGTATATACGGCGATTTATAACCAACCTTTCAGGAAAGTGCCGTCCTTACAGCCACCTGATGAAGAAGGGAACCCCGTTCGTCTGGGACCAAAAATGCCAAAGCGCACTAGACGAGATCAAGCAATACTTGCAGAACCCGCCGGTGTTGGCTGCTCCGGTCAAGGGAAAGCCCATCATTCTTTATACAACCGCTCTCGAAGGCTCCTTAGGCGCATTATGGGCACAAGAGAACGATCAAGGGAAGGAAAGAGCACTCTACTACTTAAGTCGAGTTCTGCTGGGGGCAGAAAGCAACTACTCTCCCATTGAAAAACACTGCCTGGCGTTGATTTTTGCGATAACAAAGCTCAGGCATTATGCATTGGCGCACGAAGTCCGTCTTATCTCGAAGATGGACCCCCTTAAATATTTGATGTCGAAGGCCATATTGACAGGTCGACTCGCTAAATGGGCCCTTCTCTTGATGGAGTTTTCGATAACCTATCAACCTCTCAAGGCAGTGAAAGGCCAGGCCATTGCCGACTTCCTCGCTGACCACCCGATACCTGCCGATTCTCCTCTAAATTGCGAGTTACCAGACGAACATGCGTTTGACACTATCGATGGGAACGATACCCGATGGGAACTCTATTTTGATGGAGCGTCTTCCATGAAGAAGCGCAAACAAAGTACGCCAATAATCAAATCGGGGGTAGGCCTTATCTTCGTGACTCCACAAGGAGGGATAATGCGCTTTGCTTTCTCCTTGACAGAGCCGAGGACGAATAACGAAGCCGAATATGAAACCTTGATAGCAGGTCTCGAGATCGCCATCGACATGGGAATTGAAAACCTCCTCGTATATGGAGATTCCCAGCTAGTCATTAGTCAAGTAAACGGCGACTACCAAACGTGCAAGCCAGAGTTGGTAAAGTACGGTGAAAAGGTGCAACAACTGTTGACCCAAATTCCCTCCTATACTTTGGAAAATATACCGCGTGCGGAAAACAGCAAAGCGGACGCATTGGCCAAGCTCGCCAAGGAACTGGCTGATGAGAACCTCGATGACGTAAGAATCGTGGTACAAAGCCGTCGGGTGCTTTCCCCAGCAGAAATATCTCCGGAATCACCCGAAGAGAAGGGAGCGACTGAACATACGACCCTGCAAATAAAAGATCGGGAAAATACCGAGGATTCGAGAGAAGTCTTTATAGACTACTTCAAATACCGCCGAATGCCCGGAGATGCATCCTCAAGACATCAGCTTATGAAACGAGCTCTGTCTTTCGCCTTCGTCAATGATACTCTGTACAAGAGGTCGTTCGATTCTTTGTGGTTGAGATGCCTGGGACCTGACGAAGCGAAAAGAGTCATCCAGGAAGTTCATGACGGACTCTGCGGTTCTCACCAAGCAGGCCCAAAGATGAAGTTGAAGATCAAGCGGATAGGCTACTACTGGCCCACGATGATTCAGGACTGCCTCGAATATGCGAAGCAATGCCACTCATGCCAAATTCATGGGGACTTCATCCACCAGCATCCAAATCCACTACATCCAACGGTGGCTAGCTGGCCATTCGAAATGTGGGGAACTGATATAGTCGGCCCTATCGAACCAGTATCATCCAGGGGACATCGTTTCATCCTGGCGACAACTGACTACTTCTCCAAATGGGCAGAGGCAGTACCACTGAGGGAAGTTAAGACGGAAAATATCCTCCACTTTTTCAAAACGCATGTCATTTATCGGTTTGGAACTCCGCGACGGATCATCTCCGATAACGGGCCAGCTTATAGAAGCCACAAAATCAGTCGCTTCGCGCAACAATATAATATAGACTGGAGATATTCATCGGTTTATAATCCGCGAGCTAATAGTCTAGCCGATGCCTTCAACAAGACCTTGACAAAGATCATGAAAAAGACAGTGTCCCGAAATAAGAAGGACTGGCATGAAAGACTGCAAGAAGCTCTTTGGGCGTATCGAACTACGTTCAAGACAGCCACAAACACGACGCCATATGCGCTGGTATTCGGTACAGAAGCGGTACTCCCTCTCGAGATAGAGTTACCTTCTCTACGAGCTAACGGACGAAGAAAATGCTCACCTTCGGCTTGAGGAGCTTGATGCCCTTGACGAGACACGGCTCATAGCGCAACAAAATCTGGAAGCTTATAAAGCGAAGATGACGCGCTCATATGAAAGATTGACCCGGCCGAGGACATTCCGCCAAGGCGAACCCGTGCTAGTGGTCAAAAGACCTATGATCCCCAATCGCGCCAAGCGGGGAAAATTCGAGCCGAACTATGAAGGCCCGTACATCATAGATAAGGTCTACCAGGATGGGGCCTATCTACTCATGGACATGCACGGTAAAAGGCCTTTCAGGCCAATAAACGGTCGCTTCCAAAAGAAATACTATGCTTATTGAGCCACAGCCTAGGTCAATGATAGATGACGACGACTATGTCCGCTCGCTATCTTCCTCAGCTCAAGCTTTATAAGCAGCAGCCAGCTTTCTCAATGTCGGACCGAAACGTCCTTAAACTAATAGCGGACCGAAACGTCCTTAAACTAATACCGTAGCATCCGTAGGCTGACAAAATAAAAAATAAAAAATATATAAAAATAAATAAAAATAAATATAAAAAGCGGTATGTCCATAAGCAAAAAGGGTACGGATGAAAACCCGAAAGGGCGCCGTGAGTAAAAACAGCAGGGCTACTGGCGAGTGTTCGTGAAAACCCGAAAGGGCGCAACCTCGTAAAAAAAAGAGAAGAAGAAAATAAATAAAAAATAAAATAAAAACGGTATGTCCATAAGCAAAATGGGCACGGATGAAAACCCGAAAGGGCTCCGTGAGTAAAAACAGCGGGACTACCGGCGAGTGTTTGTGAAAACCAGAAAGGGCGCAACCTCATTAAAAGACACTTATAAGGTCCCCTCGACCTTGTAAGGAGAAACCACCCGCGTGAGATCCTTACGACTCACAAGGGAGCAGCACACTTAGGGATCCCCACGATCCCTAAGGTGAAAATACACTTGTGAGATCCTCACGACTCGTAAGGAGAACTCTCTTATGGGACCCTCACGGCTCATAAGAGTTGAAAGTCTTAACTTACAGAGACCTAAACCTGTGCTTAAGCAACCCCCACAACTTCCAATATTGCCCTACAAGTGGCTCAATACTGACCCTTGTATACAATCCACGGGCGCGAATAAGCATTCTCCTAACCAAGATCCATCCGTGACTGGGGGTATGTTCGCATGACCCTTGTAAGTCCTCTCGATTTACAAGGAGAAAACCCTCATGCAGGATCCTTACGACTTACAGAGAAACATACACTAAGGAATCCTCACGATTCTTAAGGAGAAAATACACTCACAAGATCCTCACGACTTGTAGGGAGAAATACCTTTGTGAAACCCTTACGGCTCACGAAGTCGAAAGCCTTAGTCGACAGGACCTTAACCCTGATCGCTTTGACATCGACAGAGGCAGATGATGATTCACTCCTGGCAATATCCCAGTTGTAGCGGTGCTGATGCCGAAATCGGTGTCTAATTTCAGGTATACGACGGAAAGCCAGTAGGCCGCACATGCATAAAAAATAGCCGAAATGATGGGGCAACTTACAATAAAAAGCAGCAAGTAAAATGTATGCATGCAAAATAGCCGAAATGATTGGGCAACTCGCACTAAAAATCAGCGAGTGAAAACAAAATAAACAGCCGAAATGATTGGGCACCGCGAGAAATAGCCGAAATGATTGGGCAATCGCGACCTTTGCGATATAAAAGCTGAAATGATAGAGCATCGCGGAAATAAAACAAAAAATAATGGTAAAACTTTGGCCCTACAGTTGAGATCACATCGATCCCTGTATACAATCCAAGAGCGCAAACGAAGAGGGAACCATACTCTCCCAACAGGCTCCGCCAGAAAACGAAGCCAAATCTCAACGGTTCATCCCAACTCCGAAGAAACCAGTGTCTTCGGCAAATACCTCAACTCAGGGAAACAAACAATCCTTGATGAGAGCCTCCTGATCCGCGTCGACTCGCAGAGCAACCAGTGTCTCCGTGGGAAATTCTCGACTCGTTTCAACACCAGGGAAACAAATAATCCTTGGCAAATACCTCAACTCAGGGAAACAAACAATCCTTGATGAGAGCCTCCTGATCCGCGTCGACTCGCAGAGCAACCAGTGTCTCCGTGGGAAATTCTCGACTCGTTTCAACACCAGGGAAACAAATAATCCTTGGCAAATACCTCAACTCAGGGAAACAAACAATCCTTGATGAGAGCCTCCTGATCCGCGTCGACTCGCAGAGCAACCAGTGTCTCCGTGGGAAATTCTCGACTCGTTTCAACACCAGGGAAACAAATAATCCTTGGCAAATACCTCAACTCAAGGAAACAAACAATCCTTGATGAGAGCCTCCTGATTCGCGTCGACTCACAGAGCAACCAGTGCCTCCATAGGAAATTCTCGATTCGTTTCAACACCAGGGAAACAAATAATCCTTGGCAAATACCTCAACTCAGGGAAACAAACAATCCTTGATGAGAGCCTCCTGATCCGCGTCGACTCGCAGAGCAACCAATGTCTCCGTGGGAAATTCTCGACTCGTTTCAACACCAGGGAAACAAATAATCTTTGGCAAATACCTCAACTCAGGGAAACAAACAATCCTTGATGAGAGCCTCCTGATCCGCGTCGACTCGCAGAGCAACCGGTGTCTCCGTGGGAAATTCTCGACTCGTTTCAACACCAGGGAAACAAATAATCCTTGGAAAATACCTCAACTCAGGGAAACAAACAATCCTTGATGAGAGCCTTCTGATCCGCATCGACTCGCAGAGCAACCGGTGTCTCCGTGGGAAATTCTCGACTCGTTTCAACACCAGGGAAACAAATAATCCTTGGAAAATACCTCAACTCAGGGAAACAAACAATCCTTGATGAGAGCCTTCTGATCCGCATCGACTCGCAGAGCAACCAGTGTCTCCGTGGGAAATTCTCGATTCGTTTCAACACCAGGGAAACAAATAATCCTTGGCAAAAACCTTAACTCAGGAAAACAAATAATCCTTGACGAGAGCCTCCTGATTCGCGTCGGCTCGCAGAGAAACCAGTGTCTCCGCGGGAAAATTCCCGATTCGTCTCAACTTGCAAGATGAAGCCTCAGGCAGTAGGGACTAAAAAACTTGCTCCCTGAACAATGGAACCCTGCAAGTCGATCTAAAACGGTCCCTTGCATACTATTCATGGGTCTCACTCTCCAAAGTCGAGTTTCGACAAGGAGGGAAACAACCGCTTACGGGTCCTCTCGACTCGTAGGAGGGAAAAATTCTCTTATAAGATCCTTACGACTTATAAGAGAAAACGCACTTAGAAGTCCTCACGATTCCTAAGAAGAAAACACACCTACGAAATCCTCTCGATCCGTAGGGTGAAAAATCTCTATAAGACCCTCTCGGCTCATAGAGTTGAAAAGTCTTAGGCAGCAGATCTGAACCTGCGGCCTAAGCCATCGCTATTTCTTGAGGAAGTCAAGATGCTTGCTCTAATCATCCGTCAACCATGTTTACTAAGATGGAATGCTGATAATAAAAGAAAGAAAAGACGGAGAAATGACACAAGACCTTACAAAAAAAATGTGTATCTTTTATTCATAAACTTGATTAGGTACAGGATACATTGTGTTAAAGAATAAAAAATATATATATACATTTTTTTATCTACAAGTACAAACGATACAAAGAGGGATAGCTACTGAGGATGAAGTGTCTTTAACAAATCCGCAAGCCGCTCTCGCACTTCCTTCAGCGCCTCCTCCTGAGTGGCTGCCGCGGCCACCTCCGCTTCCACCTGGGCCCGCTGCTGTAAAAAAGATGAAAGTTGCTCCTCGGCCGCCTTGTGGGCTGCTTCCTGGCTGGGTGCATCCCGCTTGACAACGTCAAGCTGTTGCCTCAATGATAACCCTTCGGAAGACATTGCAGAAGGCCCTCAAAGACAACCTTCAGCCGTGCAGCATTGGCCTCCACCCGAGCATGCAGTTGGGCAGACTTGCTCGAAGTCTCACTGCGCTCCTTACGCCTTGAAATGACTTCTTGTTCGAGATGGAGGAAGTAAGAAGCGCTCTGCTCAATCCACGCTGCTCTTTGATTACTGGCGGCTAAGGTCTCGGGAGCGGGACGCATCGACTCCAGCTGATGTAGGCGGGCCTCGATCTCCCTGCAATGGTTAACCCAAGATGCGATAATACCTTCGTCATGAAAGTTCACGAGTATCACCAGTATCGGGTTAACCGCTGTAGCGAAGTCTGCGGCAAATGTAGGAGTTTCAACGTCGAGTTCCTCGACGTAGTCACTCAACATGCGCAGACTATTCGCGGCACCTTTCGAAGATTGACGTCTCAGATAAGGACCCGCCGTCATTGTAATGCGAGGCTCGAAAGGCGCCGAGACCGGAACGACAGCTGAAAAGAAACAAGATGTGATCAGATAATAGTACAGAAAATAAAAAGGGGGAGTTATCAATGTGATAGTCGCCGTACCAGCTGAGACAGGTGGCAAGGCCGGAAGGGCCGGTGGCGCAGCCGATCTTTTATCCCCTCCTTCAATCTGTAGCACTGCAGTCGAGATGAGAAAAAAGGGTTAGAAGTAATTCCATCAATGAAAAAGAAAGATATCAATGGAAATCATACTCACCTGCGCCACCAGAGGAAGAAGCGAGTTCGGATGGGAAGGAGAAGTGTAGGAGCAACACCTGATAAAGATGGTCAAAAAGCACTCCTGAAAGACACAACAGTATGACTTTAGTACATAAATTATACGTCTGAAAAGTAAGATTAATAAGTTGAAAACCCATACCTTCCAACATCTTTGACGGTATGAGAGAGGGCTGAGAGGTGACCACCGCTAAGGCAGTAGTTGAAGGTCCTCCCTCGAGCAATGGGGCATCGGCACTGGCTGCACCTGCGTTACGAACAAATATGAACTTGTCAGAAAGGATTGTAAGATAAAGAGGACGGCAACTTAGGATTTACCTGATGAGCTGCCGGCCGAAACGGAGGCGACTCCCTCCTCCATCGACACGAGGCCACCGCCCGTGGCCTCGTCACCCGACTCAATGGGGACCGTTGTCTTGCTCACAAGACCTGGAGACGGCGGGGGACCATAAACGGGGAGGGCTATGACTGGAGCATTGCCAGATTCATGAGAAGGAGCGGTTGGCTCGTCCTCAGGAATCATGGCCACCTCACCCGCTACTCCCTCGGGTTCAGCAGTCACGGTTATCTCGTCCACCGTCACCACAAGGTCATCAGCCTCAGGCACTCCGCCCGCTGCTACCTCGGGCTCAGCAACAACCGCTTGCTCAGGCATAGTGGACATGACCAGTTCGTCAGCCACTACCTCGGGCCCAGCAATCCCAGCTGTGTCATCCGCCACCGACTCGGGCTCGACCAAAGTCTCTCCCCTCATCCCCTCAGGTTCGACAGTCTCTGTCTCCCCCTCGGTTGGGCTTGGCCCTGCGGGTTAGAACATATAAGAACCGACAGCTTTATAAGTCTTATAACAAAATTCTGAAAGAAGTATTACCTGAGGTAGACTTGTCGTTAGCCTCTCTATTAGCGCGGATCGCCTGTCTATGAGCTGTAGACAGGGCGACCAGGGGCTCTTCTGACGGGGTGTCGGCACGAGGGATGGTGCTTGGGCCCGCTCCAATGGCCAAGGCAGCCCTGCGTGCCTTTGCTTCGCGCCTCGACCGCTTCCGTTCCTCCCGGGCTATCACGATGGACCTCTTTGACGCTTCCTTCATCGAAGCGTCGTCGTCCTCATTTAAAGATGCCTCCAGAGCCTTTAAGGCGTCTCTCATCGGCTCTTCAAGACGAACCTCCTGCAGTAGCCCAGAAGAAGCAGGAACATCGGCAGCTGGCAAAACATTTACGTCACTTGGTGGGAACGGCATTAAGGTTTCTGCAATAAAAAAGAGAGAGATTAGATTGACCATAACACAAGGAGAATAAAAACTTGATGAATCGAAACTTACTGAGGCCTAAAGACGCTCTAAGGCGTTCCTCCTCTTGGAAGGTCTTGAGTGAAGCGGCAATGGCTTCTTCAGTGGTGATGCCTGTTGAAAGAAAAGAAGGAAAAATATTAGTCAAAGGCAATAATAAAGATATGATGCAATAGAAAATGTGACTAGTGATTACCTGAATCCGCAAGCCTAGCCAGCCATGCGTCACGCCTTGCCAACCACGCTGAAGTTTCGAGAGCGGCCTCCCAGTCTGTATCATCCGGCGGCGGCATGACTAATCCCTCGTTAGTCCCATATTCACTCAGGCCCTCGGCATAGGGAGCTTGGGGTTCCTGACCGAACGCGACGTCTGCAGCGAAGAGTGACTTCTTTTTCTTCTGCCCTCCGACCCTAGGTGCACGTGGGATCGACTTACGCTTAGCAGCCACCTTGGGACGGCGGGTCCCGATGTCTGCACCCACGCCAGACTCCATCGAGGCTACAACCACTGTCTCCACTGGAGCACAGGGCGCTGGAGCTGCATCTGTAATATCGGGGAGCGGCAATCCGTGCGGAGGACTTTGCGCACGCGATGGCCCGGTTCTAACCTCTTTTAGAGGGGCAACTACTGGAGTCCTAGGAACCAAAGGAGTGTTGCGGTCACTGCCTGGGGGCGCACCCTTACGGTCGACCAGCAGTCGCCTTTCCTCCTTTATAACGGCTCCTGTTGCATGATTTTACCAGTCTTTGTATACGTTGAGGAGTCATGGAGCGCAAGCCGGCGCACTGATAAAAAAATGAGAACCCGTATTCAGGCGCATGAAATGATGCAGCATGTTCTCCATCCCTTCTTCAGTGGCAGCAGGTTCCAGCAAGAAAGCTTCCAAGGGGACCCCTTGATCGTAGCCCAGTTGTTGGGCAAAACGATGCGGGTTATATCTCATGAAAATCGCCGCACCATTCTGCCTGAAGACTAGGAAGCCCGGTCTAATAGAATATAAGTGAAGGGTCTCCCGGGCCGTCAAAACTGAGGCTCCATCCTTAAAGGAGTCTTGTAATGGTCGCACCGCAGTGGTGGACGCCTTTCCAATAGTCAGCACCTTGTCAATAAAGGACATCCCGGCTCCAACGATGTGAGAGCGAAGGAGTAAACCCCTGGCGTTCCGTAGAGATGGGGTCACAATTGATGCGCCGATCAGCTGTATAATGCGAGGGAAACCGCACTTGTCGAAAAACGAGGGCCTTTTGTGCATGCCGAAGACACCCGCAGTGTGTAGCTCGAGCCACGATACAAAGTAGTGCATCGGGAAGACCACGTGCAGTACCCCGGGCTCATTAGCATCCGCTGCTCAACTGAGGCCATGATATATGTGTGCTAAGCCAGCGGTCCCAACGGCCACCTTTACCCCGATGGCCATCCGGTGGGCTGGGTAAAATACAGAGGGCCGCATACGGTGAGAGTGCATTGGGATCGCAAACCAACTCAGCCACAACCCGAGAAATCCTAAGAAAAAGGCCTCCTCGTCCATCCCGGGGGCCGCAATTTCTGCAAAAGACATAGTCGGGAAGTCCAGAAGGAAAAAACCCTTTTGGTCTATCTCCTTCTCAGGCAGGTTGTCCACACCTAAACCGAAAGGGTCATCCAGGGTAGCGAACTTGGCAGCTTCTGATGAGAGGACGCTTGGGCGAAGGAACCGAGCGATGAAATCCTCAAAGTTAACTCCTCGACTCCTATGTTCGATGAAAAGGGACTCATAGATGTTCAACACTTTAATCAAGCTTGGGAATTGGTGTTGAACAGCGTTCTCCGGCGTGAGCCCCCTTACCACCGGCTTAGCACCGAAGACGTACTCATCTGTCGGGAACAACTCCTCATAGTGTTCCCCTATGACTGTTAAACCGGATACCTCCGTGAACTCCTCCAAAGAGATTGACACTTCCCGATCCATGGCAAGGAAAGTGTGGGTAGGAATGTTCCACTGCTCCAAGAAAGCCTTGAACCACCAGGTGGGAAGCGTGGGATACTGGAAGAGAGAGACGTAGACCGCAGTGTACAATCCTAACCTTATCAACTGCGACTTCTTCGTCGACAGGATATACCGGGCCCACGGCAGATAACCGATCGGGTGGCGGGGGATCTGACCAATGTTATATGATTGCCCCCAAGTTCGTGCCTCGCCCTGACAGATACGGCGTCCTAGGATATCCAAAACCATAGGACGCTGAACCGGAATCGCATCCATAGCGGGATGAAGAAAGCCCTTTGAGGTCCAATCAACCATCTCCACGGCATACTGCACCGAGGATGGGGTAGCATAGTGAATCGCCGTAATGGGTTCCGACGGCACTGCGCAAGTGAAGCACCGTCGACCCATGATAATCTGGTTATACCACGACCCCCAAAGGTGGAGACTCTTATATTCCGGGTCGTAGTCCTTAATCATGGCTAGAACATCACGGTCCAAGGGCGCTTCAGGAAACCCTTTCTCTGAGCGGGCGAACGGGAACGAGGTATCGAGAGACATGGTCACTGCAAAGGAACAAGAAATAGCCGTTAGTGCTGCAATTCCAACGCTTAGCGTTTAAAATTTTTTCAATTAACTGAATTTAAAAAAATTAAATAAATTAAAATTAATCACACCACAGTGGGTAGGGGACCAAATGGGGACCCACAAAATCTGGATGAAAGTGCCTCATTTAATAAGACAGCCTCATCATTGGGTGAGACTGTCAGTTAAAGAAAAGATCCACAAGAGAATATTCTCATCAGTGGAGAATCCCTAGAGACAAGGAGAAAATCTTCTCTTTCAGAGCAAAGCTCTGTCACAGAATGACACTTGTCAAATTCTGGTCTCAAAGGAATAAAATTCCTTAAAAGAGCATGGCTCTGTGGTAATAATGGAAAGATCCATCAAAAAAAATTTACACTTAAAAGAATTAAAAATTTTGGAATCTTGAAAAATCCATGAAAACTTATAATAAGTTCTTCATTTTTCAGATCTAAAAGATCTACATTTGATCCAAGAGCAAAGCTCTGTTCATGGGTTAGAACCCATGAACAAGATCTCTGTAGATCTATAAGTTTTTGAGAGCAAAGCTTTGTTTATGAAACCCCAATGGGGATTTCTTTGGATCAAAAGATCTGTGAGAGCAAAGCTCTTTGGTCTAAGATTGGTTTGAATTAATTTAGTTTAATTTAGATTAATTTTACCTAAAGTTTCTAACATTGGAAATGAGCAAAGCTCTGAAATTCTTAAGCAAGAGCAAAGGTCTGTTGAAATCAAAATCTTAAAAAAGATGGAGAAGATTTTTTTTAAGGGCCATAGGTCCTATTTATAAGGCGCTTGCGCCCCTTCAGCTCACCCCTTGATCCAACGGTCAGGAGCTTGCCACCGCTGCACTCACGTGCGCACCACGTGAGTGAAACGGTGGGGGGGGCATTTGTTTCCCCCAATCAGAGCAAAACTCTATTGGAAATTCAAAATTCAAATTTTGAAGCAACGCTTCAAATCTCGGGCGCAACGCGCCACGTGTCAGGCGTAAACGCATCAGCGCAGCGTCCAAAGCAGCGCACCCAATCAGAGCAAAGCTCTATTTAAAGCAAAATTAAAGGAAGCAACGCTTCAGTTGCGCAAGCACTGCGCTGCGCGACACGTGTCAACGCAGATGCACTAGCGCAGTTGCGCTGTGCTCTGCGCTGCGCGACACGTGTCAGCGCAGTTGCGCTACGCGATGCGCTGCTTGACACGTGTCACGCGCTGGGGCATTTGCGCCAAACAGAATCAAGATTCTAAAGAAATCTTTATGTTCTTGTTAAAACAAGAAGATTTTCTTCTGTAAAACAGAAGCCCTTGGATCAAAGATCTAACGGTGGGAAAAATTCCCCAAATCACTCAGAGAAAGATCTCTTTAACTAATTTATGGGCACTATAAAAAGGACCCAAGACCTTAATTCAAAGGCATCAACATTTTTGAGAAATCAAGAGCTTCAAACAGAGAGAACTATGAAAAAGTTTCAAGAAAAAGGTAAAAAACCTTCATAAAATAGAAGAAATTTCTTCTAATAGATCATTGATCTAAGAACAATATCAATGATCTTTACATAATAAACAGTGCTTTGCACTTCTTATGAACCACTGGTTCTTTAAAACAAGAAAAACAAGAAATACTTGTTTTCTTTGATTCTCATTAGATCGAAGAAAACAAATAGTGCTTTGCACTTTATCATGAACCATTGGTTCTAAAAGATTCTCAAATTATAGTACCTTGCACTTGCAAACTGCGCTGTTGCGCTCCTGGATTGGCGCAAGCCACCAGAGCGCGCCACGGGTCAGCAGCGCAGGCGCAGCGCATTAGCGCAGCGCACTGCGCTTGCGTGACACGTGTCAACACCACAAGCGCTTGCGCTTTTGATTGGCGCAAAGCGTCTGAAAAATGCAATGCATTTCTTTTGTTAAAGGGCCAGGCCCAAGTCAAAAAAACCTAGCAGGCCAAATAAATTGCAAAGTAATAAAAAGGGCAGAGCCCAAGTAAAATTGATGCCCTGCATCATTTATAAATGGGCAGAGCCCAAAACAAATTGATGCTCTGCATCCTTTATGGGTAGAGCCCAAATAAAAATAAAAAGAAATGCAATGCAAAAGCAAATAAAATGTTGAAAATTTTCAATTGGACTTAGCCCAATTTTGGCCGTAAGTCCTCAAATTAAATTGACTGAGCAAGATTGCTCTTCTAAATCAATTTATATCCGGTTCGAGGGTACATCTCCAAACTCCTCTGACACTTATCGTTGTAATCCTTCAACGATGTCAGAGAGGTGACGGGTCCCGACGACCACACATCAATATGGACTGCGGGGTCCTTAAGCTCGTGGACCGAAACGTCCTTAAACTAATATTGGACCGAAACGTCCTTAAACTAATAGTGGACCGAAACGTCCTTAAACTAATGGTGGACCACCACGTCCCTAAACTAGAACATGGACCGCCACGTCCCTAAACTGGAACATGGACCACTACGTCCCTAAACTGGAACAATAGAGCCTCCAAATGCTCTTTTGCCGGATCTAAACGGTCCCGTTTAAGTTGATCTTAGCCCCAAATACGGCTAACGTATCCTTAAACATTTAAATGGACTATAAAACTCCAAATGGACTTTGGTTCAAGGGTATATCTCTAAACTCCTCTGACACCTATCGTTGTAATCCTTCAACGACGTCAGAGAGGTGATGAGTCCTGACGGCCATATATTAAACGGATCACCACGTTAAGTTGATCTTAGTCTCAAACAGGACTAACGTATCCTTAACGAATGTTTAAGTTGATCTTAGCCTCAATACGGCTAATGTATCTTTAAACTAAAAACACCAAACCCAAATCTAAGTAAATACGGATTTGGACTAATCCACGTCCTACGGGCGACGATATCGCTTAGTCTCCGTATACAATCCACGGGCAACCACAAACAAAACAAACACACACGACATGAAGTGAAATTCTAGAGAAGGAGAAAGTTGTTACCGCGATGCGGTAGCGTAATTAACTGCAGGGGCTTGCACCTGCAGGGAAGAGCGTCCCCACAATCAAAAACCCCTCAAGCTAGGGGGAATCTGACGAAGTCTACTTCATCGGCCGCATCCATCTAAACCTCCGATACACGGTGCCATAAATCAACTTGGCATCCTCGGAGAGGTGGACGGATAAAACCAAAAAGCATCTGCCCTGAATCTCAGGCTAGACGTACCTCGCGTCGTCGGCCGCCATTCGGAGGGGAACAACCTCTTTGAAGACGCTGAGGAATTACAACGACAAATATCAAAGGGTGAAGAGATGTACCCTTGAACCAAGGTAGATTAAATGATCTGTAGCCCAATTTGGAATCAAGACTAATTAATTATATTGTAAGCCCATTGGCTCAGTTAAGTCTGGATTGAGGACTTATGGCCAACTTGGGCTAAGTCCAATTAAGTCTGGCCTGTTTAACATTTGTCTGATTCCAGTCCACAAAATTTTGAGGGGCTTGATAACATTTCTGTTATAGCTCTGTATGTTATTCAATTTTGAGATTCAATTGAAGGGGAGTCTTTGCCTCTGAAAGATTAGCCAATTTGGCTAAAAATAGTGTTAAACACTAAATAACAAAAGTGTTAAACACTAAAGACAGAATTCTCAAACTATTGTTAAACACTAAAAGAACAATCAGTGTTAAACACTGGAAATAAAGTTGTCAAATTAGTGTTACACGCCAGAAAACACTGGGTATAAAGTTCTCGAATCGGTGTTAAACACTAAAAAAAGTGGAATCACGTGGGGGCACGTGAGAGCGCCCAAAGGTGGGACCAGATCCCCTTTTACCTCGTTCTGCAATTAAGTGTTAAACACTTCTTTATTATTTTTATTTTGAACATCACGTGTTGACACGTGATGGGGATTTATGCGCTGACTGTTAAAGCGTTTGCCAAGGGGCCACGTGGTAACACGTGAGAGCGCCCAAAGCCTTCATTTCCTTTGCTTTTTCTTTCTGCGTTTTGGGAGTCACGTAGGAGCACGTGAGGCATTGCCTCAAAGCTGTTTCCTTTTTATTTTTTGGGGATCTTTTTAGAGGTCACGTGGGGACACGTGACCTAGTTTTATTCCTTCTTTTCTGATCACTACGGATTGGAGTCACGTGTCATCACGTGACCAATGTTCTTTATGTGCATGGAGATCTTTCAAGTCTCTTTATTTTAAGAATTAAATTCTCTGTAGGGTTAAACCCTAATCATGATTTTAGAGGAATTAAATTCCTGTTAGTCCGAGAGAATTAAATTCTCAATTAGGGTTAAACCCTAGTTTCATTCATCTTGAAGGAATTAAATTCCTATAATTTTGGGAGAATTAAATTCTCAGATAGGGTTCAAACCCTAATTTCATATCTTGGAGGAATTAAATTCCTGTGAGTCCGAGAGAATTAAAATCTCAATTAGGGTTAAACCCTAGTTCTGTCCAACTTGAAGGAATTAAATTCCTATAATTTTGAGAGAATTGAATTCTCATATAGGGTTAAACCCTAATTTTATTTTGGAAGGAATTAAATTCCTATAGCTTTGAGAGAATTAAATTCTCTGAACTCAATTCCCCCTCTAAGTTTTAGATCTACATGGCAGGATCTCGACCCGATGAGAATTAAATTCTCAACTTATGGGGAGATGTGTGCTTTGCAAATCTTCAACTAGAGGAAGAACTAAGTTCTTTTTCATAAAAGAGTTAAACTCTTAGATTGAGAATTAAATTCTCTTTATTGAAGTTTTGATTCCCTTTCTTTTCTTACCTAGGGTTTTTCTTTTGTAGAGAATTAAATTCTCCTCTCTTTTCTCTCTGAAATTTCAAGATTACAAAACTCTCTCTTCCTCAAAAATTCTCCTCTGACTCATATTTATAGGAGAAGGAAAAGAATCAATTTGTTTAGTAAATCTTTCATTGAAAGATTTGATTTGTTTCCATCATTAATCCGAGCCTTTAGATTATTAGGTGAATTTTATTCACCGTTGGATGTTTAATCCAAAGATATTCTATTTGTTATTTCTGGTGAGATTGAGGGTAAATATTTCCTTGTCTAAGATTTTTCCATAAATTGGTGATATTTAATCACCCCTGGATTTTTAATCCAACGGTTCTCCTTAATCCTTTCCCATTTGGAAAGATTTTAGAGAAATTCAGAATTTTAATTCTGTTAAACTGTGAGGCTTTTCAAGCCAGTCACATGCTGACACGTGACCCTTGGTCACGTGTGAGCACGTGACCCTCAATTGAGTCATTTTTCAGTAGCTTGTTTATGTTGTTGTTTTAACCATCACGTGTCAACACGTGACCATTGGTCACGTGTGACCACGTGACACCTCGTTGAGATATTTTTCTGACTTTTAGAATTAAATTTTTTCAAGTTATAAGGCTTTCAAAGCCTGCCACGTGCTGGCACGTGACCCTTGGTCACGCGTGAGCACGTGACCCTCAATTGTGTTATTTTTCAGCAGTTTGTTTTCGCTTCTGTTTGATGAAGTTTTAACCATCACGTGTCATCACGTGACCATTGGTCACGTGTGAACACATGATACCTCATTGAGGTAATTCCTGATTTTTTAATCAGGAAACAAATGCCCCCACAGCGTTGCTCTCACGTGTCTGCACGTGAGTGCAACGCTGTCACTTTTGTGGCCGTTGGATTCATCTAGGGAATCGGGAAGATGAAGCATTTCCATCACATCCTATAAATGCAGGGGTCTCTTCAGAAGCGCCTCCACTCTTTCATCTTCTTCCTTGCAATTTTTCTTTGAGAATTTAATTCTCCTTCTCAGAGCTTAGTTCTCTGTTCCAAAATCATCAGAGTTTAACTCTGTCTAAGAAAGACCCAGCACTTCAGGTAATGGCTTTGGACGATCGAAGAAATTTCATACATATAAAACTTTTTGGATTTTAAATCCAAACCAAGGGTTTTCCCTTTTAACAAGAACCCATTTTTAAGTTCTTTAAGAAGAAAACCACTCATTCTTTAATCAACATGCCCTTTAGGGTTTTTCTGATCTTCAGGGGTTAATGGTGGTGTTTTCCTTTTTCCATGGAATTTAATTCCATCTCAAAAAATGTTTCTGGGAATTTAATCCCCCCCCTTTTTTAACAAGGAATTTAATTCTCATGAAGAACTCAGTTGTCTCTTATAACCAAGAGGAAGAATCTTGCACTGGTGGCTTTCCCTAGGGAGCGTACAGAGTTGCTTGAAATCCTTTGTTTATTTAGACAAGTATTCTTCTTGATTGGCTTGTCTATTAAATTCTCATGATCTTTATTTCAGGTATTATGGACGCCCATTTGTATGATCTTGATGAAATCATTTCTTACGGAAACATTCGTGCACTGGGCCGCAGCCAGAACCAAGAGTTCACCAACGCTCAGTGTGCTGAGATCATGAGCCGCTTTGACGAGTACAATGGTCGGCTACTCCCTCGTCGCTCTTCTCTTTTGAAACTCATCGTGCTGGCGATCTGGGAGGCGCTCCCTCTCTTTTGCACTGGCGTACCGCTCGGGGTATTGGATGCCGCCGAGGATAAAGTGCATTCGGTGTATCTGATGAGCCTAATCTCGAAGAGAAGGCGAGACAATCTCATTGATCTCTTGCATCAGGCTTTTCAGCAGTCGGCCATACTTGCTGCTTATCGGAAGGTGGAGGTCATACGTGAGGATCCCGATGCTTATGATCGCGAGAGAAAACATATTAGGATGGTTCGAAATGCCTGGAAGATCTTGGACAAAGTCACTTTTGAGTTTCTTAATCTATGCCCCGAATCTGAGGTCTTGCCATTGTAATTGTTTCTTCTTATTTTTGTATGAACTTTTAAAGTATGAGTGATAAGTTTTTCCTTCCCTTCTGTGTTTGCATGCCTTCTTTCTGGGATTTTGTTATATTGGCATTGTTGCTGCTGACGTGTTCGGCGTGTGAGGAACCATTTTACTTTTCGGCGCATATCAAATTTATTGCTCACGTGCTCTGCACGTGGGGCCCTTTTGATGGGGCTGTTTAATTTTTCATGCCATATTTTTGTGCACAGCATTAGATGCAGAAAAGGAGTCTTGGAAATAGTTCCATCTCCTTAATTTCCAATGCCTTCCCTTTTTTGGGCCTTGGAAATAGTTCCACCATGCAATATTCTCCGTGCGCAGCATTTAATGCTTATCTTTATAACCTGAGGCCATAGCCTTCTTTTTCTCTTCACAGAGAAATCTATTCTCAATTTAGTGTGGTTTATCTTGAGGAAACAACTGAGTGCCATGGCCTGCAACCGCCCCCATGCTCGTCGACAACCATGGGAAGTACCTATCGAGGAGATGATTCCTCGCTTTGCTACACGACTGGTGGATCCCCTTCTCACCGACGACGATTGTGATTCGGCGACATATGAACTCTTGATCCGTAGGGGGTCCCCTCTTCCAATGGGATCCCTTTGGCTCCGGATGATTCTTACTGCCGTGCTTGCTGACATCCCTCCTCACCCAGCGGAGATGACCCTGGCGATGCTTGACGTGGCTGAAGACAAGCTCGAGTGTTTTCACGAAGCGTGTCTGATCACTCAGGCTCTGAAAGATTGCTCGGTTCACCTGTTGGGCCAAATAAGAGCCCGGCGGGCTATTATGTCTGCTTTTGCAGACGAACATGGCGCCAATCGGTGGGGAGCCACTCCTCGTGAAAATCGTCGCTTCGATGTGTTGGAGAAGGCGGCGAGGGAGTTAGAAAATTTTGAATACCGTTTTGTTCACCCTTGTGCCACTGATCCCTTGTTTGGCGATCTTTTCCCGGTAGTGTAGTATGCTTAAATCGATGTACTCTTTTTATCATTGGCTGTTGTATGCTTTTCTGTTGAATTTTCATGTTTGCCGGGTACTCGTATGTGCGTCTTGCTTGCGTAAATGAGCTTCACATTTCTCCATGGAAATTTTCTTTAATTGCGAGCACTATCGTTATGTTGCATGCACATCAGAGCTTTGGGTATCATTTCCGTTCAAATATTCATATAGTTGTAAATGCATGCTCGGTAGGATATGCATCGGAGACTTTCCTTGTTGCCTCCATATCAGGTGATTTGTGCATGTTCTAGATCGAGTATCGCCGTCGAATGGAGGCTTGTTTATACAGTGCTCGAGTGTACCCATCTTTCTTCAGAGGCCGTGGCTGCGAAAGCGGGCTTGCGGGGTCTGATTGAGCGATATGCGGCAAACGTAGTGTCATGTGAGAAGAGACTCGGCCGCAAATTCTCAGAGAGGGAGCTGGCCTCTAAGGCGCTGAACGAGCTCCAAGCCAACCTTACAGCCAAAGACAACAAAGCGTATGAACTCTGGCGAGTACTTCAAGAGTCTATCAAAGAGGTGGTGGCCCTCGATAAAGCTGCCGTGTTCACTCGCGAAAGGGTTGAGGCTCACAAGGCTATCGAGAAAGAGCTTGAAGGCCGGCCTGCCTCGTATCAGGCCCAACAGGCTCAGGTGGAAGCCCGTCTTCTGTAGATATTGAACCATGAAGGCGAGGCCCAGCGGAAAAGGGATGAGCTGACCAAGCTGCTGAATCGCCCGCAGTCCTGAAGACTTGTATTTCTTTTTTTGTACATACTCCTAAATGAGAGTATATTTTTTTTTATGAATTGTACTTTGTATCCATTTTGGTTTATGAATAAAAGACATATTTTTCTTCTCGATGGCGTGTCCCTTTTTATTGAATGTATTATGCGGAGAGTCTATATTGATCTCTTTGTAGGATAACGATGGCTTAGGATTCAGGGTTAAGATCTGCCTCTTAAGACTTTTCAACTTTATGAACCGTGAGGGTCTCATAAAGAGTTTTTTTTTCCTACAGGTAGGGAGGATCCCGTAGGTGTAATTTCTCCTTAAGAATCATGAGGATTCATAAGTGTGTTTTCTCTTGAAAGTCGTAAGGATCTCACAAGAGAATTTTCTTCCCTATGGGTCGTGAGGACCCGCAAGTGCTGGGTGCGGTTGCCCTTATCCGTATTTCACGGGGTCAGGGGTTGCTTTGGATGTTTTCCAGGGTACCATAGTTTTAAGACATTACGGTCGAGGTTAAGGACATCATAGTCTGTTGGTTTAAGGACTCCACAGTCCAATGTTAGTTTTAAGACACACGGTCAAGGTTAAGGACATCATAGTCCATGGATTTAAGGACTCCACAGTCCAATGTTAGTTTTAAGACATCACGGTCAAGGTTAAGGACATCATAGTCCATGGATTTAAGGACTCCACAGTCCGCCGTTAGTTTTAAGACATCACGGTCAAGGTTAAGGACATCATAGTCCGTGGGTTTAAGGACTCCACAGTCCAATTTTAGTTTTAAGACATCACGGTCAAGATTAAGGACTTCATAGTCCGTGGATTTAAGGACTCCACAATCCACGAAATGTGTGGTTATTGGGACCCGTCACCTCTTTGAAGACGTTGAGGAATTACAACGACAAATATCAAAGGAGTGAAGAGATGTACCCTTGAACCAAGGTAAAACCAGTTTGGAATCATTATGGTTGATCGTTAGTTTTAAGACATTGCGGTCGAGGTTAAAGACATCATAGTCCGTGTATTTTAAGGACTCCACAGTCCGATGTTTGCTCTGGATGCTTCACACGGGTTCATTGCCGTGCTCTGCGAGGACCAGGCTCCGCTCTGGACGTTTTCCGCGGGGTCAAAGAGTGACGTTATCCGCGTTCCACGTAACCAGGAATTTTGCTCTGGATGCTTCCCACGGGTTCACTTCCGTGTTCGGCGAGGAACAGGCTCCGCTCTGGATGCTTCACACGGGTTCACTGCCGTGCTCTGCGAGGACCAGGATCCGCTCTGGACGTTTTCCACGGGGTCAAAGAGTGACGTTATCCGCGTTCCATGTGACCAGGAATTTTGCTCTGGATGCTTCCCACGGGTTCACTGCCGTGATCGGCGGGGACCAGGCTCAGCTCTGGATGCTTCACACGGGTTCACTGCAGTGCTCTGCGAGGACCAGGATCCGCTCTGGACGTTTTCCACGGGGTCAAAGAGTGACGTTATCCGTGTTCCACGTGACCAGGAATTTTGCTCTGGATGCTTCCCACGGGTTCACAGCCATGTTCGGCGAGGACCAGGCTCCGCACAGGATGCTTCACACGGGTTCACTGTCGTGCTCTGCGAGGACCAGGATCCGCTCTGGATGTTTTCCATGGGGTCAAAGAGTGACGTTATCCGCGTTCCACGTGACCAGGAATTTTGCTATGGATGCTTCCCACGGGTTCACTGTCGTGTTCGGCGAGGACCAGGCTCCGCTCTGGATGCTTCACACGGGTTCACTGCCGTGCTCTGCGAGGACCAGGATCCGCTCTGGACGTTTTCTACGGGGTTAAAAAGTAACGTTATCCGCGTTCCACGTGACCAGGAAGGGTTGACTTTATCCGCATTTCACGGAGTCGGAGTTTGACTCTCGGTCAGCTGTACACCGTTAAGTCATGGAACTGGGAGTTTCCATTGTTCCGTTTTGCTTGATGTTGTGTCTGTTGTAATGAGACGAATGTCGAGATGATCTCTAGGTTATTTATGAACCGTTGAGATTTAGCCTCTTCCGCTGATGAAGCCTGGGGAGGAGAGGCATGATTCCTTCTTTGTTTGCGCCCCTGAATTGTATACAGGGATTGATGTGATATCACCTGTAGGGCAATCATTTTATTTTTTTATTTCTTTCCGCGATGCTCTATCATTTCAGCTTTTATATCGCGAAGGTCGTGATTGCCCGATCATTTTGGCTATTTTTCGCGGTACCCAATCATTTCGGCTGTTTATTTTATTTTTACTCGCTGCTTTTTATTGCAAGTTGCCCAATCATTTCGGCTATTTTGCATGCATACATCTTTTACTTGCTGCTTTTTATTGCAAGTTTCCCCATCATTTCGGCTATTTCGTATGCATATGTGGCTTGCTAGCTTTTCGCTACAGGCTTGGAATCAGACACCGATTTCGGCATCAGCACCGCTACAACTGGGATATTGCCAGGAGCGAATCATCATTTGCCTCTGTCGATGTCGAACAAAGGTGCCTTAGTAAACAAGGTTAGGATCCTGTCGACTAAGGCTTTTGACTTCATGAGCCATAAGGGTCTCACAAAGGTATTTCTCCCTACAAGTCGTGAGGATCTCATAGGTGTGTTTTCTCCTTGGGAAACGTGAAGATTCCTAAGTGTGTGTTCCCCTGTAAGTCGTAAGGATCTTACAAAAGGGTTTTCTCCTTATAAGTCGAGAGGGCTCACAAGGGTTGTTAACCATGCGAACATATCCCTAGTCACGGATGGGACTCGGTTAGGGAAATGTTTATTCACGCCCGTGGATTGTATACAAGGGTCAGTATTGAGCCGCTTGTAGGGCAATATCGAAAGTTGTGGGGGTTGCTTAAGAACAGGTTCAGGTCTCTGTAACTTAAGACTTTCAAATCTTATAAGCCGTGAGGGTCTTATAGGAGAGTTCTCCTTACGAGTCGTGAGGATCTCGCAAGTGTAATTTCTCCTTAGGGATCGTGGGGATCCCTAAGTGTGTTGCTTTCTTGTGAGTCATAAGGATCTCGCGCGGGTGGTTTCTCCTTACACGGTCGAGAGGACCCTGTAAGTGTCTTTTAACGAGGCTGCGCCCTTTCGGGTTTTCACAAACACTCGCCGGTAGGCCTGCTGTTTTTACTCACGGAGACCTTTCGGGTTTTCATCCGCGCCCATTTTTCTTATGGACATGCCGTTTTCTCTTTTTTCATCTTTTTTTTCTAACAAGGTTGTGCCCTTTCGGGTTTTCACAAACACTCGCCGGTAGCCCTGCTGTTTTTACTCACGGGGCCCTTTCGGGCTTTCATCCATGCCCATTTTGCTTGTGGACATACCGTTTTCTTTTTTTTATTCTTTTATTCTTTTTTTTTGTATCAGCTTTGGGATGCTGCAATCCACCGTAGTTTCTCGACATTTCGGTCAACAGCTAGTTTTAGGACATAGTGGTCCGTCGTTAGTTTAAGGAATTCTCGGTCGGCTGTTAGTTTAAGGACGTTTCGGTCCGTTGTAAAGTAAGCCAGTTACTACTTGTAGAGTTTGGGCTTAGGAAGATAGCGAGCGGACATAGTCGTCGTCATCCATCATTGACCTAGGCCGTGACTCGTCAAGCGTAGTACTTCTTCAGGAAGCGACCGTTTATTGGCCTGAAAGGTCTTTCACCATGCATGTCCATGAGTAGATAGGCTCCACCCTGGTAGACCTTTTCTATGATGTACGGGCCTTCATAGTTTGGCTCGAATTTTCCCCGCTTGGCACGATTGGGGATCATAGGTCTTTTGACCACTAGTACGAGTTCGTCTTGGCGGAATGTCCTTGGTCTGGTTATTCTTTCATATGAGCGCGTCATCTTTGCTTTATAAGCTTCCAGATTTTGTTGCGCTATGAGCCGGGTTTCTTCAAGGGTATCGAGCTCCTCAAGCCGAAGGTGAGCGTTCTCTTCGTTCGTTAGCTCATAATGGACTGTCACTCGTAGAGAGGGTAACTCTATCTCGAAGGGGAGTACCACTTCTGTACCGAATACCAACGCGTAGGGCGTTGTGTTCGTGGCCGTCTTGAACGTAGTTCGATACGCCCAGAGAGCTTCATGCAGTCTCTCATGCCAGTACTTTTTATTTCGAGACACCGTCTTTTTCATGATCTTCGTTAAGGTCTTGTTAAAAGCCTCGGCTAGACCGTTAGCTCGGGGATTATAAACTGAGGAGTATCTCCAGTCTATGTTATGCTCTTGTGCGAAGCGACTGATCTTGTGGCTTTTGTAGGCTGGCCCGTTATCGGAGATGATCCGTCGCGGAGTGCCGAACCAATAGATGACGTGTGTCTTAAAAAAATGGAGGATATTCTTCGTCTTTACCTCCCTCAGCGGTACTGCTTCTGCCCATTTTGAGAAGTAATCAGTTGTCACCAAAATGAAACGATGTCGTCTGGACGATGCTGGTTCAATGGAGCCGATTATGTCAGTTCCCCACATTTCGAATGGCCAGCTAGCCACCGTCGGATGCAGTGGATTTGGATGTTGGTGGATAAAGTCCCCATGAATCTGGCACGAGTGGCATTGCTTCACATACTCGAGGCAGTCCTGAATCATCGTGGGCCAGTAATAGCCTATTAGTTTAATCTTCAACTTCATCTTTAGGCCAGCTTGATGAGAACCGCAAAGTCCGTCGTGAACTTCCTGAATGACTCTCTTCGCCTCTTCAGGTCCCAGGCATCTCAACCACAGAGAATCAAATGACCTATTGTACAGAGTATCATTGACGAAGGCAAAAGACATGGCTCATTTCATGAGCTGATATTTTGAGGACGCATCTTCAGGCGTTCAAAGGGATTTGAAGTAGTCTATAAATACTTCTCTCCAATCCTCAACCGTTTCTTGGTCTTTTATTTGCAGAGTCGTCTGCTCAATCGCTTCCTTTTCCTCGGACGACTCTGGAGATATTTCTGCCGGTGCGAGGACCCGACGGCTTTGTACCACGATTCTGACGTCATCGAGGTTCTCATCAGCCAGTTCTTTAGCGAGCTTAGCTAGTGCATCCGCCTTGCTATTTTCTGCACGAGGTATGCTTTCCAGCATGTAGGAGGGAATTTGAGTCAGCAGTTGCTGAACTCTCTCGCCATACTTCAGCAGCTCTGGCTTGCATATTTAGTAGTCGCCATTGACTTGACTGACGACCAGTTGGGAATCTCCGTATATGAGGAGGTTTTCAATCCCCATGTCGATGGCGATCTCAAGACCTGCTATCAAAGCCTTGTATTCGGCTTCATTGTTCGTCCTCGGCTCTATCAAGGAGAAAGCAAAGCGCATTATCCCTCTTTGCGAGGTCACGAAGATAAGGCCTACCCCTGATTTGATTATAGGCATATTTTGTACGCGCTTCTTCATGGAGGACGCTCCATCGAAATAAAGCTCCCATCGGGTATCACCACCGTTGATCGTGTCAAACTCATGTTCGTCTGGAAGTTTGCAATTCAAAGGGGAATCGGCCGGTATCGGATGTTCAGTGAGGAAATCGGCGATGGCCTGGCCTTTCACTGCCTTAAGGGGCTGATAAGTTATCGCAAACTCCATCAAGAGCAAGGCCCATTTAGCGAGTCGCCCTGTTAATATGGCCTTTGACATCAAGTATTTGAGAGGATCCACCTTCGATATGAGACGGACTTCATGCGCCAATGCAATGTGCCTGAGCTTTGTTATCGCGAAGATTAATGCCAGGCAGTATTTTTCGATGGGAGAATAATTGCTTTCTGCCCCCAGGAAAACTCGACTCAAGTAATAAAGAGCTCTTTCTTTCCCTTGGTCATTCTCTTATGCCCATAATGCGCCTAAGGAACCTTCGAGGGTGGTTGTATACAAAATGAGAGGCTTTCCCTTGACCGGAGCAGCCAGCACTGGCGGGTTGTGCAGATACTGCTTGATTTCATCCAGCACGCCTTGGCATTTGTGATCCCAGACGAACGGGGTTCCCTTCTTCATCAGATGACTATAAGGACGACATTTGCCAGAGAGATTGACTATAAATCGCCGGATGTACGCGAGCTTACCTTGGAGAGACCGCAACTGTTTGAGAGTCCTTGGCGGGGGCATTTCCATGATCGCCTTGATTTTTGACGGATCTATCTCAATGCCTCGGTGTCGGACAATGAATCCTAGGAATTTGCCTGAAGAAACTCCGAATGCTCATTTGAGAGGGTTCATCTTCAAGTTGTATTGCCGAAGGCGTTGAAATACGATCTTCAGATGCTCGAAATGCTCCTCGTATGATTTGCTTTTCTACGAGGTCGTCGATATAGCATTCGACGATTTCATGTATGAGGTCATCGAAGATTTTCTTCATGGCCCTCTGATAGGTGGCACCGGCGTTCTTTAGACCGAAGGGCATCACTTTATAGCAGAATATACCCAAAGGGGTCCGGAAAGCGGTATGTTTCTGGTCCTCGGGATGCATCTTTATCCGATTATATCCTGATGAGCCGTCCATGAAGGAGAAAACTTCGTGAGTGGACGTGTTGTCTATCATCAGCTCAGTGACCGGTACTGGGAAATCGTCCTTCGGGCAGGCTTTATTGAGATCCCGGAAGTCCACGCATATGCGCACTGTCTCATTTTTCTTCATCACCAGGACGATGTTGGCGATCCAGTCGGGATACTGAACTTCTTGGATGAAGCCAGAGTCAATCAGCTTCTTGACCTCGGCGTTGATGCTCATCTCAAGCTCGAGCCGCATTCTTCTCGGTGCTTGTTTGATTGGCTTGATGTCCGAGGATATCGTTAGTTTGTGGACCGCGATCTCTAGATCTAATCCTGGCATTTCGGAATAGTTCCATGAGAAGAAATCTCTATGCCACATAAGCACGTCTTTTAACGCAGCCACCATTTCTTCAGATAGCAGCTCACTGACGAATGTAGGTCGCGGGTCACTTGCCGTTCCCAAATCAATCTTCTTGAGGTTATCTGCAGTAATGTGTATTCCATCTTCCAGCTCTTTTAGCGCCGGTGGAAACTCTGAGATCACCTCGTCATCATTGTTTTCGAAGCACCAGGGGAGGTCATTCATCTCCTCGGGTTCTTCTTTTGATATCGTTATCATATGACAAGTACAAGCTCGCTTCGAAGACCGATGTGGATCTGGTTCTACTCTCGCTGTACGGGCGGCTTTTGGTTCGTGCTCTTGTGGCGGATTTATCCTCCAACTGCTGGATACAGCGAACTTGCCGAGCTGATATTGATCTTCGACCCAGTTCTTGAAGGTGAAGCAGTTTTCAATAGGATGTCCTATTGCCCTATGATAGGAGCAATAGTCTGGGTGAGAGACTTTGCCTGCTTGCTCGGGGTGTTTGGACTCTGGAAGTGTAATCATCTGATGTTTTATAGCGGAATCAAGTATCTTCCGTGTTTTGTTCCGAGGAAAAGAGTATGCTCGACTCATCTTCTACATAAAGGACGAATCCAGATTGCTCGATTCCCGATCGTGTGGCTTCTTGGTCCCGCTTTGTTGCTGTCGAGCGCATTTTCCGCTCTTTGACTTGTTTCTGCCTCTGCGTCGGGCTTTTTGCACAGCGGGATGACAGGGAGGAGCATTTTCATCTTTCGCAGCCTGTTGAAGAAGGTGTTGCGTCCTGGCTTTCTCATAGATGGCCATTTCGCGGTTATGATCGTCTCGAACTTTCTCACCCGCTTCCCTGATAAGCTTGTCCATTCGTTCTTCAAATGACGGACTCGGCATTTTGATTGGAGGATCTTGTTTTGGTGCGGGGTCGGCATTTTCTGACAGGGTGTCCTCTTCTTCATCGAAGTTATATATGGCGTAGCTACCATGGACTCATTCCCGTTTCCCGGATTTCACATATCCAAGCCCGAGCGTTTCCATTTTCCCGTTGGGCAGCTTGCGCTGAGTTCCAAGGACATCCTAAATCCTGTTGTAGAACCGAGCTTGTCAAATGGTGTGTTTGAGAGGTACCCCTTTGTAACAACTCCAATTTTTGTATACCAAAATTTGATTTAAAATTGAAGTATACTTGGAGTATTAATGTTGCTGATAACACTTTAAGTATCTATCTCTTTACAATAATTACAAGAAGGAGCTTGTGGCTCATTGGTAATATCTTGCATTGCTGAACCAAGCCACCAGAGTTCGAATCCCATACCCCACATTATTTTTATTATTGATTTTTTAGAAAACCTTTAGAATACCAAGAGTTTACACGTGCATATCTCACAAAAACCCCACTACACCCAAAGATGTAACACTTGCAGAGGGTAGATGAACCGCCGGGAGAGATCCAGGTCACCGGACTCGGTCGGGAATCGGCCAACTCGGCCTTGACTCGGCCGACTCAGTGATCCGACCGAGTCACGACCGAGTCACCCCCTTTTAGGCCGATTCCGGCAAGGGTCACAACATGAAAGTTGTGTCTTTTGGTATTCCCTACTCACCTGCAAAGTTTCAGACCAATACCACTTCCAGAGCTCTTAAAAACCCCCAATTACTCCACTTTTAATACATTTTTATTACATTTTATCACATTTTTATTTTTTAACTTTTCATCTACCCTAACCCTAACCCTAGCCTAGCCCTATATAAAGGCCCCTACCCTCTACCTTTTCCCCTCACAACTCTAAGCATACTCTCTAAAACTCTTGAGAACTTGGTGCAAAGAGCGAGAAGCGAAGCGCTGCCGAAACCGACGACGGATTCCGGCGACCGGTTCAAGACCGACGTGACGTTTCCGACGAATCGGCAACCACCACACCTTTTAGAACGCTTAGCTTGTCCAAACCCGTAAGTCCCAACCGTCTACCTCTCTTTTCTATATTTGCAAAATACAACTTTTTGAAACCCGACGGAAATCGGACAAACCGATTTCCGATTCGGTTTTTCTTTAAAATTCCACTTGTCACCTAATACATATTATCAACCCTCTTGAATGTTGACTATTAATCACCCTTAAATCAAATTTAATTGTACTTTTCCACATGAAATGACAAGTTCTTTAGAAAACCGTATTTCTTGCATAAAAATACCATCAAGTTAAATTTTAATGTTCTATTTAGATACCCCACTCCTAATCATGTTTATTTTGATAACAAAACTTGTTTCATTCAATTTGGATGAAATTTCACACATGAAATGATAACGTTTATGGAAACCGTATTCTTGCACTTTAATACCCTTAACTTTAACATAACTCATTTCACCTTGAAACTTCACCAAAACTTAATATAAGTCACGGGGTAATGACCTACCCTTACACACACTCATTATAACCCTAATTGCTGAATAACAAAATACAGAATACGATATTATAGGACTTTTTCACTAAAATACCATAATCTTTATAACTTTTAGTTTAATCTTTAAATTGTAAATTCTTTGTAAATAAAACTTATACAAAATGAAAACACGATTGGTCATGGACATCGATCGTTATCTAATCTGTCTTGTGGTGACTAGGCAAGTGTGTCTAGGCTAGTGGTTATTAATTAGGCCCACGACGTGGTTCCTTCCCACTTACCTGGCACTTACCTGGCTGCATGATGGTGAAGAGGCGATTTGAGGCTATAATTATTCATCGTTTAGACCATAGAAGATAGGTTAGATGGTCTAGGAAACCCTAACAACTAAAATATGGAGAACTATATATACTTTTACAAATAAATACCCTATATTTAGAAAATCTTTTCCCTAAATTAAAAGTATTTATAAAACCTGAGCAAAGTGCCATTACAACCCATTCGTGGGGAACCTGTTAGGGATAGCACGGTTCATCGTGCACCCGCAGGCTAGTAGTGCGAGATTCAGACCTCCGCAAGGAGCATTCGGTCTCGAAAGGTTTAAATACAATATTTAAGGAAAGTAATATTTTTGTAAATAAAATATTCATTTAAAAATCATTTAAGTGTTTTATTATATATAATTATCATTTAAACACTTATTTTGTTATAATATCAAGTTTCCACTTTTTCCTAAAAATCATAGATTAAAAGTTACATTAAAATATCACGAATTTCAAATAAACAATTAATACTTTTATTAGGATATATTCACTAGAATAACACAAATAAAATTCACATCCATTACAATAATAAAGACGATTATTAAATACTTGAGGTATATTTTGAAAACTATACAAAAGTACTTTTTACATTAAACCCCCTCAAGTTTCACAAATTACAATAAGGCCCCTAGCTAATATTGAACTTCAAATTATCTTTCTTTTAGTCTGACTCGGGTTAGAGTCTGACTAATTCTGACTTGAATATAATTCAAGTCAATCTATATTTCAATCATATTCCAACACAACTTGAAATCATGAATCCCTGAATACAGTTAACAATATATTCATTTTTGACTGAATCAAACCATGGATATTCATTCCATTATCCTGATATTCCATTTACCTGATTATACAGTTGCAACATGTTTACTGATATCATGGTTTTGGTCAGTCACTCAATTTACATATTCCATTACTACAACACTGTTAAAACATTACGGGGTTTAAAGGGGTAGATTGGTACGGAAGATGTTAAAAGTGGAATGAGGTGGTCAGATTAAGACACCTAACATGAATACTGTTGCTGTTGTACCGTGGCATAACGGTTCCTTGTACTCTCCGTTTGCACTGATCTCTAGCATATAGAGATCCCCCTCGTATACACTGGCATTCTTCTGTACCAAGCTACAAACAACTGCGTTAAACAATATTCCATAATATTCTACAACATAATACTCTAGAAAATACTGTTACTCTGCCATTCTCACTCCACTTTTCTTTGGGACTTACCGAGCGACCTGTTCGCTGACGACATTCTATTTCTTTCTTCTTTGAATGTCGTCAGGTGCGTTGGACCAAGTTGAGACCGAGCCAACAACTGAAGATTTGGAGCAGTTCCAAGAAGATCCAGAGCTCTAGACTTTGTACTTGTTCTTTCCAGTATTTCCTTTTATTATTATGCCACTGTTTAGGCATTGCTTTCTTTTTTTCATTCCAGTTGTATTTTCATTTCATGCATTGTATAAAGAATGTTATTAATAAAAGTTGCTGTTATCTCAATCTTATTTGTCTCTTGTGATTATTTTATATTGCTTAGTTACGCTTAGCGTATGTACTTCTGAGTACATACGTAGCGGGCCTCGTCACGACCACTTCGCCGTACATTGGGAAGCGGGGCGTGACACCATTGGCGCTTCAAGAGCCTTCTCAAGCCTTCCGAGTAATATCTAGGCAAGCGGATGGGCTGGAGCCTGTCGAGTGTAGAATCCGCACCGCGCCAGATTTCTTTCTCTACACTTGTTTCCGTGGACCGGTAGAATAGGATCGCCTTTTCACCTTTTCTCCTGGGAGGGACGTAAAATGTCTGCAGGTCTTGCACACTGTAAGCTTCAAGTGCGTCGAGATCTTTGTAGTGCTCCCGCGGAATCATAGTAATTTGCAAACTCTGATTATAACCAGCGAATGCTTGTATTGACAGCCGAACGGAGAACACAGTATTAACCTCATCCTCCGAGTCGCTTCCGAAGATCAACATGGGGGCGGACAGTCCCGGGTTGTTGCATCGAGACAGCCCAGAATAAATTATCTCTTCCTCTTCCTCGGTATCACTCCCGAAGACAGGAATGGTGGCGACAGCTTTGTTCTCCGGTTTGTGACACCTCTCTGTGTCCTCGAAATCTGGCAAGAAGTATTTTGCATCTTCGTACTTGCAGATTTCATTCATGGAGAATGGGTTCAACTCCCATGTCACAGTATACTCGAGACCATCCTTAAAATACTACATACACTGGTGCTGTGTAGAAGGAATAATTTTGTACTCATGCAACCAAGGCCTACCGAGCAAAGCATTGTAACATGTCTTAACGTCAATGACGTGAAATTTAATGTCTGTGACAAGCAGCCCGAAGTGCAGCGTCAGTATTATAGACCCGAGGGTCCGTGATGACTGGGAGTCGAACCCGGAGATGGTGATCTTATACGAGCGAGGTGTTGAACGCTCATGCAGATTTCCTTCAACGCTCGCACGTTGAGGAGATTGACGGAAGATCCATTGTCGACCAGGATTTTGCCTATCTTTATATCGTGGCAATATCTTGAGACATAGAGGGGACGGTTATGCTCGCACGTCCCAAGGAGGAGGTCTTCGTCGCCGAAGGTGATATCGGCTGTGTGTACTTCCTCCAGCTCGTCCTTCATATTTTCTTCGGCGAGAAAGGCTTGGAATTGCTCCGGTTCTTGTAGCGCCTTGATCAACGAATCTCTCGCTTCTTTGGATAGTAAAAGGGCGTCGAGAATGCTGAGCTGCGAAGGTAACTTCCTCAGGTGCACCAGAACGTTGTAGTCCACCTTACTCTTCTTTGGCGGGTCTTTGGCAGTCGGCTCTTTAATGACTTGGTCATCTAGGACGATATCCTCAGAGACCTTTTCTTTTCCCTTATCCTTTCTTCTCATGGATCCGAGATTCTTTTTCGGAAGCGTACGATTGCGCAGCTGAATGTTTTCGCAAGCCTTTGGTTCTTCCTCTTTCCCTCAGATGGATTCTCTAAAGAGAGGGCCCAGAGCCATTTCATCGTCAGAGTCGCTCCCAAAGGTGAGAACCTGTGATCCTCCGGCGTTAACCGTGCGCCTGTTACCGGTAGTTCTTTTATGCTCCTCGGTCGTACTTCTCTGCTCCCGAAGAGTTTTTCGTTTCATCCGCTTAAAATGTTGCCGGTGAGCAACATATCCCTTCCACCATCTTTTAAAAGCGTTTCACTCCTCGGTGGGGTGCGAAATCTTTCGATGATATGAGCAGTAATTAGGATGCATCTCTGCTTCATTCCCATTGATATGGCTTTAGCAAACCTTTTTCTCGTCTTGAATTCGTTTTTATCCGCAAAGGATGTCCATTGATTTGATGGGAGTGTCTTGACTCTTTCATCCAGTCGCCGGCGTTTGGCTCTTTCCAATATGGCCATCTCACGCTCCCGATTGGCTTTACTTTTCAGACGAATCTCATTCAGGAAGACGTCGATCATCTCGTCTGACTGCCATAGAAGTTCTGGTTCAGGACCCGCCCCCGGTTTCTCGGTGCAAGGAGCCTCTTTATCATCTATCAACAAGTGAGAGATCACATGACAACTTGCTACGTAGTCCTCGGATTCATCTGATGAGTCTTCTCCATTATTTTCGTCCTCGATGACGTGGCTGAGGAACTCTTGGAGCGTGATTGGAATCCGCGCCTTCTGGTTATACTCTTCCAGCGCGTCAATCTGTTTCTGTAAGTCCGTGCGCTTGTCGCCAGGCTTCACGGGCTTTTTGGATCTCTTCTTCTTCTTCTTTAAAGATTTTGACGGCCGGGCGTGAGTACTTGGGCCATCACCACCAATCTTTGGAGTTGGGTGCAGCTTCAGCATCCCTTCGATGACCTGAGGTTCCAGTGGGTTCTTCCACCTGATCGCCGGGCATGTCTGGAGATCATTCAGCATCCTTTTGGTTTTGGCTGAAAGCACGACCTCCCATGGAGTTTCTTCAACAAAAGAACAAGTTGCCCCCGGTGTGTCCGTCTTCTTAGGAGTGTGCGGTTGTGGTGGGTTTACCTTCCACTTTTCGGACAGCGCAAACTTGCCTTGTAGGTACTGATCTTCGATCCATCCTTTAAAGACGAAGCAATCCTCGATCGGGTGACTTACCGTTTGATGGTAAGGACGGTAATTGGGGTTATTCACCTCGCTGGGTTGCGGCGGTCGCCTTGGATTTGGTAAGTTGATAAGCCTGTTGCGCACCGCCAGCTCGAACAGCCTCCTTGTTTTGTCCCGTGGGAATGAGTAAGGACGCTTCATTTTCTCATTATAATAGCGTCGTCTCTCCTCCAATTGATCTGTTAGCGTTGGAGCACTGGGCTGTTGTTGAGTATTCGCGACGAAGGTCGCCTTTCCTTTACCCTTGTTGTTCCGAGGTTCCGGCTTCGAGGGAGATGGTCTGTGACCCATCTGATCCATCTGGGCTAGCTTGTCTATTAAAGCTTGGAACGTGGTCGGTTTAAAGAACATCATGAACTGTGAAATAGTTGCATGAAGGTCTAGGGTGCCCGCGAACATGCCCACCGCTGGTGCTTCTTCGATGCGCTGTTCGCACTTCGACCACAAGTTCCGCCATCGGATTGCATATTGAACCCAAGTTTCGACCGGCTTCACTCTTGCATTAATCAATGCAGTTATCGAGGTGGGTTCACTGGCGCTCGCGAATCGCTGAGTGAACAACAACTCCATCTCTACGAAAGTTTTGATAGAGTCGTTCGAAAGCTCGGAGTACCACTCAAACGCTGTCTCCGATAAGCTGCAGACGAATTGGCGAAGCAAGAGCTTATCGTCGCCGCCGGTGTTTCCATAAAGAGCCCTGAACTGGGCAACATCTTGGTGGGGATTGCCTGTCCCCTTGTAGACATGGAATTTCGGGATCGTGTAGCCCGGCGGGTGTTTTATCTGATCATACCAGCTCGGATATGGTCGCCCCGTTTTGACGACTTGGCCGACTGCCTCAGTTGCCTGGTGAACTCTTATTTGCTGAGAAATATAGTCATCTAGGGCGGCCTTGGAGATTGTCTCCTCTTTGGCTGTTGACAGAGCCGGAGGTGGATTTGATGTTTCTCCCCTGTCGTCTTCGATGATAATTGGAGGATCTTCAGCGGGAGGATCCTGTTGGATCATCATCCCGACCATGTCTTGGAACAGGATAGCCATTTGCTTTATGTTGGCCGCTTGTTCCGCAGCCTCCTTGTCCTTCTTCTCGAGCATTCTATGAAGGAATTCAGCATCGGTCTCGTGTTCGCGACGTTGTTCCGATGACGCCTCCGGGCTTTCTTTTGGTCCGGTGAGCGCAGCCATTGCAGTCAGCATCTCCTGGAGCTTCTGCTACTGTTGTTCCTGGGCTCTTGTGATGGATCGGGTGAGTGGTCGATGGCCTGTAGAAGCACGGCTATATTCTTTCCCGGATGCCATATAGACGGTATGCACTACCATGCCCCCAGAATTAGGGCGTTTGGGTTCAGCGCCTTTGACATTCTTCGCAGGCACAGGGATCTTCTCCGGCCTTCTCTTCTCACGAGCGGTCGAAGTTGAGGGGGCCGTTGCGGTGGGCATCCAGATAGCTTTTCGTGGCTTGGAAGGATGGCTTACTTCCTGTTGGACCTTCAGCTTCTTGTGCTGGCGGGAGAAATTTGGATCGATCACCGAGTCTCGGGCCTGCCGCCAGACTTTGTAGATCTTGGAGGACAGCCACTGCGGGGACCGTCCTGGCTTTGCTTCCGTAACCTTCTCCAGTGGAGGAGGATACCTTTTCAATATAGCGGTAGGAGAATTCCTACGCACCTTATTCAGCAGCTCGAAGTTGTTCCCAGTTGGAACAGCAGCATTAATCTCCGCCGTCGGGGCTGGTGGAGTTAGCCCAAAAGGAGAGTTGCCTCCTGACTTCCTCACTCGGCGCCAGTGGCAACGTCGAGCATGTCGTGCTGATGGAATTGGCTCAGTAACGGAGATGGCATTGTCTTGCCCCCTGTTCAGGTGTGGGGCTGTTGCCGGCGTCAGCCTATTGAAGACTGATGTCTTTTGAGCAGCAGGAGCGGGAATGGGAGTTGGGACGGTCAGTCTTGTAAAGACCGATCTCTTAGCAGGAGAAGTCGCCTTGACGACTTCAGGAGCAGGTTTGGTTACTCTTTTTGAAATAACCTTTTCTAGGACCGCGAGTTTCATTGTGGGCCCGCAGGAGTTTTGGCCCAGTCTGGAGAAGACCGAGGCACTGGTGTTGGGCGACCCGTTGAGAGGGGTCGCAGTAGCTGTAAGTCGATCGAAGACCGACTTTTTAGGAGCTTCTGGTACGGGCACTGGGGTGCTGAAGCTTGTCGGCGGAAGCATGGTTCCGAAAAACAGCCCTGTGGTGGCTTGAGTAATCTGCTCCATGGGCATCGTGAACAAAGAGGCCGCTTGGGGCCCGTAGGTTATGCCCCCAGTTGAGGCAGGACGAGAGCTGCAGCTGCAGTTGGATCACTTCGAGCAGGTGAATGCCATTGCTGTTTTGCTTTCTGCGCCAAGCAAGAGACCAAATCTTAGTAACTCGAAACCCAAGGGCAACCATTAACAAACCGCGATTCGTTCACGAATACGACACACGAAATGTGGAGTGGAAAGAGGAAAAGGTCCCACCGGGCGTGCCAGAATCTGTTCCCCTCCGAAAGACGGCGCAAGACTGACGTCTTGCATGAACTTCGGGACAGATGCTAATTGGTGCTATCCGTCCACCTCTCCGAAGATGCCAATTTGATTTATGGCATCATGTATCAAAGGTTTAAACGGATGCGTCCGATGTAGCAGACTTCATCAGATTCCCCCTCGTTTGAGGGGGTTTTTGATTGTGGGGACGCTCTTCTCTGCAGGCGCAAGCCCCTGCAGTTAATTACGCTACCGTATCGCGGTAATAACTTTCTCCTTCTCCAGATGGTCACTTCGTGTCGTGGGTGTTTGTTTTGTTTGTGGTTGCCCGTGGATTGTATACGGAGACTAATTTATGTTGTCGCCCGTAGGACGTGGACTAGTCCAAATCCGTATCTTTCTTAGATTTGGGTTTGGGGGTTGTGTTTAAGGATACGTTAGCCTTATTTGAGGTTAAGATCAACTTAAACGTTTGTTAAGGATACGTTAGTCTATTTTTAGACTAAGATCAACTTAACGGGATCATTTAGATCCAACGAAAGAGTAATTGGGGGCTCTGTTGTTTAGTTTGGTGACGTTGCGGTCGATAAGTAGTTTAAGGACATTGCTGTCCAATGTTAGTTTTAAGACATTGCGGTCAAGGTTAAGACATCATAGTCCGTGGATTTAAGGACTCCACAGTCCGGTGTTAGTTTCAATACATCACGGTCAAGGTTAAGGACATCATAGTCCGTTGTTAGTTTTAAGACGTCACGGTCAAGGTTAAGGACATCATAGTCCATGAGTTTAAGGACCCCACAGTCCGTGAAATGTATGGTTGTAGGGACCCGTCACCTTTTTGAAGACGTTGAGGAATAACAACGACAAATATCAAAGGGGTGAAAAGATGTACCCTTGAACCAAGGTAGATTAAATGATCTGAGCCCAATTTGGAATCAAGACTAATTAATTATATTGTGAGCCCATTAGCTCAGTTAAGTCTGGATTGAGGACTTATGGCCAACTTGGGCTAAGTCCAATTAAGTCTGGCATGTTTGACATTTGTCTGATTCCAGTCCACAAAAGTTTTGAGGGGCTTGATAACATTTCTGTTATAGCTCTGGATGTTATTCAATTTTGAGATTCAATTGAAGGGGAGGCTTTGCCTCTGAAAGATTAGCCAATTTGTCTAAAAGTAGTGTTAAACACTAAATAACAAAAGTGTTAAACACTAAAGACAGAATTCTCAAACTAGTGTTAAACACTAAAAGAACAATCAGTGTTAAACACTGGAAATAAAGTTGTCAAATTAGTGTTACACACTAGAAAACACCAGTGTTAAACATTGGGTATAAATTTCTCAAATCAGTGTTAAACACTAAAAAAAGATGGGTCACGTGGGGACACGTGAGAGCGCCCAAAGGTGAGGCCAGATCCCCTTTTACCTCGTTCTGCAATTAAGTGTTAAACACTTCTTTATTATTTTTATTTTGAACGTCACATATTGACACGTGATGGGGATTCATGCGCTGACTGTTAAAGCGTTTGCCAAGGGGTCACGTAGTAACACGTGAGAGCGCCCAAAGCCTTCATTTCCTTTACTTTTTCTTTCTGTGTTTTGGGAGTCACGTGGGAGCACGTGAAGCATTGCCTCAAAGCTGTTTCCTTTTTATTTTTTGGGGATCTTTTTAGGGGTCACGTGGGGACACGTGACCTAATTTTATTCCTTCTTTTCTGATCACTGCGGATTGGGGTCACGTGTCATCACGTGACCAATGTTCTTTATGTGCATGGAGATCTTTCAAGTCTCTTTATTTTAAGAATTAAATTCTCTGTAGGGTTAAACCCTAATCATGATTTTGGAGGAATTAAATTCCTGTTAGTCCGAGAGAATTAAATTCTCAATTAGGGTTAAACCCTAGTTTCATTCATCTTGAAGGAATTAAATTCCTATAATTTTGGGAGAATTAAATTCTCAGATAGGGTTCAAACCCTAATTTCATATCTTGGAGGAATTAAATTTCTGTGAGTCCGAGAGAATTAAATTCTCAATTAGGGTTAAACCCTAGTTCTGTCCAACTTGAAGGAATTAAATTCCTATAATTTTAAGAGAATTGAATTCTCATATAGGGTTAAACCCTAATTTTATTTTGGAAGGAATTAAATTCCTATAGCTTTGAGAGAATTAAATTATCTGAACTCAATTCCCCCTCTAAGTTTTAGATCTGCATGGCAGGATCTCGACCCCATGAGAATTAAATTCTCAACTTATGGGGAGATGTGCGCTTTGCAAATCTTCAACTAGAAGAAGAACTAAGTTCTTTTTCATAAAAGAGTTAAACTCATAGATTGAGAATTAAATTCTCTTTATTGAAGTTTTGATCCCCTTTCTTTTCTTACCTAGGGTTTTTCTTTTGTAGAGAATTAAATTCTCCTCTCTTTTCTCTCTGAAATTTCAAGATTACAAAACTCTCTCTTCCTAAAAAATTCTCCTCTGGCTCCTATTTATAGGAAAAGGAAAAGAATCAATTTGTTTAGTAAATCTTTCATTGAAAGATTTGATTTGTTTCCATCATTAATCCGAGCCTTTAGATTATTAGGTGAATTTTATTCACCGTTGGATGTTTAATCCAAAGATATTCTATTGTTATTTCTGGTGAGATTTAGGGGAAATATTTCCTTGTCTAAGATTTTTCCATAAATTGGTGATATTTAATCACCCCTGGATTTTTAATCCAACGGTTCTCCTTAATTCTTTCCCATTTGGAAAGATTTTAGAGAAATTCAGAATTTTAATTCTGTTGAACTGTGAGGCTTTTAAAGCCAGTCACATGCTGACACGTGACCCTTGGTCACGTGTGAGCACGTGACCCTCAATTGAGTCATTTTTCAGTAGCTTGTTTATGTTGTTGTTTTAACCATCACGTGTCAACACGTGACCATTGGTCACGTGTGAGCACGTGACACCTCGTTGAGATATTTTTTCTGACTTTTAGAATTAAATTCTTTCAAGCTGTAAGGCTTTCAAAACCTGTCACGTGCTGGCACGTGACCCTTGGTTATGTGTGAGCACATGACCCTCAATTGAGTTATTTTTTAGCAGTTTGTTTTCGCTTCTGTTTGATGAAGTTTTAACCATCACGTGTCATCACGTGACCATTGGTCACGTGTGAACACGTGATACCTCATTGAGGTAATTCCTGATTTTTAAATCAGGAAATATACATGTTCACTCGTTCGCCAAGTAGATAATGGCGCCAAATCTTGAGAGCAAAAATTACGGCTGCCAATTCCAAATCATGCGTCGGATAATTGCGCTCATGAGTTTTCAGTTGTCTTGAAGCATAAGCCACAACCTTACCATGCTGACGTAGAACACATCCTAATCCCTTACCGGATGCATCACAATCCACTTCAAAACCTCCAGACTGGTCCGGTATAACGAGAATAGGCGCTGATGTCAACCTTGACTTGAGTTCTACGAAAGCCTGTTCGCATGCTTCTGACCACACAAATTCTTCATCTTTACGTGTGAGCTTGGTCAGGGGTGTTGCTATCTTAGAAAAGCCTTCAATAAACCTTCTGTAATATCCAGCCAGACCTAAGAAACTTCAAATGTCCTTCACTGATTTTGGTGTCGGCCATTCGCTTACTGCTAAAACTTTCGCTGGATCCACAGAGATTCTTTCACCTGATACGACATGTCCAAGAAAACCAACTTGATTTAGCCAAAACTCGCACTTGCTGTACTTGGCATAGAGCTGATGCTGTCGCAGAGTTTTCAGGACAATTTGTAGGTGCTCAGCATGTTCTTCCCGACTCTTAGAATACACCAGGATGTCGTCGATGAAGATGACAACAAACCTGTCTAAGTACACCCGGAAAACTTGATTCATCAGGTTCATGAATATTGCCAGTGCGTTGGTCACTCCAAATGGCATCACTAGAAATTCATAATGACCATAACGAGTTCTGAAAGCCATTTTATGAATATCAGCTTCCTTGACCTTCACCTGATGATAACCTGAACGAAGATCTAATTTAGAGAAAACACAAGATCCACTTAGCTGATCGAATAAATCGTCGATAAGCGGTAGCGGATACTTGTTCTTTATCGTGACTTCGCTCAAGGCTCTGTAATCAATGCACATTCTGTATGAACCTTCCTTCTTCTTCACAGGCAGTACTGGTGATCCCCAACTTGAAGTGCTGGGACGAATCCATCCTTTCGCCAATAATTCGTCCAACTGAGTTGACTTCCTTCAAACCCTCCGGACTTAATCGATAAGGTGCTTTGATCACCGGTTGTACTCCTGGTACTAAATCAATGCTGAATTCAAGAGCTCGATCGGGAGGCAAACCTGATATATTTTCAGGAAACACATCATCGAACTCTCGAACCACTTCTGGCCTTGATTCCTCCTCTGCTTGAGTTGCTGCAATCACTGCTTTCTTTGGCTTCGCCTTGTATGTACTTGGCTCCAGGGTACGGTCTCCACTTTTGAAATAGAAGACCGGATGATCTGGAATCTCAAATACTACCCTTTTTGACGACAATCGATGGTAGCATAAAAGGTTCCGAGCCAATCCATACCTAGCACCACATCGAAGTTCGGTATGTCCAGCACCTTGAAGTCAGCATAGAATTCTCTGTTGCAGACGACTACTGGACACGAGCTGTATCCCATCGTTGCCTTTAGAACGCCATTTCCCGAATTGACATTCCAGATGGACACAAGCGGTGTGACTGGAATCGCATAAGTTCGAACGAACCGTTGCGACATAAAGCAGTGAGATGCTCCAGTATCGAAGAGTGCTAGTGCAGAGAGTGAGGCTACTAAGATTGTACCTAAGGTATGTGGGATATGTTTTAGGTATAGGGAAAAATATGTAGATAAGTAGGAAAACTGAAAGAAGGTTGAGAAGAAAAGGGTTACCAGTGATAACTTAGCCAGTGGCCTCAGCTTCTTCCACGGTCATCGTGAAAGCCTGTCGCCGTGGTACATTCCTCCTCACCTAAGGAGTATTCCTCGGAACGTTCCTTTGAGCTTGATGGAACTGATGAGGAGGAGGTGCATCTTGTGGTCCTCTAGGTGGTGGAGCAGGTAGTGCAAGTCTTGGAACAGGTGCCTGAAGGGCTGGTCGCTGCTGGTAATTGATTGCTGGCCTGGGTGCAGCAACTGGGTTTTGTCTTTGGGGACAAGACCCAATATCATGAGCAGCTGAGCCGCAGACTAAGCAAAGACGGTTGGCTCGCCAGCAGTCTTTCATCATATGTCCAGTTCTCTTACAGTAGGTACAAAAGGCTGGGTTGGGCTTGTTGTTCGGTACTCCCGGTCTCCTTGGCACAAATGGTGGCCTTGACGAGGCTCCTCCTGCTATCTGGTTGACAGGGCACTTAACTCCTGCAGACTGAGGTCTACCCCTCGCCTTTACCACTGCCTCATAACGACGGGCAACTTTCAGAGCCGATTCATGAGTCGGAAAATCTCCTGTGGCCAGTGCAGCCTGGATCTCCGAATCTAAACCTTGTTGAAATCGACGGGCTCTGATCTCATCCGTCGGTATTAGGTGTGCCGCAAATCTGTTAAAGGATTGTGTTAGCTGTGTAGTATGTGATATTTTTAAAAAAAATCGAATTTATTGAGACATATCTTACCGACTGAGCATGGTGAACTCAGCGTCATACTCATTTACTAACCCGGTCCACATCGAACCCTGTTGCAGATGGATGAACTGTTGTTCCATGTAGAACCTGGCAGTCTCAGGGAAGTACTTAGCGTCGAACATGTCGCGGAAATTCTTCAATTCAATGGGTTGTTCAAGACGGCTTTCTTCTGCCTTCCACCAATTCCGTGCATTGTCTGTGATTTGCAGTTTCGCAACACGGGCCCAAGCTCCCTCTGGCACTTGTGCCGCTGCCAGATCATCTTCGATACTCTGAGCCCATTCCTCGATTTCCAGTGGACTCTCCTTTCCTGAGAAATGTTTGGGGTGCAAAGCCCTGAATTGCTTCACCCCAGGTGCTTCTGCCTTGGGACGGTTCATTAAAAGAGCAGTCTGCTGCTGCTTTCCCTCTAGGAGGCTGCGGGTTGCCTCAAGCAGAACCGTCTGCTCGTTGAGCGGAGCAGGGACGACAGGTGTGATTGGTAGTGGAGGTGGAGTGTTGTTGAAGTTGGAGCTGGTGTTGTTTGGGGAATCCATAAACTTGAATGAAAAATTTTGGGTTAGGACTGATTCAAAGTATATGCAATGATCAGATTCAAGGAACAGGAATTGTAAAGAATGTTTTAGTTGCTGGTTCTTGTGTTATATTACTTAGGTTGTTCACGCAGAACAAAACTGCATGATAGTGTTCCATACAGCTCTGACCTGCATGGGCAACCAACAAAACCTGTCATGCCCCGCTTCCCGGTGTACTGGCAGAGGGCGCGACGAGGCCGGTACATATTAACTGTGAAGTAAATACGCTAAGCGTATCTAAGCAATATAAATATAACTACACAAGAGACAAGATATAATAAAACAACAACTTTATTTATTCACATTCTTTTTACAATACATGGAAAAGTAAATACAACCGAATGAATCCAATGCCTAAACAGTGGCATAACAGAAATAAAAAGTACTGAAATAAAAATGTGTACAATAAAACTAGAGCTCTGGGTCATAGGCAAGCTGATCCAAATCCTCACTAGTAGGCTCAATCTCCTGAGTGTCCAGATCACCTGACAACATTCCAAAGAAGAAAGAGAAGGAATGTCGTCGGCGAACAATCGCTCGGTAAGTCCCAAAGATAAAGGAGGAATAGAATAGACAGAGAAAAAGTTGCTTTTAAAGTTGTATTATATTGCATTAGTGTTAACGTTGTTGTTTGTAGCTTGGTACAGAAGGATGCCAGTGTATACGAGAGGAGTCTCTATATGCTAGAGATTAGGGCAAATGGAAGTACAAGGAACCGTTATGCCACGGTACAACAGTAACGGAATATAGATTAGGTGTCTTAAATCTTGCAGTCTCGTGCCACTTCTAACACCTTCCGTACCAATCTACCCCTTAAACCCTGTGAAGTATTGTATTGTATTGTTTGTGTTGTATTGTAACTTGTATTGTCTTGTATAGATGGATGACTTGCCGAAACCATGATATCAGTAAATGGATATAACTGGAGAATCATGTAAATGGAAGTATATCCATGGTTCGGTTCAGTCAATACAGATTGAATATATGTATTCCAGGATTCATGTTGAATTGTAGATTATAGATTGTACTTGAATCATATTCAAGTCAAATTATTTATAATGAGACTCAGTCTGAGTCAGAACAATTAGAAAAGAAATTGAAGTCCTGATTGTTTTGATATTATCGGTAACTGTTGCACATGGACGGCAGGATTTATGTCTTTTTCAAAGATGATTACTGTGTTGATAACACCGTTGTTAAGTTGTCTACCTTAAATAGGCAAGCACCCACTTCTCCGGCTCCCTGAGGCTCAAGAGATTGGTCCCTTTTAAACCTATGTTTACTAGGGTCCTTAGGGTAATTTATAGAACTTGAGGGGGTTTTATGTAAAAATACTTTTGTATAATTTTCAAAATACACCCCAAGTATTTAATTATCGTCTTTATAGTTTTCATAGATGTAGATTTTATATTTGTGATATTTCTAGTGAAAATAACCTAATTTCATAATATAGGGTATTTAATTGTAATATTGAACTTGTATAGAATTCATGGTATTTTAATGTAAAGTGATACTTTTGATTTAGAAAGGTTGGAATATTTATATCATATCAAAAATAGGTATTTTGATAATACATATATATATATATATATATATATATTATATTTCTAGAAATCTCATTTTCTTAAGATAATCGTATTTTAAATCTCTCGAGACCGAATGCTCCTTACGGAGGTCTGTATCTCGCACTACTAAGCTCAGTGATATGCGATAATCCGCACCATCCCAGTCGGGTTCCCCAAAATGAGTTGTAGCGGCGCTTTGCAAATATTTATAAAAATACGAATTCTTATAGAAAACGGTTTTAATAGTTAATGGTATTTATATGTAAAGTTTCATTTTCCCATATTCTATATTCCCGAAAGGTATTGTGCTATGTTGAATATGAGTGTTGTGAGGAGGTAGGTCATTACCTCGTGATCTACTTAAAGGTATAGCAAGATTGCGATGTTTAAATGTCGAAATTAAACTACATGGTATTTTAGTGAAAAAGTACGATAAAAATTGAAATAGAAATCCTTTTGATATGAAACTTGTTTAATATGACTTGTTAATGTTTAATAGTCAACATGTAAGGGTTTAGTATGATTGTATTTAAGAAAAAGTGAGATTTTTAGGAAGAACCGAATCGGACATCGGATTAACCCCGATTCCGTCGGGTTTTAAAAATACATGTTTTTAGAATAGCAAAGTGAAGAGGGAGAAGGGAATTATAGGTTTGTAGGTTAGGGATTAGGAAGAGGAAGCGGTAGGAGGCGCCGGTGCATCATTTCATCGCCGGGAGCTCCTAGGGTCGTCGTCGGAAAATCGCCGAAATTTCACCCTTTGTTAACTTCAATTGCACACTAAAATTTCTAGAGGAATTTCTTGAGAGTTTGGACAGAATTTTGAGTGATGGGGTGTGTCTAGGGGTGGTATTTATAGGGTAAAGCTAGGGTTAGGGTTAGGTGAAGGGTTGTATTGAAAATTGTATTAATTTGTAAAAAAAATAGGGTTTTAATTGGTTTTAAAAGGCTCTGTTAAATTACAGGGAAATTAAAGTGTACAGGGGGTTAGAGGAGGCCAAAAGACAAACTTTTGCTGTTGGCAAATCGGCGATCCGACTCGGTCCGGCCGACGCCGCCGGCCCGAGTCGGCCGAGTCAGGCCGATTCGAAGCCTCCACGTGTCCAGAGACTGTTGGTGTACCCCCTGGGATAGTTTTTTTATTTGTGTAGTGTGGTTTTACGAGTTATGCACGCGTAGACCCTTAGACTTCTAAAAATTCAAAATAAAACAATATAAAAAATAATGTGGGGAATGTGATTTGAACTCTGGTGATTTGGTTCAGCAGTGCAAGGTCTTACCAATGAGCTACAAGCTCCTTCTTATTATTAAAAAGCAAAACAATTACTTATAGTGCTCATAGTAAATGCAAATACCCCAAGTATACTTTAACTTTTAAACAAATTTTTGTACACTAAAATTGGAGTTGTTACAACGTCAAAGTGCTCGTTATCCATCCCGATGATCATCTTCAAATGGAGGAGCCTTATTACAAATGACAGCCTACTAAATTCCGTACAGCCTTCGTACAGATCTTGATCGTTTTTCTCCAGAAGTTTCTGCAATTCCTCTAATTCACCGGTGACTTCAGACGGTTCAACATCATTCATTTTCTCTCCAGCAAATAAATCTTCCAACATTTCATGTGTGTCATCTATCCTATCATCCGTCGGCAATTCAGCTTGAGAAACTGCGGTCTCATTATCCATCCCCGTTTCCTCATCACGTATTCCCTCGCCATGATAATTCCAATGTATATAGATCGGTTCAAAACCCTCTACAAATACATCTTCTTTTATCACTTCACGTTGAAAACGTGTTTTATTCTTACATTTCTTACAAGGATAGAACAAAAGTCCGTCTCAGCTACGCTTTGGGTTCTTATCTGCATAATCTAAAAAGGCTTTAAGCCCATCTTTAAATCGGGTGTCTCTCAAACTATACCTATCTTTTTTCCCCATGTGCATTAACGACTTATCTGAAAGAATTCTCATATGTTATCACATAGATAATAATATGAGTTTAATATATCTTATGAGTTTATTACAAGCTCATCATTAAATAAATTTTCAAGTCTTAAATAAAATTTCATGATGTCGACGCATCAAAACATCTAAAGTCATTTAAGATTAGCATAAGTACTCAGGGAAAAAGGTCGGGACCAATAATTAGTTTCACGGCTGTCAGGGATAAAGGTCCTAATTCCCATTACGAATGCAACACTCACATCTCACTTCCTTCTGTTTTTCATTCATTTCGAGAAAATTTCGGCAGCGCTTTTGTCACGACCCGAAAGCGGCACGTGACCGGCACTTAGATCATATGATGTCTAAAGATATCGACGCGATCCAAGTAAGCCAAAAACCCGAAATCTAAACATTTTTAAAGAAATAGCAGAGGTGAAGTTTTTAAAAAGAGTTGTTAAATGGAATCAAGTTTCTTTTTAAATTATAAGTAAGTTTGTTTAAAAAATGCCTATGTCATTTTAAAATCGGGCAGCACCTCATTTGTAAATTTTGAATAAAACTAAATACAAAACATAATATATATATATATAAAGCTTCCCCAACGGGAGCTAGCTTCCAAGTCCAAATGGCGGAGCAACCACGCAGATAATATACGACGTCCAAGGCGAAGAAATAGAAAGAGAAACATGAACAAAAGCAATATAAAGTCGACTCCAAACGAGTGTGACACCCAAAAACACGTAAAAATCTAAATCTCACTTCTAAGTTCGCAAATATACAAGTTTTGGTCGATGGAGTTTTTAACTATATCCAAAAGAATATACATATAAATTGTGTGGTTACGATCCAACATGTAACCCACCTACCAAAACAAACACCGAAATAAGAAGTGTGCTGGTAAACCTCTACTGATCCGAGCGGTCAATCCTGCAAGAAACTGGAGCATAACGGGGGTGAGTTGCCAACTCAGTGAATAAAAGTATATCACAAGGTACAAATAGAAATGCATAACGATCTACCTAGATCATAAAATATAGTACTATCATATCCTGTACCAATATAAGTATAATGCACAAGTATTGTAAATGCATCAATATCGATCTCGTAACCATGGAAGTATATCATCTCATATATATATATATATATAAGCCTATAAAGTAGCCGAAAGATGTATGTGTTGACTATAGTGCCCTCAAGTCAATTATTATAATCGCAGGCACGCGATTGTGATGATTGAGGGATGACCTATACGGGTAGAACAATTTTACTCAAAATGATAGTATGCCATCTGGTTTGTCTTTATCATCATGTACATGCATTATGTGGTATTACAGATCACTAATACATGTTATAGAGCCCATAATATTCTTGCTTGACTACCAGTATTATGATGGCGATCATATACATGGGAACTGAGTGGTCTATAAGCACATCCTTAAATGTCCCTGTTGCCCACAGAAACACGGAGACGCGACCGCGTAGGTCCGTCTTGCCTGAATTTCGGGACGGATGCTAATTGGTACTATCCGTCCACCTCTCCGAAGATGCCAAGTTGATTTATGACACCGTGTATCGAAGGTTTAAACGGATGCGACCGATATAGCAGACTTCGTCAGATTCCTCCTCATTTGAGGGGGTTTTGATTGTGGAGACGCTCTTCCCTGCAGGCGCAAGCCCCTGCAGTTAATTTCGCTACCGCGTCGCGGTAACCACTTTCTCTTTCTCCAGATGGTCACTTCGTGTCGTGTATGTTTGTTTTGTTTTTAGTTGCCTGTGGATTGTATACGGAGAATAATTTATGTTGTCGCCCGTAGGGCGTGGATTAGTCCCAATCCGTATTTTCTTAGATTTAGGTTTGGGGTTGGGTTTAAGGATACGTTAGTCTCATTTGAGACTAAGATCAACTTAAAGGTTAGTTAAGGATACGTTAGTTTTTTAGACTAAGATCAACTTAACGGGATCATTTAGATCCAACAAATGAGCATTTGGGCTCTATTGTTTAGTTTAGAGACATTGCGGTCGATTACCAGTTTAAGGACATGGTGGTCCAAGGTTAAGGATATCATAGTCCATGGGTTTAAAGACCTCACAGTCAAGATTAAGGACATCATAGTCCGTGAGTTTAAGGACCTCACAGTCAAGGTTAAGGACATCATAGTCCGTAAGTTTAAAGACCTCACAGTCAAGGTTAAGGATATCATAGTCCGTGAGTTTAAAGACCTCACAGTCAAGGTTAAGGACGTCATAGTCCGTGAGCTTAAGGACCTCACAGTCCATGAAATGTATGGTTGTCAGGACCTTTTACCTCTCTGAAGACGTTGAAGGATTACAACGGCAAATATCAGAGGAGTTCAGAGATGTACCCTTAAACCGATGTGGGTTGAGAGACCTGTAGTCCAATTGAGACTATGATCTATGATTTATGAGCATATGAACTCAATTAATCTGAATTGAGGACTTATGGCCAATTTGGGCTAAGTCCATTCAATTACAATGTTCAACATTTGTTTTTGAGTTGTTAGATGTTTGTTTGAGCCCAATCCCTTTAAAAAATGCTAAGCATCGGTTTCGTCTCTGACAATATTTTGTCTTTAGTTGAATGTTGTGCATTTATCATAGCTCTAGGCTTATTCAAAGAACAGTTTATGTTCTGTCCAAGCGCATATAAAAGTATGTGGTGCACTTGGCACTAGCGCCAGATATGAAGCGCTAATGCACTTAGTGCTTTGCGCTAAATGAAGAGCGCTGATGCGCTTAGCACTTTGCGCTAGATGTGGAGCGCTGATGCGCTTTTAGCTGAAGCGTTGAGGCGTTTGGCGCTAATGACATATAATGAGCGCAAAGCGCTTTTAATAATGCAGTGCACGCGTGAGGAGCACGTGGCGCGCTTAGCGCTAGCCAATGAGCGCAGTGCGCTGTGTTTAAAGCGCCATGGCGCTGCAGTGCAGTGCGCTGGATGAAGAGCACTAAGGCACTTTTAAATTAGGAGAGCTAAGGCTCTTATTAGATTAGGAGCGCTAAGGCTCTTCTTAGGTTGACTTTGCGCTCTGCAGATTATCTGTTCTTTGATAAAAGACTTTGTCTCAAGATTCTAAGAACAAAGTTCTTAGTTCATAGGAGATATTTCAATCTCTTTTTGATGAAAGGCTTTGCCTTTATGGATCTGTGATCCTAAGAGAATTGAATAATTCTCCCCCCCTCTATAATGAGATGTTCATAATCTCTTTTGTGAAAGACAACTTTGTCTTATAGATCTATGATCTGTGAAAGAAGTAAATACTTCTGTTTATATTGATACGATTTCGTCTTTCTATTCTTTTTACCTTGAAAAAGAATTGTCTTCTTTTGCCGAGGCTTCTTCTTCTTCATGAGATTTTCTCAAAGTTTATGGAGGGTTCCTCTGTACAAGACTTGAAGTCTTGGGACCTTTATATAGGGGAGGCTGATTTGTTGAATCGGTTAAACAGATTTATTCTCTAATTGATTTGGGAATTTCCCCACCGTCGGATCTTTGATCCAAGGGCTTCTGGTTTGCAGAAGATAATCTTCATGTTTTAATAAGATTGAGAAATCTTTCCCCTTTACAGAATTTGTTCTGTATTTTAGTGATTTTCAATCACCATTGGATAATTGATCCAACGGTGTTCCAAATTCAGGGCACAATCTTTTCTGTTTGGAAAGATTCAACAGAATCTCATTCTTGTTAATTGATGATTTAATCATATCCGTTGGATATTTGATCCAACGGTGAGGAACATTTAGTTCCAGCGCTAGCGCTCTGCCCATGGTGTGCTACTTGGAGCGCAGCACTCTTAGCGCTAGCACGCATGTGCTTTGCACGTGGTGCGCTACTTGGAACATAGCACATCTAGCGCTAGCGCCTATGCGCTTTGCACGGGGTGCGCTAGTTGTAGCGCGGCGCTTTTATAAAAGCGCAGCTTCAATTCAAATTCTGAATTTTGAACAGAGCTTTGCTCTAATTGGGGAAACAGTCCCTAGTCGAGTGAGTATCAACACTGGACATCGATACTCCGGAGTAGACTAATGTATACTTTTCGAGACCCCGACGAGGGGCGGTGGCCGGTCTCACAAGCCATTGGTGTCAGTTAGTCACCTAATATAATATATAAGTGCTCATTGGGTTATGAGTACACTGGACGGACTCGCCGGGAACATGCTAGATGGTATTATACCTATTGTCATATAGCAATTCCATGGTGACATGAGTACAAGTTAGTCTGTCGACCTGAGATCGTCATTTGTCTCGTGTGAGTTCCCACTGTGCCTTGATTACTACCTTACCACGGCTCAAAAGAGTCGTGCAAACAGGTTTTAGTTGGGTACAGTCCCGAACCACATGGAGGAAATGAACGGATCGTCCGGGATTCGTCTCTCCCGGTATTGGGGGTTGATGTCTCGCAGTACACGGATGGCCATCAACAGAAATACTTGGACATGGTAGATGAGAATTACTGATTTGGATCAGTTGTTTCTCAGTTGGTGATGGGTTTCATACCGACACGAAAATATCACGTTATTAGGGGTTTGACTTTATCCACCCCCCTAGACTCGATATACGATACTCTCAGACGAACAGACCGGACTCTATGGAGATTGTGACGGACATGCTCGGTAGGGGTTCGGATGAGTTTGCTCAATGGCCTTCCTTTCGCTCAATACCTAGGTAGCCGTTACGTACAACTAGTGCCGCTGACGTGCTTGTGGTTAAACCTACTGACAGCGTATTGACGAGTCTTTAAAGTCACACACAAAGGGTTTTCCTGGTTCAGGCGAAATGATATAGTAGCAGTATTTTAATACATGTAGGGTTCCGATCGAATGATTGTACTAGTTACCCGGACTTTCGATCGAAATGATGGAAGCCACTCAAGGTCATAGGTCGTTAGGGGTAAAAACCACATCGGAAGTTTCAAACATACAGGAAACTTGCCAGGCATGCGCTTACCTTCTGGAGTGTGGTGACTTGAGTGGCTTCCATCAAGTTATCATGAGATAATAGTTGGATCCCGATTCCCACTAATGAGTAAGTGTTACTCTTCAGGTGATTTTCAAATGATCCCAACTAATTCTCCTTTTAGGATTTGAAGGAGAATTCGAGGAAACAGTGGGAAGCCATCCTGATTAGATAAAATGATTAATCTAGGTTAGAGTGCATGCTGAGTGTTTCTTTTCTCTCTCTCTCTTTAGCAGCGACCATGACCTGGCCCTAAACTAAAACTCATGAACCAAGTTAACCGAACCTTCTTAAAACACTTTGGCTTTTTGGATTTTCGTTGAGTCGCATATATCCCTACCGCTCCTACTTTCCCTTTGCATTTTTTCAGAACACTCCGTATCACTATGAAGATCTATATTGCTTGGATATTCCATCATATAGTTACATACAAACTCGAAGAAACTTGTTTCTGTTCGAGCATAGATTCCGGTTCTGGAAAAATTGAATGGGATTATTCGGTTGTCTTTTCTCTTTACCTTCTCTCAGGTTGCGAGGGCTCCTAGTATTAGGAGAGTACACCTATTGCGCTTATTGGATAGTCTTCTTCCAAACCATAAGCAGGTGCCAAAAGGTAGGGAAGGAAGAAAACCCATTAGCCTAAGTGTAGTGTACAGAAGGTAATAAGTAAAGACATATAAAGGGATTAGAGTGAGGGCAAAGGAAATTGTGACTACTATCATTCACGACGAAACCGCGTATACCCCTGCCACTCCTACTTCCCTTTTGCATTTCTCCAGAACACTCCGTATCACTACGAAGATCCATATTTCTTAGATATACCATCGTATAGTTACATACGAACTCGAAGGAACTTGTTTCAGCTCGAGAATGGTTTCCAGTTCTGGAAAAATTAAATATGATTATTCGGTTGTCTTTTCTCTTTACCTTCTCTCAGGTTGCGAGGGCTCCTAATGTTAAGAGAGTATACCTATTACGCTTATTGGATAGTCTTCTTCCAAACCTTAGGCTGGTGCCGAAAGGTAAGGAAGGAAGAAAACCAATTAGCCTAAGTATGGTGTACAGAAGGTAAGAAGTAAAGACATATGAAGGGATTGGAGTGAGGGCAAAGAAATATACGGTTACTGCCATAAATCTGGATAGTGGAATAGGCATTACTAGGAATACCCGGCCACCCCTTCGAAACATTTTCATGTTTCAGTTTTACCGTGCGGTGTTAATTGAAAATTGTTTTCCCAATTAGATTCTGACTCCAGAGTATGTATTTACCAGACTTGATTCTCATATCTGTTTGGCATTACAGATACTTAGTGGGAGTAAGATATTGGGAATTGGGTGATTAGATCCTCTATATATCAGAATTCTTTGTAATTGGTGATATTTGAGAAAATCATTTGGGTTTTGCCTAACGGCAAATATTTGGTTTTGAATATCCGTTGTTATGCACCAATTTCAAACTGATATATCTATACGTTTATTTATAAAGTGAGATATAACTTTTTGAAATTATATCTATGACATTTACCTATATCAGTTGATGGTTAGGTAAGGAGCATTCAACAACGGTGTAATTCTTCTTAACCATGGCACAGTTTTCGACCTACGACGCACAGGGTTTGAGTTATTAAACTCAGATGACTTATACAAAGTATTGTATGTTGTCATATGTCCGTTAGGATAAAGGGGTTGGAACTCTTACTATATTCCGTTTACTTATGACTTCTCTAGTTTTAGACAAGTATTTCGATAAAATACAAGGTCTAAATTTTGAGAAGTTATAGGTATAAGAAAATAGTGGAGAACCATATGTTGCAAGTATCAGGATTTTTCAAGATGATCGAATATGTAAATACTTGTGCTAGGTATTCCGTCGTAAGTAATAGTTTTGAGAACTTGTTTCTCTCTCAGGTTACTCATTCGTGAGTACGCTCCTTAATGAGCAATGATGCTTGGCCTTCTTCCATTTAGTTGATATGCACCGGAAACAGATGCATATTTTTTGAATCTGGTTCAAATTAATTTAGTGCATTTGTTTTTATATTGGATATAGAATAGATTCATATCTTAACGATGTTAAGGTATATGGAGTTGTCCGGCTTATACTTAAAACCATAATCCGGATAAACTCTAGGTACGTTTCAGTAATGGCAATTTGTGGGTTTTCCCGGGCTTTGACGAGTGTTAACATTCTACCATTTGGAGGATCAATAGTTATATTGTTCTTGACTCGCCACATCTTTAGTAAAATGAATTTTTTTCAGAAAACATTAGTGGGAGTATGGTAGAACAAGAAGTGGTTTCAGAACCACAAACGACTACTGAAAATTTAGTAGAACCTAAAAATTCAATTGGTTTCGTCAATCCATTAGCCACTTCGCAGATTTGGTGGGTAACCTCGGCCACCCGAGAGATACTTCGGTTTCCTCAAAGACGGTGACAGGGACGGTTTTTATTACCCAAACTTGCCACTACTGTTGTTCTAAACTATGAGATCTGGCACGAGGATGAGTATAATGTCGTTCTAAATTCGCTTTAAAAGTGCACGTGTATATGACTCTGCCAGAGGGTTGTTGTAGTCAATGGGAGCAGCCGAAGCATGGTAGGCAAGTAGTTTATGTCTATTTATAAACTAAAGTAGGTATAGCGGAGATAGATCATCTAGTTTTGATGTGACAGTCATAGAGTTTGACTTCATCAGAACAACAGATGGACCTGGTAAGAAGGTAGTAGGGAGTGATGTCCTAATATTTGGATGACATGCTCTTGATAGGAAGTGATCTTCCTATACTACGATCGGTTATACTGTAATTGTCACAAGTTGTTTCTCCACATAGGATCTGAATAAAATATCAGGGATTCTGATCACTAGATCTATGGTTTTAGATCTAGATTTGGGAAGTGTCCCAATTCGGGTATTTGACACTATTCTAAAGTGTTTTAGAATGGACGACTCCTGGTATGGTGGTGTACCCGCAGATGATGGAGTCACCCTCTCTAAAGAGATGTCTTCTAGACTAATGAGAAGAGAGATTTTCATGATTGGCATATCACTTGCTTAGGCAATTGAGTTAATCATGAAATGTCAAGTACCACACCAGATATTGCTTTTTGCACTAGCTGCAATAATCATATATTAATCCAATCCTGGAGAAATATTGGGAAGCAGTTATGAACATAAGTGGATGTTCTTGGTATATGGTAACGGCAGCCTTCTTCAGGAGGCAGTTATCATTTCAGGCTTCCAAGGTGACCTGGATGACAGAGTGACTGTCAGAGTTATAGGTTTCCCTCGTTTGAGGGGTGGTATGTTAGACAGGTGATCCAAGCGGATACTGAGGAAGGCATAGCGCAGGATACTGATTAAATTCAGTGGATGATACGGTCTAAGAAGTTTGTTGGATTTGGAGTTCATTTGTGAACTGGGTCCCATCAGATATCCATACAAATTCTAAGACAGGTATCGCTTATTTCGGGAGATAGTCTTTCTCCTTGAAGTTGAGATATAGAGAGATAAAGATAGAAACATTGGAGCGAATCCACTCACTGAGGCTATTTCTCGAACGCAATAGTTTCACAAACGGGCTTTGCGAGACTAATTAGTAGAGAAGTTGGGTGTTCGGTATCACACGGGCTGTGAGTATGCGACACCACAATAATTGGCCTTTAGTGCAAGTGGGAGATTGTTGGCTATAGTGCCCTCAAGTCAATTATTGTAATCGCAGGCACGCGTTTATGATGATTGAGGGAGGACATATACAGGTAGAACAGTCTTACATAAAATGATAGTATGCTATATGGTTTATCTTTATCATCATGTACATGCATTATATGGTATAACTGATCGCTATTACATGTTGATAGAGCCCATAGGATTCTTTCTTGACTACCAGCATTATGATGGCGATCATATACGTAGGAGCTGAGTGGTCTATAAGCACATCCTTAAATGTCCTTAGTAGAGGGAATATCGACACTGGGCATTGTTCTTCGCCGGACACAGAGACGCGACCGCGTAGGTCCGTCTTGCCTGAATTTAGGGGCAGATGCTAATTGGTGCTATCCGTCCACCTCTCCGAAGATGCCAAGTTGATTTATGGCACCGTATATCGAAGGTTTAAACGGATGCGGCCGATATAGCAGACTTCATCAGATTCCCCCTCATTTGAGTGGTTTTTGATTATGGGGACGCTCTTCTCTGCAGGCGCAAGCCCCTGCAGTTAATTATGCTACCGCATCGCGATAACCACTTTCTCCTTCTCCATATGGTCACTTCGTGTCGTGTATGATTGTTTTATTTTTGGTTGCCCGTGGATTGTATACGGGGACTAATTTATGTTGTCGCCCGTAGGGCGTGGATTAGTCCAAATCCGTATTTTCTTAGATTTGGGTTTGGGGTTGGGTTTAAGAATACTTTAGTCTCATTTCAGACTACGATCAACTTAAACGTATGTTAAGGATACGTTAGTCTAATTTCAGACTAAGATCAACTTAACGGTTTGTTAAGGATACGTTAGTCTAATTTTAGACTAAGATCTACTTAACAGAATCATTTAGATCCAACAAAAGAGCATTTGAACTCTATTTTTTTCGTTTAGGGACTTTGCGGTCGAAGGTTAAGGACATCATAGTCCATGGGCTTAAGAACCCCACGGTCCAAGGTTAACTACATCATAGTCCATTGGCTTAAGGACCCCACAGTCCATGGAACGTCTGGTTGTCGGGACCCGTCACCTCTCTGAAGACGTTGAAGGATTACAATGACAAATATCATAAGAGTGAAGAGATGCACCCTTAAACCAATTTTGGTTGAAAGGCTCTGGGTTTTTCTTTGAATGTCATATGAGATGACCAATTTTGGAAGACAAGAGTGTATTTGAGGTTCAGTCAAAAGAGAGAGTCCTGCCTCTGGAAGACTTAGCTAATTTGGGCTAAGATTGGCTCGAATATAGTGTTAAACACTAGTAAACTAGTCTATCACGTGCTCCCACATGATGCGCTTAAAATAATGTTAAACACTGAGGATGCAGCGCACAAAATAGTGTTAAACACTAAAAAAAGAAGTGCTCGCGTGGGGTCACGTGAGCCGTTTGAATGTTGGGCCCAAACCTCCTTTATTTTATTCTCGGAATATGAAGGTAAGTGTTAAACACTTTAGTCTTCACGGCCATCACGTGTGGGCACGTGATGGGTACCCATGCACTGGATATTAAAAGGATCAGCTAGGGGTCACGTGGGTACACGTGAGAGCGCCCATGCATTGGATTTTAATCCTTTAGTTCTTTACATCTTCGCTTTTTTAAAGAGGTGTTTGTCAGGGGTCACGTGGGGACACGTGAGGCACCCAAAATCTGTTCTGCCCTTCTTTATTTTGAGAAGTCTGTTCAAGGGTCACGTGGGAGCACGTGACCTAGTCTTGTTCGTTCTCTTTTGATCATTGAGGGGGAGGGTCACGTGTTGCCACGTGATCATGTTGGATACTTGATCCTTTTACGTGCATGAAAAGTCTAAGTCCCTTGTTTAAGAATTAAATTCTTTTATAGGGTTAAACCCTAATTTTATTTAAAGGAATTAAATTCCTATGTATTTGGAAGAATTAAATTCTTTTATAAGGTTAAACCCTGATTTTGTTGGAGGAATTAAATTCCTATGTGATTTGTGGGAAAATATAATTCTTTGAACTTAGGTCTTCTCTTAGGTTTTAGATCTGCATGGCAGAATCTCCCCGATGAGAATTAAATTCTTAACTTATGGGGAGATCTGCTTCTGCAGACCTTCGACCAAAGGAAGAACTAAGTTCTTTGAGAAGATTTAAACTCTTAGTTTGAGAATTAAATTCTCTTTTTTCTTTTGTGGGAGCTTATAGGATGATCTCTCATCTAGGATTTCTTTTTTTTTAAAAGAAGCCTTCTTTTCTCTCTGGAGAATTAAATTCTCTTTTCTGTTGTATTCTCTCTCTGTTGTTATCTCTCCTCTTCCCTTCTTGGCTCCTATTTATAGGAGAAAGAAAAGAATCAGTTAGTTTAGTCAATCTTTCATTGAAATATTTTAATTGATTTTGTAACAAACATGATCTTTTAGATCACTCAGTGAATTTTATTCACCATTGGATTTTTAATCCAAAAGATATTTTATCTGTTATTCCAGGCAAATTCCAGGGAAATGTTTTCTTGTATAGAATCTTTCTATAAATTGGTGATTTTTAATCACCATTGGATTTTTAATCCAACGGTGCTCCAATTTACAGAGGCAGTCTTTTTTGTTTGGAAAGATCTAGGGAAATATTTTTCCAATTAAGGCTTTTGATTCCTTTTAATTAGAATTTAATTCTATTAGTTCAGAGCGATCAGGAACCCATCACGTGTTGGCACGTGACCCTTGGTCACGTGTGGGCACGTGATGCCCCATTTGGGGTTTTCCTTCTTCGGCCCAGATGATTTAAGAGCCTATCACATGTTGGCAAGTGACCCTACTAATCAAGCATTTTATTAGGATTTAATTATATTATTTCAGAGAGCTTGGGAACCCATCACGTGTTGGCACTTGACCCCATCAATTAGGCTTTCAGACGCGGATATACTCTGATTATAAAAGGTCATGTGTCTGCACGTGAGGCCCGGTCACGTGTTGGCACGTGACCCCACCAATTAGGCTTTCAGGCGCAGGTAAACTTTGCTCACAAAAGGTTACGTGTCTGCACGTGAGACCGGGTCACGTGTGAGCACATGATGCCTGCTTTTTTTAGGATTCTCCCCCTTTTTCGCAAGGGAACAAGTAGCTTTTGGCCGAAAATTTTTGCGGGAACAAATGCCCCCCACTACTTTGCCCACGTAAGCATGTACGTGGGTGAAGTAGTGCAGAGTAATTCATAACATATGACCAGTTTTGGGTTAGTATATAACTTTCAGAATCTTGAACTGAGAAGATAACGAGCAGACACAAGCGTTGTCATTTATCATTGACTCAAATCTTGACTCTTAAGGGATATAGTTCCAAACCCTCAGCCTCATGAGCTGCACCCTTCTATTTCTTTATGTCTTACTCTGGCGTGAAGTAGTTTATATGCTCATGAGTAATTTCTCCATTTCAGTGACATGTAGCTTTGGCAAGTGTAGCCCATAGATAGTAGGTAGCTGTCCATCTTGGACTCTTTGTAAGGTAGCGATGACTTAGGAGATAGGTTCAGATCTGTCGCCTAAGGCTTTCCAACTTTACGAGCCGTGAGAGTCTCATAAAGACTTTTCTCCCTACGAGTCGAGAGGATCCTATATGTGTATTTTCTCCTTAAGAATCGTGAGGATTCCTAAGTGTGATTTCTCCTGAGAGTCGTAAAGATCTCACGAGAGAATTTTCTTCCTTACAAGTCGAGATGACTTGTAAGTGGTTGTTTCCTTTCTTGCCGGTGTTTGACTTGGGAGAGTATGGCCTATAGAAAATCTACCTTGACTTCTCTGCGAGGCAATGATGGCTTGGGAGATAGGGTTAGGATCTGTCACCTAAGACTTTTAAACTTTATAAGCCGTGAGGGTCTCATGAAGACTTTTCTCCCTACAAGTCGAGAGGATCTCGCAGGTGTGGTTTCTCGTTAGGAATCGTGAGGATTTCTAAGTGTGTTTTCTCTTGAGAGTCGTAAGGATCTCAGAAGAGAATTTTCTTCCTTACAAGTCGAGAGGACCCGTAAGTGATTGATGAGTTGACTTGCTCCCGAATCAAAGAATTGCTTTGACGGGAAAGTCGAGGGTTGACTTTATTCGCATTTCATGGAGTCAGTGGTTGACTTTATTCACATTTCACGGAGTCAGGGGGTTGACTTTATCCACATTTCACGGAGTCGGGGGGTTGACTTTATCCGCACGGGGTCAGGATTGACTTTGCTCGTATAGGGTCAAGGGTTGACTTTAGCCATACGGGGTCAGGATTGACTTTGGCCGTACGGGGTCAGGGGTTGACTCTCAGTTGTCTGTGCACCGCCGAGTTCTGGAACTAGGGACTCTGCTATGGATCCGTTTTGCCGACGTCGTATATTTCCGCAAAGACACTGATTTCTCTATGGGTTGACGCGAATCGAAATGCTCTCGTCAAGGACGCTGATTTTCATGAATCGAGGTTTTTGCCAAGGACACTGATTTCCCTGGAGTTGAGACGAATCGAGGTATTCCTGCAAAGACACTGATTTCTCTGCGGGTCAATTCGAATCGAGATGCTCTCGTCAAGGACGCTGATTTCCCTGAATCGAGGTTTTTGCCAAGGACGCTAATTTCCTTGGGGGTTGAGACGAATCGAGGTATTCCTGCAAAGACACTGATTTCCTTGCGGGTCGACGCGAATCGAGATGCTCTCGTCAAGGATGCTGATTTTCTTGAATCGAGGTATTTTCCAAGGACACTGATTTCCTCGGAGTTGAGATGAATCGAGGTATTCCTGCAAAGACACTGATTTTCTTGCGGGTCGACGCGAATCGAGATGCTCTCGCCAAGGACGCTGATTTACCTGAATTGAGGTATTTGCCAAGGATACTGATTTCCTCGGAGTTGAGACGAATCAAGGTATTCCTACAAAGACACTGATTTCCTTGCGGGTCGACGTGAATCGAGATACTCTCGTCAAGGACGTTGATTTCCCTGAATCAAGGTATTTGCCAAGGACACTGATTTCCCTGGGGGTTGGTTGACTTGTTTCCGAGACGGAGCGTTGATCCGGCGGGGAGGTCATTGGTTGACTCTAGGTTGTCTGTGGACCGTAGAATCTTGGAACTAGGGACTTTGTCGTGGCTCCGCCTTGTTGACGTCAACTCTCCCTTTTGACAGGATCTGGTGGGGAAATGTGGTCCCCTTTTTGTTTATGCCCCTGGATTGTATACAGGGATCGATGTGATCTCACCTGTAGGGCAAAAGTTTCATTCTTTCATCATTTTTTTTCTTTCCGCGATGCTCTATCATTTCAGCTTTTTATATCGCGAAAGTCGCGATTGCCCAATCATTTCGGCTATTTTTCGCGGTGCCCAATCATTTCGGCTATTTTTTTTTACTCGCTGCTTTTTATTGCGAGTTGCCCCAATCATTTCAGCTATTTTTGTATGCATATATTTTACTTGTTGATTTTGTTGCAAGTTGCCCCATCATTTCGGCTATTTCACATGCATTTGCGGCTCTCTGAATTTTCGCTGCGAGTTTGGGATTTGATACCGATTTAGGCATCAGCATCGCTACAACTGGGATATTGCCAGGAGCGAATCATCATTTGCCTATGTCGATGTCGAACAAAGGTGGCTTAGCAAACAGGGTTAGGATCCTGTTGACTAAGGCTTTTTGACTTCATGAGCCGTAAGGGTCTCATAAAGGTATTTCTTCCTACGAGTCGTGAGGATCTCGTAGGTGTATTTTCTCCTTAGAAATCGTGAGGAATCCTAAGTGTATGTTCTCTTGTAAGTTGTAAGGGCCTTACAAGAGTGTTTTCTCCTTGCAAGTCGAGAGGACCTACAAGTGTTTGTTCACCGTGTGAGCATATCTCTAGTCACTAGTGGGACTCTGTAAGGGAAATGTTTATTCGTGTCCGTGGATTGTATACAAGGGTCAATATTGAACCGCTTGTAGGGAAATCTAGGAAATGTGATGGCTTAAGAATAGGTTCAGATCCCTGTAGCTTAAGGTTTTGAATCCTTTGAGCCGTGAGGGTCTCAAAGGGGAATTCTCCTTATGAGTCGTGAAGATCTCGTAAATGTGTTTTCTCCTTAGGAATCGTGAGGATTCCTAAGTGTGTTGCTCCTTTGTGAGTCGTAAGGATCTCACGCAGGTATTTTCTCCTTACAAGGTCGAGAGGACCTTACAAGTGTCTTGTAACGAGATTGTGCTCTTTCGAGTTTTCACAAAACTCGCTGGTAGCCCTGCTGTTTTTACTCAGGGAGCCCTTTCGGGTTTTCATCCATGCCCATTTTGCTTGTGGACATACCGTTTTTTTTTACGAGTCTGCGCCCTTTCGGGTTTTCGCAAACATTGCCGGTAGTCCTGCTGTTTTTACTCACGGCGCCCTTTTGGGTTTTAATCCGTGCCCATTTTGCTTGTGGACATACCGTTTTTTTTTGTCAGCCTTGGGATGCTGCGGTCCGTAGTAGTTTATAGACGTCTCGGTCAGCAGCCAGTTTTAGGACATAGTGGTCCATTGTTAGTTTAAGAACGTTTCGGTCCGTTGCAAGTGGGTCCGGGATTTTCTCCGGGCAACGTACGATTACGCAGCTAGATGTCCTCGTAAGTCTTCGTATCTTTTGTGTCGGAGGGGGATTTCTTGAAGAGAGGGCAATGGGCTATTTCTTCTTCAGAATTTCTTCCAAGGGTGATAACTTGCGATCCTTTGGTGCCAATTATGTGACAGTTGTTGGCAATTCTTTTGCGCTCATTTGTTGTGCTTCGCTTTTCCCGACAAGCCTTACGCTTCACTCGTTGAATGTGTTGTCGGTGAGCAGCATATCCCTGCCACCAGTTTTTAAAGGCTATGCACTCTTCTGTAGGGTGTGCAATCCTCTGATAGTATAAGCAGAAGTCATGATGTACATCCGCTTCATCAAGAAGTATACCGCTAGGAGAATTTCCTTTGAAAGAGGGCAACTTCATTCCTATTGACAAGGCCCCAGCGAATCATTTCCTTGCTTTAAGCTTGCTTTTGCTGGCGATCGGGATGCTTCGATCCGGTTGGGATATTTTATGGCTTCCCGTCACTGGAGCTTCTTTAGCTTGACGTTGACGTCTGGCCCTTTCGTATATGGTCGTTTGCCGTTCTCTGTCAGCTTTGCTTTTCTGAAGAGCTTCGTTCAGGAATACGTCAATCATCTCGTCTGACGGTCTTAGGAGTTCCTGTTTGGTATCTGCCCCCAGTTTCTCTGCATCAGGAGCTTCTTCACCATCTATTGATGAATGAGAAATCATATGGCAGTTCGCCACATGGTTCTCAGGTTCATCTGACGAGTCTTCTCCCTCATCATTGTCATCATTTCCGTCCTCAAGGATGTGGTTGAGAAACTCTTGGAACGTGACCGGGGTTCGCGCATTCTGGTTATATTCCTCCAGCGCGTCGATATGTTTTTGCAGGTATGTGCGCTTGTCATCAGGCTTCACGGGCTTTTTGGTCGTCTTCTTCTTCTTCGAAGACTTTGACGACTGGGCTTGAGCGTTTTGATTATCACTATCAATTCTTGGAGTCAGGCGCGGCTTCAGCATTCCCTCAATGATCTCGGATTCCAGCGGACTTTTCCACCTGATCGCCGGGCATGTGTGAAGATCTTTCGGCATTCTTTTCGTCTTAGATGAAAGAGCGGCTTCCCATGGAGCTTCTTCTATAAAAGAGCACGATTCCCCCGGCGTGTCCACCCTTTTAGGGGTGTGCTGTTGTGGCGGATTTATCTTCCAGTTTTCAAACAGCGCGAACTTGCCCTGCTGGTATTGGTCTTCAACCCAATTTATGAAGACGTGGCAATTTTAGAGTGGATGGCCCAATACTCGATGGTAGGGGCAGTAATTGGGATCGTTGACATCGTTCGGTTGTAGCGGGTGTCTCGGCTCCGGTAGAGTGATGAGCCCGTTGCGCACTGCTAGTTCGAATAGTCTCCTTGTTTTGTCCCGGGGAAACGAGTAAGGACGTCTCAACTTCTCATCGAGAGATTGCCGCTTGTTGCTTTGGCGAACAACCGGTCTCGGGCCACTCGGTTGTTGTTGAGCGTTGGAGACGAAGGTTATTTTCCCCTTCTCATTCTGAGGATCCGTCTTTGAGGAGGGCGGTCTATGGCCCATCTGGTCCATTTGGGCCAGCTTGTCAATCAAGCCCTGGAAAGTAGTTGGCTTGAAGAACATCATGAATTGAGATATTGTCGCCTGCGGATCAAGAGTACCCATGAACATGACTACCGCAGGAGCTTCCTCGATGCGTTGTTTGCACTTCGACCATAAATTCCGCCACCGTATCGCGTACTACACCCACATTTCGCCTGGCTTCACCCTGGCATTAATTAATGCGATGATCGGGGTGCGCTCGCTAGCGCTTGCGAAACACTGGGTGAATAGCAATTCCATCTCCGTAAAAGTTTTGACGGAGTCGTTGGGAGGTTCTGAGTACCATTCGAACGCCGTCTCCGCCAAGCTGCCGACGAATTGGCGAATCAGTAGCTTATCATCCCCTCCAGTATTACCGCACAAGGCTCTAAATTGAGCAACATGTTGGTGCGGGTTTCCCGTCCCCTTATTTACATGGAATTTAGGAATTGTGTATCCTGGCGGGTACTTTATTTGGTCGTACCAACCCGGATAGGATCGTCTAGTCTTAACAATTTGCTCAGCCGCTTCGCTCACCTGATGGGCTCGTATCTGCTGAGCGATGTAATCATCCATGGCAGCTTTTGAGATAGTTTCCTCTTTGGCTACTGAACAAGCCGGAAGAGGGTTTGACGTCTCCCCTCTGTCATCTTCTAGGACCATCGGAGGGTCTTCAGCCGGAGGATCCGGTTGTATCATCATCCCGACCATGTCTTGGAAGAGAAGCGCTATTCGTTTTATATTGGCCGCTTGTTCTGCTGCTTCTCTGTCCTTCTTTTCGAGAACTCTGCAGAGGAAGTCAGTATCGGTTTCCTGTTCATGACACTGCTCTGATGATGCCTCCGGGCTTTCTTTTGTCCCAGCGAGTGCGGCCATTTGCGTTAGCATTTCTTGAAGCTTCTGTTGCTGCTCCTGGGCTTTTGTCACGGATCGCGTAAGCGGTCGATGACCTGTGGAGCTACGGCTATCCTCTTTTCCGGACGTCATATAGACAGTATGTAGCACTATGCCCCCAGGCTTGGAGCGTTTAGATTCAGTGTTCTTGCGATTTGCCGCAGACACCGGGATTTTCTCCAGCTTTCTCCTCTTGTGAGCAGTCGAAGTTGAGGAGGCCGTTGCAGTGGGCACCCAAGTAGCTGTCGCCTTCTGTGGCTTGACAGGATGGTCCTCTTCTTGCCAAACCTTCATCATGACTTGTGAAACCCATGCTTGAATAGTGTTGGCAAATGAATTGTTAATTCATTTGTTCTCACTATTCAAGTATGGTTGCATTATTATATTTGAAAAATGTGTTTTATAAAACCATGCTTGATGTTTTTCTCTCTCTAGTTTTTGCTCACTTGTTTCCTCACTTGAGTTTTTACTCACTTGAGTTTTCTTCACATGAGAGTTTGGCATGGTTGGTTTTTGTAAACACTCCCACCATTTGGTTATCTCTCTTCATTATCTTTCTGAAGCTCCTCCTCCTTCTTCTTCATCTTCTACCCTACCATCTCATGTGTTGAGAATGAAGCGTAGAAGAAGAAATAGATAAACACTTTGAGCAACACACTACATCCTTAGGCATTCTAGATTAGCAACCTAGAGTCCCTAATTGCTTCACTAGATTCTTAGTATGAAACTAGAGCCATGAGCTATATCTTTCGGGTGGATCATCTTCGACGAAGGAAGACCGGCGGCCAAGTTCGATCAAGAAAACCTTTAGGAGCTAAGATGGTAAAAGACCGAAGGACACGATTCATTCGGTATAACACTTCTATCATAGTAGATAACCTCTTTGTAATTTGCTAGTTTCATGTTTGGTTTCGATTCTAGGTAGTTGTTTCTAGCGCCAAATTTTTTAAACACCAAAATTTTTGTTCCGCATCGGCCACAGTAGATGGCAAGGGCTCTAGGAACCCCAACAGTATGTGAAATCCTTTCAAAATAGCAGTATGATACGTATATTATGGTATAAGTAGCAGAAGTAGTTTTTATGAAGTATTATATGTGTTTTGTTTAAAGTATATGTCTCGCTTTTTGGAAATAAGTTTTAAGAGGTTTCCATTTAAAAAATTCTTGTGTCATCCTAGACCCATCAAAGTAGTGAGACTATAGCTCATTTGGAAAGCTTTTTATGTATATCGATATGTAAAAATAGTATTCAGGTACTGTCCTATGGATCAGTCTTGTTCGGCAACTATATAGCATAATCTATAACAGAGCATCTCGACGAATCGCCCAAACATCCGCATATGAGTGTCCAGCATCGACATTCCAAATCTCACGAGTGTCCATCTTCGACACTCAAACTCATCATCCACTAAGTGTCCATCACCGGCACTCAAAATCATTATCTACCGAGTGTCCATCACCGACACTCAAAATCATCATAAATCTTGTGTCTATCACCGACACGTAAATACAGATATCATAGGCACTGTCTCATCAGACCGGTTGTCATGCCCCGCTTCCCGATGTATGGGTAAGGGGCGCGACGGGTCACGCGACGTATTTACTCAGAAGTAAATACGCTAAGCGTAACTGTCACGACCCGAAGGTACGGAACGTGATCGGCACATAAATTACGAAACGTCTAGAGGCGTAACGTAATCTAAGCAAGCCGAAGCCGAGAAATCTAAACCATTTAAAAGAAGAAGTGTAGGAAAACAAGTTTAAGAGCAACATCAAATTTTCTCAAAAATTTCGGCAGAGTCTCCTTTGTAAAAACTGGCCCCAAACGGGTACAAACAAGAATAATATATACAGGCAATAAAAAGGCATCCTCAAGCAGGAGCTCGCTCTACGCCAAAAGGCGGAAACAACCACACAATGTACTAAAATATACAACGCCGAAGGACGAGGCTCAAAACTCAAAAGAAAACCAAATCCACCAAAAACCATAATAATACAAGCGCGACTCTAAGGTCGAAATAAAAACAACTAATCTTCTAATCTATCAAGTAATATAAGTCTGGTTGATGGAGCTTACTAGATACAAATAAAATAATAAAAGTACAACGGCGGTCCTGATACAAGTGAACCAACCTACCAAGCAAATCACCCTGAATGAAATGATGTGCCAGCAAACTGCCAAGGAAACCTGTACATCGAAAACTGTAAGAAAATTTGGCACAACGGGGGTGAGTTGCCAACTCATGAGTAGAAGACATCTGCGAGTAGAAATCACATGCACGACGCTCTCCTAAATCATAATAATATACTTAACCTAACACTAGACATCTAGTAGTGACAGGGTAAGGACCTATGCATAAGTGCAATACTCAGTGCTCGTGTCAGTGCCTCAAGTAGTAACATGTCAAATGTATGAGTATGCATGCATCATGAATGTAAAACAATCAACCATGAAATCTGGATATAGCTGTATAAGAGATCGTTAATTTTATCATAGAAAAATTTGTATGGTAATCTGAAACATCGTCAATCAAATCCATGGAAATCCGTGTCAAGTATCGACACAAAACATGTAAATCTCAAAGTCTCAATACCTCATAGTCTCAATATCTCATAGTCTCAATATCTTATAATCTCAATATCTCGGGCTCCGTCAGTTCGGATCGGCCCATATCATCAAATCTCACGACAACGGTCGGTATCCTCCGGATATCCGCCGCGCCAGACATCACCGGTAGGTAGTCTTCCCCAGGCAGGCTCATCGTCATCCCCACAAAAACACTCTTGCCCCGGGGTACCGTACTGGGCCTACCATGTACCCGAGACGCTTCCTCCACTCCTCGAATCGGGTCTCGAAATCCAACAGAAAATATGAAAACTCATGGCGGACGACACATACATCACGAGAAAACCGCAACTTATACTTTAAAAATGATAATAATAAGCTTTTATTAAATTCTTGCGGTTTTCCCCCAAAATCCAGAAATCTCATAGAAATCCAAAATCCCAAAATCATGAGTAAGTAAATAATGAGTATTGGCATAAGCCCTACAATACTGCATGATAATATGAATATGTGAATGCATGAAGCGTCTAAGTAATAAATGTAATGTCTAAACTAGCACATGAGAGTAATCACACAATATTGTATTGGACTAGCATTTAGTTGATTATATCAATAAAAGATAATATGTTCTAAAGTGTACGTGACATGGCAATTACCAATGATGATGTATGTGAGCCGGCAAATAAGTGTATGTGGAATATGCGCATCATCGCTAATGGTGCTGGTGTCCTAACATGTAGAGTTTCATATTAGCTAAAGAAACATATGTGTGAACATGCAATGCGATGAATACAACATGAATATAACAGTGAATGTGTAGTAACCGCACAACTAGAGAATACATACTAATTACGAGTCATACCGTTTGTTGTTTGGAAAAGCACGAATCGTGGTTTTTAGAAAATTAAGGGTTACGGGGTTTTTAAGAAAGATATGTCCTTTGAAAAATCCATAGTATCTCTCAGGCTGTCTTTAAAAATGCGCACGATTCGTTAGTTTTGAAAATAAGCATGACTCGAGCCTAAACTATGATCTACCTAACCAACTAAGGAACTAACTAAAGACACTAGTCGAAAGGTAAGAAGAGTACTCCTAAAGTCTAAGTCGATATCTCTAGTAATTGGCGATCCAGCCTCAATAGAGTCACGTACATAGTATAACTTCCTCGAGTCAAGAGTGCGGATCAAACATCACATCTATACCTCGTACCGTAAAATCCATCGTACGGCATCCCAAAATCGTGGTACGGGTCAACCATCACATATATACATCATCATTCGTATAGTATCATCATCAAACAATATCATGATCGGGGGTATTGTACTATAGTCGCATACATTCCTATATCATCGTCTGTGTAAATATACATCGTCAATGATCTACTAAAATATCATGGCATATATCATATCGTGATTAAGTCACATATTACGATCTGTGTTGTATCCTAGAGTCTCATTCATTTCAATGCCATCTACACATATCATCATTCATATATTTCCTCATTACCCATTGATCCGCTAATATCGTAACACATTTCATGTCATATCTCGATCACATATCCAATATCACACGGCATCATGCCCGGTCTTACCGACCCATCCCCAGATATCATATAATACCCTCATATCACATGTATATGTTGTATGTATGTATACACACACACACACATTCCTACACACACACACACACACACATACACCAAGTCAAGTTTATGTGTGTGCGTGTGTGTGTGTGTCTACATGAAACCTACGAATTCCCTCCAAGGCAGTCATCCTCTGGTTAAGTCTTTCTAAATCAGTCTAGTCAAACCTAAAGTCTTCAATAGGACCCTACTCGCCAAGAATCTAAGGTCATGTCCGACTTTCTAATAACGGTACATAATATTCTTATTCTACGTTTGCGGGGGTGCTATACACCATCCACCCGACTTCCCCCATAGATATACATCTACTCACCTGGTCCTTGTCTACCGAAATCGATACCGCCATCCTCTTCTTCATCGTCCGAAGTCCACATGAGGGGTACCTATACGCAAACATATATAATATTGTAAACCGAATCGCAGATAAAACCAAAACGACGCACGAAACGCGCATAGGTTAAAACCTATAATCCGCTCATGCAAAAGAACCAAATAACCCTCGATATTGGCGTACAAACACCGATTGATCGAGATAAAACACAAACGTACAAATCGTAGTTCCAAAACTCATTAATTATAATATAAAACAGGGTTTAAATCATCAAAACCTTAAAATCAATCAAATCGTTCTATTTCGCAAAAACCTAGAAAGCGTCAATTAACCGTTTCACTTCAAAACTTGATATTTAAACGAAACTAATGGCCATAATATTCACTAAATATCATAACTAGGTTATATAAACCATTTCTATAATTTATTCTCATCAATTAGTATTGAATTGAAAATTCTAGTTTGCAAAAATATCAAATTTTAATAATTTTTAAAGCAAAATTCACAATTCAACAACTAAGCTAGATTTTGCATATTTTAAAATGTTAGACCACTCATGAAAACCTTAATGATGTGCTAAAAACCCTAACTAGATTTTAATCCCACATTTTAAATTAATTTCTAAAATCTAGTTAGCAAATTAGCATAATTATCACAATTTTTAAACTAACAATTAACAACTAGTAACCAAATTTGGTTTTGCATTCAATTAACAAGTTAATCTACCCATTAAAACCATGAATAATTGATAAAAAATCTCACTAGAATTTTATCTCACCTATATACATATTCTACAAAAGCCTAGTTTGCACAATTTTTCCTAATTTTAACAATTTTAAAGTAACACCTAACAAATTAACAATTAGATTAAGTTTTTCATGTCTCAACATGTTAAACTACACCTTGTAAACATAATTGAGTGATAAAACCCTAACCTAATTTACAATCCCTTCTCTTGAAAATTTAAATCTTGAAATTAAAACTATAATTAACCACCTAATTAGCTTAAATTAAAGTAATTATCCAACAATTAAGCTATAGGTTAAGATTTATACCTCACAACATGATATCTAGCATGCTCACATAGCCTCCCAAATGGCTTTCTTGCCTCAAGAATCCAAGCTAGAATGAGCAAAGAATAATGGTTTAAGGTTAATTGAGGAATTAATAGGATTTTGTGTTGATTTTTGAATGGATTTTGTATGAATTTTGAGATGGAATGAGATGGGAATGAGAGAGGTAGCAGCAGCAGCAAGAGGAAGGGGGAGGCTCGGAATTTTGAGGGGAGGAAAAGAGTAGGGTATGTATGTGTGTAGAGGTGTGTAGATGTTTCCACAATAATTACACTTTTCTTTAATTTCTTTTTCTATTTCATTTTGGAATGAAACAAGCGGACAATTTGGGCAACCCAAAATGGAGGGCTCGGCCATGTATGGTGGAGGGAAAAAGAGAGAGGGAAATGTGTGGAGTGGTGTAGAAACATCTATAATTATTACATCTTTTAATCTCTTTTCAATAATTATTTATTTTATTTTCTATTTTAACTCTTTCCTAATTTTCTAGAACCCTCTTAGCAAACCTATTCCATTTCAAACACCACATGTTACCTTTTGTTTTAATGTGTCATGGTTCACACTTGTGTGATTAACCCATTGAAATTTGTAATTTGCACCAATATAATGTATATTTAAAATCTTATATTAATATTAGAAATAATTAATTAAGGAAAAATATTTAGGTAAACTAATAATTTATAAGTGACTAAATACTTGATCGTTCGCTTCGCTCTCTTGTGGCGCCCTTTTGTTTTTACGCTTCCCGGAAGTCTAACAGGACTTTCCTACTAGCAATTACATAGTTAAAATAGGCGTATTTAAATTTATATTGAAAAATAATTATAGTTAAGTTTTACGGAAAATACGGTTTATTTTACCGATTATCAGAAAATTCACCTAAAGGATTTTTATTTATTTATTTATTTATTTTTAAAACGTTACAATCTTCCCCCCTTAAAGAAATTCGCTCCCCGAATTTAAATTAAAACTCCCCCAAATACTAAGATATTTAGCAAAACACTCAAATCGTTGGGGCTCCGAAATCATTAATACATAAAACACATGTTAGCGCAATGCATGCGCATGAAAATCAAGTACATAACTCAAAATCAAAACCCCGTCAAGCATAACGCAATCATTGGAGTTATGGTGAGAATACAATGTCAAAATCCAATACGAAAACCAACATTATATACATCAAAATCCTAGGTACTGTTCTCAGAACAGTCCTGCTCGGCTACTAAACCAAATTAAATATCATAAAAATGTAATGCTCAAAATGATATCAATCTCAAATACAGTATATAAGGTACCACGTGCGTCCGGTGCACACGGAAATCGAAATCAAATACAGATGCCATAAATATGCACGGAAACAAAACTGAGTGCAACGGGTGTGCACCAAAAATATCTGCCAAGTGCAACGGGCGTGCACGACAACAATATCAGGTGCATCTAGTCTGCAAAAATCCCGATTTAGTGCATCTGGTGTGCACAAAATCGCATCAAGTGCGCCAAGTGTGCGCAAGAATCTCAATCAAATGCACATGGTGCACGAAAACATAAATCGAATATCCAAAATCATGTGCAACCCATATACACGAAATCAAATCGGTATCTCAAAATGTAAAAAAAAAAAATCAAAATCAAGTGCAATGGGTATGCACAAAACGAACATCAATACATCTGATACATGGAACACGAATCGAGTGAAAAGAATGAATACATAGGAAAACCAATCATAAAACGAAATCCTCAAAGTAACAAAATCCAAACAACGGAAATGTGAAATTCGAATCACCAGATCGCAAATCGTAACATCGACGTCAACGTGCTCCTCTTTCCTCTGGTGTCGACTGATTCGAATTCGTCTCTTCGTAGCTGTGCTGACTGCGCTACAAAAGCTATACTCATATCGAGAGTCTCCCGAGTAATGTATCTCATCACATGATATCCGGACTACGTTAAACTTTTCGATCGATTTATCAATGTCCCAAAATCCCCAGAGAGCTCAACACTCGAGTATAGTTTAAAAATATCCAGCACATTCCCCAGCATCTGCGGACCAGCTGTAGAAGGGCAAACCCAAGCCTCACTAATGGTACCACGGAACTGCCGCAAACCCTAAGGTTCACCAGCGTTCTCATGGTCATTATGTCGAGTTAGGGTTTCATTCTTCTGGAGGGTCCATAGAAATACCCGCATGTTCTTCCGAATACCTTAAACTTGGGAAAATGGGTTTCTGACATTCGTTCAAACCTTTTAACTTCGTTTGGACGACATGCGAATACCCTTCGTCCGCAGCTAAACAATACTTCAATCCTCAAGAATAGACGATACCCTAACGGTCATCGCATTCGAGCCGCAGCTCCCTCTGCCCGTGCGACCGTGGTAACAGAAACCACCATTCGATATCAACAAAGATAGATCAAAGGAACAAATATAATATGGTGCAAAAAAATGTACATCCTAAGGCTTCTTAAGCAGAGTAGCGTATCGTAAGTATGCCGCGGATCATACCCATGGTACGTCACTCTACCTAAGTCACCTACTCCATCAACCAAGATCAACCTAGACTTAGATAAGGGTTAAACCTAGCGCTCTAATACTAACTTTGTCATGACCCGGAGGTACGGAATGTGACCAGCAATTAAATTACGAAACGTCTAGAGGCGTAACGTAATCTAAGCAAGCCGAAGCCCAGAAATCTAAACCATTTAAAAGAAGAAGTGTAGGAAAACAAGTTTAAAAACAACAACAAATTTTCTCAAAAATTTCGGCAGAGTTTCCTTTGTAAAAACTGGCCCCAAACGGGTACAAACAAGAATAATATATACAAACAATAAAAAGGCATACCTAAGCAGGAGCTAGCTCTACGCCAAAAGGCGGAAACAACCACACAATGCACTAAAATATACAACGCCGAAGGGCGAGACTCAAAACTCAAAACAAAACCAAATCCACCGAAAACCATAATAATACAAGCGCGACTCTAAGGTCGAAATAAAAACAACTGGTCTTCTAATCTATCAAGTAATATAAGTCTGGTTGATGAAGCTTACTAGATACAAATGAAATAATAAAAGTACAACGGTGGTCCTGATACAAGTGAACCAACCTACCAAGCAAATCACCCTGAATGAAATGATGTGCCAGCAAGCTGCCAAGGAAACCTGTACATCGAAACCTGTAAGAAAATTTGGCACAACGGGGGTGAGTTGCCAACACGTGAGTAGAAGACATCTGCGAGTAGAAATCGCATGCACGACGCTCTCCTAGGTCATAATAATATACTTAACTTAACACTAAACATCTAGTAGTGACAGGGTAAGGACCTATGCATAAGTGCAATACTCAGTGCTCGTGTCAGTGCCTCAAGTAGTAACATGTCAAATGTATGAGTATGCATGCATCATGAATGTAAAACAATCAACCATGAAATCTAGATATAGCTGTATAAGAGATCGTTACTTTTATCATAGTAAAATTTGTATGGTAATCTGAAACATCGTCAATGAAATCCATGGAAATCTATGTCAAGCATCGACATAAAATATGTAAATCTCAAAGTCTCAATACCTCATAGTCTCAATATCTCATAGTCTCAATATCTCATAATCTCAATATCTCGGGCTCCGTCAGTCCGGATCGGCCCATATCATCAAATCTCACAACAACGATCGGTATACTCCGGATATCCGTCACGCCAGACATCACCGGTAGGTAGTCTTCCCCAGGCAGGCTCATCGTCATCCCCATAAAAACACTCTCTCCCCGAGGTACCATACCGGGCCCACTATGTACCCGAGACGGTTCCTCCACTCCTCGAATCGGGTCTCGAAATCCAACAGAAAACATGAAAACTCATGGTGGACGACCCATACATCATGAGAAAACCACAACTTACATTTTAAAAATGATAATAATAAGCTTTTATTAAATTCTTGTGGTTTTCCCCCAAAATCCAGAAATCTCATAGAAATCCGAAATCCCAAAATCATGAGTAAGTAAATAATGAGTTTTGGCATAAGCCCTACAATACTGCATGATAATATGAATATGTGAATGCATGAAACGTCTAAGTAATAAATGCAATGTCTAAACTAGCACATGAGAGTAATCACACAATATTGTATGGGACTAGCATTTAGCTGATTATATCAATAAAAGATAATATGTTCTAAAGTGTACGTGACATGACAATTACCGATGATGATGTGTGTGATCCGGCAAATAAGTGTACGTAGAACATACCCATCATCGGTAATGGTGTTGTTGTCCTAACAGGCAGAGTTTCATATTAGCTAAAGAAACATATGTGTGAACATGCAATGCGATGAATACAACATGAATATAACAGTGAATGTGTAGTAAGCGTACAACTAGAGAATACATACTAATTACGAGTCATACCGTTTGTTGTTTGAAAAAGCACGAATTGTGGTTTTTAGAAAATTAGGGGCTACGGGGTTTTTAAGAAAGATATGTCCTTTGAAAAATCCGTAGTATCTCTCAGGCTGTCTTTAAAAATGCGCACGATTCGTTAGTTTTGAAAATAAGCATGACTCGAGCCTAAACTAAGATCTACCTAACCAACTAAGGAACTAACTAAAGACACTAGTCGAAAGGTAAGAAGAGTCCTCCGAAAGTCTGAATCGATATCTCTTGTAGTCGGCGATCCAGCCTCAATAGCGTCACGTACATAGTACGACTTACTCGAGTCAAGAGTGCAGATCAAACATCACATCTATGCCTCGTACGGTAAAATCCATCGTACGGCTTCCCAAAATCATGGTACGGGTCAACCATCACATATATACATCATCATTCGTATAGTATCATCATCAAACAATATCATGATCAAGGGTACTGTACTATAATCGCATACATTCCTATATCATCAAACATATATCATCATCTGTGTAAATATACATCGTCAATGATCCACTAAAATATCATGTCATATATCATATCGTGATTAAGTCACATATTACGATCTGTGTTGTATCCTAGAGTCTCATTCATTTCAATGCCATCTACACATATCATCGTTCATATATTTCCTCATTACCCATCGATCCGCTAATATCATAACACATTTCATATCATATCTCGATCACATATCCAATATCACACGGCATCATGCCCGGTCATACCGACTCATCCCCAGATATCATATAATACCCTCATATCACATGTATATATATTGTGTGTGTGTGTATATATATATACCTACACACATTCCTATATATATATATATACACACACACATATACACCAAGTCAAGTTTATGTGTGCGCGCGCGTGTGTGTCTACATGAAACCTACGAATTCCCTCCAAGGCAGTCATCCTCTGGTTAAGTCTTTCTAAATCAGTCTAGTCCAACCTAAAGTCTTCAATAGGACCCTACTCGCCAAGAATCTAAGGTCACGTCCGACTTCCTAATAACAATACGTAATTTTCTTTTCTATTTTAACTCTTTCCTAATTTTCTAGAACCCTCTTAGCAAACCCATTCCATTTCAAACACGACATGTTACCTTTTGTTTTAATGTGTCATGGTTCACACTTGTGTGATTAACCCATTGAAATTTGTAATTTGCACCAATTTAATGTATAATTAAAAGCTTATATTAATATTAGAAGTAATTAATTAAGGAAAAATATTTAGGTAAACTAATAATTTATAAGTGACTAAATAAATACCAAATACTAGCAATTACATAGTTAAAATATGCGTATTTAAATTTATATTGAAAATAATTATAATTAAGTTTTACGGAAAATACGGTTTATTTTACCGATTATCAGAAAATTCACCTAAAGAATTTTTATTTATTTATTTATTTATTTTTAAAACGTTAGAGTAACTAAGCAATATAAGTAAAATGTACACAAGAGACATGAATGTAAATGAACAACAACTTTTATTTATTCAACATTCCTTTACAATACAACTGGAAATATAAATACAAGTCTGGAATGCAAGGCCTAAACAATGGCATGAACTGAATGAAAAATAAGTACAAGTAAAGTCAATACTCAGGGTCTTCTGTGAACTGCTCCAAGTACTCCTGGCCGGTCTCGAGCTCCTCAGAGTCAGGCCCTCCTGACAACATTCCAAAGAAGAAGAGAAATAGGAATGTCGTCAGCGAACAATCGCTCGGTAAGTCCCAAAGAAAGAAGGAGAAAAATAAACAGAGAATAGAACAGGTTAAGTAGATAATGTTATATTTGTTATACTAACGTAGTTGTTTTAGCTTGGTACAGAATATGCTTGTGTATACGAGAGGAGTCCAACTTACACCGTAGACTTTGGTAACCCGTAGTACAAGGCTCCGTCGATAATACCACGGAACAACGGCATGTATGTAATTATGTCTTTTAGTGACCACCCCGTGCCACCTTTAACATGTTCCGTACCAGTCTACCCCTTTATAAACCCCGTAATGTCTTTTGTATTGATTATACTGATTGTATTGTATTATCTTGTAGTAAATGGAAGGCTTGTCGAAACCATGATATCAGTAAACAGAATGGATATAAATGGATAGTCATGCAATCAGAGTATAACCATGGTTCGGTTCGGTCATGTTCATATTGATATGGATTGTATTCTGGCATTCATGGATTCAAGTTGTATTGTAGTTATACTTGAATTAAATTCAAGATAGATTATAATCAGATTTGATCGTGACTCTAACTGAGTCAGACTTTTAAACATAATTGAAGTCCTGATTGTTTTGGAGTTATCGGTAACTGCTGTACATAGACGGCAGGATTTGTGTCTTTTCCAAGACAATTACCGTATTGATAACACTATTTTTATGTTGTCTACCTTAGATAGGCAAGCACCCATATTCTCCAGCTCCGTGAGGCTCAAGAGAACTAGTCTTGCTTAAACCTATATTTACTAGGGTCCTTATTGTAAATTAATATAACTTGAGAGGGTTTTATGAAAAATAGTTTTGATATATTTTCAAAATACACCTCAAGTATTTGATTATTGCCTTTAGGGTTTTCATAGTTGTAATTTTTATAAAGTGAAATATTCTAGTGGATATAACCTCGATTTCATTATATATGGTATTTTAGTGTAATAATGGAATTGTATTGAATTGTAATGGTAGTTTCATGAAATTGGTGATCCTTTTGATTTAGAAAACATGGAATATATATATATATATATATATTGTATACTTAAAGTAGATATTTTGATAATATTTATATATATATATAAATAGAACTTATTCATTAAATAGAAATCACATTTTTCTTAAAAATTGCATTAAAAATTCCATCGAGATCGAATACTCCTTGCGGAGGTCTGCATATCGCTCTACTAGGCCCGAGAATGTGAGATAACCCGCACTATCCCGATCGGTGTTCCCCAAAATGGGTTGTAGAGACGCAATTGCAAAGAATTAAATAATACACTTTTTAAAGAAAACGGTTTTTGAATGTTTATGGTATTTAATCGTAAACTCATATTTTCCCATAAACTAATGTCCCAAGAGTTATCATGCTATATCAAAAATGTGTGTTGTGACGTGGTAGGTCATTACCTCATGAGTTTTCTAAAGGGAATATAAGGGAATATGTCGAATTGTGTTGAAAGTAAAGTATATCGTATTTAACCGTAAAAATGCGATAAAAGTTGCATAATAGATTCTTTTGAGATGAAACTTGTTCTAATGTGTTTGTTAATGATTACTAAACAGTCTATTAAAAATTTGTAGGTTTGTTATTAAGAAAAAATTAGATTTTTAAAGAACAGAGAATCGGAAGCCGGAATAACTCCGCTTCCGACGAGATTTGAAAAGGAGAAGTTTTAGAATAGAAAAAAAGGAGGGGAGATGGGACTTACAGGTTAAAAAAAAGGAGGGGAGAGGGGACTTACAGGTTAAAAATAAAGAGGGGAGATGGAGGAAGCTTTTGGATCCGTCGGGAAGTCGTTTCGTCACCGGAATCTTCGCGAAACGTTGCCGGAATTTCGACTTTGCTAACTCCACTTGTACAACTTAGAACTTGGAAATTTTAGAGAGTTTTTGTATGGGATTTCTGAATGAGGAGGGGTGAATGTAGTGTAGTATTTATAGAGAAAATTAAGGTTTAGGGTAATGAATTGGAGAATTAAAAATGTGCATTAAAAATGAATTAAAGAGAGGAATTATCACTCTCTAGATGTTTTCAGAGTAAACAAATAATATGGGGGTAGTGGGGTAGGCGAAGGGGTTCATGGGTAAAAATTTTGAGGCATTAGCCATGTGGGGGCCGACGGCGCCGTCCCCAATGATGATCTCGCCGGTCATCAAGAGGGTGGGGAGCTCTAGATGATTGCCACGTGTCATGTTCAGTGTGTACAACATTTTCCACATGTTTGTTTTATTTGTGACTTTTCATTTTACGTGTAGTGCACGTGTAAACCTTTGGGCTTCTAAAATATTAAAAGAAAAAATAAAATAAAAATATATGTGGCTGGGGGGATTCGAACACAGGGGCTATGTCACAGCAGTGCAAGTCTTTACCAATGAGCTACAAGTGCTTTCTTACTGTTCAAAAGCAAATCAAATTTATAACTTGTGCTCGGACTTAGGTGTTCCTTTCTGTATTTTTGAAAAAAAATCCTGTACAGAAAATTTAAGGTTTTTACATTCTACCCTCCTTATAAAAATTTTGTCCTCGAAATCTGTAGAAGGAAAGTGTAACAAATTCAAGAAAAGTTTGGTGATAGAACTATTAGTAGTGCATAAAAAATATTTGGAAGAACGAAAGAATGCAAAAATTTTGGAAAGATGTGAGGGAATTACCAGGGTTACCTTGGTCTATAGTCTCGGCTTCTACAGCCGCTAATGTGAAAGCATGACGCCGGGGTACATTCCTCCTAGCTGGAAGCACGTTCCTCTGTCCTTGAAGCGTGTTCCTCAGAGCTTGTTAGAATTGGCGATTAGGCTGTACAGGAGGTCCACGTAGAGGTGGAGCTGGAAGAGCAAGACGAGGTGCAGGAGCTTGGATAGCTGGCCGCTGCGGATAAGTGTTGTGAGTTGGAACTTTGTTGCGCCTATAAGGACATGTTCCAATTCCATGATTGGATTCGTCACAAACTAAGCACAGACCTTTTGCGCGCCTACAGTCCTTCCACGGGTGTCCATCTGTCTTGGCCGGTTATTTGTTTCTTCCGGTCTCGCGGGTTCAAAAGTTGGCCTTGAAGAGGCTCCTCCTTTCATCTGAGTAGCAGTGTGCTTCACTCCGGCAGATTGAGGTATGCCCTTCTTCTTCACAACTGCCTCATACCGGCGGGCAGCTTTCAGGGCCAGGTCGTGGGTTGGGAAATCTCCTGTTGCTAAAGCAGCTTGGATTTTCTCGTCCAACACTTGCTGAAATCGTCTAGACCTGATCTCAGCAGTCGGTATCAAGAGTGCCGCGAACCTGTTGCGGTCTACTGTTAGCTGTGTAGTATGTGATATTTAGAAAATCAAATATTACGACATATCTTACCTATTGAGCATGGTAAACTCAGCATCATACTCATCCACAGATTTGGTCCACATCGAACCCTGTTGTAGGTGGATGAATTGTTGTTCCATGTCAAATCGGGCAGTCTCGGGTAAATATTTCGCGTCGAACATCTCGCGAAAAGTCCTCCATTCGATCGGCTGGTCAAGACGGCTTTCTTCTGCCTTCCACCAAACTCGGGCGTTGTCGGTGAGTTGCAGCTTCGCAACTCGAACCCAAGCGATCTCTGGTACTTATGCTGCTGTCAGATCATCCTCAATACTCTGAGCCCATTCTTCAGCTTTCAGGGGGCTCTCTTTCACCGAAAATTGCTTTGGGTGCAATTCCCGGAATTGCTTTACTCCGGACGCTTCCGCTTCTGGACGATTCAATCATATAGCAGTCTGCTGCTGCCGTCCTTCCAGGAGGCTTCGGATCGCCTCAAGCAGTACCGTCTGCTCATTGATCGGAGCAGCAACGGTAGGCATAAGCGGTAGAGGTGGTGGTGTGTTGTTGAAGTTGGTGCTGGTATTGTTTGGAGAATCCATAACCTTGAAAGAAAAATAAGGTTAAGATAGATTTAAAATATACGAAATTGTAAGATTCAAGAAACATGAAATGTAAAGAATGTTTTTTAATTGTTGTTTCTTGTGTTATATTGCTTAGGACTTCATGCAGAATTGACCTGCATATCCATGCAGAACTGACCTGCATGGGCCGCCAACAAAACATGTCACGCCCTGCTTCCCGATGTACGGATAAGGAGACGCGACGGGTCATACGACGTATTTACTCAGAAATAAATACTCTAAGCGTAACTAAGCAATATAAGTAAAATGTACACAAGAGACATGAATGTAAATGAACAGCAACTTTTATTTATTCAACATTCCTTTACAATACAACTGGAAATATAATTACAAGTCTGGAATGCAAGGCCTAAACAATGGCATGAATTGAATGAAAAGTAAGTACAAGTAAAGTCAATGCTCAGGGTCTTCTGTGAACTTCTCCAAGTACTCCTGGATGGTCTCGAGCTCCTCAGAGTTGGGTCCTCCTGACAACATTCCAAAGAAGAAGAGAAATAGGAATGTCGTAAGCGAACAATCGCTCGGTAAGTCCCAAAGAAAGAAGAAGAAGAAGAATAGATAGAGAACGGAACAGGGGAAGTAGATAATGTTATATTTGTTATACTAACGTAGTTGTTGTAGCTTGGTACAGAATATGTCAGTGTATACGAGAGAAGTCCGACTTACACCATGGACTTTGGTAACCCGTAGTACAAGACTCCGTCGATAATACCACGGAACAACGGCATGGATGTAATTACGTCTTTTAGTGACCGCCTCGTGCCACCTTTAACATGTTCCGTACTAGTCTACCCCTTTATAAACCCCGTAATATTTTTTATATTGATTGTACTGATTGTATTGTATTGTCTTGTAGTAAATGGAAGACATGCCGAAACCATGATATCAGTAAAAGGAATGGATATAAATGGATGGTCATGTAATCAGCGTACATGATTCGGTTCAATCATGTTCATATTGATATGGATTGTATTCTGGCATTCATGGATTCATGTTGTATTGTAGTTATACTTGAATTGAATTCAAGATAGATTATAATCAGATTTGATCATGACTCTAATTGAGTCAGACTTTTAAACAGAATTGAAGTCCTGATTGTTTTGGAGTTATCGGTAACTGCTGCACATGGACGGCAGGATTTGTGTCTTTTTCCAAGACAATTACCATATTGATAACACCGTTTTTAGGTTGTCTACCATAGATAGGCAAGCACCCATATTCTCCGGCTCCGTGAGGCTCAAAAGAACAGGTCCCGCTTAAACCTATATATACTAGGGTCCTTATTATAAATTAATATAACTTGAGGGGGTTTTATGAAAAATAGTTTTGATATATTTTCAAACTACACCTCAAGTATTTGATTATCGTGTTTAGAGTTTTCATGGTTGTAATTTTTTTATAAAGTGAAATATTCTAATGGATATAACCTTTTGTATATGGTATTTTAGTGTAATAATGGAATTGTATTGAATTGCAATGGTAGTTTCATGAAATTGGTGATCTCTTTGATTTAGAAAACATGAAATATATATCTATATCTATATATATATATATATATATATTGTATACTTAAAGTAGATATTTTGATAATATTTATATATATATATAAATAGAACTTATTTATTACATAAAAATCATATTTTTCTTTAAAATTGCATTAAAAATTCCATCGAGATTGAATGCTCCTTGCGGAGGTCTGCATCTCGCTCTACTAGGCCTGAGGATATGCGAAAACCCGCACCATCCTGATCGGGCTTCCCCAAAATGGGTTGTAGAGGCGCAATTGTAAGGAATTAAATAACACACTTTTTAAAGAAAACAGTTTTTGATGTTTATGGTATTTAATCGTAAACTCGTATTTTCCCATAAACTATTGTCCCAAGAGTTATCGTGCTATGTCAAAAATGTGTGTTGTGATGAGGTAGGTCATTACCTCGTGAGTTTTCTAAAGGTAATACAAGGGAATATGTTGAATTGTGTTGAAAGTAAAGTATATGGTATTTAACCGTAAAAATGCGATAAAAGTTGCATAATAGATTCTTTTGAGATGAAACTTGTTCTAATGTATTTTTTAATGATTAATAAACAATCTATAAAAATTTGTAGGTTTGTTATTAAGAAAAAATTAGATTTTTAAAGAAAAGAGAATCGGAAGCCGGAATAACTCCGCTTCCGACGAGTTTTGAAAAGGAGAAGTTTTAGAATAGAAAAACAGGATGGGAGAGGGGACTTACAGGTTAAAAATAAAGAGGAGAGATGGAAGAAGCTTTTGGATCCGTCGGGAAGTCGTTTCGTCGCCGGAATCTTCCCGAAATGTCGCCGGAATTTCGACCTTTGCTAACTCCACTTGTACAACTTAGGACTTGGAAAATTTAGAGAGTTTTTGTATGGGATTTCTGAATGAGGAGGGGTGAAATGTAGTGTGCTATTTATAGGAAAAATTAGGGTTTAGGGTAATGATAGAGAATTAAAAATGTGCATTAAAAATGAATTAAAGAGAGGAATTATCACTCTCTGGATGTTTTCAAAGTAAACATACAATATGGGGGTAGTGGGGTAGGCGAAGGGGTTCAAGGGTAAAAAATTTGAGGCATTAGCCATGGGAGGGACCGGCAGCGCCGGCCCCAATGATGATCTCGCCGATCATCAAGAGGGTGGGGGGCTCTAGATGCTTTCCACGTGTCGTGTTCAGTGTGTACAACATTTTCCACATGTTTGTTTTATTTATAACTTTTCATTTTACGTATAATGCACGTGTAAACCTTTGGGCTTCTAAATTATTAAAAGAAAAAATACAATAAAAATATATGTGGCTGGGGGGATTCGAACATAGGGGCTATGTCATAGCAGTGCAAGGCTTTATCAATGAGCTACAAGTGCTTTCTTGCTGTTCAAAAGAAAATCAAATTTATAACTTGTGCTCAGGCTTAGGTGTTCTTTTCTGTATTTTTGAAAAAAAATCTGTACATGAAGTTTAGGGTTGTTACGCCAGTCCTCTCTCGATATCAATAGCCTCAGTCGGTATCTCCCGGATATCCGCCATGCTCTAGTCTATCTCCACTATCGAGTGTCCTCGTTAGACTCCCCACCTCAAATGTGGCTTTCATTCCCCTCGACCTCTACCGGGTCCACCATGTTTCTGACTGCATACTCTCCCACTCAGTCCGGATAACGTTGCATGTCTGTAACCGTATAGCTCCCCCACTCGGTTCGGAATAAAAATCAAATCATAAAAATATCAAGCTCGTGGTGGATGCCAACTAATTATATCAAGAGAAAATCGCATTTTTAAAATATACTCAAGTTTTTATAAATCACATCGCGGTTTTCAAATCCATAGAAAATATCAAGTTCCGAAGAACAACATTTGCATAATTCATTTTGATGATATTATATGTGTGTGTATGTGTGTAGCATTGTCCTATACCACTGAGATATATCATCGTAGGTAAAAATATCATAAAACCCATATCGATCATATATGAATACCAATGGTAATGGTATTCGCATCTCAATCAGCAAGTATCTTAATGTGTCATGCATATATATAATCAACACACGAACAGATGCGGCAGTTCCTACTATGTCATGGCAATACTAATGATGTGTAGTGTAGCATACGTGTCTGTGCTCGTGCGGTATGGCAATCATTAGTAAATGTGCAAGTGTTTTATCAATGTGTTCGTGGAAGAATAGCTCTAAATCCATATTTGCGGCATATATATATATGAATACCAGCCAACCCCTTGTATATAGGGAAGTCATAATAAACCGTATCAATATCTACATGGATATAACGTAGTATAACAGTTCTACAGCGTCATAACGGCACCAATGATGTGTAGTGTAATATGCGCGTTTGTGATTTGTGCAGTATAGTAATCATTGGTAGTTGTGCAGTATTCTATCAATGTGTTCGTATGAGAATAATAATGTAACTAACATATATAATAGGTAATCGAATCACGAGCGTATAAAAGTAACCAAATCGTGCATGAATGATCGTTAAACATGAGTAACTATTATGAGTTATACCATTACAGTTTAAATTAGAACGAAACGTTATTTTGCAAATAAGGAAGCTGCGGTATATTTAAAATATATATCTGTTTTAAAAGTAACAGCACATCATAACCGTTTATCATTTAAAAGTAGAAACGAATCGTTGGTTTTTAAAAGAGTATAGCTCGAGCAATCGAAAGGTCCCAATCGAAATAAATGCATGATTCTGCGAGCCCCAATGAATCTCGGCCGTATTTGGCACACTATCCTTAACATAATCAATACGGAATCATCCCTCGTACAATATCCATCCAATATCCCATCAATATTGTACGGATCTAAAGTCGTGTACGCATATAACAATAATCATATATCAATATATATCCACACATATATGTGGCCTACTAGATACAAGTACATACTAAGTTAGTTATAGGCTAAGTTATCTAACATAACAATATAGCCTAGTTATATAGTATAAGTATTCTAGTTAATTAGTTGCGGGGGTGCTATACGTCATCCACCCGACTTCCCCCATAGATATAAATCTACTCACCGACATATCGAGCTAGTCAAAATCCGCATCCGCCTTGCCTGTCCTTGCCGTCTCGGAAATCCCCGCGATCGTATCTACAATCGTAATTAGGACACAACGGTATAAATATCCAAATAAAAAAAGATAGAACGAGCGAAGCGCACATAGGTTAGAACTTATGGCTCACTTACGCTAAAAACGACCAAATACCCTCGACATTGACGTACAAACTTCGAACGATCAAGTCGAGGTATAGAACTATATAAAACTAAGTTTTAAAAACCAGAAAATATTGTCAAAACCACACTAAAACAATCCCAGATTCCTCTACATATAATCTGGGAAAAAATAAACAATACAGTGGCTTAATTACCACCAAATGAAGCTACAGAACAAAAATCAAAACCTAACTCAAAAAGGGGGCCGACATTGGTAGTTTTTGGGGATAAACCAGCGATTGATACATGGAGTTAGGGTCTCGGGCTTTTAGGGTAGTTTTCTCCTGGTCCTATCATATCACAGTACTCTTAGTTTATTTTTCAGAGAATCCTACTTGCTCCAGATTCAAATTGAACACCACAAACTTCACAACAATCCTACTTTTCTGATATTTAACAAGGAAATCTGAAATATAACTCTTAGAAACTTGCAAGAAAGATGATATTTACCTATATGGAATGAGCACAAGGAATTCCAAGCTCATGAAAAGTATGTTTGAATCATCTTGAGGTGGTATTGGTTTTAGCTTGATGTTTTGCACAACTTTCATGAAAGAACCATCAAGCTTTCTATGATATTTGTGAAGAGTTGTTAAATTGAGATAGAGGTTTTGAGAGAAAGTAATGAGTTCAGTTTAGACAAGAATTTACCTATAAGAATTTTGATAGAGTAAAGGAGAAGGTGTAGAAAAAGGTGGAGGTGTAAAGGGAGAAGGAGGAGGGTGTATGGTTTGGTAAGGTGTGCATGAAGATTTAATTCCAATCTAACATATACCATACTCTCACTATATAATTAAAACCCTTTTTACAATTAAATACTTTTACAATAAATATCACAATTTTACACCAAAATCTCATATCATTCACAAAACAAACTTCTTATGTTTAGAATATCTCATATTTTCATTTTCTCAAAATAACTTTGTATTTACGGATACCAATCCGGAAATCCAAAATCCATACACGATTTTATTTTCGTAATCTCAAAATATCCATATTTAAATTATAAATTAATATTTATAATTTTCAAAATGTTACAACTTTCCCCACGTTCCCCGTGTTCGTACATAAATATGTACACAGTGAACAAGTTGAAAACACCGTCGAAACTTCTCGAAATGGACGAAAATACAGGAGGATGTGAGATGTAAGTCTTGTTGCATTCGTAATATGTCCAACCTGGACAAATCCAACAATTACTATATGTCAAATCTCATCGTCGAATATTACACATAGGTTTGAAAAAATTGAACATGACGCTCAACTCTCACAAATATATAATGCGATCCTATCAATTCGACGGGAAAAGGATTTGACATATATCAATTGTCAGACGAGAAACTATAGGTCGATCATAAACATGTTTAAGACCTTTCGATTTTAAACTTACTAATTAAATGAAAACATAAAACCCTTGTTAAGTTTCTAATCAAAATTTTATAGTATGCCTTAATTTTCTATTTAATCGTTTTTTAATCAGGGACTCGGTTCACTATTATTTGGTCTTAATTAAGATTTTTTTAATTAATGTAATTAATGTTATAGGTTAATTAGTGTTAATTTTTCTTAATCGGTTTGATTTTATTTTTAATTTATGAATCTACTATAGTTTAAACGGTCTCTAATGCGCACAATTTCTACTGGTGAGTTAATATTATATATTAATTAGTTAATTTGTTAATTGGGGTTTATAAGTTGTTATTAGGGTTTTATAGTTTATAGATTTGTTATTAGGGTTTATAATTTTTAATCAAGATTTCAAATTTTTTATTAGGGTTAATAAGTTGTTATTAGGTTAGGGTTTTTTAGGGTTTATAGATTATTCAATTCCTGCAACCCAATTATCCTAAAAAGAACAAAATTGTATATTCTAACATCACAATTTCATATATAATTGAAAAAATTCATAACCTAACAACCATATCACAATTTCATAACCTAACATCACAAGTACATAACAACTAATAACCTAATATCACAATTCATAAACTTAACAATACAATTCATAATCTAAATAAAAAAAATTATAATTTGAGGAGGAAAAATCCTAACCTTTTCGTCGGATTTTAAATGAGGAAACCAATTTCGAGCACCACCAGCAGCAATACCTGAAAAACAAAAAATAGATAAGAATTTTTTTATTTTTTAGAAGAATTTGTCACGACCCAAAATTTAGCACGTGACGACCCTTAAACTACGTAACGTCTCTAAGCGTAACGTAATTCAAGTAAGCTAAAACCCAGCAATCTAAACCATCAAAAGTAGTAAGTGATAATACCATTATTAAAACTTTTGAAATCTCAATCAAAATTCTTTAAAGTCCAAATTTATTTCCTTTAAAATTTGGCAGCACCTCCTTTGTAAAACAAGCCCCCCAAAAGGGTAAAATCATAAATATATAAATAAAGCATCCCCAACAGGAGCAAATCTATGCCCCAAAGACGGAAAACAACCACCACAACAGATATACGACACCGAAGCGAAGAAAAAGACGATATAAATAAAAAAAACTGTATAAAAGATCTCCAAGTCACAAAATAATATATAATATCGTCCCCACAACTCTTCTCTAAGTCAATACATGAAAGTGGTAGATGGAAAGTACTGGATACAACGAATATACAATGAGCAATATCGGATAACCGCAAAACCCATCTATAGCAAAACTGCACCCGGTCAGCCGTAGCGGTATCCGCTGCAAAAGATTATACGATGTGATGAAGAAGCGCTGCCTCTGACTGCTCTGAGGGATAACATGTACAACCCTGTGGCACAACGGGGGTGAGTTTCCAACTCGTGAATAGTAAATAACATATGCAGGTAATCGCAAGTATGCACGTATTGCGCTAATCTATCACATGCAAGCTGATAGCAATAAATAGCAATATGTATATGCAGCAATCATGAAAGGTACTCTATCAGGTACTACTAATACATGAAGCAATGCATATCAAATAAATGCGGAGTACGGAATAAAACATGTCATCCTCATATCGGGCACATAGGCCCCTCACATCGGGCTCATAGGCCCCTAATATCGGCCCCTAATCTCGACCATAATATCGGCCCCTAATCTATAATGAATAAGAATACTTGCACCAATCATTATGATGATATATATTATAGGTATACATATATAACAGCGTCACATACCACTAATATATATATATATATGTACATATATATCAGCGTCCCATACCACTGATATATATATATACATGTGTGTGTATATATATATCAGCATCCCATACCACTGATATATATACCCAGGAGTAAAACATCCAGAAAATGTCATATGAAATCCATATATCAATGCGAAATTCATGAAATATAATATATGCAACATGAAACAGTAATATGAGCATATAAAGGAAAAACCGCTATTTAACTGCAACAAGTTATTAAATATATCATGCGGTTCCTAATTTCTCCGAAACCAAACGCAACATCATATAAAGTTGAACATGTAGCTATAGCCAGGTATGCGTAACCATGTCGGTATAGCAAGATATGTATATCTACCTATCAATAATGATGTAATACCCTCCAGGTATATGTGGAAGTATGTATGCAAGATGTACATGTAGCTATATCTCATATGTGTATATACATGTTACTAATGGTACAATACCATATAGGTATATGGGTAACTAGCATGTAGGCATGTCAAGGCATATGTGTAAGCATGTAGGTATACAGGTATGCTATATATCATATGCACAATAAGAATAAGGATCAATGTCTCAATGTCCTTAACCAAACAATATCATATATGTATGTGTGTTGTGCGTGTCATGGCAATTATTGACGGTGTGGGTGGCATACAATCAGTGCTCGTGCAACATGAGCCGTCAATAATAGTGCAGTGTCCAATGGGTATAAGTCCAAGCACAACAAGTAATAATATGCAATGAAGTTTATGCGCAAACTCTATATGTGCAATATAAACATGCAACTAATATCATATCATATCTAGCCCAGACGCATAACGCCATGCGGGCGATTCCCCTATAAATGTTAAATCTACTCACCAACTTCCCTGGCTAAGTAAAGCCATCCACTCGCTTTCCCTTCTTCGCAGCGTCCGAGATCTTCGCCTGCGACCCTAAGATCATAAAACAATATAACAAGTGTATATTAGCAATCGACCAATAACACGTACAAACTACGTTTAACCGACGCATCAACTCCAAACATACACTCAAGTATTCGTCTAGTGGCTAACGCGCGCAGCGACACTACGAAACCAACTCAAGAGTAACAACTACACAAGAACACGAACCGTATCGGATAGCGTAACGCGCGTAATCGAAACAATAGAAACTAGCAAAGTGATCCCAGATTTTTCTACACAAACAATTTGTAAAAGTTGCATATATCACAAGACCACACACAACCCCAGAGACCCCCAGACCAAAATTCAAACCCAAACACCCCAGTTTGCCCGCAAATTGTGGCCAGAAGATATATATTTGCCGCCGACTTACTGTAACACCCGAGCCCAGTGCTACTAATTTCAGTTACCGTTTGAGCGTAGTGTGGTACTCATTTCTTTTATCTTGCTTGATTATTACTTATTGTAAATTTTACCCGGCAAATTCATTTCTGCATGTAACAATTTTTAGCATCTAAAATAAAATTAAAAATATTCATCTTGCCCTACTTGACACCCCTAACCCTGCTGTAGCGTCCGTGCATCGTGTTCTCGTCCCGTTCAGTGAAACGGGCGAGTTTGGATGGCTACGTGCACGTACGTGTGTCCGTTTTGGGGGTATGCTTTTTGATCATAAAACACTTCATTTTAAATTTTGGATCCCGCTTAAAATTCTATTATTTTAATTTCGAATTTTTGGGCCCGACCCGGTCGCGATTTGGAAATGTTTTATTTTGCGCCAAAATCCCAAATTTTATATTTTTAAACCATCGCATATTTAACCAATCTAATATATTTTAACCGTATAAATATTTCTTTTATATTCCTAAATCTTTAATTCCTTACTAAACCCCCCGAATCTTTAATCCCAACCAACTAGATACCTTCGTTTTCCCGTGGGTCCCACCTCCTCTCTCTACCTCTCTCTCTCTCTCCGTCTCTCTCTATCTCTCTCTATCTCATATATATCTCTCTCTCTATCTATCTCATATCTCTCTCTCTATCTCTCCCTCATATCTCTCTCTCTCTCCCCACGCATATATTTCCTTCACGTAACCCATCGCGCAACCTCGAACCGCCTTGCCCCTCGCCGCTGCAACACCAACGCCGACGCCCTCTTCTCCATCGCCTACTCTCCTTCCTCCTCACCTCGACCGAGCCTCCCTCTCCTCACCACCTTTTCCTTCTTCCTCTGTTTTACCCGAGCCCACGCCTGCAATCCCAGCAAACCCTACCGCTACGTGCCCCTCGCCGCCGCAACCCCAACGCCGTCACCACCACCGCCGGGCTCGTCGCCTCCTCGCCCTCGACCGACCCACTACACCTCCTTCCTCTCCCTTCTTCCCGTGCACCCTGCACCAGCCGCGGCCGCGCACCCCTGCACACGCGTCTGCGCCGCCTTGAGTCGCCGCCGGCGATCTCGATCCACCTCCCCGGCCTCGCACATCCCCTCTGTAAACTTCTTCTCCTCTTTCCTCCTTCCTTTCTTCTCTATTTTCTTTCCCTTCTTGTTTGCATGTCGTGATCGTTCACTGTTCATTCCTCGGCCGGAATCCGACGATGCCGACGACGTGACCCGACGTTCTAGCGAGGTACCCCGACCCGCGTGGTTCCATTGTTCGTCGTTTGGGTTCATTCCGTGCACCGTGCGCCCGTCGCAAGTTTCCCCGCCGACGTTTTACGTTCCGTTTTTCCCGGTTCGCGACCCGTCGAGGCAAGTACCCCTTGCTACATGCTATACAATATTTACATATATATTATGACACCCTAAACCTGTAAATTTAACTTTGGTACGATCATTTCTCATTTTCATGTACAATATTGTTATATATCATTTTATCTTTAAACTTGGAACCTACAGTTTGCAATTGAACCTAATAACCACATTTACCGTTTAATCACATTTTAATATTGACATAGCTTATGGCATTTATCTCTATAGTTTTGTTCCATTTGGACACTCGTGTGCATTTTAACCTGTAATAGCTGTGTTGAACCTGTATATAAATCATTGCACCTCTAAAGTTCTTAAACTTGTTAACATGATTAAAAGACCATAATTGTCATACTGCATTCGCATAACATTGGAATCATCTCTGTGACACAACTGATAGCTGTACTGCAAATTGAGTAAATCTGCTTATTGCTTACTTCATTGCTTATATCATGTGATGATGACCACGCTTGCTTGTATAACTGATTGTGAGCACACCCATGATATTGTTTACATCTTGACCTGACTTGATATCTATATATTGATCTACCCGACATGGTATCGTATACTCTTTGACTTGACCTGATGTACCATAACCTGACCCGTTACCTGATCTTGTGTCTAATGCCAACAAACCTGACATGTAGTCCTCATGGACCGTTCATGTTGTCTATCCAGACAAACCTGTTTACCTGATCCTGTGTTGGCATTAGTTTCTTGATTTCGGGATACCTAACTTGACTTACACATAAAACTTGGGGGTATGGGGAAATCAAAGGTGAAACATGACTTGTAACTCAACAGTTCACTACCTGTACTGATCAGTTTTAGAGGCCAGGCCCGCCTCGTGACGATGCTGCTGACATCGTTGGTCTTTATCCTTTCCATGTTAGTGCCTAGCGGCACGTCTCGGTTTCAGCCCGAGAGTCTTAGACCATGGTCCCGGAAATGCACGGGATACTATTGAGTTATATCGATGATTCATCAATTTGATTTCAAAGACTTTAGAACAGAGAACCTGATAGCACAGTTTAGTTTACCCACTGCACACTATCCTGCACTGCTCTGATTCATATTATTATTACCCTTGCTTTATTCATATTTATATTCGCATTGCATGTTTATTATGTTTTTACTTGATGACTTGACGCGCTGACGTCTGGGTTTTGCATGGCCCAGATTCTGTACCGCTGTCGCAGCCCGAGCAGGAGTACTTCAGCCGACAGGCTGAGCTGTGAGTGTCAGCAGTAGTTAGTTTTCTTTCCTGCATTTATTTCCTGATGTGAGCCCGCATTATGGGACATACATTCCAGTTATTTTGTATTGGATCTTTCGCTTCCGCACTTATTTATTATTGACTCCTGTTATCTTGGATTATGGACATGTTTTAGATAGCTTTATTTTGTTCTTGATATCTCTACAGCCGTAATGTGACTGTGGATGGATACTTCCTACCCACAGGTAGCATGGTTGGCTATGTCACGTGCCCCTTTTAGCGTACTCTGAGAAGCGGGGCGTGACATGGTTCTTTTGGTATCAGAGCCATAGGTTAGTTGGGTTGATTCTTTGTAGTTGGGTATTGTACCCAATACACGAATCAGAATACCCGTGTTTAGGAAACATGTCCTGCCACCTTGCCGTTTTACCATTCTTGAATCACATTCTTCCTGATCGCATCTTTTACGATATGCAAACTTCCTTTGCATATCGACTCGAAAACCTGATTCCTTATTATCTCTAGGACTTAGGCGACTTGGGTGGAGTTATGTAATTGTGGCTATGATACCGCGGCATAGTTACAATGCGGCACTCTATTTAAGTATCTTGGAGTTCTAGCCTTGATCTATATTTTGAATCAATCATCATGCTAATGTTGGGTATTTTTATTTCCAGGAATATGGCCGGTAAGAATTTGAAGATGTACCAAAGACGTGCGGACAAAGCCGCCATGCGTAGAGTGATAAGGGGGTTGCTGGAGAATCTAAAGAGACAGACCGAGCTGAAACCGGCGTCTGCACTGAACCAAATATCCGTACGTAGAAGTGTTCCGGTGAACAGACGCAGCATAGCACCAATGAAGAAAATAATTGTGGTTGACCGGAAAAGGAGCGTGATTTGTAACTACTGCCATGTACACGGACATGTGCGAAAGGATTGTCGAAGGAGGCTGGGACTCTGTTTTGGTTGTGGAGCGGCAGATCACGCCGTTAGTGCTTGTCCGTCGAAGCTTCATACAAGGGATGATATTCAGAAGCCTCCGCAGAGACCGTTCCAGGGACAGAAACAGCTGACTCAAGGACCTAATCAGGCTCGAGCTTTTACCTTGACAGCTGAAGAAGCTAAGGCGTCAGGAGGAGTTGTTTCAGGTACTTTACTCGTTCATGGTTTTCCCGCATTAGCGTTATTTGATTCTGGTGCATCCCATTGTTTTATGTCATCCAAGTTTTTAACTACACACTCGATTGACTACACGACCCTGTCTAGTTTCTGGGACATACACACTGGGAATGGGAAAATCATAGCTAGTAGGGAATGTAAAGAATGCACAGTTGTTGTGTGCGGATGGGAGCTTTTTGCAGATTTCTTGGTAATTGATACGGGCAGCTACGAAGTCGTCTTGGGAATGGATTTTCTTGGCACTTTCCACGCCCACATTGATTGTAGGGCAAGGAAGGTAAATTTCCAGATTCCCGGACATTCCGAGTTTAGCTTCACCGGAGGAAGCGGTTCTGTCGGGCCAGTCGAGTTTAGGGCTAGGCCGACGAACAATGTTCTTGCAGCAGTGGAAATTAATGAAAGTGAAGAACCGGCTGTTGTTCATGATTTTATGGACGTGTTTGAAGATATATCGGGTTTACCGCCAAAACGAGACGTGGAGTTCACAATTGATCTTATTCCTGGTGCAACGCCAGTATCCAAAGCGTATTATCCAATGGCACCAGTAGAGTTGGAAGAAGTCAAGAAACAGGTTGCTGAATTTCTTGAGAAAGGTTGGATTCGAAGCAGTAACTCGCCTTGGGGAGCTCCAGTTCTTCTAGTAAAGAAGAAGGATGGCACAAGAAGAATGTGCATCGACTATCGAGAATTAAACCGGGTGACTATTAAGAACAAGTACCCTATCCCTCGCATTGGAGAACTTTTTGAGCAGCTTAGTGGCGCGAGGGTATTCTCGAAGCTGGATTTGCGATCCGGATATCATCAGGTCCGAGTGAAAGCAGAAGATATTTGCAAGACGGCGTTCCAAACTCGGTATGGACATTACGAATACTTAGTGATGCCCTTCGGAGTAACGAATGCGCCGGCAGTATTCATGGATTTGATGAACCGAATATTTTCACCGTTCTTGGATCAGTTTATTGTGGTATTCATCGACGATATTCTGGTTTACTCGAAGAGTTTTGAAGAGCATACTGAGCATTTGAAGATCGCACTGCAAACGTTGAGGCAAGAGAAGTTGTATGCAAAGATGAGTAAGTGCGAGTTTTGGCTGGAAGAAGTAAAGTTTTTGGGGCATGTTGTGTCTGGCGATGGAATTGCCGTCGATCCAGAAAAGATTTCAGCCGTACGAGATTGGCCGATTCCAAATAATGTTGCGGAGATAAGAAGTTTTCTTGGAATCGCCGGATATTACAGGAGAATTGTGGAGAACTTTGCTCGTCTGGCGGAGCCGTTAACCAAGCTTATGAGCAAGGAGGTACCTTTTGTATGGACGGACAAATGTGCGTTAGCTTTTGAGACGTTGAAGCAGAAGTTGATAACCGCACCTATTCTGACCGTGCCAGACAATTCCGGAGGATTGGTGATTCACAGCGACGCATCTAAGAAAGGATTGGGATGTGTTTTGATGCAGTATGGGAAGGTTGTAGCGTACGCATCAAGACAGTTGAAGACCCATGAGAAGAATTACCCAACTCATGACTTGGAGCTTGCGGCTGTGATTTTCGCTTTGAAGATTTGGAGACACTGCCTTTTAGGTGAAAGGGTCGAAGTTTTTACTGATCATAAGAGCTTGAAGTATGTGTTCACACAGAAGGAGCTTAATATGAGGCAGCGTAGATGGTTGGAGCTGATGGCTGACTACGATCTTGATCTTAAGTACCATCCGGGGAAGGTTAATGTCGTGCCGGATGCACTTAGTCGGTTACCAGCAATTCAGGCGTTAACTACGCAGAAAGAGCTTGTTGAAGATTTTCGAAGATTTGACTTGGAGGTTGTGCTACCGCATTCTATGGGACAGTTGATGCAGCTGCAAGTACAGTCATCGTTGATCGAGAATATTAAAGCAGCACAATCGCAGGACCCTAGACTGCAAAAGTTTCGAGAACAGATTGAAGCCGGACTACGAACAGATTTATTGATCCACGAAGATGGTTCGTTGCGGTATGGTAGCCGTTTGTGTACGCCAAAGGGGGATATTCGTGAAAAGCTTATGAAGGAGGCACACAGTTCAGCTTATTCTGTACATTCAGGAGGCACAAAGATGTACCGAGATATTCGACAGCATTTTCTGGTGGGAAGGCATGAAACGGGAGATTGCTCGCTTTGTGGCAAAGTGCTTGGTGTGTCAGCAAGTTAAGGCTGAACATCAAAGGATTGCTGGTTTATTGCAACCACTTCCGATTCCTCAGTGGAAGTGGGAACATATAACCATGGATTTCGTGACGGCTTTACCGCGGAGTCCAAAAGGCAACAATGCTGTGTGGGTGATTGTTGATCGGTTGACCAAGGCAGCTCACTTCATTCCTTTCCGGGTTGGTCAATCAACAGAGACGTTGGCAGAGCGGTACATGCAAGAGATTGTAAGATTGCATGGAGTACCGGTGAGCATCGTGTCCGATCGGGACACTCGGTTCTTGTCACACTTTTGGCGGAGTTTACAGGAAAGTTTGGGGACTCGATTGAAGTTTAGCACAGCTTATCATCCTCAAGCTGATGGTCAGTCGGAGAGAACGATCCAAACTCTTGAAGATATATTGAGAGCATGCATGTTGGACTTCAAGGGTTCTTGGGAGGATCATCTGCATTTGGTGGAATTTTCTTACAACAACAGTTTTCAGGCAACTATCCAGATGGCTCCATTTGAAGCTTTGTATGGTCGTAAATGTCGTTCACCTGTTTGTTGGGATGATGTCGGTGAACGAAGATTATTAGGACCAGATTTGGTTGTGCAGACAGTTGAGAAGGTTAACACTATCAGGAATCATATGAAGGCAGCACAAGACCGACAGAAGAGTTGGGCAGACACGTCAAGAAGACCTCTAGAGTTCGTCGTGGGTGATTTGGTATACTTGAAGATATCACCGACTAGAGGGGTGATTCGTTTTGGAAGTCGAGGAAAGCTTGGTCCTCGATTCGTTGGACCCTTTGAGATCTTGGAGCGTGTTGGGGAGGTAGCGTATCGTTTGGCGTTACCGCAGTCCTTGGCGAGTGTGCACGATGTGTTTCACGTATCTCAACTATGAAGGTATGTTCGAGATGAAACGCACGTATTGGATCATTCGGAGCTAACAGTACGAGAAGACTTGACTTTTGAGGAGCGACCGATTGAAATTGTGGATCGAAAGGAAAAGGTTCTTAAGAACAAGGTGATCCCTCTTGTGCTTGTTTCTTGGAGTAATCGCTCGCATGGAGGGTCCACTTGGGAACGAGAAGATGAAATCCGGCAGAAGTTTCCTCACCTTTTCTTGTGGTTATCTATCTTTGTATTCTTGGAATTTCGAGGACGAAATTCTTTTTGTAGTTGGGTATAATGTAACACCCGAGCCCAGTGCTACTAATTTCAGTTACCGTTTGAGCGTAGTGTGGTACTCATTTCTTTTATCTTGCTTGATTATTACTTATTGTAAATTTTACCCGGCAAATTCATTTCTGCATGTAACAATTTTTGGCATCTAAAATAAAATTAAAAATATTCATCTTGGCCTACTTGACACCCTTAACCCTACTGTAGCGTCCGTGCATCGTGTTCTCGTCCCGTTCAGTGAAACGGGCGAGTTTGGATGGCTACGTGCACGTACGTGTGTCCGTTTTGGGGGTATGCTTTTTGATCATAAAACACTTCATTTTAAATTTTGGATCCCACTTAAAATTCTATTATTTCAATTTCGAATTTTTGGGCCCGACCCGGGCGCGATTTGGAAATGTTTTATTTTGCGCCAAAATCCCAAATTTTATATTTTTAAACCATCGCATATTTAACCAATCTAATATATTTTAACCGTATAAATATTTCTTTTATATTCCTAAATCTTTAATTCCATACTAAACCCCCCGAATCTTTAATCCCAACCAACCAGATACCTTCATTTTCCCGTGGGTCCCACCTCCTCTCTCTACCTCTCTCTCTCTCGGTCTCTCTCTATCTCATATCTCTCTCTCTCTCCCTCATATCTCTCTCTCTCTCCCCACGCATATATTTCCTTCACGTAACCCATCGCGCAACCTCGAACCGCCTTGCCCCTCGCCGCTGCAACACCAACGCCGACGTCCTCTTCTCCATCGCCTACTCTCCTTCCTCCTCACCTCGACCGAGCCTCCCTATCCTCGCCACCTTTTCCTTCTTCCTCCGTTTTACCCGAGCCCACGCCTGCAATCCCAGCAAACCCTACCGCTGCGTGCCCCTCGCAGCCGCAGCCCCAACGCCGTCACCACCACCGCCGGGCTCGTCGCCTCCTCGCCCTCGACCGACCCACTACACCTCCTTCCTCTCCCTTCTTCCCATGCACCCTGCACCAGCCGCGGCCGCGCACCCCTGCACACGCGTCTACGCCACCTTGAGTCGCCGCCGGCGATCTCGATCCGCCTCCCCGGCCTCGCACATCCCCTCTGTAAGCTTCTTCTCCTCTTTCCTCCTTCCTTTCTTCTCTATTTTCTTTCCCTTCTTGTTTGCATGTCGTGATCGTTCACTGTTCATTCCTCGGCCGGAATCCGACGATGCCGACGACGTGACCCGACGTTCTAGCGAGGTACCCCGACCCGCGTGGTTCCATTGTTCGTCGTTTGGGTTCATTCCGTGCACCGTGCGCCCGTCGCAAGTTTCCCCGCCGACGTTTTACGTTCTGTTTTTCCCGGTTCGCGACCCGTCGAGGCAAGTACCCCTTGCTACATGCTATACAATATTTACATATATATTATGACACCCTAAACCTGTAAATTTAACTTTGGTACGATCATTTCTCATTTTCATGTACAATATTGTTATATATCATTTTATCTTTAAACTTGGAACCTACAGTTTGCAATTGAACCTAATAACCACATTTACTGTTTAATCACATTTTAATATTGACATAGCTTATGGCATTTATCTCTATAGTTTTGTTCCATTTGGACACTCGTGTGCATTTTAACCTGTAATAGCTGTGTTGAACCTGTATATAAATCATTGCACCTCTAAAGTTCTTAAACTTGTTAACATGATTAAAAGGCCATAATTGTCATACTGCATTCGCATAACATTGGAATCATCTCTGTGACACAACTGATAGCTGTACTGCAAATTGAGTAAATCTGCTTATTGCTTAATTCATTGCTTATATCATATGATGATGACCACGCTTGCTTGTATAACTGATTGTGAGCACACCCATGATATTGTTTACATCTTGACCTGACTTGCTATATATATATTGATCTACCCGACATAGTACCGTATACTCCTTGACTTGACCTGATGTACCATGACCTGACCCGTTACCTGATCTTGTGTCTAATGCCAACAAACCTGACATGTAGTCCTCATGGACCGTTCATGTTGTCTATCCAGACAAACCTGTTTACCTGATCCTGTGTTGGCATTAGTTTCTTGATTTCGGGATACCTAACTTGACTTACACATATAACTTGGGGGTATGGGGAAATCAAAGGTGAAACCTGACTTGTAACTCAACAGTTCACTACCTGTACTGATCAGTTTTAGAGGCCAGGCCCGCCTCATGACGATGCTGCTGACATCGTTGGTCTTTATCCTTTCCATGTTAGTGCCTAGCGGCACGTCTCGGTTTCAGCCCGAGAGTCTTAGACCGTGGTCCCGGGCATGCACGGGATACTATTGAGTTACATCGATGATTCATCAATTTGATTTCAAAGACTTTAGAACAGAGAACCTGATAGCACAGTTTAGTTTACCCACTGCACACTACCCTGCACTGCTCTGATTCATATTATTATTACCCTTGCTTTATTCATGTTTATATTCGCATTGCCTGTTTATTATGTTTTTACTTGATGACTTGACGCGCTGACGTCTGGGTTTTGCATGGCCCAGATTCTGTACCGCTGTCGCAGCCCGAGCAGGAGTACTTCAGCCGACAGGCTGAGCTGTGAGTGTCAGCAGTAGTTAGTTTTCTTTCCTGCATTTATTTCCTGATGTGAGCCCGCATTATGGGACATACATTCCAGTTATTTTGTATTGGATCTTTCGCTTCCGCACTTATTTATTATTGACTTCTGTTATCTTGGATTATGGACATGTTTTAGATAGCTTTATTTTGTTCTTGATATCTCTACAGCCGTAATGTGAGTGTGGATGGATACTTCCTACCCACAGGTAGCATGGTTGGCTATGTCACGTGCCCCTTTTAGCATACTCTGGGAAGCGGGGCGTGACTCTTACCATGGAATTGTCTCAGGTTTTTATGGTTGGTTCTAGGTCACTACACAAGGTCACTGTGATAGGAACTTTTCCAACAAATACCTGGTTTGATAGCAGATCATCTGAGACCCAAAACTACACTAAAAATACGATATTTGCACGAAACGAAACTTTACACGTTCTAAACTGAAACTAACAAGCTACGCAATATTAAAAAGGCTAACTTAACAGAAAGAGATCATTACCTAACCACAAAACCTCAAAGATCCTAGCTTTCCAAGCTCTAAGGCATCCAAGAGGCAAAACAAGGTTTATGAAATGATTTGGGTGAGATTTTTGTGAAGTTTGTGATGGTTTTGTGATGAAATGGGCAAGTGTTCGGTTGAGACTATGAGGAATGAGAAAATAATGATGAAGAGATGAAGTGAGAAAGAAAGAGAGAGGGTGTGAAGAAAAGAGAGAGAGGTGAGAATAAGGGTGAATGCACCATGCATTAACTCCCTCCATTAATGCAAGCCATGACTCTCATGCCACCTCCCCTCACTTCCAAAACACACAAAGAAATATCTCTCACAAATATCAAGGGTTTAGGGTTAAGATTAAACAAGGAATTGGATTAGGATTAGATTAAGTTGTCATGATTGCTAAACTAGATTAACATAAACACACCCTCACATTAACGTGCACACGTGTGTGCAAACCCATAACAAATAATATTACAATATTAATTAATTGTTATAAAATATGAGGAACCCGAATTGGTAAACTTTTTACAGAAAACCCGCACTATCGCTTAATTAACACTAATCGAATTCCTAAGGTGTTACAGAATTGAGGGGAAATGAGATGAAAATCACCTTTGGGGGGGTCGCGGGCTCGGGAAAAAATTGGGGAAGAATGGGAGAGAAAAAGATCTTTCGCGGGCTTATTGTGCAGAGAATATTAGCGACCGTTGTGAACGGTCACTGATAATAAATATATAGTCGCTATTATATTAGTGACTGTTCATTTACGACCGTATATTATATACGGTCGCTGATATAATATTAGAGATCGTTTGTAATTAAACGATTTCTAATATAATGTCCCTGGTACGTAGAGTTTCTACTAATGGTTTGCTTATTATTGAGAGTAAATATTTTCCACGAACACAGATGAAACAACATAAACACACTATTATTATTCGCTTATTATATAAGAAAAAAGTGTTTGTATATATATAAAGAGAGAAAGGGGGAGGGAGAGAGAATGAAGAAGAAAAAGATCTTAAGAGGCTTTTTCGTTATGTGGCATCAAAAATCTATATCCTCCACGATTTTTTTCGACGATCGGCACCCATTATCATTATCTTTAACATGTAAGATGTGATTACATTAAATTTCATGTGATTCCACCGCTTTTTCACCATTGATTTAGCAATGAAAAAAATTATCGTCGGTAAACCGTTAATTTGGCACCCACTAAATCAACGGTGAAAAGGTGTTAGAATCAAATTGTCACGATCCACCCCCAAACACAGACGATATTGTCCGCTCTGATCAAAACCGCACGGTTTTGTTTCTTAGAATGAACCAGACTTGAGAAGGGACCACTTCCGAGGAGGTCACCCATCCCAAAATTTTCCGACGTTTAACTACGTAATTTTTCAAAATCCGGAGTGCCGGTTCATCATAGAGACGCCTTTTAAATGAACCGACACTACAGAAACTTAAGAACTCTGTAGTTAAGCGTGCTCGGTCTAGAGAAATTTTAGGATGGGTGGCCTTCTCAGAAGTGGCCTCTGGTCGGGTCCGGATCGCTCCGAAGGACAAAACAATACGGTTTCGGGCAGAGCGGACAATACCGTCTGTGTTGGGGATGTGATGTGACACAAATGAAATTTGATGTATCCACATCTTAGATGAAAAGGATGGAGGTGATGGGTGCCGATCGTCGGAAAAAATTATTGAACGTGTATTTTTTTGACGCCATAAGAGGAATTCCCTATGACACATTTCCTCCGTTATCGTTATACACACTCACACACATGCACATACATACATACATACTCTCTCCGTACCTTTTTACTTGACGTTTTAGATAAATGCATACCGATTAAGAAAAATATTATCACTTTTTTAATATCAGCAATTAATCTACTGCTGCATTACCGCCAAAAAATTCATACCATTTACGTCCTTGATTATTTTGGAAAGCATTAATGATATAGAATCACCACTAATAATTTTCTAGGCTATTTTTAGTACTGTATCATTTATTAATTTCTTTATCACTAATAATTTTCTCGTTATTCCAAAATATCAAGTAAAGTGTGACATTTTTTCTCTCCAAAACGTCAAGTAAAAAAGGACGGAGCGAGTATATAAAAGAGGCTGTTTTACTTTCATGGCATAACCAATTTTGTTATGCATTGTGGAGAATGGTCTATATTGTCCTTCAATTAATAACCATGAGAGGATTTTTCTTGTCATTTAATACATCCTTCTAATAAATGCCCATCCTTATATTAAATATTAAATGCTTATCTTTTATTAAATGACAACAATAACCCCGTTAGGATTTTTCTTGTCATTTAATACATCCTTCTAATAAATGCTCGTCCTTATATTAAATGCTTATCTTTTATTAAATGACAACAATAACCCCTGTTAGTTATTAATTGAGGGACAAAATAGATCATTCTCCATAAGACATAACTAAGTTAGTTATGCCATGGGAGTAAAATAGCCTTCCATATATATAGAGAGAGAGAGAGAGAGAAAGAGAGAGAGAGTCAAAAAATAATAGTCGTGATTGATCTTAATCTACCAACACAACTATTGTTTCCCTTTTTGAAAATTCTTATTGTACATTGAGAAGGTGGTAACGTAAATTTTTTAAGACCACAAACAAAACAACAATAAGAGTTAAAAATTAGACCGTAAAATACATGTTTTAGAAAGTAGTTATGAGTATTCCGGTTACCAGGATAAAGTTTGTGGTATCACTTACCAACTAGCAAACATTGTAAATGCCCATACAGTTTTGCAAATTATTAGGTTTAGTTTGGTAGTATCTGGGTGGAACTTGAAGTGCATGGAGAGCAATCACAAATGTCACATGCTTTAGAGAGAGTTGATGGCCTACATTGGGGAACTAATTTTCTCAATGTGTTGTCATGATCATGGCTTTACAATTACAATAAAGATTGGGAAAGCTTTAATTTAAGAGAGTGGGGTTTGCACTGACATCAAACCCAAGAGAGTTTTTGAGGGGTAATATATAATGGCCCTTCAACAAAAGGCTATAACAAATATATGTGTGTGTGATGAGTGATCCAAGATTAAAGATTTAATTCTTCCTTGGGGAAACCAAGGGATCCCATTACTTCCAGGGCCAATTCATGTTAGGTCATTGTCTAATCTCTACATGTACCTCTAAAGTGGCAAAAGACTTGTCTGGGGTCCACAAATTTTAGATTGTGGTTTATGTTTGTAATCAACATTCTTCCGATTCAATCATTTCAACACAGGTAGAAATACACCGATGAAATTCATTTACTCAACATATAACTAAAAACGTAACGTCTCCATTTCACTTTATGTAATACTATGTTACATGATAGCTGGTAGGAATTTTAAAAATTTATCAGTGGTATAGAATTTGTGCTTGCATCATAAGTGGTTGCAATATGTGTGTTAGGTTTTCCGCAAATGGTTTATGCACCCATGTATGTATATACCTATGCATACATGCAGCTTTGACTTGTTTCGAAGATTCATTTTGGTTGAAAGGTATATTAGTACAAACCTTCGGATTTTGAAATCCAATCTTTTCATCGATCGTATGTCATACATAAGAATCTGAATGTTTTTATTGGACTGGGCATTTCTAGGTCGCAACATGTGTTAGAAGCTACAAGTCTATTTTCCATAAAGCTGTTATTAATTGTGAAAACCAAATTTGTTTTAAAATAGACGACGCCTTTTGAACCTCTAATTTTTTTCTCTCAGCTAAACAGTAGTGCATGTGAACTTATCTGGGAAAGTATACTTTTAGCTTAGAGTTGCCATAGTCTCTAGGAGAGAGCTCTGTCTGAAAATTTAATTGGCGGAAATTTAATTGATCGAGAGTCCCCTCTAGATTCCAACATGCAAGATCTTTTGAGTGGGAGATGAAATGATAGCTTTGGTGACTTTTTGGATGGCCTAATGTCAAAGGGCACCTGCGCCTAGCATCAATAGTGGCCATGTATTAATCTTGAAATCAACCCCAGTTCATTAAACAATCATCATCAATCAACATGTGGCATCCACCAATTAAAACCGATCTCTCATTCTATATCCTTATTATGGTAATTTTATTTTTGTTCATTCTGGAATGAAATAATTTGGAGGACGTCAAGTTCTTGGTTGGTAATATATGACATGGCAACTTTCTTTCTTGTCAGTGGTTTTCTCTATTAGTTATGTACCAACTCTGTTTGCATTTGGGGTTAGAATCACCATATGTTATTATAACCTTTGTTTGGTGAAGTTTGCAGAACCTCGCACATTTCACGAAATGTTTTTTAAGGGTTACCTAATATGATTCTACTCCTTCGATATTCAGATAAATGAGATTGGAGTATATCGTATATATAATATTGGTCATGCAAACTTCAAATGCAAAAGTAAACAGACTGAATAAAAAATCTAAACTTCCCGTTTCGAAAACCCTAAGGCCTAAAATTACTCCGGCTCGATTCTAATCATCAGGTCAACAGCCAATCGTGAAACTTTCGGTCCATGTATGAGACCATTCATTCACATATCATAACTAACTTTATTTTGGTGTAAAAATACTTTTTGGATGGTGATGATGAGATGGGTCTAAGTTTCTTATAGGCTTTTGTAGGAGAGCTTGGCACTTCTAAGGCAATGCCCCTTTGATTGCTTTTATCTTTCTTTGTGGTTTGTTACCTTCCTCTTTTTGGGGTGGGTGGTCAAATCCATTTGATGTGAAAACAAAGATTGACCCCATATATATATATATATAGAGAGAGAGAGAGAGTGTGTGAGTGATTTGACCTTGGGTAGATTGAGGTTGTACTCACATTTCTACTAATGGGGTGTGAAATCTACAAAATTGCACTAAAAGCCTGCAGATAGGATTAGAAAGTTCCCAACCAATATGGTAAAAGGTCACTAACAAGAAGACTTTTAAGGCATAATTTGGAAAACAATGTTTTCCAACCGGTTTCGGTATATATACAAACCACGGTTTCATATTAAAATAGAGTTTCGTAAATTTTAAGGTCGTTCGACAGCGGTCTTAAAACCTTACGAAAATATGGTTCGAAAACTGTCGCCAGGTTGCCGAAACCGAAAGAGGCCTAAATAGCGAAAAATCATGATATCTCTGATAAAAGGAAATGGTGCTAAAATTTTAATTGAACAAGAAACACTAAAACACATATGGAGTTGTTTTCTTCATCGTGTATCATTATCATTAAAGTTCCGATCATTTATCCCTAAAATTTTTGAATTTTTTTCCAACTGTTGCTAAAAATCTACAGTTTAGAAATTTTAAAGAGATTTTCTAGAAACAAGTTTGAAGAGGCCTAGAAAATTGAGCCCTATTTGGCCCATACAAACCCAAGAGGCTTCATTTCATTAGATTTATTTGAAGTTGTTAGATTGGGCTGGACTTCATATATCTAATTTGTTATGGATTTGAGCTGGACGAGAGTTGAGGTTTATTTTCGTTTAATTTGTCAACAGCCCGCTTCAAACTTTCTATAAAAACCAGAGAGTCCTTGGCACTCCTTTAAAAACCTAGGATGTGAATAAAGGCCTAAATGAAATGCACTTCAGGGTTATTTCATAAAGATTTTGAACAGGGATCCTAAAAACCTCTGATATTTTCAAAATTGTTGGTAAGGGCCTGCAGAACTGCTGTGGCCTCTCACATGGATCGATGGGGTCCGCTAGCTATTTTGCAGTTAGGCCCCCGAATCCCACTGACCAGTGTGAGAAGCCGCTGCAGTTTTGGGTCTGCAAGGTCCCTAAAGACCCCGTTTTCTCTTTAAAATAAGAGTTCACCGGTTCGAATAATTTACCAGCGAGAAATATCATTCGTTTCATTCATTAATATGTTGAATAACAATACGAGCAAAATAACAAGCATGGCATTATGTAGGTAAATCATTTAGCATTAGTTCAAATGTAACATGGAGAGATTGGAATAATTGATGCAATTATTAAGAAATGAAACCTTTTGATGGGAGATAGGAGGCATTTTAATCATATAGAAGACGATTAGTACAAAAGCTTACAAAGTTATGAAAAGCAATGACACCAAAACCTAGAAGCATCAAATTTGAGAAAGTCCCACACGCAAAGATTGCTCCCAAGCATCAAATAGGGCGTAAGCATAAATAGCACATCAAATATGCTTGTAGATATTGTTACTAATTTTGAAAAATTATCTTAGTATAAATTTGCTAATAATCACACAACCCCTAAACAATTGGTATCCAAGCAGGGACGGACCCAAAAATCTGATCAGAGGGGACAAACAGATTATTCCGAAGCCAATTCATATGAGATGTAAAAATTATAATATAATTTAAGAACCAGATAGCAAGATCTTAAATTGATTTAACTGTGGATAAGATATGATTTAATTTGCAAAGATATATTATCTCTTGCATCAAATTTGGACTATTTTGGTATTTTGAAGAATATGGTTATGTGGCATAGACAAACATGTACATTTAGGTATGGGCAAAACTTTTGAATGCCCATTATGTCCTTCCCATCAAGTATTGTGGTGATTTGGCTGTGTTGGTAAATTTGTGGTTGTGGCTGATCTGATCTTAAGGGCAATTATAGGAATTCATGGCCTAAAATGAATGAATATTACCCTTGACTTTGACAATTATCTCTTACCTCAAATTTGGACTATTTTGGTATTTTGAAGAATATAGTTTGGTGGTGTGGACAAACATGTAAATTTAGTTATGGGCAAAACATTTGGGTGCCCAATTTGCCTTTCACATCGTGCGGCGATTTAGCTATGTTGGTAAATTTACATCTCACTCTTAAATTTACAAATTGTTTGGATAAAAAAATGATCATAAATAATTTTTCTTTAATATCTATAAATTATGAAAAATATATCACAAATATTATGCATTATGCATGTAATTGGATTTTTTTGAACATAATTATCATTTTCCTAAGTCAAAGAAAAAACAAAGTTTAAGAATTTTTTTTTCTTTTTTGGTAATTTCCTATTGTGAAATCCGAGCAGATGAATGTAATTATGATTTGTTTTTAATTTTCTTTAATATAATCATGATTTATTTTTTTATTTTTTTTATAACTTCTTAGGGTGATAAATAGCATGACTTCATTCCTTACCAATAAATCTACGAACTATCGAACATTTCAGATAAACGTCAAGGAATTTATCCGCTGCAAATAAATATCATTAATTTTAAAGTTTTCAAATAAATACCATGAACTTTATTATTACAAATAAGTGAAATTTTAATATTTTTTAAATTATCAGAGGTTTTGTTTTATTGCAGATATATATCATCTAATAGGATGATCCGCAAATCCCACGCATCACGTGAGATTTTACCATAGTTAAAGCCATGTTTGGATACTCATACACCAATGGGAAAAATACCTACATTTTAATATTTTTTAAATTATCAGAGGTTTTGTTTTATTGCAGATATATACCATCTAATAGGATGATCCGCAAATCCCACGCATCACGTGGGATTTTACCATAGTTAAAGCCATGTTTGGATACTCATACACCAATAGGAAAAATACCTACATTCCTTTTTTCCATCAGACTGGGCCAATCCAAGAAATTTGTTGTTTGATTAACTTGTTTATGAAGAATTCCAATAGAAAAAAACCCCAAAATTATCACTAATCCAATGGATTCTAAAATTTGGCAAAAAACCAATTTTTCTAAACCAAAACATACACAAACTCTCTCTCTTGAAATGATACATTACATCAATCTCTTTTCTTCTCTCTTAGTTTAATGCTATCCGAATTCTAACCATCCAAACATGCATCAAGTTATAAAAATCCATTAGAATTTTACTTTTGGAATGCATATGCATTTCAAAATATTTTAATCATAAAATCAATTTTATGGGCTTTAAACCCAGGGCATGTTTCCAAGATGGAAAGCAAGCAAGAACTTTACTTGTTTGGATAAAAGAAGTAAAAATTTGAAAGTACTTTCCAATACTATGCCACATAAGCATTTTTTTCACTTTCCACTTCATTACTAAACCAGTAGAAAGTGAGAGCAAAGTGAAGAAAGTAAATATTTTATTATTTTATTATTTCTTTTTAATTCTACTTTCTTTTTTCTATATAACTTTCTTACTTTATACTACTGCAACCAAACAACTCAATCTCACTTTCCATTACCACATAAACGCCACCTTAGTTTCTTTCCTACTTTCTATTTAACAAAAGAAACGGTATTTTCTTTTCATTTCACTTTCCTGTTTTTTTCTTACTTTCCTATTTTTTTTTTCCATTTTCCTACTGACAAACAGCTTCCGCCTATCCAATCATGACCTAAAAGAGAAAAAGGAATCATTAAGGAAAAAAGAGAAATATAGCTTCAACACCGGACAAAACATAAATTTCAAACTACAGGATGCTCTTTCCTTTTTTTCTTTTTTTAGTCACATTTTTAATGAACAGATTCTATTTTCATCTAAAAAGCAATGAATAAGCCAAGACCTCGCCATCTCCAAGTCAAGTTGCAAACGTATGAGGCAATCTCGGCGGGATTATGCTTTCATGTAAAACAATAAGGACAAACCAAAGTCATGCGTGCTTGGGCCGTCCAACTTAAAACATGGGTCTCCATCCTTGTTTTTCCATGTTTCATCTTTGCCACCGTTGAGAATGAGACCACCAAAGACTTTATATTTCATTCTCCATGGATCTTCTGTTTTTTCATGCTACAAAAATCAGTCTTAAACACTAACTTCTTCAGAATTCAAATTTAAAATAAATTGATAATCCATTATTCTATGGGGGGTTTTCCGAAACAGGGTCTCTTATATATTAAAATTACAAAAATAATATAATTTAAATTATAATTATAAGAATAGGACGGTCTGGGATTGGTACGTTAGAAGGCGTTTTTACCTAAGAACGCGCCCTTGATAGGTAAAAATTGAAGACGGGTTCTGAGAATCCGTCCTGATCGTCCCACCCTACCCCACCCTTCCGCACCCACCGCAATAGAGGACGGGGTCTGGAAACCTGCCCTCTCCTTTAGTTCTGGGAACCTGCCCTCGGGTTTCATTAGGAGATGGGGAACCCACCCTCTTTATTAGGTGGTGGGGACGGGTTCCCAGAACCCGCCCATAGAAATAATTAAAATTTAAAATAAATCAAATATTAAATTTAAAAAATAAATTATTAAATCGGCGGGTTCCAAAATCCTTTTCGTCCCACAAATATAGTAAAAGATTGTTGTTATTGTTACTGACGTGGAGATAAGTGTTATTACTGTTTATATATAACGAATTCAATAATTAGATCATACTATAAATATGAATCTTGTATACACTTCAATAACAAAATGAATTCATTAAAAGAATTGGACACTTTGACACCCATTTGTAAAAATACGCAATTATCGTTTTCACTTTCCCATTCCCTTTCCTAATCCGAAAAAGCTTGACATAAGCCTATGTCTTTTTAGGTTTCATGCTGCTGCTGTTGCACAAAACCTGGCCCCCAAGACTGCGCAAAATCTGTTCCCCAAGACTGCTGTTGCGCAAAACCTGACCCCCAAGACTGCTGTTGTTGCGCAAAACATGTCCCCCAATACTGCCGTTGCTCCGGTTGTTGCGCTTGTTCAATATGTCAGAATTGCTGATGACAATATGGTGTTCCGAACCACTGATCCCGCTGCTCTGGATCTGGCTCATGCTGCGGCTCTGGTGCCGGCTCATGCTGCGGCTCTAGCGATGGCGATAAATGTGGAAGCATATGATATGAACTGAATATACCACCAATATATGAGTTTACAGCAGAAAATAAAGGCCGACTATCCGAACCAGCATCAGTCGGATATGGATCCTGTATCAATGATTGTATATGATGCAACCCATGAGCCTGTCATTATATAAAAAATAAAATATAATTATTGACTCATACCGCCGGATGTTAAAAACTAACTTAATTTAAAAAATTTAACTTACCATTACTCGTTCCACGTGGCCTCTAGTCTCGTAATGTTGGACGTTTGGAAAGTTGATAGGGGGAGCAGAAAAATATCTTACAGTGACATGCTTACACCATTGTAGATATGTTTCTGTAACGCCGGTGGGTGTTTGGTCACCTATTTGTTGTAACGCAATATTACGTTGCCTATCTTCCCATCTCAGTAAATATTAATGATGGTGCTCCCTCCAATCACGCTTCGTCTTTCCTCCTCGCATGTCCCCCTCTATTGTCATAGGCACAAAAGACGGGCAAGGAATATGTTGTAATCTACTAAACTGTCGCAACACCCGGTCCGATAGGTGCTTGACCACGATATTAATGTATAGTAGTGGGCATCGAGTCCGTCAAACCGACTCTCCTTCGATACAGATGCCGGGTAATTCTTGCAGACAATCTACTATATAAGGCGTCCACGTGAACTGCGCAAATAATATAGTACAAAAATTGTAATGAAGTTAAATTAAAATTTTTAAACAAAGTTAATTACCTAATGTATGGTTACCTGAGTCGCCTCCATGCGATCCAACTCATCTCTATAATACTCAAGTGCTCTACGATGAGCCTTATAAGATTTCTTACCACTCCACCAACAGCCGAGAGGTTTTCCAGAGGTATCCACAGCAGAAATATTAATGCGATCTGGTCTTCCCATACACATGTGCTCCCATGACCAAATCTATATATAAAGTGTCATAATATTAGAAAGAACCAATATTACAATTTTACAAATGCCTAACTATTCAAAAATATTATGTACCTGAAGTAATGTAATGCAGCCACAATTCTACTAATGGCCACTAATATGTCTGAAAGTTTCAACGGGGTTCTTAAAGGAGTTGAGGCTTACCGATACAGGGGTTGATTGTTTGAACTTTTTTCAGAGTGAATACTTACTTTGTGCAAAGAAGAGAAAAGTCTTTGGCGATGGAGACTCCATTCACCGTGTATTACGAACATATATTCCGGAAAAGAGAGTGCATATCACAATACTGTAGATCTGAAAGGTTTGACACAGCGGAGTTTCAAGTTACGGAGAGTAATGGGAATCAATATACCATAAATTTTAGAGATGAAGGGCTCTCTTCATGCACATACGGTGTTTTCCAGCAACAATATTTACCGTGTGCCCACGCAATTGCTGCTGCGAGCAGCATGCATAACTCACATTACAATTTTGCTTCTCGTTACTATACAGTTTCCAATTACCAAAACGCATACAATCCAAAATTTCATCATATACCAGACAGTCGCTATTAGCACTATTATACTGGGAACAGACAAACACCGACTGTATTACCGCCGGACAAAAATATAGGACCCGGAAGACCTAAGGTGCGTCGAGATCGAATAACAATGGATGCTGATTCTCAGCAAAGGCACGACAGATGTAGCCTATGCAAACAATCAGGTCATTATAGGACCAGATGTCCATAACAATCAACAGGGTCGGGACCTTCGAGATCATAAGGAAACAACGGAAGGAAAATCAATTAGCGCTTGTAAAGAAACTTGTACAATTTAAATTTTAGTATGATCTTTTAACATTATTCGTTTAAGGCTAAGTTAATGTGAACTAGCGTTATTGCAAGATGTAAATTGAGTAGCAAATAATAACGCTTGAATTTACTCGTTTTCAACTGAAATAGCTTCTGCCGCATACTGATTTTCTACTGTAGTGCTACAACTTTGTGCTACGACACACATATCAATTAAATGTTATACAATAATATTAAAGAAATAGATGCCCCACGGTCCGTGATGTTGGATTGAATGCAGTTCTGAGAGGGCTAAAAGATCGTGTCCCTACATGGGCCCGTTTCCTCTCTCGAGCTTCCGCGGCATACTATATTACCCTTTCCAACGAGTGTCATGGGTTTAGATTGGCAATGGGATGGACTTCAAGTATTAAGAAATTACGTTAGTAACCGTTTAGAAATTTCAAGTCATTCTACCCCCATAAGTTTCACTCTTTAGTAATCATTTAGAAACTCCATATCAACTGCAATTGTATTCTTCGTATCTTCCCCGATTCTTCCATGGAGACAGAACTTGACACTAAATTTTGAGACAACTTGAAACTAAATTTTGCTGAGCTTTGCTTTTGGTTACTGAAGTGTTGTTCATTCTCATATTTATAGTATGATATATGCAGTAACAACCCTTATCCCCACGTCGGTAACAATAATAACAATCTTATCCTCGGGTCAATCTTATTCAATATTTGTACGAAAGGCGGGATTTTGGAAACCACCCTCTCTTCCATATACTGAAGTGCGGGTTCTTGGAATCCGATTTACCAGTATTCGTGCGATTTAATAAATTATTTTTTTAATTTAATATTTGATTTATTTAAAAAATTTAAAATTTTAATTATTTTTAGGACGGGTTTTGGAAATCGAAAGGCAGGTTCCCAGAACCCGCCCTCTATTGCGGTGGGTAGGGCAGGGTGGGAGTAGGAGGGGGGTGAGCAGGACGGATTCTGAGAACCCGTCTTCAATTTTTATCTACCAAGGACGCGTTCTTAGAAAGCGTCTTCTAACCGTACCAATTCCAAATCGTCATATTTTTATAATTATAATTTAAATTATATTATTTTACTAATTTTAATATAAAAACAACCTGTTTCGGGAAAAAAAACCCTTATTATAGATGCATATAATGCCACATGGGTAAATCCTAATTAATTGATAAAATGTAGGAAAACCAGATGTATATTAGGAATTTTGGTGCAAATATAGAATAGATAATTTAGAACATTTTGCAGTAAAACATAAATAAAAATAAATACAAAATCGGTAAAAGGAATTCACAATGTTGAATTGCAAATTCAAATATTAAATTTATACCTCAGCATTAATCCTAATAAATAAATCTATGCAATATCACGCAACAATTCAATTCGATTTCCAAAAGATTTCACTCATAAATCGTCGTCCCAATCGAAATGATTTTCATATATAACAATATACAATTTATAAGGAAACCCCCAAATTTCGGAAGGGAAAAAAAAACCCAAAAATTTCACAAAATTCGAAATCAAAGCACAAATCGATCGATCAATATGAGGACCCGTCTCGAGACGATGATCATTTCAATGGCATGGCGGATCCGGACATCATGACCTTGAACTCCTCGAAGTTGACGAGGCCGTCGCCGTCGTTGTCGACGCCGTCGATCATCCTCCTGCATTGGGCGACGGAGACGCGCTCGCCGAGGCTCCGCATGACGCTGGCGAGCTCGTCGGCGTCGATGGAGCCGTTCCTGTCGAGGTCGAATACGAGGAAGGCGTGCTTGAGGTCCTCGAGGGCGGCGCTGGGGTCGACCTTGAGGGTGTTGAGGTCGACGAACTCGGAGACGCTGATGAATCCGTCGCCGTCGGAGTCGGCCTCGGCCATCATGCGGGAGAGCTCGTCGGGGGTTGGTCGGTGGCCGAGGGAGGCGAAGATGGTGGAGAGCTCGGAGGAGGAGATCCTGCCGTCGCCGTTGGAGTCGAACTTGTTGAAAACGCGCTCCAGCTCCGAGGTGGTGGAGGACGGCGAGGAGGTGGTGGAGGCGGCGGCGGCAGCTGAGCGGGTGCTGATGCGGCGGCGGAATAGGGATTTGATCTTGCCCATTTTGATGGAGGAGGAGGAGGAAGATGAAGGTGGGGGGAATTTTGGTGGTGAATTTGTTGGGGGTTTGATTTTGATTTTGATTTTTAGGGGGGGAGATTTATAGATGGCGCACCGATTAAATATGGCACAGGCTGGGATTTTGGGGATTTTCTTTTTTGGAGGCTGTTTCGAGGTGGATTCTTCATCATTATTATTATTCCTTTTTCACTCTTCTTTTTTGCTAATTTTAATTTTTAATTGTCTAAATACTTACTGGAATTTTGCAAATTTTATTGATTAAAAATTATGTGCCGACAATCTGATTTTAACAAAAACTTGTAACTATAGGTCCTTAGCACATTTTTCCCTTGTTATTCTTTTTATAATATAATTTACCAAGATCATGTGTACATGTGATGTCAATGTATACGGATAATCCGACCTGACTCTGTATCTATATCCGTGTATTAATCAGATACGGATAGTTATTTTCGTTTCTGATAACTATTATATCAATATCCAGATCTGCGATATGGATATGAATATGGTACCGTCTATGTTCTTTGCATATTTGTATCTGTATCCGTAGCTGAATTTAATCAAATACGGACAATAATTTCATTATAGATAGTTGAATTCATATAGGATTGTTGGATATGATATCACATGTATCCGATTGTGAGTTTGAATTGTTTATTCACGGTCACAAGAATTATGGCATTTATTTTTAATCCATTAAAAGTTACGGTGTTTTAGGGTAGTATAGATAAATTTAGTTGAGATTTCATCCATGATGGAAAAGAATTCATGACATAAATATTGAAGGAATTACATAATCGATAAATAGATCCAAACCAAAAATAAATCTAAAGATAATTTATCTCGTGGACATGAGTTCTACCGATGATCATAGCAAAGATAACCTACTCACAAAGCAGCCTACATGTTTTCTTAACCGTGCATTTAAATCTTTTGCGTCTCAGCATGTTCCTCGAAGATAAATTAAATACACCTACTAAGACGACAATACATATGTATCCAAGAGGTGCTACATGAACAAGGAATAAATCAATGGTCACGATTGTAAGTGCTTTGCTGGGGCTATGGCCAAACGCAACACACCCGCACCTTTGGTGAGGGTCTTGGCTCAAGTTCAAACTCGGGCTCGGATTGTCCGAATCGTCCATTTGCTGGCCGGTCTATCAGGTTGTATCAGACTCGACGCAGATAAATGTGATGTTGTATAGACCTTGCTGATTTATATTTTGGACAGAAGGATGGTAAAATACACAATAAAACATCAATAGACAAAATATTCGTTTTTAGTGGAGAATATTTGCATTAGGTAGTAGTGGATGTGTAGATTGGCAAATGGCACCCAACTACATGTGGTGGCAGAAATTACTAGGTCAAAAATTAAAGAACTTCGATGATGGGTGATAAATTCATAATAGGAAAAAAATAAAATAGAAAAAAAAATTCAAATTTTTGGGTTTGGTGTAGCAGAAATTAGAAAAATAGTTGCAAGCATAATTTTTCTTTACAAGGATTAATATAGTTGGTGACAAGCACTCAAGCATTGGCCACTAAAGAAATACATGGTGTAAAATTTAACCACACGATTCATCTCCAAAATTATTTTCTGATTCTAAAAGAAATAAAATAAATCAAAGTCAATGTTTAGAATGTGTTTCAATAATCACATGAGTTATCATCCACATATATCTCAAACCTAGGATTGATCCCCATAAAATAACTTTCTATCCTTTCTATTCTTTTATTCCTTTTTATAATTCAGAATACTTTTTATAAATATGTCATATATTCTCCGAATTAATTATATTCTAGCAAATATCAATTTATTTCAAAACGTTATTTAACTATTTATAATATAAATGACGAGTCTTAAAAATCTTTACCATTGATATTTTCCTTGACCGAGGAGTAAAATTAGAAGACTTTTTGTACCTTTTCTTATATGCCTAATATTGGTGAGTTCCGAATGTACCATTTTAGGAATAGAATTCAGTTATTCTCTACCATCATGGCATCATAGAATATTTGGAATGCATAGAATATCTTTTAATTTAAATATAAATTAATAATAAAATGAATATTTTTTTATTTTTCTTTGCTGACCTAGAACACGGATGGTTTTTTGTAAATTCCTCTTACATAATATTCTTCCTAATATTTTTTTAAATTTCACAAAGTTATTGAAAATCCAAAAACAAATAATCGAAAAAGGCCATATCGCAAAGCAATAGTCCAGATCCATTACCTCGGTGGGGCCAACGCTCAATGTAGCCCCCATTTTTAAAAATTTATTTCTCAAGTCACGCTCTTTACACACGCACACGCCAAAACAACCAACCGCCTAAGCGTGAAGAAAAATTGGCTGATTTGTTGGGCGATTATTAACACCACTGTGTATTTTCCTTTTGGATATCAGTAAATGATTTCCTTATCAAATGGGTAGGTTTCGCATAGACTGTATGTACGGAAAAGCTCTACGGTATACCCACCACTGCAACACCACTATAATAAGAGGTTGCCCCTACGGCTACAGGAATCCGTAGGTCCCCATGGTTGCCCCTACGATGCCCTACGGATTAATTTAAAAATATTAAAACGTAATTTGTTATTTGGCCCTACGGAACCGCAAAAGAAGACCCGTAAGGACATATATGGGTTATTTATAAAAAAAATAAAGCCCAGAAATTTCCTCGTTGGCACAATTTCCTCGCTCTCACTCTCCCGCGCGTGCGTCGTCGCCACCACCACGTCTCGTCGCCACCGCACTCCCGCGCCCGTCTCGTCTTCCTCGACATCACCGTCGACTTTCTCGTCGACGTTAGGAACTCTCTCGTCGTCGATTGCGTCGTCGACCGACCATCTCCAGTCTCCTCCATCGCCGGCTTAAGGTTAATTATGCATTTATTTCTGTTATTGTTGATTATTGGGTTGCTACTTGGGCTAGGATTACGGTTCGGTTTAGGGTTAGGGTTCAGGGTATGGTTAGGGTTCGGTTCAAGAATAGGGTTAGGGTTCGGTTTAGGGTTAATTAGTTGGGGTTAGGGTTAGGGTTAGGGTTAGGGTTAATTAGTTGGGGTTAGGGTTAGGGTTCAGTTTAGGGTTAGGGTTTAGTTCAGGGTTAGGGTTAGAGGCTAGGGTTAATTTGGGTTAATTACGTAAAATAGATAGGGTTAATTAGTGATAATTTGAAAGGGTTAGGGTGTTGATTAGGGTTAATTTGGGTAAATTGGATTAAATTTGGGTTAATTAGGGATAATTTGTGTTAGGGTAACGATTATGGTTAATTGGAGTTAATTGGGTTAATTTGGGTTACTTAGGGTTAGGGTTTAGGGTGCCCTAGTTAATTCAGTAGGATACTCGATGATAACGTAAACGTATAACTTTACCGTACACGCACGAAAAATTTACCCTAAACTAAAAACTTCGAATCCTTAATAACGAAACGTAAACGTAAAACCTATTCAAGTTAAATATTCAAGTTAAAACCAATATATGATACTCGATGATAATATGAAACTTTCATATTCTCATCGATACTCATATATGAAAATCAAAGTGCGACTTAGTCCCCGTCTATCGATTAACATACGTTCGATGTTCGTCGTGACATAGAACTATACGAAGGTTGTTAAATATCAGACGGTATAGTTCGGTACTAACAACACTCGTATAGTTTATGTGACGAGAAGGTTCAATCGTATGATCACCGATAGATTTGTACAGTGTGGACAAATTAAGAATGTATAAAGCAGACATCTGCATTCACTTGTGTTTTCATTCGTTTTGAGTTATTTCGTTGGTACTTTTCCGCTAGTTCTCCGTGTACAAAGATAGATTAGATGTTCAGTTTAACGTTGTTTCACAGGTTTGAAATGATTATCTATTCTATTACAGTGTACTCGGAGAACAGCGGGGAGGTGCTGCCGAAATTTACTCGAAACGGTTGAAAGCACAAGCGAATGAGTGTCTGCTCTATACAATCTTAATGGGATAGAAGTCTTACCCCCGACAGCCGAAATATACACATACAACACGAATACATAACAAACGCACATACAACACATACACACTAACAACTCTACACTTAAGCGAAATCATAAATTGAAACACACATATATAGAATACAACTCATACTTAGGCCTCCTCAAATCTAACTTTGTTTATCGATAATTTATTCTTTTCAACGACAAACGCACACACAAAACACATACACGGATTTTCTCCTTTGTCAGTAACCATCATGTTCTTAGATTTCTCAATATAGTCATCATTACCTACAATTTATATGTTATACAGTCTAACATGGCCCATGAGTACATCAGAGTTAAGGACTGGATGTATGTGGATTGGCAACAACGTATGCAACCTAAATTTGTCGCAGGAGTGGCTGCTTTCATGGAATTTGCACGCGCACATAATAAGATCGTGTTAGAGAAGATTCTCTGCCCGCGCGATAGATGTGGGAATAAGTACTGGCAGAAGGTAGAATTCACAGAGCTTCATATCGTTAAACATGGTTTTACTAGATTTTATACAACTTGGCTATATCACGGGGAAGGAAGAAGGCAGTATTGCAGCAGAAGAAGAAGGAGAAGACGGTAATACGGCAGAAGAAGAAGACGGTAATTTCTTTCCAGGAGAAGAAATGGAGGATATGGTAGAGCCTGCCCTAGGTGAATCTATTTGTACCAAAAATGACATTCCTTCCGGTCAAGGACCGCGTGCGGATAAGTATGAAAAGTTCATGAATGATGCTAGAAAAACCAATTTATGAGAATGCAAAGTATTCCACCATCTCATAGTTCGTCCAACCTTTTCAGATCAGGTGCCTAAATGGATGGAGCAACAAATCATTCGCAATACTTCTTTCATTCTTGAAAGATTCTATACCCTCGGGAAATAACGTGCCCGACAACTGGTACGGAGCCCAGAAGATGATGTCTGATTTGGGTCTGAAGTGTGAGAAGATTCAAGCATGTCCTAAAAATTGCGTGTTGTACCGAAAAGAGAATTCAGATTTGAAGGAGTGTCCAACATGCGGAGAGGCCAGGTATAAGCCGAAAGATTCTGATAAGAAGCCCGATATACCTGTCAAGATAGCACAATACTTTCTCATAATACAGAGGCTGCAGAGACTATTCAGGTGCAAGAAAACAGCCGAGGCAATGATTTGGCATCACCGTGCTCCTCCAAGTGAAGATGGAAAAATGAGTCATCCAAGAGATTCACCGGCATGGAAGGATTTCGATAGGAGACACGAAATATTCAGTAATGATCCTCGCAATGTCAGGCTCGGACTCGCTAGTGATGGCTTCTGCCCATTCAACTATATGACTGGAAGCCACAGCACATGACCCGTTGTAATGATAGTTTATAATCTGTCGTCTTGGTTGGCTGTGGATCAATCATATTTTATGATATCTCTTCTTATCGACGGACCAAACTCACCGGGAAACAATATCGGCGTCTATCTCCGACCTCTGATCGATGAGTTAAAATCTTTATTCATTGATGGTGTAGAGACTTACGATGCAAACACAAATACAAGCTTCATACTGCGTGCGGCTTTAATGTGGACAATTAATGACTTTACTACGTATGGAATGCTATCAGGTTGGTCCGTACATAGTCACAAAGCATGTCTTTATTGCCATCAACATACAACATCAAAATTCTTAAATTTTAGCAAGAAGGTTTGTTATTGCGGCCATCGACGTTTCCTGTCTCTAGGTCATCCCTACAGGTTAGACGTTGTTCACTTTGATGGTCATCGGGAGCTTCTTAGACCTCCAGCCCTATTGTCCGGAAAGGACGTGACTGCTCAGTGGGATGGTTATAATAGAAACGAGCTGAAAATCGACTGCTATTCCCTGTGAATGGCGACCCCTGAGACAGAGAGAGCGGCTCTCCTACATACTCTGGCCTTGCGAGAGTCGACGTAGATACATGGCCTCTCTTGTGCCAATATTTCGACTCTCAGCGCAAACAGATTTGTATTTTAAATGTAATTTATTATTTAGTATATAATTTATTTTTTTGTGTTGCTTAATTAGAAAACTAAATTTGAATGTGTTGTGCAGAAACATGCCGATCGAAATAAAGAGAATAGGAAGTCGGCGAAGAGGGGTCGTCCCACTTATACAGGTGGCTCGAGAAATATTAGTCGTGCCATAGAGGCATCGGTAAATTACAATAGATCCATTGTGATATAATGTAATATTAAGAGTTATTTTTAATATATATAAATTTTTTGTGAATTGCAGAGAGCTCAGACCCTGGCGCAGGGTGGTACACCGAGTATACTGACCGCGTATCTTACCGTCCACGGCACCTCGACAGATCTCGCCACGGGCGAGCTTCGATTCCTCGACACCGCTACCAAGGAGTATCGCGTAAGTGTTAATATTTATTCTAACAGGTTTGAAATTTTTGTTTTGAAAAGTTCAAATTTAAATGATACACTTATATTTTAAAGGTTAATGTGGGTGTAGGAGCGGGTGGTGGCATCGGGGCTCGATTTTACTGGATAGAACGATCCGATGCTGCTGACCCCAGTCCTAGACGCCGCACACGGAAGGCACCACGGAGGTTGGAAGAGAGGCCGGGGACTGGATCCTAGCAGGGCCCATATGAGGTTGGACTCTACTCCGGCGGTTACTTCCCCTACCTCCCGTGAGCGACGTCTAGAGCAAGATGTTGCCACCTTGAAGACCACCGTCCAGAAGTTGAAGGAGATGATGGTATGTATACTACTTAATAGTAAAATATTATATCATATTATAGATAGGAGTATATCCAATATTAGTAGCCTGAGTTTATTTGGTTGTAAACTTAGCTTTGATTAATCATACTTACATAGAACTGTCTAACTAAAATAAACTACAGTTTTCCAAACTAGATATCCAAACGAGGCTTAACTCCCTGAGTATTCTTAAATTGGGGTTTCGCAATAACTTGATAATGATACGAATTCGACCAATACACAGTTCTTACTCGTTTATTACACACAAAAATGAACAGATGCGACTGGGTACTTCGCCTGCGGCTCCACATGTATCTCCTTCAGCCGTGGCTCCGCAAGCCACTATCTCGGCTGCGGTTGCGCATACCACTCCTACAGCTCCACAGCCCGCTCAGAATCCCGCACAGTCCGCTCCTTCATTGGTTGAGTTTTTTACGACTCAGGGCTGCACCGAAGAGCAGATGCGCCAGATTACGGCGTTTATCAGAGGCAGAGGAGCTGGACCGAGTTAGGGTAGCTTTTTTATATTTTAAGCATGTATGTACTTATATGATACATATTGTATATATTTTGGACGATATTGGTGATGTTTGCGTGTTCACGATGATTTAGATTGATATTGTATTCTGTTTGTTGATTTCTTTTATATATTATGCGTGAGATGTTGATTATGAATACTGCGGTATTTGGTTATATGTTGTATATATTATTGTGCACAGGGCGAGGAAAAAACGGGAAGCCCTTTTTTAAAAAAAACCCTGATATTTTGTCCCTACGGATTAATCCGTAGGGCCATATGTTGCACCTATGGATTAATCCGTAGGGCCATAGTTTGCCTCTACAAATTTATCCATAGGGACAAAATATCAGGATAACTGATATTTTGCCCCTATGGACTCATTAACAGGCGTTACACTTGTCCCTACGAATATATTTATAGGGGCTTTTGTCTGTCCCTAACGATTACTCCGTATGGGCCTAAAGATGGACCTGCAAAGAAATCCGTAGGGGCTTATATCTGGACCTACGAATAACTCCGTAGGGGCATGTCTTTGCCCCTACGGATTTATCCGGAGGGGCAACTATTTTATTTTATAAACCAATAAATTAAATAAATATTTTGGCCCTACGGATTACACCGTAGGGACATATGTCCCTACGAAGTAAACCGTATGGGCAATTATTAATCCGTAGGGGCATGTTCAGAACGAAGACTTGCACCTGCCGCCTTTGCACCTACGGTGTATTTTTGTGCCCCTACGAATATATTCGTAAGGACGGTGAGTTGCCCCCACGGATTTATCCGTAGGGGCAACCCCTTATTGTAGTAGTGACCGTCATATATGTCCGGCCATGAAAGAGAGAGAAATAAGAATATGGATCTCATCAAGCTACACGAAGAGCGTCTGAAATTCTCCGTATCTTTCTCTCTCATATCCAGATGTATTACACCAAGCACACTGAATAACTTCTCACCGGGTTGATGATTTGCTATAAAAACGGGATTAAAGGTGCAAGTTTCAATATTATATTTTTGTGCGCATATAGTAACCAATCACCAACTCGGTAGTCTATATGGAATCTACAGACTTATACGTACAGTATTTCTCATTTCCAACAAAGAAGCCGCGTGTTGCTCGATGCGGACTAACTGCAATAAAGCCTTATGAATTGTAGTCTTGTTATATACTCGACATCGTCATCCAACACTACGACATTCACTAAATAATCGGCTTCAACAAATAATCAGCTTCAACGTTTCCTTCACTAAATATATACATGAGGCTCGGAAAACTTTGAGCATCCTTGTTCATGTTCATATATTGTGCAACAACATCTTAGCACTGCGGGTAGGATTATTGCATAGATTTGTTGTTTCAAAGTTATTTTTTATTATAATATGTGGCCCAGTGTCCAGTTGAAGCAACTTCCTGAAATCTTGGATTCTTTGGTGGGACCTTGGGGTAGCTTAAAATAGGTAATGACGCCCACGAGTTTCCCAAGTCTTTGGAAACCATTCTTAATTGTTACACACTTTATTTGCTACTAGCTAGTGATTTGCTTATGAGAACATATATATCTATTATTTATTACTATTAGTCTTAATTTTGCTTTATCTAAACTTATTTAACCTTCAAATGGTTCTAATGTAGGTGAATTTTGAGGGTAAAATGACATTAGTTATCTGGAATGCAATCTAAACGTGTTTATCTTAAGTCAATATGAAACATGCTATTCACGGTTTAAAAATAACCATAGTTGACCAAACTTATTTTAAGTGAATATATAGTCCTGCAAGCTTCAGTATTTAGAATAGGTATTGAGAACATTGCTTGCAATTGACAGAATGAATGATTTTTTTTTTATTTTAGAAAAGGAAAGAAATGAGCAAGCCTCTTTGTTTTGTATTTGATTTTTAAGGCTTTCAAACATTTAAAGAAAAACAATTTGAAGGTGAAGTGGACATTTTGAAAGTTATAGAGATTTTGGTGACAATAATTGGAGAGAGGTACTGATCAATCATTCAAAGTCGATAATGATATAATTATATATATATATGGTACTAATAATAATAATAATAATAATAATATAAATAATAGATGAGTTATTTAAAGATTGGAGGTGTTTTTAAATTTGATAATTGTGTGATCACTGATCGTTTCAGTCTAATAAAGTTGAAATGTTGCTTTTGTTCAATGGAGACAATAAGTGGTCGGTTGACATTTGTTGAGATCACATGACAATATTATTCATTTGTTTTATTTAATTACTACAAAAATCACATGACAAGCTTGTTTCCTCCGATCAGAGAGCAAAGCTCTATTCAAAATTTGAACTGAGGCAGCATCTCATAAGAGCGCTAGCGCCAAGAGCGTCAACGCTAAGAGTCAAAACTTCTGAGGCAGCGCCTCACATGAAAAACACGAGAGCGCCAACGCCAAGAGTGCCAGCTCTAAGAGTCAAAAACTCTGAGGCAACGCCTTACGTGCAAAGCACGAGAGCGCTAGCGCCAAGGGTGCCAGCACTAAGAGTCAAAAGACTCTGAGGTAGCGTCTCACGTGCAAAGCACGAGAGCGCCGACGCTAGAACGAAATGTTCTCCACCTTTAGATCAAAAATCTAATGAAAATGATAAATCATCAGAGCACAAAATCAAATTCTGACCGGCGAAATACTCCTCAAATCTTTCTAAACAAGAAAGATTGTGCTCTGTAAATCAGAGTACCGTTGGATCAAATATCCAATGGTGATTAAACATCACCAAGATACAGAATAAGTTCTGTATGGGAAAATATTTTCCCAATCTTGCTAAAAATAAGAAAGATGTCTTCTGTAAAACAGAAGCGCTTAGATCAAATATCCAATGGTGGGAAACATCCCCAAATCAACCAGAGATCTCTCAATGAGAGATTTCCTTAACTGATTCAACAATTCAGCCTCCCCTATATAAAGGACCCAAGACTTTAAGTCTTGTACAGAAGAAACCCCCCACCCCCCCTAAATTTCAAGTTCTCAACAAAAAAAAAAGAAGAGAAGAGCAAGCTCAAAGAAGAAAATTTTTCTTCAAGATAAAATAACAATAAGTGAGATCATAGTATCTCCTCTATATTTGAGAGTTTAACTCTCACATCAGAAGAACTTAGTTCCTTTTCCAGATCAAAGATCTGTAAGACAAAGTCTTTCATAAAAAGAAGAGAGATCATAGCATCTCCTCCACATCTAAGAGTTTAACTCTTACATCAGAAGAACTTAGTTCTTTTTCCAAATCTCAGATCTATAAGACGAAATCTTTCACAAGGAAGAACCAAATTCTCAGAGAATTGAATTGGGCAGAACGAAAATCTGGCGCTCAGCGCCGAGCGCTCCACGTACTCCTCATGTGGGCCAAGTCACACTTACAACGATAACGAGACTTGAGGGTCGATGGTTTTGAGTCTAAGAAAGGACAGAAAGATGATAACTTTACCTTTTTTAGTGCTTTAGTTAAGTAATGCCACGAGAGCTTAACATAAGTCCCTTCCTCACAGCTTGCATTCTATGTCATGGGCCTACTTCGCCAAGTAGGTCTCAACCCTCTGTCGAATGCACATCTCGGCCGTCAGGTAGCTGCTCACCATTTCAAAGTCTATATCTGTGGTTCCAGAAATGGAATTGCTATTCTCGATTCGGGCGCTATTTAATAAAAAGTGCTTAGCACTCAAATCTGGCGCTCAGCGCCGAGCGCTCCACACGCTCCTCATGTGGGCGCTATTTAATAAGAGCGCTCAACGCTCAAATGCTGGTGCTCAGCGCCAAGCGCTCCACATGCCCCTCACGTGGGGGCTACTTAACACTGAGTGCTCTGCGATCCTCAAGAAGAGCCTAGCGCCATGAAGAGTGTTCAACACTCATAAAAAAACAAAAAGAAAGTGGGTGTCAATATTCACATAAATGTTTAGCATAATGTGCACAGAGAAAGGACTGTCTTAGCAAGTGTCTAACACTTTATAAAAAAAAGGAAATGACAAAGACTAAGTGGGCTGAGCTCAAAGTTGGCCAAACCCCAAAATCGATCGAGCCCATAGGTCTTCTTCTAAATTGGACTTAGTCTCAAACAAGGTTATCAAATCTTTGATGAACATTCATTGGTTCAAGGGTACATCTTTCCACACCTCTGATACATGTTGTTGTAATTCTTCAGCGTCTTCAGAGAGGTGGAGGATCCCAATAACCAATAATTCTTGGTATAACCCCCCAAACCAACAACCCAGTGGACCGCAATGTCCTTAAAACTAAACTCCATGGACCGCAACGTCCTTAAAACTAAATTGCGGACCGCAACGTCCTTAAAACTAAATTCCACGAACTATGATGTCCTTAAACTTTAGACCGCAACGTTCTTAAAACTAAATTATGGACCGCAACATCCTTAAAACTAAATTGCGGACCGCAACATTCCTAAAACTAAATTCCACGGACTATGATGTCCTTAAACTTTGAACCGCAATGTCCTTCAAACTAAAGTCCATGGACCGCAACGTCCTTAAAACTAAATTGCGGACCGCAACGTCCCTAAAAACTAAATCATTTGGACCGCAATGTTCTTAAAACTAAATTGCGGACCGCAAAATCCCTAAAAACTAAATTACGGACCGCAATGTCCCTATAAACTAAAGAAAATCCTGTTGAGTAGATCTTAGTCTAAAATTAGACTAACGTATCCTCAACAAACATTTAAGTTGATCTTAATCTCAAACGAGATTAACGATCCTTAAATCAACCAAACCTAAATCTAAGAAAATACGGATTTGAAATAATCCACGCCCTACGGGCGACAACACAAATTAGTCTCCGCATACAATCCACGGGCAACCTAAAACAAAACAAACACACACGATACGAAGTGACCTTCTGGCGAAGGAGAAAGTGGTTATCGCTATGCGGTAACGTAATTAACTACGGGAGCTTGCGCCTGCAGGGAAGAGCGTCCCCATAATCAAAAACCCCTCGCAAGCAAGGGAGAATCTGACGAAGTCTGCTACAACGGCCGCATCCGTCCAGACCTCCGATACACGGTGCTATAAATCAACTTGGAATCTTCGGAGAGGTGGACGTATAAAACCAAATAACATCTGCCCTCAAAATTCAGGCCGGACGTCCCAACGTCCCGGTCACGTCTTTCGGCGGCGAACGGATTCTGGCACGTCCGGAGGGACCTTTTCCTCTTCCCACTCCACACTTCGTGTCGTGATTTTCCGCAATCAAATAATCGCGGTATATATGTTTGTGGTTACCCTTGGGTGATGGGATACTGAAGCCGACGTTTCGTCTCTATGAAAAATGGCATTTGCTTCCACCCTAACAACTCAGGCTCTGTCATATCTGGTGGAGTCAAGTACGGACCACTTGCAGCCTCAATTCTCTGCAATCCGGCGGACCACTTGTGTTCTCCTCCGAAATACAGAGACGCGACCGCGTAGGTTCGTCTTGCCTGAATTTGGGGGCAGATGCTAATTGGTGCTATCCGTCCACCTCTCCGAAGATGCCAAGTTGATTTATGACATCATGTATCGAAGGTTTAAACGGATGCGGCCGATGTAGCAGACTTCGTCAGATTCCCCCTTCGTTGAGGGATTTTTGATTGTGGGGACGCTTTTCCCTGCAAGCGCAAGCCCCTGCAGTTAATTACGCTACCACATCGCGGTAACCACTTTCTCCTTCTCCAGATGATCACTTCATGTCGTATGTGTTTGTTTTGTTTTTGATTGCCCGTGGATTGTATACGGAGACTAATTTATGTTGTCGCCCGTAGGGCGTGGATTAGTCCAAATCCGTATTTTCTTAGATTTGGATTTGGGGTTGGATTTAAGAATACGTTAGTCTCATTTGAAACTGAGATCAACTTAAACATATGTTAAGAATACGTTAGTCTATTTTTAGACTAAGATCAACCTAACGGGATCGTTTAGATCCAACAAAAAAACATTTGGGCTCTATTATTTAGTTTAAAGACATTGTGGTCCATTGTTAGTTTAAGGACATTACGGTCCAAGGTTAAGGACACCATATTCTATGGGTTTAAGTACCCCACAGTCCGAGGTTAAGGACCTCATAGTCCATGGGTTTAAGGACCCCACAGTCCGAAGTTAAGGACATCATAGTCCATGGGTTTAAGGACCCCACAGTCCAAGATTAAGGACATCATAGTCCATGGGCTTAAAGGACCCCACAGTCCGAGATTAAGGACATCTTAGTCCATGGGTTTAAGGACCCCACAGTCCAAGGTTAAGGACACTCCACAGTCCGAGGTTAAGGACATCATAGTCCATGGGGTTAAGGACCCCACAGTCCAAGGATAAGGACATCATAGTCCATGGGCTTAAAGACCCCACAGTCCGAGGTTAAAGACATCATAGTCCATGGGTTTAAGGACCCCACAGTCCATGGAATGTCTGGTTATCGGGACCCGTCACCTCTCTGAAGACGTTGAAGGATTACAACGACAAATATCAAAGGAGTGAAGAGATGTACTCTTGAACCAATATTGGTTGGGGGATCTGAAGTTGGATTGATTTAAGGATCGTTAATCTCGTTTGAGATTAAGATCAACTTAAATGTTTGTTAAGGATACGTTAGTCTAATTTTAGACTAAGATCTACTTAACAGGATCATTTAGATCCAACAAATGAGCATTTGGGCTCTATTGTTTAGTTTAGGGACATTGTGGTCCAAGTTCAGATGCAAACATGGATTTGGAAATGCACCATATAGTTATTGGCCATTGGGACCCACCACCTCTCTGAAGACGTTGAAGAATTACAACGACATGCATCAGAGGTGTGGAGAGATGTACCCTTGAACCAAAGTTGTCTGAAAGGCTCTGGGTTCTACTTTGAATGTCACATGAGATGACCAATTTTGGAAGACAAAAGTGTGTTTAAGGTTCAGTCAAAGGGGGAGTCTTGCCTCTGGAAGACTTAGCCAATTTAGGCTAAGACTATTTGAAAATAGTGTTGAACACTAGCTCATATTTGGCGATCACGTGTTCCCACGTGATGCACATAAAATAGTGTTAAACACTAAGAATGCAGTGCTTAAAATAGTGTTAAATACTAAAAAATGAAGCGCTCACGTGAGGACACGTGAGGCACCCTAAGATTGGGTCAAGCTTCCCTTATTTTATTCTCAGAATAAGTGTTAAACACTTTTAGTCTTCATGGCCATCACGTGTGGGCACGTGATGGGCACCCATGCAATGGATATTAATAGGATTTGCTAGGGGTCACGTGGGGACACGTGAGGGCGCCCCAAAGTCTGTTCTGACTTGGCTCTGTTCTCTCTTTTCTTGAGGAATTTATCCAAGGGTCACGTGGGAGCACGTGACCCCATCTCATTCATCTTTTTTTGATCATTGAGGGGGAGGGTCACGTGTTGCCACGTGATCCGGTTGGGTACTTGATCTTTTTACGTGCATGAAAAGTTTAAGTCCCTTGTTTAAGAATTAAATTCTTTTGTAGGGTTGAACCCTAATTTTATTTAGAGGAATTAAATTCATATATATTAGGAAGAATTAAATTCTTCAAACTCAATTCTCCCTTTAAGTTTTGGATCTGCGTGGCAGAATCTCCCCGATGAGAATTAAATTCTCAACTTATGGGGAGATCTGCTTCTGCAGATCTTCAACCATGAAGAAGAACTAAGTTTTTATATTAAGGGTTAAACCCTATCTTTGTTGGAGGAATTAAATTCCTATGCGCTTTTGTGGGAGAATAAAATTCTCTGAACTTAGGTCCTCCCTTAGGCTTTAAATATGCATGGCAGAATCCTTCCGATGAGAATTAAATTCTCAACTTATGGGGAGATCTGCTTCTGCAGATTTTCAACCAAAAGAAGAACTAAGTTCTTATTCAGAAGAGTTAAACTCTTAGTTTGAGAATTAAATTCACTTTTTTCTTTTGTGGGAGCTTATAGAATGATCTCTCACCTAGGATTTCTTTCTTTTCTCAAGAGACATTCTTTTCTCTCTGGAGAATTAAATTCTCTTTTCTTTTGTATTCTCTCTTTGTTGTTGTTTTTTTTCCTTCTTTTCCCTCTTGACTCCTATTTATAGGAGAAAGAAAAGAATCAGGTTGTTTAGTCAATTTTTCATTGAAAGATTTTGATTGATTTTATAACCAACATGATCTTTTAGATCACTCGGTGAATTTTATTCACCATTGGATTTTTAATCCAAAAGATATTTTATTTGTTGTTCCCAGCAAATTTTAGGAAAATATTTCCTTGTGTAGAATCTTTCTATAAACTGGTAATTTTTTAATCACCATTGGATTTTTAATCCAACGATGCTCCTCTTTACAGAGTGCAATCTTTTTGTTTTGAAAGATATAGAGAAATATTTTTCCAATTAGGGTTTTTGATTTCCTTTTAATTAGAATTTAATTCTATTAGTTCAACGGGTTTAGGAGTCTATCACGTGTTGGCACGTGACCTCACTGATTAAGCAATTAATTAGAATTTAATTCTATTAGTTCAGAGGGCTCAGGAACCCATCACGTGTTGACACGTGACCCAATCAATTAGGCTTTCAGGCGCGGATAGACTCTGCTCATAAAAGGCCACGTGTCTGCACGTGAGGCCTGGTCACGTGTGAGCACGTGATGCCTGCTTTTTTGAGGATTCTCCCCCTTTTTCGCAAGGGGACAAGTAGATTTTGGCCGAAAATTTTTGCGGGAACAACTTGCAGCCTCAATTCTCTGCAATCCGGTTTTTCAAGAAATCAACGGGCTTCGCTTTGGGTCGATACTCCCACCTCCCACCCTCGGTGCCTCAACGCCGATGGAGGAAGCCCAGAGGAAGTCTGGCTTCCACAGGCTGGTTCCCCAAGCTGCAGCTTTGCCAATGGAATCAGTCATCAAACAACTGACACCTGCCAAGGACCAAGGACGACGCAGGAGGCGGAATATTCAAACTCTCAAAGGAAACAAAAGGCAGGCTCAGCAAAATCTTGAAGCTAATCAAATCCCGGCCGCAAGAAACGGTCGACGTCGATATCGACATCATACAAAATGAGCTAGGGGCAGTTCCCCGTATGGTCATGTTTCAACCCCATTGGTGAATATTGTTATTCCAACTGGGAACAGCTTCAAACTGTTGCGAAGGGCCAGACAAAATTCTTCTACCGCAATATTGAAGAAGTCTCCGCAGCCCATGGAGATCCCACGAGAGCAGAAACCAGTTCCCTCCCTGAAACAACTTTCCTCATCTATATATAAGATGTGGAAGCAGGTGAAGGGGACTCATCCCAAGACGGATCCTGATACAGCGGATCCTCCCAAAACCAAAGCAGCTTTTCACAAAAAAAAAGAGGCCCAATAAAGCTCAAGTGCCCAAAGCAAACTCCAAACACCCCAAGCGTGGGGGCATGGTAGTTCACATAGTCTATATGGTGAATTCCTAAGACGAAGTTCGAGCTTCTACTAGTCACCGACCTCAAACTCGGTCCCTGACAAAAGTTCAACTGCAACATGAAAAGCTGCAGGAGATACTTGCTCAGGCGGCATCACTCGCTAATCCATCGTCTAAGGCAAATCCCGAAGACGCGCCTGGAGAAAGAACAGAGCACAAGTTGGATATTGATTTCCTAAATCATGCTCTCAAAAAGAAAAATGAAGAAAAGGTAGAAATGTCAGGAACGATGGTTCAATCAGAACCATAAGCAAGTGAACTGCCGGTAGTCGCTCTTAAAGAAAAGGGTGATATTTCAAATCCTCTACGAGTCTCATCAACGGCCGAAAAAGAAATGATTCCAAAAGCAAAGCTGGACACATATATCGCTCAGCAAGTCAAAACTCACTATGCCAGTGAAGCCTTAAATAGGCCAATCAAGACTAGTCGACCGTATCCGGCGTGCTACGATCAAATACAGTACCCGCCAGAATACATACTTCCGACTCCACATATACAAAGGAACCGGGAATCCTCACTAGCACATCGCGTGATTTAAATCCATGTGCGGTAACACTGGAGAGAATGATATACTTCTCTTCTGACGAACCGTCAGCTGTCTGGCGTGCATTGCCTTCGAATGGTATGCGGAACTCTCAAATGACTCCGTGAATACCTTCGACGATATGGATATGCTCTTCTGTCAGGGATTCGCTAATGAGAACGAACATACTACCGTGACGGCGCTGGTCAACGAAAGGGTTAGACCGAATGAGACTTGGGTTCAATATGTTACCCGATGGCGAAATCTCTAGTCAAATACAAGCAACGCATCGATGAAGTTGCAGCCATGGGAATGCTCATAACCACCCTTGACCCAAATTAAAAGGCGTCCTCGTATATGACCCTCTTCAAGCCGACGACCTTCCAAGAACTCATGGATAAAATGGCTCGATTGGATCAAATGGGTCAAGACTCTTTCTCATCCGAGATGACGAGTAAAAAAACGGAGGAGAGATGGCGTTTGTCGCCTACACTCAACAAAAATAAGCGGCTCTGAAGCAATCTGTCGCCGAAATAGCGACGGCGTGGGTACTCGTTCCTCCCGAGATATACACATGGGGCATATTCCTCACTGGCGGAAGAATCTCTATGTAGAATAGTCATTTCTTCTCAAAAGACAGGAAGGATATTAAAGGACCTGCAAACAGGTCCCACAATCTAGTGGAATGCCCCACTCAAAAAAAAAGAAAAAAACGGTATGTCCACAAGCCAAATGGGGCATGGATGAAAACCCGAAAGGGCGCCGTGAGTAAAAACAGCAAGACTGCCGGCGAGCTTATGAAAACCCGGAATGGCGTAATCTCATTATAAAAAAAAGGTACGTCCGCAAGCAAGATGGCCACGGATGAAAACCCGAAAGGGCGTCGTGAGTAAAAACAGCAGGACTGCCGGCGAGCTTGTGAAAACCCAGAAGGGCGCAATCTCGTTAAAATAAATACACTTACGAAATGCTCACGACTCGTGAGGAGAATCCCCCCCGTGAGACCCTCACGGCTCATAGGATTCAAAAGTCTTAAGTTACAGGGATCTAGACCTGTTCTTAAGCCGTCATATCTCTCAAATTGCCCTACAGGCATGGGCACGAATAAATATTTTTTGCCAAGTTTTACAAATGGCAAGAAATGTCCCCATATGATGAATAACACTTGTAGGTCCTGTCGACTTATAAGGAGAAAACACTCTTGGAAGATCCTTACGACTTACAAAAGAAGACATCACTTAAAAATCTCCACGATTCTTAAGGAAAATACGCCTACGAGATCCTCACAAATCATAGGGAGAAAACCCTTTCTGAGACCCTTAGGGCTCATAAAATCAAAAGTCTTAATCGACAGAGTCCTCACCCTGTCTACTAAGCCACCTTTGTCCAAATCGACAGAGGCAAATGACGAGTCGCTCCTGGCGATATCCCAGTTGTAGCGATACTGATGCCTAAACAGGTGTCAAACTCCAAGTCAACCTCTCCGACAAGTGTCGTCCCTACAACCATCTAATGAAGAAGGGGACCCCGTTCGTCTGGGATCGTAAATGCCAAAGCGCACTGGACGAAATCAAGCAATATCTGCAGAACGCACCGGTACTGACCGCTCCAGTCAAGGGAAAGCCTCTCATCCTGTACACAACTGCCCTTGAAGGTTCTTTAGGTGTGCTATGGGCACAGGAGAACGACCAAGAGAAAGAAAGAGCCCTCTACTATTTGAGTCGAGTTCTCCCGGGGGCAGAAACAACTACCCCTATCGAAAAACACTGTCGGGCATTAATCTTCGCGATGACGAAGCTTCGGCATTATGCTTTGGCGCATGAGCTCTATCTCATATCAAAAGTGGATCCTCTCAGATATTTGATGTCAAGAGCCATACTAACGGGGCGGCTCACTAAATGGGCTCTACTTTTGATGGAATTCTCGATAATATATCGACCCCTCAAGGCAATAAAAGGTCAGGCCATCGCCGACTTCCTCGCTGAGCGTCCGATACCTACTGACTCACCCCTAAATTGCGAATTGCCAGACGAGCACGCATTTGACACGATCGACAAGGAGAGAGGAGGGAGTGATACCCGATGGGAACTCTACTTTGATGGGGCATCTTCCATGAAGAAGAGAAAGCACACCACCCCTATAATCAAATCGGGGGTAGGCCTTATCTTCGTGACTCCGCAAAGAGTGATAATGCGCTTTGCCTTTTCCTTAACAGAGCCGATGACAAATAATGAAGCGGAATATGAGGCATTGATAGCAGGTCTCGAGATCGCTGTCGACATGGGAATCGAAGATCTCCTCATATACGGAGACTCCCAGTTGGTCGTTAGTCAAGTAAACGGCGACTATCAAACGTGCAAACCGGAATGGGTGAAATACGGCGAAAGAATACAGCAGCTGCTGACTCAAATTCCTTCCTACGCCGTAAAAAGCATACCGTGTACAGAAAATAGCAAAGCGGACGCATTAGCCAAACTCGCTAAAAAACTGGCTGATGAAAACCTCGATGACGTGAGGATCACTGTACAAAGCCGTCGGGTTCTCGCACCGACAGAAATACCCCCGGAGTCGTATAAAGAAAAGGAAGCGACCAAGCAAACAACCCTACAAATAGAGGACCAAGAAAAGGCTAAGGATTGGACAAAAGTCTTTATAGACTACTTCAAATCCCATCAAACGCCGGAAGATGCATCCTCAAGACATCACCTCATGAAACGAGCTCTGTCTTTCACCTTCGTCAATGGTACTCTATATAAGAGATCGTTCGACTCTCTGTGGCTGAGATGCCTGGGACCGGAAGAAGCAAAGAGAGTCGTCCAAGAAACTCACGACGGACTCTGCGGTTCTCATCAAGCCGGGCCAAAGATAAAACTGAAGATCAAAAGAATGGGCTACTATTGGCCCACGATGATTCAAGACTGTCCCGAATACGCGAAGCAGTGCCACTCGTGCCAAATTCATGGAGACTTCATCCACCAGCATCCAAACCCGCTACACCCAACAGTGGCTAGCTGGCCGTTTGAAATGTGGGGAACCGACATAATTGGGCCCATCAAACCAGCGTCATCCAGAGGACATCGGTTCATATTGGCGACAACCGATTACTTCTCTAAGTGGGCAGAAACAGTACCGTTAAGAGAAGTGAAGACGGAGAATATTCTCCATTTCTTCAAGACACGCGTCATTTATCGGTTCAGCACTCCGTGACGGATTATCTCCGATAATGGGTCGGCCTACAGAAGTCACAGAATCAGCCGCTTCGCACAGCAACATAATATAGACTGGAAATACTCTTCGGTCTATAATCCCCGAGCTAACGGTCTAGCTGAGGGTTTTAACAAGACCTTGACGAAGATCATAAAGAAGACGGTGTCCAAAAATAAGAAGGACTGGCAAAGACTGCATGAAGCTCTCTGAGCGTATCGAACCACGTTCAAAACGGCCACAAACACAACGTCGTATGCATTGGTATTCGGCGCTGAAGTAGTACTCCCCTTGGAGATAGAGCTACCCTCTCTACGAGTGACGGTTCATTACGAGCTAACAGACGAAGAGAATGCTCATTTTCGGCTTGAGGAGCTCGACGCCCTCGATGAAACTCGTCTCATGACGCAGCAAAACTTGGAGGCTTACAAAGCAAAGATAACGCGCTCATACGAGAAATTGACTAGGCCGAGAACATTTCGCCAAGGCGAACTCGTGCTAGTGGTCAAGAGACCTATGATCCTCAATCGTGCCAAACGGGGGAAATTCGAGCCGAACTATGAGGGCCCGTACATCATAGACAAAGTCTACCAAGATGGGGCTTACTTGCAAATGGATATGCATGGCGAAAGACCCTTCAGGCCAATAAACGGCCGGTTCCTGAAAAAATACTATGCCTGACGAGTCACGGCCTAGGTTAACGATATATGATGACGCCTATGTCCGCTCGCTATCTTCCCAAGCCCAAACTCTATAAGTAGTATCCAGCGAAAACTTGCCGCAAAATCGCTATGGACCGAAACGTCCCTAAACTAACAACGGACCGCAATGTCCTGAAACTAGCTGTGGACCGAAACGTCCCTAAACTAACAACGGACCGCAATGTCTTGAAACTAGCTGTGGATCGAAACGTCCATAAACTAAATTGCGGACCGCAATGTCCTGAAACTAGCTGTGGACCGAAACGTCTCTAAACTAACAACGGACCTCAATGTCCTGAAACTAGCTGTGGACCGAAACGTCCCTAAACTAATAAGAGACCGAGATGTCCCTAAACTAATAATGGACCGCAATGTCCTTTAACTAAATACGTCGTCTCAAACACGGCGATAGTGGAATTCAAGTCCACAGGTCACAGCGGCAAAGACTGCAACTCAAATCCCTCTGGCTACACAGCTACCCCGGTGGCTTAGTCCCCCCTAAGTTTCATTGGCAAAAAAAACGGTACATTCACAAGCGAAATGGGCACGGATGAAAACCCGAGAGGACGCCGTAAGTAAAAACAGCAGGGCTACCGGCGAGTTTGTGAAAACCCGAAAGGGCGCAATCTTGCTAAAATAAAGACACGTGCAAGGTCCTTTCGACCTTGTGAGGAGAAAACACCCGCGTGAGATCCTTACGACTCACAAAGGAGCAACACACTTAGGGATCCCCACGATTCCTAAGGAGAAATTACACTTACGAGATCCTCACGACTAGTAAGGAGAATTCCTCCCTGTGAGACCCTCAGGCTCATAGGATTCAAAAGCCTTAAGATACAGAGATCTGAACCTGTTCTTAAGCCATCATACTCCCCATCGCTGCCCTACAAGCGGTCCAATATTGACCCTTGTATACAATCCACGGGCACAAATAAACGTTCTCTCACCAAGTCCCACCAATGACGAGGAATGTCCTCATGTAGTGAACGACACTTATAAGTCCTCTCGACTTGTAAGGACTTGCAAGAGAAAATATCACTTAGGAGTCCTTATGATTCCTAAGGAGAAATCGCGCCTATGAGATCCTCACGATTCGTAAGGAGAAACACCTTTATGAGGCCCTTACGGCTCATGAAGTCAAAAGCCTTAGTCGACAGGATTCTAACCCTGTTTTCTAAGCCATTTTTGTTTAAATTGACAAAGGCAAATGATGATTCGCTCCTGGCAATATCCCAGTTGTAGCGATACTGATGCCTAAATCAATATCAAATTCCAAGTCCTTTCACGGTAAATGATGATTCGCTCCTGGCAATATTCCAGTCGCATCAATGCTGATACTAAGATTGGTATCAGATCTTGAGTTCCATACTCGCAAAAAAAATGCATATGAAATAGCCGAAATGTTTGGGTAACTCGCAATAAAAATCAGCGAGTAAAATATGCCGAAATGTTTGGGTAACCGCAATAAAAAACAGCGAGTAAAAAAAAGAAAAATAGCCGAAATGATTGGGCACCGCGAAAAAATAGCCGAAATGATTGGGCAATCGCGACTTTCGCGATATAAAAAGCTGAAATGACTCGCGGAAAAAAATAAAAAATGAAAGAATGAAACTTTTGCCCTACAGGCGAGTCCATACTGACCCCTGTATACAATCCATGGGCATAAACGAAAAGGGAACCACGTGTCCCAACAAACTCTGTCAAAGGGAAAGTCAGATCTCGACAGCAACATCTGCATTCCAGAAGACCAACAACGGCGTTCCTCCTCATGCCAGCAGGGCACGGACGCGGCTCCACCAATCGGAGCCACGGCAAAGTCCCCAGTTCCAAGACTCTACGGTTCATAGACAACCTAGAGTTAGCCCCGACACCGCAGAAAGTGGAGCAAGTCAACCTGACACCGCAGAAAGCGGAAACAAGTCAGCCAATGACCTCCGTCTCGGAAATACGTCATCCAATGATCCCGTCGCGGAAACACGTCATTCAATGACCTCGTCCCGGAAACACGTCATCCAATGACCCCGTCTCGAAAATACGTCATCCAATGAGCGCGTCACGGAACCACGTCATCCAATGACCCCGTCACGGAACCACATCATCCAATGACCCCGTCTCGGAAAGACGTCAGCCAATGACCTCCGTCTCGGAAACACGTCGGCCAGTGACTTCAGTATCGGAAACAAGTCAGCCAATGACCTCCGTCTCGAAAATACGTCATCCAATGACCCCGTCCCGGAAACACGTCATCCAATGACCTCGTCCCGGAAACACGTCGTTCTGCTTGACAAGCTTGTTTTCCGCCAAGAGCGCCAGCACTGAGAATCAAAAGACTCTGAGGCAGCACCTCACGTGCAAAGCACGAGAGCGCTGGCGCCCTTGGCGCGAGCGCTAAGAGTCAAAAGACTCTAAGGTAGCGCCTCACTTGCAAAACATGAGAGCGCCAGCGCTAGAACTAAATGTTCTCCACCCTTGGATCAAAAGATCCAACGAAGATGAAAAATCATCAGAGCACATAATCAAATTCTGACCGGGGAAATACTCCTCAAATCTTTCTAAATAAGAAAGATTGTGCTATGTAAATCAGCGTACCGTTGGATCAAAAATCCAATGGTGATTAAACATTACCAAGATACAGAATAAGTTCTGTATGGGTAAATATTTTCCCAATCTTGCTAAAAACAAGAAAGATGTTTTCTGTAAAACAGAAGCCCTTGTATCAAAGATCCAATGGTGGGAAACATTCCCAAATCAATCAGAGATCTCTCAATGAGAGATTTCCTTGACTGATTCAACAAATTAGCCGCCCCTATATAAAGGACCCAAGACTTCAAGTCTTGTACAGAAGAACCCCCCATAAACTTCAAGTTCTCACAAAAAAAAAGAGAAGAGCAAGCTCTAAGAAGAAGAATTTTCTTCAAGGTAAAATAACAATAAGTGAGATCATAATATCTCCTCTATATTTGAGAGTTTAACTCTCACGTCAGAAGAACTTAGTTCCTTTTCCAGATCACAGATCTATAACACAAAGTCTTTCATAAAAAGAAGAGAGATCATAGCATCTCCTCCACATCTAAGAGTTTAACTCTCACATCATAAGAACATAGTTCTTTTTCCAGATCTCAGATCTATAAGACGAAGTCTTTCACAAGGGAGAACCAAATTCTCAGAGAATTGAATTGGTCAGAACGAAAAACGCAGTGCTTAGCACTCAAATTTGGCGCTCAGCGCCGAGCGCTCCACGTGCTCCTCACGTGGGCGCTATTTAATAAAAAGTGCTTAGCACTCAAATCTGGCGCTCCACGTGCTCCTCATATAGACGCTATTTAATAAGAGCGCTCAACGTTCCAATGCTGACGCTCAGCGCCAAGCGCCCCACGTACCCCTCACATGGGCGCTACTTAATACAGAGCGCTCCGCGCTCCTCAAGAAGAACCTAGCGCCATGAAAAGTGTTCAACATTCATAAAAAAACAAAAAGAAAGTGGGTGTCAGTATTCACATAAATGTTTAGTATTATGTGCACAGAGAAAGGACTGTGTCTTAGCAAGTGTCTAACACTTTATAAAAAAAAAGAAATGACAAAGACTAAATGGGTTGAGCCCAAAGTTGGCCAAACCCCAAAATCGATCGAGCTCATAGGGCTTCTTCTAAATTGGACTTAGTCCCAAACAAGCTTATCAAATCTTTGATGAATATTCATTGGTTCAAGAGTACATCTCTCCACATCTCTGATACATGTCGTTGTAATTCTTCAACGTTTTCAGAGAGGTGGAGGGTCCCAATAACTAATAATTCTTGGTATAACCCTCCAAACCAACAACCCAGTAGACCGCAATGTCCTTAAAACTAAACTCCATGGACCGCAACGTCCTTAAAACTAAATTGTTGACCGCAACGTCCATAAAAACTAAATTCCACGGACTATGATGTCCTTAAACTTTGGATCGCAATGTCCTTAAAACTAAACTCCATGAACCGCAACTTCCTTAAAACTAAATTGCGGACCGCAGCGTCCCTAAAAACTAAACCATTTGGACCGCAATGTCCTTAAAACTAAATTGCGGACCGCAACGTCCCTAAAAACTAAATTGCGGACCGCAATGTCCCTATAAACTAAAGAAAATCCTGTTGAGTGGATTTTAGTCTAAAATTAGACTAGCGTATCCTCAACAAATATTTAAGTTGATTTTAATCTCAAACGAGTTTAACGATCCTTAGATCAATCAAACCCAAATATAAGAAAATACGGATTTGGACTAATTCACGTTCTACGGGCGACAACACAAATTGGTCTCCGTATATAATTCACGGGCAACCTAAAACAAAACAAATACATACGACACGAAGTGACCTTCTGGAAAAGGAAAAAGTGATTATCGCTATGCGGTAACGTAATTAACTGCGGGGGCTTGCGCCTGCAGGGAAGAGCGTCCCCACAATCAAAAACCTCTCGCAAGCGAGGGGGATTCTGACGAAGTCTGCTACAACGGCCGCATCCGTCCAGACCTCCGATACATGGTGTCATAAATCAACTTGGTATTTTCGGATAGGTGAATGGATAAAACCAAATGGCATATGCCCCCAAAATTTAGGTCGGACGTCCCAACGTCCCGGTCGTGTCTTTCGACGGCAAACAAAGCTTAAACAATGTCTAACATACACAAGAAGAATATCCAACATTACACAACCTACTCTCAAACTTTTACCAAATATAGTAAGAACACCGAGGTCAAGGCTTTCTTTTAACCAAAAAAGGTAAAATTAGAAGAACACTGCGTACCAATAACCACCAAGATGCTATCGAAAGCTGTTTCCCAAAAGATACTGAAACTTCTGTGTTCAGAAGTGTAATTCGAGCTTTCGATAGAAATACAAGAAGTTAGATCAAGAAAGCAATAACTTTCAGCCGATGTAGCAATGGCCATCACTCAAAAGATTAGGGTTAAATGCACAAACCCCTTGTACTACTTATAACACTTATACCCCCTCAAATGATTGTTAATACAGGTATGCAAACATCCCCTCTGCTTATTAGCCAAAATCCTTTAAACATGCTGAACTTTCAACTACTCAAATAAGGTCTAATTTAACTCTGATGCAAACGCCCTTGCTCAACTGCAAGGAGACTCTACCATAAGGATATAACAACGTTTACATTAGAAGTTTTGTTATACATAGTGAACTAAGGGGTTTTGAACAAGTAACCTAAATACTTGGTACAAATAACACAGAGAACACTGAGGACTGAAAACTAATAATACCTCAATAGTATGGCTTCTGAATCTCTTCAAATGCAGAAACCCAATTCGATTTCCTTCAAAAGAAAATAAAAAAATAAAATAGAAGCCCAATATAATCTTCCACTAATAATACTGGAAAAACGATGAAGGCGAGACTTTAACCCAACGCAGCAGCAGCCTTCAGTCAAAGCAACGCAACATAACGTCGACATCAAAATCCTAAACTTCATCATAACAAGACTTCTGAATCTCTTCATGGCGCGAAACCCAATTTGCACGTACACTAGTTTTACGCGCAATAGATCTTCAAAACCTTAATGCTTTAAGCTGAGGCAGCAACAGCCTTCGTTCACAAGTATATTACAAAAAAATTAAGTACCGAGACACGAAACCACCAATTTACGGCATAAGTTTGGTTCTACATAAACTGAAACTCAAACATACTGTGACACTTCCAATTACGAACAGCGCAGAGCAACAATTAATACCTCACTGGTATGACTCTCAAACCTCTGCCCATTTAGAAGCCCAATCGCTCGCTAATATTAAGCTAAGTCAGCAACAACCTTCACTCAAAACTTTTATTGCCAAAAGAACATGACACAAACTCCTGCCAAGTTTCTTCAAAAAGTGGTTTCTACAAAAACTGAAGTTTCGATATATTACTCTAAGTCGATGCAGCAACAGATTCCTTTCTTTTGCGGGCCCACCTTGGGGTAGTCTCAATGAGCTGATGAGGGATGAGCTGTCGCTCCTTCATTGTCAGCTTCTTGTAGTTGCTCACCCTCAGCCTAGCTATCTTCACCTCCTCTTCGGGTGTGGTTTCTCTCACCACCACCGTGAGGTAGCATCTCGGCCTCACCATGATTCCGCTCCTCCCATTTGTTGACTTGTGGATTTTCGTAATCCAATCATTTGGTTTTGATAATATATATATATATATATATATATATATATATATATATATATATATATATATATAATTCGACTAGGATCCTATCGGAAGGGTTTGGGGAAAAAATCCTTCCCGCCTTTTTACCTATAGATCAACTTTGAGATGTGGGCATTCAATTAAAAAAAAGCTTTTATTTATTACCAAACATAACATGCTTGAATGCACAAATCCCAAAATTAATTTAATGGTGAAAAGGTAAGAAGGATTTGTTTTCAAATCCTCTTGATATGATCCTAATTGAACTGTGTGTGCGTGCGCGTGCACTTCGTTTTGCATATCCTATAATACTGTATATGAGTTTGGTCGTGGTTGAGATTGGTTTGCAAATTATTCTCATGATGCAAGCTATAGTTGAAGGATGGCGGTTATTAAACGTAAATGTCATATTTTATGGAGGATGGTGGATATGGGACGAATGCTACTCAAGATGTCAAATTCTAGCAAGAGTCGAGAATTAGGCGTCAAATTCAAAGTTTAAGAATTGCATTTCAAGAGCGACTTCGAGACGCAAATATGATTAAAAGGCGCCATTCAAGATTCAAAACAAGTTCAAGAAGTTCAGGCACGTCGAGTTTCAAGAGCTCATGTCAAGTATCGAAGAATTCAAGATTTGAAGATTTGAAGACGAGCTATATCAACATAGGATATATTGTAAGTACTCTATAAGTTTATGGATAACCATTTAAGCTCTTGATCTCATACACTCACCTGCACAAAAACATGTTTCTACATTGCTTAAAACATTGGGCAAAAGTTTTCTATTTTAAAATGCCTAAATATCGGTTTTTGTGTAAGGCAGACATCTACCTTTTATAATTTCAAACGTCTGGATACCTGAAATGCCGGAAAAGTTTCTTATTGCAGGACGTCTGAAGGTATTTTCAGCCAGACGTCTAAAGGCTTAAAATAAAGTTTTTGAAAATGGTGTTTTCGAACTTACAGACGTCTTCCGAATTAAACTTTAGACGTTTGGATAGCGCTTTGTTATTTTTCTTGAGACCAGACGTCTGGAACACATTTGAACATACGTTTGACTTTATTTTTGAGTTGCTATTTCCCTTCTTCAGACGTCTTCCCCATTTCTACTGCAGACGTCAGTGGTTAAAATTTCTTCAAAAATTTGACCATTGCAGTGCATTAAACGAGCATAACAGCTATAATTTTTAGGTAGTAGACGTCTGCCCTGATGAGCTTCAGATGTCTACCGTTACTATCAAATGTGCATTAAATGCAATAACGACTAGTTTTGTTTTGGGTGATAGATATCGAGTTTCCTTTGGATTTTCACCAAGTTTTGAGCACAGAAGTTTGCTAATATTTCCAAAGTGTCTTTTACTCAATTCTTGTGAGAGAAAAATTTGATTTTGCTTATCTTTTCATTTTCACGCACTCAAAATCATCAAGAGTTTAATTTGATCATCCATACTTTTTGAGTACTAGATTGAGCTTTGAGAGAAACTCTTCAAAATAGTGTTTTTGCTTCATTTACCATTCTCCTTGTCTTTGTATATGAGCTCTTGAGTGCAAGAGTTATATTGTAAATAAAAGAAGAGATTTGTTATAGAGAGAAGAGTCACTCATGCGTCGAGTGACGGGATTGGTTGAAGTTGCAAGTGTACAGCGTGGTGGTCTCGGTGGAGACGTAGTGTGATTGTTGTCTTGGAGGGACAATATGTTGACGAATAGTGGAACGGGCTTGCGGGTCTAAAAAAAGAGGACTGAGGACCGAGACATGATCGGTGGCTGAACCTCTCTAAAAAGAGCTTGTGTTTGAGTTTGCACTTCTTCTATCTTCTTTACCTTATATGCTCTTTGATTGCTCATACTTACTATTTATTCTTGCTTGTTAGTTAAATTCTCACAATTGTAGTTGTGCATTGTTAGCTATCTTTATCTTGCAATTGTGATATCGCATTAGCAAGCGTATTTTTTAATTTAGGTATAATCGTAGCATAATCCTATCCCCCCCTCCAGGATTATTTTCACCTTCGGCGTGGTACGATAGCCTCTTCATGTACAGTCCTTTCCCAACAAATGCTTCAGCTAAATGAAAGTCAAGAACTAATGAGTAAGGAAATGATTGCCTAATTTAACTCTCAACAATCAAATAAATGTCCAAGTCTATAACTTGTTTGTCTTGTTTACCGTAGAATTTGCATGTTTTTGAGGATTTTGGTCGACGAGCAGAAGAGGTGTTTGGGCAAATGAATTACTCGATGGGGTCTAAGTGCTATGCAGAGTGAGGGTTTTGTGCAATTAATACTTCTTTCAGGCCACGATTAAATAAGAGAGCATGATTGATTCTTTTTATGGATATCTAAAAGGAAAAATGAACTAAGTATTTTTATTTTTCTTATTTTTGGGGCTAAATATTACCAAAGGATCCTTAGCTATGAGTTTTTTTCAGTTAAATACCCAAAAGCTAATCACATTAAACCCACTTAAGATAGCTGTAACGAATTTTCTCTCTCAATAAAATACCCTATAATAGTTAAATATAGCACTTTAAGAGAGCTACTGTAATTAAAAGGCTTTAAGGTCGGTAACTAAAAACAGCTAATAGTTTAACTGTACTTTAGTGAAATTTAGCCTTTTTAGGGTATTGCATATAAACATCCTTCCTCAATAGTCTATACCTCATCTACTACTTATAACGACTATACAGGCTTATTAGCCCCCGACATTCATGGGTTTAAATCTATTTGGGGTGGGATAGTACAGGGGGGTATTGAGTGCCATAAACCAGTTTAGTATCAATAAGTAGTAAAGAGAAAAGGTGTTATATGTAATCAACCCAATATTTTGTTGAACTAAAAGTACTGGATTGAGTTGACTAACATAAATCCTAAGAAATAGATGAGGATCATCAGATTAAGGCCTCGATTGGCCAGGAGGTTACGGTTTCCAAAGCCATAGTTTCGTGGGGTATTGAGGCTAAATTCCAAAAAATGTATCCGAGGCTCATTGTTTTTGGCAACCAAAATAGAGTTTCCCAAACCGTGGTATCAAAAAGTTTAGATGGCTCGAAACCCTTTTCCTTAACTCCAAAAAGACTGGAGTTTTGCAAAGTTTCAAGTCACTCCCTTTTTTAAAACTCTATTTTGAAATGAAACTTTTGTTTCAAGACTATGTTGCCAAGCCACCCTAAACTTTGCGAACCCCCATTTTTATGAAACCATGGTTTGCATATATGCAAATTGCATTCATTTTTAACTTCAATGAATCCGGGGATTCGGAAATCGTGTTGCCTAACTAGGCCTAAGTAACAAATATTAAATGCATATAAGAGGGAATCTGTGAAAGTTAAAAATATACTTATACAGGTGATTTTAGAAATTAATAGTGTTCCAGGTCCCATGATATTTCTGTGAAACTAGTATCCAAATCAAAATCCAACCTTATCTTTTTTGGGTCAGGTACAACTAAAACCATGTTTTAAGAAAATACAGCTTTTACATTAACACTCACTAAATTAGCTCCCTCACTAACATATTTTTCTGATTTTTCCCCTCAACTCATGCCAGTCTGTAAAGATACTGCTCATGAGAAAGAAAGAAGCAATTCCCCCACTCTCCCCACCCCCCACCCCCCCAAAAAAAGTTAAGCGTAAATTACACAAAACAACTAAACCTTGTTTTGAAAATAATAATACTAAATGCCATTGTCCTTCCATTTACAAACGTTAGTCAAGTTATGATGTTTCTCTCACATGACTATATAGAACCCTGCCATAATACCCCTATGCCTATGTTCAAGGTTTTTTGCCAAACACTATGGGCAAGTCAGGATAATGGAGAAGGAATCAGTTTTGGTAAAATCGTCATTTTCTGTTAGCACCGTCATGGTGTGAAGATAGATCATCGGTGTCGATTGTGTTTTTTTTAAAGTCCAATATTGTTCTAATGAAAAATTATAAAGTTTGATGGTGTTTTATGTAAATTACACTAAAAGTTATAGGAGAATGCTCTATTGCAAACCAGATCATGCTTTTAAAAAACAGGAATTCTTGATCCGTGGCATATTTGAACGGTCTGAACCGTTCAAGTTGATCACTCTGAACCATTCAAGTTGATCACTCTACCTCCAAACCTACGCGTATGAAAAATCTAAGGATTTGAAGACCTCTGACACATGCATCGAAGGGATGCAAAAATGAACGTTTAAGGATGATGCAACATAAACATCATCCAATGAATGGGTTAGAGACCTTCAAATCTTTTTGATTTTTCATACATAGGTTCAGAGGTATGAACAAAAACATGAACGGTGATGATCATTCATATATGCCGTGAACGGAGAGTTCCCATTTTTACGCAGACCGGTTTGCAATGGATCACTCCCCAATATATGGGTTTTTTTATATACGATATAAACAACTCCTGTGATCAACTTACCTACAAGAAGATGATCTGGATCTATGCCATGATTGTGAGCTGCATTGGCTCTGGTAGAGTGGATAACCTGAACTGATACAACCATCAAAATTTCCATAAGATTTGTAATAATTTACACATCATCTCACAGACGAATAGGTGTACAAGTGTTATACGAACCAATTAAAGGTATCTTACCTGATTACTGTTTTGGCAGCTCTTTTCACTTTTACTTGCGTCCGCCAAAGAGCATCTTCAACACGCATCCCTCTAACAAGTTTAGCTACCAAATTGACCTTCTTGGGACTCTAGCACCATTATGGCTAGAACAAAATTAGAAAGAGTGTATATCTGTATAGTGGCGGATCCATAAATTTTGTTAGCTGGGGGCACGTAAAAGCTCCATAATGAAAACATGCAAAAGAACATAAAACTACACGATAAATTTTTGAAACCGGGCAAAACAGAATTTTAAACCACTTTATTCATAAAAATAAAAATAATATTATTCACAAATACATTTACATGCTTTTTGCGAGTTCCGGGCTTACAGCTTGTTTGGGAGGTTTAGAACTTAGCCAAAAATTTAGAACTCTGACTTCCTCGTTGCGAGTTGTGGGTTTACAAGTGCCAATATTGAACAGAGAAAAGAGTAGAACATATAAGAATAGAAGTTAGGGTTTTGGGATTGGGATTGGGATTGGGATTGGGGAAAAAAGGATTTTGATATAATCTTATTAGAAGTGGCATGATTATTGGAAATCCACAGTACATTTCTTAGGCCAAGTATAGATGGAAATGGGGTGCTTGAGCAATAATGAGAGGATTTATAGTGCAAGGGTTAATGTAATACTTGGTCTTGCAATTTTTGTGAGCTCTCAGTATCGTGCCCCCACTGAGGTCCATGAGCATCCGCCACTATATCTGTATATGTACATACAATTTATCCTTTCGAGTAAAAATTTACCGCATTCTTAGAAAAGCCTATAACTTTTTGAATTTTTCATATTCTAATAATCTCCTCAGTCCTTTCTGATATTTGATTGTCGTGACTTATTGGGTGTTAGATAGTTGCTTGAAAAGCTTAAAATCATGAATTTTGGGGAATTAACGTGGATCAAGCAAAAGCATTCCTTTACATGTGACGTCTTTCGGCCATGTATAAAGCCCTTCGCCTTATACACATGAAATCAGAATAGATGGTCAGATTTTTATATATTTATTTACATAGTATTATATTTCCTATACATGATCAGGTTTTATATATTTGTATATATCCCTTCACCTTGTACATGAGTTGCGTGGGAAATCAGAATACATGATCGCATTTTATATAAGTATCTATAATTAGCAGAGTCTTATATAAGTTCGGGTTTTATATAATATTCATACATTATTGTGCTCTTTGGTTCTTATACATGATTAGGTTCTATAAGTATTTTATATATGCACAATCTTGAAGTTATGCTGGACTAGCTTTAGACCAGCTGAGAGAAAACATAAGGAACTACCTAATCTATGTCTTCTAAAGCATAAATAACTGCCAATTTATTTTCAAGAAAATAATTAGCAACTGAAATCACCAGTCCTATTTCCACCCAAATTCATCAGGCAATGAGCTTTCAGTACTCAAGCATATAAACACTCGACAGCATTCCCTTTTCAATGCATCAACAGTAAAATATTAAACAACCAACGTGTGTACTCAAGACTAAGTATTAACCCTTAGATGCAAAGACTACATCATTTTGTTATTATATAAGTAATTCAGGTCAGGGTAACTAGCCTTGTTAGTTCGAGAAAATCAATCTCCCCTGTTTATGAATTACTAACCAAAGGCAATTTAAAATACAATGCCATCTTCCAGCTGGTATTTAAATCTTAACTTAGCCAAGTTTCCCCTTAAGCTCCTCCAAGGGGATGAAAGTTTCTACACCATGCTTATAGTTAAGTTCATATAGGCCATCAACTAGATGCTTTGATAAACTATCAAAAGTTCACCAAGGTTTCAATCTGCTCAAAGATATTACCATTATGGGATGATACTAACTTCGATTTTTAAGCATTTCTATTTCTATTTTCAAGTTGGACAATAGCATGCAAGAAAAGGTAATGAGCTCAAAATAACTCATCAAACCTGTTTTATGCCTTTCTTAATACAGTAAAACCTCTATACAGTAATATCCTTGGGACCGGGGAAAAATATTACTATAGGGGGGTTATTCTTAAGTAGAGTTTTATATATAAAAATTAGATTTTTTTTTGAAAAAATAGTAGTCAAAATTCTTAGACCTTCAAAATTCATATAGACCTTCAAACTTATTAACAAGTCAAAATTCTTAGACCTTCAAAATTCATATAGACCTTCAAACTTATTAACAAGTCAAAGTACTTTATGTCATCTTAAGTTCAATTGTGTAGTTAAGTAATTTATGTCATCTTAAGTTCAATTGTAATAGCCAAGTAATTTTATGTATTTTTTATATATATAAAAAATTATTTAAAATTTAATGCCAATTTATTACTATATAGAGGTAAATTAGTACAGGCGGGACTTGGAAAAAGTATGGAATATCACACTGTGGAGGTTATTCTTATTTATAACTGGTCCCGAGTCGGGACCGGGACTTTTTATCACTATAGGGAGGTTATTCCTATATAGAGTATTCCTATACGGAGGTTTTACTGTAGCTTGCACGGTTAAAGGTTTGGAGGATGCATCCTTGGCCTTAGTTTTCCCATTGCCCAAAACTGGTGTCAAAGGAAACAAAATAGGCTCCATTTGAGAAACTTCTTCTGCTAACAAGCTCCGTGAACTGAAGAATACCTGCAATATCATTTTGTGCATTTAAAACTGTATCCCAAATTTCTGATCAGATATTAATAAAAGAAACCTAACACAAAAGGAGCATGCACGCCTAATACGATAAAGATGCACATTAATTTATAAGAAAATAATTTATGGAAGAATCAAACATATATATGAAAATAATTTTCAAACGCCATGGTATGATGTGTGCAATGCTCCATGCTTGCAAAGCCTATGGCAAAAGAGTATTCTAACAGGAAAGAATATCTATAGAACCATAATGATGGATCGCCCATTATTCATAATTTAAAGAACAAAAGTAGTTACAGCGAACCAGAGATTACAAGCATCATAAAACTTTAAGTAGTGACAACTCATTTTATCTTTAGTTCTTTACTTTATACTTAACTCATTGAAAATATGAAAATATATACCGAGTGCTGTAAATACTGATTAAAAGGTGCTGGATTCTTTTGGAAGAGATATTAGACACCCTCCTCAGGCATGTCAATCCGCCACCTGCAACAGAAGAGAACTAATATATAAACCATCTGATCCCAGAATGTTTTACAAATTAGTGTGTCCCCCCTAAAAATGAATAAATACTGAGTTAAGTGAAAGTTAAATGATGGCACTAGAATATCTGACAAGCTCATCACTTAAATTGGATGATGTATCCAACACAGATTTACATTCATCTAGGGAAACTGTAAGATATCAACAGAGAAATTGGAAGATGATATTGCAGTGGCACTCCTACAAAGTTATCAGAATAATGATATGATATATGCATTGTACAAGGCCTTGACACCGATAACTAGGTTGATATTGTGTTATTTATATATCAATTAAAAGATCACTCACCAAAATCTCCATCAAAATAATCCACGATATCTATTTCAAAAATGATATGAAATGACAAGAAAATTACAATTATAAATTATGACATTTGCAATAACTGCATGCCATAATGGTTGTAAACTGAAAATTATGGAAGTTTAACATATTCTAAATATCAACACTTTATTACGTTGTAGGAAAGTGTTCAATTTCGCTCTTGGCTCTGCACGCGTGCATGAGCATGTGGGCGTGTCCATGTGCATGTGAGTGCGTGCATGTTTGCGCACGCATGTTAGAGCTGGCATTATCCATATACCAAATATTATTATCTTCTTCAGTATAGACTTCTCTTCTAGCCCAAAAGAATTTAGAGGATGCCAACTGTTTATTTCGATATGCCATAAATCCTCACTCTTGACCATATTTTTATTGGCCAAGATTATGGCACTAATTAAGAGAGGGTTAACATCAGGTCAATAGTCAAGCATAACATTATCAAATCTTTCATTGAACATTGTTTTGTGGACCGACTCATTCTGATGGGGAAAAGGCCGAGACAATGATAAAGACTTTGATGCATGAACTCACGTTAACAAAGAGCATGAAGTTAACTTAGTATCAGAAATGCAAATTACGCTTCATAATTAACCTCAGTGATCAAAATTTACCCGGAGAATGAGATGAATATGCACCTGTGCAGTATTGAGCTGCACTATCTAAACGATTTTGCTCGACCTTGGTGGCAGCAAGGCGGAAAACAGTACCTTTGCCATCCCACCATAGCTGCAAAGCTGAAAACTTATATTAGAACCCTGGTTGAATTACACAAACAAATGAATGTGTTTTTCTTTTACATATTTCAACTGAAAATTTTAGACCATAAAACATTGAGGGGTATTTGGCTACGACGCTAAGATAACCAGAGTTTATTTTCATGTGAAGGCACAATTTATTCAAATAATAAGTTTAGTTATCTCATAAAAGTTGTTTGGCATTATCATAGAGATGTCCTATGTCTATTTTTGTTAAAAATGCACGTATTATCCCAAAAATTCATACAAAGGCATTATTTTAATGCAATAAAGCATCAACAAATTTTTCAGTAGATGCTATATTTCGAACGCAAACTTCTGCCTCGCAAAGTGCCCAAGCAAGTAATCATTAATTGATCTTATTTCTTTTTTTAAAAAACTCCTCCCCACATGCTCACACCAACTTCAAATATCTACCAAACCCTATTGTGTTAAGAGGGACACAACAAAACACGTGTTTTAATAAAAACCCTATTGTATAATTCATGTCTATGCTTCATAAACCTCGATGAGCTCTTAATAACAATCTATTACATATTTTAAACGATAGTATTTTGGTTTCGGTGCATAGTGAAGAGAATGGGGAAATGACCCAAAAAACCTGTTTTTTATGAGTCCCTGTCTTTATACAGCAGGGTTACAATACTTGCATGAATTCAAACCGTCTCGGTGTGGCTCCAAATCCTCTCCTCGAACTCCAACATGATCCTTAGAACAACATATATGATAATTGCAATCAATACTCACCGCATTAAAGCGCTCGCCTAAAATGTAATTAACCCAAATTAGAGACCATGACTCTAAACCTACTACCAAAAATCGAACTTAAAAGGATTGCAACACTTGAAGAAATTTCTAAGATTCTGCATTGTTATCAACTTTTACAAAGCTATTGGCTTCAGTATCGACAGCAAGTAAAATTTCCAATTAAACCTCAAATCTTATAACATCAATCGACAACAGCAATTAAATAAAATTAGCTTATAAAGATAGAGGGTTTGATTGATACCTCTTTCCACTTGGATTTCAGGGGATTCAAGACGATGACGAATTCTTTGGATCCTCGCTCGCGAGATCTAAGGAACTCGAACGAGATTACTGAGCTGAGAGAGAGAGAGAGAGAGAGATGGGGGCCTAGGGTTTAGGGGAAAGAAAAATGGGAAGCTTAGTTTAGGCCCCTGGGAAATTTTTGTTTAGGCCCCTGGCACTTTTCTGCTAAACTACATCACACAACGGTTAAAATTGTTAAAAGGATTGCACACAAGCCCTCCACGCGTTTGACCACCTCTCTGTGAACAAACCTTTGTTCGAGTTCTTCCTTTATCTCTGTAATTAGAAAACTTTTGGGTAGTTTATAGTGAGAAAACGGTGATGGTTAATGGAATTTAACCTCTATTTATAGGTAGAGCTTGTAGTTCTCGGCCAGGGGATAAAATGTGAAAATTTCAGTGCAAAAGTAAGCACGATAGTCTCCTTAAATAATTTTTTTGTTTGAAACTATTTTAAAGGTTTTACGGTTAACTATTCTATTAGGTTATTCTTATCGAAAGTTGATAGATAAATCAGACTGTCTTGGAATTTTAAATTTTGATTTCCAAGTATATAATACCTAGCTCTATTATGAGCTTTATGTTTTCTATTTTGTCTGCTCTTGTAAGCTTTTGATAGCTTTTGTAACTCTGTAGGCTTTTTGCTTTTGGAATGAAATCATAGGCTTGCTACGGATCCGATTTCCCAGAGGGAAAAAAAGATATTTTTTTTATAAATATTTTATTAGTATATTAGATATTAGAGCTCCCACATGCCCCTTCTCTTCCGGTTTAGAGCTATTATAAATTTATTTTCTTATAGTTGAAGAAGATTTCAAATGCTAATTATGGCTTCTTTAAAAATAAAAATATAAATTCTATCGGGCACCTTTTATTTTTCTAGTTTGTTGATGAACATGGATTTTGAATTTCTTATGACTATTGAAGATTTTGATGAATGCAACAACTTCTTTAAATACATTTTGTTTCAAACGGTTTCTTTTCCTTTTTCCTTTTTCCTTTTTCTCCCCTTTACAGTTAACATCCATTCTAAGAAATTCTCTCCCATCAAAATTGTTGATGACATGGACATTTAAAAGCGTGAAAAATTGTTGGAAGAGCCGAAAAGCAGCTTTCAAAAAAATTTCATGAAAATAGATCCAAAACTTTACCTTGTTTGTTCATAAATGTTTGAAGAAGGAAGCTAATAACGAAATAGCCTTTTCATAAAGCAAAACAAACAATAAAAAAAACCAAGTTAATAATGTAGCTTCCTTTGTTGCTTTCTCACAGTTTAACGCGTTCTTGACAAATCCATAGGACCTCTCGGTGCGTGGGTTAGGCTTAAGAGTCAGTTCCAACAAAAAAAATTATTGGTTTTTGGAAGCAATAAAGGAAGAAAGAAATATACGGCTGTTTATGTTTCTTGTTCCATACATTCCAAGATTTTTTTCCAGTCAAACGAACGAAAAAAAATTTTGGAAATAGGCATGCCATATAATATGCACATCATCATCTGTATCGTCTAAAAGAAGCTTCCAACCCATTATTCCATCAAAACAAACACTTGAATTACCGGAATTAGTACTTCCATGCCACTTCGAAGTATTGTACGGTCGTAAGTGTCGCTCGCCGGTATATTTGGACGATATTGGAGAAAGAAAGTTGTTGGGACCGGAACTGATTGTGCAAACTGTGGAGAAAGTCAACTTGATTCATGAGCATATGAAGGTGACACAAGATCGACAGAAAATCCGGACAGATATCACCGACTAGGAGAGTAATCCGGTTTAGTAGTCGAGGCAAGCTTGGTCCTCGATTCATGGGGCTTTTCTATATCATTGAGCGTATTGGAGAAGTGACCTATCGATTGGGTTTACCACCGTCCTTGGCAGGTGTGCATAACGTGTTTTATATATCTCAACTTCACAAGTATTTGAGATGAGACGCACGTCACTCGGAATTAACAGCGAGGGAGAATTTGACTTATGAAGAACAACCGATGGTTATTATGGATCGACGAGAAAATGTTTTCAAGAATAGAGTAATCCCTCTGGTGCTTGTTTTGTGGGGAAATCGTTCGCATGGAGAATCTGCTTGGGAACGTGAAAACAAAATTCAGCAAAAGTTTCCATATCTCTTTCCTTAGATCCATGTCTTCATTATTCTTGTTTTTTTCCTGTTTCGTGAATTTCGAGGACGGAATTCTTTTTGTAGTTGGGTATAATGTAACACTCTAGCATGATCGTACGTTATTTAACGATATTAATTAGTATTTTGAATTTTGTTTTATTTATTATTTGGGTTGTGATTGGTTTGGATAGTATGCGTGTTTATCGGACTCGATCCGCTTATGTGAAACCCGTTATATTGCTAAAATATCTTTTATTGATATTTATCCGTAGATTAAATGTATATGAATCTTAAATAACAGATATACAATATTTAAATTATATATATATAAATTCTGGTAGCTGTACGTTAGGGATATTTTCATATATTAATTGTCGGCATATTTTATCGTATTTAAACATCTCATGATATTATATTGATAATTATCTATTGCAGGTGGATCTTAAACATCCTGAGATACCATGTATAATATATTAGATTAGAATATATTCTTTTAACCCTTAGATTTATGGTTTAAGTGGGTTACGTATGTATAGATAATTTTCAATATATTTTCTTTGAGATTTAGTAGAGACGGATCGGGAATTTATAATATCTTTTAAAATATTATTAGTTATATATAAAACCATACACACACACTATATAAGATTAAATTTATATTTCCTATATAAAAAACACTCTCTCTCTCTCTCTGCCTCTCTGCATCATCTCTTTTCTCTCTCGCCCCCGCTCTTTCTTTCTTTCTCTCTCTCCGACACCACGTCTCCAACTCTTCACGATCGACCTTATCTCCTGAGTACCCTCGCCACCATCGACCACCTCCTTCCTCTCAAATCCAAACCTATCATCGGAGAACTCATCACCATCTTCTCCCATCTTCTTCTTCTTCAACCCAACTCAACTTTCACCTACCATTCGCTTCACCGGCGAGACTCCATCGGCGACCTTCAACCGAGCGACATCCCGACTCCTAAACCCTCACCAGCGCCGACCTCAACATATCCAGCAACCCATCCTCCTTCGAAATCCTATGATCACGGCGCACCCTTCAAAAACCAGCACCGCCTCCATCGTCGAGTCCCAGAACCTGTAGGGTGTTTTTCGTCACCCCATTGAGATGAGAATACGCGCGCGCTTGTCGGGCGCATTACAGATTCCCCCTGTCTAGGGTAGGCTGGGGTTTATTGATTGTGGGGATCCGAATCTCCGGCAGCCGCGAACTAAGCTGTCGTTAATTACCCCTCGTCTTTGGAGCGAGAAAACCTCTGATTGACAGGTCAAACAGGTCATGCGAACTCAATGTGCAGTGTTGTGTTTTGAAGGGGTTTTGGATATATCGGGGGGCTCGCAGAGTTTTTACGAGGGTTCCGCTACCCGGATAGCGGGCTGGGGGTCAAGGGGGCTAGCAGCCCCATTGCGGGGTGCGGGGTAGCGCCCCGTTAAAAATTTTTTCTAACGGGGGAAATATATTTAGTGTGGAGTGCATATAAAAATGGGGGGCGTCTTAAAGACACGTGCATGGCACGTGGCGCCGGGCGCCCACGGGTCCGTGCCTAGCGCATGGGCACAGGCGCTCGCGGGTCACGTGCCTGGCGCGTGCGTGCTTGGCGCCCACGGGTCACGTGCCTGGCGCTTGCACGCTTGGCGCCAGCGGGTCACGTGCGCTGCACGCGACCGCTGGACGCTGAGCGCCCGCGGGTCGCGTGAGGCGCACGTGGACGCTTAGCTCCCGCGGGCCACGTGCGCTACACGCGACCGCGGGTCACGTGCGCTGCACGCGCCCGCTGGGCGCTGAGTGCCCTCGAGTCGCATGAGGCGTATGTGGGCGCTTTATCGCCCACGGGTCACATGCCATGCACGTGACCGCTGGACGCCCGGGGGTCACGTGCCCTGCACGCGACCGCTGGGCGCCCGCGGGTCATGCGCACGGCACGCGACCGCTGGGCGCCCGCGGGTCATGCGCGCGGCACACGATCACTGGGAACACCAGCGGAAAAGGGGCTTAGCCCATGGGTTAGGAGTTAAACTCTTAAAGGGGGCTTTGGAGTTGAACTCCTAACAGGGATAATATATAGAATTGGAGTTAAACTTCTAAAAGGGGGTTTGATTTATGGAGTAAAACTCCAATTGATCTGGAATGGAGTTAAACTCCTAGAGATCTTTGGATTTTCTTTTGAGCCTTGGATCCTCCCGGAATGAGATTTTTGAAGATGGGTCTCCCTCTTCCTCCTCTTCGTCGACTGGATCTTGAAGGAAAAGAGGGGTGAGATTCAAAATCCTCCCTTTAGAGATCTGATGGGAGATCCAAGCTCCCCTTTGTGGGTTTTATAGTGAAAAACTATTTCTTTTTGAAAAAGAAAGAGTTAAACTCTTGATTTAATTCAAAGAGGGGAAGAAGGTTTAAAGCCTTGAGGAAGGAGAAGGAGGCACAAACCCTAGTTTTTTTAGAATGGAAAAGTTATATTTTATTTTATTATCATGTTGCCTTTTATAGGCTTACAAATATACATATAGCCCCTTAGGCTTTACAAAATGACATTTTTCCCATCTCATGCCTCAAGTGCTCATTTCTTTTGCACATGAGCCATGAGCTTTACAAAAATTTGGCTTTATGCCTATTTTTCTTACATTCATGTATGAAAATTACATCAAAATTATTTACTACATAATTTTCATTTTGGCATGAGGGAGGCTGGCTGCGGGGCTCGATTTGGACATGGGCCCACTTGGCCTGGGCTTGGGCCCACCTGGCTTGGGGTTAACTTTGACTTTGACTTGATCAACCGGCGTGTAATTTTTGACACCCACTTTCGAACCCATCAACACCCACCGAACATCTAGCTCCTCGCCTCCACCAACATCGCAGCAACACCCAAGCCAGCATCCTAAAATCCCCGACCTCACTTCCTTCATCCATCACCACCCTCGACCGCACCCATATCCTCGCCGTCGATCTTCCTGAGAACCCAACCCCCTTTCATTCTCACCGGCGTCTGTAGCTCACCCGCAGCACCTCGCCGGCGAATCAACGGCCGAGCACCCTTTTTTGCCAGCGACTCCTTCATATCAACCGAGATCTAGTCCCCGACGCAACACCGGCCGCATCCTAGAACCCTAACTGAGCCATCAAAACTTGATGTTGATTTGTATAGCGTCGTATTGCTTCCGTTCATTGCGGTTGTTTCGAGGCAAATTTATAACTTGCTACATGCTATAGTCTACGTATTATCTCTCTCTCTCTCTCTATATATATATATATATATATATATATATATATATATATATATCGCCGTAATATTATTTATTATTATTATATTGTTATATATATAATCCATATATCATTGGTTAGTTAATAATAACACGTTTTATAATTGCAATTTATAATGTTATACAAATTATATTTATAACTAGTGATTATAACTGTTAGGAATATGTATGCCCTAGAAGCCATTATTGATGATATAGTGGATGCTTGGACATGTATATAGAGGATTTTCTTGCTCGACATAATAGTATGCTATCAGGTTACCTTTATCTTAACATGTAGACTGGTATTTATACTGTATGTCTCTTACATGTTGATAAAACCCTTAGGATATTACTTGATTACCAGGATTATGATGAGATCATACTAGTGGGGCCAGGGTGGTCCAAAAGTATATCCTTTAATCAGTTCCTAGTCGAGAGAATATCGAGACTAGGGTATCGATATTCCAGAGTAAACTAGTGTGTACGTTTCTTGTCACTTAGAGGGCGATGGTTGATCCCACAACCATTGGTGTGTGACATCAAAGATTGTACACAGGTGCTCATTGGAGAATGGGTACACCGAACAGGACTCGCCGAGGACTCCTATGCGGTAGTATATCTATCGTCAGATAGCAGTCCTCTAGTGACATTGGTACAGGTTAGTTTGTAGATCCGAGATCGTCATAAAGTCTTGTGCGGCTCCCACTGTGCTTTGATTTCCTCCCTACCGCGCTCAAAGGAGACGTGCAAACAGGTGGATTTTGGGTATAGTCCCGAGTCGTATGGAGGCAATGGGCGATAGGAGGGGTTTCATCTCTCCCGGTATTGGGGGTTGATGTTGCGCTATGCTCGATTGGCTATAACTGTAAGTCCCCGGCCAGGGCTACTGCAGAGATTTACTGATAAGTGTTATCAGTAGTTTCTCGAACCGTTATAGGCCAGACATCGACGTGACTTATCATGTTACTAGGGACTGACGTTTACCACCCCTAGACATGATATGCGACATATCAGACGAAGAGACCGGACTGTACGGTAGAGTTACTGATAGGCTTCATAAAGACTATGGACAAGCTTGTTTGTTGATCTTCATATCGCTCAATACATGGGTAGCCGTTACGTCCAGCTAGTACCGCCGACAGCTTGTAGGTGACTGATGTGATCATCACCTACTGCTGGCATATTGACGAGTCTTTAGAGTCTCACACAGAAGTTCCCTGGTTCAACCGAAACGAAGTAGGACACATATGTGATATGTGTGTAGGCTTGATTAAATACGTGTATGTGATACCGTATTGTAATCTGGCAGTTATCTGTTATCGGTTCGGTTATGTATGATATAACCAGATTGTCGAATCAAATATTGATTTGATAATGTGAAATACAGATAAATGATATTAGTCGGTCATATGTGATATAATCGGATTATTAAATCAAGCGTTGATTTAATAATGTGGTATACATTATATGTGATATAATTATATCTTAACTAATATCATTAGCTCAATAAATATTTTCTTATATGTATTAATATATATGTGTGTGTGTGTGTGTGTGTGTGTGTGTGTGTGTGTGTAGCAAGGCATGATTTCTATTTTTGAGAAAAATAGAATTGAGGTGGAAAATGAGAGCATGGTTGCAAGCATGAGAGTTATATTTGTTTATTCATCTTGACTCGCTATTCAAGCATGGTTGCAATTTTATACTGCAAATTTTCCATGCTTGAATGAGTGGGGGTCAAGAGTTGCAATTCATTCTTAGCACATTCTCAACACTTAGCAATTTTCTTGAGTTGCTCCCATGGCTGTTCTCTAGCTTCTTCATCTTCCTCATTACCATGTTTCAAGCTTCAACCCTTATATGTGATGTGAATCATGAAGCTTGAACACAAACTTGTGAGCTTACAACATCCCTTACTTCACCATCCTACACTTGACTAGCGATCGAGTGTAGCGTGTTTACTACGCTAAAGAGTTTAGTGTAGAGGTGGCTTGAGTTGGAAGGACTTCGCGTGTATCATCTTCGACATGAATGTCATCAGAGAAAGCTCATCCAAGCCTCAAGTGGAGCCTAGTGGAGTCGCGGGACTACTACACAGATCATGTGAAGTGAAGGACTTGATCTTCAAGGGTATAGCATTCACTTTCTCATAGTTTTGGTTGATATCAAACCATAACCCTAATCACCTAGCTAACGATCTTGTTAAGTCTAGCTTAGCGCCATATAAATTTGAATTTGGCATGCTTGATGCCACTTGGAGCCCGAGGTGGTGCTAGGGTAGACTTTCATGGTATCAGAGCCAAGCTAGAACATTAGGGTAGACTATCATAGCTTGTAGCGACGTTGGAAATCCGTCGATTTTGTCGCGCAAAAACTGCCGATAAAAACAGTTTCCAAAATGATGTTTTGAGTTGTTTGCACACTCCGCGGGCTCACGGTTTAAACCGAGAAGCCGCGGGGTGAAGCATGTGCACCCTGGGGACATCCTGGGGGGACCAGAAGCCGGACCCACATCCATAGACCACCACAAGGTGGCCTTAGGGGTGGGTGACCCGAGAGCACCCCAACTGGGTGCTCTCGGGTCTGCCTTCCCTTAGTGGCCACTTCGAGGTGGCCCTGGGGGGTGGGTACCCTCCCGAGGCCCCCATTTGATAGTTAATTTTGGGATCTTCGCCTCCGCGAAGATTCGGGCGGGTTTCGAGTTCGTTTCGACTCCCGGATTGGCTTAAAACGATCGGTTTTGGAACTTTAGCTCACTGGATTTTTCATGTCTTGGAAAAATTGGTTTAGTTTGCTAATTGCGTGCGGAATTCTAATGTCGCGGTTACTTTACAAGCTTTGTGATGTTTGATACAATTATTAGAATCCGGATTAATTAGTTTTATGAAAACTAGTTAGTATATTGTAAATCTAGTCGTTTAGTCTCAATTGATTGATTGCCACGAAGTTTTGATTCGGATCAAAACTCCGTCGCAGTTGCGTATTGTACGCGATCACTAAGTCGGGAATCTTGTTGAATTATCCGACAATCAATTGAAAAGAGTTTTCAATTTGAGACTAAAATACAAGTTTTATAAGTTAGGCATGAAATCCGGAATATGAGATATTCCGGGTTTATGATGTCTAAGGATATTGTGGATTCTAATTATTGTAGTTTTCTGTTTTCTTTTCTGCGGCCGTAAGCGTAATATGTGGGGTATCCCAATCTCGTTGCTATATGTCAATAAGTTTTAGGGATACGCATATTTGCTTACGTTGATGATATGTGATATCATGTGTTGCTGTTGATATGATTTATTGGATCGTCGTGAAAGAATAGCCGGGGGGTTCTATGTGAGATGAGAGTTTTTATTTTCATTCATGTAAAATATATATGTAATATTCTTTTATTGGGGCACTTCCGGGTTGAGAATGATGTCACTATTGTTGTATATTATTTACTTTTCCGCATTAGGATAGACCCAAGGCGGGGAGCACAAGTAACCGGATTCTAGAGTCCAGTGGGAGACCATCTCAAAGAGTAGAGACCGGGTCTTCTAACTCTAGAATTGACAGGGTTATTTGCCGCTCTCGTAGGGGTCTAGGGATGTGGGTTTGGCTATTCATCACGACCGTGAAATCCGTGTTTTACATTATTGGCTAAATTTAAAACACGGACATCCCAGTATATCCAATATTTCATATATTGTTTCTGCTGCTTGATTCTGTGATGTTGATTATATAACCGCGTGAGACAGATGTAATGTTATATATAATAAACGTTGCTTATGTTTTGCACCCGCACTAGTCCAGCCCCTGCTCTGTCAGTAGTTAAGTAACCTAACGGTGCATGACGGGGCCCAGCGGCGAATGCGGATGGCATAAGCGTACGTTCTATTTTCGTTTCATTTTTCTGTGATGTTTAGGAAACATTAATTGATGAGATTTCATTAATGAGATTAATGAAAAGAAAGAAACCTAAAAATATCGTAGAATCAAATTTTCAAAAAGGGTAGCTCTAGTTTTTTCTTTGCATAGTGGTATTCATTGATGAATATCCAGCACCTCATTCGATGAGGAAAGAACCGAGATCCCTTCACCGGGAGTGACCTCTTTAACGAAACTAACAAATGCTACAACTCACTCGGTTTTGTTTTTGATTGCTTTTCTAGTTCTTGCTTTGTATAGTGGTATTCCTGAATATCCTGCACCTCATTCGATGAGGAAAGAGCCGAAATCCCTTCACCGGAAGCGACCTCTTTAGCGAAACTAGCAAAAGCCTAAAAAACACTCCTTTTCAAAATCATTAGATTCTACAACGATTTCAAGTTCATTACGCTCATGGTTTTCTTAAAAACCTGCGTAGCCCTCCGTCATTTCAGATAAGTACTATTTTAGTATTCGTGCTACGTTTCTTGGTATGCGTCAAGGCGTAGTGCGCGGTAGCTGATTAGTATTTATCTGCTAGCATGTGATGCGATTGGATTAGGGTAGTCGTACGACGTTGTTTGGCCTGCGTCAAGGGTCGTACGGATGGGTTTAATTCAATCAAGAAATGAATGGGCTGAACTTGACTAGCGCCTTATAAGTTGTTTGGTCTACGTTAAGGTCATAGGACGCCAGGGGTAAAAACATTATCGGGAATTTCAAGTGTTGAAATTTGCAATGAGATTGCATACCTTCTATATGATAGTTGGATCTCGATACCCACTGCGAGTAAGAGTTACTCCTGGGAGAGTTTTGCACTTTATAATTACCTAATCCAGTAGTTGTCTAAAAAGGTGTCAACGGGGTTACACCTCTAGGGAAACGATGTTTATTTTAATTAGGTCCATGCGAAACCACGGGGAACCTCCCTCGGAGTACCGATACTTGCCTGGCCGAACGATTGGCGAACCTATAGGGTGTAATTGATCCCGGCTAATCTTACCTTTTAGGGTTTGAAGGAAAATTTGATAAAAACAGTGGGAGCCATCCTGATTAGATAAAATAATAACCAATCTAATCTTGCAAAGAGCGCACGCAAAGTGATTATCTTTCTCTCTCCCCTGATAGTGTCACGCCCCGCTTCCCGGTGTACGGCGAAGGGAACGCGACGAGGTCCGCTACGTATATACTTAGAAGTACATACGCTAAGCGTATCTAAGCAATATAAAATTGTTCCCGCCAAAATTTCTACGCAAAGGAGCCCAAGGTATCAAATGGCAGCGATACGCTTAAGGAAATGTGAACCAGTATCTTCCGGCTTGTATTTTGATAAACTCCCGAACGAGAAACTATTAAATTCTGATAGTATTGGAAGCATCTCGAAAAACCCTTCGATTTGATATATTATGGGCCCCATAATTCATCCGGGAGCAAAAGTTATGAGGTATCACGTGTCCACACGTGATGGATCTTTAAGAACCCGCTGGAGGAGCTAAAAGATATAATAAAAACTCGGAAAAGACCCCAATGGGGCATCACGTGCTCACACGTGACCATGGGTCACGTGCAGACACGTGATGGGCTTTTGAAGCCTCTAAAATAATGAATAGAATTTAATTCTAAAAGTCAGAAATTACCTCAACGAGGCATCACGTGTTTACACGTGACCAATGGTCACGTGTTGACACGTGATGGTTAAAACTGAAACATAAATAAGCGGCTGAGAAAGGAACCCAATTGGGGGTCACGTGCTCACACGTGACCAAAGGTCACGTGCCAGCACGTGACTGGCTTTAAAAGCCTTATAATTTAATAGAATTAAATTCTAAAAGTTCTGAATCTTTCCGAATGAAAAAAGAATTATAGGAACCGTTGGATTAAAGATCCAAGGGTGATTAAAAACCACCAATTTATGGAAAAATCTTAAATAAGGAAAGATTCCCCCTAAATCTAACCGAGATAACAAATAGAATATCTTTTGGATTTAAAATCCACGGTGAATAAAATTCACTGAATGATTTAAAGGCCCAAGATTAATGATAAATATAAATCAAATCCCTCAACATACAAATCATATCTCTTAATGAGAGATTTGCTAAACAAATTGATTCTCTTCCTTCTCCTATAAATAGGAGCCAAAAAGAGAAGAGGGGGGATCTATCTTTTTGAGAGAAGAACACAGAGGAGAATTTAATTCTCAAGGGAAGAAAAGAAAGGAGAATTTAATTCTCAACAAACAAAACCTTAGGTAAGAAAAGGGAGGCTTCATAAAGAGAATTTAATTCTCAAAAGAGTTTAACTCTTACATAAAGAAAAGAACTTAGTTCTTTCTCTGGTTGAGGATCTGCAAAGTGCACATCTCCCCATGAATTGAGAATTTAATTCTGTTAGTTGTATGTATGCCCTAGAGGCCAGTATTGTACAGATGATGTATATTATATTGGATGCTTGGACATATATAGAGATGACTTTCTTGCTCGATATGATAGTATGCTATCTGGTTGCTCTTTATCTTAACATGTACACTAGTCTCTTTAAACTGTCTTATAGTTACATGTTGGTAAAGCCCTTAGGATGTGTACTTGACTACCTGGACTATGATGCAGATCATACTAGTGGGGGCATGGTAGTCTATAAGTACATCCTTCAAGGTCCCTAATCGTGGGTGTATCGAGACGGGGCATCGATATACCAGAGTAGACTAGCGTATACGCTTCTCGACCCATGAGATGGGCAATGGATAATCCCATATCCATTGGTGTTTGACATCAGAGATCGTATACGGGTGCTCAGTGGAGACTGGGTACACTGGACGGACTCGTCGAGAACTCCCAGATGGTATTATACCTCACGTCAGATGGCAGTTCTCAGGTAACACTTGTACAGGTTAGTCTGTAGACCCGAGATCATCATAGAGTCTTGTGTGATTCCCACTGTGCTTTGATCTCCACCTTACCACGTCCATGAGGACGTGCAAAACGGTGGTCTTTGGGTACAGTCCCGAGTCACATGGAGGCAATGAGCGATAGGAGGGGTTTCGTCTCTCCCGGTATTGGGGGTTGGTGTTGCGCTGTGCTCGATTGGCCGTAACAGGGAAGTCCCTGGCCAGGGCTGATCCGAGATTTACTGGTAAGTGTTACCAGTAGTTTCTCGACCCGTTATGAGCCTCACATCGGCACGACTTATCGGTTATTGGGGTCTGACGTTTACCACCCCTAGACTTGATATGCGACATATCAGACGAACAGACCGGACTGTATGGTAAGTGTTACTGGTTGGATTCACAGGAGTGTGAGCGGGCTGGCTCGTCGATCTTCTGATCGCTCAATACCCGGATGGCCGTTACCTTTAGCAGACCGTTTGCGGCTTGTGGGTGCTTGATATGATCATCATCTGCTACCGGCGTATTGACGAGTCTTTAGAGTCCTACACAGAGGTTTCCTGGCTCAAGCGAAACGAAATAGGAGCGCATATGAGATATGTGCAGGACCGAGAATAATGGGTGTATGTGATACCGTATTCAATTCTCGCGATGAATGTATCGATTGGTTATATTCGATATAACCTAGATATCGAATCAACGATTGATTCGATAAGCCGATACATAGGATACTAGTCGGTTATATGCGATATGACCGGATCGTTAAGTCAAGTGTTGATTTAATGATTTAATGTATAATTATATATTTGATATATTATTTTGCATTAACTAGTATTGGTTCACTTTAAATGGATTTTCTCACTTGATGTGCAAGTTGTATATGTGATATACTTTTGTGCACATCTTTGTATCATGTTTGATGATACTTGCTCATTTGGTTAAGTGTAAAGAATTAAACCTAGGTTAAGAAAGTGATTAGGGTTTTAATTATCCATTCTTTTATTTATTGATTTTGGAAAAAGAATGGGATAAAAATACAAAATGGTTGCTTTCATTCTTGAACCTTTGTGAAGCTTCATGAAGCTTTGACCAAAGTGACCAATTTGTCTTCATGCTTAACCCTAACCACTCTTCTAACCTTGGTCAATTCTCTACACCTAACCATGGTTCCTATTATGATAAGTATTCATTTCTTTTTCATTTTGGATTAACTTATCATAATATTTCCTTCTTCTTGATCTTCTTCTTCAAGAAAGAAAGCTTGATGCCATCAATGGCAACTTGAGTTTTAAAGTGAGAAATCCAATTCTAAAGTGAACCCACCTCCTATTTCTTCACCCTCTACCACTTGCCAAGTTGTTTTGGGTGTTTTCTTCACAAGTTTCACAAATTTGTGAAGTCGGAGCTTGAACTTGTGATGCCTCGACGTAGATCATCTTCGGCACGAAGCCGACGACCTAGTCCGCCCGTTTCTCCGATGAAGCCGACGATTGAGTCCATGATTCGAGATGGACAGCGAGAGGACGCCTACGTGGAGCTAAGGAAGTGGAGAACCGGATCTACAAAGGTTGTAGCCTCTCTCCTTTAGTTAAGATGTTAACTAGTTTCGTTTTTCGCCTAAACTTCTAGTCAACGATCTGTATTAGGGTTTCTCGGCACCCATAAATTTTTAAATTGGCATGGTTGATGCCTTGTGAGACCTCTATAGTGTGCCTAGGAACCCTACAGTGGTATCAGAGCCTAGCTAGAGCCTTAGGCGAAGTCTAGACGGCGTTTGAAACCCGAACGAACCCGAAACCCTAAAACCCAAGTGCTCTCTGGACATTTTTCAAAAACTGGGTTTTTTCCAAATTAAAAATATGCAGAAAAATCAGCAGGGAATCCTAAGAATTACTGTGCAACACGTGTCCATGATTCCTCAAAAGTGCGGCGGAACCGCGGCAGAAGCCTGGCTTCTGCGGCGGTTCCGCGACCGTATGATGACGTCACCCACCCAATTTTGCACAGTAACTCCCTTTATTCAGTGCTGAGTTCTCTGGGAATTTTTAATATTTATTCAAGAGTTGAGTATTCTGGGTTGTATTGGGGACTCGGTATTTCAATCGGATTATCGAACTTTGTCTAAGTGCTTTCCGGATAATTTTTTGAATATGTTAAAAAGTCCGACCGGATATAAATACCCAACTTTTCCCCTGCCGGAAAATTTCCAAGTGTTGGATTTTTCCGTGGTTTAAAGACGTTCTGAGTAGTGCAAGTAACGCGATGGTCCCTCTAGAAGACAACAAACCTTAACTCGATTATGTGACCGTCTTGAACTGCCTTTTGAACCTTCGGGTTTGGGGCAGTACGGCGTGCCACATGTGAGGCGTTGGCTTGACCCTTCTACGGCTGGACCGTTGGTACTGAGGCATGAAGTGAATGTCTTTGAACCTATTTCATGTGTTGGACGGTTTCGGGAAAACTTGGGTGTTTGAATGTTTGATCGGAAAGTTTAATATATTCTATTTATCCGGAATGGGATACAATAATTGGAATTCACAAACAGTTATGAGATAACTGAATGAATGTTATAAATCTAGCGGTTTAGTTTCATTTGATATTGAAAAGAGTTTTCGATAATGAGACTAAAATGCGGGGTTTATAACTGTTAGGCATGTGATGTCTAAGTATTTCATTTTGATTAGGCATGCATGTCTAAAGAGGTTGCGGATTCCAATTGTTGTAGTTTTACACTTTCTTTTCTTTGACCGTAAGTGTAATATGTGATATCGCCGGTTTCGTTGCTATACGTCAACGACAATTGGGGTATGCATACTTACTTACGTTGATGACATGTGATGTTATGTGTTGCTGGATATGTTACATTAGATTGTCGTGTTCGAATAGCCGGGGTTTTTTATGTGAGATGAGTGTTTTTCATTTTCATTCATGTAAAAACTTGTATGTAATATTCTTTTATTTGGGACACTTCCAGGTAGCGGAAGTTGTCACCTTTTGTATATTATTTACTTTTCGGCATTAGGATAGACCCAGGAGGGGAGCACAAATAACCGGGTTCTGGGGTCCAGTGGGAGACCAACTCGAGGAGTCGAGTCCGGGTCTCCTAACCCTAGAATTGGTAGGGTTGCTTGCCGCTCTCGTAGGGGTCTAGGGGTGTGGGATTGGCTATTCATCACGACCGTGGAATCCGTGTTTTCTACTGGCTCGTATTGAAAACACGGACGTCCTAGTATATCCAATATTTCATTTGTTTCTTCTGCTGCGATATCTGTGATGTGATCATGTGATGTTCTGTGATGGATACAGTATATAGTATATATGATATATTATATAGACGTTACTTATGTTTTACACCCGTACTAGCCCTGCCCCGCTCTGCCGTTAGTTACCTAACCTAACGGTGCACGAGGGGACATCGAGGCGAATGCGGATAGCATAAGTGTACGTCGTATTTATCTGTGATGTTTAGGTACTTAAATGATGGGACTTCATTAATGTGATTAATGAAAGAAAAGAAACCAAAGATGTTGTAGAATCAAATTTTAAATAAAACAGGTAGCTACAGTTCTTGCTTTGCACAGCGGTATATGTGATATATCCTGCACCTTATTCGATGAGGAAAGGACCGAGATCCCTTTACCGGGAGTGACTCCTTTAGCAATAACTGGCAGATGCTACACACTCGGTTTGACTTTTGATTGCTTCTATAGTTTCTGCTTTGCACCGTGATATATATGATATATCCCGCACCTCATTCGACGAGGAAAGAGCCGACGATCTCTTCACCGGGAGTGACCCCTTTAGCAAAACTAGAAAAGCCTCAAAATCACTCCATTTCAAAACTTCATTTGATTCTACAACGATATCAAGTTCATTACGCAATAGGTTTTCAGAAAAACCTGTCGTAGCCCTCCGTCATTTCAGATAAATCCTACTTAGTATTCGTACTACGTTTGTTGACCTCCGTCAAGGCGTAGTGTGCGGTAACTAACTAGTATTTACCTGCTTATGCATATGATGCAGATTGGATTAGGGTAGTCGTACGACCTTGTTGACCTCCGTCAAGGGTCGTGCGGGTGGGTTTGATTCAATCAAGAAATGACGGGTTGAACTTGACTTGCACCCTGTGGTTTGTTGACCTCCGTCAAGGTCATAGGATGCTTGGGGCAAAATATTATCGGGAATTTCAAGTGTTGAAATTTGCAATGAGATTGCATACCTTCTATGAGATAGTTGGATCCCGATACCCACTGCGAGTAAGAGTTACTCCTGGGAGAGTTTTACACATTACAATTAGCCGATCAAGTAGGTGTCTAGAAAGATGTCAACGGGGTTACGCCTCTGGGAAAACGAGGTTTACATTAATTAGGTTCGTGCGAAAGCACGGGGGACCTCCCTCAAAGTACCGACACTGGCCTGGCTGAAAGATTGGTGAACTTGTGGTGTGTAATTAATCCCGGCTAGTCTTTCCTTTTAGGGTTTGAAGGAAGATTTGATAAAAACCAGTGGGAGCCATCCTGATTAGAGAAGATAATAACCAATCTGATCTTGCACGAGCATACGCTAAAGTGTTTTCTTCTCTCTCTCTCCAGGTAGCCACCATTTCATGCCCTGATGAAGATAATAATATGGATATATTGACCGAACCCGCATGTTATACTGTGCTGGGGAGCGTTGGTTCCGTTCTTTCTTATAAGAGTTATAGGAATGAACAGGATATAGGGGAATACCAGGATTCCCATGCCACCCGAATGAAGAAAGTACATGTTGATGCATTTTCTTCGGGTGTGTTCGTTACAGAGAACTGTTTCTCCATTTGCTCTACGTCCTGGGTATTAGATACCGGGTCAGGATCCCATATATGTAATCAGTTACATGGGCTAAGGAAAGGTAAAGAACTTAGAGAAGGTGATAAAGACATTAGAGTTGGAAATGGTGCAATTGTTGCAGCTAAGACTGTCGGGGAATATCACCTAGTATTACCGACTGGTAATACATTGGTTCTGAATGAATGCTATTACATGCCGAACCTGATATGCAACATTATATCGGTTTCTTTATTGAGTAAAGAGGGATATAATTTTGTATTACAGGACAATGTTATGAACATTTTCCGTAACCAAAAGTTGGTTGGATCAGACACGTTGTGCAATGGCATTTATGTTCTAAATCAATCAACAGTTCTGAGCATAACAAACACACACAAGAGGAAAAGTTCAGAAAAGAACGAATCCTACTTGTGGCATTGTAGACTTGGTCACATCAATGCGACACGACTAGCTAAGTTGCATAAAGATGGATATTTAAATCCGTTTGAATTTTCATCTTATGACACTTGCCAGTCATGTCTCAAAGGCAAGATGACCAAAACTCCGTTTACGGGACACGGAGAAAGAGTTACCGAACTCTTGTGACTTATACATAGTGATGTATGCGGTCCCATGTTTACACATGCCAGGGATGGTTCTTCGTACTTCATTACATTCACTGACGATCTCTCTAGGTTCGGGTATGTGTTCCTGATGAAACACAAATCAGAAGCTTTTGAGAAATTTAGAGAATATAAACAAGAAGTTGAGAACCAAACCGGAAAAAGTATTAAAATCCTACGATCTGATCGAGGAGGAGAATACTTGAGCATTGAATTCCTGGACTTCCTAAAAGAGAATGGGATTCTCTCTCAGCTAACTCCTCCATATACACCACAGCACAACGGTGTATCGGAGCGGAGAAACCGCACCCTATTAGATATGGTGCGCTCTATGATGAGTGTAGCTGAGTTACCTGTTTCATTCTGGGGATATGCACTGGAAACAACAGCATACCTACTGAACAGGGTTCCCACCAAATCTGTGCCTACCACACCATATGAGATATGGGAAGGGAAGAGACCATATCTTAATTTTATAAAGATATGGGGTTGCCCGGCCTATATCAAAAGATAAAAACCGGACAAACTCGAGGCAAGATCTGTTTTGTGTAAATTTGTTGGATATCCCAAACATTCGCGAGGGTATATCTTCTACCACAGTGAGGAACAAAGAGTATTTGTTGCTCAACATGCCACCTTTTTAGAAAAGGAATTTCTTGCAAAAGAAATTAGTGGCTCTGAGGTAGAACTGGAAGAGGTTCCAGCTGAACAAAACACAACAGAAGATTTAGTGGAACCAGAGCATTCAGTAGCTCCCGACGAACCTCAGCCTCTCTGCCGATCTAGTAGGGTTCCTCGCCCACCTGAGAGATACTACGGTTTTCTCGTAGATGGTGGGAGCGAGGATTGCATTATGGAGGATGATGACCTAACTAGCTTCGAGCAGGCCATCACGAGTAGGGACTCAGTGAAATGGCTGGATGCTATGCGGTCCGAGATGGAATCCATGTACACCAACAAAGTATGGACTTTGGAAGTTGCTCCTGAAGGGGTAAAACCCATTGGGAGCAAGTGGATCTTCGAGAAGAAACTTGGTGTAGATGGGAAAGTGGAGACTTTCAAAGTTAGACTTGTTGCAAAAGGTTTTCGTCAAAGACCAGGTGTGGACTATGACGAAACCTTTTCTCCAGTGGCTACGCTTAAATCCATCCGGATCATGCTTGCCATCGCTGCATATCATGACTACGAAATCTGGCAAATGGATGTTAAGACCGCCTTTCTAAACGGTGATTTAGAAGAGTGCGTGTACATGACTCAGCCAAAGGGCTTCATAGACAGTGGGAGCAGCGGGAAGGTGTGCAAGCTGCTTAAATCCATTTATGGATTAAAGCAAGCATCGCGGAGTTGGAACATCTGCTTTGACGTCGTTATCAAAGAGTTTGATTTCGTCAAAAATCCAGATGAACCTTGTATCTACAAGAAGGTGGCAGAGAGTAAGGTTGTCTTCCTCGTATTGTACGTGGACGATATGCTCTTGATAGGAAATGATATTCCTATGTTGCAATCGGTCAAGCTCTTCTTATCACAAAGATTCTCAATGAAAGATCTTGGTGATGCCTCCTGCATATTGGGAATTAGGATCTATAGAGATAGATCCGAAAGGATATTGGGATTGTCCCAATCCAGGTACATTGACACCATACTAAAAATGTTTAGTATGGAAGATTCCAAGCGTGGGAACTTGCCCACGATCTCTGGAGTCACTCTCTCCAAAGAGATGTCTCCCAAGACTGATTTGGAGAGAGCTCGCATGCAAGGGATGCCCTATGCTTCGGCTGTAGGCTCTATCATGTACGCGATGCTATGTACCAGACCCGATGTTGCATACTCACTAAGTGTAGTGAGCAGGTATCAAGCTGATCCTGGAGAGAATCACTGGACAGCTGTGAAGAGCATTCTCAAGTACTTGCGAAGGACTAAAGAGATGCTCTTGGTGTATGGTAACGGAGAACTCCAAGTGGAGTCCTTTACCGATTCGAGCTTCCAGAGTAATAAGGACGACTCTAAGTCGCAGTCGGGCTTTGTCTTTACCCTTTACGGAGGGGCGGTTAGCTGGAAGAGTTCCAAGCAGGAAACCGTGGCAGACTCGACGATGGAGGCTGAATACATCGCTGCCAACGATGCTGCCAAAGAGGCTGTCTGGATCAAGAAGTTCATTACTGAACTTGGAGTGGTTCCATCAATTGAGCATCCAATACTTTTGTATTGCGAAAACAATGGAGCGGTGGCTTTGGCCAAGGAACCCAGGTCCCATCAGCGATCCAGGCATATTCTGAGGCGGTATCACCTGATCCGGGAGATAGTTGATCGCCGGGAGATCGAGGTCAGGAGGGTTGACACGAAGAACAACACGGCGGATCCACTCACGAAGGCCATTCCCCAGATACAGTTTGAGAGACTCTTCGAGATGCTCGGTATGCGATACTACAGCAGCTGGCCCTAGTGCAAGTGGGAGATTGTTAGTTGTATGTATGCCCTAGAGGCCAGTATTGTACAGATGATGTATATTATATTGGATGCTTGGACATATATAGAGATGACTTTCTTGCTCGATATGATAGTATGCTATCTGGTTGCTCTTTATCTTAACATGTACACTAGTCTCTTTAAACTGTCTTATAGTTACATGTTGGTAAAGCCCTTAGGATGTGTACTTGACTACCTGGACTATGATGCAGATCATACTAGTGGGGGCATGGTAGTCTATAAGTACATCCTTCAAGGTCCCTAGTCGTGGGTGTATCGAGACGGGGCATCGATATACCAGAGTAGACTAGCGTATACGCTTCTCGACCCATGAGATGGGCGATGGATGATCCCATATCCATTGGTGTTTGACATCAGAGATCGTATACGGGTGCTCAGTGGAGACTGGGTACACTGGACGGACTCGCCGAGAACTCCCAGATGGTATTATACCTCACGTCAGATGGAAATTCTCAGGTGACACTTGTACAGGTTAGTCTGTAGACCCGAGATCGTCATAGAGTCTTGTGTGATTCCCACTGTGCTTTGATCTCCACCTTACCACGTCCATGAGGGCGTGCAAAACGGTGGTCTTTGGGTACAGTCCCGAGTCACATGGAGACAATGAGCGATAGGAGGGGTTTCGTCTCTCCCGGTATTGGGGGTTGGTGTTGCGCTGTGCTCGATTGGCCGTAACAGGGAAGTCCCTGGCTAGGGCTGATCCGAGATTTACTGGTAAGTGTTACCAGTAGTTTCTCGACCCGTTATGAGCCTCACATCGGCACGACTTATCGGTTATTGGGGTCTGACGTTTACCACCCCTAGACTTGATATGCGACATATCAGACGAATAGACCGGACTGTACGGTAAGTGTTACTGGTTGGATTCACAGGAGTGTGAGCGGGCTGGCTCGTCGATCTTCTGATCGCTCAATACCCGGATGGCCGTTATGTTTAGCAGACCGCTTGCGGCTTGTGGGTGCTTGATATGATCATCATCTGCTACCGGCGTATTGACGAGTCTTTAGAGTCCTACACAGAGGTTTCCTGGCTCAAGCGAAATGAAATAGGAGCGCATATGAGATATGTGCAGGACCGAGAATAATGCGTGTATGTGATACCGTATTCAATTCTCGCGATGAATGTATCGATTGGTTATATTCGATATAACCTAGATATCGAATCAACGATTGATTCGATAAGCCGATACATAGGATACTAGTCGGTTATATGCGATATGACCGGATCGTTAAGTCAAGTATTGATTTAATGATTTAATGTATAATTATATATTTGATATATTATTTTGCATTAACTAGTATTGGTTCACTTTAAATGGATTTTCTCACTTGATGTGCAAGTTGTATATGTGATATACTTTTGTGCACATCTTTGTATCATGTTTGATGATGCTTGCTCATTTGGTTAAGTGTAAAGAATTAAACCTAGGTTAAGAAAGTGATTAGGGTTTTAATTATCCATTCTTTTATTTATTGATTTTGGAAAAAGAATGGGATAAGAATACAAAATGGTTGCTTTCATTCTTGAACCTTTGTGAAGCTTCATGAAGCTTTGACCAAAGTGACCAATTTGTCTTCATGCTTAACCCTAACCACTCTTCTAACCTTGGTCAATTCTCTACACCTAACCATGGTTCCGATTATGATAATTATTCATTTCTTTTTCATTTTGGATTAACTTATCATAATATTTCCTTCTTCTTGATCTTCTTCTTCAAGAAAGAAAGCTTGATGCCATCAATGGCAACTTGAGTTCTAAAGTGAGAAATCCAATTCTAAAGTGAACCCACCTCCTATTTCTTCACCCTCTACCTCTTGCCAAGTTGTTTTGGGTGTTTTCTTCACAAGTTTCACAAATTTGTGAAGTCGGAGCTTGAACTTGTGATGCCTCGACGTAGATCATCTTCGACACGAAGCCGACGACCTAGTCCGCCCGTTTCTCCGATGAAGCCGACGATTGAGTCCATGATTCGAGATGGACAGCGAGAGGACGCCTACGTGGAGCTAAGGAAGTGGAGAACCGGATCTACAAAGGTTGTAGCCTCTCTCCTTTAGTTAAGATGTTAACTAGTTTCGTTTTTCGCCTAAACTTCTAGTCAACGATCCGTATTAGGGTTTCTCGGCACCCATAAATGTTTTAATTGGTATGGTTGATGCCTTGTGAGACCTCTATAGTGTGCCTAGGAACCCTACAAATTCTCATTGGGTTGAGATCCTACTCTGCAGATCTAAAACACAGAGGAGGAATTGAGTTTTGAGAATTTAATTCTCCCAAACTTTCAGGAATTTAATTCCTCCTAAAACAAAACTAGGGTTTAACCCTAATTAAGAATTTAATTCTTTTATATATCTGGGAATTTAATTTCTTTGAAAAGAACTCAGGGTTTTATCCTAAATAAGAATTTAATTCTTTCACGATAGGAATTTAATTCCTCCAAAATCATAATTAGGGTTTAACCCTATAAAGAATTCAATTCTTAAAAGATCTCTGTTCATGAAAAGAACTAGGGTCACGCGCCCCACGTGACCCCTAAACAGATCCCCCAAAATAAGAAGAGGAAAGCTTTGAGGCAATGCCTCACGTGACCCTCATTATATATGGAACAAAAGCAAAGGCAGAAACAATTCTGGGCGCTCTCACGTGTTACCACGTGACCCTAATAAATGTTCTAATAAATCAGTGCATGATTATACATCACGTGCCCACACGTGATGGCTATGAAAATTAAAGTGTTTAACACTTGTTTGCAGAATAAAATAAAGTGGATCTGGCCTCGCTTTTTGGTACCATCACGTGCTCCACGTGACTTCCAAAACGCAGAAAGAAAAAGCAAAAGAAATAAAGGCCTTGGGCGCCCTCACGTGCTCCCACGTGACCCCTTGGCTGATGCTCTAACAATCAGCGCACTAATCCTCCTCACGTGGCAGCACGTGATGCTCCAAAGAAAACATAAAAAAGTGTTTAACACTTATTCGCGGGAGATCTGGCTCCACATTTAGGGCGCGCTCACGTGTCACCACGTGACCCCTAATGAGCATTCTAACGGACCAGAGCGGGGGCGTTCATCACGTGCTCATACGTGATGGCCGCCAGAATTAAAAGAGTTAAACACTGATCTGCAGAATAAAATAAAGGGAATCAGGGCGCTCTCACGTGTCCACACGTGACCCCACTCTTCTTAGTGTTTAACACTAATCTGAAGACTTTGTCCTCAGTGTTTAACACTGATTTTCTTAGTGTTTAACACTAGTTTGGAAAACTCTATTTGCAGTGTTTAACACTGATTTGGTTAGTGTTTAACACTGATTTGGTTAGTGTTTAACACTAATTTGAAAACTCTGTTCCCAGTGTTTAACACTGATTATCTTTTAGTGTTTAACACTAACTTGCTAATCTTGTTTCCAGTGTTCAACACTGTTGGTCTTTAGTGTTTAACACTAGCTTTAGCCCAATTGGCTAAGTTTCTAGAGGCAAAGCCTCTCCTTCAATGGACCAACAGAGGGCCAATATTTCAAACATAATTGGACTTAGCCCAAACTGGCCATAAGTCCTCAAATCATCTTGAACTGAGCACATCTGCTCTTTCAACCAACTCATTGGTTCGAGGGTACATCTCTGAACTCCTCTGACATTTGTCGTTGTAATCCTTCAACGTCGTCAGAGAGGTGACGGGTCCCGACAACCACACAACAATACGGACCGTGGGGTCCTTAAACTCATGGACTGTGGGGTCCTTAAACTCATGGAGTTATGCGTCCTTAAACTCATGGACTTATGCGTCCTTAAACCTATATTCGTCCCCAAACGGGAAAATGGACCACTACGTCCCTAAACTGGAAATGGACCACCATGTCCCTAAACTGGAAATGGACCATCATATCTCTAAACTGGAACAATAGAGCCCAAACGCTCTTTTGTCGGATCTAAACGATCCCGTTAAGTCGATCTTAGTCCCAAACTGGACTAACGTATCCTTAACAACCGTTTAAGTTGATCTTAGCTTCAAATATGACTAATGTATCCTTAAATCTTCAAACAGACTTTAGTTCCAAATTGGACTATGGATCACCCAACCAACTTTGGTCAAAGGGTACATCTCTGAACTCCTCTGACACCTGTTGTTGTAATCCTTCAACGTCGTCAGAGAGGTGACGGGTCCCGACGGCCATACATTCCATGGACCTCTATGTCCCTAAACTGGAACAATAGAGCCAATTGCTCTTTTGTCGGATCTAAACGATCCCGTTAAGTCGATCTTAGTCCCAAACTGGACTAGCATATCCTTAACAAACGTTTAATTTGATCTTAGCCTCAAATACGGCAAACGTATCCTTAAACCCTCAAACAGACTTTAGTCCCAAATTGGACTACAGGTCTCCCAACCAACTTTAGTTCAAGGGCACATCTCTGAACTCCTCTGACATCTGTCGTTGTAATCCTTTAACGTCGTCAGAGAGGTGATGGGTCCCGACGGCCATACATTCAATGGACCCCTATGTCCCTAAACTGGAACAATAGAGCCAATTGCTCTTTTGTCGGATCTAAACGATCCCGTTAAGTCGATCTTAGTCCCAAACTGGACTAACGTATCCTTAACAACCGTTTAAGTTGATCTTAGCCTCAAATACGGCTAACGTATTCTTAAACTTTCAAACATACTTTAGTCCCAAATTGGACTATAAATCCCCCAATCAACTTTGGTTCAAGGGTACATCTCTGAACTCCTCTGACATCTGTCATTGTAATCCTTCAACGTCGTCAGAGAGGTGATGGGTCCCGACGGCCATACATGTAATGGACCCCTATGTCCTTAAACTGGAACAATAGAGCCAATTTCTCTTTTGTCGGATCTAAACGATCCCGTTAAGTTGATCTTAGTCTCAAACTGGACTAACGTATCCTTAACAAACGTTTGAGTTGATCTTAGCCTCAAATATGGCTAATGTATCCTTAAACCAAAACCCCAAATCCAAATCTAAGAAAATACGGATTTGGACTAATCCACGTCCTACGGGCGACGACATAAATCAGTCTCCGTATACAATCCACGGGCAACCACAAACAAAACAAACACCCACGACACGAAGTGACCAGCTGGAGAAGGAGAAAGTTGTTACCGCGATGCGGTAGCATAATTAACTGCAGGGGCTTGCGCCTGCAGGGAAGAGCGTCCCCACAATCAAAAACCCCTCAAGCGAGGGGGAATCTGACGAAGTCTGGTACATCGGACGCATCCGTCTAAACCTCCGATACACGGTGCCATAAATCAACTTGGCATCTTCGGAGAGGTGAATGGATAGCACCAATTAGTATCTGCCCCGAATCTCAGTGCCAAGACATCGCAGTCTTGTGCGCCGTCTTTCGGAAGGGAACAGATTCTGGCACGCCCGGTGGGATCTTTTCCTCTTTCCACTCCACACTTCGTGTGTCGTATTCGCGAACGAATCGCGGTTTGTTAATGGTTGCCCTTGGGTTTCGAGGTGCTAAGATTTGGCGTTTCGCTTGGTGCAGAAAGCAAAGGATCAATGGCGTTCACCTGCTCAAAGTGTTCCATATGCAACTGCAACCCGCGTCCTGCCTCAATTGGGGGCATAGCCTATGGGCCCCAAGCTGCTTCCCTGTTCACGATGCCCGTGGAACAGGTCACTCAAGCCACCACAGGGTTATTTTTCGGGACCATGCTCCCGCCAATGAGCTTCACTGCTCCTGTGCCAACACCGGAAGCTCCTAAGAAGTCGGTCTTCGATCGGCTTACAGCTACTGCGGCCCCTCTCAACGGGTCGTCCAACTCCAGCTCCTCGGTCTTCGCCAGACTGGGCCAAAATTCCTGTGGGCCCACAATGAAGCTTGCAATCCCAGAGAAGGTTATTCCGAAGAGGATAGCCATCCCTGATCCTGGAGTCGTCAAGGCGGCTTCTCCTACCAAAGGGTCGGTTTTTACAAGATTGACTGTTCTGGCTCCCGCTATGGTTCCTGTCCCTGCTCAGAAGACTGTTTTCAACCGATTGGATACTGCTTCTCAAAGGACATCAGTATTCAACAGGCTAACGCCAGCAGCAACCCCTCACCTGGACAGGGGGCAAGACAAAGCCATACTCATCACCGAACCGACTCCATCAGCTCGACACGCTCGACGTCGCCACTGGCGCCGAGTAAGGAAGGCCGGGGGCAACTCCCCTTCTGGGCTAACTCCACCAGCCCCGATGGCAGAAGTTAATGCTGCTGTTCCAACTGGAAACTGCTTTGAGATGCTAAATAGGGTGCGTAGGAATTCTCCTACCGCGGCGCTAAAGAAATCTCCCCATCTGCTGAAAAGAGCTATAGAAGTAGGAACAGAACAGCCCCAATCTCCTCAACGGCTGTCCTCCCGAATCTATAAAGTCTGGCGGCAGGCCCGAGACTCGATGATCGATCCAAACTTCTCCCGCCAGCACAAGAAGCTGAAAATCCAACAGGAAGCCAGCCACCAGGCTAAGCCACGAAAAGCTGTCTGGGTGCCCACCCCAACGGCCCCCTCAGCTTCCACTGCTCATAAAAAGAGGAGGCCGGAGAAGATCCCCGGGCCTGCAACGAGAGCTAAAAGCGCTGAGCCCAGACGCCCTAAGGCTGGGGGCAGGATGGTCCATACTGTATACATGGCGTCGGGGAAGGAAGCCAGCCGTGCGTCTACAGGCCATAGACCGCTTACACGGTCGGTGACCAAAGCTCAGGAGCAACAGCAAAAGCTCCAGGAAATGATGAATGCTATGGCCGCACTTACCGGGTCAAAATAAAACCCAGAAACGTCTTCGGACGAACGCCAGGAGGAAGAAACTGACGCCGAATTCCTTCGCCGAATATTGGAGAAGAAGGACAAAGAGGCTGCTGAACAAGCAGCCAACATACAGCGTATGGGCCTCCTCTTCCAAGATATGATAGGAATGATGATCCAACAGGATCCACCCGCTGAGGATCCCCCGATCGTCCTTGAAGACGATAGGGGAGAAACGTCAAATCCACCACCGACCCTCTCAACGGCCAAGGAGGAGACAATCTCTAAGGCTGACTTGGTCGACTATATAGCCCAGCAAATCCGGGTTCATCATGCGACTGAGGCAGCTAGTCAAGTCGTAAGAACTGGACGACCGTATCCGAGCTGGTACGACCAAATCAGTTACCCGCCGGGATATACGATCCCTAAATTCCACGTATATAAAGGGACAGGGAATCCGCATCAGCATGTCGCTCAATTCAAGGCCTTATGCGGCAATACTGGAGGCGATGACAAATTGTTGCTACGTCAATTCGTCGGCAGCTTAGCAGAAACAGCCTTTGAATGGTATTCGGAGCTACCTAATGACTCTGTCAAAACATTTGCGGAGATGGAGTTGCTGTTTACACAAAGATTCGCGAGTGCAAGCGGACGCATCCCGGTCACGGCACTGATTAACGCCAGGGTGAAGCCAGGCGAAACGTGGGTTCAATACGCAGCACGATGGCGGAATCTATGGTCGAAATACGAACAGCGGATCGAAGAAGCGCCGGCGGTGGGCATGTACGTGGGCACTCTTGATCCGGAAGCGACCATCTCACAATTCATGATGTTCTTCAAGCCAACTACTTTCCAGGCCTTGATTGACAAGTTGGCCCAAATGGACCAGATGGGCCATAGGCCTTCCTCTTCAAAGACGGAGCCTTGGAATGAAAAGGGCAAAGGAAAAGCAACCTTCGTCGCCAACGCTCAACAATAACCGAGCAACTTAAAACCGGTTGTTCGCCAAAACAACGTGTGTCCACGCCCATCCCTTGAGGAAGGACTAAGACGTCCTTACTCGTTTCCTCAGGATAAAACGAGAAGACTGTTCGAGCTGGCAGTGCGCAACAGACTCATTAATCTGCCGAATCCAAAACGTCCGTTGCAGCCAGGCGATGTCAACGATCCCAATTATTGCTTTTACCACCAAATGGTAAGTCACCCGATCGAGGATTGCTTCGTCTTTAAGGGATGGATCGAGGATCAGTACCTACAAGGAAAGTTCGCGCTGTCTGAAAAGTGGAATGTAAACCCACCACAGCCGCACACTCCAAAGAAGACGGACGCACCGGGGGCAACTTGTCACGTGATCTCCCACTCATTTACGGACGATGAAAAAACTCCTTGCACTGAGAAACTGGGGGCAGAGCCTGAGCCGGAATTCGTGTGGCCGTCAGACGAAATGATCGACGCTTTTCTAGATGAGATTCGTCTAAAAAGTAAAGTTGATCGGGAGCGCGAGATAGCCATATTTGAAAAGGCCAAACGCCGGCGACTGGAAAAAAGGGTCGAAACACTTCCACCAGATCAAAATACTTCCGCCGCAAATGAAAGCAGGATCAAGACAAGAAAACGATTCGCCAAAGTCATATCAATGGGGATGAGGCCGCCCTCTTTCAGAGAAAATTCTCCTGGTGGTATACATTTTGATGAACGGACGTACACCCTAACTTCTGCTTATATCATCAGAGGATCGCACATCCTACTGAAGACTGCAACTCCTTTAAGTGTTGGTGGCAAGGATATGTCGCTCATAGACAACACGTCAATAGAATAAAGTGGGAAGCTCGTAGACAGCGAAAAAATATGACAGATGAGCATAAAAGAGTTGCCGGCAATTGTCATAGGGAGAGCCCGGGGGATCACGAGTTCTCACCTTTGGAAGCGATTCTGACGAAGAAGCCGCCCTCAACCCTCTCTTCAAGGAATTCATTTCTAAAACAAAAGAATTGGAGAGTTGCGAGAACGTTCAGCCGTACAATCTCACGCTACCCGGAAAGAATCTCGGACCCGCAAACGACGGAGCAAACGAAATGAGAAAGGAAAAGGAAAAAACGGCCTTTGTTGCCAACACTCAACAACAGCCGAGTAACCCGAAGCCGTTTTGTCGTCAAAACAACAAGCCGCGATACCTCAATGAGAAGTTGAAACGTCCTTACTCGTTTCCCAAAGATAAAACAAAGAGATTGTTCGAGCTAGCAGTGCGCAGCAGGCTCATCACTCTGCCAGATCCAAAACGTCCATTGCAACCAGGTGACGTTAACAATCCTAACTATTGTCCCTACCATAGAGTAATGGGTCACCCACTCGAAAATTGCTACGTCTTCAAAAACTGGGTTGAAGACCAATACCAACAGGGCAAGTTCGCGCTGCCCGAAAAGTGGAAAGTAAACCCGCCACAACAACATGCTCCGAAAAGGGTGGATATGCCGAGGGCATCATACTCATTCATAGGGAAAGCCCCATAGACCGAAAAGTCAGTAAACTAGAGATGCTTCTCAAATACGGCGACGGCGGACCGAAACGTCCTTAAACTAACGATGGACCGCAATGTCCTAAAACTTGCAAATGACCGAAACGTCGTTAAACTACTCCCAACCCGCGGCATCTTCAGGCTGACGTGGTGTAAAAAAAAAACGCGGTACGTCCACACGCGAAATGGGCACGGATGAAAACCCGAAAGGGCTCCGTGAGTAAAAACAGCAGGGCTACCGGCGAGTGTTCGTGAAAACCCGAAAGGGTGCGACCTCGTTTTTTTTTAAAAAAAAAGAAAAAGAAAAAAAAGGAATAAAAAAAAAGAATAAGAAAAAACGGTATGTCCACAAGCAAAATGGGCACGGATGAAAACCCGAAAGGGCTCCGTGAGTAAAAACAGCAGGGCTACCGACGAGTGTTTGTGAAAACCCGAAAGGGCGCAATCTCGTTAAAACACACTTACAGGATCCTCTCGACCTTGTAAGGAGAAACCACCTGCGTGAGATCCTTACGACTCACAAAGGAGCAACACACTTAGGGATCCTCACGATTCCTAAGGAGAAATTACACTTGCGAGATCCTCACGACTCGTAAGGAGAACTCTCTTATGGGACCCTCACGGCTCATAAGATTTGAAAGTCTTAAGTTACAGAGACCTGAACCTGTTCTTAAGCAACCCCCACAACCTTCGATGTTGCCCTACAAGTGGCTCAATACTGACCCTTGTATACAATCCACGGGCACGAATAAATATTTCCCCAACAAATTCTCATCCGTGACTAGGGATATGCTTGTACAACAAACAACCCTTGTAAGTCCTCTCGACTTATAAGGAGAAAACCCTTTTGTAAGATCCTTACGACTTACAGGGGAACATACACTTAGGAGTCCTCACGATTCCTAAGGAGAAAACGCACCTGCGAGATCCTCACGACTCATAGGGAGAAATACCTTTGTAAGACCCTTACGGCTCATGAAGTCAAAAGCCTTAGTCGACAGGACCTTAACCCTGTTTGCTAAGCCACCTTTGTTCAACATCGACAGAGGCAAATGATGATTCGCTCCTGGCAATATTCCAGTTGTAGCGATGCTGATGCTGAGATTGGCACCAGATTCCAAGTTCCACACTCGCGATAAAAAAAAACAGCGAGCCATACGTGCATACGAAATAGCCGAAATGAAGGGGCAACTTGCAATAAAAAGCAGCAAGTAAAAAAAATGTATGCATGAAAAATAGCCGAAATGATTGGGCAACTCGCAATAAAAAGCAGCGAGTAAAAATAAAATAAATAGCCGAAATGATTGGGCACCGCGAAAAATAGCCGAAATGATTGGGCAATCGCGATTTTCGCGATATAAAAAGCTGAAATGATAGAGCATCGCGGAAAGAATAAAAAAAATGATGAAAGAATGAAACTTTTTGCCCTACAGGTGATGCTACATCAATCCCTGTATACAATCCAGGGGCGCAAACAAAGAAGGAGTCGCACTCCTCCTCCCCAGGTTTCATTAGAAGAAGAAGCCGAATCTCAACGGGCCACAAGCGACCTAGAGATCATCCCAACACTCGTCTCGTAACGACGGACACAACTGCAAGCTAAGCGGAACATCGGCAACTCCCAGTTCCATGGCTCGGTGGTATACGTATCGCCAACAGTCAAACCTCCATCCCGTGAAATGCGGATATAATCAGCAAAATTCCTGGTTACGTGGAACACGGATAACGTCACTTTTTGACCCCGTGGAAAACGTCCAGAGCGGATCCTGGTCCTCGCAGAGCACGGCAGTGAACCCGTGTGAAGCATCCAGAACGGAGCCTAGTCCTCGCCTAACGCGGCAGTGAACCCGTGTGAAGCATCTAGTGCAAAATTCCTGGTCACGTGGAACACGGATAACGTCACTCTTCGACCCCGTGGAAAACGTCCAGAGCGGATCCTAGTCCTCGCAGAACACGGCAGTGAACCCGTGCGAAGCATCCAGAGCGGAGCCTAGTCCTCGCCTAACGCGGCAGTGAACCCGTGTGAAGTATCTAGTGCAAAATTCTTGGTTACGTGGAACGCGGATAACGTCACTCTTTGACCCCGTGGAAAACGTCCAGAGCGGATCCTGGTCTTCGCAGAGCACGGCAGTGAACCCGTGTGAAGCATCCAGAACGGAGCCTAGTCCTCGCCTAACGCGGCAGTGAACCCGTGTGAAGTATCTAGTGCAAAATTCCTGGTCACGTGGAACACGGATAACGTCACTCTTCGACCCCGTGGAAAACGTCCAGAGCGGATCCTGGTCCTCGCAGAACACGGCAGTGAACCCGTGCGAAGCATCCAGAGCGGAGCCTAGTCCTCGCCTAACGCGGCAGTGAACCCGTGTGAAGCATCTAGTGCAAAATTCCTGGTTACGTGGAACGCGGATAACATCACTCTTTGACCCCGTGGAAAACGTCTAGAGCGGATCCTGGTCCTCGCAGAGCACGGCAGTGAACCAGTGTGAAGCATCCAGAGCGGAGCCTAGTCCTCGCCTAACGCGGCAGTGAACCCGTGTGAAGCATCTAGAGCAAAATTCCTGGTTACGTGGAACGCGGATAACGTCACTCTTTGACCCCGTGGAAAACGTCCAGAGCGGATCCTGGTCCTCGCAGAACACGGCAGTGAACCCGTGTGAAGCATCCAGAGCGGAGCCTAGTCCTCGCCTAACGCGGCAGTGAACCCGTGTGAAGCATCTAGAGCAAAATTCTTGGTCACGTGGAACGCGGATAACGTCACTCTTTGACCCCGTGGAAAACGTCCAGAGCGGATCCTGGTCCTCGCAGAACACGGCAGTGAACCCGTGTGAAGCATCCAGAGCGGAGCCTAGTCCTCGCCTAACGCGGCAGTGAACCCGTGTGAAGCATCTAGAGCAAAATTCTTGGTCACGTGGAACACGGATAACGTCACTCTTTGACCCCGTGAAAAACGTCCAGAGCGGATCCTGGTCCTCGCAGAACACGGCAGTGAACCCGTTGGAAGCATCCAGAGCGGAGTCTAGTCCTCGCCTAACGCGGCAGTGAACCCGTTTGAAGCATCTAGAGCAAAATTCCTGGTCACGCGGAACGCGGATAACGTCTCTTAGACCCCGTGGGAAACGTCCAGAGCGGATCCTGGTCCTCACACCAACATGGAGTGATCATCACCGCGACATTCGTCTCGATACAGCAGACGCGATACAAAGCAAACGAAGCGAAGTCCAAATTCCTAGCTTCAACGTCTTGACGGTAAGTCATATAAAACCGGAAAGACAAACAGAGATCATCCCACATGGAGTGGTCACCACCTCGACGTTCATCTCGATACAGCAGATGAAATGTCACCCCAGCGTTCTTCCCCCAGCAGGATTCGGAAGCGACAAAGAAAACGAAGCGAAGGCCAAATTCCTAGCTTCAACGTCTTGACGGTAAGTCATATAAAACCAGAAAGACAAACAGAGATCATCCCACATGGAGTGGTCACCACCATGACATTCGTCTCGATACAGCAGATGAAATGTCACTAGAGCGTCCTTCCTCCAATAGGATCCGGACACACCAAAGAAAACGAAGCGCAGGCCAAATTCCTAGCTTCAACGTCTTAACGGCAAGTCATATAAAACCGGAAAGACAATCAGAGATCATCTCACACCAACATGGAGTGATCACCACCTCGACGTTCGTCTCGACACAGCAGACGCAACATCACCGAAAGGAGTCACGGCAAAATCTCTGGTTCCAGACCTCGACGGTTCACCAGCAACCTAGAGACAACCACAACATTCGTCTCGATACAGAGGACGCAATGCCAGCAAACGAAGCGCAGGCCAAATTCCTGGCTTCAACGTCTTAACGGCAAGTCATATAAAACCGGAAAAACAATCAGAGATCATCTCACACCAACATGGAGTGATCACCACCTCGACGTTCGTCTCGACACATCAGACGCAACATCACCAAAAGGAGCCACGGCAAAATCCCTAGTTCCAAACCTCGATGGTTCACCAGCAACCTAGAGCAACCGCGACATTCGTCTCGATACAGCAAACGCGATGCCAGCAAACGAAGCAAAGGCCAAATTCCTAGCTTCAGGGTCTCAACGGCAAGTCATATAAAGCCTGAAAGACTATCGGAGATCATCCCACACCAGCGCGGAGTGGTTATGACTCATCGGGGCTCTCCAAAATGAGCCTAACCTCAAGTAAAAAGCGGCATGGCAAATTCCTAGCGCTTGCTCTTCCGACGGTCAAACTGCCAAGGAGGATTGCTTGAAGACGTCTTGTCCAGCCCCCGAAGGGATCAGAGACACGGCAGTCGCAGGGCTACTCGAACAGCACGATTGCCTATCGAGGAATATATCAGCTTATGCGACGGTACGATGGCCAAAGCCCTAAGTACCACCGACCCTAACGGACTTCTGTCATAAAGAGCAGAGGTTAACTGTGACGTTAGGATATTCTTGCGAGATCTGCTCGATCCGTTTCGACTCGTGAGGAAATTGATGTCTTTGCGAGAACTTCTCGATTCGTCTCGACTCGTGAGATAAAGCCTTAGGCAATAGGGATTAAAAAACCTGTTTCCTAAGCACTGGGACCCTGCAAGTCGGCCCAAAACGGTCTCTTGCATACTATCCACGGGTCTCACTCTCCAAAGTCGAATCTCGACAAGGAGGGAAACAACCGCTTACGGGTCCTCTCGACTCGTAAGAGGGAAAATTCTCTTATAGGATCCTTACGACTTATGAGAGAAAACACACTTAGGAGTCCTCACGACCCCTAAGGAGAAAATACACCTACGAGATCCTCTCGATCCGTAGGGAGAAAAGTCTTTATGAGACCCTCACGGCTCATAAAGTTGAAAAGTCTTAGGTGGCAGATCCTAACCCTGTCTCCTAAGCCATCACCGCCCTGCAAAGAAGTCAAGATGGACCATCTATGAGCCATACTTGCCAAAGTTACATGCCACTTTGATGGAGAACTTACTCATGAGCATATAAACTACTTCACGCCAGAGTAAGACATAAAGAGATAGAAGAGTGTGGCTCATGGAGTTAAGGGTTTGGAACTATATCTTTTAAGAGTCGAGATTTGAGTCAATGATAAATGACGACGCTTGTGTCCGCTCGTTATCTTCTCAGATCAAGATTCTGAAAGTGATACACCAACCCGAAAATGGTCATACGTCATGTATAACTCTGGATAACTCTGCATAACTTTGCACTACTTCACCCACGTAAATACTTACGTGGGCAAAGTAGTGGGGGGCATTTGTTCCCGCCAAAATTTCTACGCAAAGGAGCCCAAGGTATCAAATGGCAGCGATACGCTTAAGGAAATGTGAACCGGTATCTTCCGGCTTGTATTTTGATAAACTTCCGAAGGAGAAACTATTAAATTCTGATAGTATTGGAAGAATCTCGAAAAACCCTTCGATTTGATATATTATGGGCCCCATAATTCATCCGGGAGCAAAAGTTATGAGGTATCACGTGTCCACACGTGATGGATCTTTAAGAACCCGCTGGAGGAGCTAAAAGATATAATAAAAACTCGGAAAAGACCCCAATGGGGCATCACGTGCTCACACGTGACCATGGGTCACGTGCAGACACGTGATGGGCTTTTGAAGCCTCTAAAATAATGAATAGAATTTAATTCTAAAAGTCAGAAATTACCTCAACGAGGTATCACGTGTTTACACGTGACCAATGGTCACGTGTTGACACGTGATGGTTAAAACTGAAACATAAATAAGCGGCTGAGAAAGGAACCCAATTGGGGGTCACGTGCTCACACGTGACCAAAGGTCACGTGCCAGCACGTGACTGGCTTTAAAAGCCTTATAATTTAATAGAATTAAATTCTAAAAGTTCTGAATCTTTCCGAATGAAAAAAGAATTATAGGAACCGTTGGATTAAAGATCCAAGGGTGATTAAAAACCACCAATTTATGGAAAAATCTTAAATAAGGAAAGATTCCCCCTAAATCTAACCGAGATAACAAATAGAATATCTTTTGGATTTAAAATCCACGGTGAATAAAATTCACTGAATGATTTAAAGGCCCAAGATTAATGATAAATATAAATCAAATCTCTCAACATACAAATCATATCACTTAATGAGAGATTTGCTAAACAAATTGATTCTCTTCCTTCTCCTATAAATAGGAGCCAAGAAGAGAAGAGGGGGGATCTACCTTTTTGAGAGAAGAACAGAGAGAGGAGAATTTAATTCTCAAGGGAAGAAAAGAAAGGAGAATTTAATTCTCAACAAACAAAACCCTAGGTAAGAAAAGGGAGGCTTCAAAAAGAGAATTTAATTCTCAAAAGAGTTTAACTCTTACATAAAGAAAAGAATTTAGTTCTTTCTCTGGTTGAGGATCTGCAAAGTGCACATCTCCCCATGAATTGAGAATTTAATTCTCATTGGGTTGAGATCCTGCCATGCAGATCTAAAACACAGAGGAGGAATTGAGTTTTGAGAATTTAATTCTCCCAAACTTTCAGGAATTTAATTCCTCCTAAAACAAAACTAGGGTTTAACCCTAATCAAGAATTTAATTCTTTTACATATCTGGGAATTTAATTTCTTTGAAAAGAACTCAGGGTTTTATCCTAAATAAGAATTTAATTCTTTCACGATAGGAATTTAATTCCTCCAAAATCATAATTAGGGTTTAACCCTATAAAGAATTCAATTCTTAAAAGATCTATGTTCATGAAAAGAACTAGGGTCACGCGCCCCACGTGACCCCTAAACAGATCCCCCAAAATGAGAAGAGGAAAGCTTTGAGGCAATGCCTCACGTGACCCTCATTATATATGGAACAAAAGCAAAGGCAGAAACAATTCTGGGCGCTCTCACGTGTTACCACGTGACCCCTAATAAATGTTCTAATAAATCAGTGCATGGTTATACATCACGTGCCCATACGTGATGGCTATGAAAATTAAAGTGTTTAACACTTGTTTGCAGAACAAAATAAAGTGGATCTGGCCCCGCTTTTTGGTGCCATCACGTGCTCCACGTGACTTCCAAAACGCAGAAAGAAAAAGCAAAAGAAATAAAGGCCTTGGGCGCCCTCACGTGCTCCCACGTGACCCCTTGGCTGATGCTCTAACAATCAGCGCACTAATCCTCCTCACGTGGCAGCACGTGATGCTCCAAAGAAAACATAAAAAGTGTTTAACACTTATTCGCGGGAGATCTGGCTCCACATTTAGGGCGCGCTCACGTGTCACCACGTGACCCCTAATGAGCATTCTAACGGACCAGAGCGGGGGCCTTCATCACGTGCTCACACGTGATGGCCGCCAGAATTAAAAGAGTTAAACACTGATCTGCAGAATAAAATAAAGGGAATCAGGGCGCTCTCACGTGTCCACACGTGACCCCACTCTTCTTAGTGTTTAACACTAATCTGAAGACTTTGTCCTCAGTGTTTAACACTGATTTTCTTAGTGTTTAACACTAGTTTGGAAAACTCTATTTGCAGTGTTTAACACTGATTTGGTTAGTGTTTAACACTAATTTGAAAACTCTGTTCCCAGTGTTTAACACTGATTATCTTTTAGTGTTTAACACTAACTTGCTAATCTTGTTCCCAGTGTTCAACACTGTTGGTCTTTAGTGTTTAACACTAGCTTTAGCCCAATTGGCTAAGTTTCTAGAGGCAAAACCTCTCCTTCAATGGACCAACAGAGGGCCAATATTTCAAACATAATTGGACTTAGCCCAAACTGGCCATAAGTCCTCAAATCATCTTGAACTGAGCACATCTGCTCTTTCAACCAACTCATTGGTTTGAGGGTACATCTCTGAACTCCTCTGACATTTGTCGTTGTAATCCTTCAACGTCGTCAGAGAGGTGACGGGTCCCGACAACCACACAACAATACGGACTGTGGGGTCCTTAAACTCATGGACTTATGCGTCCTTAAACTCATGGACTGTGGGGTCCTTAAACTCATGGACTTATGCGTCCTTAAACTCATGGACTTATGCGTCCTTAAACCTATATTCGTCCCCAAACGGGAAAATGGACCACTACGTTCCTAAACTGGAAATGGACCACCATGTCCCTAAACTGGCAATGGACCATCATGTCCCTAAACTGGAACAATAGAGCCCAAACGCTCTTTTGTCGGATCTAAACGATCCCGTTAAGTCGATCTTAGTCCCAAACTGGACTAACGTATCCTTAACAACCGTTTAAGTTGATCTTAGCTTCAAATATGGCTAACGTATCCTTAAACCTTCAAACAGACTTTAGTCCCAAATTGGACTATGGATCACCCAACCAACTTTGGTCCAAGGGTACATCTCTGAACTCCTCTGACACCTGTCGTTGTAATCCTTCAACATCGTCAGAGAGGTGACGGGTCCCGACGGCCATACATTCCATGGACCTCTATGTCCCTAAACTGGAACAATAGAGCCAATTGCTCTTTTGTCGGATCTAAACGATCCCGTTAAGTCGATCTTAGTCCCAAACTGGACTAACCTATCCTTAACAAACGTTTAAGTTGATCTTAGCCTCAAATACGGCTAACGTATCCTTAAACCCTCAAACAGACTTTAGTCCCAAATTGGACTACAGGTCTCCCAACCAACTTTGGTTCAAGGGCACATCTCTGAACTCCTCTGACATCTGTCGTTGTAATCCTTTAACGTCGACAGAGAGGTGATGGGTCCCGACGGCCATACATTCAATGGACCCCTATGTCCCTAAACTGGAACAATAGAGCCAATTGCTCTTTTGTCGGATCTAAACGATCCCGTTAAGTCGATCTTAGTCCCAAACTGGACTAACGTATCCTTAACAACCGTTTAAGCTGATCTTAGCCTCAAATACGGCTAACGTATTCTTAAACTTTCAAACATACTTTAGTCTCAAATTGGACTATAAATCCCCAATCGACTTTGGTTCAAGGGAACATCTCTGAACTCCTCTGACATCTGTCGTTGTAATCCTTCAACGTCGTCAGAGAGGTGATAGGTCCCGACGGCCATACATGTAATGGACCCCTATGTCCTTAAACTGGAACAATAGAGCCAATTGCTATTTTGTCGGATCTAAACGATCCCGTTAAGTTGATCTTAGTCTCAAACTGGACTAACGTATCCTTAACAAACGTTTGAGTTGATCTTAGCCTCAAATATGGCTAATGTATCCTTAAACCAAAACCCCAAATCCAAATCTAAGAAAATACGGATTTGGACTAATCCACATCCTACGGGCGACGACATAAATCAGTCTCCGTATACAATCCACGGGCAACCACAAACAAAACAAACACCCACGACACGAAGTGACCAGCTGGAGAAGGAGAAAGTTGTTACCGCGATGCGGTAGCGTAATTAACTGCAGGGGCTTGCGCCTGCAGGGAAGAGCGTCCCCACAATCAAAAACCCCTCAAGCGAGGGGGAATCTGACGAAGTCTGCTACATCGGACGCATCCGTCTAAACCTCCGATACACGGTGCCATAAATCAACTTGGCATCTTCGGAGAGGTGAACGGATAGCACCAATTAGCATCTGCCCCGAATCTCAGTGCCAAGACATCGCAGTCTTGTGCGCCGTCTTTCGGAGGGGAACAAAAATAAATCACAAGAGACAAGAGATAAAGAAATAACAGCAACTTTATTAATAACATTCTTTTATATAATGCATGAAAAGTAAATACAACTGAAATGAAAAGCGATGCCTAAACAGTGGCATAACAGGAAATGAAAATACTGAATAGAACAAGGTACAATATCTAGAGCTCGGGGTCTTCGTGGAACTGCTCCAAGTCTTCACCGGTGGGCTCGATCTCTGCTGGGTCCAAAGCACCTGACGATATTCAAAGAAGAAAGAAATAGAATGTCGTCAGCGAACAGGTCGCTCGGTAAGTCCCAAAGATAAGGAAGAATTTGAAAGACAGCATAAGAGTATTTTCTAAAGTATTATGTTGTAGAATATTATGGAATATTGTGTTAACGCTGTTGTTTGTAGCTTGGTACAGAAGGATGCCAGTGTATACGATAGGGGTCTCTATATGCTAGAGACCTGGGCAAACGGAATGTACAAGGAACCGTTAAGCCACGGTACAACAGTAACGGAATATAGGTTAGGTGTCTTAATCTGACCACCTCGTGCCACCTTTAACACCTTCCGTACCAATCTACCCCTTAAACCCCGTAGTGTTTTGATAGTATTGTTGTATTATATTGTGTAAGTTGGATGACTGACCAAAACCATGATATCAGTTAACAGATTTTAACTGCATAATCAGGTAAATGGAATAACGGAATAATGGATGTATATCCATGGTTTGATTCAGTCAAGTTGTATAGGTTGTTAACTGGATTCTGGGATTCATGTATTCATATTGAGTTGGAATATTAAAGAATATAGATTGACTTGAATCATATTCAAGTCAGAAATAATCAGACTCAAACCCGAATCAGACTAAAAGAAATGTAAGTCGAAGTTCTATATTTGTTAGGGTCATTATTGTAATTTATAAAACTTGAGGGGGTTTTATGTAAAAATACTTTTGTATAGTTTTCAAGATACACCTCAAGTATTTATTATTCGTCTTTATAGTTATAATGAATGTAATTTTATTTTGTGTTATTTCTAGTGAAAATATCCTAATTACATAAATAAATGTATTAATTTGTAATATTGATTTATTTGAAATTCATGGTATTTTAATGTAACTTTTAATCTTGTAATTTTTAGAAAAGGTGGAAACTTTATCTTATAATAAAATAGGTGTTTAAATGATAAAAATACATGTGTTTATACAAGAATAATTTTTAATAAATATTTTATTTTCCAAAAATCTCATTTTTCTTAAATGTCGTATTTTAAACCTTTCGAGACCGAATGCTCCTTGCGGAGGTCTGAATCTCGCACTACTAAGCCCGAGGATGCACGATAAACCGTACAATCCCTAACGGGTTCCCTAAATGTGGGTTGTAGTGGCGCTTTGCAAATATTTTATAAATACTAATCATTTAGAAAACGGTTTTATAAAAATAAGGTATTTATTTGTAGAAGTGTGTAAATTTCCGTATTTTAGATTCTAGGATTTCCTAAGCCAACTAGCCTATTTCTAAATGGTCTAAACGACACGTCATTAGAAGCCTCAAATCGCCTCTTCACCGCCAATTGTGGCCAGGTAAGTACAAGTGAGGAAGGAGGGATCCGCTCACGAATCGTGAGGCGGGCCTTTTAAAGTTACCTAAGCCCACTTGCCTAGCCTAGACACCACAAAGTCAGATTTAGATAAACGATTGATGTCCATGACATATCGTATTTTTCTATTAAAAGATTTTGTTTTAAAATTGTATACAGCTTAGAACTTTCAGAAAAGGTTTATAAAGGAAATGGTATTTTAATGTAAAATCTTGTTTTATCGTATTCTAAGTTTTGATGATATCAATTAGGATTGTATTTGCGTGTGTGTGGAGGTAGGTTATTACCTCGTGATCTATTTTAAGGTATAGCAATGTTAAAGGGTTAAATGAGATAAACTAAACATGGTGGTATTTAAGTGCGAAAATACGGTATTTTGCAAAAGTTATCATTTCATGTGAGAAACTTTATCCAAATTGATTTTTAAGTGATTAGTAGTCAACATGAATATGTTTAAGCATTATGGAATTAGTGACAAATGAGTTTTGACAGAAAAACCGAATCGGAAATCGGTTTGTTCCGATTTCCGTCGGGTTTTAAAAAGTCGTATTTTAATGAAAGAAAAGAAGGATGGAAAAGGGGGACTTACGGATTTGGACAACGCTAGAGAGTGCTAGGAAGGTAGTGGGTTTGTCGGTGCGTCGAAACGTCGTGATGAGTCCTAGTACAATCGCTGGGATTTCGCCGTCGATTTCGGCAGCGCTTCGTCTTTCGCTCGTTTTCTAACGTACCGAGTTCTCTTGAAATTTTTAGAGAGTGGACTTAGGAATGTAGGGTGAGAAGGTAGAGGGTAGGGGTGTTTATATAGGGTTAGGGTTTTAATTAAAAAAAATATAAAAATTATATTAAAAAAAATTAAAAAATCATTAAATTTTGGAATAAAAGTGATTTATTGAGAATCTGGTAACCGATCAAAACTTTTAAAGTATGCAGGGGGAAAGACCAGGTCAACACGGAAAAATTCCGTGTTGACGACTCGGCCGTCCGGCCGAGTCCAGCCGGCGGCGCCGGCCGAGTCGGGGTACCGATGGGTAGGGCTTCACTTGGGGGGATTTATGGTATATTTAACTTTTTGTCTTCAGTTCAAGTTTTGTGAGTTATGGTTGTTTGACTGTTGACTTTCCAAAAATTTAAAACAAAATAAATATAAAAATAATGTGGGGCACGAGATTTAAACTCTGGTGGCTTGGTTCAGCAGTGCAAGGTATTACCAATGGGCCACAAGCTCCTTCTTGTAATTATTGTGGGAAAATAACTACTTAAAGTGGTAACAGCAACACTAAATGCCCCAAGTACTACTTTAATTTTAAAACAATTTTATGTACACTAAAAATGGAGTTATTTAAAAACAAAATAATTACTTATATATATATTGTGTTCAGGTTAAAATACTTCTTTATGTATTTTTAAAAATTTAAAAAAAATTTGTATAGAAAAGTGTATAGGAAAATTAGGATTGTTACAGATAGCGACCAATGAAATGCCTTAATCAAGATAATAATATGGATGTATTGACTGAACCTACTTATTTTACTGGGCTAGGTTCCGCTCTATCTTATAATTGTCATAAGTTTGAGTAAGAAATAAGGGAATATACGGATTCCCACGCCACCCAATCGAAGAATAAGCATGTTGATGCATTGTCTTCGGGTGTGTTCGTAACCAAGAACTGTTTCTCAATTACCTCTACGTCCTGGGTATTGGATACCTGATCAGGATCCCATACATGTAATTTGTTACATGGGCTACAAACAGGTAGAGAACTGGGAAAGGATGATATGTCTCCAGTAGTAGAGAATGGTGCAATTGTTGCAGCCAAAGCAGTTGACAGATATCACCTGGTGTTACCAACTGGTAATACATTAATTCTTAGCGACTGTTATTTTGTACCAATAAATATTGTGAATATTTTCCTAAATCAAGTGTTGATTGGGTAAGGTATGTTGTATAACAGTGTACACGTTCTGAATCAAAATACAGTTCTAAATGTTCAGAACACGCACAAGAGGAGCAATTCAAAAATGAACGATGTCTTCTTGTGGCATTGTAGACTAGGTCATGTTGATGAAACAAAACTAGCTGAAGTTCCATAAGGATGCATATTTGAATCCGTTCGAATTTACATCTTTTGAAACTTGTCAGTCATGTCTCAAAGACTAGGTGACCAAATCCCCATTTTCTGGAAACGGAGAAAGAGCTACTGAACTCTTGGACAGATACATGCTGATGTATGTGGTCCTATGTCTACACATGCCTGGAATAGTTCCTCGTACTTTATTCACCGATGATCTCTCAAGATACGAATATGTGTTCCTGTTGAAACACAAGTCTGAATCTTTTGAGAAATTTAAGGAATGTAAGTACGAATTTGAGAACCAGATGGGTAAAAGTATTCAAATCCTTCGATATGATCGGGGAGGAGAATACTTGGGCATGGAATTCCGAGACTATTTAAAAGAGAATGAGATTCTCTCTCAGTTTACTCCTCCGTATACACCACAGCACAACGGTATATCGGGATGGAGGAATCGCACCCTATGAGATATGGTGCGCTCTATGATGAGTACTGCCGAGTTACCTATTTCCTTTCAGGGACATGCACTTGAGAAGATGCATACCTATTGAATAGAGTTCCGATCAAATCCGTTGTCTACCACTCTATATGAGATATGGAATTGAAAAAGACCATCTCTTAAACGAGTTAAGATATGGATTGTCCGGCCTATGTTGAAAAGCAAAATCCGGACAAGCTCGAAACAAGGTCAATTCTGTGCAAGTTTGTAGGATATCCTAACCATTCGTGAGGGTATATCTTCTACCATACCGAGGAACAAAAGATGTTTGTTTCTCGACATGCCACCTTTTTAGAAAAGGAATTTCTTGTAGAAGAAATTAGTGTCGATAAGGTAGACCTGGAAGTAGTTCCAAAAAACACAAACTATAACTGACGATTTCATGAAACCGGAGGATTCAATAGTCCCTGACGAACCGAAACCACTCCGCAGATCTAGTAGGGTCCCTCATCCACCTGAGAGATACTACGGTTTTCTCGTAGACGGTGGAAGTGAGGATTGCATCATGTAGATGACGACCCAACTAGTTTTGAGCAGGCCATCACAAGTGGAGACTATGTGAAATGGCTGGATACTATGCTGGAATCCATGCACACCAATAAAGTATTGACTTTGGATGTTGCTCCTGAAGGGGTAAAACCCATCGGGAGCAAGAGAATTTTTGAGAAAGATAAATTGATGTAGATAGAAAAGTTGAGACTTTCAAGGCTAGACTTGTCGCTAAGCTTAAGTCCATCAGGATCCTATTTGCCATTGCTGCATACCATGACTACGATATCTGGCAGACTGCACGTCAAAACCACTTTTCTAAATGGTGATTTAGAAGAGAGCGTGTATATGACACTGCCAGAGAGCTTCGCAGACAGTGGGAGCAGCAGAAGCATGTGCAGGCTGCTTAAATCTATCTACGGGTTGAAGCAGGTATCACGGAGATGGAACATCTGTTTTAATGAAGCTGTCAAAGAGTTTGACTTCATCAAAAAGGTAGATGAACCATGTATAAATAAGAAGGTTGTAGAGAGTATGGTTGTCTTTCTCGTATTGTACGCGAATGGCATATTCTTGATAGGAAAGGGTGTTCCTATGCCACACTCGGTCAAGCACCTCTTATCACACAGGTTTTCCATGAAAAGTCTAACTGATGTCTCCAACATCCTAGGAATATCGATCTATAGAGATGGATCTATATGGATTTGGGATTGTCCCAATCCGGGTACATAGACACCATGCTAAAGGGGTTTAGTATGGATGATTCTAAGCGTGATAATGTACCCGCTTGTTCAGGAATCACTCTCTCCAAAGAGATGTCTCTCGAGACCGATTTGAAGAGGGCTCGCATGCAGGGAATGCCCTATTCTTTGGCAGACGGGTCAATCATGTATGCGATGTTATGTACCAGACCAGATGTAGCTTATTCACTAGTTGTGGTGAATAAGTATCGAAAATATCTTTGGGAAAACCACTAGACTGCTGAAGAACATTCTTAAGTTATTGAGAAGGACTAAAGAGATGTTCTTGGTTTATGGTAACGATGAACTTCAGATGAAATCATTTACCGATTCGAGTTTCCAGAGTGATAAGGATGGCTGAAACCAGTCTCGGGTTTTATCTTCACCCTTAGTGGAAGGACGGTATGTTGGAAGGGTTCCAAGCTATATACTGTAGCAGACTCGTTGATAGAGGCTAATTACATCGCTACCAACGATACTGCCAAAGAAGTTGTCTGGATGAATGAGTTCATATGATAAACTTGGTTTCTACCATCGGGCATCCAATACAAGTGTATTTTGATGACAATGGAGCTATGGCTTTGGCCTAGGAACCCCAGTCCTGGCAGCGATCCAGACATATTCTTAGACAGTATCACCTGATCAGGGAGATAGGTGATCTCCGGAAGATGTAGGCCATGAGAGTTGACACAGAGGAAATACAGCGGATCCACTCACCGAGGCCATCCCCAGATACTATTCGAGAGACCTTTGGGACGTTGGGTATGAGATACTGCAACAACTGGTCTCAGTGCAAGTGGGAGATTGTTAGGAATATTGTTGGGGTAAAAATTTACACCCCGGTTGACCAAGTCAAAATCAAAGTCAACCCCAAGCCATGTGGGCCCAAGCCCAGATCCAGTGGGCCCATGCCCGGGTCGAGCCCGAACATGAAGCGGCTGGCCTCCCTCCCATGCCAAGATAAAATTTTGTAATAAATAATTTTGTCGCATTTCTTTTATTTTATCTTATGGATAAATGTAAGAAAAATAGGCATAAAGCCAAATTTTTGTAAAGACCATGGCTTATGTGCAAAAAGAAATGGCACATGAGCCATGGGATAGGCAAAATGCCATTTTGTGAAGCCCAAGGGGCTATGTGTAAAGTGTATAGCCTATAAAGGCAAAAGATAATGAGAATATCTCATAACTTTTCTCTCTCCAAAAAAAAGGTTTCAGATCTGAGATCTTTCTCCTTCTTCAAGGTTCCAAAACCTTCTTCTTTCTCTTGAATTAAATCAAGAGTTCTACTCTCCTTTTTATAAAACAAATTAGTTTTTCACCACAAAACCCATCAAGGGGAACTCAGATCTTCCATTAGATCTCAAAAAGGAGTGATTTTTAAAATCCCATATCTCTTGATCTTCAAGATCCAGCTAACAGAGGAGGAAGAAGAAGAACCCCTCCCATTAAAAAAAAAACAAACAAACAAACAAACAAACAAAGCACACTCAGAAGTCCAACTCCTTTCTAATTTCTCTTCCGGGAGTTTCTGGGGTCAAAAGCCCTCTTTTCCTCGCCGGTGCGCTTGCGCTCGAGCGCAAAGCACCTACGTGCCGACACATGGCGCGTTTGCGCTCCAGCGCACTGCGCGCGAGCGCAAAGCGCCCACGTGCCGACACGTGGTGCGCGCGCTTGCGCTCCAGCGCAGTGCGCCCGAGCGCAAAGCGCCCACGTGCCGACACGGGGCGCGCGCGCTTGCGCCCGAGCGCAGTGCGCCCGAGCGCAAAGCGCCCACGTGCCGGCACGTGGCGCGAGCGCTTGCGCTCCAGCGCCTTGCGCACAGCACCTAAGTGCACAGCGCTCAAGGCGCTGGCCCCACGCATCCTTTGGATGTCTTTTCCCCCCTTTTGTTTATATATACATGTATATATATACATATGTACACATACACATACTCCGCAACATTCTCCCCCTCCAAAAATTTTTGGGCCGGGGCGCTGCCCCGAACCCCGCAAAGGGGCTGCTAGCCCCCTTGACCCCCAGCCTGCTATCCGGGTAGCGGGACCCCCGTAAAAACTCTGCGTGGCTCCCGATATATCCAAAACCTCCTTTCAAAACAAAACACACGTACACTGCACATTGAGTTCGCATGACCAGTTTAACCCGTTAATCGGAGGTTCCCTCGCCCCAAGGGCGAGGGGTAATTAACGGCAGCTTAGCCCGCGGCTGCCGGAGATTCGGATCCCCACAATCATTAAACCCCTGCCTACCCTAGGCAGGGGGAATCTGTAGTACGCCTGAGAAGCGTGCGCGTATTCCCATCTCAATGGGTGACGAAAAACACCCTACAGGCTCTGGCACGCCAGGTGGGACCAATCTCTCCTCCCATATTTCGGGTTAAACGTTCATGCGAACCCAATCAATATACATATCGATTGCCTATACTGAAATGATGTTCTTTTTTCCATGCAGCAATCAACCTTCGACGACAATGTCTCCCCGGACGAATTCAGCTTCCAACATGACCCCGATTCCGTACGTGGTCAAGATCAACGCTCGTGTAGTTCTCCCCGCGAGCCTCAGTCGACAGTGGGAGGAACCGCCCCGCCAGTTTGGCTCCGTCATCATCTACCCTGCCGGAAGCGCTCATCTGGCGGAGATCCCGGTGGAACAGGTGGCCAAGCCAGTCTCAAGGGGTAAGAGGCCGAATGTCGTGATCGCCAAGGCACCACAACCGAAACTTAAAACGGTATCTGAACGATTCTCTGGTGCTCCAGCGGGGGGCAAGAACTTCGGTACAAAGGGAAACATCAAATGTTGCGGACGAGCTCAGGCGATGACTCCAACAAATGCACAATCGAGCGTATCTCCAAGGCCCTCCATCGACCGGTCTGCAGCGTCTTCCCAAAGAGCCGAAGTCTGCCAGGTGCTTAGAACAGAGAAGTTAAGGCAGAAGCGGCTCAGGTATCGAGCCAACAAAAGGGCCAAGGCTTCGGCCAAATGGAATCGTGTGAAGTTCCAAGTGCAGGGTTGCCCCGCGACGACGGCTGAGTCGGACGTAAGAATCAGCAATTCCTTCAAGCCTCTGAAGTGGGTTCAGAAAAATGCCATGACCGCCAGAATCAAGATGACAGCGGTCCGAACAGTGCCACAAAGAGACGTGTCCCGGCCCCAACAGAAAAAGTGTGACACTGTTTCTTCAAGAGTCTATCAAGCACTCTGTGCCGCACGAAAGCAGCGGGGCAAACCCAGAAAAGAAGCGCCAGCACCATTCAAGAACCTGGTTAGGCCAGCCGCCTTCAATCGACTACCAGCTACCGAAACAAGGGGGTCAAGACAGTGATCCATGAAATCAGCTGCGAATGATAGAAAGACGGCCGGATATATCATCCATACGGTCTATATGGCGGGCGGGCGCCCCAGCGACAACCTTCACAGCAAAAGCAAGGATGGGGCCACCACATCCCAAGCCCAATCTAGCCTGAATGTGGTTGCCGCTGCCCAAGAACAGCCGCCCCCGCTGGATGAAGAAAACCCTCTCGATGAGGATGATAGGCAGAAAGACCCCTCGGTCCATGCAGAGTCAAGCTCGGACAGCGAGGAAGAGCCGACTTTCCGCCCCAGGACTGCGGAGCAAGAGCTGCTTCAAGAGCTTCGAAAACAGCTCAGGAGCAAAGATAAAGAGATGGCCAAGCTCTATTCGAAGATTGACGACTTAACGAACGTGGTGATGCAGCTTACGGCTCAAATTGCTCGAGCGCCTCCCAATCAAGCACAAGCCGCGACTAATCAGCCGGGTGATGAAAATCCGAGGCAGCCAATGCCTGTTCCTTTGGGTCCAAGACTGGTCGAGCCACATGAAAGCCGGCCACACTCCGCTTCTGGGGACGCCTTGGCCCCAGATAGCACTATCCCGCTAACACAGGATCGGATAATGGATTTGGTCACCAGCAAGGTTAAAACATTGGTGGCTGAAGCTGAAGCTCAGAAAGAAATCGGCAGTAGTGAGCGGCCATATCCCGCGCAATACGATCTGATTGAGTTCCCAAGCGGCTACGTCATTCCTAAGTTCGGAAGATTTGATGGAACGGGGAATGCAAATCAGCATGTCGCCCACTTCAAAGCATCGTGCGGAAATACAGGGGGCAATGACGCGCTCCTTCTTCGTCAGTTTGTCAACAGCCTGACCGGTGTCGCTTTCTACTGGTACGCGAGCATACCAGACGGGTCCGTCATTACCTTTGCCCAAATGGAGTCTCTGTTCCGACAAAGGTTCATGAGCGTCGGTGATAAAATCTCCATTGCCGACTTTGTGAGGACCAAGCCGGGGAAGAATGAAAGCAACACTGACTTTATCGCCCGATGGCGTAATTTCACAGTCAAGTGCGAACCGCCGCTGGAGCAGGACCAGTCCGTCAGCCTTCTCATTAGGAACCTCAGCAATTGGATGGTCCCATTCTTGTGTACAGCAGGCCTCAAGACATTCCAGGAGCTAACCAAGAAAGTCCAAATGCTGGAACGGTCGAAGCAAGAGTCCCCGCCTGACTCTCAGAGAGACAAAACCTGGAAAAGCAAGCGGGACGATAACCGTAGAAGCGGGAGTTCCAGCAGTACCAATGTCTTCAATGCGTCCGACAATGAAGAAAAGCGAAGGGCGGGCGAATCCAAAACCAACCGGTCTCGAAAGCCATTGCTGGGAGGAGATGGGCCTTCCCTAGAGGAGAAGAAGAACAAGGTTTACTCTTTCAGAAGGGACAAAGTCCGCAAGATATTTAAAGATGCCTTGAACAACGGCCTCCAATTGCCGGAGTCGAAAAGACCCCAAGAAGCAAAAATGACTGACAATCCTCTGTATTGCCCGTACCACCGAGTAGTGAGCCATGCGATTGAGGATTGCTATATCTTCAAAGATTGGGTCGAGAAGCAGTACAAGGCTGGAGAGATCGAACTGTCCAAAAGTGTGTTGGTGAACAATCAAGTTGCAACCACCAACTTTATACAGACAGAAATTGAAGCCTTCTGGGAGCAGACAGCCGAACCCGCTGCCCTGAGAAATGAAACGGACTCATCACGGCCTCCGTGGAGTACGCACATATCCAATAAGACGAAGAAGATGATAAAGCTACTTCGGAAGGAACCCAGGACAGAATGGGAAGGGCAGAAGAAGCCTACCAGTCCAGCTGCCAATGCGGCTCCATCAGGCTCAAAATCTAAGAAGCTCAAGAAGAAGAAAAGTGCAGCTCGGCGCGAAAAAGAGTCTGCAGGGAGATCGACCATTCAAAAATATATTGATTCCCTCGAAGAATATGAACAAAAGGAAAGAACATTGATTCAATTGAAGGAGTTCTTCCCTGTACAAGCGGCTGAAATTCTGGAGGAGTTAGAAGAAGACTCCAGTGAAGAGATCCCAGTAGTGACCTGCTACGCCATCCATCTTGGCAGCGACTCCGAGGATGAGCTCTGTTTTCCCGAAGAGGACGAGGAGCTCACCATGAAGGCCAATCAAATCCAGCTCAGAAGCGGCAGGGCTCTACCGCCAAATCAGGGCAACGCCCCAAAAGGGAAGGAAAAACAAGTCGCTAATGAAGAAGATGGCAGAGAACCAGCTGATGAAAACACAAGTCCTTCCTCGGTGGACTATAATGTCTTGGCACATCTCCGGAAGCTTCCGTCTCTCCTGAGCATCTATGACGCCTTGGTCCTATCTAAGGAGCTTAGAGATGTTCTCATTCACGCCCTACAAAACCCCGAGCGGTATCAGGCTCACTTTGCGGAAATTAATATGAAAGAAGCCCAGCACGCTTTGCATGCCGCCGCAGTCACATTTAAGGATGAAGACTTGCTACTGGGAACGGCTGAGCATAATCGGCCGCTTTACGTGACCGGGTACAGCGACGGAGATCGAATTAATCGCATATTGATTGATCCGGGGTCCTCAGTGAACATCATGAACTTGCGAACTCTGAAGAGTTTGTCAATGGACGTCCGACACCTGTCAAAGGAAAAGATTGTCATTCAAGGCTTCAACCAAAATTGCCAGCAAGTTCTGGGGTCCATAGCTCTGCCAATCAAATTCGGGGATCTGCAAACTGAAGCTAAGATATACGTGATCGACGCCGACACGTCTTATAAGATTCTCTTGGGACGGCCGTGGCTCCACGATTACGGCATCATTCCGTCAACTCTCCATCAATGCATGAAGTATGCTAAAAATGGCGAAGAAAGACGCATTGACGGAGACATCTAGCCGTTCGGTGTGTATGAAGTCCGCTATGAAGATTCTCGGTACTTTATGAACCACCAAAATGCTAAGCCACAACTGACTGAGGATAGACCAGCCCCAAGGCTCAAAAGCAAATCTGCGCCGGCTGTCACTTTCAAAAGCAAAAATGCCCAAGTGCGCCCGCATTTCGGTAGCGACACTGATGAGTCCGACGCTGGAAGCCCGTCCTTCCATAAAACTCGCCCTCGTTTCGGCAGCGATACGGATGAATCCGTCACTGAAGCCCCATCTAGCAGTAAAGTCCGCCCCCATCTTGGCAGTGACACTGAAGAGTCAGAAGAAGAGGACCTGCCGTGCAACAGCTGTGCAGATTGGCCCCCCATGCAGCAAGCGAAACTACGAGAGACCTTCGAAGTCGCAGAAGGGTCCCTAGCCGTCACAAGGGTACCAGAGCATATGTACAAAGAGCTCGATGCGTTGTCAGTCTCCACCGTAGACCAGCTGAAAACTTTCTACGTCCCCGGAAGGAAAAATGGACAGAAAGGCATCCTGTTTTACGGGTCAAACCCCGTTGTGCACCCGGACGATCTTTCTGTCGCGTGCCTTCCCTATGAGAGAGGCATAAGAGCCGTCCTCAATCCCAGATACTATGCGCCCGAGATGCGGGAATACTTTAAGAAGTGTGGATGCCGGTTATATCAAACGGAGTCCGAAGCAAAGTTTTACGAAGGGCTATGGTATCTGCCCCAGGTCCAAGCACTCATTGATGGACGAATTCCAGATAGACGGGGCATAGGCTACATTCAACCTGATTCCAAAGCGTGCTACATGATCCATGTTGGTGAGGCCAGCGAAAGATCAAATGATGACGATGAGATAGCTGAGCCAGAAGAAGCTCCTCAAGAGCTCGAAGATGGCGGACAAGCAACCTTTGACGAGCTAACCGAGATTGACTTAGGAACGCCCGATAATCCAAGGCCGACCTACATCAGCTCGCTCTTGTCAGAGGAAATGAAAGCGCAGATAATTACCCTGCTGCATGAGTTCATCGACTGCTTCGCATGGACATACAAAGAAATGCCTGGCCTTTCCCCTGAAGTGGCCGTACATAAGTTGGCTATATCTCCCGATGCTAAGCCAGTCAAACAAGCTCCTCGAAGAATGAGAAGGTAGTTGGAAGAAAAGGTCATCGAGGAAACCAAGAAACTCATCGATGCCGGCTTCATCAGGGAAGAGAAATATGCGGACTGGATCGCATGCATAGTCCCAGTGAAGAAGAAAAATGGGCAGATCCGAGTTTGTGTCGATTTCAGGGACCTCAACAAGGCATGCCCAAAGGACGACTTCCCGCTACCGGTCATGGAAATGATGGTCGATGACACCTCGAATTATGAGTTGTTCACCTTTATGGATGGCTCGTCTGGATATAATCAGATCAAGATGTCGCCTGAGGATGAGAAGCACACAGCATCTCGAACTCCGATCGGAATATATTGCTACAAGGTGATGCCGTTCGGACTGAAGAACGCAGGTGCTACGTATCAAAGGGCAATGATCAATATCTTCGATGACCTAATTCATAAAGTCGTCGAATGTTACGTTGATGATCTGGTCGTTAAGACTGAAACCAAGGCCGATCATATCCAGGATCTTAGGACCGTTCTCACCAGACTGAGGGAATTTGACCTGAAGATGAATCCTCTGAAATGCGCTTTTGGCGTGTCATCGGGAAAATTCCTGGGCTTCATAGTTCGGTATCGAGTGATTGAAGTTGACCCATCAAAGATAAAGGCCATCATGGAGATGCCCCCTCCGAAGAGTCTGACGCAGCTAAGATCTTTTCAAGGCAAGCTTGCTTATATACGGAGGTTCATCTCAAATTTATCGGGGAGATGTAGGCCATTCTCAAAGCTCATGAAGAAAGGAGCTCCTTTTATCTGGGATGCCGAATGTCAAGCAGCGTTCGAAAGCATCAAACAATACTTGTTGCACCCTCCAGTGCTGGCCACTCCCATTCCAAATAAACCGTTGATTCTCTACACTGCCGCGCTAGATGAGTCACTCAGTGCGCTCCTCGCCCAGAATAATGAGGAGGGAAAGGAAAATGCCCTCTACTACCTCAGTCGAACTCTAGTCGGGGCGGAACACAACTACTCCCCAATCGAAAAGCAATGCCTGGCTCTAATATTTGCTGTGAAGAAGCTGAGGCACTATTTGCTCGCTCATCGGGTTATGCTGATCTCCAAGGTCGACCCGCTCAAACACTTGATGACCAAAGCAAGCCTAGCCGACAGGATGGCAAGATGGGCTGTCATGCTACTTGAGTTTGACATAGTTTATACTCCTCAGAAAGCAGTAAAAGGGCAAGCTCTTGCAGACTTCCTCGCTGCTCATCCTATACTAGAGGGGTCACCACTCAATTGCGAGTTGCCCGACGAACAAGTGCTGCACCTAGAGAATGACGAGCCATGTTAGGAGCTCTACTTCGATGGGGCCTCATCAATAAGAAGCTCCGGCCGATCAAGCATCCCGGAGGTAAAAGCGGGGATAGGGTTGGTGTTCATCACGCCATCAATGGGAACCCTACGGCGTTCTTTCGCTCTCACCGAGCCTCGGACAAACAATGAAGCTGAGTATGAAGCTCTGATAGCTGGTTTGGAGCTCGCCATAGAAATGGAAATCCGCCGGCTACGAGTTTACGGTGACTCCCAGCTCGTCGTCAACCAAGTAAGCGGTGATTATAAGATATACAAACCCGAGTTAGCTCGGTACAGAGGCCGAGTGGTGGAACTCATGAAACGGTTCACTCACATTGAACTAATGAGAGTCCCTAGAGCGTTGAATGGAAAGGCTGACGTACTCGCTCACTTAGCCAAGGAGCTGGCCGATCCTGACATGGACGAAATTCTGATCACAGTCAGGAGCCGACAAATTCTACCCCCAGTCTCTCTACGAGAAGAGGAAAGCACGGAACAGAAGAGCAGTCCTGCCGAAGAAGCTTCGATCATCCAAGACGAGCCCGATTGGAGAGAACCCTTCATAGAGTACCTCCGATACGACAAGCTGCCCGAAGAAAAATCTGCGAGGATCCAGCTGATGAAAAGAGCTCTCCGATACGTGTTTGTAAATGACGCGTTATACCGCAGGTCATATGACCAACTCTGGCTCAGGTGTCTGTCATTGGCCGAAGCCCAAAAGGTCATGAAAGATGTTCACTCGGGCGTTTGCGGTGCCCACCAATCTGGCCCCAAGATGCGACTTCAAATTAAACGGCTTGGGTATTATTGGCCCACCATGATACGAGATTGCAGAGAGCACGCAAAGAAATGTCAGATCTGCCAAATCCATGGTGATTTCATTCACAAGCATCCCAACCCATTGCATCCTATGGTGGCGTCGTGGCCCTTCGAAGTTTGGGGCACCGACATTGTTGGCCCAATTGATCCTCCGTCATCTAAAGGCCACCGGTTCATACTGGCCGCGACAGACTACTTCTCCAGATGGGCTAAAGCTGTCCCGCTAAAAGAAGTCAAAACAAAAGATATTCTGACATTCTTCCAGCATAATATTCTATACCGCTTCGGTACACCAAGAAGAATCATTTCCGACAATGGGCCTTCTTTCAAGAGCTTCAATGTCTCAAGGTTCGCGGCCCAGCACAAGATAGACTGGAGATATTCCTCCATCTATAATCCAAGAGCCAATGGGCTAGCAGAAGCCTTCAATAAGACTCTATGCAAGCTCCTGAGGAAAAATGCTTCAGCCAACAAGAGAGACTGGAATCTCAAACTTCACGAGGCGTTGTGGGCATATCGTACCACACACCATACTCCAACTCAGTCCACTCCATACTCATTGCTCTTCGGAGTGGAGGCGGTCCTCCCCCTCGAAGTCGAAGTTCCAAGCTTAAGAATGGCCGTTTAGCACGAGTTGACGGAGGAGGAAAACGTGCTCCTTCGACTTGAAGAGCTCGATGCCCTCGAAGAAAAGAGGCTCGCGGTGCAGCAAAATCTGGAGCTATACCGAGCCCAAATGTCACGGGCCTATGACAAGATAACCCGTCTCCGCGCTTTCAAGAAAGGTGAATTGGTGTTGGTCCTCAAAAGACCGATCATCCTCAATCGACATGCCAAGGGAAAATTCAAGCCAAACTGGGAAGGACCATACGTCATCGAGAAAGTGTTCGACGGAGGATCCTACCAACTAATAAGTGCCGAGGGAGAAAGGTCCATGCCACCCATCAACGGCCGATATCTCAAGAAATACTACACGTGAATGCTCCAAGTCGCAGGCGAATTGAGCACATCAGCCCTACGGTCTGGATCATACATCCTGCAAAACCGTATACAATCCACGGGCGTAAATGACCCCTATCTCTCCCAAATCCTGCCGGTAAGACTACTTTTAAAGTCCCACCAGCGGCAAAAAAAAAAGAAAAAAAAAGGAAAATAAATAAATAAATAAATAAACGGTATGTCCACAAGCAAAACGGGCACGGATGAAAACCCGAAAGGGCTCCGTGAGTAAAAACAGCAGGACTACCGGCGAGTCTGTGAAAACCCGAAAGGGCGCAAACTCGTGAAAAGAGATGAAATACACTCGCAAAGTCCTCTCGACCTTGTGAGGAGAAAACCCCTGCGTGAGATCCTTACGACTCACAAAGGAGCGACACACTTAGGAATCCTCACGATTCCTAAGGAGAAAATACACCTGCGGGATCCTTACGACTCGTAGAGAGAAAATGCTTCTATGGGACCCTCACGGCCCATAAAATTGAAAAGCCTTAGGTGATAGGGACCCAAACCTGTCTCCTAAGCCATCGTTCCCCAACGGGCAACGGCAAATGATGAGTCGCTCCTGGCATTTCGCTTCAGTGTTAGCGGTGCTGATGCCGACCAAAAACCCAAATCCCAAGTCCTCCCAAGGCAAATGATGAGTTGCTCCTTGCATTATTCCAGTGCAGCAATGCTGATGCCAAACAAGATCCAAATTCCAAGTCCCCAAATGGCGAATGATGAGTCGCTCCTGGTACCATATTCCAGTGCAGCGATGCAGACGCCAACCAAATTCCAAATCCCATACCCCAACGGCGAATGATGAGTCGCTCCTGGTACCATATTCCAGTGCAGCGATGCAGACGCCGACAAAACCCCGAAATTTTTCCGGCCCTACGGTCTGGATCATACATCCTGGAAAACCGTATACAATCCACGGGAGTAAAACAATCCCAAATCCTTTCAATGACAGATGATGATTCGCTCCTGGTACCATATTCCAGTATAGCGATGCTGATGTCAACCCAAATCAAAATCAACAAGGCAACTTCCACTCCGACACCGCAGAAAGCGGAGCAAGTCAGAATCCAATCTCGACACCGCAAGAAGCGGAGCAAGTCAAGTCTACCCCTGACACTGCAAGATGCAGAGCAAGTCAAATCAAGAACCGACCGTCCACGTCGCTAAAAGGGCAGCACCGACCGTCCAAGTCGCAAAAAGGGCAGAACCGACCGTCTAAGTCGCAAAAAGGGCAGAACCGACCGTCCAAGTCGCTAAAATGGCAGCATCGACCGTCCACGTCGCTAAAAGGGCAGCACCGACCGTCTAAGTCGCAAAAAGGGCAGAACCGACCGTCCAAGTCGCAAAAAGGGCAGAACCGACCGTCCAAGTCGCTAAAATGGCAGCACCGACCGTCCAAGTCGCAAAAAGGGCAGCATCGACCGTCCAAGTCGCAAAAAGGGCAGAACCGACCGTCCACGTCGCTAAAAGGGCAGAACCGACCGTCCACGTCTCTAAAAGGGCAGCACCGACCGTCCAAGTCGCTAAAAGGGCAGCCACGACTGTCCAAGTCGCTAAAATGGCAGCATCGACCGTCCACGTCGCTAAAAGGGCAGCAACGACCGTCCAAGTCGCAAAAAGGGCAGAACCGACCGTCCAAGTCGCTAAAAGGGCAGCCACGACCGTCCAAGTCGCTAAAATGGCAGCATCGACCGTCCACGTCGGTAAAAGGGCAGCAACGACCGTCCAAGTCGCAAAAAGGGCAGCACCGACCGTCCACGTCGCTAAAAGGGCAGCACCGACCGTCCAAGTCGCTAAAAGGGCAGCACCGACCGTCCAAGTCGCTAAAAGGACAGCCACGACCGTCCAAATCTCTAAAATGGCAGCATCGACCGTCCACGTCGCTAAAAGGGCAGCAACGACCGTCCAAGTCGCAAAAAGGGCAGAATCGACCGTCCACGTCACTAAAAGGGCAGCACCGACCGTCCACGTCGCTAAAAGGGCAGCACCGACCGTCCAAGTCGCTAAAAGGGCAGCCACGACCGTCCAAGTCGCTAAAATGGCAGTATCGACCATCCACGTCGCTAAAAGGGCAGCAACGACCGTCCAAGTCGCAAAAAGGGCAGAATCGACCGTCCACGTCACCAAAAGGGCCGCATCGACCGTCCATGTCGTAAAAAGGGCAGTGCCAGCTTCCCAAAAGGTGGGAACCGAATCAAGTCGCCTCCACGTAAAAGAAGATCCATCAATTTCATGCACACGACCCATATATGTGATGTGCATTTATTGATGGGGGGCAATTTGTTGGGGTAAAAATTTACACCCCGGTTGACCAAGTCAAAATCAAAGTCAACCCCAAGCCATGTGGGCCTAAGCCCAGATCCAGTGGGCCCATGCCCGGGTCGAGCCCGAACATGAAGCGGCCGGCCTCCCTCCCATGCCAAGATAAAATTTTGTAATAAATAATTTTGTCGCATTTCTTTTATTTTATCTTATGGATAAATGTAAGAAAAATAGGCATAAAGCCAAATTTTTGTATAGCCCATGGCTTATGTGCAAAAAGAAATGGCACATGAGCCATGGGATAGGCAAAATGCCATTTTGTGAAGCCCAAGGGGCTATGTGTAAAGTGTATAGCCTATAAAGGCAAAAGATAATGAGAATATCTCATAACTTTTCTCTCTCCAAAAAAAAGGTTTCAGATCTGAGATCTTTCTCCTTCTTCAAGGTTCCAAAACCTTCTTCTTTCTCTTGAATTAAATCAAGAGTTCTACTCTCCTTTTTATAAAACAAATTAGTTTTTCACCACAAAACCCATCAAGGGGAACTCAGATCTTCCATTAGATCTCAAAAAGGAGTGATTTTTAAAATCCCATATCTCTTGATCTTCAAGATCCAGCTAACAGAGGAGGAAGAAGAAGAACCCCTCCCATTAAAAAAAAAAACAAACAAACAAACAAAACACACTTAGGAGTCCAACTCCTTTCTAATTTCTCTTCCGGGAGTTTCTGGGGTCAAAAGCCCTCTTTTCCTCGCCGGTGCGCTTGCGCTCGAGCGCAAAGCACCTACGTGCCGACACGTGGCGCGTTTGCGCTCCAGCGCACTGCGCGCGAGCGCAAAGCGCCCACGTGCCGACACGTGGCGCGCGTGCTTGCGCTCCAGCGCAGTGCGCCCGAGCGCAAAGCGCCCACGTGCCGACACGTGGAGCGCGCGCTTGCGCCCGAGCGCAGTGCGCCCACGTGCCGACACGTGGCGCGCTTGCGCTCAAGCGCACTGCGCCCGAGCGCAGTGCGCCCACGTGCCGGCACGTGGCGCACGCGCTTTCGCTCCAGCGCCTTGCGCACAGCACCTAAGTGCACAGCGCTCAAGGCGCTGGCCCCACGCATCCTTTGGATGTCTTTTCCCCCCTTTTGTTTATATATACATGTATATATATACATATGTACACATACACATACTCCGCAACATTCTCCCCCTCCAAAAATTTTTGGGCCGGGGCGCTGCCCCGAACCCCGCAAGGGGGCTGCTAGCCCCCTTGACCCCCAGCCTGCTATCCGGGTAGCGGAACCCCCGTAAAAACTCTGCATGGCTCCCGATATATCCAAAACCCCCTTTCAAAACAAAACACACGTACGCTGCACACTGAGTTCGCATGACCAGTTTAACCCGTTAATCGGAGGTTCCCTCGCCCCAAGGGCGAGGGGTAATTAACGGCAGCTTAGTCCGCGGCTGCCGGAGATTCGGATCCCCACAATCATTAAACCCCGGCCTACCCTAGGCAGGGGGAATCTGTAGTACGCCTGAGAAGCGTGCGCGTATTCCCATATCAATGGGGTGACGAAAAACACCCTACAAATATGTATGCCCTAAAGGCCATTATTGATGATATAGTGGATGCTTGTACATATATATAAAGGACTTTCTTGCTCGACATGATAATATGCTATGAGGTTACCTTTATCTTAACATGTAGACTGGTATTTATACCGTCTGTCTCTTACATGTTGATAAAGCCCTTAGGATATTTCTTGAATACCAAGATTATGATGAGATCATACTAGTGGGGCCAGGGTGGTCCAAAAGTACATCCTTTAATCAGTTCCTAGTCGAGGGAATATCGAGACTAGGGCATCGATATTCCAGAGTAGACTAGTGTGTATGTTTCTTGTCCCTTAGAGGGCGACGGTTGATCCCACAACCATTGGTGTGTGACATCAAAGATTGTACACAGGTGCTCATTGGAGAATAGGTAGACCGAACAGGACTCTCCGAGGGCTCCTATATGGTAGTATACCTATCGTCAGATAACAATCCTTTGGTGACACTGGTACAGGTTAGTCTGTAGACCCGAGATTGTCATAGAGTCTTGTGCGACTCCCACTGTGCTTTGATTTCCTCCCTACCACTCTCAAAGGAGACGTGCAAACATATAGATTTTGGGTACAGTCCTGAGTCGTATGGAGGCAATGAGCGGTAGGAGGGGTTTCGTCTCTCCCGGTATTGGGAGTTGATGTTGCGCTATGCTCGATTGGTTATAACTGGAAGTCCCTGGCCAGGGCTGCTGCCGAGATTTACTGATAAATGTCATCAGTAGTTTCTCGAACCGTTATAGGCTAGACATCGGCATGACTTATCACGTTACTGGGGACTGACGTTTACCACCCCTAGACATGATATACGACATATCGGACGAAAAGACCAGACTGTACGGTAGTGTTACTGATAGGCTTCATGGAGACTATGGACAAGCTTGATTGTCGATCTTCATATCGCTCAATACCCGGGTAGCCGTTACGTCCAGCTAGTACCGCTGACGGCTTGCAGGTGACTGATATGATCATCACCTACTGCTGGCTTATTGACGAGTTTTTAGAGTCCCACACAGAAGTTCCCTGGTTCAAGCGAAACGAAGTAGGACACATATGTGATATGTGTGTGGGCCTGATTAAATACGTGTATGTGATACCATATTGTAATCTGGCAGTTATCTGTTATCGGTTCGGTTATATGTGATATAATTAGATTGTCGAATCAAGTATTGATTTGATAATGTGATATACAGATAAATGATATTAGTCGGTTATATGTGATATATCCGGATTATTAAATCTAGTGTTGATTTAATAATGTGATTACATTATATCTTAACTAATATCATTAGCTCACTAAATATTTTCTTATATGTATATGTGTATATATATGTGTGTGTGTGCGCGCGCGCGCGTGTGTGGTATGGCATGATTTCTATTTTTTAGCAAAATAGAAATGAGGTGGAAAATGAGAGCATGGTTGCAAGTATGGGAGTTATATTTGTTTATTCATCTTGACTCGCTATTTAAGCATGGTTGCAATTTTATTTTGTAAAATTTCTATGCTTGAATGAGTGGGGGTCAAGAGTTGCCATTCATTCTTAGCTCATTCTCAACACTTAGCCATTTTCTTGAGTTGCTCTCATGATTGCTCTCTAGCTTCTTTATCTTCCTTATTGCCATGGTTCAAGCTTCAACCCTCACATGTGATGTGAACCATGAAGTTTGAACACAAACTTGTGAGCTTACAACATCCCCTACTTCACCATCCTACACTTGACTAGCGATCGAGTGTGGCGTGTTTACTATGCTAAAGAGTTTAGTGTAGAGCTAGCTTGAGTTGGAGGGACTACACGTGGATCATCTTCGGTACGAAGGTCATCGGAGGAAGCTCGTCCAAAACCTCAAGTGGAGCCTATGGAGTCGTGGGGCTACTACACGGAGTATGTGAAGTGAAGGACTTGATCTTCAAGGGTATAACCTTCTTTCACTTTCTCATTGTTTTGGTTGATATCAAACCATAACCCTAATCACCTAGCTAACGATCTTGTTAAGTCTAGCTTAGCGCCATAAAAATTTGAATTTGGCATGCTTGATGCCACTTGGACCCCGAGGTGGCGCTAAGGCAGACTTTCAATAACACACTATTCTAGTTTAGCCAATCGATAAATCGAAGTGCAGGAATTGATATGGTTATTTTTTGTTACACTATTTATCGCATCTAGATAACGGTTACTACTGTATTTCATCATGACCGGTTCGCACGATGTTATCACAAAGTGTTTAATTAAATACAGCATCACTGACTTGCTTGTAACCTGCCGGACTATTATTATTTTGTTATCATATTAATACCTGTTACCTGTAACACTTACTGATACCAACAATCCTGACTTGTTGTCCTGATGGACGTGACATGTTGTTTAGATAGACATAACCTGTACCTACCTGTTCCTGTGCTAACATTAGGTTGATATTATTCATACCTGACTTGGAAAACCAAATCTGGGGAAATAGGAAAATTAAAAGTGTAACTGAAGTGTAATATAAAAAGATATAACATGTTTCCATGGTTCCGAGAGGTAACGGAACAGAATCATTCTTGATTCCTACATCTTGCATCCATAATCCCGAGGGTTAACGGGATATATCTTGTGTCTATGGTCTCAGGGGGTAACGAGATATATACTTTTGAGTTATATGGAGAAGCACATTCATTGGTTTCAAATACCTGTAGGATAGTTAACCTAGAATCACAGACTTTAGAATACACATGGCATGTTGAACTGCCTATAGCCTGCTGTTATAACACCTGTGCTTAATTTTGTTTATATTCATACATCACTTTTGCACGTGGCATCCTATATAGCACACTGTTCAGTTTATTATTATTGTTACGATATTTATGACGCACTGACGTCTGGTTTTTGTATGGTCCAGTTCCTTTAATTTTATCATAGGAAAATCAAGAATATTTTAACAGACAAGCCGAGCAGTGAAGAATTTTCTGCTGATTTAGTTTAATGATGTTTTAGATTTATTTTCTAGTTATGGTTTTGTTGCTGTGATCCCATAAGGGACGAGGTAAGGATATTATTTCTTATTGGATCTTTATTTGTTTTGCTATTTTTCTCATTATTTATTATGGTAGTCTGGACATGTGATAAGTTGATATTTATTTACTGTTCTTAATATTGACAGCCGTAATGTGACTATGAAATATATTTCTTTACCATAAATAACATAGTTGGATTTATCACGTTCAGTATTTACGTATTTTGGGAAACAGGGCGTGACGGTTTTCAAGTGTTTTTTTGTACTAAAATACCATCAAAAGTAGCGCTTGAGGTAGTTCATTGTAATAAAAAACTTTAAGATATTTTAGTGAAAATACATGACAGTTAAGAGTATTTTGGTGTAATTTACCCTTTTGAAAATACCCATCCGTAAACATCATGTTCTTAAGAAACCCATTCCAAGGTTTGTGTTTTTTTTCTATTTTTTTCGTCCATAAGTATCTGGGATGAGGAGGATGACCCAGGGTCCATTGGAAGCTGTGAAAATTCCCTTTTATTTTGGTGCGGTTTACCTCAAGTTAAACCATTGTATATATATCCACTAAATTATTTATGTTTGTTAAAGGTCTTAACCGTGGTTGAGTTAAACAACTTAAATTAGGTGTCTACCATCTTATTTTCTTCATCTCTCTATCTGTTTGTTTCTCTGTCTTCAATAGCGGTGATAATCATTCTCTCACTCTCTCTCGCCACTTCCACTTCTCTCTCTTCCATCCCTGTTTCAACCTTCACTTCTCTCTCTTCCCCCCGCACCCTCTCTTCTCTCTTCATTCTCTCCTTCTCAACTTCCATCCGCAACACAAACTCCACAGTCTCATTCGATGGGTCCGATGAAGACGAATACCTACATCCCAAATAAAAAAATCCAAGCCTCTACCCTCATACAAACCCTTTCAACAAAAAATCAATCATTAGAATCCGAAGAAGTATCAAATCTCCAACAAGGCTTAATCCATGGGGTTTCTTTCCATCGCCTAAGTACATAAATTATACATAAATTATGGAGTGAAGAGGAAGAAGGCCATTTAAACTTGTGATATATCCATTAGAGTGGTAATTTCGTCTTTTCCACTTAACTGGTTATACGTGAGAGTGAAGCTAACAAAATTGATGGAAATTAGCTGGAGTAAGATTTTCAGTTTACCTAAAGCTTTTAGATATTGGAATGAATTTTTTTCAAAATATTAAAATTTTGAGCGGGGTTATAACCCCCTTTAATCTTGGGATTTAAATTATGAGATGGACATACATTAAGAATTTTTTTCATCATTTTCAGTTTGTTTAAAAAATTGAAATTGGAAGTGACCAGGTAGCTTGAAGCTGCTCATCAGTCGCCGCATCTATTGGGAATCTCTCATGCCACGTGTCCCTCTGTCTTACAAATAGCACCTTGTCATTATTAAAATAATCCATTAAAATCGAAGTTCTCCCTCGCTCATTACCCCGCGCTATTACCCGAAACCTTCAAGCTCTAGTGAAACCGTAAAGAAAAAAACACTCTCAATGGAAGCCCTAATCCTCGCTCTCCACTCCATTGAAGCCGTAAAGTTTGGATCGTTCACCCTCAAGTCCGGCATCAGATCCCCAATCTACATCGATCTCCGCCTCATCGTTTCTTACCCTTCGCTCCTGACCCAAATCTCCTCCCTCCTCTTCGCCTCGGTCTCCTCCTCCTTCGACCTCGTCTGCGGTGCCCCCTACACCGCGCTGCCGATCGCCACCGTGCTCTCCATCTTCAACTCGATCCCCATGGTTATACGCCGCAAAGAGGTCAAATCATACGGCACCGGCAAGTCCATCGAGGGGCCGTTCGAAAAAGGCCAGGTCTGTTTGATCGTCGAGGATCTCGTGACCAGCGGCGCGTCGGTGCTCGAGACGGCGGCGCCGCTGAGGGAGGCGGGGACGGAGGTGAGGGATGCGGTGGTGGTGATCGATCGGGAGCAGGGAGGGAGGTAGAATTTGGTGGGAAAGGGGATAAAGCTACATTCTCTGACTACATTGACGGAGATGGTGGAGGTGCTTGTGAGGAATGGGAGGGTGACGGAGGAGAAGGCCAAGGAGGTGAGGGAGTTCCTGGCGGCAAATCGGAATGTCGTAGTTCCAGCTCCTAGGGTCAGGGTTTCATATGGGGAGAGGGCGAGGATGACAAAGAATTTGACAGGGAGGAGGTTGTTGGAGGGGATAGAGACAAAGCGGAGCAATCTGTGCTTGGCTGCCGATGTCGGGACTGCTAAAGAGTTGCTTGAGATCGCTGATGAAGGTTAAAATTTTGAACTTTCTGATAATTTAGTTGTTTTTTTAAATAATTAATAAATAAATAAGATGATACGATGAGCAAAATCAATATGCGTGGTATGTTTAAATTGTTTGAAGATGACATGCACTATGAATTATCATCTACCACTTAAAATAAATATCACTAGTCATCTTTGTGATGTTGATTTTTGTTAGAAATTTAAAATTGGAAAATGCTTATAGATTCGTATGAAAAGTCTCTCTGTTCTTGTTTGAATCTTTCGTTTCTTCATTGCCCTTTAATTTATGTTCTTAATATTCACCCTCATAATGTAAATTTCTAAGATGGAGCTCATATCATCAATTGATGGTCTCTCATTTTAAAAGAAAGAAATGAAAAAATGAGAAATATCTTTAAATTTATTTCTTATATCAAGATATCCACGTCTGCATCCCATTTAAATATTTCAATTATCTATTTTATATTCAGATTTCAAACACCCTCCCAACAATTTTTTTAATTAAAAAAAAACAAATAAAATAAAATAAAATCCACATCCATCCATATAAGTGTCATCCCTTCTTATGTTAAAGAGACATCTCTAGAACTCTATTCTAAGATCGCAATAGTAAAATCACATAGGGTGGATTTTAACTATAAAATATTATTATAATTCTAACAGCTTTACCTGCATTATGTAAAATGTCTTAATTTGTGCATTAATTTAACTGGGCCCGAGAAGCAGATGGAAACTAGGATGATCTCTATGATATTCATATCCTTTTATATTATCAAATCCCAAGCATGTGAATCATGTGATGAATCCTTCTTGATTCTGTCCTCGTTCGTAAGCTAACGTTAGGTGTATTGTTTTTGAACTTCAGCAATTGTCTAATTGATGAATATATTTTGGCCGGAAGGAAGGAATAAAACTATTGTCGTATAAAGAAGTTGCATTTTTTTGAATAACATGGTACAAGTGGTCAAAAATTTATAACGTGGGTGAAATGTTTATAATCAAATCGAAATCAGGACGCATTGTTTCTGATGAGGATATATAAATTATGAAAGGACTGGTTGATATATATATTTATATGCAAGTCAGGTAGGTTGATATAATTCAACTTTATTATGCTTCATGTACGAAAGAAGGGCCTGTGTGGCAAATTGAGTAACCAAAAATTGAACGTATTTTGCATCAGGAGTCTAGAACATGTTGTTCCCTTGAATATGAGGTCTAGTGTTTGTTTCACTTAGTACAAAGCTTGAGTACCAAAAATGAGGGGAGATCTTTGTTTGTTTGGAGATTGGTTTTTTTTTTCTTTTCATTTTTGGAGTTGAAAAAATGATGTTGTGTGAGCACCTATGGCTAAACCTTTCAATACTCAAGGGAACAACATGCTCTTGACTCCTGACGCAAAGTACAAGCAATACTTGCATTCTCAATTTTGCCAAACATGCAAAGTACGGTCGATATTTGCAAAGTACAGGATTTCTGATATGTTTTATGTTCATGTCAGCCAAAAAATTCTGTGTGACATGGCGGATGTCTAGGACATGCTGGAAACATTTAATATATATTGTTTGTACAAGTTTATGACGCACCATATATCCTAAGTATTATATATGGAAGTTGACAGGTCTGTGATGAGATGCAAAAAATTAACTTAATTTGCGTCAACAATTTAAACTTGTGCATTTGCATGAATCCATACTTGCTGTTGTTTTCAGTACTTTCTGACTTGTTCTGTGAACACATTTTGACTAGGTTACTTGGGGGTATATGGTTCTTGTTGATTATTAAGTTTACCTTATTGCAGTGGTAGTAATTTTTTACAGTTAGTCACAGATGATTTTATATATGTTTGTCATAATTTATGAAGGTTGGACCTGAGATTTGCTTATTAAACCCATGTGGATATATTTCCTGATTTTACACCAGAATTTGGCTCTCAGCTTCGCTCGGTAATCTCTCTTTACCCTTATACTTTCTAACTTTCATTATTTTCCTCATACAGATGATGTCATAAATTGGCTTAATGCATCAAAACAGTTGCAATATGATGTGAGATGATGCGATTCTATGTTTAGCTTTATATTCACAAATGCATTGCTTTAGAAGTGCTAAACTACATATAATGGTCTCTGCTAATTAGCAAAGGTTGAGACCCATGGTGGTTACCAGCCTATAATAAAAAAATAATTTATTTAGCACTATGTAATCAGACCCCTGACCCATGATTGAGCATCATACTTGGACTATCCATTTAATCTATCTTTTTCGTGTGTCTGCCTTGACGAGAGATCCATATATGAAACACATAACTTTTAAGTGTCAACAGAGCATTATTTTCCTTCAAAACTCTACTCCGGTTAGTTTTGTTCGAAATCGATCATTTTGCTCATATAATTTTCTGTGATTTTCTTTCTTTTTTAAACCGTTACTTCACTGCACCTTAATCTCATCAGAAAGATTATGCTCTTTTATTCACCGTTGTTTATTAATTCTATTCACCAGTATTAAGAATGTTTCTAGTTCTTTTTAGAAATTCCTGTTATGACTTGTATTAGCCATCATGTTCTTTCACCATCATATATGTTTCTGAAATTTAGGTTTTTCTTTTGAGTTAAATGTGACATCACAGGTATACAATCATCAGCGCGCATAACTCAACTCTTGTTAGAGCTCATAGAATGATTACCACTTCATTTAACACCATCTATATCGTGCAACTACAATTCTTTTTATACATGTGACATTCTAATTATGGTTATGGTTAATCACTGACTGTATCTTCTAAAGATTGCAGACAAGCACAACTTTTTAATCTTTGAAGACCGCAAGTTTGCTGACATTGGGAATACAGTGACCATGCAGTATGAAGGGTGAGATGCAAGCTGCCTTAATGTTCTGTTTCTTTTCTTGTTTTTCTTAATAATATGATATGACGCTAAAAGAAAACGGATGTGCTACCGCACAACTGCTTTCGCGCTAGTGCTCGCTCCGTTGTTTGGTCGTGCTCTTTCCTAATTTTTTTCAGAGGTATATTCCGCATTTTGGACTGGGCAGATATCGTGAATGCTCACATAATCTCTGGACCTGGAATTGTGGATGGTCTCAAGTTGAAGGTTTCTTAAATTTCTATTAGATCATCAAATTCTAACCCTAGGATCATCTTGTTCTGCTATTTATTTATTGGGTTAAGCGTACTAAACCCCCTGTAGCTAACCCCATATCGAACTTATACCCCTCTTATTTAAACATTAAACAGGGCTTGCCTAAAGGGAGGGGAGTGTTATTGCTTGCGGAAATGAGTTCAGCTGGCAACCTTGCAACTGGAGATTACACATCAGCTACAGTAAAAATTGCTGAAGAGCATTCAGATTTTGTGATTGGGTTTATATCAGCCAATCCTGCAGCATGGCAGGGAGGACCAGGAAACCCAGGATTGATTCATGCAACACCAGGCGTTCAAATGGTTAAAGGAGGGGATGCATTAGGCCAACAGTACAACACTCCTTATTCGGTGAGTTTTCTTGTTCCATTTTAATTTTACCTAGATATTTTTTCTCTTTATTTTATTGGGTTCCTTGTAATTCATGAGAAGGATGTATGGAATATCACACAATATTAATTTATCTTATTGACGAAACTCTGGTGGAAACTCCATTATTCTATCAGAAAAAAAAAACAAAACAAACAAACAAACAAAAAAAAACCAGAATAATACAAAAAAGAAACATGCGCCATCTTTCTATCTTGGTTACATCACTTTCATCATAATCATCATCTTGTCATCATTATCATCAAAATATTGTGAAAACTTTTTACGGTTGGTTGTCATCACAGCGTCACCTCTCTGTTAATCAAGCGTCGAACTCCTATATGACTAGTTGACATCCTCCAAAATATCTTCTTATAGAAAAATACGTTTAACTCAAAGGCCTAAACAAAGCCAAGTGGTAAGCAGATAACATCCCACTACTTTTTTTGCAAGGTAACATCTCGGTTACATTACTAAATATTCCTTATTTCACGAGTTTGCTTCATCGAGATAAACAGATGGAAATCAAATTTCCAACATGTTACCAACAATATCTTTGTTAACCTCCTATATGGACACCATAACTGTTGGTTTAACAATAGTCAATATACAATCTGTTGCTTCCAATATCCCTTAAGATTTGGGTTATAGAATAAAGGCTTTTCTAGCAAGCAACTCTTAGCGCATATCAGTTAACACCTTATAGTTTCTTTTATTGCAGTAAACTCTTTTTAACTTCAGTGTCAATTGGTTCTTTTCTTTAAGTAGATATCTGTAAACGTAGCACTTTCAGAAAGTTTAATGTATTAAAGAACTTTTCGGCAGTTATCAGGAAAGCTCTCGCAGTTAAGTGTGGTTTCCTGAAATTTATCCTAAAACATATCTGGTTAACTGATAGTTAGGATCCCCAACATTATGTACATGCCTTGATTTGTTGTCTCGGAACTTGCAACAGATCACATCTCTTTTGTGGTTCAAGCTCTAAACGAGCATGTTTACCGCATTGCAAGGTTATCAAAGATAGAGGCAGTGATATCATAATAGTCGGACGTGGGATTATAAAGGCAGCCAATCCTGCCGATGCAGCTAGAGATTATAGAGTCCAAGGATTGGATGCATACGAGGCAAGTTGCGCATAGGGAATGCTGCCTATTTTTTCTTCTATCAAGTTACGATTTATCAAGCTACGGTTTCCTTCGGAATAGAAGCTGGATGCTATCCATCGTGGGAATTTTAATAGAGAGCTGGATGCAATCCATCATGGGAATTTTGCTTTGTTGGAGATATCGTAGCAAAAGCTCCAATCTTTGCAAGCATGTGTTTCAATGTTGGAGTGCTTTTCAAGTGCATAAAGGTTTTGTGTGCGAATATTTGGGCATATAATATATTCACGTGCTCATCAATTGTATTATTTCCATCATTCGGGATCTGCAACTTTTTTGGTCATCTGCTTGTCCCAGTGAGTTATTATTATTATTATAATAATGGTCTCTTTAGACATGTTGTCCTTGAAAAGTTGTATTAAACTTTGATAATGAGGATTATATATATTTATGATCTGCTCTTTCTCCCTGTGAGGGAATTGGGAAGAAGCTTCAGCAATGCTCATTGTTTGCGAGGTTTTGATATGGTTGATGAGAAGGTTCCATAAGTCTTCTGAAAGTGAATAGATATGGGTATTTCGCTCTCTATTTCGAAGCCCGTCTAGCTCAGTTGGTAGAGCGCAAGGCTCTTAACCTTGTGGTCGTGGGTTCGAGCCCCACGGTGGGCGTTTTTAACCCGTTTTTGGATAAAAAATTATTTTTCATTTGGTAAAATATTAAAAAGAAATAATTTGGCTATCAAAACAAATGACTCCGTGGCCCAATGGATAAGGCGCTGGTCTACGAAACCAGAGATTCTGGGTTCGATCCCCAGCGGAGTCGTCTGCTTTCTTAAAATGTATTAAATTTAACTTTTTATCATTTTTGGTTGGCATCCTGTTATTTTGGTGCACTCTGCTCATCGCGCTCTTTCCTCCACTTTCGTTAGGGTCCAACCAATCTCCCCACATGAAGCTGGTAACTCTCCCTCTCTATCTAAACACTTCACTAACGTTGTTCTTCCGTTACCAATCCGCAGTCAAATCTAAGTAAAGGCGGGGGCGGCGTCAACAACAGCTACCATTTCCCGCCCTCCCACATCCTCCAGCTCAACGGCTTCCGCCTCATCCTCGAATGCCCCATTGACCTCTCCGCGCTCACCATCTTCCGCCCTCTCCCAAACCCATCCAAGCCCTCGCCCCAACAAACCCTAATCAAATCCATCCCTTGGTACAAAACCATAAAAGCCTCCACCTTTGGGACCCGTCCCTCATCGACGCCGTGCTTGTTTCGACCCCCGCTGGGATGCTTGGGTTGCCGTTTCTGGTGAGGAGCGGGAGGTTTAAAGGTAGCGTCTTTGCCACGGAGGCGACGGCGAAGATTGGGATGATGATGATGGAGGAGATTGTGGAGATGCATTGCGAGTTTGTTAGGGTTTATGGGGATGAGGGGGTGAGGTGCCGCGGTGAATGAAGTGGGAGGAGATTGAGAGCGTTTCGGGGGATTTGAGGGACGTTTTGATGGGGGAGTTCGGGGAGGAATTGGGATGTTGAATGCCATTGTACAGGTATAATTTATACTCTTTTTCTCCCCAAAGAACTTTTCTGATACCGTTTGATTTTTAGGCAAAGCTTTCATTTTTTAGATCCCTGGTTAATGAGGAAAATTTGCATAACCAATAGCAAAAGGGAAAGCTTCATGATGATGCTCATAAGTGGGAACTCCCCAGATCATGATACATGACAGATGACGTGTCCCGGGGCTCACGGAAACAGGGCAAGTACTACACATTGGAGGCGTCCCCGGGCTATCGTCTCGTGGCTAGACGACCTCCGAGAAATCCCTGAACGTTCCTGTGCTCGCCATGTGAATAACCATTGGTTCGCCTCCGAGCCCTCCTACTCGTCGAGCTTCCTCGCCTCCCGCTCGCCTCCGAGCTATCACATAACCGAGCTTCCTCCGCTCGCCTTCAAGCCTCCCGCCAAGCTAAGCCTTCCTGGTTTTACCAAGCAACGAAGAGCGCAGAGCCCAAGCGTCTCCGTCAAGGCTCGGCGTATCTCGCCAGAAGCGAGATATCCGCCGCCCCACAATCCCGCGTTTCATGCCATAGTATCCCCATTAACGAGCATATCTCATCATTACGGGGATCCCTTCATTCACGCAGGCGTAACGCCAGGGGCGTAACCGACGGTGGATATCTCGCGCCAGCTCGCTCCAAGCGACCGCTATAAAAGCCCTTCTCTCAGACAACTCAGGTAACGCAATTTTAATCCGATAAGCCGCTGCTCAGCCCAAATATATCGGCTAACTTGATCGTCGGAGGGTCCACGGTGGTACAACCATCCCGGGACTTCTTTGCAGGTAGCTCGGCTTCACCCTAAATCAATCCCACTGAGATCCACACGCTCAAGGAGGCAATTCTCACCACCAACATCACCCGTTCACCAACGCTCGCGACAGATCGACGGAGGACAACATCTGAAGGAGATCCTACCCTCCATCAGTTGGCGCCGTCTATGGGAACTAAAATTCCACTCATCAAAAGTTGGATCTTCCGATCTCGAACTCATGGCGAGTGATCACCGCGACGATCCAAGCACAAGCCGCCGCCCTCCCCACAACGGAGGCACGGACGGATCCACTACTTCCCCTAACGCCATTCGCGCCCTCTCTGCACGGATTGACAGGCTCACGTCCATCGTGGATGCCTTTGTCCGTGTCCAAACGGCGGAACATGCCTCTCAGGTCGCGATTCCCCCTTCCCGGGATCACGACCTCTGCGTTGGAGGAGATGACACCGCCCGCGCTGGCACCACTGAACAATGTCTTGCTATCTTCGGCGGCCACAGGTCCCCGCGGCGATCGATTTAATGAACCGCTGGACGCCTCACTGCTCCACGCCGAGGTCTCGTGAAAGAGCTTTCCGCCCCGAGGCCCATTGCGCTCCTGTCCCTTCCGAGGAGGTGACGGTCAGCTCGTCTGCTCCCAGACATGGCTGGCATCCTCTCCCTCGATGGGTTCGCGCGGGCGGCACTCGCCGCGATGACTCAAAAAGGACCTCGCCAGGGGACCTGAGAAACTTGATAGAACAGAACCGGAGCCGCAGCCATGCGCAAGCCGCCAGCGGGAAGGGCCATAACTCCGAATACGCTGAGTCCTCGGGTAACATGGCCGTCTCGACGCCCTCGAAAAGAAAATCGAGTGTATACATCGGGAGGGTCATCCTTCAAGCGAAGGGGCTAGGTATGCCGCCGACTTGCTTACGAAGCCCTTTACTGAAGAGCTGCTCGCTGTCCGCGTCTCATCCAGAAACAAGCTTCCAAAATTGGCCCTCTTTGATGGGAAGTCCGACCCGAAAGACCATCTGGATGCGTTTATTAAGGGCATGAGCTTGCAGGACAACTTCGACGCTGCCCAATGCCGAGCGTTCCCCGCCACTCTCATCCGGGCCGGACGAGATTGGTTTCGAGGATTCACGCCACGCTCCATCTCTACTTTTGATGAGCTGACCACCCAGTTCCTCGGACATTTCGTCGGGAACAGACGGCAGAAGCGGACCGCCGATTACCTCCTGCTTCCCAATGTACGGGTAGAGGACGCGACGGGCCCGCCACGTATTTATTCAGAAGTAAACACGCTAAGCGTATCTAAGCAATATAAAATAAATTATACACAAGAGACAAGATGTAAATGAACAACTACTTTATTTATTAACATTTGTTTTACAATACAACTGAAATGAAAATACATGTACAGAAAGTAATGCCTAAACAATAGTATAACAGAAATGAAAATGAAATGTACAAGTAGACTAGAGCTCCGGGTCAAAGGCTAGCTGATCCAAATCCTCGCTGGTGGGCTCTGTCTTCAGAAGGTTCGATCCACCTGACAACATTCCAAAGAAAGAAGAAGAGGAATGTCGTCAGTGAAAAATCGCTCGGTATGTTCTAAAAGTCAGAAGAGACAGAATAGACAGAAGGAGAATGTAACTTTTTAAGTTGTATTATATTGTTAACGCTGTTGTTTGTAGTTTGGTACAGAAAGTGCCAGTGTATACGAGAGAAGTCCCACTATCTCGAAGACTAAGATATACGGAGTACAAGGAACCGTTCAGCCACGGTACAACGGCAATGGAGATTCAGGTTAGGTGTCTTATGGTTATAGTCTCGTGCCAATTTTAACACCTTCCGTACCAATCTACCCCTTATAAACCCCGCGATGTCTTGATTGTATTGTTTGTATTGTATTGCCTTGTATTATAAATTGTATAGATGGATGACTTGCCGAAACCATGATATCAGTAATGGAACGGATATAATGGATGAACATGTAAATGGAGTATATCCATGGTTCGGTTCAGTCAAATTGTATAGATTGAATAGATTGAATAGATTGAGTATATAGATTTATATTGAATTGTGGGTTTATACTTGAATCACATTCAAGTCAGATTGATTATATTTAGACTCAGTCTGAGTCTGATAATTAAAAAGAAATTAAAGTCCTGAATTAGGTTTTGATGTTATCGATAACTGCTGCACATGGACGGCAGCTTTTGTGTCTTTTTCTAAGACAATTACCGTGTTGATAACACCGTTTGTTAGATTGTCTACCTTAGATAGGCAAGCACCCATATCTCCGGCTCCCTGAGGCTCAAGAGACTGGTCCCGTTTAAACCTATGTTTACTAGGGTCTTTATTGTAATTTAATATAACTTAAGAGGGTTTTATGTAAAAGTAGTTTTGGCATAATTTCAAAATACACCTCAAGTGTTTAATTATCGTCTTTAGGGTTTTCATAGATGTATATTTTATAAATGCGAAATTTCTAGTGAATAGAACCTAGTTTCATAGTATGTGGTATTTTCTTGAAATAATGTACTTGTGTTGTATTTGGATGGTATTTTCATGTAATAGTGGTTCCTTTGATTAAGAAAACTTGGGATATTTATATATTCAAAATAGATATTTTGATAATATATATATATATATTTTTAATGAAAATAATTTATTTATTTTCTTGTAGAAATCTCATTTTCTAAAGAGAAATGTATAAAAATTCCATCGAGATCGAACACTCCTTGCGGAGGTCTGCATCTCGCTCTACTAAGCCCGATGATGTGCGATAATCCGCACCATCCCGAACGGGGTCCCCAAAATGGGTTGTAGAGGCGCAATTGCATGGAAATTGTTAATACATCTTTTTATAGAAACGGTTTTGTAAGTTTAGGGTATTTATTTGTAAAGTTGTATTTTCCCGTATTCTATGGTCCCAAAACTTCATCGTGCTATAATAGAGATGTGTGTTGTGATGAGGTAGGTCATCATCTCGTAAACTATCTAAAGGTATAGCAAGGAATAAATGTTATAATGTCGAAATAAATAGTTTGTGGTATTTTAATGTAAAAATGCGATAAATGTCACAAAAATGATTATTTTGATGTGAAACTTGTTTTTATTGAGTTTGTTAATGTTTATTAATCAACATATAAGAATATAGTTTTATCTTGTTAAAGGAAAGTGTAGTTTTTAAAGAAAACCGAATCGGAAGTCGGACTAACTCCGCTTCCGTCGGGTTTTAGAAATGGTACCTATAAAGATGAAGATGAGAGGGGAAATGGGACTTACTGGTTTGTTGGACTAGAGGAGAGAGAGGGGGTCCTAAAGAAGGCTTCAGGGTGTCGATTCGTCGTCGGAATCTCCTCGGAAGTTTGTCGGAGTTTCGCCCTTTACTAACTCCACTTGTACACTAAAAGACTTGGGATTTTGGTATAGTTTTTGCAAGAGAATTCTGAGTGAGAGGGGTGCAAGATGGAGTGGGTATTTATAGGACAATTTAGGGTTTAGAGGGTGATGAATAATGCATTAAAATTTTGCATTAAAATGGAATTTAAAGGGTTTTATTATTCTGTAAATGTACAGAGTAAATAAGCAATACTGGAGTTAAAAGGGGAATCCAAGGGTTTAGGGTTTGCCAAAAAATTTGCATTTGGCCTCAACCAGACCGGCAGCGCCGGCCTAATATCTAATCTCGCCGGTCCATTATATTTGGTGGGGGCTCGGATCTCTGCCACGTGTCCAAGTCGGTCTGAATATTAATTTGTACCTGTTTGTTTTAAGTGTGACCCTTCATTTTACGTGCAGTGCACGTGCAAACTTTTGGGCTTCTAAAATGTTAAAAGAAAATTAAATAAAAAGATAATGTGGCTGATGAGATTTGAACTCAGATGCTTTGTCTCAACAGTGCAAGGTTTTACCAGTGAGGTACAAGCTCTTTCTTGCTGTTCAAAAGCAAAACAAATTCTTATAGCATTCACAGGATTTGCAAATACTCCAAGTGTACATTAACTTTAAATGAATTTTCTGTACATAGAATTTGGAGTTGTTACAGAATCCTTTAAAGGATTGTTCCCCTCCGAATGGCGGCGCGCAGGATTGCGATGTCCTGGCACTGAGACTCGGGGCAGATGCTAATTGGTGCTATCCGTCCACCTCTCCGAAGATGCCAAGTTGATTTATGGCACCATGTATCGAAGGTTTAGACGGATGCGTCCGATGTAGCAGACTTCGTCAGATTCCCCCTCGTTTGAGGGGTTTTTGATTGTGGGGACGCTCTTCCCTGCAGGCGCAAGCCCCTGCAGTTAATTACGCTACCGCATTGCGGTAACAACTTTCTCCTTCTCCAGATGGTCACTTCGTGTCGTGGGTGTTTGTTTTGTGCTTTGTTGCCCGTGAATTGTTTACGGAGACTGAGTTATGTCGTCGCCCGTAGGGCGTGGACTAGTCCAAATCCGTATTATCTTAGATTTGGGTTTGGGGGTTTGGTTTGAGGATACGTCAGCCATACTTGAGGCTAAGATCAACTCAAACGTTTGTTAAGGATACGTTAGTCTAACTTTGAGACTAAGATCTACTTAACGGGATCGTTTAGATTCGACAAAGGAGCGTTTGGGCTATATTGTTCCAGTTTAAGGACATAGTGGTCCATCGTATGTATGGCCGTCGGGACCCGTCACCTCTCTGACGACGTTGAAGAATTACAACGACGGATATCAGAGGAGTTCAGAGATGTACCCTCGAGCCAGAGTTAATTGGGGGGATTTATAGTCCATTCTGTTTGAAGGTTTAAGGATACGTTAGCCATCTTTGAGGCTAAGATCGACTTAAACGGGACCGTTTAGATCCGACAAAAGTGCATGCGGGGGCTCTATTGTTCTAGTTTAAGGACATTGCGGTCCATGAGTAGTTTAAGGACATTGCGGTCCATCGTTAGTTTTAAGACATCTCGGTCAAGGTTAAGGACGTCGTAGTCCATGGGTTTAAGGACTCCATAGTCCGGTATGTGCTCTGGATGCTTCACACGGGTTCACTGCCGTGCTTGGCGAGGACCAGGCTCCGCTCTGGACGTTTTCCGCGGGGTCAAAGAGTGACGTTATCCGCATTCCACGTAACCAGGAATTTTGCATTAGACACGGGTTTAAGGACCCCGCAGTCCATATCAATGTGTGGTCGTCGGGACCCGTCACCTCTTTGAAGACATTGAGGAATTACAATGCCAAATATCAAAGGAGTGAAGAGATGTACCCTAGAACCGGAGTGGATCAAATAGTCCTTGGTCCAATTTGGGATCAAGACCAATTAATTATGTTATGAGCCCATTAGCCCAGTTGACCACGAATTGAGGACTTATGGCCAGCTCGGGCTAAGTCCAATCATGTTTGGAATATTGACTTCCTGTTGGTCTCTTGAAGGAGAGGCTTTGCCTCTATCCATTCGGCCAATTGGGCCAAAGCCTAGTGTTAAACACTACAGAGCAATCAGTGTTGAACACTGGGAATGAGGTTGACAAGTTAGTGTTTAACACTAAAAGATAATTGGTGTTAAACACCAGCAACAAGGCTTTCAAATTATCATAAACACTAAAACAGATCAGTGTTGAACACTAGCAATGGAGATATCAGATTAGTGTTAAGTACTAAGGTAATCAGTGTTGAACACTGCGAATAAAGTTTTTTAATTAGTGTTGAACACTAAGGCCCAACAGTGTTTCAGTACTGGATTCGAGAGTTCCAATTTAGTGTTGAACACTAAGGCAAGAGGGGTCACGTGGCAACACGTGAGGGCGCCCTCCCTTCATTTATTCTGCTGAGATTATCGCATCTTTCAGAGCATCACGTGCCATCACGTGACGGGCATTCAAGTGCTTATATGTTAAAGCTTCTGCCGAGGGTCACGTGGGTCACGTGGGGTGCTGCCTCAAAGGGGGCTTTCTGTAGATCTCTTTGGGGGGGGTCACGTGGTGACACGTGACCCTGCCTCTATGTATGTTGTTTAGAGGATCTGTTAATCTTTTTCAGGAATTAAATTCCTCGTAGGGTTAAACCCTGACAGTAATTTCAGAGGAATTAAATTCCTACTTCCTTTTGAAGATTTATATTCTGAATAGAGTTGGACCCTGAATTTTCTGTAGGAATTAAATTCCTCATACACGTGAAGAACTAAATAGGGTTAAACCCTAATAAAAGCTTTTGAGGAATTAAATTCCCATAACACAGGGTCAAGCCCTAGTTTTATTTTAAAGGAATTAAATTCCTATAGTTCTGTGAGAATTAAATTCTCGTGCTTCCATTCCCTCTCTATGTTTTGGATCTGCATGGCAGGATTTCAACCCATTGAGAATTAAATTCTCAGCTTCAAGAGGAGATGTGCACTTTGCAAATCCTCTATCAAAGAGAGAAGAAATATGTTCTTCTGTTTTATATATCAGAGTTAAACTCTGTTGAGAATTAAATTCTCTTTTCTTTCAAGGAGCCTTCCCTTTCTTACCTAGGGTTTTCTTTTGCAGAAGATCCAAGTTCCTCGAAGTATCAAGGCTCTCTCTCCCTCTGCGTGTATCTCTCTATATATCTCTCCCTGTGTCTCTTGGCTCCTATTTATAGGAGAAGCAGCCGAATCAATTAGTTTTTGACGAATCTTCATTGAGAGGTTTGATTTGCATCCATCATTCGTTTTTGACTTTTGGATTATTGGGTGAATTTTATTCACCATTGGATTTCAAGTCCCGGGATTCTCCTTTGTTATTTCGGTTAGATTTAAAGGGGAAATCTTTCCAAACCCGAGATTTTCCCATAGATAAATGATATTCAATCATCTTTAAATCTTTAATTCGATTGGTTCCAGATAATCGCTTTCCTTTGGAAAGATTCGAATCTCTTTCAGAATTTAATTCTGTTAACGAACTGGGCTTTGAAAGCCGGTCACGTGTGACCACGTGACCCATGGTCACGTGTGGGCACGTGACCCCCTTGGAACGAGCCTTCCTCTTTCTTTTTGCGCTCTGTCTTCTGGTTGCTGCTTAACCGTCACGTGCCACCACGTGACCCCTGGTCACGTGTGAGCACGTGACCCTTGTCTGAACTCTTTTTCTTGATTTAACTGGAGAACAATTCTGATGTTTTGATTATCACGTGCCAACACGTGACCCTGGTCACGTGGGAGCACGCGACCTCTTCTGAAGCTTTTTCCTTGATTTGATCAGGAAGCGTTGGGTCTTTGCTGCTGCTTTTAAATGTCACGTGCCGACACGTGACCCAGGTCACGTGGGAGCACGTGACCCTTACTGAAGCCCTTCTCTTTGATGTAGTTGGGAAACTGAACTTGCTTTGCCGGTACTTTTGGGTGTCACGTGCCAACACGTGACTGCTGGTCACGTGTAAGCACGTGACCCTCTTCTGAAGCTTTTTCCATAAGCTTTCCTGATTTTAAATCAGGAAACAAGGATACGTCACTCGCTTCTACAATGCTCTTCTTGAGGTTCCCGAGCATAGGGACGGGACTGTGATCACAGCTCTGAGGTCGGGTCTTAGGCATAAGGAGTGACTCCGCTCCTTTGCATTAGCACAACCCTGGACCATGGCCGAGGTAAAAGCTTAGACCGAGCGGGAAATCCAACTCGAGTCCGAAGTAAACGCCAACCTACCCCGGGGCGACCAGGTCGACCAAAAGAAGAGGGGCAGAGAAGAAAAAAAGAAGATCAACCGTCCAAAGCCATACTCCCCGAAGTTCCAGGAGTATACTCCGCTCAATGTCTCTCAGACCGAGCTGTTGGAGGAGGCGAAGGGCGAGCGATTCTTCAAGTTTCTTCCGGTCACCAATAGGGCGGCCAAACGGACTCGAGGCGCCCGTACTGCGTCTTCCATAGGTCGCAGGGATACCCAACCGAGAACTGTAAACAACTCCGCGACTACATCGAGGAGTTGATTCATTCGGGTCACCTGGCGAAGTATCTACGGGAAAAGCGACATGCGGACTGGGAGCAGGAAAACCATCCCTCTCCCGGCGAATTAACGATTGGCCAAATCATGGTCGTCTCTTCGGGGGTGCACATAGGGCCGACGAGATTTGCCGCCTCCTGCCAGTCGATGGAACCAGCGACCAGCCCCGGAAGAAAAACAAAGCAGCCGAGTCCATCACCTTCACTGACGAAGACCTTCATGGAATATCTTTACCTCACAATGACCCCCTCGTGATTACAACACGAGTCTACCACTACGAGGTCCAAAGGATACTGGTCGATTCGGGAAGCTCGGCGGACATCTTTTTCTACGACTGCTTCCTGCGTATGGGACTCGGCCCGTCAGACCTGAGGCCAACCATCTACATTCTGTCGGGGTTTACTAACCACTCCATCCCGGCAGAGAGAGTGGTGTTCCCTTACAAAAAATAAATAATAAATAAAAAGCGATGGGAAAAATTCCTCAAATGGGGCATCATGTGTCCACACGTGATGCGCCTTGGAGCAAAAATTATAGGCTTTACGCTTAACAAAAAGGGCTAAAATCGAGTCTCACGTGCAGGCACATGAGTATCTATATACAAAATATATAGGCATCTTCCTAAAACAAATAACAGGCCAGAGAGGCTCACGTGTCAACATGTGATGTCTTTCTCTGGGACTGCTGCATATAAGCAAACCGGCCTAAAGTTATGGGTCACGTGCTACACGTGAGGGTCCCTAATACTTTCTGAGCCGATAGAATTAAATTCTAAATAAGAGAGATCCAAACCCTATTTGGAAAATATTTCCTTGAATCTTTCTAAACAAGAAAAATTGTACTCTGTAAATCAGAGCACCGTTGGATTAAAAATCCAACCACCAAGCTACAAAATAAGCTCTGTATGGGAAAATGTTTCCCCAATCTTTCTAAACAAGAAAGATTGTGCTCTGTAAATCAGAGCACCGTTGGATTAAAGATCCAATGGTGATTAAAAATCACCAAGTTACAGAATAAGCTCTGTATGGGAAAATATTTCCCCAATCTTTCTAAACAAGAAAGATTGTGCTCTGTAAATCAGAGCACTGTTGGATTAAAGATCTAATGGTGATTAAAAATCACCAAGATACAGAATAAGCTCTGTAAGGGAAAATATTTTCGCAATCTTGTTAAAAACAAGAAAAATGTCTTCTGTTAAATAGAAGTCCCTGGATCAAAGATCCAACGGTGGATAAAATCCCCGAATCAATCAAAAAAATCTCTCAATGAGAGATTTCCTTAACTAAATCAACAAACTTGCCTTTACTATATAAATGACTCCAGACTGAAGAGAAAAGAGGAGAGCCCCCCATAAGATTTGAGAAAATAAAGAAGAAGAGGGGTTCTCTTTGATGAAAAGAAACCCTAGGTGAGGGAAAAGACCTAGAGATCATTTTATCTCCTTTTACAAGAGTTTAACTCTTCCGAAAAGAACTTAGTTCCTCTAGTTGAGATTTGCAGAAGCAGATCTTCTCACAAGTTGAGAATTTAATTCTCATCGGGTAGATTCTGTTATGCAGTATCAAAATTCAGAGGAAAGAACTAGGTTTGAAGAATTTAATTCTTCCAAAGATATAGGAATTTAATTCTTCTGATAAAACTAGGGTTTAATCCCGCATAAGAATTTAATTCTCATAAAACAAAGGACTTGAAATTCTCAAGACTTAGCTCAAGAGCTCCATGCATATTAGCGTTTGACGCTATAACGACAGATCACGTGTTCCCACGTGAGCACCTCTGAGGAACAAAAAGGAACAAATGAGATCGGGTCACGTGATCCCACGTGACCTCCAATAGTGCTCAACACAGAAAAGAATAGGAAGATAAATCCAAAGGAGGCAGTGTCCAACTTGGGGGCGCCTCACGTGTCCACACGCGACGATTATAAGAGTCAAGTGTTTAACACTTATATGTATAGAACAAGGGAATAAACCCAAAGAAACAGCGCCCATTATTCAGGTGCCTCACGTGAGCGCTCCAAATTTCAGTGTTTAACACTGCTTGAGAGCATCACATGGGAGCATATGAGCGCCAAACAATTAGCAGTGTTTAACACTGTGAGGGGCCAATTCTAGCCCAAATTAGCCAACTCTCCTGAGGTCAAAAATCTTTTTGATCATCAATCAACCGAGCCCTCTTATACTCGTGTCTCCCTAAATCGATCTTAGTTCCAAAGATGATCAATGATCTCCCGACACATGGCATCTAAGATGGTGTTCGTCCCACCATGATCTCTCCCTTCAATCTGGAGTTCGGTTCAAGGCTACATCTCTCCACACCTCTGATATATGTCGTTGTAATTCTTCAACGATGTCAGAGAGGTGGAGGGTCCCGACAACCAACAGCTCTTGGATGCACTCTCAAACCTATGAGCATACCTCAATGGACCTTAATGTCCTTAAACTAGCTGTGGACCGTAACGTCCTTAAATTAAAACGATAGAGTCCAAATGCTCTTTCATTGGATCAAAAGTGATCCCGAACCCCTGTTAAGTAGATCTTAATCCAATATCGGATAAACGTATCCTTAACAAATATTTAAGTCGATCTTAATCTCAAATAAGGTTAACGGTCCTTAAATCAAACTAAACCCAAATATAAGAAAATACGGATTTGGACTAATCCACGCCCTACGGGCGACAACACAAATTAGTTTTCGTATACAATCCACGGGCAATCAAAAATAAAACAAACACACACGACACGAAGTGACCTTCTGGAGTAGGAGAAAATGGTTATCGTTATGCAGTAACGTAATTAACTGCAGAGGCTTGCGCCTGCAGGGAAGAGCGTCTCCACAATAAAAAACCCTCACAACGAGGGGGAATCTGACGAAATCTGCTACAACGGCCGTATCTGTTTAAACCTTCGATAAACGGCGCCATAAATCAACTTGGCATCTTCGGAGAGATAGACAGATAAATCCAAATAGTATCTGCCCCTAAATTCAGGCAAGACGATCCATTCGGGATCTGTCTCTGTTTTCGGCGGTAAACAGATTCTGGCACGTCCGGTGGGACCTCTTTCTCTTTCCACTCCACACTTTGTGTGTCGTGTTCGTGAACAAATCACGGTTTAATATGGTTTCCCCTGGATTTGAGGTACTAAGATTTGGTATCTTGGTCCATGCAGAAGAGAAGATGACATCGATGGCTTCCAACTGCACCAATTGCAACAACTCTCACTCCGTCGCTGCTGGAGGAGTGACTTATGGGCCCCAAGCGGCCTCCATCTTCGCAATGCCGGTGGAACAGGTGACTCAGGCCACCATTGGAGCTACTGTTTACACAAAGGTTCGCAAGCGCACCCCGATCACGGCATTAATCAACGCCAGGGTGAAACCGGGAGAGACCTGGGTTCAATACGCAATTCGGTGGCGCAACCTATGGTCAAAGTGTGAACAGTAGAAGAAGCTCCTGCTGTGGGCATGTTTGTGGGGACCCTTGATTCTCAGGCAACTATATCCCAGTTTATGATGTTCTTCAAGCCGACCACCTTCAAGGCCTTGATTGACAAATTGGCCCAAATGGACCAGATGGGCCATAGGCCGTCCTATTCAAAGACAGATCTTTGAAATGGAAAAGGGCAAAGGGAAAGCGACCTTCGTCGCCAACGCTCAACAACAACTGAGTGACCCGAAACCGGTTATTCGCCAAAGCAGCAGATCGCGAGCCCTTGAAGAGAAGTTGAGATGTCCTTACTCATTTTCCGAGATAAAACAAGAAGACTATTCGAGCTAGCGGTGCGCAACAGGCTCATCACTCTACCGGACCCGAGACGCCCACTGCAATCGGGCGACGTCAACAATCCCAATTACTGCCCCTACCACCGAATAGTGGGCCACCCAATCGAAGATTGCTACGTCTTTAAAAACTGGGTTGAAGGCCAGTACCACCAAGGTAAGTTTGCGTTGTCCGAAAACTGGAACGTAAACCCGCCGCAGCAGCACGCTCCTAAAAAGGTGGATACGCCGGGAGCATCGTGCTCATTTGTGGAAGAAGCTCCGTGGGAAGTTGTCTTTTCGGCTAAAACTAAAAGAATACTGAAGGATCTTTAAGCATGTTCGGCGATTAGGTGGAAGAGCCCGCTGGAGCCTGAGATTATTGACGGAATGCTGAAGCGCGCCCAACGCTGAAAGTTGGTTACGATGGACAAAACCTTCAGGCCAAGCCTCCGAAGTCTTCAAAGAAAAAGAAGAAGGCCAAGAAGCCCGCCCATCTCGACGACAATCGTACGGGTCTCCAGAAATACATCGATGCACTGGAGCAATACAATCAAGAGGCACGGACTCCAGTTACATTGGAAGAATTCTTCAAGCATGTTCTTAAGAACGGAAACGGCGACGCTGATGAAGGAGACGAATCTTCAGAAGAGCCCGAGGATTATGTGGCGAGCTGCTACATGATCTCTCACTCGTCGATAAACGACAAAGAAGCTCCTGACAAAGAGAAACTGGGGGCAGATCCAGAACCAAAATTTATGGAACCTTTAGATGACCTTATCGACAAGCTGCTGAACGGAGCTCTTCAAAAGAGCAAAACTGATCGAGAACGTGAAGCGGCCATTTACGAAAAGGCCAAGCGTCGGCATCAAGCTGAAGAAGCTCCGGTGATGAGAAGCCATAAAGTACCTAAACCGGATCAAAGTGCCCTTGCCACCAGCAAGAGCAGAATCAAGATAAGGAAGCAGTTTGCCAAAACTCTGTCAATGGGAATGAAACTGCCAACTTTCAAAGAAAATACTTCCGAGAGTACGTGCCTCGACGAACCGGATGTACATCTGAACTACTGCTTATACCATCGGAAGGTTACGCATCCTACCGAAAAGTGTAATGCCTTCAAGAAGTGGTGGCAGAGATATGTTGCCTATCGACAACAATTTAAGCGAATGAAGCGCAAAGCCTATCGGGAACAGAGAAGCGCGATAGACGAGCGTGAAGGAACAGCCGGTAACTGTTATATGGTTGATGCCATCCCGACAAGAGCAAAACCTTAAGTTCTTACCTTCAGGAGCGATTTGAACGAAGAAATAGCCCTCGGCCCTCTTTTCAAGGAATCCACCTCTGAAAAAGAAGAGGAGATGAAGAACTGTGAGAACATTCAGCTGCGTAACCGTACATTGCCTGAAAAGAATCTCGGACCTTCAAATAAAGGTTCGGGAAAAAAGGACAAAGGAAAGGAAGAAGTCCTTGAGGAGATTGCTCTCGATGATAGAGTTGTTGAAGAGCTCACAGCTAAGGATCCGCTCAAGAAGAACAAGGTGGATTACAATGTCCCGGCGCATCTGAGAAAGATACCTTCACAATTGAGTATCTTAGATGCCCTTCTCATGTCTAAAGAGGCACGGGATTCCCTGATCAAGACGTTACAAGAGCCCGACCAGTTTCAAGCCTTCCTGGCGGAAGAAAAGATGAAGGACAAGCTGGAAGAAGTCTACACGGCTGATATCACCTTCAGCGATGAAGACCTCCTTCTCGGAACGTGCGAGCACAACCGTCCGCTATATGTAACCGGGTATTGCCACGACATCAAGATAGAGAAGATCCTGGTTGATAACGGGTTCTCCGTCAACCTTCTCAATGTAAGAGTACTAAAGGAGATTTGCATGCACGTTCAGCACTTGGCTCGGGATAAAATTACCATCTCCGGTTTTGACTCCCAATCGTCACAAACGCTCGGGTCTGTAATACTAACATTACGCTTCGGGCTGCTCGTCATTGACATCAAATTCCATGTTATTGACGCCAAGACTCGCTACAACGCTTTGCTCGGCAGGCCTTGGTTACATGAGTACAACATCATCTTTTTTACACAACATCAATGTATGAAGTACTTCAAGGACGGTCTCAAGTACACAGTTACAGGGGAGCTGAACCCCTTCTCCGTAAATGAAGTTCGCAAATATGAAGACGCCAAATACTTCTTACCAGACTTCGAAGACATGGAAAGATGTCGCAAACCAGAGAATAAACAAAAAGCCATCGCCACTATCCCGATATTCGGGAGCGATACCGAAGAAGATGAAGAGATGGTCTACTCGGGAACCCCAAGGCAATAGGCTAGGACCGTCTACTCCTATGCCGGTCTTTGGCAGTGTCTCTGAGGATGAGGCCAACACAGTGTTCTCCGTCCGCCCGTCAATGCAGATCTTTGTTGGAACTGACCAGAGTTTATAAATTACCATGGTTCCACGGCGGTATTACAAAGAACTTGATACACTTGATACGTACTGTCACACCCAGCTTCCCAGTATACGGCGAAGGGGACACGACTGGTCCGCTACGTATTTACTCAGAAGCAAATACGCTAAGCGTAGCTAAGCAATATAAAAGAAAATATACACAAGAGATAAGGTATAATAAAAACAACTTTATTTATTAACATTCTTTTGTACAATGCATGAAAAGGAAATACAACTGAAATAAAAGCAATGCCTAAACAATGGCATGACAGGAAATTAAAGGTACTGAAAAGAAAATGTATAATGTCTAGAGCTCAGGGTCTTCGCTGTACTGATCCAAGTCTTCTGCAGTTGGCTCGATCTCTGACGGTTCCAAATCACCTGACGACATTCAAAGAAGAAAGAAATAGAATGTCGTCAGCGAACATATCGCTCGGTAGGTCCCAAAGATAAGAGGAGAAATAGAATGAGCAGAGAGTAAGAGAGAGAGAAGCTTTTACAGTTGTATTATATTGTTATATTGTTGTATTTAGTGTTAACGCTGTTGTTTGTAGCTTGGTACAGAAGGATGCCAGTGTATACGAGAGGAGTCTCACTTGCTCTGGAGACTAAGGTATCAGGAACTCAAGAAACCGTTGGGCCACGGTACAACAGCAACGGAATACAGGTTATGTGTCTTAATCTTACCGTCTCGTGCCATTTTTAACACTTTTCGTATCAATCTACCTCTTAAACCCCGTAGTGTTTTGATTGTATTGTTTGTCTTGTAAATTGTATTGATTATATAATTGGTTGACTGACCGAAACCATGATATCAGTAAACGAATGTAACCGTAGAATCATGTAAATGGAATAACTGGAGAACCATGTAAATGGAATGTATATCCATGGTTCGGTTCAGTCAAGTTGTATAGATTGATAATTGGATTCATGGATTCAGGTTGAATTGTAATATTGAAAATTGTAGATTGTAGATTGTACTTGAATCATATTCAAGTCAGATTATACTGAGACTCAAACTGAGTCAGACAATCAGCAAAGTAACTTGAAGTCCTGATTGTTTTTATTAATTTGTCTACCTTAGATAGGCAAACACCCACTTCTCCGGCTCCCAGATGCTCAAGAGATTGGTTCCGCTTAAACCTATGTTTACTAGGGTCCTTAGGGTAATTTATAGAACTTGAGGGTTTTTTATGTAAAAATACTTTTATATACTTTTTCAAAATATACCCCACGCATTTATTATTCGTCTTTAGGGTTGTAATGAATGTGGATTTTATATTGTGATATTTCTAATGAAAATATCATAAATTCAGAAATAAAGGTATTTATTTATAATATTGATTTATATGGAATTCGTGGTATTTTAGTGTAAAATTGATTCTTGTGATTTTTAGAAAAAGGTGGAATATTTATATCATAACAAAATAGGTATTTTAATGATAAATATACATATATTTATAAAAAATAATTTTAATATATTTTTTATATTCTAAAAATCTCATTTTCTTAAGATGTCGTATTTTAAATCTTTCGAGACCGAATGCTCCTTGCGGAGGTCTGAAATTAACACTACTAAGTCCGAGGATGTGCGATAATCCGCACCATCCCGAACGGGTTCCCCAAAATGGGTTGTAGCGGCGCTTTGCAAAGATTGTATAAATACTAATCCTTTAGAAAACGGTTTTATGAAGTAAGTGGTATTTATTTGTAAAGATGTCAATTTTCCGTATTCTATGTTCTAGGGTCTCCTAAATCAACTATACTATTCCTAACTGGTCTAAAACGACAAGTTGTGAGATGCCTCAAATCGTCTCATCATCGCCGATTGTGGCCAGGTAAGTACAAGTGAAGAAAGGAGGGATCCGCTCATGAATCACCGTGAGACGGGCCTTTTAATGTTACCTTTCTCACTTGCCTAGCCTAGACACCACAAAGTCAGGTTTAGATAAATGACTGATGTCCACAACTTATTCTATTTTCATAATAAGTGGTATTTATTTAAAAAGTATATCAATACTAAATCTTTTAGAAATGGTTTTATTTAGTAAAGGGTATTTAAATGAAAATGTTCGTTTTCCCGTATTCTGAGTTCTCGAAGGTATCGTGTTAGGTTGTATATAAGTGTGTGAGGAGGTAGGTCGTTATCTCGTGATCTACTTTAAAGGTATAGCAAGTTTAATGGGGTTAAATGTAGAATTGAAACAATGTGGTATTTTAGTGAAAAATACGATAAATTGAAATAGCCATCATTTCATGTGATGAAACTTGATCAATTTGGTTGATTAGTGTTTAATAATCAACATGAGGAAGTTTAAGTATGATTGTATTAGTGAGAAGTGGAATTTTATAGGAAACCGAATCGAAAATCGGATTTGTTCCGATTCCGTCGGGTTTTTAAAACCGTATTTTTTAGATAGAAGAGATAGATAGAAAATGAGACTTATGGTTTTAGGACACACAAGAGGGTGAGAGGGAAGTAGTGGAATCGCCGATGTGTTGCGTCGTCGCCGGTAGTTCCTAAAACGATCGCCGGAAGTTTGCTGTAGATTTCGCCGGAGCTTCGCCTCGAGCTTGTTTTCAAAGTACACAAGTTTTCTTGGAATTTTGAGAGAGTGGGCTCAGAATTTTGGGGTGAGAGGGTAGAGGGTAGGGGTGGTATTTATAGGGTTAGGCTAGGGTTAGGGTAGGTGAAAAGTTAAAATGAAAAATGTGATAAAATGTATTAAAAATGTATTAAAAGTGGAGTAATTGGGGTTTTAAAAGAGTTCTAGAAATGGTCTGAGGCTGAAATTTTGCAGGTGCATAGGGAATATGAAAAGACACAACTTTCATGTTGGGGTCGTCGCCGGAATCGGCCGACTCCGCCGTGACTCGGTCGGAGGACTGAGTCGGCCGAGTCGGGGCCGATTTGGCCAATTCCCGGCCGAGTCAGGCTGCCGGGATCCTCCCGGCGGTTCATCTATCCTCTGGCAATGTTACACCTTTGGGTGTAGTGGGGTTTTTGTGAGATATGCACGTGTAAACTCTTGGTATTCTAAAGCTTCAAAATAAAAATAATATTAAAAATAATGTGAGGTATGAGATTTGAACTCTGGTGGCTTGGTTCAGCAGTGCAAGGTATTACTAATGAGCTACAAGCTCCTTCTTGTAATTATGGAGCTAATTAATTATTTAAAGTAATAACAGTAAATGTAAATACCCCAAGTATACACTAATTTTAAAGCAAATTTTTGTACACTAAAAATGGAGTTGTTACATTCTTTTAACTTGTAATTAAAAAGCAAAATAATTACTTATAACTTGTGCTCAGGCTAAAATACCCCTTTATGGATTTTTGAATTTTTTTGTAAAAATTTGTATTGGAAATTTGAGGTTGTTACACGTACAGCGTGCAAGAGCTGCAGACCTTCTACGTCCCTCCTAAGCAAAAGGATGAGAAGGCGATCCTTTTCTATCAATCCACGGAGACTAAAGTGGAGAAAGAAGTATGGCACGGCGCCGAACCTGCGCTCGACAGGCTGCAACCAATCCGTTTGCCCAGGTACTACGCAGAGGGACTGAAAAGGCTATTGAGATGCCAGGATGTACCCTTCAAATAGACTGCTCGACAAGCCCAGTTCTATAACAAGATTTGGAACGTTCCTGGGACTCAGCGAAAGATGCCCAACGGAAGAATGTAGATGACTGGCCTTGATTTGTTCAATCCAAGAAACGGGAGCGATTCCATGGCTGCCATGTCATAAATAACTCCGGTGGAGAAGCAAATGCATTTCCAGATAGCGTTGAGGTCGAACCAGAGCGAGATCCCGCCGTGAGAATACCAAGCCTGTCATTCGAACAGCAGATTGACAAGCTGATAAGAGAAGCGGGTCAAAAGGTTTGGGATGGCCATAGCCGTGAAATGGCCATTTACGAGAAAGCCAGAACACAGCGTATTATTTAACAGGCCACGGAAGGAGAAGGCGAAGATGTCTTTCACCGTTATCCTGCTGTGCGTTCTTGTGGCAAGAAAAAAGCCCGACGTAGGAGTAAAAGTAAGATGAAGAACGGGGACGGCATTCAAAAACAGCGAAGCGGATCCAAGAAGCTGCGCGAGCGAGAAAAAGTCAGCTGGAATCCGTCTTTTATGAAAAAGATAGGTCGGGAGTACTCTTTCCCTCAAGACAAGACGAGGAAAATATTCGACCTTGTCATAAAATATCAAATGATGATGCTTTCGAAGTCTCAGCGTCCCGAACAAATAGACGAGGCCTATCATCCGGATTACTGCTCCTACCACCGAGTAGTAGGACATCCTCTTGAACACTGCTTCACCTTTAAAGACTGGGTTGAATATCAGTATCAGCAAGGCAGGTTTGCTCTATCCAACAGTTGGAGGGTAGCCCCGCCACGAAAGCATGAGCCGAGAGCAACCTACATTGCGAGGGAAAGTCTAGATCAACATCAAGCTTGGAAACGAGCTCGTGCCTGCCATATGATAACATTCTCAAAGGAGGGAGAGCACGAGAATATGGACGACTTCTCCCAGTGCTTCGCAAATGAAGATGAGAACGAGGTGATCTCGGAATTTCCACCGGCACCAAAAGAGCTGGAAGATGGGATACACACCACAGCAGACAACTTGAGAAAAATCGATTTTGGGACGGCAAACGACCCAAGGCCAACGTTCGTCAGTGAGCTGCTGTCTGAGAAACGGGTTAAAGGACGTGCTTTTACAGTATAAAGACTGTTTCGCATGAAACTATTCCGAGATGCCAGGATTAGATCCAGAGATAGCTGTGTATAAACTGGCGATATCGTCGGACGTCAAGCCAGTCAAACAGGCGCCAAGAAGAATGCGGCTCGAGCTTGAGATGAGTATCAATGCCGAAGTCAAAAAGCTAATCGACTCTGGCTTCATCCAAGAAGTTCAATACCATGACTGGATCGCCGATATCGTTCCAGTAATGAAGAAAAATAGGACAGTACGCATCTGCGTAGATTTTTGAGATCTCAACAAAGCTTGTCCGAAAGATGACTTCCCAGTGCCTGTTACCGAGCTGATGATTAATTACACATCCACCCATGAAGTCTTCTCCTTCATGGACGGATCCTCAGGGTACAACCAAATCAAAATGCATCCTGAAGACCAAAAGCAAACTGCTTTCCGGACTCCGCTGGGCATATTCTGCTATAGAGTGATGCCATTTGACCTGAAGAACGCTGGCGCCATCTACCAGAGGGCCATGATAAAGATCTTCGATAACCTCGTACATGAGATTGTCGAATGTTATATCGACGACCTTATGGTTAAAAGCAAATCGTATGAGGAACACCGGGAGCATTTGAAAATAGTGTTCCAGCGTATTCGGAAATACAATCTGAAGATGAATCCTCTGAAATGCGCGTTTGGAGTTTCTTCGGGCAAATTCCTAGGATTCATCGTACGACACCGGGGAGTCGAAATAAACCCGTCAAAGATCAAGGCGATTATGGAAATGCCTTCGCCAAAAACTCTTAAGCAATTGCGCTCTCTCCAAGAAAAGCTCGTGTATATCCGGCGGTTTATAGTAATCTCTCTGGCAAATGCCGCCCCTACAGTCATCTAATGAAGAAGGGGACCCCGTTCGTTTGGGATCGTAAATTCTAAAGCGCACTGGACGAAATCAAGCAATATCTGCAGAACCCGCCGGTACTGACCGCGCCGGTCAAGGGAAATCCCCTCATCCTGTACACAACAGCCCTTGAAAGTTCGTTAAGCACGTTATGGGCACAGGAGAACGACCAGGGGAAGGAGAGAGCTCTCTATTATTTGCGTCGAGTTCTCCTGAGGGCAGAAAATAACTACTCCCCCATCGAAAAGCATTGCCTGGCACTGATTCACAGTAACGAAGCTCCGGCATTACGCCTTGGCATATGAGATCTATCTCATATCAAAGGTGAATCCTCTCAAGTATTTGATGTTAAGAGCCATACTAACAGGAAGACTTGCCAAATGGGCCCTCCTCTTGATGGAGTTCTCGATAGTATATCGACCCCTCAAAGCAATAAAGGTCAGGCCATCTTCGATTTTCTCGCTGAGCATCCGATACCTACCGACTCTCCCTTGAACTGCGAGTTGCCGGACGAACACGCGTTTGACGCAATTGACGGGAAGAAAGAAGGGAATGATACCCGATGGGAACTCTACTTCGATGGAGCGTCCTCCTTGAAAAAACGAAATCAAAACACCCCCATGATTAAAGCCGGGGTGGGCCTTATCTTTGTGACTCCACAAGGAGGGATAATGCGTTTTGCCCTCTCTTTAACAGAACCGAGAACAAACAATGAAGCTGAGTATGAAGCTTTGATAACAGGTCTTGAGATTGCTGTCTACATGGGCATTGAAAGCCTTCTCATATATGGAGACTCCCAACCGGTCGTTAGCCAAGTAAATGACAACTACCAGACATGCAAACCAGAACTAATCAGGTATGGTGAAAGGGTGCAGCAATTGCTGACGCAAATCCCTTCTTACATCCTGAAAAGCATACCGCGTGCAGAAAATAGCAAGGCAGATGCGTTAGCCAAGCTCGCTAAAGAACCGACCGACGAAAACCTCGATGACGTAAGGATCATTGTGCAAAGCCGCCGGATTCTCGCACCAACAGAGATATCTCCGAAGACGTCTAGAGAAGAGGAAGCAACCGAACAAGCGGCCCTCAAATTAGTGGATGAAGAAAAGATGAAGGATTGGAGAGAAGTCTTTATAGACTACTTCAAATCCCATCGAACGCCCGAAGACGCGTCGTTAAGACATCAGCTCATGAAGCGAGCCCTGTCTTTCGCCTTCGTCAATGGTACTCTTTATAAGAGATCGTTCGATTGTGTACGGCTGAGATGCCTGGGACCAGAAGAAGCAAAAATGGTTGTTCAAGAAACTCATGACGGACTTTGCGGTTCTCATCAAGCCGGAAAAAAATGAAGCTAAAAATCAAAAGGATGGGCTACTATTGGCCCGCAATGATTCAGGACTGCCTCGAATATGCGAAGCAATGCCACTCGTTCCAAATTCATGGGGACTTCATCCACCAGCATCCGAATTCACTACACGCAACATTGGCTAGCTGGCCATTCGAAATATGGGGAACCGATATAATCGGGCCCATCGAACCGGCATCATCCAAGGGACATCGGTTTATATTGGCAACGATAGATTACTTCTCCAAGTCGGCAGAAGCAATACCGCTAAGAGAGGTGAAGACGGAGAACATCCTCCATTTCTTCAAGACACATGTCATCTACCGGTTCGGCACTCCACGACGGATCATCTCGGATAATGGGCCGGCCTACAGAAGCCATAAGATCAGCTGCTTTGCACCGCAGCATAAAATCGATTGGAGATATTCTTCAGTCTATAACCCCCGAGCTAACGGTTTAGCTGAGGCTTTCAACAAGACCTTGACATAGATCATAAAGAAAACGGTGTCCAGAAATAAAAAGAACCGGCACGAGAGATTGCATGAAGCTTCCTGGGCCTATCGGACTACGTTCAAGACGGCCACGAACACAACGCCATTTGCGTTAGTATTCGGCACGGAAGCGGTATTTCCCTTGGAGATAGAGCTACCCTCTCTACGAGTGGCGGTTCAGTACGAACTAACGGACGAAGAGAATGCTCATATTCGGCTTGAGGAGCTAGACGCCCTTGATGAAATTCGTCTCATAGCGCAGCAAAACCTAGAGGCTTACAAAACGAGGATGACGCGTTCATACGAAAGATTGACTAGGCCGAGAACATTCCGCCAAGGTGAATTCATGTTAGTCGTAAAAAAACCTATGATCTCCAACCGTGCCAAACGGGGGAAATTCGAGCCGAACTATGAGGGCCCGTACATCATAGACAAGGTCTACCAAGGTGGGGCCTATTTGCTCATGGATATGCATGGCGAAAAACCCTTCCGGCCAATAAACGGCCGGTTCCTTAAGAAATACTACGCTTGACAAGCCACGGTTCAGGTTAGTGATGGATGGCGACGCTCGTGTCCGCTCGCTATCTCCCTGAGTCCAAACTCTATATGTAGTATCCAGCGAAATCTCGCCTCGAAATACAACAGATCAAGATGTCCTTAAACTAGCTATGGACCGCAACGTCCTTAAACTAACAATGGACCGCAACGTCCTTAAACTAGCTATGGACCGCAACGTCTTTAAACTAGCTATGGACCGAGATGTCCTTAGACTAATGACGGACCGTGATGTCCCTAAACTAAATGCGCCGCCTCAAAAACTTGGCGACAGTGGAATCCAGGTCCACTCCTAGCAGTGAGGATTGCAACTTAAGTCCCTCTGGCTCCGCAGCTACTCCGGTTGGCGAAGTCCCTCCGCAAAAAAAAGGTATGTCCAAAAGCAAATGGGCACAGATGAAAAACCGAAAGGGCTCCGTGAGTAAAAACAGCAGGACTGCTGGCGAGTTCGTGAAAACCCGAAAGGGCGCAGACTCGTAAAAAAAACTCATGCACACTTGCGAGGTCCTCTCGACCTTGTGAGGAGAAAACACCTACGTGAGATCCTTACGACTTACAAGGGAGCAACACACTTAGGCATCCCCACGATTCCTAAGGAGAAATTACACTTACGAGATCCTCACGACTCGTAAGGAGAATCCCCCTTATGAGACCCTCACGGCTCATAGGATTCGAAAGCCTTAAGTTACAGGGATCTGAACCTGTTCTTAAGCCATCACATCCCCAGTTTGCCCTACAAACGGTTCAATATTGACCCTTGTATACAATCCACGGGCGCGAATAAACGTTTCCCCCACCAAGCCCCACCAACGACGAGAAATGTCCTCATATGGTGAACGACACTTGTAAGTCCTCTCGACTTATAAGGAGAAAACACTCTTGTAAAATCCTTACGACTTATAAGAGAACATACACTTAGGAATCCTCACGACTCCTAAGGAGAAACACACCTACGAGATCCTCATGACTCGTAGGGAGAAACATCTTTATGAGACCCTTACGGCTCATGAAGTCAAAAGCCTTAGTCGGCAGGATCCTAACTCTGTTTGCTAAGCCACCTTTGTTCGAATTGACAAAGGCAAACGATAATTCGCTCCTGGCAACAATCCCACCGGTAGCGATGCTGATGCCTAGGTTGGTATCAAATTCCAAGTCCTTTCACGGCAAATGATGATTCGCTCCTGGCCATATTCCAGTCGCAGCGATGCTGATACTAAGATTGGTATCAGATTTCAAGCTCCATACTCGCAGCAAAAATCAGCGAGCCAAAAATGCATATGAAATAGCCGAAATGATAGGGCAATTCGCAATAAAAATCAGCGAGTAAAATATATGCATATAAAAATAGCCGAAACGTTTGGACAACTCGCAATAAAAAGGCAGCGAGTAAAAAGAAAAATACAGCCGAAATGATTGGGCACCGCGAAAAATAGCCGAAATGATTGGGCAATCGCGACTTTCGCGATGTAAAAGCTGAAATGGTAGAGCATTGCGGAAAAAAACAAAAAAAATGAATGAAACTTTTGCCCTACAGGTGAGATCACATCGACCCCTGTATACAATTCATGGGCACAAACGAAAAGGGAACCATATCGTCCCACCAGGCTCCGTCAAAGGGAAACCAGATTTCAATGGCTACATGTACAGCCTAGAAATCAACAACGGCGTTCCTTCTCGTTCCAACCAGAAGCAGATACGACGTCAGCTACCTCGGGGCCACGAAAAAGTCCTTTAGTTCCAAATCTCGACGGTTCACAGACAGCTTAGAGACTACCTCGGAGCCATGTCAAAGTTCCCTAGTTCCAAATCTCGACGGTTCACGGACAACCTAGAGACTACCTGGGAACCATGGCAAAGTCCCTAGTTCCAAGTGTCGACGGCGGCATCCGCAGCTTAGAGATCAAAAACAACGTTCTTCCTCGCTCCAGCAGGATACATGCGCGACATCAACAAACAGAGCCATGACAAAGTCCCCTAGTTCCAAATCTCGGCGGTTCAAAGATAACCTAGAGACAATGTCAACCAATGAAGCAAAGGAAGATCCCTAACTTCAGGGTCTTGACGGCACCTCAAATGAGACCTGAAAAGATTATCGGAGATCATCCCACACCAGCGCTGAGTGTTCATGAATCATCGGGGCTCCCAAACTGAGCCTAACCTCAAGTAAAAATCGACATGGAATATCCGTAACGCTTGCTCTTTCGATGGTAATACTACCTGGAAGATTACTTGAAGACGTCTTGTCCAGCCCCCGAAGGGATCAGAGACACCACAATCGCGGGGCTACCCGAACAGCAAGATTGCATATCGGCCAACGCGACGGTGCGACGGGTAAAAAACCCTAGTACCACAGATCCTAACGGACTTCTATTAGCAGGAGTTAACTGTGACGTTAGGACATCTTTGCGAGAACTGCTCGGTTCGTCTCGACTCGTGAGGAAATTAGTGTCCTTGCGAGAACTGCTCGATTCGTCTCGACTCGTAGGGAAAAACCTTAGGCAATGGGGATAAGGACCTGTTTCCTAAGCACTGGGGATATACAAGTCGGTCAAAGATGGACTGTTGCATACTATTCACGGGCCACACTTTCCAAAGTCGAATATCGACAAGGAGGGAAACAACCACTTACGAGTCTTCTCGACTTGTAAATGGGAAAAATTCTCTTGTGAGATCCTTTCGACTCTCAAGAGAAAACACACTTAGGAGTCCTCACGACTCATAGGGAGAAAATACACCTACGGGATCCTCTCGACTCGTAGGGAGAAAAGTCTTTATGAGATCCTTACGGCTCATAAAGTTGAAAAGTCTTAGGCGGCAGACCTAAACCTGTTTCCTAAGCCATCACTGCCCTGCAATGAGATCAAGATAGACTATCTATAAGACATATTTGCTAAAAAGACACGACAGTACAACTGCATATGTGCTTAAATGTAAATGGTGTCCAAAACGTGCTGATTTATGTACGACACTACAATAGCGCTCGCACTTAAAAGAAAATTCCTAAGGGTGAAGTATAAAAGCTCATGTACAGAGGTGAGATACACGTACGAATATATGATGAACATAAAACATTCAACAGAAAATAATAAGAGAAATATATCGATATAAATATACTATTCTACAGGGAAAAGATCACCAAATATGGGATCATAGATACAGGGGTTAACAAAACAAAATACAAAGTTCTCCAATTCCTTTTCTGCCTTCTCCACCATGTTGAAGCGACGGTTTTCGCGAGGAGTCGCTCCCCACCGATTAGCGTCGTGCTCATCAGCGAAAGCAGACATGATGGCCCGCCGGGCTCTTATCTGACTCAGTAAATGAACCGAACGATCCTTCAGAGCACGGGTAATTAAGTGTGCCTTATGCAAACACTCAATTTTGTCCTCCGCCGTATCAAGAATCGCCAGAGTCATCTCCGTCGGATAAAGGGGAATATCAGCAAGCACGGACAAGAAAATCATCCTGAGCCAAATGGAACCCATGGGAAGAGGAGAGCCCCTACGGGCCAGGAGTTCGTACAGTGCCGCGTCACATTGGTCATCAGTGAAAAGAGGATCCGCTAACCGCGCGGCAAAACGAGGAACAATCTCCTCGATAGGCACCTTCCAGGGTTGCCGACGAGCGTGGGGACGGTTGCAAGCTATAAACTTTGGTTTGTTTCTCAATATGATCACACTAAGGTCTAAATGGTTCTCTCTCTGTGAAGAAAGAAGAAGACGTAGCTTCGGGTTATAAAGAGAGACATTCAAGGCTATACACAGAAAATGACATGCATGGTGGAACTATTCTCAAGGCCTAAAAAAAGGGGAGCATAGGAAAAAAAAAGAGTGACTCATTGGAATCAGAGTAGGGAGGCGAAATGACCTCATCAGCAGAGCCTCACGCACATGGCACGTGAGCACCCATGTTGATCCTTTTGAAAACTAAAGCAGCACCGCACGTGCATAACACGTGAACGCCGGCGCTAGTTCAGGATGAAAATCCCCAACAACGCCTTATGCGCAAAACACGTGAATGCCAACAACAGTATAATGACACTTCATGCAGAATACATGTGAGCAAAAAAGGGGGAAATAGGAAGTTTTATCATTCATGCTCTAAGAACTTATACATGGAATAAAAAAAACAAAAGAAAATGTTTACAATGGTAAAACACTTGATCCCCGACATGGATTGAGGAATTCAGAAGTAAGGCCGAGTAAAATGCTTCTGGCTTTTCTGACCATTTTTGCATGCATCTTCTCACGAACGCAAGCGTCAGGATTCTCGCTGATGTCATCCGTCCTCTGATAGGCAGAGATTATCGTCGTTTGTTGGAAAACTTGATGTAAGATATCAACAAGACCATCCCGCCGCCTCTTCGAGATCAAGCCAATCAGATGTACTGAGTGCACCATCTTCGGCATCATCAAGCGCCTCAAGCGGCATGGCTTCGTTAAATTCAGGAAGTGCTTCCCAAATCCCCCCACGATGATCTTCAATAGAGCGGAACGACGGGGGAGTAATCGACCGTTGTATTCATCGAAACGACGCATAAGCTCAGCGCATTGGGCATCCGTAAACTCCTGGTTTTAACAGCGGCCTTGGACGCGAATGTCTTCATACGAGATAATTTCGTCAAGATCATACAGATAAGCGGCCATAGTATCTGAAAAGAAAAATCAGTGAGAGTTTAGTAATCAAAATAATCAAGAAAGTGCTTATTGTGAGAATAAAAAAGATTCTCATTAAACGGACACGGGAGTTTAAATAACTCTTGACATCCTCATAGAGAAAACAAGTTCTGTTAAAATACCCAACAAATTTGAATTTGTACAAGTAAGGAAAAATCCTATGAAAATATGTTCAAGAACACCAGGGAATGAAATTTCCGAGGGGTCCTATTGATCTTCAGAGCAAACCTCTTTGGTGAGGAATTAAATTCCTTTTGAACGATGGAATTAAATTCCAGAAACCCCTATGAAGAGGAAATGAAAAAATAAAATGCCATGAATCCTTAAAAAACAGAGGAGGAAAGCCCAAGGTATTGAGGTTTACTACTCAAAGATCACGTCTTTGGATCTCTGAGAGATGTGTTTCAGAAAGAGAGCAAAGCTCTTATGGTGGATTTAAAATCCAAGGAATTTTTTTAAGGGTTTCTTTGTTCAAGATCTTTACCTAAAAAAGAGTGTCTTTTTCTGACAGAGTTCAACTCTGGAATTGCAATGGGCAGAGAACTAAGCTCTGAAGAAGAGAATTGAATTCTCAAAGAAGGCAAGGAAGAAGATGAAAGAACATTGGCTTCTCAAAGACCGAACCCTTGCATTTATAAGACGTGACAAGGGCGGTTCACCTCCCCTTTCCCTTAGGCAATCCAACGGCTGTAAAGGTGACAATATTGCACTCAGGTGCAAGCCACGTGTGAACAACGCTGTGGGGGCATTTGTTCCCTTACAAAAAATAAATAATAAATAAAAAGCGAGGGGAAAAATTCCCCCAAATGGAGCATCATGTGTCCACACGTGATGCGTCTTGGAGCAAAAATTATAGGCATTACGCTTAACAAAAAGGGCTGAAATCGAATCTCATGTGCAGGCACGTGAGCATCTATATACAAAATATATAGGCACCTTCCTAAAACAAATAACAGGCCAGAGAGGCTCACATGCCAACACGTGATGCCTTTCTCTGGGATTGCTGCATATAAACAAACCGGCCTAAAGCTATGGGTCACGTGCTACACGTGAAGGTCCCTAATACCTTCCGAGCCGATATAATTAAATTCTAAATAAGAGGGATCCAAATCCTATTTGGAAAATATTTCCTTGAATTTTTCTAAACAAGAAAGATTGTGTTCTGTAAATCAGAGCACCGTTGGATTAAAAATCCAATGGTGCTAAAAAATCACCAAGCTACAGAATAAGCTCTGTATGGGAAAATGTTTCCCCAATCTTTCTAAACAAGAAAGATTGTGCTCTGTAAATCAGAGCACCGTTGGATTAAAGATCCAATGATGATTAAAAATCACCAAGATACAAAATAAGCTCTGTATGGGAAAATATTTCCCCAATCTTTCTAAACAAGAAAGATTATGCTCTGTAAATCAGAGCACCGTTGGATTAAAGATCTGAGGGTGACTAAAAATCACCAAGATACAGAATAAGCTCTGTATGGGAAAATATTTTCTCAATCTTGTTAAAAACAAGAAAAAAGTCTTCTGTAAAACAGAAGTCCCTGGATTAAAGATCCAACGGTGGATAAAATCCCCGAATCAATCAAAAAAATCTCTCAATGAGAGATTTTCTTAACTAAATCAACAAACTTGCCTCTACTATATAAAGGACTCGAGATTGAAGAGAAAAGATGAGAGACCCCCCATAAGATTTGAGAAAATAAAGAAGAAGAGGGGTTCTCTTTGAAGAAAAGAAACCCTAGGTGAGGGAAAAGACCCAGAGATCATTTTATCTCCTTTTACAAGAGTTTAACTCTTCTGAAAAGAAGTTAGTTCTTCCTCTAGTTGAGATCTGCAGAAACAGATATCCCCACAAGTTGAGAATTTAATTCTCATCGGGGAGATTCTGTTATGCAGTCTCAAAATTCAGAGGAAAGAACTAGGTTTGAAGAATTCAATTCTTCCAAAGATATAGGAATTTAATTCATCTGATAAAACTAGGGTTTAACCCTGCATAAGAATTTAATTCTCATAAAACAAAGGACTTGAAATTCTCAAGACTTAGATCAAGAGCTCCATGCATATTAGCGTTTGACGCTATAATAACAGATCACGTGTTCCTACATGAGCACCTCTGAGGAACAAAAAGGAACAAATGAGATCGGGTCACGTGATCCCACGTGACCTCCAATACTGCTCAGCACTTAGAAAAGAATAGGAAGATAAATCCAAAGGAGGCAGTGTCCAACTTGGGGGCGCCTAACGTGTCCACATGTGACGATTATAAGATTCAAGTGTTTAACACTTATATGTATAGAACAAGAGAATAAATCCAAAGAAACAGTGCCCATTATTCAGGTGCCTCACGTGCCACACGTGAGCGCTCCAAATTTCAGTGTTTAACACTGCTTGAGAGCATCACGTGGGAGCACGTGAGTGCCAAACAATTAGTAGTGTTTAACACTGTGAGGGACCAACCCTAGCCCAAATTAGCCAAGTCTCCTGAGGCCAAAAATCTTTTTGACTATCAATAAACCGAGCCCTCTTATACTCATGTATCCCTAAATCAATCTTAGTTCCAAAGATGACCAATGATCTCCCGACACACTGCATCTAAGACGGTGTTCGTCCCACCATGATCTCTCCCTTCAATCTGGAGTTCGGTTCAAGGGTACATCTCTCCACATCTCTGATATATGTCGTAATTCTTCAACGATGTCATAGAGGTGGAGGGTCCCGACAACCAACAGCTCTTGGACGCACTCTCAAACCTATGAGCATACCCCAATGGACCTTAATGTTCTTAAACTAGCTGTGGACCGCAACGTCCTTAAACTAAAACGATAGAGCCCAAATGCTCTTTCATTGGATCAAAAGTGATCCCGAACCCATGTTAAGTAGATCTTAATCCAATATCGGATAAACGTATCCTTAACAAATATTTAAGTCGATCTTAATCTCAAACAAGGTTAACGATCCTTAAATCAAACCAAACCCAAATCTAAGAAAATACGGATTTGGACTAATCCACGCCCTACGGGCGACAACACAAATTAGTCTCCGTATACAATCCACGGGCAACCAAAAATAAAACAAACACACACGACACGAAGTGACCTTCTGGAGCAGGAGAAAGTGGTTATCGCTACGCGGTAACGTAATTAACTGCAGGGGCTTGCACCTGCAAGGAAGAGCGTCTCCACAATCAAAACCCCCTCACAACGAGGGGGAATCTGACGAAGTCTGCTACAACGGCCGCATCTGTCTAAACCTTCAATACACGGCGCCATAAATCAACTTGGCATCTTCGGAGAGATAGACAGATAAATCCAAATAGCATCTGCCCCCAAATTCAGGCAAGACGAGCCATCCCGCATCCGTCTATGTTTTCGGCGGTAAACAAATGGTTACCCTCCTCCTTAACATTGGGAAGGCGGGCCGTACGAGAACCGTACCAGTGGAGTTTATCGTCGCCAGGATTCCCTCGTCCTACAATATCCTCCTGGGATGCCCGACGCTAAACTCCCTTAGGAAATCTCGACCTACTACTTCGCGATCAAGTTTCCATTGGATCAAGAGGAATAGGCCGGGCCTACGGGAACCAGCAAATCGCCAAGATTTGCTTCACAGCGACATCCACCTCCGAGGAGTGAAGCGACGACCTTGGAAGCGCGAGCGATTTTCAGGGGTCCTTGGATACTTAAGACGGACAAAGAGAAATCCGAGAGGCCCCGGTGGAGCCGCTAACAGAGGTCCCCTTAGTAGAGGGGAACAGAGAACGAACTGTTAAGATCAGATCCCTTTTAACAGGAGCCCGGCATGAAGACTTGATCCACTTTCTCCGAGGAAACTCGGACGTGTTCGCCTGGGCGTCTGCCGACATGGCCGGGATCGACCCAAAGGTAATCTCGCACAAGCTCGGGGTCGACCCGACGGCCCGACCCGTCAGGCAGAAGAAACGAAGTTTCGCTCCGATCAAACAAAAGGTGATCGAGGACGAGGTCGATAGGCTGCTTGCAGCCAACTTCATTCAAAATGTGGCCTACTCGGAATGGCTAGCGAATGTGGTTATGGTTAAAAAGGCAAGCGGGAAGTGGCGTATGTGCGTCGACTTCACAGATCTCAACTAGGCCTGCCCGAAAGACAACTATCCTCTCCCTCAGATAGATTAGCTTGTCGACAGCTCGGCAGGCCACAGATTGCTCAGCCTTTTGGATGCTTTCTCTGGCTACAACCAGATCCGTATGAACCCGGCAGATGAGGAGCTTATCGTGTTCACAACGGACCGGAAGGTATACTGCTACAAAATGACGCCCTTCGGCCTCAAAAACGCCGGAGCTACATATCAGCGCCTAGTCAACGGAATGTTCAAACCGCAGATCGGGAGGAACATGGAAGTTTACGTCGACGATATGCTCGTCAAATCGACCTCGTCGGACGAACACGCCAAAGATCTCGGCGAGACATTCGAGATCCTCCGCAAGTACAAAATGAAGCTGAATCCCACCAAGTGCGCGTTCGGGGTCACCAGCGGGAAGTTCCTCGGGTTCATGGTCACCCACCGAGGAATTGAGGCTAACCTGGAGAAGATCAGCGCCATCCTCAACATGGCCACGCCAAAGAGGAACGTGGAGATCACGCGATTCACGGGGAGAGTGGCTGCTCTTAGTCGCTTCATGTTGAGGTTCGGGGAAAAGTGTCTCCCATTCTTCAAAGCCCTGAGGAAAATCCCGAAGTTCGAATGGTCGGAGGATTGTCAGAACGCTTTCGAGCAACTCAAGGTGCACCTGGCAACTCCCTCACCGCTTACCTTGCCTGTCGATGGAGACGAGCTGTTGCTGTACCTTGTGGTGTCCGATTATGCTGCTGGCTCGGTGCTCATCCGAGAAGTCGAAGGTGTACAGAAGCCGGTCTACTACATGAGCCACATCTTTAAGGACGCGGAAACAAGGTACCCAGCTATTGAAAAGATTGTCTTGGCGCTTATCGTGGACTCAAGGAAGCTACATCACTACTTTCAGGCACACACCATCCTCGTCCTCACCAAGCGTCTCCTAGGGGCTATTCTCGCCTCCTCCAAGTCATCTGGCCGTCTGGAGAAATTGAGGTGGGAGTTATCTCAATTCGACATCAAACACACACGACATCAAATTAGTCTCCGTATACAATCCACGGGCAACCAAAAATAAAACAAACACACACGACACGAAGTGACCTTCTGGAGCAGGAGAAAGTGGTTATCGCTACGCGGTAACGTAATTAACTGCAGGGGCTTGCGCCTGCAAGGAAGAGCGTCTCCACAATCAAAACCCCCTCACAACGAGGGGGAATCTGACGAAGTCTGCTACAACGGCCGCATCTGTCTAAACCTTCAATACACGGCGCCATAAATCAACTTGGTATCTTCGGAGAGATAGACAGATAAATCCAAATAGCATCTGCCCCCAAATTCAGGCAAGACGATCCATCCCGGATCCGTCTATGTTTTCGGCGGTAAACAAGTGGTTACCCTCCTCCTTAACATTGGGGAGGCGGGCCGTACGAGAACCGTACCAGTGGAGTTTATCGTCGCCAGGATTCCCTCGTCCTACAATATCCTCCTGGGATGCCCGACGCTAAACTCCCTTAGGAAATCTCGACCTACTACTTCGCGATCAAGTTTCCATTGGATCAAGAGGAATAGGCCGGGCCTACGGGAACCAGCAAATCGCCAAGATTTGCTTCACAGCGACATCCACCTCCGAGGAGTGAAGCGACGACCTTGGAAGCGCGAGCAATTTTCAGGGGTCCTTGGATACTTAAGACGGACAAAGAGAAATCCGAGGGGCCCCGGTGGAGCCGCTAACAGAGGTCCCCCTAGTAGAGGGGAACAGAGAACGAACTGTTAAGATCAGATCCCTTTTAACAGGAGCCCGGCGTGAAGACTTGATCCACTTTTTCCGAGGAAACTCGGACGTGTTTGCCTGGGCGTCTGCCGACATGGCCGGGATCGACCCAAAGGTAATCTCGCACAAGCTCGGGGTCGACCCGACGGCCCGACCCATCAGGCAGAAGAAACGAAGTTTCGCTCCGATCAAACAAAAGGTGATCGAGGACGAGGTCGATAGGCTGCTTGCAGCCAACTTCATTCAAAATGTGGCCTACTCGGAATGGCTAGCGAATGTGGTTATGGTTAAAAAGGCAAGCGGGAAGTGGCGTTTGTGCGTCGACTTCACAGATCTCAACTAGGCCTGCCCGAAAGACAACTATCCTCTCCCTCAGATAGATTAGCTTGTCGACAGTTCGACAGGCCACGGATTGCTCAGCATTTTGGATGCTTTCTCTGGCTACAACCAGATCCGTATGAACCCGGCAGAAGAGGAGCTTATCGCGTTCACAACGGACTGGAAGGTATACTGCTACAAAATGACGCCCTTCGGCCTCAAAAACGCCGGAGCTACATATCAGCGCCTAGTCAACAGAATGTTCAAACCGCAGATCGGGAGGAACATGGAAGTTTACGTCGACGATATGCTCGTCAAATCGACCTCGTCGGACGAACACGCCAAAGATCTCGGCGAGACATTCGAGATCCTCCGCAAGTACAAAATGAAGCTGAATCCCACCAAGTGCGCGTTCGGGGTCACCAGCGGGAAGTTCCTCGGGTTCATAGTCACCCACCGAGGAATTGAGGCTAACCTGGAGAAGATCAGCGCCATCCTCAACATGGCCACGTCAAAGAGGAACGTGGAGATCATGCGATTCACGGGGAGAGTGGCCGCCCTTAGTCGCTTCATGTCGAGGTTCAGGGAAAAGTGTCTCCTATTCTTCAAAGCCCTAAGGAAAATCCCGAAGTTCGAATGGTCGGAGGATTGTCAGAACGCTTTCGAGCAACTCAAGGTGCACCTGGCAACTCCCTCACCGCTTACCTTGCCTGTCGATGGAGACGAGCTGCTGCTGTACCTTGTGGTGTCCGATCATGCTGCAGGCTCGGTGCTCGTCCGAGAAGTTGAAGGTGTACAGAAGCCGGTCTACTACATGAGCCACATCTTTAAGGACGCGGAAACAAGGTACCCAGCTATTGAAAAGATTGTCTTGGCGCTTATCGTGGACTCAAGGAAGCTACATCACTACTTTCAGGCATACACCATCCTCGTCCTCACCAAGCGTCTCCTAGGGGCTATTCTCGCCTCCTCCAAGTCATCTGGCCGTCTGGAGAAATTGAGGTGGGAGTTATCTCAATTCGACATCAAATACCGTCCAAGGAAAGCTATCAAAGCACAAGTCCTGGCAGTCTTCGTTGTCGAATGTATTATCCCCAACAAGGAGGCAGTGTTGGCGCCCGTCCCTGGGTCCCGACCCTCTGTTCAGGAGGCGCCCGACTCCGTCCCCGATTGGGTCCTCTATGTCGATGAATCCTCTATCGAGGAGGGGAGTTTTATCATTCGGGTCCTGAACGAGGCAGAGATAGAGTACTCTTTAAAGCTCGGGTTCAGAGCATCAAACAACGCCGCGGAGTACGAAGCTTTGCTAGCCAGGCTTCGAATCGCCTCCGGAGTGGGGCTGAAGACGATCTGAATTCGCAGCGACTCCGCCCTAGTCGTGGGTCAAGTGACCGGCCACTTCGAGATCCGGGAGCCGCTAATGGTGAAATATTTAGCCGAGGTAAAAAGACTACGAAAAGACTTCAACGATGTTCAAGTGGAGCAGATTCCTCGGCACCTAAACGCCCAGGCTGACGCCTTGAGCAAGCTAGCCTCCTCATATACGGCTAACAATAAGAGGAATATCCTTTTCGAAGTCTTGCCACGACCCAGCGTGGAAGAATGAGGGCAGCACTTCAAGTATACATTGCTTAGGAGGGATGCCGGGATTGGAGGAAACCCCTCATAGAATTCCTGAAGGAAGGCACACTTCTAGAAGATCGAAGGGAAGCACGCCGCCTTCGAGCCAAAGCCCGCCATTTCGTCTGGAGCAATGGTGTTCCCCTCCGAAAGACGGCGATGACGTGGAGACGTCTTGCCTGAGATTCGGGGCAGATGCTATATGGTTTTATCCGTCCACTTCTCCGAAGATGCCAAGTTGATTTATGGCACCGTGTATCGGAGGTTTAGACGGATGCGGCCGATGTAGCAGACTTCGTCAGATTCCCCCTCGTTTGAGGGGTTTTTGATTATGGGGACGCTCTTCCCTGCAGGCACAAGCCCCTGCAGTTAATTACGCTACCGCATCGCGGTAACAACTTTCTCCTTCTCCAGAATTTCACTTCGTGTCGTGGGCGTTTGTTTTGTTTGTGGTTGCCCGTGGATTGTATACGGAGACTATTTATTTCGTCGCCCGTCGGACGTGGATTAGTCCAAATCCGTATTTTCTTAGATTTGGGTTTTGGGTTTTGGCTTAAGGATACGTTAGCCATATTTAGGCTAAGATCGACTTAAACGTTTGTTAAGGATACTTTGGTCTGATTTGAGACCAAGATCAACTTAACGGGATCATTTGGATCCGACAAAAGAGCATTTGGGGACCCTAATGTTCCAGTTTAGGGACGTAGTGGTCCATAGGTAGTTTAAGGACATTTCGGTCCATTGCTAGTTTAGGGACATGGTGGTCCATTGGTAGTTTAAGGGCGCTTAAGTTCGTAGGTTTGAGGACCCCCACAGTCCATGTTTTAGTTGAAGGACGAATAAGTCCACGGGTTTAAGGATCCCACAATCCGTGTTTTGTTTTAATGACGCTTAAGTCCATGAGCTTAAGGACCCCACAGTCCGTGTTGATGTATGGTTGTCGGGACCCGTCACCTCCCTGACGTCGTTGAAGGATTACAACGATAGGAGTCAGAGGAGTTCGGAGATGTACCCTCGAACCGAATGTAAATTGATTTAAGAGAGCGGCTGTGCTCAGTCAATTTAATTTGAGGACTTACGGCCATGATTGGGCTAAGTCCAGTTTAGAAATTGTCACGCCCCGCTTCCCAGTGTACGGCGAAGTGGACGCGACGAGGTCCGCTACGTATGTACTCAGAAGTACATACGCTAAGCGTAGCTAAGCAATATAAAATATTACACAAGAGACAAGAGTATAAAAAGAACAGCAACTTTTATTTATTAACATTCTTTGTACAATACATGAAAGGAAATACAACTGAAATAAAAGATGCCTAAACAGTGGCATAACAGGAAATGAAAAGTACAGAAAGGAAAAGTGTACAATGAAACTACAGTGCAGGGTCTTCAGTAAACTGCTCCAAGTCTTCTTGCGATGGCTCAATCTCGGCCGGGTCCAAATCACCTGACGACATTCAAAGAAGAGAGAAACAGAATGTCGTCAGCGAACAGGTCGCTCGGTAAGTCCCACAGATAAGAGAGGAATAGACAGAGAGTAAGAGAGGGAGAGTGTAGCTTTTAATGTTGTATTATAATATTGTAATGTTGTATTAACGCTGTTGTTTGTAGCCTGGTACAGAAGATGCCAGTGTATACGAGGGGAGTCCCACTTACACCGGGGACTTTGGTAACCTGTAGTACAAGGCTCCGTCGATAATACCACGGAACAACGGCATGGATGTAATTACGTCTTAAGTGACCACCTCGTGCCACCTTTAACATATTCCGTACCAGTCTACCCCTTAAACCCCGCGATGTCTTGTTTGTATTGTTATCTTGTAAAATTGTATTGATTGTAAGATTGATTAACTGACTGACCGAAACCATGATATCAGGAAACAGTTATAACCGTAGAGTCATGTAAATGGAATACTGGGAAACATGTAAAAAGAATATATCCATGGTTCGGTTCAGTCAAGTTATATAGATTGTTAACTGGATTCAGGGATTCATGTATTCATATTGAGTTGGAATATAAAAGAATATAGATTGACTTGAAACATATTCAAGTTTTGTAGCTTGGTACAGAAGGATGCCAGTGTATACGAGAGGAGTCTCTATATGCCAGAGACTAAGGGCACGTATAGTACAAGGAACCGTTTATGCCACGGTACAACAGCAATAGGATTCATGTTAGGTGTATTAAATCTGACCACCTCGTGCCACCTTTAACACCTTCCGTACCAATCTACCCCTTAAACCCCGTAGTGTTCTGATTGTATTGTTTGTCTTGTAAATTGTATTGATTGTATAATTGATTGACTGACTGACCGAAACCATGATATCAGGAAACGGTTGTAACCGTAGAGTCATGTAAATGGAATACTGAGAATCATGTAAAAGGAATATATCCATGGTTCGGTTCAGCCAAATTGTATAAATTGATAATTGTATTCATGGATTCATGTGTTCATTTTGAATTGGAATCTTGTAGATTATAGGTTGACTTGAATCAGATTCAAGTCAAATTAATCAGACTCAAACCCGAGTCAGACAATCAGAATTATGAATCGTGGTCTTATAATTGCTAAGGTGCTTAGGGTAATTTATAAAACTTGAGGGGGTTTTATGTAAAAATACTTTTGTATAGTTTTCAAAATACAACTCAGGTATTTAATTACCGTCTTTATGTACATACAATAATTTAATGATCAAGATAAATATGTATACATGTTCAAATAGCATGAAATGAGTCAAGTATATTATTCGAGTAACTACCATAAACAATGCTGTAAAGAAATATTATGTACGACTAATTAATCAAGTTGAACGAATGCGGAATATAAACAGAAATATGGCTCTAAATGTTTTGCATGCGTTAGTTCCACTTTCACCTAAATACGACTACCGGTTTGAGAGATATATATGTTTTCGTATCGTCGCGCAAAACAGATCAGAATCTATTCGGCACCGTCACATATTTTTAAAACGCAGTTTGAGTTAATTTCTATCAGGTTTCAGGTTACGAAAATTATTAGAAAATTGTAGGTATTTCGATGTACTTATCGAAAACACCAAGATTCATACGATTTGGATTTATGAAGCTCTAGTTATGATCATTTTAATATCAGCATTTAAAACAGAAATTCAGATTTCTAGACAGCAACTATATATTCTATTGCAAAACCTATATCAGGTTGTTTCATGCATTAATAAGTAATATAATATACAGAAAATTATATTTTTATCAATGGTGCATCTACACATCTAAATTTTGTCACAAACGGATATCGGGTGTTCGAGTTATGTCCAATTTAAAAACAATGTGCGAATCAGGACAGATTCTGTCCAGATCCGTCACTTAATATTGTAATGCAGTTTTCTTTATCTTAGGTAGGTTTTCAGTAAAACTATAAAACTAATAAAATCTATATCATTCGATGTAGATATCAAAAACATCTGAGTTTGCTCAATTTGGATACCGGTATACCAAGTTATGTGTCCTAGAAATTGACCGATAGCTGCAGTTTTCTGTTTTACGATCAGTGAATAAATACGATTTAATTCCTAAACCGTTATGCGGATCGATCTAAAATTTTTACAGAGTGTATAAAATAATATATTCTATTATATGTAAATTTCATGAAATTTTCAGAATTAAAAATTAATTTATAAAATTTATTTTAAAACTAAAGGTATTGATATGTCATATGTGAGAAATGAGAAAACTATGGTATTTATTCGTAACTTCATTTTTTTTTTTTTTACAAACTTTAAATAAAGTGATTTAAAATAAAACAACAAACATGTAATCCTAATTGGTCACTATGAAATCTTAACACGTGAATTGAGAGTAATGAAAAAGACTTTACAAACTATATATGTGTGTATGTTTGTGTGTTCATTATTTATATATATATCCATTTAATTAATTATTTATGAACTATGATATGTCAAGTGAAGTTTTTCATGGTAATATAAAACAAGAGAAATATAAAGAGAAAAAGAAAGAGATGGAGGAAGGAAAAAGTGAAGGGACTTACATGCACAAGCCGGTATTGTCACCGGGCTTGTCTATCCGCCGATAGCCTCGCGTTACTAGCGAGACCTTCTTGAAGACTTCTTCATGTTCTTCTTCTTGTCATCTTGGTGAAGAGGAAGAAGTGAGAGATAGAAAAATATGAGGAAGGAAAAGATGGAGGAGGACAAAAAAAGATGTTGTAATGGTGAATAATAATATATGCATTTAACATGAGAATTAAAAGAGAAATGAAAGGTCACCATTCATTTTGGAAATGAAAGGTCTCATTTGTAGGTTATGGGAAGAATAAAAAATGATAAAAAAATAATTGCAAGAATGGGGATTTGAACATGTGACTTATGGAATAACAATGCAAGGACTTAACCAATGAGCTATAAGGTTGTTCATGCATATATTTAATTAGAATTAAAAATGATGTTGCTTAAAAAGAAAATGGGCTTTTTAGATGGGCTGTAGAGAATTAGAATAATGGATTTGGGTTAAATATTTATGAAAGGAAAAATAAGAATGAGAAGTTAAAAACTTAAATATAAGAAAAAGAAATTGTACCTAGAAAAAAAAATACATAATAGATTGAGGAATAAAATAATAATAAATTTAATAGAAAGAGGAAAATACCAAGTACAAATAAATACGGTATATTTTTGAAGAGGGATAATACAAATGTATAAAGATTTTGGGGTCATTACAGAAATGTTTAACATCTCATTTGTCTTTGGCCTATTAGGCCTGTGCTAGGGCTTTGCCCATGTTTAATAATGCACTGCATTTCTTATTTTGTTTGGGCTCTGTCCTTTTATAAATGATGCACATCATCTATTTTCATTTGGGCTCTGATGCATTGCATCTGTTTGAAAATAATGCATAGCATTTACTAGGCTTGTCAGGCCTTTTTAATTGGGCTCAGCCCTTCTTTTTAATGACAGTGCATCAATCATCTGACAGTGGCCATGTGGCCTGTCAGGCGCTTTGCGCCAATAAATGAACGGAAGCGCCTGTGGAGGTGACACGTGTCACGCAAGCGCAGTGCGCTGTGCCAGTGCGCTGCGCTTGCGCTGCTGACACGTGGCGTGCTCTGGTGAGTTGCGCCAATTTCAGAGAGCAAGGCTCTTTCTTAAAAGCGCATAACGCAAGTGATTCAGATGCTGACACGTGGCGCTCCCTGGTGGCTTGCGCCAACCCAGGAGCGCAACAGTGCAGTTTTTGCAAGTGCAAGGCACTATTTCAATAATCTTGAGAATCTTTAAGATTCCAGAATCGATGGTTCATAAAAAAGTGCAAAGCACTGTTTGATTCCTTGATCCAATTTATATCAAAGAAAACAAGTTTTTTCCTGTTTTTCTTGTTTTCAGAGAACCAATGGTTCATAAAAAGAGTGCAAATCACTTATTATTATATGAAGAAATTCTTCTATTTTATGAAGGTTTTTACCTTTTTCTCAAAATTTCTTTAGAGTTCTCTCTGTTTTGAGGTTCTCAATCTCTCACAATGTTTTCTCCCCTCTTCCCCCTCTCGAATTGGGGTCTAGGGGTCTTTATATAATGCCCACAGATTTGTTAGGTTTGTTAAAGAGATCCTTCTTTGAGTGATTTGAGGAATTTTCTCCACCGTTGGATCTTTGATCCAAGGGCTTCTGTTTTACAGAAAACAATTTTCTTATTTTAACAAGAACAGAAGAATCTTACTAGAATTTAATTCTGTTTTGCGCAAACGCCCCAGCGCGTGACACGTGTCACGCAGCGCAGAGCGCAGCGCAACTGCGCTGACACGTGTCGCGCAGCGCAACTGCGCTTGCGCTGACACGTGTCGCGCAGCGCAGCGATACTGCGCTTGCGCAACACGTGTCGCGCAGCGCTTGCGCAACTGAAGCGTTGCTTCCTTTAATTTTTATTTTAAATAGAGCCTTGCTCTGATTGGGCGCGCTGCCTTGGACGCTGCGCTGACTTATCAGCTTTTGACATGTGGCGCGTTGCGCACAGCGCAAGGAATTTGAAGCGTTGCTTCGAATTTTGAATTTTTGAAATTTAAACAGAGCCTTTCTCTGATTTGGGGAAACAAATGCCCCCCCACCGTTGCGCTCACGTGGCGCGCACGTGAGTGCTGCGGTGGCAAGATCCTGGCCATTGGATCAACCGGTAAGGTGAAAGGGCGCAGGCGCCTATAAATAGGACCCTTGGTCCTTAGAAAATCTTCACCATTTTTCAAGAACTTGATTTTCAGAGCCTTGCTCTTGCTTAAGAATTTTAGAGCCTTGCTCTTGTTTCTTCCCAAGAACTTCATAGTTCAGAACTTAGGACCTTTTTAGGTAAAATTAAATTAAATTAAGTTAAACTTAATTAACAGAGCCTTGCTCTTATAGATCTTTGATCTAAAGAAAACCTTTCTGGGGTTTTATCCACAGAGCCTTGCTCTCAAAAGTCTATAGATCTACAGAGATCTTGTTTCATAGGTTTTAACATATGAACAGAGCTTTTCTCACAGATCAAATGTAGATCTTTTTTGATCCAAAAAATGGAGAACTTTTTTATAAGTCTTCATAGATTCTTTTTTTTTAAAGACCCCAAATTTTTAATCTTTAGGAGTTAAAATTTTCTTTTTGATGAATCTCCCCATCATTATTATAGAGCTAAGCTATTTTTAAAGAAATTTTATTCCCTTGAGACCAGAGTCTGACAAATGTCACTCTGTGACAGAGCTTTGCTCTGAAAGAGGAGATTTTCTCCTTATCTCTAGGGATTTTTATTATTAATGAGAATCTTCTTTTGGGGATTAACTGACAGTCTCATCCAATGATGGGGTTTGTCTTATTAACTGATGCACTGTCATCCAGATTTTGTGGGTCCCCCTTTGGTCCCCCATACACTGCATTGCAGTGTAGTATCAAGTGTCAGGCTTTTAAAATTAAATTATGACACTGACGGCTGAATTTCGTTTTTCTTTGCAGGCAATCATGTCTGTTGATCTGTCTTTCCCATTTGTTCGCTCAGAGGGAGGATTTCCCCAGGCACCAGTGGACCGAGTAGTGCTCGCTCTCATCAAAGATCATGACCCCGAGCATAAGAGCCTTCACCTATGGGGTAGGTGGTACAATGAGATCATCCAGGGTCGCCGAAGTTTCAGTTCCGCCACGCCGTCTGAGCCCATAATTTCGATCCCTCATGCGGATGAACCCCCGGTGAAGTATGCCGTGGAGGTCAAAAATTGGAATTCGGATAACCTCCTCCAGCCTGCAATTGGTGCCATTCCCGTGCAGCCGCCGCCGGCAATAGACATTCTGGGGAGGCGAATCTGTCAGGGTGAAGCACGCCCTTGGGGACAGGCCTATAATATTGGATTGATGCCGCGACCGCCCGCCGGATATTTGCAGTGGGCCCTGTACATCTTATCGGCGAAAAGGACTCATTTAACGAAGATTGGTTTGTATTCGGCCATCTACGTCTCGCTCTTTGAGTATCCCTCTCCTCCAACGTGGTGGATCAAGGCCTTTATCGAACAATGGAATATCCCTACCCACACCTTCCTGATAACGGACAGGGAGGTCTCTATCTCCTTGGAGGAGTTTGCTGAAGTCTCGGGTCTGCCGATGAGGGGGGAGCATTACGAGAAGCTGCTTCCTCCCGATGAATACGTCTTTGCCACCAAGCCGCTGGTGTTTGATTTAACTCCAGAGAACGCTATTCAGCACCAGTTCCCGGGCTTGGTGAAGGTGCTGGAGATTTATGAAGGGCTCTATCTGGAATCGGGTGTCCGGAGCGTTAGTTTCGCAGATTATTGCCCGCTTCATTCGACCGGAGTTCCTATCGGAGCGAAACGAGAAGCTCGCCCAGCTCGATGACCCTTTTGGCTTCGGCTTGGACCGCCGACCCATATCAGAGAATGATCACAGGGACTTTTATTTCTCCGGCGCCGCCGTCGTCCCTTTCTCAGAAATTGCCGTCCCGGGCATGGATGAGGAGACCTTTTTTGTAGGGTTCCTGGGCTTGTAGCTGTGCAGCTTTGCACTCCCCATGCACCCGCGCCATATGCGGCCATCTGTCTTCTACCCTGCGCATCAGATGGTGGCTGGTTTGCAGTTGTCAGCAGGAATTGCCGGGCTGGCTTATCTTTATAATGGACTTAGCATAGCGGCGGACGCTAGTGAGTCTGAGGTGCAGCCCGCTAACTTCCCGATGCACTACTTCACCTCCTGGATGGAAATGCACGTGCACGGGGTGTTCGGCGCTCATAAGATCCCTTCCTTTTTTGAGAAATGCAGACTCCCAAGAGTCATACGGTTGGTCGGTGCTTCGATCGTAGTTGCACCTCCGCGGGAGGCTAGGGGGTTACTCCTTCGTCCATACTTGGTCGGAGCGAAGGTTTCCTTCTTGGATAAGGTCATAACAATAGGCTCAGAGACCACCAAGTCGGTAGTGCCGCTGCGTGATGATTTTAAAGACGAGGCTTCCATATTGAAGGCTCGGGAAATCCTCCATCTCTACTCCATTCGGCCGGGCTATTTGGTGTTTAGGCAGAATGAGACGGCGCTCCTCATGAGGTATAACCCTCACCGGTTTGCTCAGCAATCGAGCTATAACCAGGGGATCCCGATGGAAGCTTTCTTGGAAAGGCCCGTGGTTAGCCGAGAGGGGATGAGGGATGCAATGCACCATTTTATGCGGCTTAACATGGGTTCCTATTTCTTTATCAGTGAGCCGAGCTGCGCCCCCAAAGTCCTTAACGCGTACGTGGCCTGGTACGCGCACGCAATGGGTCCAGTTATCCAAATGGAAAAACGCATGCTGGTTGACCGCAAGGGTGCGCCTCCCGGCGGCGATCGCAAGGCTCCCTTGAAGCCGAGGACCCCGGTCACTCCTCCATTGAAAGGTGCTGGAGTTGGACCTCCGCGTGTGTTGAGCCCTCCGCACGGATTGCCGCTTCGCGATACTGTGGATGTGCCACCAGCCCCCTGTGCTCCAGTGGAGGCGGTAAATGTGGTATCGCCGGAGTCCGGCGCAGGCGCGGAGATCGGGACCCGCCGCCCCAAGGTGTCTGCCAAGCGCAAATCAATTCCGGGTGCATCCAGAGCTGGCGGGCAAAAGAAGAAGAAGTCGCTCCTCTCGCTCGACGCGATCCTCGGTTTAGAGCCTAAGGCCCCTCTTACCGAAGGAATACGCGAGTATGGTAGCAATAAGGGCTTCTCGGTAGACCCCGCAGACACCGATTTGTCGGCCGCTATTGCAACTTCTGAGCGATCAGCGAGGCTCGAAGCGATGCTGAATAAACTCGCTGAGTCAGGTAATCATTAGCTGTTTTCTTCGTCATTTTATTGCATTTTTTTATCATTATTCTTGACTAATACTTTCCCACATTTTTCAACAGGTGTCACTACCGAAGAAGCCATTGCTGCCTCTTTAAAAATCTTCTAGGAGGAGGAGAAGAAAGCGTGCCTTAATGGGTGTTGGTACGTCTTGCCTTATCATATTTTTTTTTCTTTTCTGATGGCCAATCTAACCTTCTTCCTTTGTTTCTTTGCAGGGGCCGCGTCAGCTTATGCGGGGACTCTCCCCGGGCCCGCTACTGAAGTTCCAGTCTCGTCGGGGCTGCTGCGAGAGCCTCAACTTGACAAGTCGATGATGGATGCCTTGAAGAATTTGGAGGCATCCCTGTTCACGGACGAGGACGCCTCAATGAAAGAGGCTTTGGTGAGGTTCGTCTCAACGGCCCGGGAAGAGAGAAAGCGGCTGAGGCGCGAGGCGAAGGCGCGCAGGGCTGCTTTGGCCACGGGAGCGGGCCCAAGCACCATTATTCTCTCCGCTTCTCCTTCTGAAGAGCTCCCGGCCGGTCTATCTACCGCACGCAGACAGGTGGCACGTGCAGTTCGAGAAGCTAATGATAAGTCCACTTCAGGTAATGTATCCTTTCAAGATTTCGTTGTAAGAATTGTAAACCTATCGGTTCTTATATATTTTGCTTTGCAGGGCCGAGTCCAACCGAGGGAGAGGAGGAGACCGTCGAACCCAAGGAGACAGAGAAAGAGGCACCGGCCGAACCCGAGCCGACGGTGGGCAACGTCACCGGGGTTGTTGAGCCTGAGTTGGGGGCTGAGGGAACTGCACCTGGAAAGGTTGTTGATGCCGAGCCTGAGGTGGCGGCAAATGAGACGACCGCAACAACTGAGCCCGGGGTAGCAGCGGATGAAGCGCTTGAGACCGGCGACCTCAAGGTGACGGCGGATGAAACGATGGAGACCGCTGAGCCTGAAGAAGTAGCGGGTGAGATGGGCACGAGTCTTGGGGAAAAGTCAGCCGTTCTTTCTCAAGAGTCTGGCAACGCTCCAATCATTGCTCTCCCTGCCTACGGTCCTCCGCCGTCTCCTGGTCGGGCGAGTACGACGACAGCCCTTGTCGAGTCCGGTGACGAGGCCACGGGAGGTGAACTTGTATCGATGGAGGAGGGAGACGCCTCCGTTTCGGCCGGCGGCTCATCAGGTAAATTTCGAGTTACAGTCCCCTTTTTTATCTTGCAATCCTTTCTGACGAGTTTATCATTGTTTTTAACGCAGGTGCGGCCAGTGCCGATGCTCCATTGCTTGAGGGAGCGCCGTCGACTACTGCCTTAGCGGTGGTCGCCTCTCAGCCGTCTCTCGTACCATCAAAGATGTTGGAAGGTATGGATTTGCAACCTATTAGTTTTATCTTTCAGCCGCATAATTTATGTACTAAAGTCGTACTGTTGTGTCCTTTCAGGGGTGCTTTTTGACCATCTCTATCAGGTGTTGCTCCCACACTTCTCCTTCCCATCTGAACTCGCTTCTTCCTCTAGCGGTGCTGGTGAGTATAGTTTCCAACTGATATTTTTCTTTTTTTTTAGTGATGGAATTATTTCTAACTTCTTCCCGTCCTGGTTACAGTGCTACAGATCGAAGGAAGGGATGAACGATCGGCCGTGCCACCGGCCCTTCCGGCCTTGCCCCCTGCTGCAGCTGGTATAGCAAACTATTGCATTGATGACCCCTTCTTTTTTTTGTCTTTCTTGAAGTGTCATCTAATCGCATCTTTTTTTTAGCTGTCGTTCCGATCTCGGTGCCCTTTGAGCCTGGCATTACAATGCCAGCAGGCCCTTTCCTGAGACGTCCGTCCTCGAAAGGCGCCGCGAACAGTCTGCGCATGTTGAGCGACTGCATCGAGGAACCCGACGTCGAGACTCCTACGTCTGCTGCAGATTTCGCTACGGCGGTTAACCCGATGCTGGTGATACTCGTAAATTTCCATGATGAGGGCATCGTTGCGTCTTGGGTTAATCACTACAGGGAGATTGAGGCTCGCCTGCATCTGCTGGAGTCGATGCGTCCTGTCCCTGAGGTTTTGGCCGCAAGCAATCAAAGAGTAGCGTGGATTGAGCAAAGCGCTTCTTACGTCCACCACTTGGAACAAGAAGCGGCTTTAAGGCTGAGGGAATACCGAGAGACTTCGAGCGAGACGTCTCGTCTGCGTGCTGTGGTTGAAGCGAATGCTGCCCAAGTGAAGGCTATCTTTGAGGGCCTCCTGAAACACATCTCTCATGGGATAAACTTGAAGCGAAAGCTTGATGTCGCCGAGCGTGACACCCAGGCCGCGAAGTTGCTCATCAGGCCGTTGGGGAGCAGCTTGCATCTTTCTTGCAGCAGCGGGCTCAAGTGGAGGCAGAACTGGCGGTGGTGGCCGATCAGGAGAAAGCGTGGAAGGAGGTGCGCGAACAATTGCTAGAGCTATGCAAGACACTTCCTTCCCAGTAGTTCCCCTTGTATCCATATGCTTGTAAAAATTTTTCTTTTTCGAATAAGATGTATCCATTCTTCATTCTTTTGTACGCTTCACCTTGTATTTGATTGAAGTTAATAAATAAAGATACACATGTTTTCTTTTTGAATGTCTTGTATGCTCTTTTGCTTTCTCCCTTCTTTTATTATCAGCATGCTGTCTTGATAAACATAATTGACAGATAATAGAGTAAGCATCTTAGTTTTTTGCCCAGAGATAGCGATGGCTTAGGCTGCAGGTTCAGATCTGCCACCTAAGACTTTTCAACTCTATGAGCCGTGAGGGTCTCATTGAGACTTTTCTCCCTACGGATCAAGAGGATCTCGTAGGTGGATTTTCTCCTTAGGAATCGTGAGGATTCCTAAGTGTGTTTTCTCTTATAAGTCGTAAGGATCCTATAAGAGAATTTTCCCTCTTACGAGTCGAGAGGATCCGTAAGCGGTTGTTTCCCTCCTTGTCGAGATTCGAGTTTGGAGAGTGAGACCCGTGGATAGTATGCAAGAGACCGTTTTGAGCCAACTTGCAGGATCCCATTGCTTAGGGAATAAGTTTTTTTTTTTTTAATTCTTATTGCCTAAGGCTTTATCTTACGAGTCGAGCCGCATCAAGAAGTTCTCGCAGAGACATCAATTTCTTCACATGTTGAGACGAATCGAGAATTTCTCGCAAGAATATCCTAACGTCGCAGTTAACCTCTGCTCTTTACGACAGAAGTCCGTTAGGGTCTGTGGTACTCAGGGTTTTGGCCATCGTACCGTCGCATAAGCTGATATATTCCTCGATAGGCAATCATGCTGTTCGAGTAGCCCTGCGACTGCCGTGTCTCTGACCCCTTCGGGGGCTGGACAAGGCGTCTTCAAGCAATCCTCCTTGGCAGTTTGACCGTTGGAAGAGCAAGCGTTAGGTATTTTGCCATGCCTCTTTTTACTTGAGGTTAGGCTCATTTTGGTGAGCCCCGATGAGTCATATCCACTCCGCGCTGGTGTGGGATGATCTCCGATAGTTTTTCAGGTTTTATATGAGTTGCCGTCAAGACCCTGAAGCTAGGAATTTGGCCCTTGCTTCGTTTGCTGGCATCGCGTCTGCTGTATCGAGACGAATGTCGCGGTGGGAACTAGGGATTTTGCCGTGGCTCCGTTTGTTTGATTGTCGCGTCTGAACCCTGCTGGAGAAAGTACGCTGGGATGACATCTCGTCTGCTGTATCAAGACGGATGTCGTAGTTGTCTCTAGGTTGCTTGTGAACCGTCGAGGTTTGGAACTAAGGATTTTACCGTGGCTCCGTTTGTTTGATTGTCGCGTCCGAACCCTGCTGGAGGAAGAACGTCGGGGTGACATCTCGTCTGCTGTATCGATACGGACGTTGTAGTTGTCTCTAGGTTGCTTGTGAACCGTCGAGGTTTGGAACTAGGGATTTTGCCGTGGCTCCGTTTGTTTGATGATGTTGCGTCTGCTGTGTCGAGATGAACGTCGAAGTGGTGACCATCCCACACTGGTGTGAGATGATCTCCAGTTGTCTTCCAGGCTTTATATGACTTGCCGTTAAGACCTTGAAGCTAGGAATTTGGCCTTTGCTTCATTTATTTTGTCATGTCCAAATCCTGTTGGGGGAAAGACACTGTTGTTAACATTGCGTCTGCTGTAACGAGACGAATGCTGAGGTGGAGCTGGGATTTTGCCGTCACTCCGCTTTATTGACCATGGGGTCTTTTGTTGACGTTGCATCTACATCCTGATGGACTGCGAAGGAACGCCTTTGTTGATTCTTAGGCTGTAGATGTTGCCGTTAAGATTTGGAACTAGGGATTATGCCAGGGCTCCATTTCATTGCGACTCTGAGGTTGGTTGTTGACGTCATGTCTGCATCTGGTTGGAATGAGGAGAAACGCCGTTGGTGATCTCTAAGTTGTCGATATCGACGTCGAGACCCTGAAGCTAGGGATCTTTCTTTGCTTTGTTTGTTGACATTGTGTCTGCAATATTGCGACAAATGTCGAGATCGTCTCTCGGTTGTCTATGAACAGTCGAGATTTGGCTTCGCTCTTTTGATGGAGCCTGTTGGGAAGGTATGGTTCCCTCTTTGTTTGTGCCCCTGGATTGTATACAGAGATCGATGTGATCTCACCTGTAGGGCATAAATTTCGTTTTTTTTCGCGATGCTCTATCATTTCAGCTTTTATATCGCGAAGGTCGCGATTGCCCAATCATTTCGGCTATTTTTCGCGGTGCCCAATCATTTCGGCTATTTAGTTTATTTTTACTCGCTGCTTTTTATTGCGAGTTGCCCCATCATTTCGGCTTTTTTGCATGCGTACATTTTTACTTGCTGATTTTTATTGCAAGTTGCCCCATCATTTCGGCTATTTCGTATGCATGTATTGCTCGCTGATTTTCTTTTATCGCGAGTGTGGAATTTGGAATCCGACGCCAACCTCAGCATCAGCATCGCTACAACTGGAATATTGCCAGGAGCGAATCATCATTTGCCTCTGTCGATGTCGAACAAAGGTGGCTTAGCGAACAGGGTTAAGGTCCTGTCGACCAAGGCTTTTAACTTCCTGAGCCGTAAGGGTCTCACAAAGGTATTTCTCCCTATAAGTCGTGAGGATTTTGTAGGTGTATTTTCTCCTTAGGAATCGTGAGGATTCCTAAGTGTATGTTCCTTTGTAAGTCGTAAGGATCCTACAAAAGGGTTTTCTCCTTATAAGTCGAGTGGACTTATAAGGGTTGTTCATCATGCGCACATATCCCCAATCACGGATGAAACTTGGTTAGGAAAATGTTTATTTGCGCCCGTGGATTGTATACAAGGGTCAGTATTGAGCCACTTGTAGGGCAATATCGAAGGTTGTGGGGGTTGCTTAAGCACAGGTTTAGGTCTCTGTAACTTAAGACTTTCAAATCTTATGAGCCGTGAAGGTCCCATAAGAGAGTTCTTCTTACGAGTCGTGAGGATCCCGTAAGTGTATTTTCTCCTTAGGAATCATGAGGATCCCTAAGTGTGTTGCTCCCTTATGAGTCGTAAGGATCTCACGTGGGTGGTTTCTCCTTACAAGGTCGAGGGGACCCTATAAGTGTCTTTTAACGAGGTTGCGCCCTTTTGGGTTTTCACAAACACCTGTCGGTAGTCCTGTTGTTTTTACTCACGGAGCCCTTTCGGGTTTTCATCCGTGCCCATTTTGCTTATGAACGTACCGTTTTTTTTACGAGGTCGTGCCCTTTGGGTTTTCACAAACACTCGCCGGTAGCCCTGCTGTTTTTACTTACGGAGCCCTTTCGGGTTTTCATCCGTGCCCATTTTGCTTATAGGCATACCGTTTTTTTTATTATATTTTTTTATTATATTATTTATTTATTTATTTATTTATTATTATTTTTTTATCTCGTCAGCCTGGAGGTGCTGCGGTAGTAGTTTAAAGACGTTTCGGTCGTCAGCTAGTTTTAGGAAGTAGCGGTCCGTCATTAGTTTAAGGACGTTTCGGTCCGCTATTAGTTTAAGGACGTTTCGGTCCTCCGTCGCCGTATTTGAGGCGAATATCTAGTTTATTGACTTTTCGGTTTATGGGGCTTTCTCTATGACCGAGCATGATGCCCCCGGCGTATCCATCTTTCTCGGAGCGTGCGGTTGTGGCGGGCTCACCTTCCAGGTTTCGGAGATGACGAACTTGCCCTGTTGGTATTGGTCTTCAACCCAATTTTTGAAGACGTAGCAATCCTCAATCAGGTGACCTACCGTTTGGTGGTAAGGGCAATAATTGAGATTGTTAACATCGCCTGGCTGCAACGGACGTTTTGGCCTCGGCAGATTGATGAGTCTGTCGCGCACTGCCAGCTCGAACAGTCTCCTTGTTTTATCTTGAGGAAACGAGTAAGGACGTTTCAACTTTTCATGGAGGGGTTGCCGCTTGTTGTTTCGGCAAACAACCGGTCTAGGGTCACTCGATTGCTGTTGAGTATTGGCTACGAGGGCTGTTTTTCCCTTCCCTTTATCCTTTTTGCTCGATCCTTTGTTTACGGGGCTGAGATTTTTTTCCAGTAACGTGCGATTGCACGGCTGAACGTTCTCGCAACTCCTCAATTCTTTCATTTTTGAAATGGATTCCTTGAGGAGAGGGCTGAGGGCAGCTTCTTCGTCAGAGTCGCTTCCAAAGGTGATAATTTGCGATCCCTTGGAGTCGGTTATGTGATAGTCGTCGGCAGCTCTTTTGCGCTCATCTATAGCATTTTTCTGATGTTTATGAGCTCCACGCTTTGCCCTGTTGAAGTATTGCTTTTGAGCGACATACCCTTGCCACCAACACTTAAAGGATTCACAGTCTTCGGTAGGATGTATAATCTTCTGATGATATAAGCAGAAGTTAGGATGCATCTCTACTCCACCGAGAGTATTTTCTTCAGAGGGTGGTAGCTTCATTCCCGCTGACAGGGCTTTAGCAAACCTTTCCCTCGTCTTGAATTTGTTTTTATCCGCAGCGGATGGCTTTTGATTTGACGGGAGTGCCTCGACTCTTTCGTCTAGTCGGCGGTGTTTAGCTCTTTTCAGTATGGCCATCTCACGCTCTTGATTGGCTTTAACTTTCAAACGGATCTCATTCAGGAAGGCATCGATCAACTCGTCTGAGGGCCGCGGAATTTCTGGTTCAGGGTCCGCCCTCGGTTCCTCGGCGCAAGGAGCCTCTTCGTCCTTCGCCAACGAGTGAGAGATCACATGACAAGTCGCTACGTAGTCTTCGGATTCATCTGATGAGTCTTCTCCATCGCTTTCGTCCTCAACAAAAGAACAAGCTGCCCTCATCGTGTCCGTCTTCTTTGGAATGTGCGGCTGTGGTGGGTTTACCTTCCAGTTTTCAGACAGCGCAAACTTGCCTTGTAGGTACTGATCCTCGATCCATCCCTTAAAGACGAAACAATCTTCGATCGGGTGACTTACCGTTTGGTGGTAAGGGCAATAATCGGGATTACTGAGATCACCTGACTGCAACGGACGTTTTGGGTTCGGCAGATTGATGAGTCTGGTGCGTACTGCCAACTCGAACAGTCTTCTCGTTTTATCTCGGGGAAACGAGTAGGGACGTCCTAACCTTTCCTTAAGGGGTACCTGCGGACGCATATTATTTTGACAAACAACCGGCTTCGAGTTGCTCGGCTGTTGTTGAGCATTAGCGACAACGATCGCTTTCCCCTTTCCCTTCTCGTTTCGGGAGTCCGGCTTTGGAAGAGGAGGTCTATGTCCTATCGGATCCATTTGCGCTAGCTTGTCAATCAGGGCCTGGAAGGTAGTCGGCTCGAAGAACATCATAAATTGCGAGATGGTTGCTTGTGGATCAAGGGTTCCCACAAACATACCCACTGCAGGAGCTTCTTCAATGCATTGCTCGCATTTCGACCATAAATTCCGCCACCGTATAGCATATTGGACCCATGTCTCGCCTGGCTTCACCCTGGCGTTAATCAGTGCCGTCATCGGGGTGCGTTCACTGGCGCTTGCAAAACGCTGGGTAAACAGTAGCTCCATCTCCGTAAATGTTTTGACAGAGTCGTTAGGTAGCTCCGAATACCATTCAAAGGCCGTTTCTGCTAGGCTGCCGACGAATCGGCGAAGCAACAATTTGTCATCACCTCCAGTGTTGCCGCATAAGGCCCTGAATTGAGCAACGTGCTGATGTGGATTCCCTGTCCCTTTATATACATGGAACTTAGGGATCGTATATCCCAGTGGGTAACTGATTTGGTCATACCAGCCCGGGTAGGGTCGTCCGGTCCTAGCAATTTGCCCAGCCGCTTCATTCGCCTGGTGAGCTCGTATTTGCTGAGCTATATAGTCGTCCAGTACGGCCTTGGAAATTGTCTCCTCCTTAGCTGCTGAAAGAGTCGGCAGAGGATTAGATGTCTCCTCTTTATCGTCTTCAATAATGATCGGAGGTTCTTCAGCTGGAGGGTCCGGCTGTAAAATCATCCCTACCATATCTTGGAAGAGGAGCGCCATTTGTTTTATGTCTTGCTCTGCGGCTTTTTTGTCCTTCTTTTTGAGGACTCTGCGTAAGAAGTCAGCATCGGTTTCTTGTTCGTGACGCTGCTCTGATGATGCCTCCGGGCTTTCTTTTGGCCCGGTGAGTGCGGCCATTGTAGTCAACATCTCTTGAAGCTTCTGCTGCTGTTCTTGAGCTTTCGTCACGGATCGGGTGAGCGGTCGGTGACTCGTCGCAGCGCGGCTGTCCTCTTTCCCAGATGCCATATAAACCCCCAGACTTGGGTTGTTTGTGCTCAGCGCGTCTAGGGTTCGCCATGTTCACGGGGGCTTTTTGCGGCCTCTTTTTCTTTTGAGTGATTGGAGTTGAGGGGGCCATTGTAGTGGGCACCCAAGTAGCTTTTGCTTTTTGTGGTTTGACGGAGTAATCTTCCTCCCGCCGAACCTTCATCTTTTCCTGTCGGCGGAGATAGTTTTCATCAATCACCGACTCTTGGACCTGTCGCTAGACTTTGTAAATTTTAGAGGACAGCCGTTGAGGGGGCTGCTCTAGCTTCTTTTCTGGAGTATCCTCCACAGGTGAAGGAGTTCGTTTCAACATCGCAGTAGGAGAGTTTCTGCGCACCGTGTTCAGCAATTCAAAGCTGTTCCCGGTTGGAACAGCAGCATCGATCCCCACCATCGGGGCTGGTGGCGTGAATCCAAAATGGGAGTTGCCCCTAGCCTTCCTCGCGCATGGGATCACCTCCGTTGTTGGATGAGCTTCTTCATGTCCCCTCTGAGCAGAGGAAGCAACTTTGAGGACCTCGCTTGGAGCAGCAACCGGAATGGTCAGCCTTGTAAAAACCGACTTCTTAGAAGGAGGAGCCTTTCCAATGATTTCGTCCGCTTGAGCCGGGATAGCTATCCGCTTTGGGATGGCAGCCTCGGGTATCGCAGGTTTGCAGACGTTCTGGCCCAGTCTGTTGAAAACTGAGGTATTGAAACTGGACGACCCGTTGAGAGGAGTCACGGCAGTGGTAAGCCGATCAAAGACCGATTTCTCCGGGGCTTCTTGCAACGTCATTATGGCATTGAAGCTCAACGGTGGGAGCATGGTCCTGAAGAATAGCTCAGTGGTGGCTTGAGTTAGCTGCTCCACTGGCATCTTGAAAAGGGAGGCCGCTTGGGGCCCATAAGTCACTCTTCCAGCAGGGACGGAGCGAGAGTTGCAGTTGCAGGTAGTGCAATTTGAAACCATTGATCTTCTGTTTTCTGCACGGAGCAAGACACCAAATCTAAGTACCTCGAATCCACAGGCAACCACAGCAAACCGCGATTTGTTCGCGAACATGACACACGAAGTGTGGAGTGGAAAGAGGAAAATGTCCCACCGGGCGTGTCAGAATCTGTTCCCCTCCGAAAGACGGCGATGACGTGGAGACGTCTTGCCTGAGATTCGGGGCAGATGCTATATGGTTTTATCCATCCACCTCTCCGAAGATGCCAAGTTGATTTATGGCACCGTGTATCGGAGGTTTAGACGGATGCGGCCGATGTAGCAGACTTCGTCAGATTCCCCCTCGCTTGAGGGGTTTTTGATTGTGGGGACGCTCTTCCCTGCAGACGCAAGCCCCTGCAGTTAATTACGCTACTGCATCGCGGTAACAACTTTCTCCTTCTCCAGAATTTCACTTTGTGTTGTGGGTGTTTGTTTTGTTTGTGGTTGCCCGTGGATTGTATACGGAGACTATTTATTTCGTCGCCCGTAGGACGTGGATTAGTCCAAATCCGTATTTTCTTAGATTTGGGTTTTGGGTTTTGGTTTAAGGATACGTTAGCCATATTTAGGCTAAGATCGACTTAAACGTTTGTTAAGGATACTTTGGTCTGATTTGAGACCAAGATCAACTTAACGGGATCATTTGGATCCGACAAAAGAGCATTTGGGAGCCCTAATGTTCCAGTTTAGGGACGTAGTGGTCCATAGGTAGTTTAAGGACATTTCAGTCCATTGCCAGTTTAGGGACATGGTGGTCCAATGGTAGTTTAAGGACGCTTAAGTCCGTGGGTTTGAGGACCCCCACAGTCCGTGTTTTAGTTTAAGGACGCATAAGTCCGCGGGTTTAAGGATCCCACAATCCGTGTTTTGGTTTAAGGACGCTTAAGTCCATGAGCTTAAGGACCCCACAGTCCGTGTTTATGTGTGGTTGTCGGGACCCGTCACCTCCCTGACATCGTTGAAGGATTACAACGATAAGAGTCAGAGGAGTTCGGAGATGTACTCTCGAACCGGATGTAAATTGATTTAAGAGAGCGGCTGTGCTCAGTCAATTTAATTTGAGGACTTACGGCCATGATTGGGCTAAGTCCAGTTTAGAAATGTTTAACATCTAATTTGTCTTTGGCCTATTAGGCCTATGCTAGAGCTTTGCCCTTGTTTAATAATGCACTGCATTTCTTATTTTGTTTGGGCTCTGCCCTTTTATAAATGATGCACAGCATCTATTTTCATTTGGGCTCTGATGCATTGCATCTGTTTGAAAATAATGCATAGCATTTACTAGGTCTGTCAGGCCTTTTTAATTGGGCTCAGCCCTTTTTTTTAATGACACAGTGCATCAATCATCTGACAGTGGCCATGTGCCCTGTCAGGCGCTTTGCACCAATAAATGAACGCAAGCGTCTGTGGAGGTGACACGTGTCACGCAAGCGCAGTGCGCTGTGCCAGTGCGCTGCGCTTGCGCTGCTGACACGTGGCGTGCTCTGGTGAGTTGCGCCAATTTCAGAGAGTAAGGCTCTTTCTTAAAAGCGCATAGCGCAAGTGATTCAGATGCTGACACGTGGCGCTCTCTGGTGGCTTGCGCCAACTCAGGAGCGCAACAGTGCAGTTTTTGCAAGTGCAAGACACTATTTCAATAATCTTGAGAATCTTTAAGATTCCAGAACCGATGGTTCATAAAAAAGTGCAAAGCACTGTTTGATTCCTTAATCCAATTTATATCAAAGAAAACAAGTTTTTTCCTTTTTTTCTTGTTTTCAGAGAACCAATGGTTCATAAAAAGAGTGCAAAACACTTATTATTATATGAAGAAATTCTTCTATTTTATGAAGCTTTTTACCTTTTTCTCAAAATTTCTTCAGAGTTCTCTCTGTTTTGAGGTTCTCAATCTCTCACAATGTTTTCTCTCCTCTTCCCCCTCTCGAATTGGGGTCTAGGGATCTTTCTATAGTGCCCACAGATTTGTTAGGTTTGTTAAAGAGATTCTTCTCTGAGTGATTTGGAGAATTTTCCCCACCGTTGGATCTTTTGATCCAAGGGCTTCTGTTTTACAGAAGACAATTTTCTTGTTTTAAAAAGAACAGAAGAATCTTACTAGAATTTAATTCTGTTTGGTGCAAACGCCTCAGCGCGTGACACGTGTCACGCAGCGCAGAGCGCAGCGCAACTGTGCTTGCGCAACTGCGCTGACATGTGTCGCGCAGCGCAGCGCTGACACGTGTCGCGCAGCGCAGCGCTTGCGCTACCGCGCTTGCTGACACGTGTCGCGCAGCGCAGCGCTTGCGCAACTGAAGCGTTGCTTCTTTTAATTTTATTTTAAATAGAGTCTTGTTCTGATTGGGCGCGCTGTCTTGGACGTTGCGCTGACGTATCAGCTTTTGACACGTGGTGCGTTGCGCACATCGTAAGGAATTTGAAGCGTTGCTTTGAATTTTGAATTTTTGAAATTCAAACAGAGCTTTGCTCTGATTTGGGGAAACAAATGGAAACCTCTATAAGAAGTCCTACACGCAAGCTCTGCTTCGGTGCGTCGACCCCCATGAAGTCGACTACATCCTGCGTGAGATTCACGAAGGGGTCGGTGGAGCCCATCAAGAGTCCCACACCTTAGTCCAGAAGACGCTATTCCAAGGGTATTATTGGCCGACGATATATCAAGACGCTCAAAGGCTCGTAAGAAGATGCAAAAGCTGCCAACTCCACGGCAGCATATCCCGTCTTCCTGGTACCGAGCTAACGACCCTCACCTCCCCTTGGCCGTTTGCCCAATGGGGATGGACATGGTAGGCCAACTCCCAACTGGTACGGGGGGGCACAAATACATTCTCGTCGTGGTGGACTATTTTACGAAGTGGATAGAGGCGGTTCCCATCAGAAAATCGGACGCCACCACGACCATCAAATTCCTGCAGAACAACATAATATCCCGATTCGGGATCCCGAGGTGTGTTGTTACCGACCACGGGACGAATTTTGAAAACGACAGTCAAAGGATTCTGCAACGAATACCACGTACTAATGAAGTTCGCCACGGTAGCGCATCCTTAATGCAACGGGCAGGCCGAGGTCGCTAACCGAGATGCCATTCGAGATCTTCGAACTCGTTTAGAAGGAAGACATGGCAGCTGGGTCGAGGAGCTACCCCGGGTTTTATGGGCCTTACGCACGTCGAAGAAGACCGCCACTGGAGAGACCCCTTTCAGCTTCTGCTACGGCACCGAGGCGATGGTCTCAGCAGAGATTGGGCTGCCCAGTTACAGAGTCGAACACTTCAATGACGAAGCAAACACCTCGGCGCTCCGGACCAATCTGGACATCTTGCTAGAAAAACGGGACCGGGCACAGATCAAAACCGCCGCTTATCAACAGCAAACTGCCCGCTACTACAACGCACGAGTCAGGCATCACACCTTCAAAACGGGAGATTTGGTCCTAAGGCGGAACGAATTCACAGACTAAGGTAAGCTGCATAAGTTCTTCCCGAAGTGGGACGGCCCATTCCTCGTCTCCGAAGTATTGCCAGAAGGAGCCTATCACATACAAGATGCGGGAGGACGCCAGTTTCTGCGGCCTTACAACGCCGAGAAGCTCAAATTGTACAAGTGAATGTATTTTCAAATTTTGTATCAGTGAATATGTTTCCTTTTTTGTCGAAGCGATGCAATTTTTCTTTATTATTAAGTCTCTTGAATTAAAGGAATCTCCTTCGATACGTTTCCCTCTTCCCAAGTTCCAAGACCTCCGGTTTCGTTTTATGTACATTCAAACACACAAAAAGGATAAAAAGGAGACAATAGCACGTCACAAAAGGAGAATTTTATTCATCAAGGGTATTATGGGTTCCCCAGCCTTACACAAAAATTATTATTACAATAAAGGGGACGGGGATGGAGGAAGCATTGTTGATGATACTCCGACGAAATCTCCGTCAGCCGAGTCCTAGCTTCCTCGGCCACCTTTGAAGCGTCACCCACTGGACAAGAATCAACAATCAGCCTCATCTGGAAACACTCCAGAAGAAGGCCCGCCGATCTATCCCGCCTGCTCTTCGAGATCAGCCCGAGGTGGTAAAGCGAGTGCAGCTTCTCGATCGTCTCATCCCTCAGCTACGGAGACAAGGCATTGTGTAGACCCGGAGACCTCTTCCAGATTGTGTAAATGAGCACTTGGAGGAGTGGAGGCCGCTGGGGAAGAAGACGTCCAAAATGGGCCTCCATGCGGTCTATCACCGCTTTGTACGCCTGTTCGGACCGGTCGAGATTGTAGAGATACACGTCGTCTCGGAAATCATCTCGCTGATAAGCACACACGGACGTCCGACCATTTTCAGAAACACAACGTTGAAAGAGTCCAACACGCCTTCGCTATTTATAGCCCCAACGGAATCCTAAAAGGCCGAAGTTCGCGCGCGCGACAGCACGATTCATGGGGCCCTTTCAAAGTCCCCAATACAAAGCTGCCGCCTGGCGACCATACCCCCAAACGGCCAAATGGAAGTTGGAACGACGCGCACTACGGAGAGTCACGCCTCCTCACACGTCTCTGCCACGCGTTGCCTTTGAAGGTCTCTCCCCCCAGATTTTACGGGTTAAGGGAGATGGACCGACACCAAAAAAGCCCTCACCAAGAGGCTACCGAGCAGCTTCCCTGCCCGGTCAATCCTTAGCGGGTAACTTCTTACCCATCTACGCTAAGGATCTAAGCCCTCATCAAGAGACCACTGGGCAGCTTCCTTGCTCGGTTTATCCCTGGCGGATAGCTCCTACCCATCTACGCTAAGGATCAAAGCTCTCACCAAGAGGCCACTGAGAAGCTTTCATGCTCGGTCAATCCTTAGCGGGTAACTTTCTACTCATCTACGCTAAGGATCGAAAGTCCTCACCAAGAGGCCACCGAGCAGCTTACCTGCTCGGTCAATCCGTAGCGGGTAACTTCCTATCCGTCTACGCTAAGGATCGAAGCCCTCATCAAGAGGTCACCAGGCAGCTTCCCTACTCGGTTTATTCCCGGCGGGTAGCTCCTATCCATCTACGCTAAGGATCAAAGCCCTCATCAAGAGGCCACCGAGCAGCTTCCCTACTCGGTCAATCCTTAGCGGGTAACTTCCTACTCATCTACGTTAAGGATCAAAACCCTCATCAAGAGGCCATCGGGCAGCTTCCCTGCTCGGTTTATCCCTGACGGGTAGCTCCTACCCATTACGCCAAGGATCGAAAGCCCTCACCAAAAGGCCATCGAGCAGCTTCCCTGCTCGGTCAATGCTTAGCGGGTAACTTCTTACCCATCTACGCTAAGGATCGAAGCCCTCATCAAGAGACCACCGAGCAGCTTCCCTGCTCGGTTTATCCCTGACGGATAGCTCCTACCCATCTACGCTAAGGATCCAAAGCCCCATCTAGAGGCCACCGCCGACCAATTCTAACTTGGCTATTATTTAACTTACGCCAATGGAAGTGGTCGCCGGTCCGACTTCAAGGAATGAGCAAATCTCGACCTACCTACACTGAAGGTTCTTTAGATGTATTCTAAGTAAATGATCGCCACCTCGACTCCGGGGGTGGGAGGGGACCGACCTTCTTGCACTTGTCGATTAACTGGCTTACACTCGATGGGCGATTGCCATCTAAAAACTGGTCATCGACCTGGCCTGGCTCCTGGAACGAGGAAAACACCAACAAGCTCAAGTGCTCGCACAATTATACATTGCCACGAAGAAAAATTAGAAACAGTTTTATTTACGATCTGAGAGTCTGTACAAGGTACTATGGGCTCCTCAGCCATACAAAAAGCGCCCAGAGGCTTACGAAATTTATTTAAAAAGAGAAGAAAAAGGCAGGAAGGCTCAGGTCTCGGGACCGGGGAGGATCTCGATCTGCACAACGCCGACGTCGGGAATCGGGTGGCGGCTTTTGGGTCGGTGCTTCCTCTAGGGGCCTTATCTCCAGCACTCCTACCGGCATCCTCTCCCCTGGCGGCACTCCCGGCGGTCTCCCCCTGCGGCTCATCCTCGGAGAGGGGGTACTGGAGCCGAAGCTCGCCGTCAGCAAACCTCGGCATCAACACCTTGATGGCGTCGAGAGTCTGGTTCCAAACAATGGCTGAGGGGTCGACAAGGTCGGCGTAGAACTGTTCCGACGTCTTATACCTCTCCACCGACTTGGCAGCCCGGAGGTCGGCGAGCTTCACCTCGTCCTTCGCCGTCTCGGTTTCCCTCTTGCAGGCGTTCCGCGACTTCTTCATCGTGGCGTTGAGCACCTTAGCCTCCTCCAACTTAGTCTGGATGGCCTTGTTGGATTCATTCAGGAGGCGGATGGACTCCTTGTGTTTGGACTTCGTCCCCTCCTCGGCGGCCACCTGTGTTTCGAGGGCGATGATCCTCTCCTTCGCCTGCTGCAAATCCAGGCGCAAATCCTCCTCCCGTGGGGAAGACTCGCCCGCCTTCCGCATCGCCGGGGAAATCTCCTCGGACTCCATATTAACAATGAGGGCGCAGTGCTGGAGGACCTGAGAAAAGTAGAGGAAAGGGTTAGAAGCGTCAGATCCAAAGAAAAAATACTTGACGAGAACCTCAACGGAAAACCGATACTGACCTGTACAGCCTCCTAAGCGATGGCGGCCACATGGGCCTTAAGAGCCCCCCGGGAAATTATGCATCCGGCCGATCGTTCCATCTCCGAAAGCAAGCTATTGGCAACAGAAAGCCCTGAGGGCATCTCGAAACAGACGTCCCCCTCCTGCACGAGGATCAGAGAGGCCGGAGATCGAGATACCGTCCTCTTGTACCTCTTGAGGGGGACCTCGGGGGGTCGGCTTCATCCTCCACCTCCCTCGCCTGGGGCTTCGGTTCCCGAGCATGCTTATGGCTCTCCCCGCGGCTGGTTTCCGGAACTCGGGGCGCAGCGGAAGGCTTAGCCGGTGCGGCTCGCTTCGGGGCTGGGCTCGAACTGAGGAGGGACGAGCTAGCGCCCCCGGTCTTCCTCCCCTTCTTTGCGGCTATGGCAGCCAAGAATTTAGATCGGTCCATTTGCTCTGCATAAAGGAAAATACACAAAGCGAGTTAGTGACGCTGAAAAGAACGAAAGAAAAATATTCAAGTCTAGACAGATCGTCCAAACTCCTAACTTACCCACGAATCGAGCGGGGGTGAGCCCAGCCCAGCTAAGGGCCTGCTCGGAAAGCAGAACGTCGGCCCGCTGGATCGGCTCCCACATGGACACTGCTCTCGTCTCGGGAGAGGACGACCGCTTCATCCGCGGGTAGTCGGTCCTATGCTACTGTACAGGCACATGCCAATTCTCACCCTCGGGTGGCCCGACAAATACGAACTTCTCCTTCCATTCGTGACTGGAAAAAGGAACTACTACCCCGACCCGGCCGCCTCTCATTTGCATTTTTTTGAAGGAAATGTACATCCAGCTCTGCTCGTCCTTACGGGTACCGGGATGATATTTATAACAAATGAAGGAAGTGAGAAGGGTCAAGTTGAAAGAGATTTCTTCAGGTCTCAACCGGACCAGAAACCCGAGGAGGATTCTCCACGAATTCGGCATTAGCTGGCCCAGAGCAAGTTGGAAACAGCGAAGTACCGCACATACTTCAGTTGGAAAGGGCAAACACATTTCAACCCAGAATGCATCCAAGTATAGGGCAATCTCTTTGCCCTGCACCTGATCCGCTCTTTCGCCCTCTCTAACTAAACGAAGCATAGCTAGAAGGAATGTAGAAGCGAGCCCGGATCGTTGTAAGCTCGCCCACGTTTCTCAAAATAGAGGCCGCAACGCGAGCGTTTCCGATGCGCACCTTTGAGGCCCCCGCCGTCGCCTGGCGACGAGAAGCGCGTATAGCTCTAACTCTAGGGGAGAAACCGACGCAGAAGGAACATACGAAGAAGCGGAAGAAGACATCCTGGACTCGGCTCCAACGACTGGATCCTCATCGCCCGACTCTACCATAACCACTTCTACAGACTCTTCAGAGAAAGACATCTAACCTGATTCAAAAGAAGGGGTCCTCCGAGGAAAGAGTGCGAAGGATCCGATCTAAAAGACGGAGCGCCGAACTATCTCTCGCAGTGAAAGGAAAATGATGGCAAAAGTGTGGACCCTGGGGGGATCCCACCCCTATTTATAGTGCTTGGGCGATGCATCCAACGACTCAGATCGTTTCCCGCCTAAATAAGACTTCACGCCCGCCAGCCGTCGACGCCCCACGTGTCAAATGACCATTGGAGATGTCCCTTCAGGCACAGGCGATAACGACAGCCCGTCACGTCCGCCAATCCGTGTCGGACACGTGGCCTGCGCTTCAACGGTCGTACAAGCGAATCGGCGCCCCCTCTTTAATGCACGATCTCCCCCTATCTGCTGACGCCATTGAAGACACGCCTAACCGCCTCGGAGATCCACGCTGGTAGGATCTTGACTACAAGCCAAGTCCGGGAGACCGATCAGACCACTCTCGACCCGATCCATAAATAGGTCGGGACGAGAGTGAGTGGCTAATGATGATGCTCATAAGTGAACACTCCCCAGATCATGACACGTGGTAGATGACGTGTCCCCGGGCTCACGGAAACAAGGCAAGCATCACACATTGGAGACATACCTCGGGCTATCGTCCCGTGGCTAGACCCGACCTCCGAGGAATCCCTGAACGTTCCTGTGCTCGTCATGTGAATAACCATTGGCTCGCCTCCGAGCCCTCCTACACGCCGAGCTTTCTCGGCCTCCCGCTCGCCTCCGAGCTATCACAGAACCGAGCTTCCTCGGCCTTCCGCTCGCCTTCAAGCCTCCCGCCGAGCTAAGCCTTCCCGGTTCCACCGAGCAACCAAGAGCGCAGAGCCCAAGCGTCTTCGCTACGGCTCCGCGTATCTCGCCAGAAGCGAGATGTCCGCTGCCCTACAATCCCGCGTTTCATGCCGTCGTATCCCCCATTAACGAGCGTAGCTCATCATTACGGGGGATCTCGTCATTCACACAGGCGTAACGCCAGGGGCGTAACCGACGGCGGATATCTCGCGCCAGCTCGTTCCGAGCGACCGCTATAAAAACCCCTCTCTCAGACGACTCAGGTAACGCAATTTTAATCCAATAATCCGCTACTCTGCCCAAATACCTTGGCTAACTTGATCGTTGGAGGGTCCACGGTGGTACAGCCACCCCGGGACTTCTTTGTAGGTAGCTCGGCTTCACCCCAAATCAAGCCCACTGAGATTCACACGCTCAAGTAGGCAACTCTCACCACCAACATCAGCCGTTCACAAACGCTCGCGACAGATCGACGGAGGACAACATCTGAAGGAGATCCTACCCTCCATCACTTCCCTTTTCATGGAAGGGGGTTCTTTGCTTTTATAAGGATGCCTTACTAAAGAATCTGTAGCGATTGAGAGGTTAACTTTGTCTGAGAAATGAGTAGAGGGGTTCTGAAAAGAAAATAGATTACACACCATGATGCTAGAAGGAATTAGATGGATCTTTATCTGAGCACTTTATCTATAAGTGCCCACACAATGATTAGTATAATATATTTGATCCTTAAAATCATGATCACTATACATTACAATAACAATAATCTTACATTTTTGGGACCAAACTTTAATCCCTATAGTTTCTCTTTCTCCCACTCTTCCTCTACAAAAACATAACATCAATAAACCCTCAAAGACATTATCGGTCCTAGAATGGTGAGCTAGAGTTTGATAATTATAATCGAGCATAGAAGAAAACTGCATGGTATGGGATTTCATATGGATCTATCATGTCTCTTGGGTTAATTTCTCTTAGGTTTTCGATAAAATTGAGCGTGGACTCAGAAGCTCGCTGCGTCTTAAGCTTGAGTCTTAAGTCATCTTATGAGCTGTATTAATTCACAAGTGGAACGGTACCATATTTCTTCTTTTTAGCACAATTTACAAACTTATAGTTCTGGGATTGAACCATTAATATGTTACATTAAATTAATTTCTTTCCAAGTGAAATATTCTTATTTGCATCATGACTTTTTGTTGCTTGATAGACATTAGGCAGTCTGCTAATTTGTTCTTTATTACTAGATGGAATGCGTTATATTTTGTGCTATGACAAAGACATAAATGAATTTCTTGAGTTCTTCAATCTCGATCTGCGTTTTTTTGTCTGTGCCAACTTGTACTTTGGAGTTTAGCCTGTTAAAATGCTGGAATATTATTTAATAATTTTCACAATGAGAGATTCTTACACCATATCTATTTGTTTAATGGGCATAAGATGAATTTATGTCTTTAGTATTTGATGACATGCATTCTCCTTTGTCATATAACAATTGGCCTCTGTCAGTGCAGCAGATATTAAGGAATGCATGCGGTTGGTTCAGTCTCTGAGGTATGCTGAAGAAGCTTGTTTTAATGGCGCCATAACACTGAATGCATTCAGTTCTGGTTTGGAAATTGGTAGTTGGAATTGGAAAATAAACACACCAAGAAGAAGCATAGCATACTTGTCAAGCTCCATATTTCAGTCTGCTCATGCAATGGATTTTGATTACCATTCTCTTTACGGGGATGATGTAGTTATATTTTCAGATTCTTCATCCTCAACCAGCATAGCCAACGCTGGTAATAATATCACCGAGAGTAACAGTGATAATAATATGAAAGAAATATATTTGCTTTCTTCTGACGTTGCACAAACCAGGTATGTCCCTTTTACTAGAGAACAATATTAGTTGACCTGCGCATTCTTTTCACATCTTGTCCTGGACTATTTTCTTTGTTGAAACTTTACTTGTGTTGATGAAGTGTGTAGCTAAATATGTAACAGTTCATCTTATCATAGTGAGGATGAAGCAAGAAACTATTTAAATGACTCCAATGAGAGTTTAGAGGAGATCAACAAGATAAATTTCATATACTCCTGTATTGTTGATTCTCTGTGTGAAGGGGGTTCTGTTCTGATCCCAATAGGCCGACTTGGTACAGTGTTAATGTGGTTGGAGCAAATATCTCAGTCACTCGAAACATCAAACCTGAAGGTACTTTTTTCGAACACTTTCTTTCTTATGTTAGATATGGTTGATCACTGTTAGGATGATTGTTTCAACCATAGATTGCCATTTGCTTGGTTTGATGTATAAAGCTACATTGTTCTTATAGGCCAAGTATTATTATAAGTTGCATTATATTTATTATGTGCTTGATAAAGCTTGTTCAGGTAAAGTGCCATAGGGGCGAGCAAAAAACCGTTTTGAACAAATAAATTGATCAAACGAAGCAATAAAAATAAAAACTAGGTTCTAAATCGGTTTAAATAAGACGACCCAAGTCAGATTAAATTAATTAATGGATTATAAGTATACAAGTAATCATATAGAAAACATTAAATAAATGATAAACCTATTTTATAAGTATAGAAAATTATATTATCATAAAAGAACTAGGTAAGTTGCATAGCTCTTTGTATAATCTTTATTTGCACGCCGAATCTTTCCAAAATCCTCTAGCATAAGATCCACATAATGCACCACACATGCCATACGAGGACCAATATAACTTTATGACCTTCAAAAGTAGTCCTATATGCAGTAATTAACAATTCATGAAACATATAACCAATAATGAGAGATCTACCAACTTATTTTGTCAAAAAAATAATTAAAAATAAAATAAAAAAGACATCTACTCACTTATTTTTATTTGGATATTGGAGTCGGAATGAAATGAAGCTCAATAGGGAGAAGCTCACCGACATACTTGTGTTAGAAACACCGTCCGCAATTAGTTGTGGATGTTGTTCTTTCTGATATATTGAACACACTCATCAGGTAGATTAAATAATGCTTTCATCAGTCTTCACATAAGCTGACATATCGATAGATTTAAAAAAATGTACATATGTGGTTTGTTCTCCATTAAGTGGTTTCCTATATATTAAGGTGCAACAAATTTTGGTACGACTCTTTTCTAGGTTGCATCATAGCTTCGTTGATACCTTTTTCCTCTTTATCGAAGGATGTCTAAGCTCATAAGGTAATAAGGATTTAATCCAGGCCAAAACACTTAATTGCTTCAACCATGACGTGGATAGTCTTCAGATTTGCAACACAAATTGTCAATTTTGACTTCGAAAGTTTCCGACTTGGAAAAATTAAACAGAAAAGTTCGTTGGCACCAAATTTTCGAGCTATGGGTCATGAAACAACATCTCTCCCTTTTATGTTAAATATCTAATTAATAGTGGCCTTTTTCTTTCAAATATCATTTCCTCTCGTTGATGATAACATTGTTAGAAAGTCTGCCATAGGCCTTTTTTTCCATGTACTTGCAATTGCTTCATATCACTCGTTGCGTTTCGAGAACTTCATTTGTTAATGTAATACTGAAATTTCCACCTCAATCTATTTCCAACCAAATTTTTTAACAGGTAGTCCTCTTGCCCCTTTTGAGTTTTCTTTTCATTGAAATATTGAGTTCCTCATGAACATCCAATGATATCATCTTTGGAATATGATTTACAGTTCTCATGTAAATTAGGTACCCATCTTTATGATTTCTTCTACTGCAGAAGAAATGCTAGCATTTACAAATGTTATGCCGGAATGGCTCTGTAAGCAACGACAAGAAAAGGTTTTGTTGCTTTCCTCAAGTTAACCAATTTTCATCTGATACTTTGAGAGTTCATATTGTTGATTGATTATGCAGCTATTCTCTGGTGAGGCACCATTTGGCAATGGGGAGCTTATGAGAGAGAGCTTAATTTATTTCCACTACTTTACTCTTCAGAACTATTGTAAGACATCTTTCTTATATTGTTCATGCTAATGATTGATTCACTGTGATATAGTTACACGATTTTGTGAATCTACAAGGAATAAACACATATTGGATCATGCTGGATGGCACTTCTTTAGAATCAGCACTTTATCTTTCCTTGAAATGAAGATTTTATGATATATGACACGATTAATAAATTCTATATAATCTTGATTACAAATTAAAATATGACCCTGATCTCAACAACACTATTCATATGATAGTATCTATAATGCTCAAACTTTGGAAAAATCCATATTGTTTTGAATCTTGGGTATTAAGTTGATCTAACTTGCTAGATAGGAATATGGAAGAAATAAGTAACACTCACAAAAGATTCTACATTACTAAATTTCTTGGTTGCAATTAATCACATAACTTAAATTGTAATAATTCATTTTTTAAAATCTCAATTTATTCTAAATTTGCTCATTTGACATGTACTGTCAATTTTGCTGAAGCCACAAAATTGTGAAGTTCTTACTTTCATAGTGTTTCTTGATTTCTTCATTTCTATTTCCTCATGGACAATGTGGTATTTAACTATTTTGTCAGACGTGTCCGTTTCTTCTATTGAAATTCCCCTCATCTTATTAAGTTTGAACTCCTCATAGAATGATGTGGAAAGAGCCTTGCATAGTGTTTGCACCTCATTGGAGTCTTCGACTTGGCCCAGTTGTTCATTTACTTCATCGCTGGCATGCAGACCGTAGATGCTTACTCATTTTGGAGGTATATGTGTAATTTGCGATTCACATCAGTATTTTTTGATTAATAATTTACCGCTTTGCAAGAAATTATTTTCTTGCAAGCATATTCTTTATGATTTCAATTAATTATCCTAAACGATGTAGAACTTGCAGGAAGGAGTTGATGCTGAAGCTGCTCTCTTGCCTTTCAAGCCAGTGGCAATCAAAGTATTACAATGTTCATTTCTATCAGGAATAAAGTGAGTCCTGAAAATTTCCCCAACTTGGTTTTGTAATGTTTTGCACCAAACTACATGTTCAATTAGTGGATGTGTGAGGACATGCACATTTCTTAGTATTATGGGATTCTTCATCCTTGTAAATACCCACCTTAATTTTTTCGTTCTTTCAAAAAAAACCTTTGTCATTAGAGCGGGTGAACATATAGAGGATATTAGCTTATCTAAAACTATATCTATATCAGCAATGTTTTTCTTATAATTCTTTAAATAAATTATTTATTTCATTTCTAAATCCTCTCGCTTATGTTTATCTTAATCTTCAATATTTTTACTCAAACCTTGAGAACGATGTTAGTTGTAAACTAAGAGAATTGGATGAAAGTCTTAGAAAATAGAATTATTCATATAATGAACAGAAAAATTGTAAATAAATGCATAATTTTGGACATTATGTCCACTTTCCCTTTGGTTACCAAATAGACTAGAAAACCTCATCATTTTAACCAAAAAACAGTCAAGTTTTGAACAAATATCAATGGAAAGGCGTGTTCCATAGCAATTCTAAAGATTTCAAAGGGGTATACAGATATACAAAGGTTACTGGGCGTGTATATAAATATAAATGATTGCAGATGGTTATATACAAATAAAACCCATTTTCTCCCTTGCGCTAACAGGATAACTTTTTTAGGCAAAGATATGCATGTGGTATCTGAGCTACCAGCCTTATTTTAATTTCAGTTCTCAATCTGCAACATCTGAACATATACAGCTTAAACTAATATTCTTATTTTAATTTCAGCTCCCAGAAGATCTAAGGTCTCAGCACTCTACCCTTGCAAAAAACAGGAAACAGAAGAATCCAGACCTCTCGTTGTTATTCTACTCAGAGAATGTTACGATTCGGGTACCAAAATTTAGGGACAATTTTGAAGCCTGCTTAGCTACTAGCCTTGCATTTAAGCTGTGCCCTAAAAGATTATCATTGAAGAATAAAGATCTGGCCGTCACAAGATTAAATGGCGGCGGGCGACTTCTCTTAAGCAGTGGAAAATATCAATTGGTCTCTTCTGATGACAAATTAATAGTTGATGTAAATAAATTTGCCCAAATTTATTGGGGACGAGTTGATCCTGCTAGATTACTTTCCGCGTTGCAAAAGAAAGGCATCAATGGATCATTAGTAGTCCCTGAAGAAAATGCTGCTGCTGCTGCTGCTTCTGCTTCAGATATCTACACCATTCAGCTTGATGGGCAAAATGGTGGTGTGATCGAAACAAGTGCAACCCAAACTGTGCTTTGTTGATCTGATGAATCTATAGCTGCTGTAATTTGTGAAGCTCTAAGCACTGTTTGTGATGGAATTTAATGTGGATACATTGCTTTTATCAGAGTTGTTTCATTTTGTAATTATTTGCATAGAAGACATAGGAACTGTACAAGTTTGTATATGCTGCAATTTTATTTATTTCCTTCAGTTGCTCTAGCAAGCCTGATGCGTTATAATTTTAATTCATCTTATTATTTTCCAAATTGTTAGTGATGTCTTATGCAAGTAACACATCTTGGGCATTTATGTGCACGGTGTTAACTTTGATAATTTATCTGCTAAGGTCAAAAAACTTTGGGGGCCTTTTATTTGTCATCTATGTTTTTATTGGATGATACTAAAACATATATGTTCATGGTTTGGTTCTGTCCATTTTTATTCATGGACTTTCCTAGTAAATCAATGTATGATATGAATATTTTTTTTTATCTATTGGACATCATTTACTTGTGTACTTGATGTATAAATATCTATTCGCCTCTAGTGTGCAGACATCCTAGCCGATTAGTCATCCGCATTCTTCTAATTAAAGAAAAAGAAAAAAAAATCAAAAAGGAAAGTAAATGTGATAAAAGGAGTGAAACATGAAAATTCCCAAGAGAAATTATTGAAGTGTAAATTAGTTACATGCATAAATATAAAATTTTGCAGCTCAAAGGAAAATTATTTGAAGGAAATTATATGAAAGGGTAAATTACACTAAAACACCCTCAATCATTATTAGTTTTCACAACCACCATAAAACAATTTCATTAAACTGATTATATTACACTAAAATACCCTGAAGGCGTTGACAAAGAGTTGCGGTTTAGTCTTATGCTCCATGTCATTTAAATATTTTTTTTATTAGATGGAAGAGTTAGAAGGGAAGGTAACCTAGTCAAGAGTCGACTTTGGTGGAAATGACTGTGTTTAGGAAGATGTTGGAGGGAGAGGAAGAGGCGGTGGCGGTGGAGGAGAGGCGGTGGCGTGGTACCCTCAAAATTCTGACTGGCCGGAATGCAGACAAAGGGTATTTTATTGAAAATATTGATGGTAGTCTAAGTTATTTCGGTGGAATTAAAATCCTTAATGGTATTCCAGCGAAAAACAACGATAGTTGAAGGGGATATTTTGCTGTAATATACCTATTGGAAAAACACACCAAAAATAGGCCCCCTCTCGAAGCTAAAAAACCATACAAATATAAACCCTAATCTCCGAGCTCTTGATTCATCAGAAATCAATGGATGCGATCGGAAAGCTCTGCGATTCAGTCGGATCTTTCTTCAGCGTCACCGATACCATTCCATGGTGCGATCGCGATGTAATCGCTGTAACTTTCTTCTTCATCTTCTTCCTCTATTTTTTGATTAGGGCTCTTTAAAAGGTGCATTCTTTGAAGGGGAAAAAATTAGGTTATTTTGCTCGATTCTTTGTTTCAAGTATGCGTGTTTTGATTATAATTACACTTTATAGTTTCTTGTTTTTAGTTTTGTTCTAACTATTGGTTGTTTTGGGAAAAGGTTTTTTTATAATATTTTTAAAAAATGTTTGATTAATTAACATTAATGTGGCTTCTTCTTTTATTTTTTGTCATTTAAGTCTATATTGGAGAAAATTCAAATATATGGATTATGCATAAAATTTTGAATATGAAGGCAAAGGTCATTTGTGATTCAATTTTAGGTCAATTGTTCCAGCATTTACAAAACCTTAAATGTGATCTAGTTTCGCCAAATTGAGAGTTATTTCCGCTTCTCTGAAATTTCATACAATTTTCGACCTTTAGGCCCTGTTTTAGGATAACTGGAGTATAAATGGACATAGAGGGGATGCAAACTATGGTTTACACGCCCCGGACTCCATTTAAAAATAAACTTTGGTTATGTTTAAGAGATTGTTTGGGAAGATGTAGTTTATCAGACTTAGATCATATTGAAGTTGCTGCAATTAAATGAATGCCAACCAGGGCAAAGTGAGAGGAGTTAGGTTTGCCAACTCTATGACACTCCAGTTTAGAAAACTCAACTCCATAGATGCTAATAAGCTGGCTAAGGGTTTCAGCTGATGGGCCATAGATGGAGGGGGTTGTTCACGCTTTGATAGTTCGTGTTGGTTTTTTAGCTTTCTTTCACTAAGTTATATCTTTTATCATACCGCTAATAGTTACTACTTTAGGTGTTCTTTCTATGCTATTAGCACTTTGCTGATATGCTCATTTGTAATTTCTTTATTTATTGAAGAGGACTTCTGGTGTATTTGATGTTAAAACTCCTTTATAAAAGTTTACTTTTTCCCTTTTCTTTTCTTTTTTTTTTTGGTGATCTTTTTACGCATTCTATGAAAAGGGAGTGAGCGAGTGAGTTATGGATGAAAACCAAATTGTGTGAGGGGAGAGGAGAAAGAAACAAGCACCTAAAGAAAGATGTATTGGTAGCTGCATTTCAGAACTGCCAATGGAAATTGCTTTACCGAACTTTGTGCCTTTTGGCTCTTACTTCCGAATCACATAATATGGTGTTCTTTTGATCACATCTATCACATGATCATCTTGGCTTTACTCTGTCTTGTGAGCAAAGCTGCTTTTATTTTTGAACTTGTAGCTTGCTAGCGTTACTCCATTCTCTTGGGTTTTCAATGACTAGCATTAGATTGTGAACTATTCTTCTTCCGTTATTTATGTTCTTCATCCTTGGTTTAAGTAAGATACATAACAATCGTTCAACGTGATTCACATTGGTGCATAAAGTTTTTTTTCTCAGTTCATGAAACATGTAAATTCATTCTTTATCCTCTATGCATGAGGATATTTTAACCTAACACGATCTTTTGCTTGTTTTTCCAAAGATTAATAATTATATTTTTATTTCTTAGGCTTGAAAATTTTAACTCTTACTTTTGTGTGAGATCTATTGGAATTGTTTTCTTGTTTAACCTTGTTAGGCTGGCGTGCTCATCACATATGTGATTACTAATTGTATATTGTGAATTTCATCTGCAAATAATATTGTTCGATGCAAAAGCAGATATGGTTGTCACTAACTTGAGTACCCATCTTGCTCTCTTGAGAGAGTAGAATATCAATAGACATTATCATTATAAGCAGATGCAAACATCTGCCACTATCTATTGTTCATGTATTACGCTAATTAAGGAAGTACTTAGATGTCTAAAATTTAAATTTTCACTTAGCATTCATGTTTGAGACACTGAATTAGGAACCTGAAGATCAAATTATCTGAATAAATTCAGTGCATTCATGTACATTACTTCATAAAATAATTACAGTTCCCAATGTAACTATAATTCTAAGTCCACTTTCCTACTAAATGACTAATCCTGCTCCTCAAAGCCCGGTTTTTAGTGTAGAATGCCTGTTTATTTGGGCTCGCCCCTTAAAGCCTGGCTTCTATAATTTTGTTCCTTGCACTAGTATCAGTCCTACCAGAACTGAAAATGATCATTTCGTAGAACTTAAAGAGTATGATCTTACGAGGTAACTGTGAAACGCGTGCCGCGTGTATCCATGATGTCATAACTCAAAAATCAGGCTTTGATTCTTGATATTCAATCTTGGTAATTTTCTTTTGGAATTAATGCTTACATTGTTATTTAACCTTGTTTTGCATCCAACTTTTCTACTTTCTCGACAAGAGAACAACAATTATCCAGTAAATTGCCCTCGATCTGTTTCGGCTAATGCCATGTTTGTATTGATGCAAACGACCTGTGGTTTCTCATGCATGTAGGGCTGTGAGAGAGAGGTTGCTGAGAGTGAGAGCACAGAGAGTAAAAATGAAAGTCTCATGAGGTTATCGTGGGCTCTTGTTCATTCCAGACAACCAGAAGATGTGAACTGTGGCATAGCCATGCTCGAAGGTGAAACTTTTTATTATAACAGTCCAAATGTTCATCTTTTTTCATGCATGCTGTTTGATCTTTTTGAGAGCTCTGTTTATTATCTTTTTTTTGTGGGAAGCTTCATTGGACAGTAATAACAGTACCGTGCAAATGAGAGAAGTTTTATCTTTTGGCTGTTGAGCACTATCGGAATGGGGACTATTCAAGGAGTAGACAGCTTCTAGAAAGGTGTTTGGAGGTATGATCTCAATGTGTTTCTTTTTATTAGTCCTTTTTGCACACTTAATAATAAGAGTATAACTACCATAAAATCATAGATGTCATAAATGAGAGATTCATAATTTAACCCTAAGATATTCTTCATTTATTCTCCCAATTAGGGATAATTTGGAACTCCATATATAAAATACATTGATTTTAGAAGCATTGAGTAAAACATGCTTCATGATATTCTAAAGGGACTAGTAATTGAGAAAAAAGAAAATAACAAAAAAAGGACTGGTAAAAAGAGACAAAGGGAGTAATTATTATGAGTAATAAGTCCACATTGTTTATTTTGATCCCATCTTGCGGGTCATATGAATATAGTGTCTTTACTGTTTAATGAGACATGCAACATATGTTTGTTGGTATGTGAGCCACGCAACACAGAGAGCAATACTTGAACTCCAAATTGCATTGTACAATTGAGCTACTTTTTGATGCTCTTATTGTCTATCTAAGGAAGTGTTGAGAGAATTGTTAAAAGTATTTTCCTTGCGTACTACACTAGTACATTATATTTATGTTTCCATTAGATTTTCCATTGAGAGGATTAGTACGGAATAGAAACCCGCCTCTCTTAGAAAAGGGAAGGTTCTGGTAGCATTGATCCCTGTGGGTCCCGGCCAATCCATTAGGCCATCTTTCCCTTGAGTGGCTCCAGGCAATAAGGCTTCCTGCAGCAGTCTTTCATTCTAAATTTCTGAAACGCATTGAAAATCCGAAGATTCTTGCGATATTATTCTATGAATTGTAACCTGTGCTCCTCAATTTCTTGTCAAGATGTGATTCAGCTTTGCGCAAACAGTAAATACTCGACCTTTCCATTCCTTTTCTGATGTTTTCATCTAGCGAAGCCTCCATAAGCTCATAGTTATGACATATTTATATTGATATGTATGTAGATATTGCCCTTTAGCTCCTATAGAGAAACATGAATCCTTCCTCGTCTTTATCATCTTCCCCTTTCGTTATACTATTTCATATCTATCCTAGCCAAGAAGAATTTTTCAACGGTTACACCTTTTTTCACGGGCTTAACTGACATTAACAAAATAAAGGTTGTCTTTCCTGGTAATTGGCCTAATTGGATTTTATGGCAAGTCTCGGTTGTCAGTTAACATGCCACTCAATACCGAGTTGTGATTTCACTCAGAACTTCATAATTGTTATTAAAACTTTGGCATATCCATGCTAGGATTTCCCCTCCTTTTTCTCAATCTTGGGATTTGCCCTATTCTCAAACCATTCATTTTTCTGTTTGTAGATTGCACCAGAGTGGAACCTGGTCCTTATTTCTACCTGATGGAGGTCATTTTCAGATCTCCCTCAGATGTTGTCTTCCGTCCATCTCCCGGTAGATTCTGGAGGGGATCCCCTGTTGTGTGTGGATCTCAATGGGTTTTGAGGAGATTTGGTGATTGGAGGAGTTTGACGCCTAGTACCTGCAAAGAAGTCCCGGGGTGGTTTGATACCACCGAGGACCCTCCGACGATCAAGTTAGTACTAGATCCGAGCAACGTAACGGCTAAGTGGAGTAAAAGATGGCTTACTTGACCCTTCTGTGATGGGGGTTTATATAGTGATGGAGGCATGCAGCAGCAGGCGCGAGAATCTCGCCGGCAGTTGCGCTCCCGACGTCACGCCCGCGTAGAGAGCGGGTCGCCCATGAATAGGGATCGTGAAGGCATGGAACGTGGGATGTTGCTGGCGGAGAATCCGCGCATGGCGAGATTCGCGGAGCTGCGGTTGCGCCTGTGGCCGGCGGACCTGATCGGATGTCCGAAGAAGACGGCCTCGGCAAGGAGCTCGGGGACGAGCGAGTAGGCCGAGGAGGCTTGGTCTTGTGGCAGCTCGGGGCGAGCTGAGGGGCCGAGGAGGCCAATCTGCGGGGAGCCCCGAGGGGGGCTAGCTCGTGCTGGCCAGTCGGGTACAGGGGTGGCATGGTCGGCCTTTGTGGGCCCTTTCTCCTGAGTTCTGGGACATGCCGTCCGCCATGTGTCCCGATCTTAAGGGTTGGCAATATTGAGCATTATCATTAGCCCCCCCACTTTTGTCCCCACCAGCCAGCGGATCGGGTCAGGAGTGGATCGCCGGGCCGCCCGGGGTGAGCTCCTTCCTAAGGTTTCGTCGGGACAGGTCTCTGGACCGCAAGCTGTCTTTTCTGCTAGCGAATCAGGGCGAGATATCCGCATTTAAGGAGGGTGCGCCGGTTCGTGTATCTTGCCTTTGAAGTGACGGCCCACGTATCGAGCGTCGATTGGCTGACGCGACGTGTGCAGACCTGCGACGCCTGAAAGGGTGCGGTCCAGTGTGGGGACGACAAGTGGAGTAATCAGGGCCGTTAGATGCGAGGAGGCGTCTTGGCGGGAGATGAAGGGCACCGTCGGATGAGGTCGCTTGTGGCGATAAAATAGGGGTAGGGCCCGTTCCAGGGCCCCTACTCCTTCATATTTCCCGTTCCAAGTCTCGGTTGCTCGGCGCTCGTCTTCTTCCTTCCACTTTCGTTCCCCGAGGATCATTCTTCCCAATGTTAGATGTCTTCTCTTGTCGAGTCGGTAGATGTCGTTGAGGTAGGTTCTAGGAACCCTTTAGGTGAGCCTGAGTCCTCCCGGGGGCAAGGGTTGGCCCATCTTCTCGGGATCATATGGCGGGGACAGCCCCCAGGGAGGAGGCGGTAGATGCTGCCCCTAGCGCCTTGTATTGGATAAGCCATGAGGACGAGCTTGCCAACGCGCGGACTTGCTTCCACATCCCCTCACGCTATACGCTCTGCCTGGCCAAGGAGGGAGAGGGCAGACCAAGTACGGGACAGGGAGATCGCCCTGTATTTAGAAGCATTTTGGGGTGGAATGCGTCTGCCCTTCTCTCCTGAGGTCGTTGAAGCGTTGAACTTCTTCGGGTTAGCCCCCGGTCAGTTGGTGTTAAACTCGTGGAGGATTCTTCTCGGGTTCCTGGTCCGCCTGAAGTTACAGGCGATCCCCTTCAGCCTTTCCCTTCTTGATTCTTCACTCGTCTTCAAAAATCATCCCGGTGGTCGAGCGGGCGACCCGGGGTGGGTTTATCTCTCTTTCAGAAAGCGACCATGGAGTGCCACCGGGACAGGGATTGTGGCCTTGCCTTCTTCCATTCACGACTGGAAGAAGTTCTTCTTCGTTTCCCCTTCCGAGGGCGAGGACTGGCCCGTGCCTACAGAGTGGTCGAGGGAGAAGCACTTGCCGAGGAACCAGTCCAGTAACCCCATCGCGGTGAGAGTGGCGTCGTGGGAGTCCATCCCCCGTTTCGAAGTGCTGTTGTCTGAGAGGGTTCTGAGTTGGGCCGGGCTCAGCCTCGTTGAGTTCGTCGGTAAGTTTAGGTTTTCCTTTTTGGTTCGTATATTGCTCGTGTCGCTGACTCCCTCTACACTTGGTTCTGTGCAGGACCCATGGATTTGGACTCGCTCCGGGGTTCAATGCGCCAGCCGAGGCCGGTTGCGAAGGTTGGGGGCGCCGGCTCTTCCCGTTCACAGCCTGCCCCGGCTCCTTCTCCCCCGGCGGTAGTGCCCCACGAGAGCTCAGAAGCGAATCTCACCCCGGGGCCCAGCAGAACGTCGGGTCGGAGGCGGGCTCGGATTCTGGAGGACCCGGCCTCGGAGGAGGAGACCGGCTCTCCCTCAAGACCGCTCAAGAGGAGATCTACCCGGGGACCGTCTTCGCCGATCACGGTGGAGGAAGGCGGTCTCCAGTTCGCCGTGCCTTCGGGGCTATCAGTCGCGGACAGCCTGCTGCATAAGATAGAGGCATCGGCCGGGGGTAGAGTTCCCGGGGGGACCTTCAGGGCTCAGCTGGCATCCATAGCCCAGGAGTCCGTACAGGTAAGCGCTTGTCTTTCATTATTATTATTATTCTTTGAGATTCAGTTCCTCTCTCATCTTCCTGATCTCTCTTCTGCCTTTCAAGTCCTTCAGCACGTCGCCCTCGCTTTGCGCATGGAGGCCGAGGTGGTAGCCCCGGCGATGAGAGCTGCGGGCCAGCTCGCCTCGCTGGAAAAGAGCTCCAAGTGGGAGCTGGAGGCGATGAAGGCGAAGGTCGTCGCCCTGGAGGGTGAGGTGGAGGCCGGGAAGCGGGAGGTTGCCCGGCACCACGAGGCCGCCGCGGTCGCTGAGACCAAGCTTGAGGATGCTCAGGTGCTGGCCGGCAACCTGAAGAAGACAGCGAAAACCCTCCGGAAGGAGCTGGGAGCGGCGGCCGAGTGGGCGAAGTCGGCCGACCTGAGGGCGGCCAAGTTGGCCGATCTCTCGGCGGCGAAGGCGGTGGAGGGCTACAAGAAGTCGAAAGACTTCTATGATGACCCGGCCGTTGCCACGACCCTCATTTGGCACGAGGCCCTCGACGCTGTTAAGGCCCGGGTACCGGGGTTCGCTGACGAAGAGCTCTGGGTCCAGTACCCTCTCACGGACACCAGCGGGCAGGTGCAGGAGATTAATGGCGAGGAAGTCGCCGAGGACCCAACTTGCCTCATGGTGGATGTCGAGGGCCTCGAGGTCGCTCCTGGCCCCGAGGCCTAAAGCCCCCGTCTTCCCCCTCCTTTTTATTTTGCTGCGTCTGGAATTTTGTAAGCCTCCAGGCATTTTGTGAGGCTGGGGAGCCAAGAATACCCTCTTGTAAAGACTACCTTTTAGTAATAAAACCTTTTCTTTGGTTTCATTGGCTTGCTTGTAAAAATTTTTTTCTTCTCGCGCTGTTGGGCTTCCATGTCAGGTCGGTTATTTGCCTAGTGATCGTCCGTCGAGTTGATTCAAGCGCTGCTGAGGAGAAGGCGTCTCCATGGCCCCGAAGTCGAGGGGAGATCGCTCGAGACTTGGATGGACCTGATGCCCTTCGTTGGCAGCTCGGATCCTCTACGTGTGGTGGGCAGAGGGCTATCCGCCTTATTTGCGCCGAGGATGGATGGAAGCTGCTCCGTTGCCCTTCGGCAAGGGCTTCTGATATCTGGTGTCGTGGGTAGGTAACTACCAGTCTGGGATGACCGAGCAGGATAGTTGCCCGGTTGCCTCTTGCGAGGTCTTTGATCCTTCAGGACGGGGACCGAGCAGGGTTACTGCCCAGTGCCTCTTGGCGAGGACTTTGATCCCTGTCGGTTGTGGTAGGATGCTACCAGCCGGGGATAGCCGAGCAAGGACTCGACTGCCTCTGGGAGGACTTTGGTCCTTGGCGCGGGAGGGGCTGTAGGAGCCTACCAAGGACCCTTGGCCAGGCAGGGTTGCTGCCCGGTGCTTCTTGGCGATTGCTTTTTGTCCTGAAGGATAGCCGAGCGAGGGATCTTCGGGCTCGACTGTCTCTGGGAGGGCTTTCTGATCCTTGGCGTTGAAGTAGGGAAGCTACCCGCCAGGGATAGCCGAGCGATGGTTGGGCTCGACTGCTTCTGGGAGGACTTCCTGGTCCCTGGCGTTGCGGTAGGGAAGCTACCCGCCAGGGATAGCCGAGCGATGGTTGGGCCCGACTGCCTCTAGGAGGACTTTCTGATCCCTGGCGTTGCGGTAGGGGAGCTACCCGCCAGGGATAACTGAGCAGGGCAGCTGCTGGGTTGCCTCTTGGTGAGGGCTTTGATCTCTAGCGTTGCGGTAGGGGAGCTACCTGCCGGGGATGACCGAGCAGGGCGGCTGTTAGGTTGCCTTTGGGAGGACTTTCCGATCCCTGGCGTTGCGGTAGGGAAGCTACCCGCCAGGGATAACCGAGCAGGGAGGCTGCTGGGTTGCCTCTTGGTGAGGGATTTGACCTTTAGCGCTAGGGGGCCTGAAGAGATCGGCCGAGGATAACCGGGCAGGGCAGCTGCTCGGCCGAATCTTCAAGAGGTTTCGCCCGGTTAGCATGCGCATTGAATGCGGGGGGAGGTGAAGCGCCAGGGTCACGTCGCTTCGATTCCGCCAGAGAAGTCTTGGCGATTGCCGCGTGTCAGCGACCTCTTGGGCGAAAGCGGGCGACTGTTGAGCTTCGTTGGGACGCAGCGAACTATATAAGGCTGAAGGAGTACTGGTCCTTCCTTCACAAACAGAAGATTGAGAATGCAAGACTTCCCGTTCACCATCCCTAACATCATCCACTTCGAAGATGTGTACCTATATGATCAGAACTGCACCGAGGACACGGTGCAGTTGGTGTGTGGGAGCATCGAGGACCACTTCGGCCAGCTGCTCCCCCGACGTTCCTTCCTGCTGCAGCTGCTGATGTACTCCATCTGGAGGGCGTCGCAGGGGCTTTTTACAACCCTCTGTCCGAGCAGCTCTATGACGAGGCCGTGGGCAAGCTGCGGTCTCTGAGGCGCTTTGGCCTGATCTCCGCGAACCAGCTGGCTCGTTCGGAGGCGCTTGTCCGTGAGTGCTACGAGTTGAGGCTTGATTAACGCGCGCGGGGGGAACCGAGGGGAGTGGTTGGATCTCGCGAGGCCTCGGCTGGCGGAGATCTTTACCGAGTATCACGAGCAGTACTCTCTGCACCTCCTTCCCCCGCTGTTGTAACAATAATTTTTTTTGTATGTACGGCCGAGGAGCCCATAATACTCCCTTTTTTGAATAAATAAGAACTTTTCTACTTTCCTTCGTAACGTTCAGTTGGTTTTTATTAAATTGACAATAGCCCTAGGGAGAGTTTACATTGCCCCAAAAGAAAAGTACAGGCTAATAGATGACCCTATCAACGTGGCCCGAGTTTCCTGGAGGCTTGCTGGTCTCCGTGCTTGGCGCCGGGTACGGGGCACTCCGGGTGCCGGACTGGTCCTCCGCGGAAGCAAGCATGATGTAGCCGGTGGTTACCTCGGCGGGAGGAGGACGCTGCTCCTGCTCGTGGTCGGCTTGCTGTTTATCCCTTAAGTAGGCGGCGAGGTGTCCCGATCGGATGAGTTTCTCGATGTAGTCCCGGAATTGCTTGCAATCCTCGGTGGCGTGGCCCAGCGTCCGGTAGAAGGCGCAGTAAGGGCCCCGGGTCCGCTTTGAGGCCTGACGCGGGATTGGAGGGAACTTGAAGAACCCCTCGCCTTGGGCCTCCTCTAGTAACACTGCGAGGGAGGCGTTGAGCGGGGTGTACTCCTGGAACTTCGGGTGATAGGGCTGCTGACGCTCCGGCCTCTCCTCCCGAGCCCTTTTCTTCTGGTCGGATCGTTCTGTCCGGGGGAGGTTCGCGTTCACCTCGGATTCTAGCTGAACCTCGCGCTCGGTCCACGCGTTGACCCCGACCATGGTCTTAGGCTGTGCCAACGCAAAGGAACGCAGTCACTCTTTGTGCCTCAGGTCAGATCTGAGCGCCGTGATGACGGTCTCGTCCCGGTGCTCGGGAACCTCGAGGAGGGCGTTGTAAAAGCGAGTGATGTAAGCCTTGAACGTCTCCTTTTCTCCACTCTTAATTGTGAAGAGGTAGTCGACCGTGCGCTTCTGCCGACGGTTCCCAACGAAGTGGCCAAGGAACTGAGTAGCCAGCTCGTCGAAGGTCGAGATCGAGCGAGGCTCGAGTCCTCGAAACCAGTCCCGACCAGAACGGATGAGGGTGGCAGGGAAGGCTCTGCACTGGGCAGCATCGGAATGGTCCTGGAAGCTCATTCCCGTGGTGAAAACATCCAAATGGTCTTTGGGGTCGGTTTTCCCGTCGAACAGAGAGACCTTCGGGGGTTTGTTGCGCGAGGAGACGTGGGCAGCGAGCAGTTCCTCGGTGAACGGTTTGGTGAGCGAGTCGGCGGCATACTCGGCCCCGTCGGCTGAGAGGTGACCTTCTCGACGCATGCCCTCGATCTTCTTCTCGAGGGCGTCGAGTCGGCCGTGGTACCCCGAGGACTCGGCGTCTTGGGATCCTTGGCCTCTACTGTGGGAGACCTGCGTCTGGGCACGGCTCTGGTTCCTCTCGATGAGGTTCCTCAGATCCCCGGACGCGGTGGTTCTCGAGCCGTCATGGCGAGCTCCTTTTGTGCGACCCCGTCGGGAGAGTGGGTGTCGGTCATGCTTGTGGGCAGGCGAGGTGACCGACATCTCCTCAGGGGGGCAAGGGTCGCGAGGAGGTTCGAGGCGTGGTGCTCCGGCGGCGGGCCTGGGGGTGAAGCCGCTAGACGCCCAACGGGCCTCAGGGAGTATAGGTCCGTGGGATCCGTGGTCGGGAGTCGCAGCCCGCCGGTGGTTGGCCGTGCCGACGGGGACAGAGCATTCCGGAGGCGGAGGAGCGGCGATCTGGGGCCGAGGCCCGGCCATTTGGGCGCGGACGAGCGCCTCCACAAGAGACTGTAGCCGATCTATTCGGCTGGCGAGGGCGTGGATGATGGTCGCCGGAGGGGGTTCATCCGCGCCTCCGGTGAGGGGGAGGCGGCGGCTGGCACTCGAATCTTCAGAATGGTCGCTTGCCATGTGGACGGAGATCGGAAGGCCAACTTTGTTTTTGTGGAGTTTGCGTTTCCTACAGACGGCGCCAACTGATGGAGGTCCTTTTCAGATCTCCCTCAGATGTTGTCTTCCGTCGATCTCCCGGTAGATTCTGGAGGGGATCCCCTGTTGTGTGTGGATCTCAATGGGTTTTGAGGAAATTTGGTGATTAGAGGAGTTTGACGCCTAGTACTTGCAAAGAAGTCCCGGGGTGGTTTGATACCACCGAGGACCCTCCGACGATCAAGTTAGTACTAGATCCGAGCAGCGTAACGGCTAAGTGGAGTAAAAGATGGCTTACTTGATCCTTCTGTGATGAGGGTTTATATAGTGATGGAGGCATGCAGCAGCAGGCACGAGAATCTCGTCGGCAGTTACGCTCCCGACGTCACGCCCGCGTAGAGAGCGGGTCGCCCATGAATGGGGATCGTGAAGGCGTGGAACGTGGGATGTTGCTGGCGGAGAATCCGCGCATGGCGAGATTCGCGGAGCTGCGGTTGCGCCTTTGACCGGCGGACCTGGTCGGATGTCCGAAGAAGACGGCCTCAGCAAGGAGCTCGGGGACGAGCGAGTAGGCCGAGGAGGCTTGGTCTTGTGGCAGCTCGGGGTGAGCTGAGGGGCCGAGGAGGCCAATCTGCGGGGAGCCTCGAGGGGGGCTAGCTCGCGCTGGCCAGTCGGGTACAGGGGTGGCATGGTCGGCCTTTGTGGGCCCTTTCTTCTGAGTTCTGGGACGTGTCGTCCGCCACGTGTCCCGATCTTAAGGGTTGCCAATATTGAGCATTATCACTACCGAAGGTGGTGGAAGATTGAATTTCCAAAGGTGAGAATGTGAACATTTTGCAACTTTGAATTTGTCTGATGCATTTCTATTTGAATGCCATTCTTTTGGATGTTTCCATGACATCGACAAACGACAAAATCTACTAACAATTATACTTCATCTTGCATGTAAGCACCTAAAAACTAGTCGAATTCCATTCAAAGAAAACTCTTTTATGTTTCAGATTTTAACAATGAACCACCCTTGAAATCCAGGTTTTTACAATTTCTTTTGTTTCTCATGCTTTCTATCATCCACATGCACAGCATGCAACCATTAAACTACTAACATGTAGCCTTTTTTTTGGAGCAGATGGTGTGATTGGCATCGACATTGCCGCCACAGCCGTGGGACTTCTGGTTGGTGGACTTGCTGCTGCCTTTACTCGGAAAAATTGAAGGAATCCTTCAAGAACATTTTCTATCAGCATAAAAAACCTTGCTTGCTGATTTTTCTCTTTAATATTGTGCTTTCAATTTTTATATATTCTAATAATAGTTGTACGGGAATTCAACTTGCTTGTGCACATTTTTTCCCTTTCTTTTGTTCTCTTTTAATGTGTATAAATGTGTTTGTTTTTTTGTTTAGTTTTATTATTGCTAGAATCAATGTTTATTTGTAAATCATCCTTGCTATTGTGGTTTTTTTTTTTTAATTTAAATATGTTGTCTTGGTCCAGATGAGATGTTTTTATGGTGATTTGTTACTTGGGATGAGATATTAGCCCATGATGTTTGTGGATGAATAGTGGATATATTAGCACTAGTATAGAATGTGATTTTTCTGTTCTTTTCTTTTTTGTGTTATTATTTTAGTTCTTGAGAAATGTTTGGATGATTTTTTATTTGAAGAAATAATTTTGGTGCTCGTGAGTCTCTTGATTATATTGAGAACATATGTTCCTTAATTTTATTCATGCACAAGTACTGCAATTCTATTCTAATCAAAGATATATCCAAGTTCAACGAAGTAACTAATCCCATATATAATACGGTAATAAAGCATGTTATGCTAGAGATGATACTTTATTTATAGGCTTAAAACATTTGAACTAAATTATGAGAAAATACCAAAACCTTTTAAAACCACGGAACAAATTTTTTCAGTTTTTTGAAAGTTTCATGCAATTTATTGTTGATGTGGCATATTGTTTCTGGTAGTTTTTCATAGCTTTTGAAAGTTTTGTGGTGTTTTCTCGTAGTTAAGCTAAAATTTTGGATGTTATTTAGATTTAAGCCTTTTTTAAAAGGTTAATAGTGTAAGCATGATACAGTTTATAATTTTTCACTATGCACGAACGCTGTTCCTCTCTCGGTCTCGATTGGATAGTAGATATATACTTGATGGTATTTTTTGATTATGTATACTAGATGGTATTATCAGAATAGAATGATTCGTTTAGCTTCAAGGCTTTTTCTGAAGTTTTAAATAATTTATTGCAAATTTTAAAAATGAAGACATGTCCCCCCCTCTGAATATTACATCCAATTTCTTGGGCTACTTTATTTATTTATTTATTTTTTAAAAAAAATTGTTGGTTCAAAAGTTTCAGAAAAATTATGTTTATATTATATAAAACACCATCTAAAAAATTGCCCGAACAAATTGATTTACGTATCTATTACCTTTTTATTTTCCGAATATTAGTTATTTTATTTTGAAGGAAAAATTCGAGGCAAAAAGTAGAGCGGCAGCTCTACTTCAAAATTCTAATATCATAGTATTAAATAAAAAAAGAAGAAAATAAAAAAGTTTGTGAGACGGACGTGTTGCCCTGCTCTTTTTCCGTCCAAAGTTAAAAAAGAAGTAAATAATTTTTTTAAGTACCTTGCATAGAAGAGAGGGGTCTTTGCCCCTGAGACTCGTGCTATATCAACTTAGCATTAGACATAACAAAAATTGTAACTATGAGAAGAGGACCATCATCGACATCCAACACACATACAATTACTATCATATATAATGCAACAGTTTAAATACAGCTTAGGAAGTTACAAAGATAAAGACCTTCATATATAATAATAAGAAGAAGAAAATCACACAGCCAAACAAGCATCAAATTTCTGTATATATACATCAACTTGTGCTAAAATTATTATTACAAGATTCAACTAAAACATAAAATGAAGACAACCAGCTTCATATCAAAAGCTCCATAGCTAGAACCTATCCCGTGTTAGCATTTATTTCTGATTTATACACATATCATTGAAATGTCTCTAATTTAGACACCTTAGACCCTGTATTTTCCATATTAGCTGATGCAGAGAAAAAACAGATGGGAGACGACAATATTAAAGTATGGCTGCGAAATCTCAGGGAACTTCTTTATGATGCTAGAGATGTACTTGATGAGGTCGAATACGAAAAATTGAGGAGGCAGCATGTTCATTTCCCAGAGGTACGCAACTCATCAAAGTTCAAACCATTTAGTTTGACAAGGTCCCACTTTAACAAAACCCTATCATCCAGGATAATAAACATAAAAGATAGACTACAGGATCATGTTCGCAATGGTTTGGGTCTTAATTTGAGAGAGGGTGTTGAAAGGAAACCATTAGAGGCTATTTCGGTTGGAGAAAAGATCGTTTATGGTAGAGATGAGGATGCAGGAACCATCTTGAAATTTCTGACATCAAGGAATTTCGATACGGATAGTGTTGATTTTATTACTATTTATGGCAAATCTGGCGTCGGCAAGACGACACTTGCCCAGATGGTCTTCAATAGTGAAAGTCTCATGAGGCATTTCCATACCAAAATATGGGTTGATGCATCGTATCAAGATGTCGATAACAATAGTAATTTAAAATCATTCATGAAAGACACAATAGAATTCATCACAGGCACCAGTTGTGTTCTCCAAACCTCAAGCGCTCTGCAACACTTACTTAAACAAAAGCTTCAAGGGCAAAAGTATTTGCTTGTTTTGGATAATATGTTGAATGATACCGATGATTTTTTGAATGCGATAAAAGACATCTTGATTAATGCTGGTGTAAATGGATCTAAAATCCTGATAACGACGCAAAAAAGATCTATCAACAAAATCGTGCACCCAATCCACACACATGAATTGAAATCATTATGCAGAGATGATTGTGCACAAGTGATTACAACTTATGCATTTCGTGGTCGCAGCTATGATGCGAATCCAAATTTAAATTGCATAATTGAGAAGATTGTTGATAGATGTAATGGCTTGCCATTAATCGCAAAGAAGTATGGGATGCTGTTGATGAGAACCGATTTAAAAGATTGGCAATCAATTTCAAAGAAGGAAGTCATGGATGTCATGAGATTAGAATATGATATATCACAAAGTCTACCATTTAAAATGAAAAGTTGTTTTGCGTATTGTTCTATATTTCCCGAAAAATTCAAATTTGACAAGGAACAGATTGCCCAACAATGGTGGGCACAGGGGTTTGTTTCGACAGAAGATGAAGGTAGAGAGTATTTTGATGCAATGATCAACTTGTTTCTCTTTGAGTTACCCTGTTTTGATTGTAGAAAACAACAACAAACATATATAATGCCTGATCCTCATAGAGCTCAACTAATTTCGGGTGAAGAATTTTGTACAGTGAAAGCAGATAAAAGTCACAAAGTACCTGAAATCACTCGCCATGCTTCTTTGATTTTGACTTCTCATGGATCAAGCCACTCAGTGATGCGAGTAGAATCGTCTGTTTATAAGGCTAAGGGTTTGCATACGCTCATTCTTTTGACGAATCCCACAATTCCAGTGAGTACGCAAATTCTAAAAAACATTGCCAGCAAGTTGCAGCGCTTGCGCACTTTAGACTTGAGCTATATCGATGTCCGTGAGTTACCAGGTTCAATTGGCGATCTGAAACACTTGAGGTACCTTTCTCTCTGCAACATGAAAATCAAGAGTTTGCCCGAATCAGTGAGCAAGCTTTATCATCTTCTTAGCTTAAGACTACGAAACTGTTACGAGCTGATTAAGCTGCCGAAGGATACGAAAAACTTGACAAGTCTGAGACACCTCGATTTACACCTCGACGACGAGTTTAAACAAAAGGGTTGTCTAAGATTCAAGCCGAGGGAAATAGGGAAGTTGACCTGTTTGAAGACATTGTCTAGATTTGTGGTGGGCAAGAAAGCTGGCATAAGCGAGTTAAGAGAAATGAACGACCTACACGGGGATCTCGTCATCTCGAGCCTTGAATATGTCAGCAAGGATTCAGATGCTAGACAAGCCAATTTAAAGAATAAAGAACACCTCCAAACCTTGGAATTGCAATGGAGTGAAGCTTCAAGAGACTTGCGCGTTGAAGAACAAGTACTCAACCATCTCCAACCTCCCAACATAATCAGAGAACTGAAGATAGTTGGCTACAGTGGGTACACATCACCACCATGGATCGAAGATCCATCTTTCTGCTGTTTAGTATCGGTAAATCTGATCAACTGCAAGAACCTTGCGAAACTTCCACTCGTAGGGAAACTGCCATCTCTACAGAAGCTACAACTAGTAAACCTGCCCAGGCTGAGGAGTTGGGATCGGAATCACGAAGGCGACAAGTTCTCTTCACTGGACGAGCTCGTGATCAGGAACTGCATCAATCTCACTCAACTTAGCGCCAGCTTTCCTTCTCTGAAGAAACTAGAGATGGATCGATGCCCAAAACTCATCGGTCTTCCCCAGTTCCCATCTCTCCATTCTCTGAAAGTGAAAGATAGCGGCAACTGGATCTGGAGCTCATTACGTTGCCTCGACTCTCTCACCTCTTTGTTCCTTTCTGGGTTGCCCGCTTCAACGGTAACAACGGAGCTACAAAATTGCAGTAATCTAAGACGTTTGGAAATGAGCAACTTTAACTCACTAGACTCTGTACCAGATGATTGGCTACCCACCACGATTATTTATCTCAAGATCGAGAACTGCCCCTTGCTTCAAGCTTTACCAAGCAGGTTGCAATGCCTTACAGATCTTGAAGATTTGCTGATCGAAGATTGCGCGGAGCTTCAATCCCTGCCAATGGGAATGGCAGGGCTCAAAAGCCTTGTAAATTTCACGATTTCGAAATGCCCCAAGGTTCCAGCAATGCCGAGCGATGAAATTCCTGACGGGCTTCAAATTCTCAGCATCAACGAGTGCCCCATGCTAGACCAATGGCTGCAGCAGCAATACGAGAACATTGTTGAAAGAAAAAAAAACAGTATCGATATGGATCAATGGTGACTTGATAAAGTCAGCTGAAGCAAAAGAAATCCATTCAAGCACATCAGCAAGACAAGGCGGGTAATTTAGAATATTTAGCTAGCTGACAAGTTTATTGTGTTTTATCTCTTGGAAAATTTCTCTATTTGTTTGTATTCTAGCAAGTTATTGTGAGTAAGTTCACCTTTGATTGATTCTTAGGTCAATATTGAATCAGGAAATGTAACTGCTTGTAAACCAGAGAAATTTCCATCAATGAAAGTTAAAAGTGACGGTTCACCATCCGCGGACATAGGCATTGCCGAACCACATCAAATTTTTGTCTCTATATTTCTCGTATTTCAATTTATAATATGGTATCAGCTACGTCATACATACCCTTCTTGTGCCTCCTATCCAAACAATTTAGCATCTACCGTCTCATTTTCTTGCCGAGTTAATATTCTGAAGCATCGAAAGATTATCTACTTCTTTTAGTTACAACCATGCGGTTTTATGCAGAGGCTAGGAGTAGCTAAACACCAGTTTTGATATATACATTAGTTTTAGTTTTGAAATACAGAAAACTTCTATAAATTTATACTCACAGTATACTTGCTTAGAAAACAGAAGTCGCGCGAGCATGCATGTTACTGTTTTGAAAAACAGAAGAATCATGCATCTCTCATGGACTGATAAATTGTGACGACCGATAAAATCATATTAATGAAACAACATAAAAATTTCTCAATTGGAATAAGATAGCAGATTTCTTTAATGAATATTTTATCAAAGATTCACATGTGGCACAAGGAATCTGAACGCATTTTTGCAATATGTGAAACTAAACAGAAATGTGAACCCATTTATGCAATATGCAAGTTAAATACTGGTAGTACTATAGTTAGAAAAGCATTGAAGGTGTGCTATTAAGCTGAAGAGTTGGTGGTATTTTTCTTCACTATTTTTTTATTATGACGGTGTCCCTCGAGGATTTTTTACCTTTTAAAAATGCCCAAAGCAGCAGCATTGTCCGAGGCCAATCACAGCAGCTGCTCCAATGAAAATATTTTGGAGCCCGGTGAAAACAATTATCCATTGTTCTCATCCTCACCTTTTATAATTTGATCTTCAACCACGTTTTCAAGAGACTGGGCCTGCCTCCAAACTGTAGCAATCTACAGAAGAATAGTTTCAAAAAAGGGTAAACCACAAATTTGAGCAAAGATGAAGGAAGGGGCAACGATAAAAGGAGAAAGCATTCATGGACTCCTATGAGCTAAAGAACTTATCCAGAGACATATTGTTCGGTCGAAAATATCGCACTTTTGATATAACGTTTTCCTTACCTTTGATAAATATTTTAAAGTGTTTATTATAAATATAGAATATATTTGGGTTTATCTGTAAAATACTATTTATCATATGTTTATATATTATAATTAACATTATGAAGAAAAATATATGCATATAATATTTATATAATATTTTTATTATGCATATCATATCAAATAATCTTAATCAAATTGCTTAAAATTTTTATTACCATATAAAATGATTAAGATTGTATCTCTATAACAAATATTACTAATATTATTCATGGAGATATTGTGTAAAATTTAGTTCAGGTCAGGAGATCGGGATATCGAGATATCAGAATAAAAAATATGCCGATAAAGTTAAATAAAATCAAAGAATCAATACTGGTAGAGACTCAGGAAATATTTCCAAAATCCAGATATCTAGAAGATCTCCATGTGTCAACATGTAGAAGCTCCAGAAAAATCAAACCCTAACCCCTATAAGATGCAGCGGTTGCACGGCAAAAGCCCTACTTATGCGATGGATCCGCAGCCCTCTGATGGCTGTTGGATCTGAGATTTTCTAGGGGTGATCGTATCAACATATCTTAAATTATGAAATCTAGGGTTTTTGATTTAGGGGCTATATAAAGGACCGATAGCTAAAGGTAGAAATCATCACCTTTAACACGAAGCAAATCACCGTCAAAGATGATCTACGACAGGTCCGCGATTCGACGTGATAAAGCGACATGAGTATCGACAGAATATTTACTTCCTACGAGACAGAGATCGAAAGTAACTTCTTCTTCTTCTTGTAATCTAAACTCATAAGATTTGTACTTGTGAAGTTGATTAATAAAGATAGATCATTAGATTAATTATTTCGCATTTAATTTCTGCATTATGATTTCATTCTCTATCATTTCTTCTTCTATCTCCATCATGAGCGAGTAATTCTCCGCTTGATAAGATTCCTAGGATTAGGGTAGAATAATGGATGAGAAAATATTTTAACTTCTTTTAAGTCTTATGAAATTTATAAACTTTAGTAAAAGAATCGTTAACATTCTAATCGGATGCGATATCAATTTATTGATTGTCTTGCCTGCGATTTGAGATCAGATTAATAATTGTTTTGTTAAAAACTAAACATGAATAGAGATAAATGAAGGGACACGAGTCAATAGTGGGGAAACCCTAGTTTTTTCCAATAACCCTAATTCTCATTCATCACTATCAATCTAGTTTTAAATCTATCAAAATATAAAAGGAGTCATCTTTATTAGTCATTCATGACTACTAAATCCTGCCGGAGTTATACTAAATTACAATAAGGACCCTAATAAACATAGGTTTAAACAGGACCAGTCTCTTGAGCCTCAGAGAGCCGGAGATATAGGTGCTTGCCTATTTAAGGTAGGCAACTTAACAAACGGTGTTATCAACACGGTAATTGTCTTTGAAAAAGACACAAATCCTGCCGTCCATGTGCAACAGTTACCGATAACACCAAAACCTAATTCAGGATTCAATTTCTTTTTCTAATTGTCTGACTCAGACCGAGTCTCAATATAATCAATCTGGCTTGAATATGATTCAAGTATCAAACTACAATACAACATGGATCTATGAATCCGTATTTTCAATCTATATCAATTTACATTGACCGAACCGAACCATAAATATATTCCATCTACATGATCATACATTATATCCGTTCCATTACTGATATCATGATTTCGGCAAGTCATCCATCTATATACAATATATAATTCAAACAATACAATCAAGATATCACGGGGTTTATAAGGGGTAGACTGGTACGGAAGGTGTTAGAAGTGCTACGAGACTGTAAGCATAATACACATAACCTGAATTCAATTGCCGTTGTACCGTGGCTGAACGGTTCCTTATGCTCCTTATACCTTAGTCTCCGGGGAAAGTGAGATTCCTCTCGTATACACTGGCTTCTTCTGTACCAAGTTACAAACAACAGCGTTAATACTAAATACAACATTATAACAATATACTCTCTATTCTGTCTATTCCATTATTGTCTATTTACGGGACTTACCGAGCGATTTGTTCGTTGACAACATTCTCTTTCTTCTTCTTTGGAATATCGTCAGGTGATTCGGACTCACTGGATTGAGCCCACCAGCGAGGATTTGGACCGACTAGTTTTCGACCCAGAGCTTTAGATTCCTTGTACACATTTACATTCTGTATTTTCCTTTTCTGTTATGCCAATGTTTAAGCATTGCTTTCCATTCCATATATTTACTTTTCAGTTGTATTGCAAAAAGAATGTTTAATAAATAAAGTTGCTGTTCAATTATATCCATTGACATTGTCTCTTATGCATTTTACTTATATTTCTTAGATACGCTTAACGTGTTTACTTCAAAGTAAATATATAGCGGCCTCGTCGCGTCTCTCTCTCACAATAAAAAGAAATACCCATTTATAATTAATCATGAAATAAACATACATATATACATAGCCATGCTCCAAACAAAAGAAAAGCCAAATAAAACCCTAATCACATTTTTACACCCTTGTTAACTTATCATGGCACCTTAAGTGCAAAAATTTGGAAAACAAATACTAGTTTTATCATGAGAAGATTTATAATTATGTTTATATACCCATTCAATAATTTGTATTATTTTAACAAAATTTATTATATTATTATTTAAATTCCAAAATAATATTTATCATTTTCTGAAATGTTACAAGATCTAATAAAGGAAGGTAAGAGACGAGTTTAATTAAAAAAAATTAAAACTAGGTAGTTAAGGGTGATCTAGGTTATTCAACAAGATGATGGAAGTAAATTGATCACCTACCACTATTAATCAAAAATTAAACGTAGATTATTTTTAATTAATTAGAAAAAGTGTTCTAATATTGCTATCTAAATAATATTTTCATAATTGATAGGTTAATTTTAATAGCATAAATTAACCTATGTTTTTATAGGATTAATAGAAAATATATTAAACATAGATCTAGAAAAGAAGTAATATCTTTTAAACCAACCAATAGAGATAAATAAATACAAAAACCTAGATTCTTCTATATTCATAAAGATCACATACATGTTGTTGCTTGAAACTATGTTATCTAAAAGAACATGCTATGAAACAACTCCACCCAAGACTGAGGATGACCATTGCTGCATAAACAAAGATGTTGTCAAAATTACTCTAATAGCTAATTCAGACCTGATCTCGAGCAAGCAAGAAAGAATTGATTTAATTACGAGTTTGTGGTACATGTAGTAACATATCTGATGGTGGTGTCTAGAGATATTTGACAAGCGATATCGCAAAACAAGTGAGGGATGTTTATATAATTTACCCATTCTGGATTCAGCGAGCGACAACAATCGCATCTTCAACAATGCCCACGGCTTGAAAGGACCCTGCCCGACAGGCGGAGACCCCATGTAGCTAATATTACCAAAATACCCCTAGCCACTCCTATATATCCTATCTAAAACCCCATTTCAGTAGGCTATTCCATCTTCTCTAAACACTAGCTATTCCGTTCTTTCCTCCTCATGCTAGCACTTGAGCATTCACCATATGAAGGTTATCGCTCACCATATCGAGGTAATTAATCATCTCTATTTTTGTTAAATTGTTGTATTTTAAAGAGTGCACGATATAAAGGCAATCATCTCCACATGTGCTAATGATATTTCTTTTACTTAATTGCACCTGTCATCTGTTTCATGTTTTTCTTCTTAGCCTATCACTAAAACACAATGGTTTTCATCGTTATCCCAGATATATACTATAAAAACTTCAAATAAAAGCCATGAACTTTCAACCTTTTCTGGTTATATAACCATAGGCCGTTTTTGGCAACAACCTTTTTACGTGTTTACATCTCTTTATACTTTTCACAGAATATATTCTTGCCTAATTTTGAAAAGCATAAGCATGTGGCATTTAGTGAACTTTAGCCTTACTGAAAGGTGATAAATTATCATGATGCCTTATCTTTATCTGAAGCTTAAATAGTTATCTCAATATTTAGATTCTAAGTCCAATCAATATCCAGGTTTAAATAGTTATCTCAATATTTAGATTCTAAGTCCAATCTATATCACAGGTTGTAAAAGACTGATAATTTTTTTCTCAGGCAAAATCTTATCTTTTAGTGATGCTGCAATGTTTACAGTGTTCAGTAGTTTGATTTGTCCTGAATAATTATGGGATACTTTTGATGGTTTTAATGTAATAAAAATTACAAGCATCTTTCTACTCCAAGATGCCGAATTATAGTTGACTTTTCGATTTCGATTTAATTTTGCAGTTCTGGTTCCTGATTAAAACATCATCAAGATTGAAGGTTGCTGATGAAATGTTTGGCCCTGGGTAATTTTTCTTTTATAAATATATATTTGCTATTTTAATTTCTCATGGTATGAAATATTATAATCGTTGGATTTAGTACTACCAGTTGTGAGTTTCTTTTCTGTCAGTAGTTGATTCATGAGAGTAGCTTACGATCAATATTTTATTGGTTGGTTTTAACTGCATGACTGTTTAGCAAACGATTACTTCATTCTTTGGTTAAAATTTCATTAAAATATCCTGACCTTTAGTTCTAATTCATTATAATATCATGAATTTAGTGATTTTCATGGTTTTTAATTGCCTTTGGCTGAGTTTGTGGTAGCGGTGTTATATGTAGCAGTTGGTTGGTTTTAAATTGAATGCATGTTGGTTTTGCATATATATTCACTGTCATGCAAATGTTACAGTTTCTTTATTTGTTGGTGTTGGGGTCAAAATTTACACCCCGGTTGACCAAGTCAAAATCAAAGTCAACCCCAAGCCAAGTGGGCCCAAGCCCAGATCCAGTGAGCCCATGCCCGGGTCGAGCCAGAACATGAAGCGGCCGGCCTCCCCCCATGCCAAGATAAAAATTTTGTAATAAATAATTTTGTTGTATTTCTTTTATTTTATTTTATGGATAAATGTAAGAAAAATAGGCATAAAGCCAAATTTTTGTAAAGCCCATGGCTTATGTGCAAAAAGAAATGACACATGAGCCATGGGATAGGCAAAATGCCATTTTGTGAAGCCCAAGGGGCTATGTGTAAAGTGTATAGCCTATAAAGGCAAGGATAATGAAATATCCCAACAACTTTTTCTCTCTCCAAAAAAGTTTCAGATCTAAGATCTTTCTTCCTTCTTCAAGCTTCCAAAACTTTCTTCTTTCTTTTGAATTAAATCAAGAGTTCTACTTTCCTTTTTATAAAACAAATTAGTTTTTCACCACAAAACCCATCAAGGGGAACTCAGATCTTCCATTAGATCTCAAAAAAGAGTGATTTTTAAAATCGTATATCTCTTGATCTTCAAGATCCAGCTAACAGAGGAGGAGGAAGAAGAACCCCTTTTACTAAACCCTAAAAAAAAAAAAACACTCAGGAGTCCAACTCCTCTTTGATTTCTCATCAGAGAAATCTTTTTAGGCTAAAAGCCTCTTTTTCTCGCCGGCGCTCAAGCGCAGAGCGCCCACGTGCCGACACGTGGCGCGCTTGCGCTCCAGCGCAAGCGCTCGAGCGCAAGTCGCCCTCGTGCCGACACGTGGCGCTCTTGCGCTCAAGCGCAAGCGCCCGGACGCAATTCACCCCGGTGTCGACACATGGCGCGCTTGCGCTCCAGCGCAAGCGCTCGAGCGCAAGTCGTCCTCGTGCCGACACGTGGCGCTCTCGCGCTCCAGCGCAAGTCGCCCTCGTGCCGACACGTGGCGCTCTCGCGCTCAAGCGCAAGCGCTCGAGCGCAAGTCGCCTACGTGCCGACACGTGGCGCTCTCGCGCTCAAGCGCAAGCGCTCGAGCGCAAGTCGCCTACGTGCCGACACGTGGCGCGTTGCGCTCCAGCACTCTGCGCTCGAGCGCAAAGCGCCCACGTGCCGACACGTGGCGCGCTCGTGCTCAAGCGTCTAGGCGCTGGCCCCACGTATCCTTTGGATGTCTTTTTCCCCTTTACTTATATATATATGTATATATATACATATGTATACAAATGTACACATACACATACTCCGCGACACTGTCCCTGTTAGAAAAAAATTTCTAACGGGGCGCTACCCCGTACCCCACAAGGGGGCTGCTAGCCCCCTTGACCCCCAGCCCGCTATCCGGGTAGCGGGACCCCCGTAAAAACTCTGCGTGGCTCCCGATATATTCAAACCCCCCTCCAAAACAACACGCACGCACACTGCGCATTGAGTTCGCATGACCAGTTTAACCCGTTAATCGGAGGTTCTCTCGCCCCAAAGGCGGGGGGTAATTAACGGCAGCTTAGTTCGCGGCTGCCGGAGATTCGGATCCCCACAATCATTAAACCCCCGCCTACCCTAGGCGGGGGGAATCTGTAGTACACCTGACAAGCGCGCGAGTATTCCCATCTCAATGGGGTGACGAAAAACACCCTACAGATTCTGGCACGCCCGGTGGGACCACTCTCTCCTCCCATATTTTGGGTTAAGCGTTCATGCGAGCTCAATCAATATACATATCGATTGCCTATACTGAAATGATGTTTTCTTTTCGTGCAGCAATCAACTTTCAACGACAATGTCTCTCAAGACGAATTCAACTTCCAAAGCGACCGCGATTCCATATGTGGTCAAGATCAACGCTCGTGTGGTTCTCCCTGCAAGCCTCAGTCGACAGTGGGAGGAACCGCCCCGCCAGTTTGGCTCCGTCATCATCTACCCTGCCGGAAGCGCTCATCTGGCGGAAATCCCAGCGGAACAGGTGGCCAAGCCGGTCCCAAGGGGCAAGAGGCCGAATGTTGTGATTGCTAAGGCACCACAACCGAAACTTAAGATAGTGTCTGAACGACTCCCTGGCGCTCCAGCTGGGGGCAAGGCTTCCGGTGCGAAAGGCAACATCAAATGCTGCGGACGAGCTCAGGTGATGACTCCAACAAGTGCACAATCGATTGTATCTCCAAAATCCTCCATCGCCCGGTCTACGGCGTCTTCCCAAAGAGCCGAAGTCTGCCAGGTGCTTAGAACAGAAAAGTTAAGGCAGAAGCGGCTCAGGTATCGAGCCAACAAAAGGGCCATGGCTTCGGCCAAATGGAATCGTGTGAAGTTCCAAGTGCAGGGTTGCCCCGCGACGACGGCTGAGTCGGACATAAGAATCAGCAATTCCTTCGAGCTTCTGAAGTGGGTTCAGAAAAATGCCATGACCGCCAGAATCAAGAAGACAGCGGTCCGAACAGTGCCACAAAGAGACGTGTCCCGACCCCAACAGAAAAAGTATGACACGGTCTCTTCAAGAGTCTATCAAGCACTCTGTGCCGCACGAAAGCAGCGGGGCAAACCCAGAAAAGAAGCGCCAGCACCATTCAAGAACCTGGTTAGGCCAGCCGCCTTCAATCGACTACCAGCTACCGAAGCAAGGGGGTCGAGACAGCGATCCGTGAAATCAGCCGCCAATGATCGAAAGACGGCCGGATATATCACCCATACGGTCTATATGGCGGGCGGGCGCCCTAGCGACAACCTTCGCAGCAAAAGCAAGGACGGGGCCACCACATCCCAAGCCCAATCTAGCCTGAATGTGGTTGCCGCCGCCCAAGAACAGCCGCCCCCGCTAGATGAAGAAAACTCTCTCGATGAGGATGATAGGCAGAAAGACCCCTCGGTCCATGCAGAGTCAAGCTCGGACAGCGAGGAAGAGCCGACTTTCCGCCCCAGGACCGCAGAGCAAGAGCTACTTCAAGAGCTTCGAAAACAGCTCAGGAGCAAAGATAAAGAGATGGCCAAGCTCTATTCAAAGATTGACGACTTAACGAACGTGGTGATGCAACTTACGGCTCAAATTGCTCGAGCGCCTCCCAATCAGGCACAAGCCGCTACTAATCAGCCGGGTGATGACAATCCGAGGCAACCAATGCCGGTTCCTTTGGGACCGAGACTGGTCGAGCCACATGAAAGCCGGCCACACTCCGCTTCTGGGAATGCCTTGGCCCCAGATAGCACTATCCCGCTAACACAGGACCGGATAATGGATTTGGTCACCAGCAAGGTTAAAACATTGGTGGCCGAAGCTGAAGCTCAGAAAGAAATCGGCAGTAGTGGACGGCCATACCCCGCGCAGTACGATCTGATTGAGTTCCCAAGCGGCTACGTCATTCCTAAGTTCGGAAGATTTGATGGAATGGGGAATGCAAATCAGCATGTCGCCCACTTCAAAGCATCGTGCGGAAATATAGGGGGCAATGACGCGCTCCTTCTTCGTCAGTTTGTCAACAGCCTGACCGGCGTCGCCTTCGACTGGTATGCGAGTATACCGGACGGGTCCGTCATTACCATTGCCCAAATGGAGTCCCTGTTTCGGCAAAGGTTCATGAGTGTCAGTGATAAAATCTCCATTGCCGACCTTGTGAGGACCAAGCCGGGAAGAATGAAAGCAACACCGACTTTATCGCCCGATGGCGTAATCTCACAGTCAAGTGCGAACCGCCGCTGGAGCAGGACCAGTCCGTCAGCCTTCTCATTGGAAACCTCGGCAATTGGATGGTCCCATTCTTGTGTACAGCGGGCCTCAAGACATTTCAGGAGCTAACCAAGAAAGTCCAAATGCTAGAACGCTCGAAGCAAGAGTCCCCGCCGGACTCTCAGAGAGACAAAACCTGGAAAAGCAAGCGGGACGACAGCCGTAGAAGCGGGAGTTCCAGCAGTACCAATGTTTTCAATGCGTCCGACAATGAAGAAAAGCGAAGGACGGGCGAATCCAAAACCAACCGGTCTCGAAAGCCATTGCTGGGAGGAGATGGGCCTTCACTAGAGGAGAAGAAGAATAAGGTTTACTCTTTCAGAAGGGACAAGGTCCGTAAGATATTTAAAGATGCCTTGAACAACGGCCTACAATTACCGGAGTCGAAAAGACCCCAAGAAGCAAAAATGACCGACAATCCCCTGTATTGCCGGTACCACCGAGTAGTGAGCCATGCGATCGAGGATTGCTATATCTTCAAGGACTGGGTCGAGAAGCAGTACAAGGCTGGAGAGATCGAGCTGTCTAAAAGCGTGTTGGTGAACAATCAAGTTGCAACCGCCAACTTTATACAGACGGAAGCTGAAGCTTTCTGGGAGCAGACAGCCGAACCCGCTGCCCTGAGAAATGAAACGGACTCATCGCGGCTTCCGTGGAGTACGCACATATCTAATAAGACGAAGAAGATGATAAAGCTACTTCAGAAAGAACCCAGGACGGAATGGGAAGGGCAGAAGAGGCCTACCAGTCCAGCTGCCAATGCGGCTCCATCAGGCTCAAAATCCAAGAAGCTCAAGAAGAAGAAAAGTGCAGCTCGGCGCGAAAAAGAGTCTGCAGGGAGATCGACCATTCAAAAATATATCGATTCTCTCGAAGAATATGAACAAAAGGAAAGAACATTGATTCAATTGAAGAAGTTCTTCCCTGTACAAGCGGCTGAAATTCTGGAGGAGTTAGAAGAAGACTCCAATGAAGAGATCCCAGTAGTGACTTGCTACGCCATCCATCTGAGCAGCGACTCCAAGGATGAGCTCTGTTTTCCCGAAGAGGACGAGGAGCTTGCCACAAAGGCCAATCAAATCCAGCTCAGAAGCGGCAGGGCTCTACTGCCAAATCAGGGCAACGCCCCGAAAGGGAAGGAAAAACAAGTCGCTAATGAAGAAGATGGCAGAGAACCGACTGATGAAAATATAAGTCCTTCCTCGGTGGACTATAATGTCTTGGCACATCTCCGGAAGCTTCCGTCTCTCCTGAGCATCTACGACGTCTTGGTCTTATCTAAGGAGCTTAGAGATGTTCTCATCCACGCTCTACAAAACCCCGAGCGGTATCAGGCTCACTTTGCGGAAATTAATATGAAAGAAGCCCAGCACGCTTTGCATGCCGTCGCAGTCACATTTAAGGATGAAGACTTGCTACTGGGAACGGCTGAGCATAATCGGGCGCTTTACGTGACCGGGTACAGCGACGGAGATCGAATTAATCGCATATTGATTGATCCGGGGTCCTCAGTGAACATCATGAACTTGCGAACTCTGAAGAGTTTGTCAATGGACGTCCGACACCTGTCAAGGGAAAGGATAGTCATTCAAGGCTTCAACCAAAATTGCCAGCAAGTTCTGGGGTCAATAGCTTTGCCAATCAAATTTGGGGATCTGCAAACTGAAGCTAAGATATACGTGATCGACGCCGACACGTCTTATAGGATTCTCTTGGGGCGGCCGTGGCTCCACGATTACGGCATCATTCCGTCAACTCTCCATCAATGCATGAAGTATACAAAAAATGGCGAAGAAAGACGCATTGACGGAGACATCCAGCCGTTCGGTGTGCATGAAGTCCGATATGAAGATTCTCGGTACTTTATGAACCACCAAAATGCTAAGCCACCACTGACTGAGGATAGACCGGCCCCAAGACTCAAAAGAAAATCTGCGCCGCCTGTCACTTTCAAAAGCAAAAATACCCAAGTGCGCCCGCATTTCGGCAGCGACACTGATGAGTCCGACACTGGAAGCCCGTCCTTCCGTAAAACTCGCCCTCATTTCGGCAGCGATACAGATGAATCTGTTACTGAAGGACCATTTAGCAGTAAAGTCCGCCCTCATCTTGGCAGTGACACTGAAGAGTCAGAAGAAGAGGACCTGCTGTGCAACAGCTGTGCAGATTGGCCCCCCATGCAGCAAGCGAAACTACGAGAGACCTTCGAAGTCGCAGAAGGGTCCCTGGCCATCACAAGGGTGCCGGAACAGATGTGCAAAGAGCTTGACGCATTGTCAGTCTCTACCGTGGACCAGCTGAAAACTTTCTACGTGCCCGGGAGGAAAAATGGACAGAAGGGCATCCTGTTTTACAGGTCAAACCCCGTTGTGCACCCAGACGACCTTTCTGTCGCATGCCTTCCCTATGAGAGAGGCATAAGAGCCGTCCTCAATCCCAGATACTATGCGCCCGAGATGCGGGAATACTTTAAGAAGTGCGGATGCCGATTATATCAAACGGAGTCCGAAGCAAAGTTTTACGAAGGGCTATGGTATCCGCCCCAGGTCCGAGCACTCATCGATGGACGAATTCCAGATAGACGGGGCATAGGCTACATTCAACCTGATTCCAAAGCGTGCTACATGATCCATGTTAGTGAGGCCAGCGAAAGATCGAACAATGATGACGAGATAGCCGAGCCAGAAGAAGCTCCCCAAGAGCTCGAAGATGGCGGACAAGCAACCTTTGATGAGCTAACCGAGATCGACTTAGGAATGCCCGATAATACAAGGCCGACCTACATCAGCTCACTCTTGTCGGAGGAAATGAAAGAGCAGATAATTGCCCTGCTGCGTGAGTTCGTCGACTGCTTCGCGTGGACGTACAAAGAAATGCCTGGCCTTTCCCCTGAGGTAACCGTGCATAAGCTGGCTATATCTCCTGATGCTAAGCCAGTCAAACAAGCTCCTCGAAGAATGAAAAGGGAGTTGGAAGAAAAGGTCATCGAGGAAACCAAGAAACTCATCGATGCCGGCTTCATCAGGGAAGAGAAATATGCAGACTGGATCGCATGCATAGTCCCAGTGAAGAAGAAAAATGGGCAGATCCGAGTTTGTGTCGATTTCAGGGACCTTAATAAGGCATGTCCTAAAGACGACTTCCCGCTACCGGTCATGGAAATGATGGTCGATGACACCTCAAATTATGAACTGTTCACCTTTATGGATGGCTCGTCTGGATATAATCAGATCAAGATGTCACCTGAGGATGAGAAGCACACAGCATTTCGAACCCCGATCGGAATATATTGTTACAAGGTAATGCCATTCGGACTGAAGAACGCAGGTGCTACATATCAAAAGGCAATGACTAATATCTTTGATGACCTAATCCATAAAGTCGTCGAATGCTATGTTGATGATCTGGTCATCAAGACTAAAGCCAAGGCCGATCATATCCAAGATCTCAGGACCGTTCTCACCAGACTGAGGGAATACGATCTGAAGATGAATCCTCTGAAGTGCGCTTTTGGCGTGTCATCGGGAAAATTCCTGGGCTTCATAGTCCGACATCGAGGGATCGAAGTTGACCCATCAAAGATAAAGGCCATCATGGAGATGCCCCCTCCGAAGAGTCTGACGCAGCTAAGATCTTTCCAAGGAAAGCTTGCTTATATACGGAGGTTTATCTCAAATTTATCAGGGAGATGTAGGCCCTTCTCAAAGCTCATGAAGAAAGGAGCTCCTTTTATCTGGGATGCCGAATGTCAAGCAGCGTTTGAAAGTATCAAACAATACTTATTGCACCCTCCAGTGCTGGCCGCTCCTATTCCAAATAAACCGCTGATTCTCTACACTGCCGCGCTGGATGAGTCACTCGGTGCGCTCCTTGCGCAGAATAACGAGGAGGGAAAAGAAAATGCCCTCTACTACCTCAGTCGAACTCTTGTCGGGGCGGAACACAACTACTCCCCAATTGAAAAGCAATGCCTGGCTCTAATATTTGCTGTGAAGAAGCTGAGGCACTATTTGCTCGCTCATCGGGTTATGCTGATCTCCAAGGTCGACCCGCTCAAACACTTGATGACCAAAGCAAGCCTAGCCGGCAGAATGGCAAGATGGGCTGTCATGCTACTTGAGTTTGACATAGTTTATACTCCTCAGAAAGCAGTGAAAGGGCAAGCTCTTGCAGACTTCCTTGCCGCTCATCCTATACCAGAAGGGTCGCCGCTAAATTGTGAGTTACCCAACGAACAAGTGCTGCACCTCGAGAAAGATGGGCCATGTTGGGAGCTCTACTTCGATGGAGCCTCATCAATAAGGACCTCCAGTAAATCAAGCGTCCCGGAGATAAAAGCAGGGATAGGATTGGTGTTCATCACACCATCAATGGGAACCTTACGGCGTTCTTTTGCTCTCACCGAGCCTCGCACAAACAATGAGGCCGAGTATGAAGCTCTGATAGCTGGTTTGGAGCTCACCATGGAAATGGAAATCCGTCGGCTACGAGTTTACGGTGACTCCCAGCTCGTCGTCAACCAAGTAAGCGGCGACTATAAGATATACAAACCCGAGTTAGCTCGGTACAGAAGCCGGGTAGTGGAACTCATGAAACGGTTCACTCATATTGAACTAATGAGAATTCCCAGAGCGTTGAACGGAAAGGCCGACATACTCGCTCGCTTAGCCAAGGAGCTGGCTGATCCTGACATGGACGAAATTCTGATCACAGTCAGGAGCCGGCAAATTCTACCCCCAGTCTCTCTACAAGAATAGAAAAGCGCGGAACATAAGAGCAGTCCCGCCGAAGAAGTTTTGATCATCCAAGATGAGCCCGATTGGAGAGAACCCTTCATAGAGTACCTCCGATACGACAAGCTGCCCAAAGAAAAATCTGCGAGGATTCAGCTGAAGAAAAGAGCTCTCCGATACGTGTTTGTAAATGACACGTTATACCGCAGGTCATATAACCAACTCTGGCTCAGGTGTCTGTCATTGGCCGAAGCCCAAAAGGTCATGAAAGATGTCCACTCGGGCGTTTGCGGTGCTCACCAATTTGGCCCCAAGATGCGACTTCAAATCAAACGGCTTGGGTATTACTGGCCCACCATGATACGGGATTGCGGAGAGCATGCAAAGAAATGTTATATCTGCCAAATTCACGGTGATTTTATTCACAAGCATCCCAATCCATTGCATCCTACGGTGGCGTCGTGGCCCTTCGAAGTCTGGGGCACCGACATTGTTGGCCCAATTGATCCTCCGTCATATAAAGGCCACCGGTTCATACTGGCCGCGACAGACTACTTCTCTAGGTGGGCTGAAGCTGTCCCGCTAAAAAAAGTCAAGACAAAAGATATTCTGACATTCTTCCAGCATAATATTCTATACCGCTTCGGTACACCGAGAAGAATCATTTCTGACAACGGGCCTTCTTTCAAGAGCTTCAATGTCTCAAGGTTCGCTACTCAGCATAAGATAGACTGAAGATATTCCTCCATCTATAATCCAAGAGCCAATGGGCTAGCCGAAGCCTTCAATAAGACTCTATGCAAGCTCCTGAGGAAAAATGCTTCAGCCAACAAGAGAGACTGGAATCTCAAGCTTCACGAGGCATTGTGGGCATATCGTACCACGCATCGTACTCCAACTCAGTCCACTCCATACTCATTGCTCTTCGGAGTGGAGGCGGTCCTCCCCCTCGAAGTCGAAGTTCCAAGCTTAAGAATGGCCGTTCAGCATGAGTTGACGGAGGAGGAAAACATGCTCCTTCGACTTGAAGAACTCGATGCCCTCGAAGAAAAGAGACTCACGGTGCAGCAAAGTCTGGAGTTATACCGAGCCCAAATGTCACGGGCCTATGACAAGATAACCCGTCTCCGCGCTTTCAAGAAAGGTGAATTGGTGTTGGTCCTCAAAAGACCGATCATCCCCAATCGACATGCCAAGGGAAAATTCAAGCCAAATTGGGAAGGACCATACGTCATCGAGAAAGTGTTCGACGGAGGACCCTACCAACTAATAAGTGCCGAGGGAGAAAGGCCCATGCCACCCATCAATAGCCGATATCTCAAGAAATACTACATATGAATGCTCCAAGTCGCAGGCGAATTGAGCACATCAGCCCTACGGTCTGGATCAGACATCCTGCAAAACCGTATACAATCCACGGGCGTAAATGACCCCTATTTCTCCCAAATCCTGCCGGTGAGACTACTTTAAAGTCCCACCAGCGGCCAAAAAAAAGGAAAAAAGAAAAAAAAAAGAAAAAGAAAAAAAGAAGAAGAAGAAATAAACGGTATGTCCATAAGCAAAATAGGCACGGATGAAAACCCGAAAGGGCTCCGTGAGTAAAAACAGCAGGACTACCGGCGAGTCTGTGAAAATCCGAAAGGGCGCAAACTCGTGAAAAGAGATGAAATACACTCGCAAAGTCCTCTCGACCTTGTGAGGAGAAACCCCCTGCGTGAGATCCTTACGACTCACAAAGGAGCAACACACTTAGGAATCCTCACGATTCCAAAGGAGAAAATACACCTGCAGGATCCTTACGACTCGTAGGGAGAAAATACTTTTATGGGACCCTCACGACCCATAAAATTGAAAAGCCTTAGGTGATAGGGACCCAAACCTGTCTCCTAAACCATCGTTCCCCAACGGGCAACGGCAAATGATGAGTCGCTCCTGGCATTTCGCTTCAGTGTTAGCGGTGCTGATGCCGACCAAAAACCCAAATCCCAAGTCCTCCCAAGGCAAATGATGAGTTGCTCCTGGCATTATTCCAGTGCAGCAATGCTGATGCAAAAAAAGATTCAAATTCCAAGTCCCCAAATGGCGAATGATGAGTCGCTCCTGGTACCATATTCCAGTGCAGCGATGCAGACGCCAACCAAATTCCAAATCTCATACCCCAACGGTGAATGATGAGTCGCTCCTGGTACCATGTTCCAGTGCAGCGATGCAGACGCCGACAAAGTCCCGAAATTTTTCCGGCCCTACGGTCTGGATCATACATCCTGCAAAACCGTATACAATCCACGGGCGTAAAACAATTCCAATTTCTCCCAAACCCTCCCGGGGCAAATGATGAGTTGCTCCTGGCATTATTCCAGTGCAGCAATGCAGATGCCAAAAAAAAAATAAACAATTCCCAAATCCTCCCGGGGCAAATGATGAGTTGCTCCTGGCATTATTCCAGTGCAGCAATGCAGATGCCAAACAAAAACCAAAATTCCAAAATCCTCTCCATGACAGATGATGATTCACTCCTGGTACCATATTCCAGTATAGCGATGCTGATGTCAACCCAAATCAAAATCAACAAGTCAACTTCCGCTTCGACGCCACAGAAAGCGGAGCAAGTCAGAATCCAATCTCGACACCGCAAGAAGCGGAGCAAGTCAAGTCTACCCCTGACATTGCAAGAAGCAGAGCAAGTCAAATCAAGCACCGACCGTCCACGTCGCTAAAAGGGCAGCACCGACCGTCCATGTCGCAAAAAGGGCAGAACCGACCGTCCAAGTCACTAAAATGGCAGCACCGACCGTCCACGTCGCTAAAAGGGAAGTATCGACCGTCCAAGTAGCAAAAAGGGCAGAACCGACCGTCCACGTCGCTAAAAGGGCAGTACCGACCGTCCAAGTCGCAAAAAGGGCAGAACCGACCGTCCATGTCGCAAAAAGGGCAGCACCGACCGTCCATGTCGCAAAAAGGGCAGAACCGACCGTCCAAGTCGCTAAAAGGGCAGTACCGACCGTCCAAGTCGCAAAAATGGCAGCATCGACCGTCCACGTCGCTAAAATGGCAGCATCGACCGTCCAAGTCGTTAAAATGGCAGCACCGACCGTCCAAGTCGCTAAAATGGCAGCACCGACCGTCCAAGTCGCAAAAAGGGCAGTACCGACCGTCCAAGTCGCTAAAATGGCAGCACCGACCGTCCAAGTCGCAAAAAGGGCAGCACCGACCGTCCAAATCGCAAAAAGGGCAGCGCAGGATTCCTACAAAGCGGGAACCAGATCACTCCGGGCCAGAGAAAACGTCTATCACGGACACTCCGTCTCAGAGACATGTCAAGCAACGACCGTCCATGTCGTAAAAAGGGCAGTGCCAGCTTCCCAAAAAGCGGGAACCAAATCAAGTCGCCTCCACGTGAAAGAAGATCCATCAATTTTATGCACACGACCCACATGTGGTGTGCATTTATTGATGGGGGGCAATTTGTTGGGGTAAAAATTTACACTCCGGTTGACCAAGTCAAAATCAAAGTCAACCCCAAGCCAAGTGGGTCCAAACCCAGATCCAGTGGGCCCATGCCCGGGTCGAGCCAGAACATAAAGCGGCCGGCCTCCCCCCATGCCAAGATAAAAATTTTGTAATAAATAATTTTGTTGTATTTCTTTTATTTTATTTTATGGATAAATATAAGAAAAATAGGCATAAAGCCAAATTTTTGTAAAGTCCATGGCTTATGTGCAAAAAGAAATGGCACATGAGCCATGAGATAGGCAAAATGCCATTTTGTGAAGCCCAGGGGGCTATGTGTAAAGTGTATAGCCTATAAAGGCAAGGATAATGAAATATCCCAACAACTTTTTCTCTCTCCAAAAAAGTTTCAGATCTGAGATCTTTCTTCCTTCTTCAAGGTTCCAAAACCTTCTTCTTTCTTTTGAATTAAATCAAGAGTTCTACTCTCCTTTTTATAAAACAAATTAGTTTTTTACCACAAAACCCATCAAGGGGAACTCAGATCTTCCATTAGATCTCAAAAAAGAGTGATTTTTAAAATCCCATATCTCTTGATCTTCAAGATCCAGCTAACAGAGGAGGAAGAAGAAGAACCCCTTTCATTAAACCCTTAAAAAAAACACTCAGGAGTCCAACTCCTCTTTGATTTCTCATCAGAGAAATCTTTTTAGGCTAAAAGCCTCTTTTTCTCGCCGGCGCTCAAGCGCAGAGTGTCCACGTGCCGACACGTGGCGCGCTTGCGCTCCAGCGCAAGCGCTCGAGCGCAAGTCGCCCTCGTACCGACACGTGGCGCTCATGCGCTAAAGCGCAAGCGCCCGGACGCAATTCACCCCGGTGCCGACACGTGGCGCGTTTGCACTCCAGCGCAAGTCGCCCTCGTGCCGACACGTGGCGCTCTTGCGCAAGCGCTCGATCGCAAGTCGCCCTCGTGCCGACACGTGGCGCTCTCGCGCTCCAGCGCAAGCGCTCGAGCGCAAGTCGCCCTCGTGCTGACACGTGGCGCTTTCGCGCTCGAGCGCAAGCGCTCGAGCGCAAGTCGCCTACGTGCCGACACGTGGCGCGTTGCGCTCCAGCACTCTGCGCTCGAGCGCAAAGCGCCCACGTGCCGACACGTGGCGCGCTCACGCTCAAGCGCCTAGGCGCTGGCCCCACGCATCCTTTGGATGTCTTTTTCCCCTTTACTTATATATACATGTATATATATACATATGTATACAAATGTACACATACACATACTCCGCGACACTGTCCCTGTTAGAAAAAAATTTCTAACGGGGCGCTGTCCCGCACCCCGCAAGGAGGCTGCTAGTCCTCTTGACCCCCAGCCCGCTATCCGGGTAGCGGGACCCCCGTAAAAACTCTGCGTGGCTCCCGATATATTCAAACCCCCCTCCAAAACAACACACACGCACACTGCATATTGAGTTCGCATGACCAGTTTAACCCGTTAATCGGAGGTTCCCTCGCCCCAAAGGCGGGAGGTAATTAACGGCAGCTTACTTCACGGCTGCCGGAGATTCGGATCCCCACAATCATTAAACCCCCGCCTACCCTAGGCGGGGAGAATCTGTAGTACGCCTGACAAGCGCGCGCGTATTCCCATCTCATCAATGGGGTGACGAAAAACACCCTACAGTTGGCTACAATTTTTCTAATATACCGTAAATTTTTTAGTTTTTTCCTGATTATATCACGTAGATACTCATTGATTTTCATATAAATACTATTATTACCTTTTTAATGTTCATCAATTTACTACCTTGTGAGAGCTTTTTTCTTTAGCCTTTCAATACCTCTCTGGTGGTATTAAGGTGAAAAGCATGGAATGGTAGTGTTATTAGTTACAAATTAGAAAACCATTCAGTTTTTAATTCATAAAGCTTATGGCATTTCTTTAAACAATGCTTAAAAAATTATGGTATGTTGATGAAATTAGACTTGTTTTTTTCTTTCTACTACTCAACATTGACGTTATCGACAGGTTTGCAGAAGGTGATATAGTTACTTTCCTTCAAAAGGCTCCTATGTTTTGTAATCATCACGATAGCTCTCCATAGGGGTTATAGTCACTTTGTCCCCCTTGATTCTTGTCAAAGACTTAAAACCTTACAGTCTCTCTGATTTCGTCATAGTTTTTTTATAAAGTTTTTTTCAAAACCTTACATGTTAGCGACGAGATCAAATAGGTAACCTCAGGCACATAATTTCTTCACTGAACTGAAATACTTTTATGTGATTATTTGTCCAAAAGAAAGACCTATTTTCTATGGTTCTGACAATATTCTGGTGTAAATTTTTAATTGTTTTTTTTTCTTTTTTTGGTGAACTAACCTATAAGCCAATTTGTTTTTAATTCCCCCCCCCCCCCCCCCCCCTCAATGTTTAACCTTTGTGAAAAGAAGCTACCAATTACACAAAACACTTACAACCCGATAACCATTTTAGATGGTTATCCGTTCCAGTCTGAAATTCAATTTTTTTTCATTCACTTGAAAAAATTTACTAAACATTTTCTGCACAATGCAATGAAGGTAAAGAATATCATGAAACCTACACAAACCAAAAAAAATTGCTTCTTTCTTTGACTCAAAAAAGAAAATTATTTCGAACATTTTCTGCACAAATTCAATGAAGATAAAAATAAAAATAAAAACTTGAAACCTACAGAGCATGAAATTTTGCTTCATTCTCTTTCCTGAAAACTGCACAATGCTACTCTTTCTCATCCTGATCCTCATCTTCCTCCTCCTCATCAAATGGTTTGCTACCTCTCGTCTTTTTACGGTACTCTTTTATGACCTCAACCATCCTCTTTTCCATTCCCCTTTCATCTTCTCCCCATTCTTCCTTCACTGAAGCCAAAACCTCCTTTGCACCAATCGATAGTGAAAGCAGCGTAAACCATGACCCGCCTTGCATGCAAATTTTATGCAACAACGACAGGCAATGTGTATATCTTCCTTCCCCCTCTCTCACCATTCTCAACATCTCCTCCACAATCCCGCAACACAGTATATCTGCCAACCCTCTACTCGTGCCAGCCAAGCTGCACAACATGTCCATAGCAGATTTCTGCAGCGAAATCATGTCCTCCCTTGATTTGTCAATCGACGAATCCAATAGTTTCTCAACAACCTCCATGTTTCCAAGAATGGCGAGGTTTTCAGAACAATTGTAGAGGTAGTATATGGCTCTCCCTGCATAACTACACACTTCTTGGGTCAAAGATTTATCGAATAAAACTTCAAGAAGACGGGGAATCACGACATTACAAGGTTTGAGATTGGGCAGAGGTATTTGTGGGAAGGTAATGAGGAAGAAGAAGAACGGAGGGTTGAAGGAGCTTTCCCGCTTCTTGACATTTTGTTTTCTTGAAATTTTTGATTTTTTTTTGAGAAATGAATAATTGGGAGAAGTGTGAAGCTAGCTCTTTATATAGTAAACAGAGGAGTGGTTAATTCGGTTAGGATTTATTTTGGTTATCTCGGTAGAAATGGGCCAGTATGTGCTGTATATATAGAAGTCTGTGCCGGCACCTACTTTATTTTAGCCCAAGCCAGGCTCATTTTAGAGTTAGATGTTTATATTAGGTCCTTGAGTTGAGTATGAAATTAGAGGTTTGGGTCAGCTCAATATGTTTTTTAGTTAAACAAATCGACATCGATCCTAAGATAGCTAGTCTACTACATATTTCCAAAAATTATGTATACTATTCTTTTTTAAAGATTATTAATTTGATTTCGGACTATCGATACGTAATCTTGAAGCGAATATTAAGTCCAAGACCATTTAAATACTAGCATACTTGCAAGCAGGCAGTGGTAACACTGCTCATATTCCCATGGCGTGGACAGGGTTAGAGATTCTGATGTTTGAATACTAGCATACTTCAAAGCAATCATTGTAGGCATAGTTTTTATACTTCTATTGTATATGAACACATCTTTTGTGTGATTCTGATTTCAATTTTTTTTTTTTTTGTGAAAAAAAATAATACTTCTATTAATTAAGATTTTGGTTCTGGTCCCAACTGACTATATAATTAAAAAAAATGATTCTGGTATACATTTTTCAAAGAAGAAGAATTTCCTACAGATACACAGATATATTTCATTCTTCACTTGGAATCTAAGCAGAAAAGAAATTTGACAACTTTGTATTACTACCCTTGCAGACTAAATCCATTCAAAATATTTGAAAACTTTGTCTATTTGTTGTATGGTATCAAGTTGGTATTATGCATCGTATTTATCCTCATCGCTGAACAATATAATAGCTACTTTTTTTTTGCTGAGTTTTGTGATCTCATCCTTTGAAAGGTTGTTTCCTCTTTTACGTCCTATGCAGTTTTATTCAGAGACGAGGCATAGCAAAGCCAAGATATTTTGATATTCTATAGGCAGAGGTATTTGTTGGTCACACCTATCTGTATATGAATTATTGCCATACACATTGTTACATAGTCTGTATTAAGCAATGTTCGAGGTTTCGGCCGAAACTACGGATATGTGGTGGGTTCGTATCGGTTTTGGTGGGGACCGATATGAAACCATCCATACAATATCGTTTCGGTCAAAACCTTTAAAAAAAAATTTTATATCATTTTTACTATCATTATGATCATTGTAGGCCTTCATTGTTAGAAAACCGCAAAAAAATGAACCCAGACCCTATATTAATACTTATCTAACTACACTTTTCAATATATTTTGCACCATGACTGGATTTTTAAATACAAGGATCATTGTTTTTTAATATAGAAGCATAAATTTAAGTATTTAATATATCTACACTTATGCATGTTATATTACCGTCGAAACCGAAACCCGAACCGAGATTAGCGAAACTAGCCGAAACCCAGCGAAACTAATAAAATTATGAGAGACCGAAACCGAAACCGAGTTCTCGAACCTTGGTACTAAGAGCTTTTGCATATCTATATACAAATTGAGCTTGGAGGTAAACCGAGTTAAATTTCATATACTTTGACAGATGATCAAGACGAGACTTCTCAAAGCTCGTAACGTAATTTCTCTTTTTTGTATTAGAAGGACTTATGTAAGAGAACTAGAAATGCTTGAGACCTTTGCATCATGCCCTCATCATATACAACGTTCTCGTAAAACTGATTTTGTAAGGTACTCTTTCCATTCATGATACATGACACACTGTTAAATTATACAGCTTTAATCATTGACCGTATTGATTAATTTTTTCCAAGGCTAACAAATTTTTACTAGGTTTTTGGTTCCTGCATCAAATATTAACTAAAATCTTTGAAACTCGCTGCAAAATGGATGTATCCTGTGCTCCACAAAGTCATGTCAGATTTGGTTCAACTTTACGTAAAAAGTAAATACTCGGCCTTTCTAAATTTGTTTGTCTGTAGTTTCATTTTGTGAAGCCCCATATCCTCATTGTTCTGACATATGTTGCACTAACACATCTCTAGAAATGTTCTGAAGCCCCATATCCTCATTGTTCTGACATATGTTGCACTAACACATCTCTAGAAATGTTCTTTACCTCATGGGAGCACTTACATGCTCTGTCCTCTTATTTTCGCTAAATTTTGAGGTTCTGACATATGTTGCACCAACACATCTCTAGATGGGTTAACATTTCATCAGAAATTTGAAAACTAACTGAGACTAAAATTGTGAAGAGTCGTTTATTACCTCTACATGTATCTTGGTAACATATTCAAACGCCTTTGTTTTTTTAATTTAAACCTCGGTGCTCTGCTCTAGTCCGATGGGTAAGGGCTCCAGAAAAAAGAACTCAGCTGCTGTCGCTGCCGCTGCATCCTCCTTCGCCACCATCGTCACCCAAACTCTTGTTCCTCAAGGTTACGTGGAGGCAAAGGAGAAAGCACTGTGGTACTTTGAAGCGATCATCGAAGAAATCAAGAACGTCGTGCGCGAATCCTCCACCAATGGGGAACTTGACTTCCTCTGATTCTACTCCACCGTTATCTCCGCCAGCTTACTCCAAGCGTTACCACCGTTCATTAACATCCGACTCAATCCCGACCTCATCAAACAAACCCACAACCTCACTTCTGCCCGCTTCCAAGAAATCTGTTGGCAGTTTGAATCTATTGATAGTATTTGTATGCGGGAAATAATCACACATTGGATGGAGAGATGAATGTCCAATCCTTTATAATAATTCACAATCTTTAAGTAATATCTTGAATAAAGTGGGTTATGAGCCAAGTGAGCCTAATTTCTAGTGGGCTTATAATATTTATTTATTACTGTCTTTGATACAGCACTTGAGCACTTGGGGCATCTTGGGGTTTGACTTGAAGTTTGTCTTTTCTTTGAATTTCGAATTCAAAATTGTCTGAAAACTGTCTACTGCGGTTTTGTTGTCTAAACAGTTACAACCGCTCAAACAGTTGTGTCTGTTCAACTCTATAAATCAAATCTTTCTTTTCACAGATTTTGCATCTTCTTCTCGTTATCTTCTAAAAGAGTTTCGAGGGTGATCAAGATTCATTTTCAGAACCAAGATGTGATCAAACTGGATCGATTCGATGGGAGCAATTACACTAGAGATTCATTTCCAAAACCAAGATGTGATCAAACTGGATCGATCCGATGGGTGTAATTACACTAGATGGAAAGACAAGATGGTGTTCTTGCTGACCGCTTTGAAGCTTTTAATTCTGTCTTAACCAAACTACAAATCTAACAAAATCTGTAAAACCATTTCCGACTTCATCCTGCAAAAACCATCAGAATCTCCGAACCTACCAAGAGCAATCACGTCATGGACAAACCGATGCATGCAGAATGTTAGAGAACTTGAAAAGCGATCAAGAAAGACTATTTTGATGAGATGAAAGAATTGATGAGTTTACAATTAGGGTTTTGACTTTTGATTGTATTAGGGACATGTCTTTTGCCTGGGATGATCATGATTATGGGGACTAAAGAGGTATTTGCGAGAGTTAGATGTTGCAACCCGGGGCAATATGTTGGGGATTTGGGAGAAGGATTTGAAGGCTTCCATGTCGAAGGCTAGGGTGCAAAGTGTACGAGCAAGCGAAGAAGGCTTGAGATTTGAGGATTTTCTGCCGGAGTTTGTGGCCAAACAACTCATCGAAACTCGTGATGGTGAGGTCATCTACTGATACAATCAGTTTCAGTTCTTGATTTTATATAGTAATCACTTAATGTTAATTAATTTTTTTTCTTAAATATAATGCAAGTGCAGAAGATGAAGGCGGAAAAGAAGGAGAAGGAGAAGAAGAACTGGAAAAGGATGTTGCTGAGATGATAGAGAAGGAAGCGATCGAAACCCGTGATGGTGAGTTTCAGATAATTTTAGGTTCTTGATATTAATATATACTGTACTAGTTAACCGATGTCAACTAATTAATATTTTGTTTTTTCTTTGATATAATGGGGAGCAGAAGGAATAGTGAAAAAGGATCTTGCAGAGACGATGCTCAAGGAAGAAGCGATTGAAACTCATGATGGTGATTGAGCCGATCATTTTCATTTTGATATTTTATTTTTCAATATATAGTAACTAATCGGTGTTAATTAATTAATATTTTGTTTTTTCAATATAACGCGAGCACAGAAGAAGGAGGAGAAGCAGCAGCAGCAGAAGAACGGAAAAAGGATCTTGTAGAGATGATGCTTCCGATTGGTGGTCTCAGAATTACTAGTTTCGATGACGGTCTTTTCAGATATGATGCTCATGAGTGGGGATTTCAAAACGAGTAGTTTCAGCTCTTGATATTGTAGTGATTTTCCTCCTCCTCCTCTTTTTCGAGAAATTTGTAGAGATTATTAATTAGTGTTAACTAATTAACCAAAAAAAATTAGTGTGATAGAGCAGAAGAGTAGAAAATCTGGAAGAAGAAAAAAGTTGAAGCCACAGCGGTGATCGAACTAATCATGGTATATAATTAGGTTTCAATGTAATGTGGATTCCAATTTTCTTTTTTTGGGTATCCTTCAATGTTGAAAATGTATATGTATATGAGAAATAAAAACGACGAAGACCTTTTTTAAACACTAAATTCATGTTAATCAGTTCTTTCTCTATATTTTTCTCCCTTGATGCATGCTGCTTGTTATCTGGAAGTGATGAGCCTGAATATTCTTGTACAAAATAGTCTTGATACAGCTGAAAAGTGATATATATATATATATATATATATATATATATATATATATATATATATATATATAAAACTTGATGGGTAAGCAATGCATGGGTGTCCGTGTGTGGTACTGGATATAAACATTTGAGAAGTGATAATCTGTATACCACTGGATTGTCGATTAATCAAATTAAAGGCATTCTTTGCTATATGCAACTTATCTATTTTAACTTGGCAGCCGTATTCTGTTTAATTTATTTTGTAACGGCAACAGTGGGGTTGAGCCGAGATGGAATAATGCATGCAAAGTGATAGGTTGCTGGTTTGACTCCCAAACGTATCGAATCCCAAAAGAACATGGAAAGGGAGAACGAGTTGGGTAGGAGACAGACGAAGACGGCGCATCAACGACGAGAAAAGGGTTGTGTTAGCTAAACCGGAGCAAACCCGATATTCGGATTAATTAGTGGGTATTTCTTCTAATCTATTTTTTCTCAATTCCATAATCTATTGTCTTCTTTCTCAATTTTATTCAATCCTCACAATCCATTATTATCTTTGTTGCATCTCCCAATTTTCCACCACACATCATCTTCTTCTTCAATTTTCTTCTAAATTTTCACAATCTATCGTTATGTTTATTTTCTCAATTTCGACCCATTGATTTCAAAAAAAACTTCAACCCATTATATTCTTTTTCAAAATCGTTTTTTCTAATTCCACAATTTATCTTTCTTTTTTTTTCTTTTCAAAACAACTTGAGAACCTCATCTCATGATTCTTTTCTTAAACAATTTATTTTTTGTTTTACGATACAACCCATCTCAAAATCTCATTTCTAATTTAAGAAAATAAAAAGGAGAAGAGAGATAAAGGGTGCAATAGATGATATATTGAAGAAAAGGATGATAGAGATTTTTTTTTTTATCAAAGGTTAAATAAAATACAAAGATAGAAGGAACAAAATTTCAGAAAGGAAGAAGAACATGGGAGAAAGAGAGAGGATTAAAAAAATTAGCTCTGGGCTAAATTTTTTTTATCCATAGGAATAGTCATATTTGGGGGTTTTGAAGCCTTCGGATTTAATGTTGAAAACCACCATCCAAACAACCACTTTTGAGAGATTGAGTTAATCCATTGGAAAAAAGAATCTTGATCTAAAATCCAAAAAATTAGAGCTATCCAAACATGCCCTTAGGGTCACTTGGTACATGGAATATAAGATCACCGAGAATATTGCCACATTTTAGGGCAGCAAACTGGAAAAATGCTCATTGTTTAACAATAGTTTAGTGTTATTTAGCCGTTTTGTTTTATAGACATTTAAAATGTATGACGGGAAATTCTATTTGATTGCATACGATGAGGCCAGATGTAGAATGAACATGAAGAAGATGGAGAGGTCGGCCACTACGGCGGTTGGGTTGGATTAAGGTTAGGGTTAGGGAAGGAGGGGATTGTAGAAGAGAGTTATGTTTTTTTCTAGGGGTTCTCTCTCCTTTATTTGTTTTTTTAATGATGTGACAACTTAAATGACAGTGTTAGTGTGGTGGTGATGTGGCATCATTCGTGCTGATGTGACACCTTTAATCATGATAGTACACCGAGAATATTGCCACATTTTAGGGCAGCAAACTGGAAAAATGCTCATTGTTTAACAATAGTTTAGTGTTATTTAGCCGTTTTGTTTTATAGACATTTAAAATGTATGACGGGAAATTCTATTTGATTGGATACGATGAGGCCAGATGTAGAATGAACATGAAGAAGATGGAGAGGTCGGCCACTACGGCGGTTGGGTTAGATTAAGGTTAGGGTTAGGGAAGGAGGGGATTGTAGAAGAGAGTTATGTTTTTTTCTAGGGGTTCTCTCTCCTTTATTTGTTTTTTTAATGATGTGACAACTTAAATGACAGTGTTAGTGTGGTGGTGATGTGGCATCATTCGTGCTGATGTGACACCTTTAATCATGATAGTACACCGAGAATATTGCCACATTTTAGGGCAGCAAACTGGAAAAATGCTCATTGTTTAACAATAGTTTAGTGTTATTTAGCCGTTTTGTTTTATAGACATTTAAAATGTATGACGGGAAATTCTATTTGATTGGATACGATGAGGCCAGATGTAGAATGAACATGAAGAAGATGGAGAGGTCGGCCACTACGGCGGTTGGGTTAGATTAAGGTTAGGGTTAGGGAAGGAGGGGATTGTAGAAGAGAGTTATGTTTTTTATAGGGGTTCTCTCTCCTTTATTTGTTTTTTTAATGATGTGACAACTTAAATGACAGTGTTAGTGTGGTGGTGATGTGGCATCATTCGTGCTGATGTGACACCTTTAATCATGATAGTGTAGGATGTTTTTCGTTACCCCATTGAGATGTGAATGCACGTGCTTGGCAGGCGTATATAGATTCCTCTTGTCTAGGGTAGGCTGGGGTTTATTGATTGTGACGATCCGAATCTCCGGCAGCCGCGGATTAAGCTGTCGTTAATTATCTCTAGCTTTTGGAGCAAGAGAACCTCCAATTGACAGGTAAAACCGGTCGGTGTCTGTATGTGTGTCTTGAGGGATTTTTGGTATATCGAGGGTCTCGCAGAGTTTACGGGGATCTCGCTACCCGGATAGCGGGCTGGGATCAAGGAGGCTAGCAGCCCCTTGCGGGTGCAGGACAGCGCCCCGTTAAATTTTTTTTCTAACGGGAGATATGTTTTGAGTGTGGAGTGTGTGGGAAAAGAGGGCTGGGTGAGGAGCGTCTTAAGGACACGTGCGCGGCGCGTGGGCGCTGGACGCCGGTGTCTCATGCGTCCGGCACGTGGGCGCTGAATGCCCACGGGCCTCATGTAAGGCTTATGGGTGCTAGACGCCAACGTCTCAAACGCTCAGCATGTGGGTGCCGGCGCCCATAGAAAAGAGGGCTTGGTCTCGGGATTAGGAGTTAAACTCCCGAGGGATTTTGGAAACTCTCAGAAAAAGGAAGGATTTTTATCTTTTTAGAATTAAACTCCTAAAAGGATTTTGAGATCTTGAAGTTTTGCTGATCTAAGATTGTGTGAAGCTTCCATATTTTCCAACGGGAATAGCTCAAAAGCCTCTTGAGATTTCTGTATGCCCGGAGATTTCTTCCATCCCAAGTTCCTGATGCGCTTCAGATTTGCATCAAGCTAGAAAATAATGGTTACTACATCATCAGAAAATTGTTGCATTGATAGAACTGGATGAAGCAAAACAAAAACCATTCCGGCACATTGACTAGCCGAGGCAGCTGACAAAGATCCCAAGGTAAAGAGAAAAAAGAAAATAAAAAAACCACTGTATTTTCTTTGATGGAAAATTATGTCCCATGTGTGTGGCAGCTTTATTAGGACATGTCTCGTGTGTGGTAGCATTCCTAAACCACATCAAACTTTCGCCTTCTTTATCTTTCTCTTATTTAATTAGCTATATGGTATCCGAGTAGGTCATATGAGTTACTTTTGCCTCATCGTTGGACAATCTAACATCTACTTATTTCTGGCTAAGCCTGTGCCATCATGAATTGAAATATTGTTTTCTCTTCTTTTTTTTACATCCTATGCAGTTTTATTCAGAGATGAGGCATGGCAGATTCGAGATCTTTCTATAGCCGTAAGAAAGATGCGCAATTTGTTGGTCGCACTAGTCTTGTTGAATTTTTGCCAGACAATTGTTCCATCGTCTATACTTTAGCTTTTGCAGATCTATACAAACTGAGCATGGAGGTAGATTAAGTTAAATTTCATATACTAAGGACGGATGATCAAGACGTGTATACTTTAGCTGCTCAAAGATGACATAAAAATTACTGTTGAAGTCCAAAGCTTGTAATGTAATTTTCATATTATATTAAAATACATATGTTAGAGGACTAGAAATGCTCGAGACCTTTCATCACGCCCTCATCATTCTCACATTCATTTCTTACATAAAAGTGTCTGTTCCAAATTCCAACATATTCATAAAGTTGAATTGGTAAAGTGCTCTTTCCATTCATGATATGTGCGACATTGTTAAATTGTATAGCATCATTGATCATACAGATTGCATTTTCTAAGTTGAAAAAATATTGGACACGTTTTGGTTACTGCAACGAATTATTAACTAACATGGCTGCAAAGTTTGAAGATGCAGTGCAACTACGTGATCATTTTGGAATGTATGCTGAGCTCAACAAATTCATGTCAAACTCCATCCAGCTTTACGTAAACTGTAAAGCTCGATCTTCGTATGTGTTCTTTCCTGTAGATTCAATTTTTTTAAAGCCCATAACTTAATTGTTCTAACATATGTTTGTGCCAACACAATTCTACCTTTAGATATGCCCATACCTCATGGAAGTACCTGATTGCTTCCTCCACTTGGCATCATCCTTCTGTAGAAATGGGTACCCTTTTTGGACTAATTGTTTTGTAGATTGCATCGATTGGATCCGGCCCCATCTCTTAAGAACATGCCACGGATGCCTTAATTAAGAAGGCCTTTGCTTCACTCCTGGCCTGGCAAGAGAATAGAAATAAGCTAGAAGTGACTTCACTCCCCCGTTTTCTCTTTTTTTTTTAAGTTCTATTGGATTGTATCGAAAGGTTCACTGAATCGGGATTTCCCTATTGGGTTGGAATCGAAGTGGTCCACGGCAGTGAAGCCGGGCCTATTTCTTGCGGCAACCACTGGAATATTCCGGAACGATCTAAAGGGGTCATCCATTTAACTGCTTATTTTTTTAGATCTGAGGAGTGCTCTTTAACTAGATGATTTGTCCCCAACCTTAAACTCAACCGGCCTGCTATCCTGATCTTCCCACTTATTCATACGCGTGATTGCCTTGGCTAGGCTGTCACGTGCTTCCACCGAGCTTGGATTGAGCAAATCTATAGGTTGCATGACACCTTCCCTCTGAAGGCTGGTCCGGATGGGGAAGTTGCCCATGAAAGATCTTGGTCTTCTTGTGGATGGGAAAAGGATGCCGGCAACCTGCTTACTTGTTAGGGTAAACAGATGAGCGCGCTAGGGAAAGAGGGCCAAAAACGAAACTTTATGAGTGCCGGGCCAATTTCTCATAGTTGCTCAGTGTGCCCTCTTTCGTCGAGGGCCTCCAAAAATGTTCTTTTAGCGTTTTCTTGCCTAAAAGGTTCATAAGGTTTCTTGCTTGCGAATTTGCGTCACCGTAGTAGAATCACTACCAATGGCACGCAGTGCACCTAAGTGCAAAAAGACGGTGCAAGCTTTGTTATGCTGAAACCTAAATCTGAAAAGAAGAGGAGACGGGGTGAACGAAAAAGTGATCGTTGCGTTTTTGAGTAATCCGTAACAACTGAGGCTAAAGATTACTAGACAGGACTCTCACTTGGCCGGGGGCGAGGGCCGGGGCTATATTCGATCGGAACTGAAGTCGTGTTGCTTTAGAGTCTATAGGTTCTCGAACCTTCTCTCATGGATTCCCTTCCCGGCGTAATGAAATGAACCCTTGGATGAAGAGAATCTCCCAATCAGTGATCATAGGCGGTTGGACTTGAACTTGAGGGTGGAAAGATTACCATTCTTAAAGTACATAGCGTTGATAAGATCGCTAGTTTGAAGCTTTGATTTCTCAAAGAAATAAAGACTGGATCGGATATCGTAACAATGGGGGCAAGATCGATACATCATTATTTAAGTAGAGCGCCAAAAAAACTTGTAAATTGAAATGGGTGAAAATCGAAAAAGAAATCTTTCTTTGACCACATTCTATAAGGCCCTCTTATCTCTTCCTTCTCCGAGCTCAGGTTATGAAAGAAGGAACCGAGAAGGAGGTATCAGCAATAACTGTATGCGAGGGGAAACCTTTTGTTTAACATTTCCGGAAAGGAGCGAAGCAGACTCGACCATACGGAAGAGGAGCGGACTATGACGAATGCCTTTCTTGCCAGATGGCCTTGCCTATTTGATCGGAGCAGGTTCAACATGAACTGATTTTCTACGACCCGCACTCGCTCGATTCAATCCGTTTCGATCGACGGTCTCTAACGCTTGCCGAGCTAACGCTGCCTCAGCTCCGTGACCAATTGAGCCATCAATCTCTGCTCTCCTTGACCTGCAAGCCAAATTGTTAGAACTTATTACAATGAAACCAAAATTAAAAAAAATAAAGATTACAATGAGATAATAGTCGATGGAGCGGATGCTAAGACACGAGCATCTCGTTTTTTTAAGGCAAATTTATTAGACAATGAAACCTTCTCGCGGAGCATTCGATGGTGGAGCAAGCAAGGCATTTGACTTTAAGGATGTCAATTTGAGGCATGGAAAAAGATAGGTATACTCTCTAAGTTTAAATATTATTTTTTGGATAATGATATTTGTTGGTGTTAAAATGCTGAAACATCTTCTTGATAATGTTTGAAAGGTATGAGACCAAAGATGCAAAGGAAGGAATTTTGAAGAACCGTAAATCTAGATGGAAGAGAAAGTGATGAGCCGAGAGGATCTAGTCATATGAAATTAAATGGTTCTCTTGAGGTATAACTTTTTATTTATTTTTATTGATCAATATTTTTAATTATACTCATATAAAGCCCAAAAGAGGGCATGAAATATTCTCATCCAAATAAACGAAATTTAGAACCATTTATCAACCTATAATGTCTAGTTGCATAATTATATGTATGGAAATTGGCATATTGCTCCAATTAACCGGAAACATGGCATTAGCCAACGTTACTGAAAAGCCTTTTATGGCTATGATATAATAACCAAAATAAATTTGGTGGAGAATGTTATAGGATGATAAGCAGATTCTTGGTGCGAATTATTAGACAGGTCTGTAATGATAATTTTTGGTTTAACACATTTGTTACATATGACTTTTTTGAGGGTCAATGATCGGTAAAGATTGTTGATTAAATTTTTAGATGAAAAGTTCTATTTAACTTCAAGTGGGGACTTTTGACAATTATTAATATATTTTATACTTGGTAATTGATTATAATATCATGTCATTATTTTTCTCTTTACAAAGGTTAACTTTTGAGTGAATTTGACCAACATTTCCTTCGAGAAAATATTTATTTATTGGTAAAGTATATTTTGAACTTGTATTAAGATAAATAATTCTTTTATCCATATGCTATTTTCATTATTTTTGAGAAGTAGAATCAAGTTTTTTCCTTAAAAATGAGTCTTTAGGGTTTATTAGGAATTAAAAAAAGGATTTTCTTTTGGAAATGAAAAATAATTAGAAAATTACATCCATATGTTTATGGAGATTTCGAGTTATCAAATATAATTTATTTAAAAATTATTTTAACTTGAGATGGATGTTGATATGTTATCTTTTGATACAAAGTAACAAACTCACTTTATGTTTATTTATTTAAACATCAATGCGATGATTGATGGATAAATTATTAATTTTTGTTGAGAATTATTTTGATGAATAAATCAAAAGATTCGAAATGAATTAGAAGCTCAAACTTCTATATATTGTTTCTTGACCATATTTTCAATAGCTATAAGTTTTTGAATCTTCACTGTATTATGCATTCGATCGAGATCAATATTTTCTTGAAGATGATATTTCTTCTTAATTTGAAAAATAGTGGGGGTTCATATTGATCCATATCTTGATTAGCGGCAAACAAGTTGGTTTGTCATGCTTCTGTGAATTATTCTATCAAACACATTCTCTTATTTTTGCGAGGAGTATTTTGATATCCTATGTGACCCTATATGATTGGAATAAAAGGCTCAGTTGTTGTATTTTGATATCCAACGGGAACACATTTGCCATTGTATTAGATTTAGGTAATGATCTACTTATTTTAAATTATTGCTATGCATCTATAGAGGCAATATCAATGAGTTTGCCCTTGGATAGCGAAAAACTAGTCGACTAAGAGATATTTTATATGATGTTTCAATTAAATAAAAAAATTGAAGCACCCAATTTTTAATACATATGAAAGCATTGCTACGAGTAGCAAGTGCAAAACCGTTAATTACAACGGTAAATCCAAACGATATGCATAGTGTTGTGAGCTCATACTTATTGATACAACATACATGTTGTTCATGTAAGATTAAATAATAATCTTGCATATTGAAAATTTAAGCTATAACTATATAGTATGTTTGGATTACATCGAGGAGAAAATGACCAAAGCCCAAATATAATAAACTGCCTAGGAGGATACCCAACTCGGCGACCGGAGATCCTGAAAACCGTGTTCAAGTGGAAAAAATGAATCATAGTGTAAGATGTTGGGATGCACCAATTTTCCGTGTATATACTCGTAATCCTTTCCTATGATGTGGGTGCATCTATCTTATAACGTTCAAAGAGTTGAGTTTATTTAAACTATTAATAAAATTTGTATCTCTTATGAGTGGAGTGTCATTAGTTACATGAACGCTCTTCATGGATTTTACTTATATGAATTTGAGAGTAGGTCCGCTCTTTAGGGGATTTGGGCCAATTCTTCGAAAAAACTCATGAAAATCGGGATTAAGTACAATGCTGAAACGTGCTGGCTTAAGGATTCGATTAGATGCCTAGATCAATATGAATACGAAACAATTTTCTTTTCCCATAAGTGGTCTTAGTTCAAGATCAATGACCACTGCGACTCTACAGAGAAAATTGTGGAAGAGCTAAGTGAAAGGTTCAATGCATGACACACCTTTATGATGCATATTAATCTACATCTACCCAATACACTATATATTTCATTTTAACTTTTTATATTTTATTAAAATTAGTGGGGTTTGTTGGAAATTTTAATAAAATATTTAAAGAATCATGATATTTTGTTTTAGTGACAATGATGGTTTTGGCATGCTTGTGTTATTTTGTGATTAACAATGGTCATAAATTGATTTGAGTAGTTAATATTTTGGCATGCTCTTTTGACCAAGTCAAGATTGTGAATGCATTTGAAGTGTATTTTATGGGCAATTATATTGGAGCAATAAGGTCATTATTGGGCCATTCATATTGATTTTATTGTTATTATTATTCTCCAATTACTTGACCATGATGTAAGTGACATTTAATTGTAAGTGACATTTAATCTTGGTCATGATGATAAAATTCTTAAGTTATTTTCTTACTCCTAATATTATTATGTATAGCTCTATTTTGCTACTACTTTGATACAACAATGTCCATGCTATTTTAATCATAAAAGATGGGTAGAGAAAGGTATGAGAAGAGCTCTTGCTCTTCATTTTATATAGAAATTGAAGAGCGAACCGATGGAGTTGGGGCTATTGTATCCTGGAGGCCCACTGCATCGGATAGAACCACTATATTTCGTTCGGGACGGTGCGAAGCGAACCGATGGAGTTGGGGCTATTGTATCCTGGAGGCCCACTGCATCGGATAGAACCACTATATTTCGTTCGGGACGGTGCGAAATTTACCTTAAAGAAAGCGAGATACACGTGCCTTGGTTTCTGCTCCATCGACTATCATCTTATTGTAATCTTTAGTCTTTTTTATTCTGGTTTCATTGTAATAAGTTCCAACAGTAAAAGGTGAGCACGAGATCAATCGCTAGTTGTTTTTACCGGCCTCCAATGCATGTCTTTGTAACTTGATAAGCTTAACCTTTTTCTTTGTAGCAGATGGTCCGATTTGCCTCGCACATTAGGTGCTGCTTTGGGCATCTATAAAAGTGAAGGAGTTCTTCAGGTAATAAAATTGATGGTTTTTTATAATAGAATATCCTAATTAAACCTTTTAAATCAATAAATGAAGCCATGCATTTATGTTTTAAGGAACCTTTTAAACAAAGCAATTTATATAAGTATAGGCAATGGATCAAATTTATCAAAAACAATCTTGTACCACCTATGTGCATGTTTGTTTATTTAATTTTTTGGTTCAAGGGTTAACTTTTTATCAGAAGTCTAATAGCCAATGGGTAAGGCCTCCAGGAAAAAGAAATCAGCCACCGCCACCTCCGGCACCCATACACTTGTTGCTCAACGTTACGTCAAGGCAAAAAAGGTAGCACTGGCGAAGTTCGAAGGCGACATCCAAGAAATCAAGGAACCTGTCACCAAATCCTCTGCCACTGAGGAACTTGGCTTCCTCATATTTTACTGTGCTGTAATCTCCGCCAGCCTACTCCAAGCCCTGCCACTTATCTTCAACATCCGAATCAATCAAGAAGTCCCCAAACTCATGAACCAAAACCACAACCTAATTTCTTCCCACTTCCAAGAAATCCGTAAAACCATTTCAGACTTCATCCTCCCAGAACCGCCTACAGAATATTCGATCTGATCGAGTGCAATCACGACATGGAAAAACCGATGTGTGAATAATGTAGAAGAGCTAGAAAAGGCGATCAAGAACGAGTATTTTGATGAGAAGACAGAATATGATGAGTTTAGAATCTGGGTTTTGATTGCGATAACGACAATTCTTTTGCCTGTGATGATTGGAACTATAGAGAGCTCGATTCCAAGATGTTTAATAGTGTGGTGGCTAATGATTTGGGGGATTGGGATAAGTTATTGAAGGTTGGCATGTATAAGGCTGTGATTGTAAGTGTACATGCAATGGAAAAGGGAGAAAAAGACTTGAGATATAAAGATTTTATGTGGGAGCTGCTCAAGAATGAAAAAGTCATCGAAACTTCTCAGGGTGAGTTCAATTTACTAATACGGTCAGTTTCAGTTCTTGATTTTATACTTTGTGTTAATTAATAATTTTTTTCCCTTTTAAATAAAATGCAAGTGCAGTAGTAGAAGAAGAAGAACCGGGAAAGGATGTTGCTAAGACGATAAAAAAGGAAGCGATCGAAACTCATGATGGTGAGTTTCAGATCATTTTCGGTTCTTTATATTAATATATACTGTACTAGTTAACCGATGTCAACTAATTAATATTTTTTTCTTTGATATAAGAGGGAGCAGGAGTACTGAAAAAGGATCTTGCAGAGACGATGCTCGAGGAAGAAGTGATTGAAACTCATGATGGTGATTCAGCCGATCATTTTCAGTTCTTGATATTATTATATAGTAATTAATTGGTGCTAATTAATTATTATTATTTTTTTCAATATAATGCTAGCGTAGAAGAAGTAGAAGCAGCAGCAGAATAATAATAATAATAATAACGGAAAAAGGATATTTCAGAGATGATGCTCTCGATTGGTGGGTGTTTCCCCCAATCAGAGCAAAACTCTGTTTTGAAATTCAAAAATTGACGCAACGCTTCAGATCCCGTGCGCTGCGCGCTGCGTGTCACGTGTCAAGCGCAGACGCGCTAGCGCCAGGTGCGTTGCGTCCTAGGCAGCGCACCCCCAACCAGAGCAAAGCTTTGTTTCAAAATTCAAAAATTAAAAATTAAAGCAACGCTTCAGATCCCGTACGCTCTGCGCTGTGCGCCACGTGTCAAACACGGGTGCGCTAGCGCAGTTGCGTTGCGCGCCACGTGTCAAACGTAGGTGCGCTCGCGCAAGGTGCGCCAGCGCTGGGATTAAAAATTCCCAACCGTCAAATCAAAAGATATACTAATAATAAATTATTAAATAATCAGAACTAAAATTCTGTTATGGAAAGATTTTTCAATCTTATTAGAACAAGAAAATTATCTTCTGTAAAACAGAAGCCTTAGGATCAAAGATCCAACGGTAGGAAATATTCCAAATCAATCAGAGAAAAATCTCTCAAAACTGAATTAACAAATCAATTGGCCCTATATAAAGGCCCCTAGACTTCAAGTCTCGAAAGACAGAAAGAGACAAAAAAAATCCTCTGCAAAAGAAGAGCAAGCTCTTAGAAAAAAAAGAAGATTTTTCTTCATCTTCAAGGTAAAAAAAAGAACTATGTTCTTGAATAATAGAGATGAAACCATCTCGTAAAAAGAAGAACTATCTTCTAAAAAGATCTTAGATCTAAGAAAAAGACCAAGGTTTTTAATAAAAAAGAAAAGATCAGAAGATCTAATCATAAAAAAGATAGTGAACAAAAGAAGTATTTTACTTCATTCACAGATCTTTGATCTATAAAGGCAGAGCCCTTTTATAAAAAAACCAAGAACTTTTGTTCTTAAATCTTGAGGCAAAGCATCTTTTAAGAGGAACATAAATCTGTTCTTTGATCTTAAAATTGATCAAAAATGCGCTCTGCGCTATGGAAAAGTGCCTTGCACTCATGAATTACGCTTTTGCACTTCTTGGACTGGCGCTCAGCGCCAAAACCTGCCACGTGTCAATCAGAGACACAATCTGCGCTTTGCGCTTCTGAAACAGCGCACTGCGCTTATGGGCTGGCATTTAGCACCAAGCGTGCCACGTGTCACTCACTGGTGCGCCAACAGAGCGCAATGCGCTCATAAATTAAAAGGGCAATGCGCTAACAAACTAGCGCTAAGCGCGACACGTGTCCCCTTCGTGTGCGCTACCCGACAGAAGCGCAATGCGCTCTTTGACAGGCGCAACGCGCCTGGCGCGCCACGTGGCGCACTGTCAGAACAAACTTTGTTTCTGATGAATGCTATGCATTCAATACAAGACAAAAATGTCAGAGCCCAATGCCTAGCATTATTAAAAGGGCTGAGCCCAAATAAAGGCCTAATGGCCAGAACAAAAATAAAATGTTAAACATTTTTAGCTGAACTTAGCCCAATTCCGGCCATAAGTCCTTAACTTAAATTGAACTGAGCCCATCTGCTCTTTCAACCAATTTACATCGGTTCGAGGGTACATCTCTTGACTCCTCTTATATCTATCGTTGTAATCCTTCAACGTCGTCAGAGAGGTGACGGGTCCCGACAACCACATATTACAACGGACCGTGGAGTCCTTAAATCCACTGACTATGATGTCCTTAACCTCGACCGTGATGTCTTAAAACTAATATCGGATTGTGGGGTCCTTGAATCCACGGACTATGTGTCCTTAACCTCGACCGTGATGTCGTAAAACTAACAACGGACTGTGTGGTCCTTAAACTCATGGACTATGATGTCCTTAACCTCGACCGTGATGTCTTTAAACTAACATCGGACTGTGAGGTCCTTAAACTCACGGACTATGATGTCTTTAACCTCGACCGTGATGTCTTAAAACTAATATCGGACTGTGGGGTCCTTGAATCCAGGGACTATGATGTCCTTAATCTCTACCGTGATGTCTTAAAACTAACAACGGACTGTGGGGTCCTTAAACTCATGGACTATGATGTCCTTAACCTCGACCGTGATGTCTTCAAACTAATATCGGACTGTGGGGTCCTTGAATCCACGGACTATGATGTCCTTAACCTCGACCGTGACGTCTTAAAACTAACATCGGACTGTGGAGTCCTTAAATCCACGGACTATGATGTCCTTAATCTCGACCGTGATGTCTTTAAACTAACATCGGACTGTGGGGTCCTTAAACCCGCGGACTATGATGTCCTTAACCTGGACCGAGATGTCCTTAAACTAACAATGGACCACCATGTCCTTAAACTGGTAATCGACCGCAATGTCCCTAAACTAAACAATAGAGTTCAAATGCTCTCTTGTCGGATCTAAACGGTCCCGTTAAGTTGATCTTAGTCTAAAATTAGACTAACGTATCCTTAACAAACGTTTAAGTTGATCTTAGTCTCAAATGAGGCTAACGTATCCTTAAACCCAAACCCCCCCAACCCAAATCTAAGAAAGATACAGATTTGGACTAGTCCACGCCTTACGGGCGACAACATAACTTAGTCTCCGTATACAATCCACGGGCAACCAAACACAAAAAAAACACCCACGACGCGAAGTGACCATCTGGAGAAGGAGAAAGTTGTTATCGCGATGCGGTAGCGTAATTAACTACAGGGGCTTGCGCCTGCAGGGAAGAGCGTCCCCACAATTAAAACCCCCTCAAACGAGGGGGAATCTGATGCAGTTTGCTACATCGGCCGCATCCATTTAAACCTTCGATACATGGTGCCATAAATCAACTTGGCATCTTCGGAGAGGTGGACGGATAGCACCAATTAGCATCTGCCCCAAAATTCAGGCAATACGGACCTACGCGATCGCGTTTGCGTCTTTCGGAGGGGAACGGATTCCGGTACGCCCGGTGGGGCCTTTTCCTCTTTCCACTCCACGCTTCGTGTGTCGTGTTCGCGAACGAATCGCGGTTTGCAAATGGTTGCCCTTGGGTTTGAGATACTGAGATTTGGCATTTTGCTTGGTGCAGAAAGCAAAGATCAATGGCGTTCACCTGCTCGAAGTGTTCCACATGCAACTACAACCCACGTTCTACCTCAACTGGGGGCATAGCTTACGTGCCCCAGGCGGCTTCCCTGTTCACGATGTCGGTGGAACAGGTCACCCAAGCCACCACAGGATTGTTTTTCGGGACCATGCTCCCGCCAACGAGCTTCAGCGCTCCTATGCCAGCACCGGAAGCTCCTAAGAAGTCGGTCTTCGATCGGCTTGCTGCTACCACGGCCCCTCTCAGCGGGTCGTTGATCGCACGCTTTTGGCGTGTCGGATGTTCAAAGTTATAAAGTTATAACCGCGATCAGGATGGTGTCGCTATGCAGCTAGCCGGTTGAGCACGGGTCGATCCACAGGGAGATGGTTGTATGTTCGTTCGAGTTTTAGACGAGTCAATAAAGAATGTGTATATGTTTGTTCAAATCTAACCTATGTGTTTTATATGCAAGTATAAAGTTGTTAAGAAAAAGATACGAAAGTGTAAGCTAAAGAAATCTGCACTCAAAACCTTTGAGCCGAGTCTTGACCAATTGAAGCTAGAGCAATCGGCAACAATGTGGATTAGGGTACTTAAGCACGGTATTCGTGGAATCCGGCTTATTGACCCTTGTCCGTCCGTTCTTGTCTCTTGCTTTCGCCTCCGGCCAAACCGAACGCAACCGGTCGCGGTTAGGAATCACCGTTACCTTGGTAGGGTAGGGTGCCTAACGGAGCGCTTGCGTAACGTTTGGGCGGAGTTCAAAGGAAAATAATGGGAAAAGGAAATGAGGAATGGAACCTTAACTTACAATATTGTATTTATTCTTAACAACAACATATTACAACCATTCACAAAACGAACCAAAGAGAGCAAAAGAAAAGATAAACAAAGAAAAGAAAAGATTACAAGCAAGTAATTAAAAGTGCATGGAATTTAAGTGCATGAAAGTAAAGCAAGTATTAAAGTGCAAGAAAGTAAATGAGCAAGAAATGAAACTAGGAACCATAGAACCCAAAACAAGACATGGGTTCAATAACCAAATCTTAAACTTGCAAGCTCAATTAAGAGATTGCAAGATCAAGAAAAGGCAAAGAACTCATGGAGAATGAAGCACAAAAGAGAGAACATTATTGATTCCAAAATGATACAACCCCTTGAGATCAATGACCAAAGCTTAAACTTGCAAGCTCACTTAAGAGATTGCAAGATCAAGTTAAGGTAGAGAGCTCAAGGGGGAAGCTAAGCAAAAGAATGATACAAAATAACCATCATCTTCATTTAACATCCACTCAAAAGCTCTCACAACAATTTCATGGAGGAAAGAATGAAGAAGAAGAAGTAAACTAAAAACTAACAAAAACTAGGCATAAGAAATCATGGCTTGGCAAGTTCTGGGCAATTTATAGGCAGGAAACAGAGAACCTAGGGCAACATTCTGACACTATATGAATTGACAAACCAGCCCCTGAAAAGTTTTCAACTGACGAGCCTATACGGCCGCGGTTCCGCGGCCTAAGAGCGCTTATGCCGCGAAACCGCGGCCATAAAGAGGAGTTAGGCCTTCTATTTTTGTCGGTATCTCTGGTTTTCTGTACTCTTCAGTGTGGTATATGTTGTTTCTCAGAATCTCTTCACAATATTTTCAGAATTTCAGCAGATCAAAAGGTGATGTGATGTGGATCTTTTGCCATGATTTTCTTGAGCTCCGCTTAGATATGTTGGATCTTGTGTTGACATAGAGCTTTGTGCATGAAAATGACAATGATTTGCCATTTTGTCCCTTAAACTGGTGTGTGGCAACATACGGATAGAGAGCGGAGACCCGTGTTTTATCTGTGGTTGGCAGTAATCTGGAATTTGTCATGCTTTTCCATGAATTTCTCTGTTTAGAGCTGAGAACCAGTATCCTGCAATTAACTAGCAAACACGGCGCAAGAGTACCTACCGATAAGCAAACGAGCATAAGAATGGGCGGTAGTAAAAGCAATATTCTGGTGTGAACAAATACCCCCAAACTTAACTTTTGCTCGTCCCGGGCAAAACCAATTATTCACAAAAAAATCCTAACCTCACTTTCGCAGGGAACGCGATTGCACTGAGCGTGTGTAACAAGCCGTTAAATCTCTAGGTGTCCCTAGTAGGAGGAGTGTTGTCTCCTGAGGGTTTTCAGCGGATTACACCCACAAAATCCCGTCAAGCTAGTTTCATAAGTTACGTCGATTCTACTCCTACAGTTTAGTATCTACGTTAGAAACTCTATCATCCTAAGTTAGAAATATCCAACCCTTATGTTTCACACCTCCTATCTATTTAACCTAAGGTCCTATACGTTTCAAAAAAAAAGTTTAGAAAGATGTTGGTTCTCCTGAGTTTTCCTTTTAAAGTGCGGCCTCAAATCAGGGATTTTTATCAACTTAACATAAAACATAAGTCTTATCTTTTATTTCTATCTTTTATCTAAACATCGATTGTATACCCCTACATGTGTGTGTATTTGCACCCCTACACTCAAGAATTCAATTGAAGTTATAATACCCTTGCCCTAATACCTAATACTACTTCTTTTTATTAAGGATGGAAGGATTTGCTCGCACACCTTTCATGCGACTATTAATGCTTCTTGAGGCACTAACGGCCGATTACTGAATGTGTGAGCTTAAATCGTAAATAGCAGTTTCCAGGTCTTGACTTTATTCTATTTTTCTTTTTCTTTTTCTTTTTTTCCTTTTTCTTTTTCAAGACCGGATATATTTTTCAATAATGCTCTTTTGGTGTTTAGCTTTAATTACCGTTTTTTCTTTCATACTAGGTTTTCAGGCAAGAGTATTTCTAGGTATCCTCTACTATCCCAAGTTTCAAGGTTCGTGTAAGTGCGGTTTGTAGGGTATATACTTTCTAAATTTGAACTCAAGAAAAGAAACTATTTTTCATACTTATCCTTCAGTAAAGCTTCAATACTTTCCTCTCATCTTAACTTAACTCAAGAACTGAACTCAAGATTACCTACTTCTATAAAAAAAACTGTAAGGACGTATAATCACCAAGTTTAAACAGAATGAGGGTTATTTTTAGGATTTTAAATTCCTAAACCTAGAATTTAGTTATTTCTAACATATCAACTAAACTTTCAGAATAAAAATCTAAGTTACCCTATTAGCTAACTTGACGACAAGGTTTTTATATTTTGGAAAATTTTCAATTTTTATGGGTTTTAATAAGGTATGCAAATGCAGAATATACAAATGAATGCGAATGAAGAAAGCTTACCGAGCATACCCCCAAACTTAAACTTGACAGTGCCCTCACTGTCAGGCTACACTAAGAGGGTCAAAATTGTCGGCGCTCTTCCTAAAAACAAAATTATATACAAAAAGGTCCCCCCCAAACTTAAGTAAAACATTGTTTCTACTATTAAGCGTTGAAGTTCAGGATTAGGGGGAAAGAGAATAGTATCAATCTATACAAGGTTTTACACAGGCCAAAAGTTAACACCGACCATTCAAAGATTTTATCTCTATAATGTGCTGGTTGATGAAAGAATGCGGAGAGGTAAGAAATGGAGAATAAGCGAGACCATATGGAGATAGAAGCGGAATACGGTCTCGGTATATGAGAGGAAGAATGGCGGAAGGGAGAAAGAAGTGGAATACGAACTTTAGGGTGGAAATGGACTGAATAAATTAGTACAATCTGTAATGATCGATGTGGAAAGATGGATTGTACTAATCTATCAATATGGCGAGAAATGGGGTCAAATCCCTCAAGATTCGTGAGAAACCATGGGTACGCCGAACTCGGTAAACCAGATATATGAAATGAAAGTGAGACGGTTTCTTGCAAGGTCGGAACGATGGAAAGGATGGAGGTAGGTGATTGAGGAAGATTATCGGTTAAAGGTTCAGGAGGGTGTACACAGTTAATGAAAGGAACAGGATGAATTGTAGAATCCGACTCATCAATTAAAACTGGTTCATCCTCAAAAATATCCTCAAAAGTTTCCTCAAAATTCAGCTTATCCATGCAAATTTCATCAAAATCAAGACGCATATGGGGTTCGGGAAAAACAGTTAATGACTCGGGATGATGAATTGGAGAGAAAAACTCTGCCAAATCTACAGGTTCATCATCCAAAATATTCCCGGCGTCAATATCCTCAATCAAGTGAAAATCAATATTCTCAGACACCTTAATAAAAGCATGGATATTAATCAATTCAGGTTCTAGAGTGGTGGTGTAGAGGTCAAAAGGATTGGGTGTGGTTTCACTCGAAAAGGACCCTTCACAATCGGGCAAATCAAACACTACAAAGTCACACAACTCATTATCTGTTCTATCTTTAATCAATGAATCGTTTGGAACACTAGATATACATTCAAAACCGGAGTTGTGGGATTCAAGTTGAAACGGGTATGCTTGATTCGGAAGGGGGTACATCTCACTCTCTCCACTCAAATTCTCAACCTGTCCTACCGCTTCTTCATACATTGGAAAATTTGGAGCTAGTTGAAAACTAGCTACCGGGTCACTAGGTTGTATGAGGGCGGCCATGGACGCATTCAAATCTATCATCTGTTGGTACGACGCTACCATAAAGTCTTCTAAAGACTGTTCCAGACTAGACATGGGTTGTGAAGGGGTTTCAGTAAGAGATTCAAAGTTGGTTGGATACTGAAAACTCCCAAATGGCGGTTCAGAAGCAATGTCTAGGGAAGGTGCAAAAGTCGGGTAGGACTGGTAGGAATTGAATGGCTGGACAGGAGTAGGATCAACATTTGGATAAGAAGGTGAATGGAATTGTTGATCCCAAGAATCTGTAGTGGTGAAAGGAGTGAAAGATCGGCTACAGGATTGTTCAATATGTTCAGCGACGGACAAAGGACGACTTGCAAAAGGGGTATCAACATAAGAGGGTGTGGGGTTGAAAAGGTTGATACAAAGTGGATTGCGGAGGGCAAGTGTTTGTCCTAGACGCGTCTATCCGATCTTTCAAAGAGATTTTGGGCATGGAGTGATCGTTCGACGTTCGGCCAAAGCAAGAACCGTAAGAAGTAATGTCTGGTTGTGGGTACCAAAGTTCGGCAAGAGTTTTGCGAGGTGGGGTACCCATGATATGAAGAGAGAAAGAAAGAAAGGCAGAGAAAAGGAGGGGAAAAAGAATGTGGGTTTTATTTTTATATAAAAAAAAAATATTTGTTTTTCGAGTTTTGAAAATTGTTTGTTTAAAAGAATACAGAATTATGGGACTAAAATTTATAAGCACAATCACAATCACAATATGCACAAACACACCTAGAGCTAGGGTCACTTAGGTCATCTAGACAGCTCCCAATTGTTCCAAAGGGCTAGAAATAGGACCTCAAACTGTCTCTTCTCCGCCAATTGCGGCCAGGTAAGTGCCAGGTAAGTGGGAGGCTCCCTACTACGTAAGTAGTGGTCCTAATTAAGTAATCACTTTCCTTAGACACACTTGCCTAGACACCGTAAAGTCAGGATAGGATAAACGGCCGATGCCTACAACCAGTCCTCTGTCCTATTGAGCGCGACGTCCTTAGGGCTGAGTCTAGTATTTTTTATTAGCTCAAGGTAATGCGTATGCAATTAGTGATTTGTGGGGTCTTAGGAAGGGTGATGAAATCCCCACCCAATCTGAATTGGTGCTATAGCCCCTTAATGTCCATATTAATATATGCAAAGCACGTAAACAAACAAAAATCTAAAACAACAAAAATTTATTTTGCGGCGGAGCAATTCTGTGCAAAGATACCTGCAGAAAATACAGTATAGTGGAATTCAGAGAGGGAACTAGAGGAAAGAGAAAGGGCAGAAAAAATTTGGGGCTCAGAAGCCTCAAAATGACCGCGGAACCGCCGCACAAGCCACACTTTGACTGCGGTTCCGCGGTCAAATTGATGAGTTGGGGCTTGAAACCTTGGTCAATACACGTGCCCTTCTCTGCACACCCTAATAAAAACCTCTGTTCTTGATTGGATTACTGTACTTGCTCCAGATTAGCCTGCACACTTGCACACAAAAATTATCAAAAATAACAAAAAGATTTTATTTTATATATATACAAAAAGAATATTAACCCGAATAACAAGAAAGAAAATACGTTACCGTCTCCCCGGCAACGACGCCATTTGATCGCACGCTTTTGGCGTGTCGGATGTTCAAAGTTCTAAAGTTATAACCGTGATCAGGACGGTGTCGCTATGCAGCTAGCCGGTTGAGCACGGGTCGATCCACAGGGAGATGGTTGTATGTCCGTTCGAGTTTTAGACGAGTCAATAAAAAATGTGTATATGTTTGTTCAAATCTAACTTATGTGTTTTATATGCAAGTATAAAGTTGTTAAGAAAAAGATACGAAAGTGTAAGCTAAAGAAATCCGCACTCAAAAGCTTTGAGCCGAGTCTTGACCAATTGAAGCTAGAGCAATCGGCAACAACGTGGATTAGGGTACTTAAGCACGGTATTCGTGGAATCCAGCTTATTGACCCTTGTCCGTCCGTTCTTGTCTCTTGCTTTCGCCTCCGGCCAAACCGAACGCAACCGGTCGCGGTTAGGAATCACCGTTACCTTGGTAGGGTAGGGTGCCTAACGGAGCGCTTGCGTAACGTTTGGGCGGAGTTCAAAGGAAAATAATGGGAAAGGGAAATGAGGAATGCAACCTTAACTTACAATATTGTATTTATTCTTAACAACAACATATTACAACCATTCACAAAACGAACCAAAGAGAGCAAAAGAAAGGATAAACAAAGAAAAGAAAGGATAAACAAAGAAAAAAAAAGATTACAAGCAAGTAATTAAAAGTGCATGGAATTTAAGTGCATGAAAGTAAAGCAAGTATTAAAGTGCAAGAAAGTAAATGAGCAAGAAATGAAACTAGGAACCATAGGATCCAAAACAAGACATGGGTTCAATAATCAAATCTTAAACTTGCAAGCTCAATTAAGAGGTTGCAAGATCAAGAAAAGGCAAAGAACTCATGGAGAATGAAGCATAAAAGAGAGAACATTATTGATTCCTGTTCTACTCCGAAAGACGGCGCGACATAACGTCTTGCCTGAGATTCGGGGCAGATGCTAATAGGTGCTATCCGTCCACCTCTCCGAAGATGCCAAGTTGATATATGGCACCATGTATCAAAGGTTTAAACGGATGCGGCCGATATAGCAAACTTCGTCAGATTCCCCCTTGTTTGAGGGGTTTTTGATTGTGGGGACGCTCTTCCCTGCAGGCGCAAGCCCCTGCAGTTAATTACGCTACCGCATCGCGGTAACAACTTTCTCCTTCTCCAGATGGTCACTTCGTGTTGTGGGTGTTTGTTTTGTGTTTGGTTTCCCGTGGATTGTATACGGAGACTAATTTATGTCGTCGCCCGTAGGACGTGGATTAGTCCAAATCCGTATTTTCTTAGATTTGGGTTTGGGGGTTTGGGTTTAAGGATACGTTAGCCTCATTTGAGACTAAGATAAACTTAAACGTTTGTTAAGGATACGTTAGTCTCATTTCAGACTAAGATCAACTTAACCGTTTGTTAAGGATACGTTAGTCTCATTTCAGACTAAAATCAACTTAACGGGATCGTTTAGATCCAAAAAAAGAGCATTTGGGCTCTATTGTTTAGTTTAAGGACATTGCGGTCGATTACCAGTTTAAGGACATGGTGGTCCATTACCAGTTTAAGGACATGGTGGTCCATTGTTAGTTTAAAGACATCCCGGTCAAGGTTAAGGACATCGTAGTCCGTGGGTTTAAAGGGACCCCACAGTCCAGGTTAAAGACATCGTAGACTATAAAGTTTAAGGACATCGTAGTCCATGAGTTTAAGGACCCCACAGTCCGTGAAATGTGTGGTTATCGGGACCCGTCACCTCTTTGAAGACGCTGGGGAATTACAACGACAAATATCAAAGGAGTGAAGAGATGTACCCTTGAACCAAGGTGGATTAAGTGATCTGTAGTCCAATTTGGAACTAAGATCAGTTAATTATATTGTGAGCACGTTGGCTCAGTTAAGTCTGAGTTGAGGACTTATGGCCAACTTAGGCTAAGTCCAATTGGATTTGAAGTGTTGGCCCTTTGTTGGACCATTAGACATTTGTCTGGGTTCAAGCCCACATTATTCATCAATGCTAAACATTTTCATCTTTGATTTTCTCAATTTTGAGATTCATTTGGAGGAGGGACTTTCGCCTCTAGAAAATTAGCCAATTTGGCTAAAAATAGTGTTAAACACTAGAAGATAACAGTGTTAAACACTGGAAATAAGATTCTGGAATTAGTGTTAAACACTAAAAGATAATCAGTGTTAAACACTAGGAATAAAGCTCACGAATTAGTGTTTAAACACTAAATAGGAATGGGTCACGTGGGGCCACGTGAGGGCGCCCAAAGGTGGGACCAGATCCCCTTTTACCTCGTTCTGCAATTAAGTGTTAAACACTTTTTATTATTTTTGTTTTGAGCGTCACATGTTGACACGTGATGGGGATTTATGCGCTGACTGTTAAAGAGTTTGCCAAGGGGTCACGTGGTAACACGTGAGAGCGCCCAAAGCCTTCATTTCCTTTGATTTTTCTTTCTGCGTTTTGGGAGTCACGTGGGAGCACGTGAGGCATTGCCTCAAAGATGTTTCCTTTTTATTTTTGGGGATCTTTTTAGGAGTCACGTGGCGACACGTGACCTAGATTTATTCCTTCTTTTCTGATCACTGCGGATTGGGGTCACGTGTCATCACGTGACCAATGTTCTTTATGTGCATGGAGATCTTTCAAGTCTCTTTATTTTAAGAATTAAATTCTCTGTAGGGTTAAACCCTAATCATGATTTTGGAGGAATTAAATTCCTGTTATGAAAGAATTAAATTCTTATGTAGGGTTAAACCCTAATTTCTTTTAGAGGAATTAAATTCCCATATATGTAAAAGAATTAAATTCTTGTATAGGGTAAAACCCTAATTTCATTTTAAGAGGAATTAAATTTATGTGACTTTGAGAGAATTAAATTCTCAATTAGGGTTAAACCCTAGTTCTGTCCATCTTGAAGGAATTAAATTCCTGTAACTTTGGGAGAATTAAATTCTCATATAAGGTTAAACCCTAACTTTGTTTTGGGAGAATTAAATTCTCTAAACTCAATTTCCCCTCTAAGTTTTGGATCTGCATGGCAGGATCTCAACCCGATGAGAATTAAATTCTCAAATTATGGGGAGATGTGCTCTTTGCAGATCTTCAACCAGAGGAAGAACTAAGTTCTTTTGTGCAGAAGAGTTAAACTCTTAGATTTGAGAATTAAATTCTCTTTTTTGAAGTTTTGATCCCCTTTCTTTTCTTACCTAGGGTTTTTCTCTCTTGAGAATTAAATTCTCCTCTCTTTTTTTCTCTCTGTTCTTCTCTAAAAAAAAAAGTAGATCCCCTTCTCTTTTCTTCTTGGCTCATATTTATAGGAGAAAGAAAAGAATCAATTTGTTTAGCAAATCTCTCATTGAAAGATTTGATTTGTTTTCATGATTAATACGAGCCTTTAGATTATTAAGTGAATTTTAATCACCGTTGGATTTTCAATCCAAACATATTCTGTTTGTTATTTCTGGTGAGATTTAGGGAAATCTTTCCTTGTCTAAGATCTTTCCATAAATTGGTGATTTTTAATCACCATTGGATCTTTAATCCAACAGTCCCCATAATCCTTTTCCATTTGGAAAGATTTTAGAGAAGCTTTTAGAATTTAATTCTATTAAACTGTAAGGCTTTCGAATCCAGTCATGTGCTCACATGTGACCTTTGGTCACGTGTGAGCACGTGACCCCCAATTGAGTCCTTTTCTCAGTATTTATTTATGCTTCAATTTTAACCATCACGTGACCATTGGTCACGTATGAGCACGTGACCCCTGTAAGTCCATGCTACCGCTCCCGGTTCTTACGGGCTTGCGGAAATGACGAAAAACGATTTTTCTAGAGGTGGTAACATGGACTCAAAACGGATCTTTGTTAAACTATCTACCTAACATCCCAACTAGGAGTTGTTAACTACTCGGTTAGGGGGTTATACCTTTCTTTCTTGAATACCTTCGTCTTCAACCCTTGATGGTGTACGGATCGGCTTCACCCCGTCGTCTCCTTGCGCCGAAGATCGATCCACCCGAAAGCTTCTACCTTTGGCTTCTTCTTCGAACTTTGAAGAAACTAGTTCACTCGGTTTGCTAAACCTTGTGAACTAGAGTGAGTAGAGGAGAGTGTGTTGGGATTTTTCTCTATGGTTCTTGCTTCTCAACACATGAGACAAGTGAACCATAGACTAGAGAGAGGGAGAGCAAGAGGAAGAGGGTGAGAGCTCAAAACAAGAGAGAGAAAGGAAATGAGAGAATTAGCAAGACATTTTCCCCTTTGGCTCTCATAATCCAAAGCCATCATAACCAATAATAGCAATCAAGTATTATGTGATGGTTTAAGCCAAAATGGCCATATCATTTCATGCACTCATTTTGCACAAGAGAAACAAGCAAGCAAAAGTCTTTGCCATAAAATGATAGCCATTGTCATGATGATGGTCAACTAGTCTAACCCAGTCAACCGGTCAACAAAGTAAACAAGTCAACAAAGTCAACCCCTCAACAATGTCACGACCCGAAAGAGCACGTGACTGGCCCTTGAACCATATGAAGTCTATAGGACCCCATCTGATCCAAGTAAGCCAAAAGCCCAGCAATCTAAAACCATTTAAAGAGTAAATAAGGAATACTGTTTTTGAAAAGTAAGGAAATTATGTTTGGAAATCAAAGTTTTTAAATAACTAAGCCGAATATGCATTTTTTTAAAAATGTGTAACCTTTCCTGAAAATTTCGGCAGAGTTTCCTTTGTAAAAACTGGCCCCGAATGGGGTACAACAAGAATAATATATATGAAATGATAAAAGACATCCCCAAGCGGGAGCTAGCTCTTCGTCCATCGACGGTCACAACCACGCAAGCAATAATAATATACAACGCCAAAGGGCGAGGATCAAAACCCAAAAAAAAAGAAACTCAAAACAGCCAGAAAACCGTAATACTACTAGCGCGACTCTAAGGTCGAAATAAAACAACACTGTTTTCTAAGTCTGAAACAATATACAAGTTTTGGTTGATGGAAATTCTAGATACAATAAATGATACATGAACAATGGCGGTTCTGATATAAAAGAACCCACCTATCCAAGCAAGTCACCCATAAGGAAGCAGTGTGCCAGAAATGCCGCTATGGAATCTGTACGGCAAAAACCTGCAAGGACTGGGGCACAACGGGGGTGAGTTGCCAACTCATGAATAGAAAATATCTACAAGTAGAGATCGAATGCATGACCCATCCTAGGTCAGTACGATCAGATATAAATAAACCTCAATATGAATAAAGCTGAAGCATGCTAAACTGGCAATGTAATCTCTACATGAGTGTAATGCCAAGTGCTCGTGCTAGTGCCTCAGGTAATAGCATGTCATGAATATGAGGTATGATCAATGTAATCAAATCTGCACACACGTGGATCCCGTCCACCCGTCACCCAATGACAATAACCATCATGCAAGTAAATATCATGAAACCTGTGCATGGAAATATGAGGATATACCCCACCCGTGTCCCTCGCGACACGTCAAAATCATGGAACCGGAGTGCCCAGCATCGGCACTCGAAAACATCATGAAAACTGTGCCCAGCATCGGCACATAAATCCTCATATATCGGGCCTCGTCAGTCCGGATCGGCCCGCGGGCTCTGTCTGCGGTATCGGCCCTCGGCCCCGGCAGGACGCCCAAATCTATCCATCGACTCTGGTCAGTATCCTCCGGATAACCGCCAGGTCCAACCAATCACCGGTAGGTACTCGCCCGCCTCCAGGCTCAATCGGCAAAGCTCATCGATCATCTTACCGAGGGGAACCATACCGGGTCCACCATGTACCCGCAATCGGCTCATCCACTCCTCGATTCGGGTTTCACATGTCGCTCTCAGCACCGAGAAAACACATGGTGGATGCACTGAAATATCATATCAAGGGTAACCGGGTTTTTAAAGCAATGACATATTCTCTTTTGAAACACTCTCGGTTCCCAAATCCAGAAATATCATAGAAACAACATATCTCAATACGCATAATCAAAGCATGAAGTATGCGACATGTAAAGGAAGGTATGCATATCATCATGTCATGCAAGGATCATATACTGAATGCAATAGTACTACAGTGTAGTGACATGGCAATTATCGATGATGGGTGTGTGAGTCGGCAACAAGTGTACGTGGAACATATGCATCATCGATAATGGTGCTGGTGTCCTAGCAGCATGACTGAAATATAACCACAGTACAAGCGATGCAATGCAAATAGCATGAATATGCGGAATCGAATAATCAACGCAGAAGTAAAGAATCTACACCAATCTGTACAAGTCATGCAGGGGTGCCATTTGAAATAAGAAGAATCAGGGCTTTTGGAAAAACAAGGGCTACGGTGTTTTAAGAAAAGATACATCATTTGAAAATATCCGTATGACCCTTCTGCCTATCTTTAAAATATCCCCGATTCGTTAGTTTGAAATAGGTATGACTCGGTCCAGTCTAATGTCTACTAAGTAATCTAGACAGGAGGGGTAAGAAACCACCTAATCTGAGTCAATATATATAGATATGATAGTCGGTGATCCCGCCTCAATAACATATCGTAAGATATCCTCGAGTCATGAGTGCGGATCTATCATCAATATCGGCTCGTACGGTAGATCGTCGTACGGCATCCCAATAGCTGGGTAGGGGTCAAAGTCACAGTACCTCATCACATATCAGGTATCACTATCATCAGATCGCATAATCTGGGGTGCTACTCTAAGTCTAGTACAAATCGATACCATCTATAAAAATATGAATGCGGGTAAAGCACATGTCCAAAGGCCCGCTAAAACTATCATATCGCACCTCGAAGACAAGCTATGTCACACCGCCGATCTCACGGCCTCACATCAAGTATCATCTCAAACCACGTATCATCCTCAAATCCCGTATATAAACACATAGTCTCATACCCATGTGTAGATATACGCACCATCATATGCACTCTAATAAATGAAAGAATGAATGCAAGTATGTGTGTAAATGTATGTGTGAGTGCAACCACTACTCTAGGGTTCGCACTATACTAAACCAATATATTCTTATCATCAAAATATCATTATCACCATCAATAACCCTAAACAACACATAATAAATATTCGTGTGTATACGTATTCGTATACATCACCACGGACTGCGGGGGTGCTATACGCCATCCACCCGACTTCTCCCCGTAGATATAAATCTACTCACCTTGCTTCTCGTGTGCCAAAGCCGATGTCGCTATCTTCACCTCCTTTGCCTCAACATCACGCGGGGTACCTACAAGTATATCACAATGCTAAAGCACATGAAAATCACATCGGAAACCAAAATAGCACACGCTACCCGCATAGGTAAAAACCTATCGACTCGCATGTAAACACAATCAAAATCCACTTGTCGTTGACGTCCAAACGCCACCTGACAGGAATGAATCACCAAATACCAAAATCCATGCTAAAACAAGTCCCAAATTATACACCAACATAGGAAAATCAACCCAGATTTCACCCTAGATGGAATCAGTCAAAACTAGACATACTCAGGGTCAAAACTAGAGGAAATGGGGGCATGCACAGAAAACGGGGCAATTCCTTAAAATACCTTATTTTAGAATTTTCCATAATTTTTCCCCATTTATCTGTATTTAATTATACCAGAATATTAAAATATTCATTAAAAAAATATTAAATTATAAAATTTCCCAAAAATCATATTTTATTATTTTGAAGACGTTACAATCTACCCCCTTAAAGAAATTCGGTCCCCGAATTTAAATTTAAACCCCCAAATACTAAAATATTTCAATACAAATTCCAAGTCATCGGGGCTCCGAAATCAGCCATACATAAAACATTATAGCGCAATGCTTGCGCATGAGTACTGAGAAGATAACTCAAAAGCAACACTCCATCAAGCATCCGCAATCATCGGAGTCATGGTAACGACACAATGTCAAATCCAATACAAAATCAATATGATATGGACCAAGACTATACATGTAGACACCCAATCTATACATGTAATTAGCTGATGCAACTGTATGCCAAATCTTTTTAAGTCGCTGTGCGATGCGCGTAACACTGCACAGTGGCGGACGTTTCTCATAAGAAAATAACTATATATGTGTATATATATATCCTTTGTTTAATAAGCACGTTCCACCATTTTGAAAATAATCAGAAGGGTTTTCTTGTTTTTAAAACGTTTTGTGTCATATCGGACACGTAGGTATATACTGAGACTATAGCTCGCTTTTCGGAAATCCCTTCGATAACTATCGATGCATGCAAAATATATCCAGGCACTGTCCACTGACTAGTCCTGCTCAGTATGAAAGCAAATATCCCACATCATAAAAATGTACTGCTCCAAAAGGAATAAATTCCAAAAATGCACATAACACCACCCTGTGCGTCTGACGCGCACGGAAATCAAAATCCATATATGCGCTAAACATGTGCACAAAACAACATCTAGGTGCAACGGGTGTGCACGAAGCATCTGTCATAGGCAACATGTGTGCCTGACAGCCAAAACAGGTACATCTGACATGCACGAAGAATCTCGATTTAGTGCATCTGGTGTGCCCCAAAATCGTATCTCAAAACATGCGCCCAACATGCGCGAAAATCCAAATCGGTGCATCCATCATGCACGAATGAAAATCTAGACCCTGCGCACTCAATATGCACGGAATCACAAAATCCAATAGCAACGTCGAATATGCGTAAGTCCAGTCAAAAGCACGGAGTGCAAGAATCCACATCAATATCACAATCAAAATCGACATACCGAAAGGCATCAAATCGAAGTCAGGTGCAATCGAATGCACAAAATATAAATCCGGTGCAACAAAGGCACGAAATATAAATCTGATGCGATAAACGCAAGAAACATAAAACTGGTGCGACAAATGCACGAAGTATAGAACTGGTGCATCCCATGCACAAATACCAAGCAATAACTCAAATACGTAAGCAGCAACACCAAGTGTATCCAGATATGAAGAAAATCATAAACGTGTGCAGCTGCGGGTACAAAACACATATCGATGCACTACAAGCACATATAAGCTATACCGAGTGCAAAATCAAAACACTAAAATTACATGAAACTCTGCTGGAAGCGTAAATCAAATCACCAGCATAAAATAGGCATGAAATCGCAATCAACAGCTCAAGAGTAATAACTATGTACAAGGTATAAATACCCAGTAGGTGCAACCATGGTGCACAAAATCAAATATCATGAAACTCAGTCATCAAGACTAAATCATGCGAATAGATCGCCCAAAATACCGAAATCCAAAGCAACGGATACGTGATAATCAAATCACAAAATCACAAATCATAATTACCGTCGTCGGTATACCCTCCTTCAGGGTCGAGAAGGTACCGGTACATCCGATGCTAGCGGCGCAAGATATCTACTTGCCTCTTGCTCGCGGCTGGCGTCCTCTGCCTCTGGTTCCTGATCTTTCCTGTAGATTACCAACTCGCAATCCATCGGCTCACCAGCCCGGTCAGGTGTGCCGACAGGAACGATTCTGTTCTTGCACTTCCCTGGTCATCTCTCGGTCAATCCTCACGACCGCTCGTAAAGCAGTACATCTCTGGCGCCGACCTCGGGTCCTCTGAATGCATATCACACATCCGATCCTGGGTGCAACTCTTATTGCAGCAGTGTACTGGAAGGAATCCTACTCAAGGTCTCTTCTGATCTTGCCTAAGCCAAACTGTAAGGAGGCTGGTACTCTGGCGTAATCTTTCTCGCTCTCTGGACCTCTGCGTCCTTAGTACAACATCTCCTCGGAAGCTGGTCGCATCTTTGCGCCTCTGTATGCATGTCCGGCCTTTAATCTTAACGGGGTGTAGTAACAGCTCGTCTGCCTCTCGCACGAACTTCTTGACCCGCTTGTCTGTATCATCGACCATTCGACGTCGCGTCTTTATCTGCACACTGCAATGTCCTCGGCTACGGTCCACCCGAAGTCTCTAACACGGACTCGAAATCACGAACTCAGTATCTTCATCACTCAGTAGAAGATATCTAGCCGAACACGTCCTCAGCGTGCATATTGCATCTCTGATGTCAGCGGAGTGGAACGTCATCTCGTGCAAACTCTTTACTCTACCTTGCTCCACTATCGACTGATTCGGACTCATCTCATCATGGCTACACAGACTGCGCTCCGATGGCTATGCTCGTATCTGGAGTCTCCCAAGCAGTGTCCCATCACATGATATCCGAATGATGTCGAATCATCCGATCGACTCGTCAGAACCTCACAATCCCCCAAGAGCTCAACATCTCGGGTACAGTTTAATAGTATCGAGTACATGCCACAGCGTCGGTGGTCCAGCCGTAGAAGGGCAAACCCAAGCCTCACTAATGGCGCCGAGGAACTGCCGCAAACCCTAAGGTTCAAAGGCTTTCACACGGTCATTAAGTCGAGTTAGGGTTTCATTCTTCTAGAGGGTCCATAGAATCACCTGCATGTCTTTCCGTATACTTTAAACTTGGAAAATGGGTTCCTGACCTTCGATCGTCTCAATCGACTCTCAACGAATCTGCGTGAAGTCGCCTCTAACTGGAATCAATCTATCTGATGACCTCGCATTGGGGTAAGCGAACGAACCACATGTCCTAGTCATTAATCCTCGGTGACTAGCGACTCACTATCACATCTCTAAGAATATGCTCATGCTGCAGTAGCTCCAATCATCTGGGCGATATCTCATCACTCGCAGCAGCAACTGGCTCATTTGTCGGTACGCTAAGCAGCGCCTCAACCATCATGAATAAGCGATACATCAACGGTCATCGCATCCTGGCTGGCCTCTATCAGTGGCTCAATCCTCTGGTACCGTCCGGTACATCCTAGAAATCTCACAGCAGCGATCTGTCAAACGCCTATAGTGCGGAAACACAAAATACGAAGCCTCAATGCAACCGTATGTCTCTGGAATCACGCCCCGGTCAGTCCTCGTCCACGACGAGCTCATGCTGACAACTCGAGCCATAGCTCACTCTGCCCGTGCAATCGCGGCAGCAAAACCATAACCAGTATCGATGAAGATAGATCATAGAAAGGAATATGACACAATGCAAGGAAATGTACAACATAAGGTTTCTTAAGCGGAGTGGCGTGTCGTAAGTATGCCGCGGAACATACCCACGGTACGTCACTCTACTTTAGTCACCTATTCCATCAACCAAGGGTCATCCTACACGACGAAAGTTCGGGTCTAATACCCCCTCGACCAAGTCTAAGTTCCGTAAGGTCAAGCCTAAGTTCCTTATATAGATAACGCCCTAGGCTCCACATAGTCAAACTTAGACTCGAACCAAGGTCAACCTAGCGCTCTGATACCAACTTTGTCACGACCCGAAAGAGCACGTGACTGGCCCTTGAACCATATGAAGTCTATAGGACCCCATCTGATCCAAGTAAGCCAAAAGCCCAGCAATCTAAAACCATTTAAAGAGTAAATAAGGAATACTGTTTTTGAAAAGTAAGGAAATTATGTTTGGAAATCAAAGTTTTTAAATAACTAAGCCGAATATGCATTTTTTTAAAAATGTGTAACCTTTCCTGAAAATTTCGGCAGAGTTTCCTTTGTAAAAACTGGCCCCGAACGAGGTACAACAAGAATAATATATATGAAATGATAGAAGACATCCCCAAGCGGGAGCTAGCTCTTCGTCCATCGACGGTCACAACCACGCAAGCAATAATAATATACAACGCCAAAGGGCGAGGATCAAAACCCAAAAAAAAAGAAACTCAAAACAGCCAGAAAACCGTAATACTACTAGCGCGACTCTAAGGTCGAAATAAAACAACACTGTTTTCTAAGTCTGAAACAATATACAAGTTTTGGTTGATGGAAATTCTAGATACAATAAATGATACATGAACAATGGCGGTTCTGATACAAAAGAACCCACCTATCCAAGCAAGTCACCCATAAGGAAGCAGTGTGCCAGAAATGCCGCTATGGAATCTGTACGGCAAAAACCTGCAAGGACTGGGGCACAACGGGGGTGAGTTGCCAACTCGTGAATAGAAAATATCTACAAGTAGAGATCGAATGCATGACCCATCCTAGGTCAATACGATCAGATATAAATAAACCTCAATATGAATAAAGCTGAAGCATGCTAAACTGGCAATATAATCTCTACATGAGTGTAATGCCAAGTGCTCGTGCTAGTGCCTCAGGTAATAGCATGTCATGAATATGAGGTATGATCAATGTAATCAAATCTGCACACACGTGGATCCCGTCCACCCGTCACCCAATGACAATAACCATCATGCAAGTAAATATCATGAAACCTGTGCATGGAAATATAAGGATATACCCCACCCGTGTCCCTCGCGACACGTCAAAATCATGGAACCGGAGTGCCCAGCATCGGCACTCGAAAACATCATGAAAACTGTGCCCAGCATCGGCACATAAATCCTCATATATCGGGCTCCGTTAGTCCGGATCGGCCCGCGGGCTCTGTCTGCGGTATCGGCCCTCGGCCCCGGCAGGACGCCCAAATCTATCCATCGACTCTGGTCAGTATCCTCCGGATAACCGCCAGGTCCAACCAATCACCGGTAGGTACTCGCCCGCCTCCAGGCTCAATCGGCAAAGCTCATCGATCATCTTGCCGAGGGGAACCATACCGGGTCCACCATGTACCCGCAATCGGCTCATCCACTCCTCGATTCGGGTTTCACATGTCACTTTCAGCACCGAGAAAACACAAGGTGGACGCACTGAAATATCATATCAAGGGTAACCGGGTTTTTAAAGCAATGACATATTCTCTTTTGAAACACTCTCGGTTCCCAAATCCAGAAATATCATAGAAACAACATATCTCAATACGTATAATCAAAGCATGAAGTATGCGACATGTAAAGGAAGGTATGCATATCATCATGTCATGCAAGGATCATATACTGAATGCAATAGTACTACAGTGTAGTGACATGGCAATTATCGATGATGGGTGTGTGAGCCGGCAACAAGTGTACGTAGAACATATGCATCATCGATAATGGTGCTGGTGTCCTAGCAGCATGACTGAAATATAACCACAGTACAAGCGATGCAATGCAAATAGCATGAATATGCGGAATCGAATAATCAACGCAGAAGTAAAGAATCTACACCAATCTGTACAAGTCATGCAGGGGTGCCATTTGAAATAAGAAGAATCAGGGCTTTTGGAAAAACAAGGGCTACGGTGTTTTAAGAAAAGATACATCATTTGAAAATATCCGTATGACCCTTCTGCCTATCTTTAAAATATCCCCGATTCGTTAGTTTGAAATAGGTATGACTCGGTCCAGTCTAATGTCTACTAAGTAATCTAGACAGGAGGGGTAAGAAACCACCTAATCTGAGTCAATATATATAGATATGATAGTCGGTGATACCGCCTCAATAACATATCGTAAGATATCCTCGAGTCATGAGTGCGGATCTATCATCAATATCGGCTCGTACGGTAGATCGTCGTACGGCATCCCAATAGCTGGGTAGGGGTCAAAGTCACAGTACCTCATCACATATCAGGTATCACTATCATAAGATCGCATAATCTGGGGTACTACTCTAAGTCTAGTACAAATCGATACCATCTATAAAAATATGAATGCGGGTAAAGCACATGTCCAAAGGCCCGCTAAAACTATCATATCGCACCTCGAAGACAAGCTATGTCACACCGCCGATCTCACGGCCTCACATCAAGTATCATCTCAAACCACGTATCATCCTCAAATCCCGTATATAAACACATAGTCTCATACCCATGTGTAGATATACGCACCATCATATGCACTCTAATAAATGAAAGAATGAATGCAAGTATGTGTGTAAATGTATGTGTGAGTGCAACCACTACTCTAGGGTTCGCACTATACTAAACCAATATATTCTTATCATCAAAATATCATTATCACCATCAATAACCCTAAACAACACATAATAAATATTCGTGTGTATACGTATTCGTATACATCACCACGGACTGCGGGGGTGCTATACGCCATCCACCTGACTTCTCCCCGTAGATATAAATCTACTCACCTTGCTTCTCGTGTGCCAAAGCCGATGTCGCTATCTTCACCTCCTTTGCCTCAACATCACGCGGGGTACCTACAAGTATATCACAATGCTAAAGCACATGAAAATCACATCGGAAACCAAAATAGCACACGCTACCCGCATAGGTAAAAACCTATCGACTCGTATGTAAACACAATCAAAATTCACTTGTCGTTGACGTCCAAACGCCACCCGACAGGAATGAATCACCAAATACCAAAATCCATGCTAAAACAAGTCCCAAATTATACACCAACATAGGAAAATCAACTCAGATTTCACCCTAGATGGAATCAGTCAAAACTAGACATACTCAGGGTCAAAACTAGAGGAAATGGGGGCATGCACAGAAAACGGGGCAATTCCTTAAAATACCTTATTTTAGAATTTTCCATAATTTTTCCCCATTTATCTGTATTTAATTATACCAGAATATTAAAATATTCATTAAAAAAATATTAAATTATAAAATTTCCCAAAAATCATATTTTATTATTTTGAAGACGTTACAAACAACCATGTCACTATAATACTTAATTAATATTAATGTTAATCATATATCATATTCTCATTAGGGTTGAGCAAAAAGTCAACAGTCAACAGTCAACAACCCTAATGAGAATCCTCTGCCTCTGTCTCTCCGTCAACTGTGCATACACACCCACATCCGCGTTCCGAGGAACACGAACACAAACGAGATAAAACCAATCCCAAAATGTACACTAGGATCTGGCTTAAACCAAAGCCCGCTAGTGTCAACTGTCCGGATACTGTACGTGTACAAGTGCACGGATGTGACCGAACCCTATCGCAAAACCATGCGACCTGTCGCAAAACCATGCGACCACTACTCTTTTGCCTAAAGGCGAATAGCTTTCTGTGTGGGACTCTAAAGACTCGACACTACGCTGACAGTAGGTTTTACCACAGACCGCAAGCGGCACTAGCTGTGTGTAACGGTCCCCAGGTAGATGCCGACAAGAAGAATGACGAGGTGAAACCCATCTGAACTCCTACTGAGTCTGACTGTGACAATCTCCATACAGTCCGGTCTGTTCGTCTGATACATCGCATGGTGGGCCTAGGGGGCGGTAAACGTCAGTCCCCCAATAGTGGTACAAGTCGTGTCGGAGTGAAGCTCAGAACACCCTGAGATAACACTGGAAACCTACCAGTATATCTCGCTTGCCCTGGCCAGAGACTACTCGTGTAATGGCTCTCCTAGACACAGGGCGATGTCAACCCCCAATACCGGGAGAGACGAATCCTGTCTAACCGTCACTGCCTCCAAATGCTTCGGGACTGCACCCAACTACTACCTGTTTGCACGACTCCTTTGAGCCGCGGTAGGGTAGTAATGTAAGTACAGTGGGAACACACTCGAGGCGAAGTGACAGTGTCAAGTCAGCGGACTAAGCTGTACTCATGTCACCTGGGAACTGATAACTGATGATAGGTATAGTACCAACCAATAGTTCCCGACGAGTCTTGTCCAGTGTACTCGTAACACAACGAGCATCCGCATACTATCTCCAGTACGACGTGCTGATGGCTGTGGGACAGACCATCTCCCACACTAGGATGAGAAGCGCATACGCTAGTCTACTCCGGAGTATCGATGCCCTGTCTCGATAGTCCTGCGACTAGGGACCTGCATAAGGATGTGCTTATAGATTCCCAGCCCCCACTAGTGTGACTGCCATCACAATGCTGGTAATCAAGCAAAGATCCTAAGGGCTCCACTAATGTGTATAGGTGATATACTAAAATAAATACATGTACACATTGAAGTAGAAACAAACCAAGTAGCATACTACTATATTGAGCAAGATTGTTTATACAAGGTGAATATCCCAAGCTTCCATTAAGTAATATACAAACTAGTATGATACAATAATGGCCTCTAGGGCATATACACTAACAATCTCCCACTTGCACTAAGGCCATGTACTGGCGTATCGAAGACCTATCATCTCGATCAGCCGCTCGAACTGAGTCTGGGGCAAGGCCTTTGTGAGTGGATCAGCAGTGTTGTCTTCTGTAGAAACTCTCCGAACCTCGATCTCCTGGCGACCCACGATCTCCCTGATCAGGTGATACCGCCTCAAGATGTGTCTGGACTTCTGATGGGACCTTGGTTCTTTTGCTAAAGCTATAGCCCCGTTGTTGTCGCAATACAGAGGTATTGGATCAACAATGGAAGGAACCACCTGAAGTTCAGTTAAGAACTTCCTTACCCAGACAGCTTCTTTTGCGGCATCTGCAGCAGCGATATATTCCGCTTCCATCGTCGAGTCAGCAACGGTTTCCTGTTTGGAACTCTTCCAACACACCGCCCCTCCATTGAGGGTAAAGACATAACCCGACATGGACTTGGAATCATCCTTGTCACTTTGGAAGCTGGAGTCAGCAAAGTTCTCGATCTGGAAGTCTTTTCCGCTATACACCAAGAACATTTCCTTAGTCCTTCTCAGGTACTTGAGAATATTCTTTACTGCTATCCAGTGTTTCTCCCCAGGGTTTAACTGATACCGGCTTAACACACTCAGTGCATAAGCTACATCTGGTCTGGTACACAACATCACATACATTATAGAGCCTACCGCAGAAGCGTAGGGTATAATAGACATAAAATCCCTTTTCAAATCAGTCTTGGGAGACATCTCTTTGAAGTGGGTGATCCCGTAACTGTTGGAGATAGTGCCCTCAGAGTCAATTATTGGATCGCAGGTACGTGATTGCAATGATTGCGGAGGACCTATACCGGTAGGACAGTCTTACTTGAGATGATAGTATGCTATCTGGTTTGCCTTTATCAGTCGTGTACATGTTCAGGTGACTGATTACATGTTACACTTTGATAGAGCCCTTAGGATCTTGCTTTACCACCAACAGTATGATGGCGATCATATACGTGAGAGTTGGGTGGTTTATACGCATATCCTTAATTGTGGTCCCTAGTCATGGGAGTTTCGAGACAGGGCATCGATACTCCGGAGTAGACAAGTGTATACAGTCGAGACCCCGACGAGGGGCGATGGCCGGTCTCATAAGCCACTGGTGTCAGTTGGATCACCTAAGATGTATACAGGTGCTCATTAGGTTATGAGTACACCGGACAGGACTCGCCGGGAATCTGCTAGTTAGTACTATACCTATCGTCAGATAGCAGTTCCCTGGTGACATGTGTACATGTTAGTTCATCGACCTGAGGTCGTCATTTGTCTCGTGTGAGTTCCCACTGTGCTTTGATTTCTACCCTACCATGGCTCAAAGGAGTCGTGCAAACAGGTAGCTTTTGGGTACAGTCCTGAGCCATATGGAGGCACGTGAGCGGATCGGCAGGGGATTCGTCTCTCCCGGTATTGGGGGCGAGATCGTGCTGTGTCTAGGAGAGCCATTACACAAAGCCCACGGCCGTGGCAGGATATTTACTGGTAGGTACTCCAGTAGTATCTCAGGGTGTTATTGGGCTACACTCCGACACGACTTATACTGCCATTGGGGGTCTGACGTTACTAGCCCTCTAGGAAGATATGCGATACTCATTGACGAACGGACCGGACTGTATATACATTGTCACTGTCAGGCTCAGTAGGGTTTCCGGATGAGTTCGCTCATCGGCCTCCCTTGAGGTCAGTCCATGGGCAGCCGTTACGCATAGCTAGTGCCGCTGACGGTTTGTGGTTAAACCCACTGCCAGGGTACTGACGAGTCATTAGAGTCCCCCACAGACAGTTTCCCAAGTTCGGGTGAAACGTTGTAGAGGCCGTATGGTTTTATGGCAAGGTTCGGAAAATGCACGTGCAAACTACGCACGTGTTATTTTTCGGGCAGATGATACTGGTCGGCTTTGGTTTAAGCCGGATCCGAGTATTATATTGAGTAGATATAATATCTTTGTCTCAGTTGTATTTGTATTCGGTCGTAATACAAATGCGGGTATATTTATACAGTTACGGGGTTATCCTGAAAGTAGTTTCAGGATCACTTTTGGAAGTTGCCAGTTTCCAGTTTTCTATCAGCCGTCTTTTAACATTCGGTTAAAGACGGATTTATCTTTTCTTGGATGAGGGTGTGTCATGCTTCTAGAAGGTTCTAGAAAGGGTGACTTGACATGGTGAGTCATTAGTGCATTAATGGAGCCATTAATGCAATGGTGACTAGGTTAATGAATCACCATTTGCATTAATGATGTTTTGTTTGCATGAAGGATATTTGTTCTTGATATTTTTAGTGAGAAGCTTTTTATGGTCACCCTCTTCTCTCCTACACTCACCCCTCTCCATATATATGGCCGGCCCCTCCTCTCTCACTCTCACTTGATGTTTCACTTGAAAAAATTATGATAGATTTTGGGGTGTATGGAATTCACATCTCATTTCATTCCATCACCCGATTCCCTCGACAACTTCATTAACCGATCGTCCACGGATTTGGACGAAGTGAGACAAAGTCATCTACTCATTCTCTACATCATTCTTGGTCGTCTCTTTTAGCAAACTTGACGACCGAGTTGCCTCGAGTCAGAGGCGGGAGCCCGTTTAAAGAATCATTGACGTGGTGCCACCTGGACGAGCAGATCGGAGATCGACGAGATCAGAGCAGCCGCAACGGAGCGTGGGATGATGGTTAAAGAACGAAGGACTCGGATCGTTCGGTATAACCTTTCTACACTCTTTACAGTTTGTTAGTTTAGCAATAATGGAAGATCCGGGTTAAAGTATACGATAGCGCCAGTTTAAAAGTTTTTGTTCCGCATTTGGCGTCTGTAGATGGCCGGGGCGCTACCGTAGACTTACAGTGGTATCAGAGCCTCACCATTTTGCTTTACTAACTTGTGCTAACGCGTTTAAAACATCGATCGAACCGGAAATCAAAAACAGCAAAAATCCAAGTTCACAGTTTCTGTCGATTTTAAATGATGTCCTAAAATTATTCTACAAATCTCAGAAATCTGTGCAGGGTTTTTTAAGCATACCGACAAAATTTGAGCATGTGATTCCACTAAACAGCCGCGGAATCGCGGCCAAACCCATGGTTTGGCCGCGCATCCGCGGCCATTCTATGGGATCAGTGCACCAAATTTGGTCGGTGTCTTCTCTGTTGGAATTTGGGGGTTTTGGTATATATCTTTTGGGCCCAGATTTTGTTACTGTTCAACAGATGTTCGTGGGGCCCACTTCTTGATATTTAGTCGATCGAAATTTAAACATGTTGGTTTACAGTGCTTACATTATATCTCCGACCGGGAATGTCATTTGATCGGTAAACCGCGTCCGATTGCTATAGTTCTTCTAGACGGGTTTGCGAACGTGACATTCGCGTTGATGTTCTGTGTTGTGCTGTGATGTTGCGGATTTGTCGTGATGGATAGCAGTGTGCAATGGTAGTACAGTTTGAGTTTATTTGTACATTTGATATTGCGGGACGAGCGTCCAACATGTGGACTGCCGTCACTGCCTGTTGTATAATATTCTTTTGGGGCACGACCAGGTTGCGGTCGATGTACCTGTTGTACTATTTTTCATTACTGTACTAGGTTTTGCCCCGCGACGGAATGCACGGATAGCCGGGTTCTGGAGGGGCAACGGGTTCGCATCTCATGGCTTTGAGAGGCAGAGGGGCCCCACTCTAGAATTGGCAGACTATTCGCCGCACTCGTAGGGGGTACAGGTTGACCCAAGGAGGGGTGCCCAAGATTACCGGATTCCGTGAAGTGCTGGGTGGTCCATTCACTATGCTGTAGGGGGCTGCCTCGCTTCAGGTTTTGGCGGGTAACTTGCCGCACCCGTAGGGGTCTAGGTTTCATTGCACAGGCTGTCCACACGACAGGGGAACGTCGAGTTTCAGCAGTGGCTCTGTGAAACTTGGGGATCCCAGATTATCTGTATTGTTCTGTGATGCTTATTACTTTTCTGAAATGTTGCATATTATCACGCCTGGAGCGATTATTGTATATTGGTTTATATACTATTAGATGTTGTATATGTTTTACACCCGCGCTAGTCCAGTCCCCGCTTTGTCGTTAGTTAAGTAACCTAACGGGTGATGACGGGACCCAGTGACGAATGCGGATGGCATATACGTACATTTTATTTTCGTTCTTTTCTGGTGTGATTGACTAATGGGACTGCGTTGATTCTGATCAATACAAAGTAAAAACAAACCTGTTTGCAGTTGTTGGAACAAATTTAAAAAGTGTTATTGCAAAGACGTTTCCTTTTGTTTTGCATAGCGGTATTCAGTGGAATATCCTGCACCTCATTCGACGGGGCAAGGGCCGATATCCCTTCACCGGGACTGACCCCTTGGGCAGAAGTTTGCGTCAGGGTAATAACTTCACTATAGTCGATTACAAGTTGCTTTGCATAGCGGTATTCAGTGGAATATCCTGCACCTCATTCCACGAGGAAAGAGCCGAGATCCCTTTACCGGGAGTGACCTCTTTAGCAAAAGGTTTTCGCCACTATATTTTAAAAAAGCTATCAGGTTCCTTCAGCGATATCAAGTTCACTACGCTAAAGGTTTTTCGCCAAAAACCAGCCGTAGCCCTCCGTCACTTCTTTTGGGTATTCAGTAGTATTCAAGCTATGTATTTTAGCCAAAGTTAAGGCATAGTGTTTGGTAGCTGCTGGGTATTCATTTGTTGCATAGATAGATGAGTTAGTTTGGGACAGTCGTTCTGCCGATTGGCCAAAGTCAGGGGCATGTGCGGGTGGGTTCAAATTGACAAGATAGTGACGGGTAGAACTTGGCATGTGACTTATGACATTTTGACCAAAGCCAAGGTTATAAGAGCATGGGGCAAAAATCATATCGGGAGTTTCTAAAGAAACTGAAACTTGCCAAGTATGCGCATACCTTCTGGAGTGTGAGTAACGTGGATGCATTCCATCATGTTATCATGCGATGAGAGTTGGATCCCGATTCCCACTGATGAGTTGGTTTACTCTTCGGGTGATCCCGATTGATTCTTCTTTCTGGTTTGGAGGAGAATTTGACAGGACAGTGGGAAGTTTCCGGATTAGATAAAGTGATAACCATTCTGATCTAGGTTAGAGTGCACGCAGAGTGTTTCTTTTCTCTCTCTCTTTGGCAGCGACCTTTGACCGACCCTAGACTATGACTCAGTGACCAGGTTGACCGAACCTTCTTAAAATACTGGCTTTTGGATTGTCTGAGTTGCATAAGTCATTGCCACTCCTTCTTTTACCCTTTGAATTTCTCAGAACACCCGTATTACTACGGATATCCACTTCCATTGGATAGATCCATCGTATGGTTATATACGAACTCGAAGGGACTTCTTCGAGTATGGATCCAGGTTCAGGAGAAATAGAATTGGTTTATTCAGTTGTCTTTTATTATCACCTTCTCTCAGTTTGCGAGGGCTCCTTGGTTTAGGAGAGTACACCTAATACGCTTATTGGATAGTCTTATTCCAAACCATAGGCTGGTGCCGAAAGGTAGGGAATGAAGAAAACCAATTAGCCTAAGTAGGGTGTGCAGAAGGTAATATGTAAAGACAAAATAAAGGGATTAGAAAGAGGGCAAAGTAAATTGCGACTGTTATCATTCACGACCAAACCGCGTACTTCATCGCCACTCCTATTTCACCTTTAAAAGAATAAGGTATTATTCAGATGTCTTTTATCATCACCTTCTCTCAAGATACGAGTACTCCTTGGTTTAGGAGGGTACACCTATTATGCTTACTGGATAGTCTTCTTCCAAACCATAGGCTGGTGCCGAACGGTAAGGAAGGAAGAAAACCATTTAGCCTAACGATGGTGTACAGAAGGTAACGACTAAAGACAAATAAAGGGATTTGGAGAGATGGCAATAAAATATACGGTTGAAGTCATGAATTGGATTATGGAAGAGGCATTGCTATGAATACCAGGATACCCCTACGAAACATTTTCATGTTTCAGTGCATTGTTAAAGAAAAACTGTTTTCCCGATTAGACACTTACTCCAAGGGTATGTATTTACCAGGTTTCATTCTCATATCTGTATGGTTTTACAGATGATGAGTGGGAGTAAGTTATTGGGAATTAGGTGATTATCCTCATTATATCGGAATTCGTTGTAATTGGTGATATTTGAGGAAATCACCAGGGTACAGTTTTCAACCTACGACGCACAGGTTTTTGAGTTTCTTAAACTCAGCGGACTTATACAGAGTATTGTATGTTGTCCAGTGTCCTTCAGGACAAAGGGGTAGGTCCTCGTACTATGTTCTGTTTACTTATAACTTCTCTAGTTTTTTAGACAAGTGTTTCGTAGAAATACAAGGTCTAAGTTTTGAGAAGTTGTAGGTATAAGAATAAAGTAGAGAACCAGGTGTCACAAGTATCGGGATTCTTCAAATAGATCGAAGATGTAGATTCTTGTGATTGGTATTCAGATGATAGTGATGGTTTTGAGAAACGTGTTTCTCTTTCAGGTTACTCATAATTGGATGGATTCCTAAGTTGAGTAATGCTGATTAGCCTCTTTCCATTAAAGTTGATATGCACTGGAGACAGCTGCATAATTTGAATATGGTTCCAATTAAATAAGTGCCAAAGTTTCTATATTGGATATAGAATAGTTCGTACCTTAAAAGATATTAAGGTACGGGGAGTTGTCCAGCTTATGCTTAAAACCAGACTCTGGATAACTCAGGGCACGTTTCTGTAATGGCTGTTTGTGGGTTGACCCTGGCTATGACGAGGGTTGATATTCTACCATTGGGAAGATCAATAGTGATATTGTTCTTGACTCGCCACAGTTTTAGTAAAAATGGATCTTTTTCAGAAAACAGTAGTGGGAGTATGGTAGAACTGGATGTGATTCCAGAACCGCGAACGATTACGGAAAATTTAATAGGACCTATATATTCAATCAGGTTTGACATTCCATTAGCCACTCCGCAGATATGGTGGGTAACCTCAGACACCCGAGAGGTACTTCGGTAGCCTCAAGAACGGTGACAGGGAGGTTCTTATCTACCCAGACTTGATACTACTGTTGTTCCAGGTTATGAGACCCGGTAGGAAGGTTGTCATAGTCAGTGGGAGCAGCAGAAGTATAGTGGGCAAGTAGCTTATGTCTATTTATAGACTAGAGCAGTTATAGCGGAGATAGATCATCTATTTTTGATGTGACAGTCATGGTTTTGACTTCAATAAGAATAAGGGATGGATCTGTTAAGAAGGTAGTAGGGTGTGATGTCATGGTTTTTGGATGACATACACAGGGTAGGAAGTAAAATTCTTATACTACGATCAGTTGTACTGTGGTCGTCACACAGTTGTTTCTCCAGACAGGATATGGATATAATATTTGACATTCTGGTTTCTAGATCTATGGTTTTAGATCTGGATTTGGGTAGTTTCCCAATGTGGGTACTTTGACAGATATTCTAATGGTTTTTAGAATAGTTGACTCCTAGCATGGTGGTGTACCTGCAGGTGATGGAGTCACCCTCTCTAAAGGTGTCGTATAGACTAAAAGGGGAGAGGGATGTGCATGATTGACAGATCACTTGCTTAGGCAACTGAGTCAATCATGAGATGTCAAGTACCGCACCAAATGTTATTTTTTGCACTAGATGCAATAAGTTTGTATTAATCCAATCCTGGAGAAACATAAGGAAGCAGTTTTAGAACATAAGTACATGTTCTACGGATTTGATGACGGCAGCCTCCTTCGGGAGACGATTATCATTCCAGGCTTCAAAGGTGACATGGATGACAGAGTGATTGTCAGAGTTACAGTTTTCCCTCTGATCAGGGACAGTATTATGGACAGGTGGTCCAAGAGGATACTGTGGGTGGCATGGTGCCGGATACTGATTAGGTTCAGTGATCGATACAGTCTAAGAAGTTTGGATTTGGAGTTCATTTATGAACTAAGTCCCATCAGATATCCAGACATATTCTAAGACATGTATTACTCAATTTGGGAGATGGCTTTCTTCGCGAAGTTGAGATTAAGAGAGATATAGAAAGAAACATCTAGGCGGATCCACTCACTGAGGCTATTTCTCGAACACAATAGTTTTACAAACGGGCTTTGTGAAACTGATTAGTAGAGGAGTTGGATGTTCGGTTTCACACGGGCTGTGAGTAGTCAACATCGCAATAATTAGCCTTAAGTGCAAGTGGGAGATTGTTGGAGATAGTGCCCTCAGAGTCAATTATTGGATCGCAGGTACGTGATTGCAATGATTGCGGAGGACCTATACCGGTAGGACAGTCTTATTCGAGATGATGGTATGCTATCTGGTTTGCCTTTATCAGTCGTGTACATGTTCAGGTGACTGATTACATGTTATACTTTGATAGAGCCCTTAGGATCTTGCTTTACCACCAACAGTATGATGGTGATCATATACGTGAGAGTTGGGTGGTTTATACGCATATCCTTAATTGTGGTCCCTAGTCGTGGGAGTTTCGAGACAGGGCATCGATACTCCGGAGTAGACTAGTGTATACAGCCGAGACCCCGACGAGGGGCAGTGGCCGGTCTCACAAGCCACTGGTGTCAGTTGGATCACCTAAGATGTATACAGGTGCTCATTAGGTTATGAGTACACCGGACAGGACTCGCCGGGAATCTGCTAGTTAGTACTATACCTATCGTCAGATAGCAGTTCCCTTATGACATGTGTACATGTTAGTTCATCGACCTGAGGTCTTCATTTGTCTCGTGTGAGTTCCTACTGTGCATTGATTTCTACCCTACCATGGCTCAAAGGAGTCGTGCAAACAAGTAGCTTTTGGGTACAGTCCCGAGCCATATGGAGGCACGTGAGCGGATCGGCAGGGGATTCGTCTCTCCTGGTATTGGGGGCGAGATCGTGCTGTGTCTAGGAGAGCCATTACACAAAGCCCACGGCTGTGGCAGGAGATTTACTGGTAGGTACTCCAGTAGTATCTCAGGGTGTTATTGGGCTACACTCCGACATGACTTATACTGCTATTGCTGGTCTAACGTTACTAGCCCCCTAGGCAGATATGCGATACTCATTGACGAACGGACCGGACTGTATATACATTGTCACTGTCAGGCTCAGTAGGGTTTTCGGATGAGTTCGCTCATCGGCCTCCCTTGAGGTCAGTCCATGGGCAGCCGTTACGCATAGCTAGTACCGCTGACGGTTTGTGGTTAAACCCACTGCCAGGTTACTGACGAGTCATTAGAGTCCCCCACAGACAGTTTCCCAAGTTTGGGCGAAACGTTGTAGAGGCCGTATGGTTTTATGGCAGGGTTCGAAAATGCACGTGCGTTTACGCACGTGTTATTTTTCGGGCAGATGATACTGGTCGGCTTTGGTTTAAGCCGGATCCGAGTATTATATTGAGTAGATATAATATCTTTGTCTCAGTTGCATTTGTATTCGGTCGTATTACAAATGCGGGTATATTTATACAGTTACGGGGTTATCCTGAAAGTAGTTTCAGGATCACTTTTGGAAGTTGCCAGTTTCCAGTTTTCTATCAGCCGTCTTTTAACATTCGGTTAAAGACGGATTTATCTTTTCTTGGATGAGGGTGTGTCATGCTTCTAGAAGGATCTAGAAAGGGTGACTTGACATGGTGAGTCATTAGTGCATTAATGGAGCCATTAATGCAATGGTGACTAGGTTAATGAATCACCATTTGCATTAATGATGTTTTGTTTGCATAAAGGATATTTGTTCTTGATATTTTTAGTGAGAAGCTTTTTATGGTCACCCTCTTCTCTCCTACACTCACCCCTCTCCATATATATGGCCGGCCCCTCCTCTCTCACTCTCACCTGATGTTTCACTTGAAAAGATTATGATAGATTTTAGGGTGTATGGAATTCACATCTCATTTCATTCCATCACCTGATTCCCTCGGCAACTTCATTAACCGATTGTCCACGGAGTTGGATGAAGTGAGACAAAGTCATCTATTCATTCTTTACATCATTCTTGGTCGTCTCTTTTAGCAAACTTGACGACCGAGTTGCCTCGAGTCAGAGGCGGGAGCCCGTTTAAAGAATCATTGACGTGGTGCCACCTGGACGAGCAGATCAGAGATCGACGAGATCGGAGCAGCCGCAACGGAGCGTGGGATGATGGTTAAAGAACGAAGGACTCAGATCGTTCGGTATAACCTTTCTACACTCTTTACAGTTTGTTAGTTTAGCAATAATGGAAGATCCGGGTTAAAGTATACGATAGCGCCAGTTTAAAAGTTTTTGTTCTGCATTTGGCGTCTGTAGATGGCCGGGGCGCTACCGTAGACTTACAGTGGTATCAGAGCCTCACCATTTTGCTTTACTAACTTATGCTAACGCGTTTAAAATATCGATCGAACCGGAAATCAAAAACAACAAAAATCTAAGTTCACAGTTTCTGTCGATTTTAAATGATGTCCTAAAATTATTCTACACGTCTCAGAAATCTGTGCAGGGTTTTTTAAGCATAACGACAAAATTTGAGCATGTGATTCCACTAAACAGCCGCGGAATCGCGGCCAAACCCATGGTTTGGCCGCGCATCCACAGCCATTCTATGGGATCAGTGCACCAAATTTGGTCGGTGTCTTCTCTATTGGAATTTGAGGGTTTTGGTATATATCTTTTGGGCCCAGATTTTGTTACTGTTCAACAGATGTTCGTGGGGCCCACTTCTTGATATTTAGTCGATCGAAATTTAAACATGTTAGTTTACAGTGCTTACATTATATCTCCGACCGGGAATGTCATTTGATCGGTAAACCGCGTCCGATTGCTATAGTTTTTCTAGACGGGTTTGCGAACGTGACATTCGCGTTGATGTTCTGTGTTGTGCTGTGATGTTGCGGATTTGTCGTGATGGATAGCAGTGTGCAATGGTAGTACAGTTTGAGTTTATTTGTACATTTGATATTGCGGGACGAGCATCCAACATGTGGACTGCCGTCACTGCCTGTTGTATAATATTCTTTTAGGGCACGACCAGGTTGCGGTCGATGTACCTGTTGTACTATTTTTCATTACTGTACTAGGTTTTGCCCCGCGACGGAATGCACGGATAGCCGGGTTCTGGAGGGGCAACGGGTTCGCATCTCATGGCTTTGAGAGGTAGAGGGGCCCTACTCTAGAATTGGCAGACTATTCGCCGCACTCGTAGGGGGTACAGGTTGACCCAAGGAGGGGTGCCCAAGATTACCGGATTCCGTGAAGTGATGGGTGGTCCATTCATTATGATGTCGGGGGCTGCCTCGCATCAGGTTTTGGCGGGTAACTTGCCGCACCCGTAGGGGTCTAGGTTTCATTGCACAGGCTATCCACACGACAGGGGAACGTCGAGTTTCAGCAGTGGCTCTGTGAAACTTGGGGATCCCAGATTATCTGTATTGTTCTGTGATGCTTATTACTTTTCTGTAATGTTGCATATTATCACGCCTGGAGCGATTATTGTATATTGGTTTATATACTATTAGATGTTGTATATGTTTTACACCCGCGCTAGTCCAGTCCCCGCTCTGTCGTTATTTAAGTAACCTAACGGGTGATGACGGGACCCAGTGACGAATGCGGATGGCATATACGTACATTTTATTTTCGTTCTTTTCTGGTGTGATTGATTAATGCGACTGCGTTGATTCTGGTCAATACAAAGTAAAAACAAACCTGTTTGCTGTTGTTGGAACAAATTTAAAAAGTGTTATTGCAAAGACGTTTCCTTTTGTTTTGCATAGCGGTATTCAGTGGAATATCCTGCAACTCATTCGACGGGGAAAGGGCCGATATCCCTTCACCGGGACTGACCCCTTGGGCAGAAGTTTCCGTCAGGGTAATAACTTCACTATAGTCGATTACAAGTTGCTTTGCATAGCGGTATTCAGTGGAATATCCTGCACCTCATTCCACGAGGAAAGAGCCGAGATCCCTTTACCGGGAGTGACCTCTTTAGCAAAAGGTTTTCGCCACTATATTTTAAAAAAGCTATCAGGTTCTTTCAGCGATATCAAGTTCACTACGCTAAAGGTTTTTCGCCAAAAACCAGCCGTAGCCCTCCGTCACTTCTTTTGGGTATTCAGTAGTATTCAAGCTATGTATTTTAGCCAAAGTTAAGGCATAGTGTTTGGTAGCTGCTGGGTATTCATTTGTTGCATAGATAGATGAGTTAGTTTGGGACAGTCGTTCTGCCGATTGGCCAAAGTCAGGGGCATGTGCGGGTGGGTTCAAATTGACAAGATAGTGACGGGTAGAACTTGGCATGTGACTTATGACATTTTGACCAAAGCCAAGGTTATAAGAGCATGGGGCAAAAATCATATCGGGAGTTTCTAAAGAAACTGAAACTTGCCAAGTATGCGCATACCTTCTGGAGTGTGAGTAACGTGGATGCATTCCATCACGTTATCATGCGATGAGAGTTGGATCCCGATTCCCACTGATGAGTTGGTTTACTCTTCGGGTGATCCCGATTGATTCTTCTTTCTGGTTTGGAGGAGAATTTGACAGGACAGTGGGAGGTTTCCGGATTAGATAAAGTGATAACCATTCTGATCTAGGTTAGAGTGCACGCAGAGTGTTTCTTTTCTCTCTCTCTTTGGCAGCGACCTTTGACCGACCCTAGACTATGACTCAGTGACCAGGTTGACCGAACCTTCTTAAAATACTGGCTTTTGGATTGTCTGAGTTGCATAAGTCATTGCCACTCCTTCTTTTACCCTTTGAATTTCTCAGAACACCCGTATTACTACGGATATCCACTTCCATTGGATAGATCCATCGTATGGTTATATACGAACTCGAAGGGACTTCTTCGAGTATGGATCCAGGTTCAGGAGAAATAGAATTGGTTTATTCAGTTGTCTTTTATTATCACCTTCTCTCAGTTTGCGAGGGCTCCTTGGTTTAGGAGAGTACACCTATTACGCTTATTGGATAGTCTTATTCCAAACCATAGGCTGGTGCCGAAAGGTAGGGAATGAAGAAAACCAATTAGCCTAAGTAGGGTGTGCAGAAGGTAATATGTAAAGACAAAATAAAGGGATTAGAAAGAGGGCAAAGTAATTTGCAACTGTTATCATTCATGACCAAACCGCGTACTTCATCGCCACTCCTATTTCACCTTTAAAAGAATAAGGTATTATTCAGATGTCTTTTATCATCACCTTCTCTCAAGATACGAGTACTCCTTGGTTTATGAGGGTACACCTATTATGCTTACTGGATAGTCTTCTTCCAAACCATAGGCTGGTGCCGAACGGTAAGGAAGGAAGAAAACCATTTAGCCTAACGATGGTGTACAGAAGGTAACGACTAAAGACAAATAAAGGGATTTGGAGAGATGGCAATAAAATATACGGTTGAAGTCATGAATTGGATTATGGTAGAGGCATTGCTATGGATACCAGGATACCCCTACGAAACATTTTCATGTTTCAGTGCATTGTTAAAGAAAAACTGTTTTCCCGATTAGACACTTACTCCAAGGGTATGTATTTACCAGGTTTCATTCTCATATCTGTATGGTTTTACAGATGATGAGTGGGAGTAAGTTATTGGGAATTAGGTGATTATCCTCATTATATCGGAATTCGTTGTAATTGGTGATATTTGAGGAAATCGCCAGGGTACAGTTTTCAACCTACGACGCACAGGTTTTTGAGTTGCTTAAACTCAGCGGACTTATACAGAGTATTGTATGTTGTCCAGTGTCCTTCAGGACAAAGGGGTAGGTCCTCGTACTATGTTCTGTTTACTTATAACTTCTCTAGTTTTTTAGACAAGTGTTTCGTAGAAATACAAGGTCTAAGTTTTGAGAAGTTGTAGGTATAAGAATAAAGTAGAGAACCAGGTGTCACAAGTATCGAGATTCTTCAAAGAGATCGAAGATGTAGATTCTTGTGATTGGTATTCAGATGATAGTGATGGTTTTGAGAAACGTGTTTCTCTTTCAGGTTACTCATAATTGGATGGATTCCTAAGTTGAGTAATGCTGATTAGCCTCTTTCCATTAAAGTTGATATGCACTGGAGACAGCTGCATAATTTGAATATGGTTCCAATTAAATAAGTGCCTAAGTTTCTATATTGGATATAGAATAGTTCGTACCTTAAAAGATATTAAGGTATGGGGAGTTGTCCAGCTTATGCTTAAAACCAGACTCTGGATAACTCAGGGCACGTTTCTGTAATGGCTGTTTGTGGGTTGACCCTGGCTATGACGAGGGTTGATATTCTACCATTGGGAAGATCAATAGTGATATTGTTCTTGACTCGCCACAGTTTTAGTAAAAATGGATCTTTTTCAGAAAACAGTAGTGGGAGTATGGTAGAACTGGAAGTGATTCCAGAACCGCGAACGATTACGGAAAATTTAATAGGACCTATATATTCAATCAGGTTTGACATTCCATTAGCCACTCCGCAGATATGGTGGGTAACCTCAGACACCCGAGAGGTACTTCGGTAGCCTCAAGGACGGTGACAGGGAGGTTCTTATCTACCCAGACTTGACACTACTGTTGTTCCAGGTTATGAGACCCGGTAGGAAGGTTGTCATAGTCAGTGGGAGCAACAGAAGCATAGTGGGCAAGTAGCTTATGTCTATTTATAGACTAGAGCAGTTATAGCGGAGATAGATCATCTATTTTTGATGTGACAATCATGGTTTTGACTTCAATCAGAATAAGGGATGGATCTGTTAAGAAGGCAGTAGGGTGTGATGTCATGGTTTTTGGATGACATACACAGGGTAGGAAGTAAAATTCCTATACTACGATCAGTTGTACTGTGGTCGTCATACAGTTGTTTCTCCATACCGGATATGGATATAATATTTGACATTCTGGTTTCTAGATCTATGGTTTTAGATCTGGATTTGGGTAGTTTCCCAATGTGGGTACTTTGATAGATATTCTAATGGTTTTTAGAATAGTTGACTCCTAGCATGGTGGTGTACCTGCAGGTGATGGAGTCACCCTCTCTAAAGGTGTCGTATAGACTAAAGGGGAGAGGGATGTGCATGATTGACAGATCACTTGCTTAGGCAACTGAGTCAATCATGAGATGTCAAGTACCGCACCAAATGTTGTTTTTTGCACTAGATGCAATAAGTTTGTATTAATCCAATCCTGGAGAAACATAAGGAAGCAGTTTTAGAACATAAGTACATGTTCTACGGATTTGATGACGGCAGCCTCCTTCGGGAGACGATTATCATTCCAGGCTTCAAAGGTGACATGGATGACAGAGTGATTGTCAGAGTTACAGTTTTCCCTCTGATCAGGGACAGTATTATGGACAGGTGGTCCAAGAGGATACTGTGGGTGGCATGGTGCCGGATACTGATTAGGTTCAGTGATCGATACAGTCTAAGAAGTTTGGATTTGGAGTTCATTTATGAACTAGGTCCCATCAGATATCCAGACATATTCTAAGACATGTATTACTCAATTCGGGAGATGGCTTTCTCCGCGAAGTTGAGATTAAGAGAGATATAGAAAGAAACATCTAGGCGGATCCACTCACTAAGGCTATTTCTCGAACACAATAGTTTTACAAACGGGCTTTGTGAAACTGATTAGTAGAGGAGTTGGATGTTCGGTTTCACACGGGCTGTGAGTAGTCAACATCGCAATAATTAGCCTTAAGTGCAAGTAGGAGATTGTTGGAGATAGTGCTCTCAGAGTCAATTATTGGATCGCAGGTACGTGATTGCAATGATTGCGGAGGACCTATACCGGTAGGACAGTCTTATTCGAGATGATAGTATGCTATCTGGTTTGTCTTTATCAGTCGTGTACATGTTCAGGTGACCGATTACATGTTACACTTTGATAGAGCCCTTAGGATCTTGCTTTACCACCAACAGTATGATGGTGATCATATACGTGAGAGTTGGGTGGTTTATACGCATATCCTTAATTGTGGTCCCTAGTCGTGGGAGTTTCGAGACAGGGTATCGATACTCCGGAGTAGACTAGTGTATACAGCCGAGACCCCGACGAGGGGCAGTGGCCGGTCTCACAAGCCACTGGTGTCAGTTGGATCACCTAAGATGTATACAGGTGATCATTAGGTTATGAGTACACCGGACAGGACTCGCCGGGAATCTGCTAGTTAGTACTATACCTATCGTCAGATAGCAGTTCCCTTGTGACATGTGTACAGGTTAGTTCATCGACCTGAGGTCGTCATTTGTCTCGTGTGAGTTCCCACTGTGCTTTGATTTCTACCCTACCATGGCTCAAAGGAGTCGTGCAAACAGGTAGCTTTTGGGTACAGTCCCGAGCCATATGGAGGCACGTGAGCGGATCGGCAGGGGATTCGTCTCTCCCGGTATTGGGGGCGAGATCGTGCTGTGTCTAGGAGAGCCATTACACAAAGCCCACGGCTGTGGCAGGAGATTTACTGGTAGGTACTCCAGTAGTATCTCAGGGTGTTATTGGGCTACACTCCGACACGACTTATACTGCTATTGGGGGTCTGACGTTACTAGCCCCCTAGGCAGATATGCGATACTCATTGACGAACGGACCGGACTGTATATACATTGTCACTGTCAGGCTCAGTAGGGTTTCCAGATGAGTTCGCTCATCGGCCTCCCTTGAGGTCAGTCCATGGGCAGCCGTTACGCATAGCTAGTGCCGCTGACGGTTTGTGGTTAAACCCACTGCCAGGGTACTGACGAGTCATTGGAGTCCCCCACAGACAGTTTCCTAAGTTTGGGCGAAACATTGTAGAGGCCGTATGGTTTTATGGCAGGGTTCGGAAAATAAAACGCACGTGCTATTTTTCGGGCAGATGATACTGGTCGGCTTTGGTTTAAGCTGGATCCGAGTATTATATTGAGTAGATATAATATCTTTGTCTCAGTTGCATTTGTATTCGGTCGTAATACAAATGCGGGTATATTTATACAGTTACGGGGTTATCCTGAAAGTAGTTTCAGGATCACTTTTGGAAGTTGCCAGTTTCCAGTTTTCTATCAGCCGTCTTTTAACATTCGGTTAAAGACGGATTTATCTTTTCTTGGATGAGGGTGTGTCATGCTTCTAGAAGGTTTTAGAAAGGGTGACTTGACACGGTGAGTCATTAGTGCATTAATGGAGCCATTAATGCAATGGTGACTAGGTTAATGAATCACCATTTGCATTAATGATGTTTTGTTTGCATGAAGGATATTTGTTCTTGATATTTTTAGTGAGAAGCTTTTTATGGTCACCCTCTTCTCTCCTACACTCACCCCTCTCCATATATATGGCCGGCCCCTCCTCTCTCACTCTCACTTGATGTTTCACTTGAAAAGATTATGATAGATTTTGGGGTGTATGGAATTCACATCTCATTTCATTCCATCACCCGATTCCCTCGGCAACTTCATTAACCGATCGTCCACGGACTTGGACGAAGTGAGACAAAGTCATCTACTCATTCTCTACATCATTCTTGGTCGTCTCTTTTAGCAAACTTGACGACCGAGTTGCCTCGAGTCAGAGGCGGGAGCCCGTTTAAAGAATCATTGACGTGGTGCCACCTGGACGAGCAGATCGGAGATCGACGAGATCGGAGCAGCCGCAACGGAGCGTGGGATGATGGTTAAAGAACGAAGGACTCGGATCGTTCGGTATAACCTTTCTACACTCTTTACAGTTTGTTAGTTTAGCAATAATGGAAGATCCGGGGTTAAAGTATACGATAGCGCCAGTTTAAAAGTTTTTGTTCCGCATTTGGCGTCTGTAGATGGCCGGGGCGCTACCGTAGACTTACAGTGACAAGCCGGTAGATTACCGCGCTTGGAACCTTCCATACTGAATCTTTTCAGTATGGTGTCGATGTACCTGGACTGTGAGAGTCCCGGTATTCTCTTGGATCTGTCACGATAGATTCGAATCCTCAGAATGTATGAGGCATCACCCAGGTCTTTCATGGAGAACCCGTGTGACAAGAACCCCTTGACAGATTGTAGCATAGGAATGTCATTTCCTATTAAGAGAATGTCATCCACATATAAAACGAGGAATACTATAATTCTCGCTACAAATCTACTATAGATGCATGGTTTATCTGGATTTTTGATAAAACCAAATTCCTTGACCGTCTCATCAAAACAGATGTTCCAACTCCGCGATACCTGCTTTAGTCCATAGATAGACTTAAGCAACTTGCACACCTTTCCGCTGCTCCCACTCTGAATGAAACCCTCTGGCTGGTTCATATAAACACACTCCTCTAAATTTCCATTTAGAAAAGCGGTCTTTACGTCCATCTGTCAAATCTCATAATCGTGGAAGGCGGCAATGTCAAGAAGGTTCCGAATGGATTTCAGCATAGCTACTGGAGAAAAGGTCTCGTCATAGTCCAAACCAGGTCTTTGACGAAAACCCTTTGCAACCAATCTAGCTTTATAGGTCTCAACCTGTCCATCTACACCAATCTTCCTTTTGAAGATCCACTTGCATCCTGCGGGTTTTACCCCATCTGGAGCAACGTCCAACGTCCATACTTTGTTGGTGTACATGGACTCCATTTCGGTCCACATTGCATCCAGCCATTTTACCGAGTCAACGCTCTGAATGGCCTGCTGGAAGCTAGTCGGCTCATCATAATCTATGATGCAATCCTCTCTATCCCCGTCTATGAGAAAACCGTAGTATCTCTCGGGCGGATGAGACTGCCTACTACTTCTGCGGAGCGGCGTAGGAATGTCCTGATCTTTCGAACCCTCTGGTTCTACTAAACTTTCAGTAATAGCTCGTGGTTCTGGAATTTCTTCCAGTTCTATTGCGTTCCCACTTATCCGATTTTCCAAAAATTCAGTTTCCAAGAAGTGGGCATGACGAGAAACATAAATCTTTTGTTCCTCTTCGCAATAGAAGAAATATCCCTTGGAGTTCTTTGGATATCCCACATACTTGCACTGTACTGAGCATGCCTCGAGCTTGTCCGCATGCTGCTTTTTGACAAAAGCTGGACATCCCCATGTCTTAATGTGATTAAGATAGGGTCTCTTCCCACACCACATCTCATATGGTGTAGTAGGCACAGTCTTAGTTGGAACTCGGTTCAAAAGGTATGCAGCTGATTCTAGTGCATATCCCCAGAATGATCGCGGTAACTCAGCGTTACTCATCATGGACCGTACCATATCCAATAGGGTTCGGTTCCTTCTCTCCGATACACCGTTATGTTGCGGAGTGTATGGAGGAGTAAGCTGAGAGAGAATTCCGTTCTCTTTTAAGTAGTCCAGGAACTCGGCACTCAAGTATTTACCATCTCGATCTGATCTTAGAATCTTGATACTTTTGCCGGTTTGTTTTTCTACTTCATTCTTATATTCCTGGAATTTTCTAAAGGCTTCAGACTTATGTTTCATTAAGAAGACATAACCGTACCTTGAAAAGTCATCCGTAAAAGTAATAAAGTAAGAATAACCGCTTCGCGCATGTGTAGACATTGGACCGCACACGTCGCTGTGTACGAGTCCCAAGAGCTCGCTCGCTCTTACTCCGTGTCCAGTGAACGGAGTCTTTGTCATCTTTCCTTTGAGACAGGATTGACAAGTGGCATACGATTGATATTCGAACGGATTCAAATATCCTTCTGTATGTAACTTCGTCAACCTTCTCTCATTGATGTGACCCAGTCTACAATGCCATAAGAAAGTCTGATTTATTTCTGGAGACTTTCTTTTGTGTGTATTCTGGACATTGAAAATCTGTGGTTGGTTTAATACGTATATACCATTGCTTAATGTACCTGACCCAATCAGAACTTGATTAAGGTGAATGTTTACAATATTACTTACAAACGCAAATTCATAACCTTCTTTAGAAGTCAAAGATACAGAAATGATATTACAAGTTGCGTGGGGTACAAAAAAGAAATTACGTAAAACCAAAACATGTCCATCTGACATTCCCAGGTGATAGTCCCCCACGGCCTTAGCATCCATGCTAGCTCCGTTTGCAACTTTGAGGGTCATGTCACCTGCCTTCAAAAACCTACGGTTTCTCAACACCTGCAAAGAATTACAGATATGAGATCCTGATCCGGTATCCAATATCCAGAAAGTAGAGTTTATTGATAGACAGTTTTCAATAACATACACACTTGAAGCTGAAGCCGCAACTTGCTTCAGTTCCTATTTTCTGGCTTTCCAAGCCCTGCAATCTTTCTTCCAATGACTACTCTTATGACAGAAAAAGCACTCTTCCTTCCCTATAAGCTTCCCCACTATCTTTGTTGCTTTTGTCTTTCCCTTCGTATCCACTTTACTAACACCGCCCCTTGGTTTGGCTGGGGTTTTCTTCTTCTTTTCCTTGGCTTTCGTCTTGGACCTAGAAGAGGAAGATCCTCCTATAAACAAAGTGGATGTTTCCCTACCTTTCTGTAGGGTGCCCTCTGCACTCCTCAGCATGTTGAGGAGCTCTGAAAGTTCAACTTCCTTTTCTTGCAAGTTGAAGTTCAGTATAAACTGGGCGTAAGTGGAAGGAAGGGACTGGAGAATCAAGTCCGTATAGAGCTCATTCTCCAACGTGGTCCCAAGTTCCGTGAGCTCCTCAATGAAGCCAATCATCTTAAGCACGTGTTCTGCTACCGATGATCCGATGGCCAACCTTGCCGAAAATAACTTCTTCGACACTTCGTATCTTGCGATATGAGATTGCTCTCCATACAGTTCTTTTGTATGGAGAAATATGGATTCGAGGTCCATATTCTCGTGCCTCCTCTGATGTTCGTTGTCCATAGAGGCAAGCACGAGGCACTTGGCCTTCGTGCAATCGATCTCCCAGGTCTTGCGGATTTCCCTATCCGCGACGCTGATTTTGGGACCTGGGACAGGGGGAGCTTTGGTGGTAAGGAGATACCCCAACTTGTCATAAGTGATTGCCATTTTGACATTCCTGAGCCAATCTTTGTAGTTTGGCCTTGTCAGTATGTTTTTATCTAGTAATAACTTAAGTCTGGTCATGATGATTGGTCGCTGCAATTAGGAGAGAGAGAAGAAACACTTTAGCATGATGCTCTTGCAAGTTTAGAATGGTTTTTAATTTGTCTAAATAGGATGGCTCCCACTGTCTCTCGAATCCCTCCTCAAACCAAAAAGGAAGAATTAGTCAGGATCAATCTCACCGTACAATACTTGCTTAACCGTTCGGCCAGGCTGGTGTTGGTATTTCGAGGGAGGTTTTCCAACGCTTTCGTGAAGTTCCTTAATTTAAGAACCTCTTTTCCCTGGGGGCGTAACCCCGCTAACACCTTTCTAGACACCTACTTGGTTTATAGCATTGATCTTTAAGTGAAAAATTTCCCGAGGAGTAGCATATACTCACAGTAGGATCGGGATCCAAATACCATCGCGTGACGAAACTGAAGGAATCCTACCAGAATCATCACACTCCAAATGGTATGCAATACTAGCAAGTTTCAGTTCTTTTGAAACTCCCGATGTGGATTTTTGCCCCATGCTCTTATGACCTTGACTTTGGCCAACAAATCATAAGTTACATGTCAAGTTCTACCCGTCATTCTCCAGGTTAATTTGAGCCCACCCACACATACCCTTGACTTTGGCCAACAAGGTAGAACGACTGCCCCAAACCAACATATCTATCTATGCTGTACATGAATACCCAATAGCTACCAATCACTATGCCTTAACTTTGGCCAACAAACATAGCTTGAATACTATTGACCATCCATGTGAAACGACGGAGGGCTACGAATGGTTTTGGTGAAACCGTGAACGTAGTGAACTTGATATAATCTATGAAACGAGATAGCTTTTAAAAGGAGTGGTTCAAGCTCCGCATTTAAAAGTTAGTTTTTGAAAAGAACCGAGTGGTTTTCAAAGTGTTCCAACGACTTTTACTTGGTTTATTTTTCTTGCATTAGTTCTTTTAATGCGTGTTTTTCTTGCATTAGTTCTTTTAATGCGTCCCATCATTTAATCCTACCATTGCAGAAAACAACCAAAATATGACGTACGCTTATGCCATTCGCATTTGCCACGGGGCCCCGTCATTACCCGTTAGGTTACTTAACTAACGACAGAGCGGGGGCTGGGCTAGCGCGGCTGCAAAACATAAGCAACGCCTAAATAATATCATATATAGATATATTGCAATGATAGCCATTTCAGATCACAGATGAATACATTGGATATACTAGGAATCCGCAATTCGTACGAGCCTGTAACGAAAAGCGGATTACACGGTCGCGGTGAATAGCCAATACCCCACCCTAGACCCCTACGGGTGCGGCAAACTACCTGCCAAATATCCGAAGTGGAGCAACATCCCTCAACGACGTGAGTAGGCCACTCGGCACTTCGAGATACCCGGTAGTTTGTGCACCCCACCATGGGTCTATCCTAGGAGCAAAAACAGTAAAAAGAAATTATACAATGACGGCTACAACCCCGACCCGGTTGTGCGGCCAAAAATAATATTACATCAATTTACATATTACATGAATTGAAAGAAAAAAAAACTCTCATCTCACAACCCTCGGCTATTCACCCGCGGCAATCCAATGAATTCATATACACATACCATCAACATTACAGATCTCAGATTTGTATAACCCCCACTAATCGACATATAGCGATTAGCAGACGTTCAATACAAATATCACATCACAGAAATAAACCCGTCAGCTTAAGTCATTAGAAACTCGATCAAAATACGGTTTTTAAAGCCCCCAAAACAAATTTTTCTTTCTGGAAAATCTGGGCTGAAAAAACATATACCAAAAATCCCAAAATACCCCATAGAACAAACTGCAACCAAAATTCCCCACGGCCGAGTCAACTCGGAGCACGCTTCCGCCGCATTTCCGCGGCGCTTTGATCAGATCAGTGGACCAATATTTTGCAGTTTCTTCTAAAAACCCTGAGCCGAATTTTAAAGCACGATTTATCATTTTTACAGCACTTTAAAAATCGACAGCAAGTTTGATTTCCGGGCGTATTTCGCGACTTTTTCTCCGATCGAATTTCTACTAACTTTGCTAACATATTAGATAGTGTTTAACTAGGCTCTGATACCACTGTAAGTCCATGCTACCGCTCCCGGTTCTTACGGGCTTGCGGAAATGACGAAAAACGATTTTTCTAGAGGAGGTAACATAGACTCAAAACGGATCTTTGTTAAACTATCTACCTAACATCCTAACTAGGAGTTGTTAACTACTCGGTTAGGGGGTTATACCTTTCTTTCTTGAACTCCTTCGTCTTTAACCCTTGATGGTGTACGGATCGGCTTCACCCCGTCGTCTCCTTGCGCCGAAGATCGATCCACCCGAAAGCTTCTACCTTTGGCTTCTTCTTCGAACTTTGAAGAAACTAGTTCACTCGGTTTGCTAAACCTTGTGAACTAGAGTGAGTAGAGGAGAGTGTGTTAGGATTTTTCTCTATGGTTCTTGCTTCTCAACACATGAGACAAGTGAACCATAGACTAGAGAGAGGGAGAGCAAGAGGAAGATGGTGAAAGCTCAAAACAAGAGAGAGAAAGGAAATGAGAGAATTAGTAAGACATTTTCCCCTTTGGCTCTCATAATCCAAAGCCATCATAACCAATAATAGCAATCAAGTATTATGTGATGGTTTAAGTCAAAATGGCCATATCATTTCAAGCACTCATTTTGCACAAGAGAAACAAGCAAGCAAAAGTCTTTGCCATGAAATGATAGCCATTGTCATGATAATGGTCAACTAGTCCAACCTAGTCAACCGGTCAACAAAGTCAACAAGTCAACAAAGTCAACCCCTCAACAACCATGTCACTATAATACTTAATTAATATTAATGTTAATCATATATCATATTCTCATTAGGGTTGAGCAAAAAGTCAACAGTCAACAGTCAACAACCCTAATGAGAATCCTCTGCCTCTGTCTCTCCGTCAACTGTGCATACACACCCGCATCCGCGTTCCGAGGAACACGAATACAAACGAGATAAAACCAATCCCAAAACGTACACTGGGATCTGGCTTAAACCAAAGCCCGCTAGTGTTAACTGTCCGGACACTGTACGTGCACAAGTGCACGGATGTGACCGAACCCTGTCGCAAAACCATGCGACCTGTCGCAAAACCATGCGACCTCTACTCTTTTGCCTAAAGGCGAATAGCTTTCTGTGTGGGACTCTAAAGACTCGACACTACGCTGGCAGTGGGTTTAACCACAGACCGCAAGCGACACTAGCTGTGCGTAACGGTCCCCAGGTAGATGCCGACAAGAAGACTGACGAGGTGAAACCCATCTGAACTCCTACTGAGTCTGACTGTGACAATCTCCATACAGTCTAGTCTGTTCGTCTGATACATCGCATGGCGGGCCAAGGGGGCGGTAAACGTCAGTCCCCCAATAGCGGTACAAGTCGTGTCGGAGTGAAGCTCAGAACACCCTGAGATAACACTGGAAACCTACCAGTATATCTCGCTTGCCCTGGCCAGGGACTACTCGTGTAATGGCTCTCCTAGACACAGCGCGATGTCAACCCCCAATACCGGGAGAGACGAATCCTGTCTAACCGTCACTGCCTCCAAATGCTTCAAGACTGCACCCAACTACTACATGTTTGCACGACTCCTTTGAGCCGTGGTAGGATAGTAATCTAAGTACAGTGGGAACACACTCGAGGCGAAGTGACAGTGTCATGTCAGTGGACTAAGCTGTACTCATGTCACCTGGGAACTGATAACTGATGATAGGTATAGTACCAACCAATAGTTCCCGACGAGTCCTGTCCAGTGTACTCGTAACCCAACGAGCACCCTGTTCCCCTCCGAATGGCGGCCGGGACGTCGCGTCCGTGCCTTAGGTTCGGGGCAGATGCTATTTGGTTTTATCCGTCTATCTCTCCGAAGATACCAAGTTGACTTATGGCACCGAGTATCGGGGGTTTAGACGGATGCGGCCGATGTAGCAGACTTTGTCAGATTCCTCCTCAGGGTGAGGGGTTTTTGATTGTGGGGACGCTCTTCCCTGCAGGCGCAAGCCCCTGCAGTTAATTACGCTATCGCGTTGCGATAACAACTTTCTCCTTCTCCAGAATTTCACTTCGTGTCGTGTATGTTTATTTTGTTTGTGGTTGCCCGTGGATTGTATACGGAGACTTAGTGATGTCGTCGCCCGTAGGACGTGGATTAGTCCAGATCCGCATTTGCTTAGATTTGGGTTTGGTGTTTTTTTTTTAGTTTAAGGATGCATTAGTCGCATTGCAGCTAAGATCAACTTAAACCTTCGTTAAGGATACATTAGCCATGTTCTAGACTAAGATCAACTTAACATAATGATTGATTTAATTATCTGGCCGGCGGGACTCGTCACCTCTCCGACGTCGTTGAGGGATTACAACGACAGGCGTCTGAGGAGTTCAGAGATGTACCCTTGAACCAAAGTTGATTTGGGGTTTTATTGTTTATTTAAAGATCTAAGGACACATTAGCCGTAGCTGGGGCTAAGATCAACTTAGACGGGACCGTTTAGATCCGACAATAGAGCATTTGGGCTCTATTGTGCCAGTTTAAGGACGTGGCGGTCCATTTCCAGTTTTAGGGACGTGGTGGTCCATTATTAGTTTAGGGACGTTTCGGTCCGTCACCAGTTTAAGGACGTAGTGGTCCATATTCCAGTTTAGGGACGTGGTGGTCCATTATTAGTTTAGGGACGTTTCGGTCCGTCGCCAGTTTAAGGACGTAGTGGTCCATATTCCAGTTTAAGGACGTGGTGGTCCATCGCCAGTTTAGAGACGTGGTGGTCCGTATTCCAGTTTAAGGACGTGGTGGTCCATCGCCAGTTTAGGGACGTGGTGGTCCGATTTTAGTTTAGGGACGTTTCGGTCCGATTTTAGTTTAGGGACGTTTCGGTCCGATTTTAATGTGTGGTCGTTGGGACCCGTCACCTCTTTGACGTCGTTGAGGAATTGCAACGAGGGATGTCAAAGGAGTTCGGAGATGTACCCTCGAACCGGTCGTGAATTGGTTTAGGAGAGCCATTTTGCTCAATCAATTTAATTTTAAGGACTTACAGCCAGGATTGGGTTAAGTCCAATTTTCATTTTTAGGCTTTACCTGACTGAAAGAATCAATCCAAATAGGTCTCTGCCTCTTTATTATTCTTGCAGTTTGATTTGGGCCAGGCCCTCAAGAATTTCCAAACAGGGCTCTGCCCTTTTCATGATTTGTGATTTGATTTGGGCCAGGCCCTCAAGAAGTTTCCAAACAGGGCTCTGCCCTTTTATTATTTTTGTGATTTGGTTTGGGCCAGGCCCTTTTAAATAATGAGTTGCAGGAACTCAAGAATTTTCAGATTGAAGAACAAAAGTGCATAGCACTTTTGATCTAAATTTGGATCAAGAGAAAACAAGTTTTTCTTTTTGTTTTCTTTTCACAGAACCAAGGGTTCATAGCAAGTGCAAGGCACTATTTTTATTATTTTTATTTATTTATTTATTTTTTGTTCTTCAGAAATTCTACCTTTTTTTCCTTTTTTCTGTGTTCTTGATTAATCTTCAAGAGCTCTTTTTTTTTTTTCAGAAGTTGATGATTATCTCGATGATGATCCCCTTTGAATGAGGCCTGGGGTCTTATTTATAGTGCCCACAAATTTGTTTAATTTGTTAACAAAATCTTTCCTGAATGATTTTGGGAATTTTCCCACCATTGGATCTTTGATCCAAAGGCAGAAGAAAATCTTCTGGTTTTGGAAAGAACAGAAAAGATTTCATCAAATTTTCATTCTGTTGCTGCGCAACTCACCAGCGCGTGACACGTGTCGCGCTGTCATGCGCTTGCGCAGTTGCGATTGCGCAACTGCGCAGACACGTGTCGCGCATCCATGCGCTTGCGCAGTTGCGATTGCGCAACTGCGCAGACACGTGTCGCGAAGCCATTCGCTTGCGCAGTTGCGATTGCGCAACTGCGCAGACACGTGTCGCGAAGCCATTCGCTTGCGCAGTTAAGTCTTACTTATGTTTTTTAAAGAGCCTTGCTCTGATCGGACATACCGCCTTGGGCGTTGTGTTGCCGTGTCAACTTCTGACACGTGGCACATTGCGCACAGCGCAAAGAATCCGAAGCGTTGCTTCATTTATTTAAAGTTTAAATTTTCAAAGCAGAGCTTTGCTCTGATTGGGGGAAGATGAAGCGTTGCTTCTTCTCCTGCCTTGGAACTTGAACAGAGCTTTGCTCTGATTAGGGTAAACAGATGCCCCCCCACCGCTGCGCTTACGTGGCCTCCAAACGCAAGCGCAACGGTGGCGGAATTCGAACCATCGCAGCACCTTTTGGCAGTTGAAGAGGCAATTGATGCCTATAAATAGGGCCTTTGGCCCTCAAAAATTCTTTACCACTTCAAGAATTTGAGTTTTAGAGCGTTGCTCTTGCTTAAGAACTTCCAGAGCCTTGCTCTTGTAATTTCCCTAAGAACTTCCAAGTTCTAGTTTTAGAATCACTCTAGGTAAGATTAATTAAATTAAATTAATTTAAATTTAATTAACAGAGCCTTGCTCTTATAGACCTTTGATCTAAAGGAAAATCCTTTTGGGGTCCCACTAAATAGAGCTTTGCTCTGAGGAATCTGTTTCAGGGTTTCTCAACCCATGAACAGAAACTTGCACCTTCGGCAAAACACAGATCCCTTTGATCTAAAAGAACTCTTTTAAAAGTTGTTTCATTGATCTTAGAGTCTGAAGATGACATTTTATTCCTCAGCGCGTTATATCGTTTTACTTAATCGGTCTTTCTGATAATTCTGTTGATTCTTCTTCATAGGAACAATGAATGCCCACACGTATGCTCTCAACGAGATCATCTGTTATGAAGATATCCGCCGACTTGGCCGCTCTCAAAATCGAGAGTTCACGAACGCGGAGTGCGCCGAAATAATGAGTCGCTTCGACGCGTACAATGGCCCACTGCTTCCCCGGCGTTCCTCTCTCCTCAAGCTTATAGTGGGAGCCATCTGGGAGGCGCTTCCCCTCTTCTGTTCCGGCGTACCGCTTAGGGCGTTGGATGCTGTTGAGGACAAGGTGCACTCGGTGTACCTGTTGAATTTTATCTCAAAGAGACGACGAGACAGCCTCATCGATCTCCTGCATGAGGTCTTTCAACAGTCCGCCGTACTCGCCGCTTATCGAAGGGTGGAAGACATCAGGGGGGACCCTGACGCTTGTGCTCGCGAAAGGAAGCACACCAGGATGGTCCGCGAGGCCTGGAAAGTTATAGATAGGGTAGCTTTCGAGTTCCTCAATCCATGCCCTGGGTTCGAGGTCATTCCGTTGTAATAACATTTTTAATTTATCGCTTTAATGATTGTAAGAACTTTCGGGCGATATTAATGAAAATTTTGTCTTTCTGGTCTTGTCTTATCTTTTGCTCTGAATCTTTCACATGACTGAACCTGTCTTATATGCTCGATCAAGTGTAAATCATATGCTCTTCTCTTTTTTCTTTTTCTTTTTTGTTGCTTTTCCTCTTTTTCGGCATGTCGTCACAATTAGCAGGTAGTAGAGTAAGCTTCTTGATTTCTTCGAGATATAGCGATGGCTTAGGCCGCAGGTTCAGATCTGCCGCCTAAGACTTTTCAACTCTATGAGCCGTGAGGGTCTCATAGAGACTTTTCTCCCTACGGATCGAGATGATCTCGTAGGCGGATTTTCTCCTTAGGAGTCGTGAGGATTCCCAAGTGTGGTTTTCTCTCATAAGTCGAAAGGATCTTATGAGAGAATTTCTCCCTCTTACGAGTCGAGGGGGCTCATAAGCGGTTGTTTCCCTCTTTGTCGAGAATCGACTTCAGAGAGTGAGACCCGTGAATAGTATGCAAGAGACCATTTAGGATTGACTTGTAGGGTCCCATTGCCCTCTTACGAGTCGAGAGGGCTCGTAAGCGGTTGTTTCCCTCTTTGTCGAAAATCGACTTTAGAGAGTGAGACCCGTGGATAGTATGCAAGAGACCATTTAGGATTGACTTGCAGGGTCCCATTGTTTCAGGAAGCAAGTTTTTGAATCCTTACTGCCTGAGATGTGAGTCAAAGAAGCTCTCGTCACGGAGTGTTTGTATCCGTGAGTTGAGAAGTTTTGCGAGGGATTATTTGTTTCCCAAGCGCCAAGGATTATTTGTGTCCTTGGGGTTTGAAACGAGTCGATGATTCCCACGGAGGCGCTGGTGGCTCTGCGAGTCGACGCGGATCAGAAGGCTCTCGTCAAGGAGTGTTTGTATCCGTGAGTTGAGAAGTTTTGCGAGGGATTATTTGTCTCCCAAGCGCCAAGGATTATTTGTGTCCTTGGGGTTTGAAACGAGTCGATGGTTCCCACGGAGGCGCTGGTGGCTCTGCGAGTCGACGCAGATCAGAAGGCTCTCGTCAAGGAGTGTTTGTATCCGTAAGTTGAGAAGTTTTGCGAGGGATCATTTGTTTCCCAAGCGCCAAGGATTATTTGTGTCCTTGGGGTTTGAAACGAGTCGAGGGTTCCCACGGAGGCGCTGGTGGCTCTGCGAGTCGACGCGGATCAGAAGGCTCTTGTCAAGGAGTGTTTGTATCCGTGAGTTGAGAAGTTTTGCGAGGGATTATTTGTTTCCCAAGCGCCAAGGATTATTTGTGTCCTTGGGGTTTGAAACGAGTCGATGGTTCCCACGGAGGCGCTGATGGCTCTGCGAGTCGACGCGGATCAGAAGGCTCTCGTCAAGGAGTGTTTGTATCCGTGAGTTGAGAAGTTTTGCGAGGGATTATTTGTTTCCCAAGCGCCAAGGATTATTTGTGTCCTTGGGGTTTGAAACGAGTCGATGGTTCCCACGGAGGCGCTGGTGGCTCTGCGAGTCGACGCGGATCAGAAGGCTCTCGTCAAGGAGTGTTTGTATCCGTGAGTTGAGAAGTTTTGCGAGGGATTATTTGTTTCCCAAGCGCCAAGGATTATTTGTGTCCTTGGGGTTTGAAATGAGTCGATGGTTCCCACGGAGGCGCTGATGGCTCTGCGAGTCGACGCGGATCAGAAGGCTCTCGTCAAGGAGTGTTTGTATCCGTGAGTTGAGAAGTTTTGCGAGGGATTATTTGTTTCCCAAGCGCCAAGGATTATTTGTGTCCTTGGGGTTTGAAACGAGTCGATGGTTCCCACGGAGGCGCTGATGGCTCTGCGAGTCGACGCGGATCAGAAGGCTCTCGTCAAGGAGTGTTTGTATCCGTGAGTTGAGAAGTTTTTGTCGAAGTCATTAGCTTCTTTGGTTGAAATGGACCGTTGAGGTTTGGCTTCGTCGTTTGACGGAATCCGCTGGGGAAGTATGGTTCCTTCTTTGTTTACGCCCTTGGATTGTATACAGGGATCGATGTGACCTCGACTGTAGGGCCAAAGTTTTATCATTTCTTCTTTTTATTTTATTTTATTTCCGCGATGCTCTATCATTTCAGCTTTTATATCGCGAAGGTTGCGATTGCCCAATCATTTCGGCTATTTTTCGCGGTGCCCAATCGTTTCGGCTATTTATTTTATCTTTGTTCGTTGCTTTTTATTACGAGTTGCCCAATCATTTCGGCTATTTCTTCATGCATATATTTTTACTTGCTGCTTTTTTATTGCAAGTCGCCCCATCATTTCGGCTATTTCGTATGCATGTGCGGCCTACCGGCTTTTCGCTGTAAACCTGAAATTGGGCACCGATTTCGGCATCAGCACTGCTACAACTGGGATATTGCCAGGAGCGAATCATCATTTGCCTCTGTCGTTGTCAAACAAAGGAGGCTTAGCGACCAGGGTTAAGGTCCTGTCGACTAAGGCTTTTGACTTCATGAGCCGTAAGGGTCTCCCAAAGCTATTTCTCCCTACAAATCGTGAGGATCTTATAGGTGTATTTTCTCCTTAGGAATCGTGAGGGTTCCTAAGTGTTTTGTTCCTCTGTAAGTCGTAAGGCTCTTACAGGAGGGTTTCCTCCTTATAAGTCGAGAGGACTTACAAGTGTTGTTTGTTGTACAAGTATATCCCTAGTCATGGATGGGACTTTGTTAGGGAAATATTTATTCGTGCCCGTGGATTGTATACAAGGGTCAATATGAGCCGCTTGTAGGGCAACATTGGAAGTTTGTGGGGGTTTGCTTAAGCACAGGTTTAGGTCTCTGTGACTTAAGGCTTTCAAATCCTATGAGCCGTGAGGGTCCCATAAGAGAGTTCTCCTTACGAGTCGTGAGGATCTCGCAAGCGTATTTTCTCCTTAGGAATCGTGGGGATCCCTAAGTGTGTTGCTCCCTTGTGAGTCGTAAGGATCTCATGCAGGTGGTTTCTCCTTACAAGGTCGAGAGGACCTTATAAGTGTCTTTTAACGAGGTTGCGCCCTTTCGGGTTTTCACAAACACTTGTCGGTAGTCCTGCTGTTTTTACTCACGGAGCCCTTTCGGGTTTTCATCCATGCCCTTTTTGCTTATGGACATACCGTTTTTTTTCTTTTTTATTTTCTTTTTCTCTTCTTTTTTTTTACAAGGTCGCCCCCTTTCGGATTTTCACGAACGCTCGCCGGTAGCCCTGCTGTTTTTACTCACGGAGCCCTTTCGGGTTTTCATCCGTGCCCTTTTTGCTTATGGACATACCGTTTTTTTTTTATTTTATTTTTATATATATATATTTTTTTTACATCTCGTCAGCCTAGAGGTGCTGCGGTAGTAGTTTAAAGACGTCTCGGTCTGCTATTAGTTTAAGGACATTTCGGTCCATCGTTGAGAGGGCTGGCTACTGCTTATAAAGCTTGGGCTTAGGAAGACAGCGAGCGGACATAGTCGTCGTCATCTGCCATTGACCTAGGCTGTGGCTCATTAAGCGTAGTATTTCTTTAAGAAGCGACAGTTTATTGGTCTGAAAGGCCTTTCACCGTGCATGTCCATGAGTAGATAGGCCCCACCCTGGTAGACCTTATCAATGATGTACGGTCCTTCATAGTTTGGCTCAAACTTTCCCCGCTTGGCGCGATTGGGGATCATGGGCCTTTTGACCACTAGCACGAGTTCGCCTTGATGGAATGTCCTCGGTCGGGTCAATCTTTCATATGAGCGCGTCATCTTTGCTTTATAAGCCTCTAGATTTTGTTGCGCTATGAGCCGTGTTTCTTCAAGGGCATCAAGCTCCTCGAGCCGGAGGTGAGCATTTTCTTCATCTGTCAGCTCATAGTGAACTGCCACTCGTAGAGAAGGTAATTCTATCTCAAGAGGGAGTACTGCTTCTGTCCCAAACACCAACGCGTATGGCGTTGTGTTTGTGGCTGTCTTGAACGTAGTTCGATACGCCCAAAGAGCTTCTTGCAATCTTTCGTGCCAATCTCTTTTATTTCGTGACACTGTTTTCTTCATGATCTTCGTCAAGGTCTTGTTGAAGGCCTCAGCTAGACCGTTAGCTCGCGGATTATAAACTGAAGAATATCTCCAGTCTATATTGTGCTGCTGTGTGAAGCGACTGATTTTGTGGCTTCTGTAGGCTGGCCCGTTATCGGAGATGATCCGTCGCGGAGTTCCGAACCGGTATATGACATGCGTTTTGAAGAAATGAAGGATGTTCTCCGTTTTTACTTCCCTCAATGGTATCGCCTCTGCCCATTTGGAGAAGTAATCAGTCGTCGCCAATATGAATCGATGTCCCTTTGACGATGCTGGTTCGATGGGGCCGACTATGTCAGTTCCCCACATTTCGAATGGCCAACTAGCTACTGTTGGATGCAGCGGATTGGGATGCTGATGGATGAAGTCCCCATGAATTTGGCATGAATGACATTGCCTCGCGTATTCCAGGCAATCCTGCATCATCGTGGGCCAGTAGTAGCCCATCCGTTTTATTTTCAGCTTCATCTTAAGGCCTGCTTGGTGGGAACCACAGAGTCCGTCGTGAACTTCTTGGACGACCCTTCTCGCTTCGTCAGGTCCTAAGCATCTCAGCCACAGAGAATCAAATGACCTCTTGTATAGAGTATCATTGACGAAGGCGAAAGACAGAGCTCGTTTTGTGAGCTGATGTCTTGCGGACGCATCTTCAGGCATTTGGTGGGACTTGAAGTAGTCTATAAGGACTTCCCTCCAATCCTCGACTTTCTCGTGGTCTTTTATTTGTAAGGTTGTTCGTTCAGTCACCCTCTTCTCTTCAGGTGATTCCGAAGGTATTTCTGCGGGGGCGAGCACTCGACGGCTTTGTATCACGATTCTAACGTCATCAAGGTTCTCGTCAGCCAGTTCTTTAGCAAGTTTGGCTAGTGCATCCGCTTTGCTGTTTTCCGCGCGCGGTATACTTTCCAATGTGTAGGAGGGAATTTGGGTTAGCAGTTGCTGCACTTTTTCACCGTATTTTACCAATTCCGGTTTGCATGTTTGGTAATCGCCGTTCACTTGATTGACGACCAGCTGGGAGTCCCCATATATGAGGAGGCTTTCAATTCCCATATCGATGGCGATCTCGAGGCCTGCTATCAAAGCCTCATATTCAGCTTCATTATTCGTTCTCGGCTCTGTCAAGGAGAAGGCAAAGCGCATTATCCCTCCTTGTGGAGTCACGAAGATGAGTCCCACCCCCGATTTGATCATTGGCGTATTTTGTTTGTGCTTTTTCATGGAAGATGCTCCATCGAAATAAAGCTCCCAACGGGTATCACCACTGTCGATTGTGTCAAACGCATGTCTGTCTGGCAAATCGCAATTTAAAGGAGAATCGGCAGGTATGGGATGCTCAGCAAGGAAGTCGGCGATGGCCTGGCCTTTTACTGCCCTGAGAGGTTGATATGTTATCGAAAATTCCATCAAGAGCAGGGCCCATTTAGCGAGTCGCCCTGTCAATATGGCTTTTGACATTAAATATTTGAGAGGGTCCACCTTTGAAATAAGACGGACTTCGTGCGCTAATGCGTAATGTCTAAGCTTTGTTATTGCGAAGATCAACGCTAGGCAGTGTTTTTCAATGGGAGAGTAATTGCTTTCTGCCCCCAGCAGAACTCGACTTAGGTAGTAGAGTGCTCTTTCTTTTCCTTGATCGTTCTCTTGTGCCCATAACGCGCCTAGGGAACCTTCGAGGGCGGTTGTATAAAGAATGAGAGGCTTCCCCTTAACCGGAGCAGCCAGTACCGGCGGGTTCTGCAGGTATTGCTTGATCTCATCCAGTGCGCTTTGGCATTTTTGATCCCAGACGAATGGGGTTCCCTTCTTCATCAGGTGACTGTAAGGACGGCACTTTCCTGAAAGGTTGGCTATAAATCGCCGTATATATGCGAGTTTCCCTTGGAGAGACCGCAGCTGTTTGAGAGTCCTCGGCGGAGGCATTTCCATGATCGCTTTAATCTTTGACGGATCTATTTCAATACCTCAGTGCCGAACAACGAATCCCAGGAATTTGCCCGAGGAAACCCCGAATGCACATTTAAGAGGATTCATCTTCAAGTTGTATTGACAAAGACGTTGAAACACGGTCTTCAGATGCTCGAGATGTTCGTCGTATGATTTGCTTTTAACCACGAGATCGTCGATATAGCATTCAACGATTTCATGTATAAGGTCGTCGAAGATCTTTGTCATGGCCCTCTGATAAGTAGCACCGGCGTTCTTCAAACCGAAGGGCATCACTTTATAACAAAATATACCAAGGGGAGTCCTGAAGGCTGTGTGCTTCTGATCTTCAGGATGCATTTTTATTTGATTATACCCCGATGAGCCGTCCATGAAGGAGAAAATCTCATGAGTGGATGTGTTGTCTATCATCAGTTCGGTGACTGGCACTGGGAAATCATCTTTCGGGCAAGCTTTATTAAGATCCCGGAAGTCTACGCATACGCGCACTGTCCCGTTTTTCTTCATCACCGGGACGATGTTGGCAATCCATTCAGGGTATTGAACTTCCTGGATGAAGCCAGAGTCTATCAGCTTTTTGACTTCGGCGTTGATGCTCATCTCAAGCTCGAGTCGCATTCTTCTTGGCGCTTGTTTGACTGGCTTGATGTCCGGGGATATCGCCAATTTGTGTACAGCAATTTCTGGATCTAGTCCCGGCATTTCGGAATAGTTCCACGCGAAGCAATCTTTGTGCTGTAGAAGCACATCCTTTAACGCGGCCACCCTTTCTTCAGATAGCAGCTCGCTGATAAACGTCGGTCGCGGGTCGTTTGCCGTCCCCAACTCAATTTTCTTGAGATTGTCTGCAGTGGTATGGATTCCATCCTCCAGTTCTTTCGGAGCTGGGGGAAATTCTGAGATCACCTCATCGCTGCCGCTTTCAAAGCACCCAGGGAGGTTGTTCATGTCCTCGGACCCTTCTTTTAATATTGTTATCACATGGCAGGTGCGAGTTTTCTGCCAATCCCAATGCGGGGTTGGTTTTACTCTTGTGTTTTTGGGTTCGTGCTTTTGCGGCGGCGCTACCTTCCAACTGTCAGACAACGCGAATTTGCCAAGCTGATATTGGTCCTCAACCCAATTCTTAAAGGTGAAGCAATCTTCGAGCGGATGCCCTACTACTCGATGGTAAAAGCAATACTTCGGGTTGGAGACTTCGCCTGCTCGCTCAGGGTGTTTAGACTCTGGCAGAGTAAGCATTTGATGTTTTAGAGCAAGATCGAGTATTTTCCTTGTTTTGTTCTGAGGAAATGAGTATGCTCGACCCATTTTCTTCATGATGGCTAGGTCAATAACGCTCGACTCTCGGATGTGTGGCTTCTTAGCTTTGCTTTGTGGTTGTCGAGCGCTTTTCTTGCCTTTCGACTTGTCTTTGCTTTCGCGTCCAACCTTCTTTGTAACAGGTTGACAAGGAGCGGCATTTTCACCTTTCACCGCCTGTTGAAGGAGGCGCTGTGTCTTGGCTTTCTCATAGATTGCTATTTCACGATCATGATCATCTCGGGCCTTTTGACTGGCATCCCTTGTAAGTTTGCTCATTTGGCCTTCAGACGATGGGTTGGGAGGTCTTGTATCAGGAACTTTTGCTGATTCAGGATTCGCGTCTTCCCATTGAGCGTCCGCTTCTTCATCAAAGTCATACATGGCATAGCAGCTGTTTATTAGTTCCCGTTTCTGTGAGCGAACATACCCGAGCCCTTTTGTTTCCGTTCTCCCGTTAGGCAGTTTGCATTGAGTCCCGGGAACGTTCCAGACCTTGTCATAGAATTTGGCTTTTGTAACGGTCTGTGTGAAGGACATCCCTTGGCGTTTCAGCAGTTTCTTTAAACCTTTGGTATAATATCTGGGAAGACGGATAGGTTGAAGCCTGTCGAGCGTGGGATCCGCGCCGTGCCAAATTTCTTTTTCCACCTTGTTTTCTTCAGAACGGTAGAATAGGATTGCCTTCTCGCCTTTTCGTCCGGGAGGGATATAGAATGTCTGCAATTCTTCTACGCTGTTGGTGTCGAGTGCATCCAATTCTTTGTAATGTTCAAGCGGCACCATGGTTATCTGTAGACTTCGCTCTTCCTCGGCAGAAGCCCGTATTGAAGGCCGAGCGGGGAATACAGCATGAACTTCATCTTCTGAATCACTGCCGAAGATCAATGAAGGAATGGATGGTCCTGGTCTGGTGGACTGGGACGGACCTGAATAAATTATATCCTCCTCCTCCTCGGTGTCACTGCCGAAGACAGGGATGGTGGCGTTAGTTTTGTTCTCCGGTTTGTGACACCTTTCCGTGTCTTCGAAACTCGGTAAGAAGTATTTGGCATCTTCATACTTGCGAACTTCGTTTACGGAAAACGGATTCAACTCTCCCGCCACTGTATACTCGAGGCCATCCCTAGAATACTTCATGCACTGATGCTGTGTAGAAGGGATGATGTTGTACTCATGTAGCCATGGTCGGCCGAGCAGAGCATTGTAGCACGTCTTGGCGTCTATAACATGGAATTTGATGTCTGTGACGAGCAACCCGAAGCGCAGCGTCAATATCACCGATCCGAGAGTTTTTGACGATTGGGAGTCGAAACCGGAGATGGTAATTTTGTCTCGGGCGAGGTGTTGGACACTCATGCAAATCTCCTTTAACACTCGCACATTGAGTAAATTAACAGACGATCCGTTATCGACCAAGATTTTACCTATCTTTATGTCATGGCAGTATCCTGAGACATAAAGGGGACGATTGTGTTCGCACGTCCCGAGGAGGAGGTCTTCATCACCAAAAGCAACGTCGGCTGTGTGCACTTCTTCTAATTCGTCTTTCATCTTTTCTTCGGCTAGGAAGGCCTGGAACTGGTCCGGATCTTATAGCGCCTTAATCAAAGAGTCTCTTGCCTCCTTTGATAGTAACAAGGCATCAAGGATGCTGAGCTGAGAGGGCAGTTTCCTCAGATGTGCCAGGACGTTGTAATCCACCTTATTTCTTTTCGGCGGGTTTTCGGCGTTTAGTTCTTCCAGAACTTGGTCATCTAAAACGATGTCTTCAGAAACTTTTTCTTTGCCTTTATCTTTTCTATTCGAAGGTCCAAGGTTCTTCTCGGGCAGTGTTCGATTCCGCAGTCGGATATTTTCGCAAACCACTGGTTCCTCTTCCTTTCCCGAAGTTGACTCTCTAAAGAAAGGGGCAAGTTCTAGCTCCTCATCAGAGTCGCTCCCAAATGTAGGCACTTGTGACCTGGTAGTGTTAATCATGTGACAACTGCCGGCAGTTCTTTCAAGCTTCTTGGTCGTGTTTCTTTGCTCCCGACGAATTTTACGCTTTTCCCGTTTAAAGCGTTGTCGATTGGCGACGTATCCTTGCCACCATCCATTGAAAGCTTTGCAATCTTGGGTGGAATACGAGACCTTCTGATGATATAAGCAATAAGAGGGGTGCATTTCTACCACGCCAGTAACTTTTTCTTCAGAGGGCGGTAGCTTCATGCCCATCGATATGGCCTTAGCAAACCTCTTTTTTATCTTGAACTGGCTTTTGTCAGCGGTGGAAGCATTTTGCTCCAGCGGGGTCATCTGAGCTCCTTCCTCAAGTCGCTGGCGCTTGGCCCTCTCGAATATAGCCGTTTCGCGTTCCTGATCAGCTTTACTTTTCAATCGGGCTTTATTAAGAAACGCGCCAATCATTTCAACTGATAGCTCCGGAACCCTTGACTCATTATTTGCCCCCGGCGTTTCAGTGCCAGAAGTCCCTTCATCGTTCGTGCTCACATGGGAGATCATATGACAGCTCGCCACATACTCCTCGGATTCATCCGATGAACTTTCTCCCTCATCTTCTTTTTGAAAGACGTGATCAAGGAAATCTTGGAGCGTAATGGGAGTCCGCGCCTTTTGGTTGTACTCATCCAGTGCGTCGATTTGCTTCTGTAAGTCTGTGCGCTTGTCGCCAGGCTTCACGAGCTTCTTAGATTTCTTCTTCTTCTTTTTCGAAGATTTTGACGGCTGGCTATGAGCGCTTGAACTACCACCATCGGTCCTCTGAGTCGGACGTGGCTTCAACATCCCCTCAATAACCTGCGGTTCTAAGGGGTTCTTCCAGTTGACCGCTGGACAGGCCTGAAGATCATTTAACATTCTCCTCGTTTTGGCTGATAATACAACCTCCCAAGGAGTTTCTTCAATGACGGAGCATGTTGCCCCCGGTGTATTCGTTCCCTTATAGGTGTGGGGCTGCGGAGGGTTCGCCTTCTATTTGTCAGATAGCGCAAATTTGCCCTGACGGTACTGATTCTCCAGCCAATTTTTGAAGACGTAACAGTCTTCGATTGGATGTCCTAGCACTCTATGATAAGGGCAGTAGTTAGAATCGTTGACGTCACTTGGTTGCGAAGGGCGTTTGGGATCTGGCAGATTTATGAGCCTGTTGCGCAATGCCAGCTCGAATAGCCTCCTTGTTTTATTACGGGGGAAGGAGTAAGCACGTCCCATCCTGTCCTCAAGGGGTACGTATGGGCGCGTGTTGTTTGGACGAGCAACCGGCTTTGAGTCGTTCGGTTGTTGTTGGGCATTAGCGACGATGATCGCTTTTCCCTTTCCTTTATCGTTTCGGGAGTCCGGCTTCGGGAGAGGGGGTTTATTGCCCATTTGGTCCATCTGCGCCAATTTGTCGATTAAAGCCTGGAAGGAAGTCGGCTTAAAGAACATCATAAACTGTGAAATAGTTGCTTGTGGATCAAGGGTTCCAACAAACATTCCCACCGCAGGGGCTTCTTCTATGCGCTGTTCACACTTAGACCATAGATTACGCCACCGTATCGCGTACTGGACCCACGTCTCGCCGGGTTTTACCCTGGCATTAATCAGCGCCGTCATCGGGGTACGCTCGCTGGCACTTGCAAAACGTTGGGTGAAGAGCAGCTCCATCTCCGCAAAGGTTTTAATAGAGTCGTTGGGGAGCTCGGAATACCATTCGAAAGCCGTATCTGATAGGCTCTCAACAAACTGGCGCAGCAAAAGCTTGTCGTCGCCGCCGGTGTTACCACAAAGTGCCCTGAACTGGGCAACATGTTGATGGGGATTGCCAGTCCCTTTATAGACGTGAAACTTGGGAATTGTGTACCCTGGCGGGTACTTGATTTGGTCATACCAGCCCGGATATGGCCGCCCCGTTTTTACAACGTGGCCGGCTGCTTCGGCCGCGTGATGAACCTTTATCTGCTGGGCTATATATTCGTCCAGATCAGTTTTAGAGATTGTATCCTCTCTAGCCGTTGATAGAACGGGCTGAGGGTTTGATGTTTCTCCCTTATCATCCCCAAGGACGATCGGGGGTTCTTCAGTCGGGGGATCTGGTTGTATCATCATCCCTATCATGTCCTGGAAGAGGAGGCCCATACGCTGTATATTGGCTGCTTGTTCAGCAGCCTCTTTGTCTCTCTTTTCCAGTACTCGGCGGAGGAACTCGGCGTCGGTCTCTTCCTCTTGACGTTCATCTAAGGACGTCTCAGGATTCTCTTTTGGCCCCGTGAGTGCAGCCATTGTAGTCATCATTTCCTGGAGCTTTTGTAGTTGCTCCTGGGCCTTGGTCACTGACCGGGTAAGCGGTCGGTGACCCGTGGAAGTACGACTTTCTTCCTTTCCCGAAGCCATATAGACTGTATGAACTGTTATGCCCCCTGACTTGGGGCGTTTAGGTTTATCACTTTTAGACTTTGTCAATGTCATGGGAGTTTTCTCTGGCCTCTTCCTTTTATGGACCGTTGAGGTGGAAGGAGCCGTTGAAGTGGGCATCCTAGCATTTGTTGCCCCCTGCCGTTTAACGGGGCGGTTCTTGTCTTTTTCCACCTTCGCCCTTTTCTGGCGACGGAAATGGTCTGAGTCAATCACGGAGTCTTGAACCCTCCGCCAAACTTTATAAATTTTTGATGACAGCCGTTGAGAGGGCTGTTCCTGTTTTGCCTCCGGAGCTTTTTTCATAGGCGGAGGAGACCTTTTCAATGTAGCAACCGGAGAGTTCTTTCTCACCCTCCTCAGCAATTCGAAGCTGTTCCCAGTTGGAACAGCAGCGTTGACCTCCACCACTGGAGCAGGTGGGGTTAGCCCTGAGGGGGAGTTGCCCCCTGCTTTCCTTACCCGTTGCCAATGGCGACGGCGCGCACGACGAGCCGTTGGGATTGGCTCGGAAACCGAGATAGTTTCTTGTTACCCCCTGTTTGAGTGTGGGGTAACTGCTGATGTCAGCCTATCGAAGACTGATGCCTTCTGACCAGCTGGGGGAGGAGTGGGAACCGTCAATCTTGTGAAGACCGACTCTCTGATGGGAGAAGCCGCTTTAACGACTTCCGAAGCAGCGGCCGTTCTCCTCTTTGGGATAGCCACTTTATAATTCTGACCCAGCCTGATGAAAACGGCGGCTGTCGGTTTAGTAGTGGGAGACCCGTTGATAGGGGTCGGGGCAGCAGTGAGCCGGTCGAACACCGACTTCTTGTTCGCTTCTGATGCAGAGATCGGCACAGAGAAGTTTGTAGGTGGGACCATGGTCCCGAAGAACAGGCCGGTGGTGGCTTGAGTCACCTGGTCTACCGGCAGAGTCAGGAAGGAAGCCGCTTGGGGCCCATATGCCATACCTCTCGGTGAGGTGGAACGTTCGCTGCAATGGCATTTCGAGCAGTTGGTGCAGTTGGTGGCCATTGAATCTTGAGTTCTGCACCAGACAAACGACCAAATCTTAGCAACTTGAAATCCGAGGACAACCATTTAACAAACCGCGATTGGTTCGCAAAGACGACACACGAAGTGTGGAGTGGAAAGAGGAAAAGGTCCCACCGGGCATGCCAGAATCTGTTCCCCTCCGAACGGCGGCCGGGACGTCGCGTCCGTGCCTTAGGTTCGGGGCAGATGCTATTTGGTTTTATCCGTCTATCTCTCCGAAGATGCCAAGTTGACTTATGGCACCGAGTATCGGGGGTTTAGACGGATGCGGCCGATGTAGCAGACTTTGTCAGATTCCCCCTCAGGGTGAGGGGTTTTTGATTGTGGGGACGCTCTTCCCTACAGGCGCAAGCCCCTGCAGTTAATTACGCTATCGCGTTGCGATAACAACTTTCTCATTCTCCAGAATTTCACTTCGTGTCGTGTATGTTTATTTTGTTTGTGGTTGCCCGTGGATTGTATATGGAGACTTAGTGATGTCATCGCCCGTAGGACGTGGATTAGTCCAGATCCGCATTTGCTTAGATTTGGGTTTGGTGTTTTTTTTTTAGTTTAAGGATGCATTAGTCGCATTGCGGCTAAGATCAACTTAAACCTTCGTTAAGGATACATTAGCCATGTTCTAGACTAAGATCAACTTAACATAATGATTGATTTAATTATCTGGCCGGCGGGACTCGTCACCTCTCCGACGTCGTTGAGGGATTACAACGACAGGCGTCTGAGGAGTTCAGAGATGTACCCTTGAACCAAAGTTGATTTGGGGTTTTATTGTTTATTTAAAGATCTAAGGACACATTAGCCGTAGCTGGGGCTAAGATCAACTTAGACGGGACCGTTTAGATCCGACAATAGAGCATTTGGGCTCTATTATGCCAGTTTAAGGACGTGGCGGTCCATTGCCAGTTTTAGGGACGTGATGGTCCATTATTAGTTTAGGGACGTTTCGGTCCGTCACCAGTTTAAGGACGTAGTGGTCCATATTCCAGTTTAGGGACGTGGTGGTCCATTATTAGTTTAGGGACGTTTCGGTCCGTCGCCAGTTTAAGGACGTAGTGGTCCATATTCCAGTTTAAGGACGTGGTGGTCCATCGCCAGTTTAGAGACGTGGTGGTCCGTATTCCAGTTTAAGGACGTGGTGGTCCATCGCCAGTTTAGGGACGTCGTGGTCCGATTTTAGTTTAGGGACGTTTCGGTCCGATTTTAGTTTAGGGACGTTTCGGTCCGATTTTAATGTGTGGTCGTTGGGACCCGTCACCTCTTTGACGTCGTTGAGGAATTACAACGAGGGATGTCAAAGGAGTTCGGAGATGTACCCTCGAACCGGTCGTGAATTGGTTTAGGAGAGCCATTTTGCTCAATCAATTTAATTTTAAGGACTTACAGCCAGGATTGGGTTAAGTCCAATTTTCATTTTTAGGCTTTACCTGACTGAAAGAATCAATCCAAATAGGTCTCTGCCTCTTTATTATTCTTGCAGTTTGATTTGGGCCAGGCCCTCAAGAATTTCCAAACAGGGCTCTGCCCTTTTCATGATTTGTGATTTGATTTGGGCCAGGCCCTCAAGAAGTTTCCAAACAGGGCTCTGCCCTTTTATTATTTTTGTGATTTGGTTTGGGCCAGGCCCTTTTAAATAATGAGTTGCAGGAACTCAAGAATTTTCAGATTGAAGAACAAAAGTGCATAGCACTTTTGATCTAAATTTGGATCAAGAGAAAACAAGTTTTTCTTTTTGTTTTCTTTTCACAGAACCAAGGGTTCATAGCAAGTGCAAGGCACTATTTTTATTATTTTTATTTATTTATTTATTTATTTATTTTTTGTTCTTCAGAAATTCTACCTTTTTTTCCTTTTTTCTGTGTTCTTGATTAATCTTCAAGAGCTCTTTTTTTTCCAGAAGTTGATGATTATCTCGATGATGATCCCCTTTGAATGAGGCCTGGGGTCTTATTTATAGTGCCCACAAATTTGTTTAATTTGTTAACAAAATCTTTCCTGAATGATTTTGGGAATTTTCCCACCATTGGATCTTTGATCCAAAGGCAGAAGAAAATCTTCTGGTTTTGGAAAGAACAGAAAAGATTTCATCAAATTTTCATTCTGTTGCTGCGCAACTCACCAGCGCGTGACACGTGTCGCGCTGTCATGCGCTTGCGCAGTTGCGATTGCGCAACTGCGCAGACACGTGTCGCGCATCCGTGCGCTTGCGCAGTTGCGATTGCGCAACTGCGCAGACACGTGTCGCGCATCCGTGCGCTTGCGCAGCTGCGATTGCGCAACTGCGCAGACACGTGTCGCGAAGCCATTCGCTTGCGCAGCTGCGATTGCGCAACTGCGCAGACACGTGTCGCGAAGCCATTCGCTTGCGCAGTTAAGTCTTACTTATGTTTTTTAAAGAGCCTTGCTCTGATCGGACATACCGCCTTGGGCGTTGTGTTGCCGTGTCAACTTCTAACACGTGGCACATTGCGCACAGCGCAAAGAATCCGAAGCGTTGCTTCATTTATTTAAAGTTTAAATTTTCAAAGCAGAGCTTTGCTCTGATTGGGGGAAGATGAAGCGTTGCTTCTTCTCCTGCCTTGGAACTTGAACAGAGCTTTGCTCTGATTAGGGTAAACACACCCGCATACTATCTCCAGTACGACGTACTGATGGCTGTGGGACAGACCATCTCCCACACTGAGATAAGAAGCGCATACGCTAGTCTACTCCGGAGTATCGATGCCCTGTCTCGATAGTCCTTCGACTAGGGACCTGCATAAGGATGTGCTTATAGATTACCCAGCCCCCACTAGTGTGACTGCCATCACAACGCTGGTAATCAAGCAAAGATCCTAAGGGCTCCACTAATGTGTATAGGTGATATACTAAAATAAACACATGTACACATTGAAGTAGAAACAAACCAAGTAGTATACTACTATATTGAGCAAGATTGTTTATATAAGGTGAATATCCCAAGCTTCCATTAAATAATATACAAACTAGTATGATACAGTAATGGCCTCTAGGGCATATACACTAACAACCCCCAATTGGGTCCTTCTTCAGCCGTTTGTTTTTATTTCTGTTTTAACTATCACGTGTCAACACGTGACCATTGGTCACGTGTGAGCACGTTACCCCCAATTGGGTCCTTCTTCAGCCGTTTGTTTTTATTTCTGTTTTAACTATCACGTGTCAACACGTGACCATTGATCACGTGTGAGCACGTGATACCTCATTGAGGTAATTCCTGATTTTTTAATCAGGAAACAGTGCATAGCATATTTGCTCATAACGTTTGATCCCGGATGAATTATGAAGCCCATAATATATCAAATCGAAGGGTTTTTCGAGATGCTTCCAATATCATCAGAATTTAGCTGTTTGTCCTTCGGAAGTTTATCAAAATACAGGTCGGAAGATACTGGTTCGCATTTTCTTAAGCGTATCGCTGCCATTTGATACCTTGGACTCTTTTGCGCAGAAATTTGGCGGGAACAAATGCCCCCCACTACTTTGCCAACGTAAGTATGTACGTGGGTGAAGTAGTGCAGAGTTATGCATAGCGTATGGCCAGTTTCGGGTTGGTATATAATTTTCAGAATCTTGATCTGAGAAGATAACGAGCGGACACAAGCGTCGTCATTTTTCATTGACTCAAATCTCGACTCCTAAGAGATATAGTTCCAAACCCTTAACTCCATGAGCCGCACACTTCCATTTCTTTATGTCTTACTCTGGCGTGAAGTAGTTTATATGCTCATGAGTAAGTTCTCCATTTCAGTGGCATGTAGCTTTGGCAAGTGTGGCTCATAGATGGTCCATCTTAACCTCTTTGTAGGGCAGTGATGGCTTAGGAGACAGGGTTAGGATCTGCCACGTAAGACTTTTTAACTTTATGAGCCGTGAGGGTCTCATAAAGACTTTTCTCCCTACGAGTCGAGAGCATCCCGCATGTGTATTTTCTCCTTAGGGGTCGTGAGGACTCCTAAGTGTGTTTTCTCTTGAAAGTCGTAAGGATCTCACAAGATAATTTTTCCCGCTTACAAGTCGGGAGGAATTGTAAGTGGTTGTTTCCGCTTTGTCGATATTCGACTTCGGAGAGTACGACCCGTGAATAGTATGCAAGAGTCCATCTTGGACTGACTTGCAGGGCCCCAGTGCTTAGGAAACAGGTTTTTTTTTATCCCCATTGCCTAAGGCTTTTCCCTACGAGTCGAGACGAATCGAGCATTTCTTGCAAGGATATCCTAACGTCACAGTTGACCTCTGCTCTTTTCGAAAAAGGTCCGTTAGGGTCTGTGGTACTAGGGTTTTGTCCGTCGTACCGCCGCGTTGGCTGATGTATTTCTCGATAGGCAATCTTGCTGTTCGAGTAGCCTTGCGACTGTCGTATCTCTGATCCCTTCGGGGGCTGGACAAGACGTCTTCAAGCAATCTTCCTAGGCAGTTTGACCGTCAGAAGAGCAAGCGTTAGGAATTTTGCCATGCCGCTTTTTACTTGAGGTTAGGCTCATTTTGGAGAGCCCCGATGAGTTATAACCACTCCGCGCTGGTGTGGGATGATCTCCGATAGTCTTTCAGGTTTTATATGAGTTGCCGTCAAGACCCTGAAGCTAGGAATTTAGTCTTTGCTTCGTTTGCTGGCACTGCGTCTGCTGTATCGAGACGAATGTCGCGGTTGTCTCTAGGTCATTGGTGAACCGTCGAGGTTTGGAACTAGGGATTTTGCCGTGGCTCCGTTGTCTGATTGTCGCGTCTGAATCCTGCTGGAAGAAGAACGCTGTGGTGACATCTCGTCTGCTGTGTCGAGACGAACGTCGAGGTGGTGACCATTCCACGCTGGTGTAGGATGATCTCCGATGGTCTTTCAGGTTTTATATGAGTTACCTTCAAGACCCTGAAACTAGGAATTTGGCCTTCGCTTCGTTTGCTTTGGCGCGTCCGAAACCTGTTGGAGGAAGAACGCTGTGGTGACATCGCGTCTATTGTATCGAGACGAACGCCGAGGTGGTGACCATTCCGTGCTGATGTGGGATGATTTTCGATAGTCTTTCAGGTTTTATATGAGTTGCCTTCAAGACCCTGAAGCTAGGAATTTGGCCTTCGCTTCGTTTTCTTTGGCGTGTCTGAATCCTGTTGGAGGAAGGGCGCTGTAGTGACATCTCGTCTGCTGTATCGAGACGAACGTCGAGGTGGTGACCGCTCCGCGCTGAGGTGGGATGATCTTTGATAGTATTTCAGGTTTTATATGAGTTACCGTCAAGACCCTTGTTTCCTGATTTAAAATCAGGAAAGCTTCTGGGAAAAGCTTCAAAAAGGGGCCACGTGCTTACACGTGACCTATAGAGTGCAGAAAAGGCGCACTTTGATTCGCTGATCAAGTCAAGGAAAAGAGCTTCAGAAGAGGTCACGTGCTCCCACGTGACCAGGGTCACGTGTCGACACGTGACGTTCAAAGCAGCAAACTCGCTCTCCAATTGAACCAGAGAAAGAAGTGCTAGACAGGGGTCACGTGCTCACACGTGACCAGGGGTCACGTGGTAGCACGTGATGGCTAAAACAGCAACCGGAAGATAGCGCAGAAAGAAAGAGGATTCTTCATTCCAAAGAGGGTCACGTGTCTGCACGTGACCATGGGTCACGTGGTCACACGTGACCGGCTTTCAAAGCCCATTTTTGACGACAGAATTAAATTCTGAAGGAAATTCGAATCTTTCCAAAGGAAAGTAATTATTTGGGACCAATCAAATTAAAGATTCAGAGATGATTAAATATCATCTATCTATGGAAAATCTCGGGTTTGGAAAGATTTCCCCCTTAAATCTAACCAAAATAACAAAGGAGAATCTCTGGATTTAAGATCCAATGGTGAATAAAATTCACCTAATAATCCAAAGGCCCAAAATGAATGATGGATGCAAATCAAATCTCTCAATGAAGATTCGTCAAAAACTGATTGATGCGGCTGCCTCTCCTATAAATAGGAGCCAAGAGACACAAAACATACATACGCAGAGAAGAAAAGAGAAAAGGAGAAGAGCTTTGATACTTGAAAAAGACTCAGATCTTCTGCAAAAAACCTAGGTAAGAAAGGGAAAGGCGTTTGAAAGAAGGAGAATTTAATTCTCAACAGAGTTTAACTCTGATAATATAAAAACAGAAGAACATATTTCTTCTCTCTTTGATAGAGGATCTGCAAAGTGCACATCTCCCCTTAAGGTTGAGAATTTAATTCTCAATGGGTCGAGATCCTGCCATGCAGATCCAAAACATAGAGAAGGAATGCAAGCATGAGAATTTAACTCTCATAGAACTATAGGAATTTAATTCCTCCAAAATAAAGTTAGGGTTCGACCCTGTATCATGGGAATTTAATTCCTTCAAAACAAAAAGAAACAGGGTTGAACCCTAATTAAGAACATAGTTCTGTCGAAACAGTGGGAATTTAATTCTTTTAATCATAATTCTCAGAAAAGGGGAGTTTAATTCCCTAAAAGCTTTTGTTAGGGTTTAACCCTATTCGGTTCTTCGCATAAACAAGGAATTTAATTCCCACAGAAAACTCAGATTTAAACTATATTCCAGAATATAGGCCCTCGAAAGGAAATAGGAATTTAATTCCTCTGAAATTAAAAGTTTCTGGAATTTAATTCCTGAAAAAGGAGTAACAAATCCTCTAAAAACAACACTAAGGCAGGGTCACGTGTCACCACGTGACCCCCCCAAAAGCCCTACAGAAAGCCCCTTTGAGGCAGCACCCCACGTGACCCACGTGACTTTCAGCAGAAGCCTTAACACATAGGCATTTGAATGCCCGTCACGTGCTGACACGTGATGCTATCAAAGACGCAGTAATCTCGGCAGAATCATTGAAGGGAAGGCACTCTCACGTGGGGCCACGTGACCGTTCTTGCTGTAGTGTTTAACACTAAATTAAAACCCTCGAATCCAGTATTGAAATGCTATCGGGCCTTAGTGTTCGACATTAATTAAAGAATTTTGTTCGTAGTGTTCAACACTAATTGCTTTAATATTCGGCACTAATTTGAGATCTCCATTGCCAGTGTTCAACACTGAGCTGTTTTAGTGCTTATGATCATTCCAAGGCCTTGTTGCTGGGTTTAACACCAATTATTCTTCTAGTGTTAAACACTAACTTGTCAAACTCATTCCCAGTGTTCAACACTGATTGCTTTGAAGTGTTTAACACTAGGCTATGGCCTAATTGGCTAAAGGGATAGAGGCAAAGCTTCTCCCTCCATGGACTCACAAGGAATCAATATTCCAGACATGAGGGGACTTAGCCCAAGCTGGCCATAAGTCCTCAATTCGTGACTAATTGGGCCAATGGGCTCATAACATAATTAATCAGTCCTGACCTCAAATTGGGCCAGGGACTGCTCAAGCCACTCCGGTTCTAGGGTACATCTCTTCACTCCTTTGATACTTGGCATTGTAATCCCTCAATGTCTTCAAAGAGGTGACGGGTCCCGACGACCACCCATGATATGGACTGTGGGGTCCTTAAACTCATACAAATTCCTGGTCACGTGGAACGTGGATAACGTCACTCTTTGACCCCACGGAAAACGTCCAGAGCGGAGCCTGGTCCTCGCTAAGCACGGCAGTGAACCCGTGTGAAGCATCCAGAGCACATACCGGACTGTGGGGTCCTTAAACCCATGGACTACGACGTCCTTAACCTTGACCGAGATGTCTTAAAACTAACAACGGACCGCAATGTCCTTAAACTACCCACGGACCGCAATGTCCTTAAACTACCCACGGACCGCAATGTCCCTAAACTACCCCTGGACCGTAATGTCCTTAAACTACCCACGGACCGCAACGTCCTTAAACTACCCACGGACCGCAACGTCCCTAAACTAGAACAATAGAGCCCTTCATATGCTCTTTGTCGGATCTAAACGGTCCCGTTTAAGTTGATCTTAGCCTCCAAAAATGGCTAACGTGTCCTTAAACCTTCAAACAGATTGGACTACGAATCCCCCAAATTAACTCCGGCTCGAGGGTACATCTCTGAACTCCTCTGACATCCGTCGTTGTAATCCTTCAAAGTCGTCAGAGAGGTGATGGGTCCCGACGGCCATACATACGATGGACCACTACGTCCCTAAACTGGAACATTAGAGTCCAAACACTCTTTTGTCGGATCTAAACGATCCCGTTAAGTTGATCTTAGTCACAAAGTTAGACTAACGTATCCTTAACAAACGTTTGAGTTGATCTTAGCCTCAAGTATGGCTGACGTATCCTCAAACCAAACCCCCAAACCCAAATTTAAGATAATGCGGATTTGGACTAGTCCACGCCCTACGGGTGACGACATAACCCAGTCTCCGTAAACAATCCACGGGCAATAAAACAAACACCCACGACACGAAGTGACCATCTGGAGAAGGAGAAAGTTGTTACCGCAACGCGGTAGCGTAATTAACTGCAGGGGCTTGCGCCTGCAGGGAAGAGCGTCTCCATAATCAAAAACCCCTCAAATGAGGGGGAATCTGACGAAGTCTGCTACATCGGACGCATCCGTCTAAACCTTCGATACAAGGTGCCATAAATCAACTTGGCATCTTCGGAGAGGTGGACGGACAGCACCAATTAGCATCTGCTCCGAACCTCAGGCATCGGACGTCCCGACGTCCCGGCCGCCGTTCGGAGGGGAACAGATTCTGGCACGCCCGGTGGGACCTTTTCCTCTTTCCACTCCACACTTCGTGTGTCGTGATTCGCGAACCAATCGCGGTTCGCTAATAGTTGCCCTTGGGTCTCAAGGTACTGAGAATTGGCATCTTGCTTATTGCAGAAAGCAAAGGATCGATGGCTTCCACCCCTGCGAAATCCTCCAACTGCTCAGACGGCAATTGCAGCCGACGCTCTGCCTCGCCAGGAGGTATAGCCTATGGACCCCAAGCTGCTTCGCTATTCACAATGCCGGTGGAACAGGTCACCCGCGCCACCACAGGATTGTTCTTTGGGACTATGATCCCGCCGACAAACTTTACCGCTCCAGTGCTGACAAAGGAAACTCTCAAGAAGTCGGTCTTTGATCGTCTTACCCCTGCCGCGGCTCCTCTCAACGAGTCGCCCAACGTCGATGCCTCGGTCTTCTCTAGACTGGGCCAGGAATCCTGCGTGCTCATTACGAGGCCTACAATCTCAAAGAAGGCTGCTTCTAAGAAAGTGGCCGCTCCCATCCCCGAAATCGCCAAGGCGACCTCTCCAGCCAAAAAGTCAGTCTTTACAAGATTGACGGCTCCGGCCTTTGCTCCCGCTTCCCAGAGGACATCGGTCTTCGATAGGTTAACGCCAACAACAACCCCCATCCACACAGGGGGCAAGAAGAAACCATTCTTACTGCTGAGCCAGCGTCGTCCGCTCGACGCGCCCGACGTCGTCATTGGCGCCGAATAAGGAAGACTGGGGGCAACTCCCCCTCCGGATTGACCCCACCAGCCCCGGTGGCCGAAGTTAATGCCGCTGTTCCGACTGGGAACAGTTTTGAAATGCTAAATAAGGTGCGAAGGAATTCCCCTACGGCAGTACTGAAGAGGTCTCCTCCCTTACTAAAAAAGGTTGTCCAAACAAAACCCGAACAGCCCCAATTTCCTCAACGGCTGTCTTCCAAAATCTATAAGGTTTGGCGGCAAGCCCGAGATTCGATCATCGATCCAAACTTCTCCCGCCAGCACAAGAAGCCGAAAATTCAACCGGAAGCTGGTCACCAGGCTAAACCCCAAAAGGTTGTCTGGATGCCCGCCTTAGCGGCCCCCTCAACCTCCGTGGCTCATAAAAAGAGGAAGCCAGAGAAGACCCCGCAGCATGCAACGACGGCTAAAAGCACTAAGCCTAGACGCCCTAAGTCTGGGGGCATGATGGTCCACACCGTATACATGGCCTCTGGAAAGGAGGAGAGCCGCACTTCTACAGGCCATCGACCACTAACCCGATCCGTAACGAAATCCCAGGAGCAGCAACAAAAGCTCCAAGAAATGATGAATGCTATGGCCGCGCTCACCGGGCCAAAGGAAAGCCCAGAAGCGTCCTCAGACGCACGCCGGGAGGAAGAAACCGACGCTGAATTCCTTCGCCGGACACTGGAGAAAAGGGACAAAGAGGCTGCTGAACAAGCGGCCAACATACAACGGATGGGCCTTCTCTTTCAAGATGTGATAGGAATGATGATCCAGCAGGACTTACCCGCCGAAGATCCTCCGATTGTTCTTGAAGATGACCGAGGAGAGACGTCAAATCCACCACCAGCCCTCTCAACGGCCAAGGAAGAGACGATCTCTAAGGCTGACTTGGCTGACTATATAGCCCAGCAAATCCGAGTTCATCACGCGACTGAGGCAGCTGGTCAAACCGTGAAAACCGGGCGGCCGTATCCGAGCTGGTACGACCAAATCAAATACCCACAAGGTTATACGATACCGAAATTCCACGTGTATAAGGGGACCGGCAATCCCCATCAACATGTCGCCCAGTTTCGGGCCCTATGCGGTAACACCGGCGGTGACGATAAATTGTTGCTTCGCCAGTTCGTGGGCAGCTTATCAGAAACAGCGTTCGAATGGTATTCAGAACTCCCGAACGATTCCATCAAAACGTTCGCTGAAATGGAGTTGTTGTTCACTCAGCGATTTGCAAGTGCCAGCGAACGCACTCCAATAACTGCACTTATTAACGCCAGGGTAAAACCGGGTGAAACCTGGGTCCAGTACTCTATACGCTGGCGGAACTTGTGGTCGAGATGTGAGCAGCGCATCGAGGAAGCACCTGCGGTGGGCATGTTCGTGGGAACCCTAGACCCTCACGCAACTATCTCCCAGTTTATGATGTTCTTTAAGCCAACCACATTCCAGGCTCTGATCGACAAGTTAGCTCAGATGGACCAGATGGGTCATAGACCACCTACACCGAAGTCGGAACCTCGGAATGACAAGGGTAAAGGGAGGGCAACCTTTGTTGCGAATGCCCAACAGCAACCTAACGCCCCGAAATCGGCGGATCAACTGGAGGAAAGACGCCGGTACTATAATGAGAAAATGAAGCGTCCCTACTCGTTCCCACGAGACAAGACGAAGCGGTTATTCGAGTTGGCAATACGCAACAGACTTATAAACCTACCAAATCCAAGGTGACCGCCACAACCCACCGAGGTGAATAACTCCAACTACTGCCCTTATCATCAGACGGTTAGTCATCCGATTGAAGATTGCTTCATCTTCAAAGGATGGATCGAAGATCAATACCTCCAAGGGAAGTTTGTACTATCTGAAAAGTGGAGGGTGAACCCGCCACAACCACATACTCCTCAAAAGGCCGATACACCGGGGGCAACCTGCTCCCTTATCGAAGAAGCTCCATGGGAGGTCGTGCTATCAACGAAGACCAAAAGAATGCTGAGAGACCTCCATGCTTGCCCGGCGATCGAATGGAAGGACCCTCTTGAACCTCAAATTATCGAAGGGATGTTGAAGCCCCGCACCATTGCAAAGACTCGTGATAAGGGCCCGAATACTCACGCCCAACCGTCAAAATCTTCAAAGAAAAAGAAGAAGAAATCCAAGAAGCCCGCGAAGCTTGGAGACGAGCGAACAAACTTGCAGAAGCAAATCGATGCGCTGGAAGAATACAATCAAAAGGCGCGAACTCCTGTCACATTGCGAGAGTTCCTTAGCCATATCTTGCAAGAGGGAGATGATGAAGAGAGCTCGTCGGATGAATCGGAAGAGTATGTGACGAGTTGCAACGTGATCTCCCATTCGTTTACCGATGATGAGAAAATCCCTAGCACTAAGAAGCTGGAGACGGAGCTCGAACCAGAGCATGCGAGGCTGACAACTGAAATGATCAATGCCTTTCTAGACGAGATCCGTCTAAAGAGTAAAGCGGATCAGGAGCGCGAAATGGCAACGCCAACGGGAACCAGAGGCGGGCGACTGGACGGAAGAGTGGAGTTACCCCTGCCAGAACAAAAGGCATCCGAAGTGGACAAGAAAATATTCAAGACAAGGAAAAGGTTCGCCAAAGCCATGTCAATGGGAATGATGCTACCACCTTCGGAAGCAAATACACATGAAGGGGCGGATAGGCACCCTGACTATTGCGCATATCACCGGAAGATCTCACACCCCACGGAGGAGTGCGACGCCTTTAAAATATGGTGGCAAGGGTATGTTATTCGTCAACAACATTTTAAGCGCATGAAACGCAAGAGCCGTCGGGAGCGAAGAAGTACTGTCGGAGGGCACAACAAGACTACTGGCAACTGTTACATGGTTGACGCCAGAGGGTCACAAGTTCTCACCTTCGGGAGCGACTCTGAGGAAGAAATGGCTCTGGGCCCTCTCTTTACAGAATCCGGTCTAGGAAAAAAGGAGGAATCAGAGGCCTGCGAGAACATCCAGCTGCGCAATCGCACGCTCCCGGAGAAGAATCTCGGGCCCGTCGGCCGAAAAGATAAGGGAAAGGAAAAGGTCATTGAAGATATCACTTTAGATGACCAGGTCACAAAAGAGCTAACTAACAAAGACCCTCCCAAAAAGGGTAAGGTGGACTATAACATCCTCGCGCACTTAAGGAAGCTACCCTCTTAGCTTAGCATTCTTGACGCCCTCCTGTTATCAAAAGAAGCGCGAGACTCACTCATTAAGGCGTTACAAGAACCTGAGCAATTCCAAGCCTTCCTCGCCACTGAAAGGATGAAGGATGAACTGGAGGAAGTGCATACGGCCGACATCACGTTCGGTGATGAAGACCTCCTTCTCGGGACGTGCGACCACAACCGTCCCCTATATGTCTCCGGATACTGCCATGACATCAAGATAGGCAAGATCCTGGTGGATAATGGATCCTCCGTCAATCTCCTTAATGTCCGGGTGTTGAAGGAAATCTGCATGAGTGTGCAACACCTCGCTCGTGACAAAATTACTATCTCCGGTTTCGATTCTCAATCGTCACGGACTCTCGGATCTGTAATACCGACGTTACGCTTCGGACTTCTCGTCACAGACATCAAATTCCATGTCATTGACGCCAAGACCTGCTACAACGCCTTGCTCGGCCGTCCTTGGCTACACGAGTACAACATCATCCCTTCTACGCAACATCAGTGCATGAAGTACTTCAAGGATGGTTTCGAGTACACCGTAACAGGCGAGTTGAACCCGTTTTCTGTGAAAGAAGTTCGCAAATACGAAGACGCGAAATACTTTTTGCCAGATTTCGAGGATACAGAAAGGCGTCGCGACCCGGAGGACAAAACCGCCGCCACCATTCCCGTTTTTGGGAGCGATACCGAAGAAGAGGAGGAGATAGTGTATACGGGGCCATCCCAACGCAACAACCTGGGGGCACCCACCCCTATACCGGTCTTCGGGAGTGATTCGGAGGACGAGGTTAACGCCGTGTTCTCCAGTCGACTGTCAATACAGGCACCCCTTTGCGATGACCATAGTCTGCAAATCACCATGGTACCGCAAGAACACTATAAGGATCTCGACGCGCTTCAAGCTCACAGCGTACAGGACCTGCAAACATTTTACGTCCCTCCCAGGCGAAGGGGTGAGAAGGTGATCCTATTCTACCAATCCTCAGAGTCGAAGGTGGAGAAAGAGATCTGGCACGACGTGGATGTTACACTTGACAGGCTCCAACCCATCCGTCTGCCTAGATACTATACAAATGGATTGAAGAAGTTATTGAAGCGCCAAGGAGTACCCTTAAAACAGACTGTGCGGCAGGCTCGGTTCTACAACAGGATTTGGGATGTCCCCGGGACTCAGCGTAAATTGCCCAATGGGAAAATGGAAACACTTGGGCTTGGGTACGCGAGAACCGGAAAACGGGAGCGAGCCCACGGCAGCTACGCCATATATACCTTTGATGAAGAAGAAGGCGCCCTGTCAGGAGAGACCAACCCCTCATCAAAACTAAACCCCGCGATCGAAGCGCCAAACCCGTTGTTTAAAGGACGAATGGGCAAGCCTACCACGAAAGCGGATCAGAAAATTCGGGAAGATCACAACCACGAAGTGGCCATCTATGAGAAGGCCAGGACTCAACGTCTATTCCAACAGGCTGCACAGGCTGCAAAAGATAAAGATGTTCACCATCGTCAACCCGTCATACGAAAGGCCCGATGCAGGGACGGAAATAAATTAAGAAGCGAGAAAAGAAGCCGACAACAACGACGCAGGATTAGAGGGTTACGGGTATTGCGCGGCTCGGATTCGTCCCTCATGGAAAAGATGAGTCGAGCATACTCCTTCCCCCGAGACAAGACGGAACGGTTACTCAAGCTCGCCCTAAAACATCAGATGATCACGCTTCCAGAGTCTAGGCATCCTGAGCAAGCTAGCAAGGTCTCTCATCCGGGTTATTGCTCTTATCACCGAGCCATAGGACATCCTACCGAAGATTGCTTCACCTTCAAGAACTGGGTCGAGGACCAGTACCGACGGGGTAGATTCGCTTTATCCGACGGTTGGAAAGTAACGCCGCCGCAAAAGCACGAGCCCAAAGCCACAAGAGCAGAACCGGATCCGCCTCAGTCTTGGGAGCGGGTTCGCACCTGTTATATGATTACGATATTAAAAGAAGAGCCCGAGAACGAAGATGACCTTCCCCGGTGCTTCGAGAACAGCGATGATGAGTTGATCTCGGAATTTCCGCCCGCTCCGAAAGAACTGGAAGACGGTATACATACTACCGCAGATAACCTCAAGAAGATCGAGCTGGGATCGGCAGACGACCCGCGACCGACATTTGTCAGCGAGCTGTTATCCGAGGAAAAGGTGGCTGCGTTAAAGAACGTGCTCCTACGGCATAAAGACTGCTTCACGTGGAACTACTCCGAGATGCCAGGATTGGACCCGGAGATTGCGGTGCATAGATTAGCAATATCCCCAGATATCAAGCCAGTCAAGCAGGCGCCAAGGAGGATGCGACTTGAGCTTGAGATGAGCATCAACGCCGAAGTCAAGAAGTTGATCGATTCCGGTTTTATCCAGGAAGTCCAATATCCCGACTGGATTGCCAACATCGTCCCGGTAATGAAGAAGAATGGGACGGTGCGCATATGCGTAGATTTCAGGGATCTCAATAAAGCATGCCCAAAGGACGATTTCTCGGTGCCGGTAACCGAGCTAATAATAGATAACACATCCACTCACGAGGTCTTCTCCTTTATGGATGGTTCATCAGGATACAATCAGATAAAGATGCATCCCGAAGACCAGAAGCACACCGCTTTCCGGACCCCTTTGGGTATATTCTGCTACAGGGTTACGCCCTTTGGCCTAAAGAACGCTGGCGCCACCTATCAAAGGGCCATGACAAAAATCTTCGACGATCTCATACACGACGTCGTCGAATGCTATATCGATGACCTCGTAGTGAAGAGCATGTCATACGAAGAGCATTTAAAGCATCTCGAAACCGTATTTCAACGCCTTCGGCAATACAGTTTGAAAATGAATCCCCTCAAATGCGCGTTTGGAGTCTCCTCGGGTAAATTCCTGGGATTCATCGTTCGACACCGAGGTATTGAAATAGATCCGTCAAAGATTAAGGCGATTATGGAGATGCCTCCGCCAAGAACCCTCAAGCAGTTGCGGTCTCTCCAAGGGAAGCTCGCATACATCAGGCGGTTTATCGCTAATCTTTCGGGCAAATGCCGTCCTTACAGCCACCTGATGAAAAGGGGAACCCCGTTCGTTTGGGATCATAAATGTCAAGGTGCACTAGACGAGATCAAACAATACTTGCAAAATCCTCCGGTGTTGGCTGCCCCAGTGAAAGGAAAGCCTCTCATTCTCTACACGGCCGCCCTTGAAGGTTCTTTGGGCGCATTATGGGCACAGGAGAATGATCAGGGGAAAGAAAGAGCACTTTACTACTTAAGTCGAGTGCTGCTGGGGGCAGAAAGCAATTACTCGCCCATCGAAAAACATTGCTTGGCATTAATCTTTGCAATAACGAAGCTCAGGCACTATGCGTTGGCGCATGAAGTCCGTCTCATTTCAAAGGTGGATCCCCTTAAATACCTGATGTCCAAGGCTATATTGACGGGACGACTCGCTAAATGGGCCCTGCTCTTGATGGAGTTCTCGATAACATATCAACCCCTCAAGGCAGTGAAGGGCCAGGCCATTGCCGACTTCCTCGCCGAGCACCCGATACCGGCCGACTCTCCTCTGAACTGTGATTTGCCGGACGAGCATGCATTTGATGCAATTGGCGGTGGAAGCACACGATGGGAACTCTATTTCGATGGAGCGTCCTCCATAAAGAAACAGAAACAGGGTAACCCGATCATCAAATCGGGGATAGGCCTTATCTTTGCAACTCCACAAGGAGGGATAATGCGCTTCGCCTTCTCCTTAACAGAGTCAAGGACAAACAATGAAGCCGAATACGAAGCTCTGATAGCAGGCCTCGAAATCGCCATCAACATGGGAATTGAAGACCTCCTCATATACGGGGATTCTCAGCTGGTCGTTAGCCAAGTAAATGGTGACTACCAAACGTGCAAGCCAGAATTGGTGAAGTACGGCGAAAAGGTGCAACAACTGTTGGCCCAGATTCCCTCCTATATTCTAGAGAACATACCGCGCGCAGAAAACAGCAAAGCAGACGCGTTGGCCAAACTCGCTAAAGAACTGGCCGACGAGAACCTCGATGACGTCAGAATCGTAGTACAAAGCCGTCGAGTGCTCGCCCCGGCAGAAATACCTCCGGAATTATATAAAGAAAAAGGAGCGATTGAGCAAGCGACCCTACAAATAAAAGACCGTGAGAAGGCTGAGGACTGGAGGGAAGTCTTCATAGACTACTTTAAGTCCCACCGAATGCCCGAAGAAGCGTCCTCAAGACATCAGCTTATGAAACGAGCTCTATCCTTCGCTTTCGTCAACGATACCCTGTACAAGAGATCGTTTGATTTTCTATGGCTGAGATGCTTGGGACCTGACGAAGCAGAAAGAGTCGTTCAAGAAGTTCACGACGGACTTTGCGGTTCTCACCAGGCAGGCCCAAAGATGAAGTTAAAAATTAAACGGATGGGTTACTACTGGCCCACGATGATCCAGGACTGCCTCGAGTATGCGAAGCAATGCCACTCATGCCAGATCCATGGAGACTTCATCCATCAACATCCGAATCCACTACACCCAACGGTGGCCAGCTGGCCATTCGAAATGTGGGGGACTGACATAGTCGGCCCCATAGAGCCGGCATCAGCCCGGGGACATCGTTTTATCCTGGCGACAACTGATTACTTCTCCAAATGGGCAGAAGCGGTACCACTGAGGGAAGTGAAGACGGAGAATATTCTCCATTTCTTCAAAACGCACGTCATCTATCGGTTCGGAACCCCACGGCGGATCATCTCCGATAACGGGCCAGCCTACAGAAGCCATAAGATTAGCCGCTTCGCACAGCAGCACAACATAGACTGGAGATATTCTTCGGTTTACAACCCACGAGCTAACGGTCTGGCTGAGGCCTTCAATAAGACCTTGACGAAGATCATGAAAAAGACCGTTTCCCGGAATAAGAAAGACTGGCACGAAAGGCTGCAAGAAGCCCTTTGGGCCTATCGAACTACATTCAAGACGGCCACAAACACAACGCCATACGCGTTGGTCTTTGGGACAGAAGCGATGCTCCCCCTTGAGATAGAGTTACCCTCCCTACGGGTAGCAGTCCACCACGAGCTGACAAACGAAAAGAATGCTCACCTTCGGCTTGAGGAGCTTGATGCCCTCGACGAAACCCGGCTCATAGCGCAACAACATCTAGAAGCCTACAAAGCAAAGATGACGCGCTCGTACGAAAGATTGACCAGGCCGAGAACATTCCGCCAAGGCGAACTCGTACTGATTGTCAAAAGACCTATGATCCCCAATCGCGCCAAGCGGGGAAAATTTGAACCAAACTATGAAGGCCCGTACATCATAGACAAGGTCTATCAGGGTGGAGCTTACCTACTCGTGGACATGCACGGTGAAAGACCTTTCAGGCCAATAAACGGCCGCTTCTTGAAGAAATACTATGCTTAATGAGCCACAGCCCAGGTCAATGATAGATGACGACGACTATGTCCGCTCGCTATCTTCCTAGGCTCAGACTCTACAAGCAGCAGCCGGCCTTCCCCTGTCTACGGACCGAAACGTCCTTAAACTAGCAACGGACCGAAACATCCTTAAACTATCTACGGACCGAAACGTCCTTAAACTATCTACAGACCGAAATGTCCTTAAAACTAACGACGGACCGAAACGTCCTTAAACTATCTACGGACCGAAACGTCCTTAAACTAACGATGGACCGAAACGTCCTTAAACTAACGCCGGACCGAAACGTCCTTAAACTAACAACGGACTGAAACGTCCTTAAACTAGCAACGGACCGAAACGTCCTTAAACTAGCAACGGACCGAAACGTCCTTAAACTATCTACGGACCGAAACGTCCTTAAACTATCTACGGACCGAAACGTCCTTAAAACTAACGACGGACCGAAACGTCCATAAACTAACAACGGACCGAAACGTCCTTAAACTAGCAACGGACCGAAACGTCCTTAAACTATCTACGGACCGAAACGTCCTTAAAACTAACGCCGGACTGAAACGTCCATAAACTAACAACGGACCGAAACGTCCCTAAACTACTACCGCAGCATCCTTGGGCTGACGAGATAAAAAAAAAAAAGTAAGTATATAAAATAATAAAAAACGGTATGTCCATAAGCAAAATGGGCACGGATGAAAACCTGAAAGGGCTCCGTGAGTAAAAACAGCAGGACTACCGGCGAGTGTTTGTGAAAACCCGAAAGGGCGCAACCTCGTTAAAAGACACTTATAGGGTCCTCTCGACCTTGTAAGGAGAAACCACCCGGCGTGAGATCCTTACGACTCACAAAGGAGCAACACACTTAGGGATCCTCACGATTCCTAAGGAGAAAACACACTTACGAGATCCTCACGACTCGTAAGGAGAATTCTCTTATGGGACCCTCACGGCTCATGAGATTTGAAAGTCTTAAGTTACAGAAACCTGAACCTGTTCTTAAGCAAATCCTCCACAACCTCCGATATTGCCCTACAAGCGGCTCCATACTGACCCTTGTATACAATCCACGGGCGCGAATAAACATTTCCCCAACAAAGTCCAACCCTTATAGGTCCTCTCGACCCATAATGAGAAAGTCCTCTTGTAGGATCCTTACGACTTACAGAGGAGCACACACTTAGGAATCCTCACGATCCCTAAGGAGAAAACACACCTACGAGATCCTCACGACTCGCGGGGAGAAATACCTTTGTGAGATCCTTACGGCTCATGAAGTCAAAAGCCTTGGTTAACAGGACCCTTAACCCTGTTTGCTGAGCCACCTTTGTTCATTATCGACAAAGGCAAATGATGATTCGCTCCTGGCAACATTCCAGTTGTAGCGGTGCTGATGCCGAGATCGGTGCCTAAAATCCAAGCTTGCGGCGAAAAGGTTAGCAAGCCACACATGCCTACAAAATAGCCGAAATGATGGGGCAACTTGCAATAAAAAGCAGCAAGTAAAAATGAAGGCATGAAAAATAGCCGAAATGACGGGGCAGCTCGCAATAAAAAGCAGCGAGCAGAAAATAAAAATATAGCCGAAATGATTGGGCACCGCGAAAAATAGCCGAAATGATTGGGCAATCGCGATCTTCGCGATATAAAAAAAAAAGCTGAAATGATAGAGCATCGCGGAAAAAGAAATAAAATAAAAAATAAAAGTGAAAGCCTCACCCTGCCGGTGATGCCGCATCTATCCCTGTATACGATCCAGGGGCGCAAACAAAGAAGGGATCATACTCCTTCCCCAGGTTTCATCATAAGGAGAAGCTAAATCTCGACGGTTCACAGATAGCCTAGAGATCATCTCGTCGTTCGACAGACACAATATCAAGCGAAACGGAACAGCGGCAACCCCCAGTTCCATGACTCGGTGATATACACGTCACCAGGAGTCAAACCTCCATTCCGTGAAATGCGGATACAATCAACAAAATTCCTGGTTACGTGGAAAGCGGATAACGTCACTCTTTGACCCCGTGGAAAACGTCCAGAGCGGATCCTGGTCCTCGCAGAGCATGGCAGTGAACCCATGCGAAGCATCCAGAGCGGAGCCTAGTCCTCGCCTAACGCGGCAATGAACCCGTGTGAAGCATCTAGTGCAAACTTCCTGGTTACGCGGAAAGCGGATAACGTCACTCTTTGACCCCGTGGAAAACGTCCAGAGCGGATCCTGGTCCTCGCAGAGCATGGCAGTGAACCCATGCGAAGCATCCAGAGCGGAGCCTAGTCCTCGCCTAACGCGGCAGTGAACCCGTGTGAAGCATCTAGTGCAAACTTCCTGGTTACGTGGAAAGCGGATAACGTCACTCTTTGACCCCGTGGAAAACGTCCAGAGCGGATCCTGGTCCTCGCAGAGCATGGCAGTGAACCCATGCGAAGCATCCAGAGCGGAGCCTAGTCCTCGCCTAACGCGGCAATGAACCCGTGTGAAGCATCTAGTGCAAACTTCCTGGTTACGTGGAAAGCGGATAACGTCACTCTTTGACCCCGTGGAAAACGTCCAGAGCGGATCCTGGTCCTCGCAGAGCATGGCAGTGAACCCATGCGAAGCATCCAGAGCGGAGCCTAGTCCTCGCCTAACGCGGCAGTGAACCCGTGTGAAGCATCTAGTGCAAACTTCCTGGTTACGTGGAAAGCGGATAACGTCACTCTTTGACCCCGTGGAAAACGTCCAGAGCGGATCCTGGTCCTCGCAGAGCATGGCAGTGAACCCATGCGAAGCATCCAGAGCGGAGCCTAGTCCTCGCCTAACGCGGCAGTGAACCCGTGTGAAGTATCTAGTGCAAAATTCCTGGTTACGTGGAAAGCGGATAACGTCACTCTTTGACCCCGTGGAAAACGTCCAGAGCGGAGCCTGGTCCCCGCAGAGCACGGCAGTGAACCCGTGTGAAGCATCCAGAGCAAACACCGGACTGTGGAGTCCTTAAAATCCACGGACTATGACGTCCTTAACCTCGACCGTGATGTCTTAAAACTAACGATCAACCCCCCCGATTCCCTACGGATTCCGCCTTGGTTTAAGGGTACATCTCTTCACTCCTTTGATACCTGGCGTTGTAATTCCTCAACGTCTTCAAAGAGGTGGCGGGTCCCTGCAACCAAACACCGGACTGTGGAGTCCCTAAATCCACGGACTATGAGGTCCTTAACCTTGACCGCGACGTCTTTAAACTACAATACCTGGAGAAATCCCTAACCCCGTAAAACACGGACAAGGGTGACCGCATCCAGCGCTTGCAGGTCCTCACGATCGGTAAGGAAGAAAAACTCTCTTGTGAGATCATTACGACTCTCAAGGGAAAACCCGCTTAAGGATCCTCACGATCTTCAAGAAGAACTCACACCTATGGGATCCTCTCGACCTGTAGGGAGAAAGACTCTTTATGAGACCCTCGTGGCTCATAAAATGCAAAAGTATTAGGAAGCAGATCTTAACCCTGAATCCTGAGCCATCGCTGTCCTGCAAGGAGATCAAGATAGAATATCCGCAGAGCGCATTCAATGAAAAGGGGACACATCACTGAGAGGAAAATTGTATCTTTTATTCATAAACCAAAATGGATACAAAATACAATTCAAAACAAAAAAAAGAGAGATACTCTTATTCATGAGTATGTACAAAAAAAAAAAAAAGAAGAAGAAAAGATACAAGTCCTTAAGCCGGCGGGCGGTGCAATAATTTCACCAGCTCGTCATTCTGTTGCTGAGCCACGGCTTCATGACGCAAAATTTCTAGAAGGCGAGCCTCTGCCTGAGCCTGTTGGGCCTGATATGAAGCAAGCCGGGCTTCAAGCTCCTTTTCAGTGGCCTTGTGAGCCTCAACCCTCTCGCGAGTAAACGTGGCGGCTTTATCAAGAGCCACCACCTCCTTGATGGACTCCTGAAGCACTCGCCAGAGCTCATACGCTTTGTCGGCTTTGGCTGTAAGGCTGGCCTGAAGCTCGCCCAACGCCTTGGAGGCTAGCCCCCTCTCTGAAAGTTTACGGCCGAACCCTCTTCTCGCACAACAATATGTTCGCTACGTGCCGCTCTACCAGGCCACGTAAGCTCGCTTTCGCGACCACGACCTTAGAAACAAGACACTTACAAGACCATATGAATGGGCTTCCGGTTGACAGCACTAATCGATCTGAAACAAGTTCATATCACCTGGTATGAAAAGCAACGAAAAAATTTCCAACGTTTACCCTATCAAGCATGTGTTCGCGATTATATGGACATTCGGAAGAGAGATAAAATTCAAGGCTTTGATTTGCACGCAACATGACAACAGTATTGGTAATTGAAGGAAGTTTTCGTAAAACGGACACAAAGTTTATTCATGCAAGCGGAAACATACATACGAGTACCAAGCCTACATGGAAGTTCAAAATAAAGCATGAAAAAAGGAGAGACCAAGTTAAAAAAAAAAAGAGAGAATGTCCTACTCTAATGGAAAAGGTCGCCAAACACAGGATCAATGGCACAAGGGTTAGTGAAGCAAAGAACGAAATTCTCCATCTCCCTCTCTGCTCTCTCCAGTACATCAAAGCGACGATTCTCGCGAGAGGTCGCTCCCCATCGGTTGGTGCCATGCTCGTCCGCGAAAGCAAACATAATGGCTCGCCGGGCCCTTATCTCGCTCAACAGACGAATTGAGCAGGCCTTCAAGGCCTGGGTAATCAGGCACGCTTCATGAAAGCCCTCGAGCTTTTCTTCCGCCGCATCAAGCATTGCCAGGGTCATCTCCGCTGGGTGAGGAGGAATGTCGGCAAGCACGATCGTGAGAATCATCCGGAGCCAGAAGGAACCCATCGGGAGGGGAGATCCCCTACGGATCGAGAGTTCATGCACGGCTGAGTCGCATTCGTCGTCAGTAAGGAGTGGATCCACTAGCCGAGCGGCAAAGCGGGGGATCATCTCCTCGATGGGCACTTCCCATGGCTGCCGACGAGCGTGTGGACGGTTGCAGGCCATAACGCTCAGATACTCCTCAAATTAAATCACGTCGATATGGGAATGAATTTCTCTGTGAGGAGAAAATAGGCTATGGCCTCAAGAATATAAAGAGGTGCATTAAGTGCCATGCGCGAAAAATCTTGCATGCGAAAGATGTTTCCAAGGCCCAAAAAGGAAAGGCATCGAAAATCAAGGAGAAATAACTATTTCCAAGGCTCTTTTTATGCATCTGATACTGCGCGCTAAAAATGCGGCATGGAAAATTTTGTGAACAGTCCCATCAAATGGTCCCACGTGCGGAACGTGTGAGACCCAAATTTGACGTGCACTAGAAAATAGAATAGCACCATGCATATTAAAGGCATCAGCAACAACAATAGTGAAATGATAAAATTCTAGGAAAAGGCGTGCAAACATGGGAGAACATAATAAAACTCGCCGCTCATACTTCAAGAGATTCATACAAAATATAGAGGACACATTTACAATGGAAACACTTCAGATGCGGGGCATGGGTTGAGAAACTCAAAATTAACTTTATTCAAAACCTTCCAAACGTTGCGAACCTCCCGAGTATGCTTTCGCTCACGGTCACAAGCATCGGGATCCCCGCGGATGTCCTCTACCCTCCGATAGGCGCCCAGTATGGCTGATTGTTGAAAAAGCTGATGAAGGAGATCAATGAGATCATCCCGCCTCCTCTTTGAGATCAAGCCCATAAGGTATACCGAATGCACCTTATCCTCGGCAGCGTCTAAGTCCCCGAGTGGTATGCCGGCGCAAAAGAGAGGAAGGGCCTCCCGGATCGCCAGCACGATCAGCCTCAGAAGAGAAGAGCGACGGGGAAGTAGTCGATGGTTGTACTCATCAAAGCGGCTCATGATCTCGGCGCACTGAGCATCGGTGAACTCCTGGTTCTGACTGCGGCCCAGCGCACGAATGTTCCCATAGGAAATGATCTCGTCAAGACGATACAGATGGGCGTCCATGATACCTAAAATAAAAGTCACTAGCATCATTACAAAATCCCCAGCGCATTAATTGCAGAAGAACAGCCTCGGGCCAAGAGACCCAAGGAGCCTCTGTGTGAAGAGATTGAGTTCTTCACAAGAATTAACTTCCTTATTAAAAAAAAAAGGGGGGGAATTAAATTCCCAGAAATAATTTTGATGGAATCAAAGTCCATGGAGTTGAAACGTTGTCATCATCTCCCCAAAGGCCACCTAAACCCTAGGAGATCTACAGTTCGAAGGCTCCCTGTTTTTATGGAGAAACGTGAAGAAAAATGGGTTCTTTGCGAAACCCTTAATATAGATTTGAAATCCAAAGAGTTCTTTTAAAGACGAAGGCTCTTTGGCCGTTCAACATTCTTACCTGAGGGAAAGGATCCGTCAACAGAGTTAAACTCTGGGAAATGATCAAGACAGAGAACTAAGCTCTGAAAGTGAGAATTAAATTCTCAAAGGGGAAATTCTCAGAAGAAGAAGATGAATGAGCAAAGTGAAGGCTCCTATGAAGAGACAGCAGTATTTATAGAAAACAATGGAAACGTTTCATCTCCCCAGTTCCCTAAAGGAATCCAACGGTCGCGAGAGGTGACAGCGTTGCACTCACGTGCTGACACGTGAGAACAACGCTGTGGGGGCATTTGTTTCCTGATTTAAAATCAGGAAAGCTTCTGGGAAAAGCTTCAAAAAGGGGCCACGTGCTTACACGTGACCTATAGAGTGCAGAAAAGGCGCACTTTGATTCGCTGATCAAGTCAAGGAAAAGAGCTTCAGAAGAGGTCACGTGCTCCCACGTGACCAGGGTCACGTGTCGACACGTGACGTTCAAAGCAGCAAACTCGCTCTCCAATTGAACCAGAGAAAGAAGTGCCAGACAGGGGTCACGTGCTCATACGTGACCAGGGGTCACGTGGTAGCACGTGATGGCTAAAACAGCAACCGGAAGATAGCGCAGAAAGAAAGAGGATTCTTCATTCCAAAGAGGGTCACGTGTCTGCACGTGACCATGGGTCACGTGGTCACACGTGACCGGCTTTCAAAGCCCATTTTTGACGACAGAATTAAATTCTGAAGGAAATTCGAATCTTTCTAAAGGAAAGTAATTATTTGGGACCAATCAAATTAAAGATTCAGAGATGATTAAATATCATCTATCTATGGAAAATCTCGGGTTTGGAAAGATTTCCCCCTTAAATCTAACCAAAATAACAAAGGAGAATCTCTGGATTTAAGATCCAATGGTGAATAAAATTCACCTAATAATCCAAAGGCCTAAAATGAATGATGGATGCAAATCAAATCTCTCAATGAAGATTCGTCAAAAACTGATTGATGCGGCTGCCTCTCCTATAAATAGGAGCCAAGAGACACAAAACATACATACGCAGAGAAGAAAAGAGAAAAGGAGAAGAGCTTTGATACTTGAAAAAGACTCAGATCTTCTGCAAAAAACCTAGGTAAGAAAGGGAAAGGCGTTTGAAAGAAGGAGAATTTAATTCTCAACAGAGTTTAACTCTGATAATATAAAAACAGAAGAACATATTTCTTCTCTCTTTGATAGAGGATCTGCAAAGTGCACATCTCCCCTTAAGGTTGAGAATTTAATTCTCAATGGGTCGAGATCCTGCCATGCAGATCCAAAACATAGAGAAGGAATGCAAGCTTTGGCAAGTGTGGCTCATAGATGGTCCATCTTAACCTCTTTGTAGGGCAGTGATGGCTTAGGAGACAGGGTTAGGATCTGCCACGTAAGACTTTTTAACTTTATGAGCCGTGAGGGTCTCATAAAGACTTTTCTCCCTACGAGTCGAGAGCATCCCGCATGTGTATTTTCTCCTTAGGGGTCGTGAGGACTCCTAAGTGTGTTTTCTCTTGAAAGTCGTAAGGATCTCACAAGATAATTTTTCCCGCTTACAAGTCGGGAGGAATTGTAAGTGGTTGTTTCCGCTTTGTCGATATTCGACTTCGGAGAGTATGACCCGTGAATAGTATGCAAGAGTCCTCTTGGACTGACTTGCAGGGCCCCAGTGCTTAGGAAACAGGTTTTTTTTTATCCCCATTGCCTAAGGCTTTTCCCTACGAGTCGAGACGAATCGAGCATTTCTTGCAAGGATATCCTAACGTCACAGTTGACCTCTGCTCTTTTCGAAAAAGGTCCGTTAGGGTCTGTGGTACTAGGGTTTTGTCCGTCGTACCGCCGCGTTGGCTGATGTATTTCTCGATAGGCAATCTTGCTGTTCGAGTAGCCTTGCGACTGTCGTATCTCTGATCCCTTCGGGGGCTGGACAAGACGTCTTCAAGCAATCTTCCTAGGCAGTTTGACCGTCAGAAGAGCAAGCGTTAGGAATTTTGCCATGCCGCTTTTTACTTGAGGTTAGGCTCATTTTGGAGAGCCCCGATGAGTTATAACCACTCCGCGCTGGTGTGGGATGATCTCCGATAGTCTTTCAGGTTTTATATGAGTTGCCGTCAAGACCCTGAAGCTAGGAATTTAGTCTTTGCTTCGTTTGCTGGCACTGCGTCTGCTGTATCGAGACGAATGTCGCGGTTGTCTCTAGGTCATTGGTGAACCGTCGAGGTTTGGAACTAGGGATTTTGCCGTGGCTCCGTTGTCTGATTGTCGCGTCTGAATCCTGCTGGAAGAAGAACGCTGTGGTGACATCTCGTCTGCTGTGTCGAGACGAACGTCGAGGTGGTGACCATTCCACGCTGGTGTAGGATGATCTCCGATGGTCTTTCAGGTTTTATATGAGTTACCTTCAAGACCCTGAAACTAGGAATTTGGCCTTCGCTTCGTTTGCTTTGGCGCGTCCGAAACCTGTTGGAGGAAGAACGCTGTGGTGACATCGCGTCTATTGTATCGAGACGAACGCCGAGGTGGTGACCATTCCGTGCTGATGTGGGATGATTTTCGATAGTCTTTCAGGTTTTATATGAGTTGCCTTCAAGACCCTGAAGCTAGGAATTTGGCCTTCGCTTCGTTTTCTTTGGCGTGTCTGAATCCTGTTGGAGGAAGGGCGCTGTAGTGACATCTCGTCTGCTGTATCGAGACGAACGTCGAGGTGGTGACCGCTCCGCGCTGAGGTGGGATGATCTTTGATAGTATTTCAGGTTTTATATGAGTTACCGTCAAGACCCTTGTTTCCTGATTTAAAATCAGGAAAGCTTCTGGGAAAAGCTTCAAAAAGGGGCCACGTGCTTACACGTGACCTATAGAGTGCAGAAAAGGCGCACTTTGATTCGCTGATCAAGTCAAGGAAAAGAGCTTCAGAAGAGGTCACGTGCTCCCACGTGACCAGGGTCACGTGTCGACACGTGACGTTCAAAGCAGCAAACTCGCTCTCCAATTGAACCAGAGAAAGAAGTGCCAGACAGGGGTCACGTGCTCACACGTGACCAGGGGTCACGTGGTAGCACGTGATGGCTAAAACAGCAACCGGAAGATAGCGCAGAAAGAAAGAGGATTCTTCATTCCAAAGAGGGTCACGTGTCTGCACGTGACCATGGGTCACGTGGTCACACGTGACCGGCTTTCAAAGCCCATTTTTGACGACAGAATTAAATTCTGAAGGAAATTCGAATCTTTCCAAAGGAAAGTAATTATTTGGGACCAATCAAATTAAAGATTCAGAGATGATTAAATATCATCTATCTATGGAAAATCTCGGGTTTGGAAAGATTTCCCCCTTAAATCTAACCAAAATAACAAAGGAGAATCTCTGGATTTAAGATCCAATGGTGAATAAAATTCACCTAATAATCCAAAGGCCCAAAATGAATGATGGATGCAAATCAAATCTCTCAATGAAGATTCGTCAAAAACTGATTGATGCGGCTGCCTCTCCTATAAATAGGAGCCAAGAGACACAAAACATACATACGCAGAGAAGAAAAGAGAAAAGGAGAAGAGCTTTGATACTTGAAAAAGACTCAGATCTTCTGCAAAAAACCTAGGTAAGAAAGGGAAAGGCGTTTGAAAGAAGGAGAATTTAATTCTCAACAGAGTTTAACTCTGATAATATAAAAACAGAAGAACATATTTCTTCTCTCTTTGATAGAGGATCTGCAAAGTGCACATCTCTCCTTAAGGTTGAGAATTTAATTCTCAATGGGTCGAGATCCTGCCATGCAGATCCAAAACATAGAGAAGGAATGCAAGCATGAGAATTTAACTCTCATAGAACTATAGGAATTTAATTCCTCCAAAATAAAGTTAGGGTTCGACCCTGTATCATGGGAATTTAATTCCTTCAAAACAAAAAGAAACAGGGTTGAACCCTAATTAAGAACATAGTTCTGTCGAAACAGTGGGAATTTAATTCTTTTAATCATAATTCTCAGAAAAGGGGAGTTTAATTCCCTAAAAGCTTTTGTTAGGGTTTAACCCTATTCGGTTCTTCGCATAAACAAGGAATTTAATTCCCACAGAAAACTCAGATTTAAACTCTATTCCAGAATATAGGCCCTCGAAAGAAAATAGGAATTTAATTCCTCTGAAATTAAAAGTTTCTGGAATTTAATTCCTGAAAAAGGAGTAATAAATCCTCTAAAAACAACACTAAGGCAGGGTCACGTGTCACCACGTGACCCCCCCAAAAGCCCTACAGAAAGCCCCTTTGAGGCAGCACCCCACGTGACCCACGTGACTTTCAGCAGAAGCCTTAACACATAGGCATTTGAATGCCCGTCACGTGCTGACACGTGATGCTATCAAAGACGCAGTAATCTCGGCAGAATCATTGAAGGGAAGGCACTCTCACGTGGGGCCACGTGACCGTTCTTGCTGTAGTGTTTAACACTAAATTAAAACCCTCGAATCCAGTATTGAAATGCTATCGGGCCTTAGTGTTCGACATTAATTAAAGAATTTTGTTCGTAGTGTTCAACACTAATTGCTTTAATATTCGGCACTAATTTGAGATCTCCATTGCCAGTGTTCAACACTGAGCTGTTTTAGTGCTTATGATCATTCCAAGGCCTTGTTGCTGGTGTTTAACACCAATTATTCTTCTAGTGTTAAACACAAACTTGTCAAACTCATTCCCAGTGTTCAACACTGATTGCTTTGAAGTGTTTAACACTAGGCTATGGCCCAATTGGCTAAAGGGATAGAGGCAAAGCTTCTCCCTCCATGGACTCACAAGGAATCAATATTCCAGACATGAGGGGACTTAGCCCAAGCTGGCCATAAGTCCTCAATTCGTGACTAATTGGGCCAATGGGCTCATAACATAATTAATCAGTCCTGACCTCAAATTGGGCCAGGGACTGCTCAAGCCACTCCGGTTCTAGGGTACATCTCTTCACTCCTTTGATACTTGGCATTGTAATCCCTCAATGTCTTCAAAGAGGTGACGGGTCCCGACGACCACGCATGAAATGGACTGTGGGGTCCTTAAACTCATACAAATTCCTGATCACGTGGAACGTGGATAACGTCACTCTTTGACCCCACGGAAAACGTCCAGAGCGGAGCCTGGTCCTCGCTAAGCACGGCAGTGAACCCGTGTGAAGCATCCAGAGCACATACCGGACTGTGGGGTCCTTAAACCCATGGACTACGACGTCCTTAACCTTGACCGAGATGTCTTAAAACTAACAACGGACCGCAATGTCCTTAAACTACCCACGGACCGCAATGTCCTTAAACTACCCACGGACCGCAATGTCCTTAAACTACCCACGGACCGCAACGTCCTTAAATTACCCACGGACCGCAACGTCCCTAAACTAGAACAATAGAGCCCTTCATTTGCTCTTTGTCGGATCTAAACGGTCCCGTTTAAGTTGATCTTAGCCTCCAAAAATGGCTAACGTGTCCTTAAACCTTCAAACAGATTGGACTACGAATCCCCCAAATTAACTCCGGCTCGAGGGTACATCTCTGAACTCCTCTGACATCCGTCGTTGTAATCCTTCAACGTCGTCAGAGAGGTGATGGGTCCCGACGGCCATACATACGATGGACCACTACGTCCCTAAACTGGAACATTAGAGTCCAAACACTCTTTTGTCGGATCTAAACGATCTCGTTAAGTTGATCTTAGTCACAAAGTTAGACTAACGTATCCTTAACAAACGTTTGAGTTGATCTTAGCCTCAAGTATGGCTGACGTATCCTCAAACCAAACCCCCAAACCCAAATTTAAGATAATGCGGATTTGGACTAGTCCACGCCCTACGGGTGACGACATAACCCAGTCTCCGTAAACAATCCACGGGCAATAAAACAAACACCCACGACACGAAGTGACCATCTGGAGAAGGAGAAAGTTGTTACCGCAACGCGGTAGCGTAATTAACTGCAGGGGCTTGCGCCTGCAGGGAAGAGCGTCCCCACAATCAAAAACCCCTCAAATGAGGGGGAATCTGACGAAGTCTGCTACATCGGACGCATCCGTCTAAACCTTCGATACAAGGTGCCATAAATCAACTTGGCATCTTCGGAGAGGTGGACGGACAGCACCAATTAGCATCTGCTCCGAACCTCAGGCATCGGACGTCCCGACGTCCCGGCCGCCGTTCGGAGGGGAACAACCCTGAAGCTAGGAATTTGTCCTTCGCTTCATTTGCTGGCACTACGTCTGATGTATCGAGACGAATGCCGTGGTGGTGACCATTCCGTGCTGATATGGGATGATCTCCGATAGTCTTTCAGGTTTTATATGAGTTGCCTTCAAGACCCTGAAGCTAGGAATTTGGCCTTCGCTTCGTTTGCTTTGGCGTGTCCGAACCCTGTTAGAGGAAGGGCGCTGTAGTGACATCTCGTCTGCTGTATCGAGACGAATACTGAGGTAGAGCTGGGATTTTGCCGTCACTCCGCTTTGTTTAGACCATGAGGTCTTTTGTTGATGTCGCATATGCATCCTACTGAGGGAAAAAATGCTGTCGTTGGCATCTCGTCTGCTGTATCGAGACGAATGCTGAGGTGAAGCTGGGATTTTGCCGTCGCTCCGCTTTGTTTCGACCGTGAGGTCTTTTGTTAGCATTGCATCTGCATCCTGCTGGACTGCGAAGGAACGCCGTTGTTGACATCTCGTCTGCTGTATCGAGACGAATGCTGAGGTGAAGCTGGGATTTTGCCGTCGCTCCGCTTTGTTTCGACCGTGAGGTCTTTTGTTGACGTTGCATCTGCATCCTGCTGGACTGCGAAGGAACGTCGTTGTTGACATCTCATCTGCTGTAACGAGACGAATGCTGAGGTGAAGCTGGAATTTTGCCGTCGCTCCGCTTTGTTTCGACTGTGAAGTCTTTTGTTGACGTTGCATCTGCATCCTGCTGGACTATGGAGGAACGCCGTTGGTGATCTCTAAGTTGTCAATATTGACGTCGAGACCTTAAAACTAGGGATCTTCCTTTTCTTCGTTTGTTGACATTGTGTCTGCAATATTGCGACAAATGTCAAGGTTGTCTCTAGGCTGTCTATGAACCGTCGAGATTTGGCTTCGCTTTCTGGGGGAGCCTGTTGGGAAGGTATGGTTCCCTCTTTGTTTGTGCCCCTGGATTGTATACAGGGATCGATGTGATCTCACCTGTAGGGCATAAATTTCATTTCATTTTCTTTTTATTTCTTTCCGTGATGCTCTATCATTTCAGCTTTTATATCGCGAAAGTCGCGATTGCCCAATCATTTCGGCTATTTTTCGCGGTGCCCAATCATTTCGGCTATTTATTTATTTATTTTTATTTTTTTTACTCGCTATTTTTTATTGTGAGTTGCCCAACCATTTCGGCTATTTTGTATGCATATATTTTTACTTGCTGATTTTTTTTTTGCAAGTTGCCCCATCATTTCGGCTATTTCGTATGCATGTGTCCAATCATTTCGGCTATTTATTTTATTTTTACTACTTTTTATTGCGAGTTGCCCAATTATTTCGGCTATTTTGGATGTATACCTTTTACTTGCTGATTTTGTTGCAAGTTGCCCAATCATTTCGGCTATTTCATATGCATTTGCCTTGCTGCGAGCTTGGGATTTGATACCGATTTAGGCATCAGCATCGCTACAACTGGGATATTGCCAGGAGCGAATCATCATTTGCCTCTGTCGATGCCGAACAAAGGTGGCTTAGCAAACAGGGTTAAGATCCTGTCGACTAAGGCTTTTGACTTCATGAGTCGTAAGGGTCTCATAAAGGTATTTCTCCCTGCGAGTCGTGAGGATCTCGTTGGTGTGTTTTCTCCTTAGGAATCGTGGGGATTCCTAAGTGTATGTTCTCTTATAAGTCGTAAGGATCTTACAAGATTGTTTTCTCCTTATAAGTCGAGAGGACTTAAAAGGGTTGTTCACCATATGGACATATCCCTAGTCACGGGTGGGACTTGGTTAGGGAAATGTTTATTCGCGCCCGTGGATTGTATACAAGGGTCAGTATAAGCCGCTTGTAGGGCAGTATCGGAGGTTGTGGGGGTTGCTTAAGAACAGGTTCAGGTATTTGTAACTTAAGACTTTCAAATCTTATGAGCCGTGAGGGTCCCATATGAGAATTCTCCTTACGAGTCGTGAGGATCTCGCGAGTGTAATTTCTCTTTAGGAATCGTGGGGATCCCTAAGTGTGTCACTCCCTTGTGAATCATAAGGATCTCACGCAGGTGGTTTCTCTTCACAAGGTCGAGAGGACCCTGTAAGTGTCCTTTAACGAGGTTGCGCCCTTTCGGGTTTTCACAAACACTCGCCGGTAGTCCTGCTGTTTTTACTCACGGAGCCCTTTCGGGTTTTCATTCGTGCCCACTTTGCTTATGGACATACCGTTTTTATTTTTATTTTTTCTATTCCTTTTTTTTGTATCGGTTTCGGGATGCCGCAATCCATCGTAGTTTATCGACATCTCGGTCAACAGCTAGTTTTAGGACATAGTGGTCCATCGTTAGTTTAAGGACGTTTCGGTCCGTTGTTAGTTTAAGGACATTTCGGTCCGTTGTTAGTTTAAGGACATTACGGTCCGCTGTTAGTTTAAAGACATTTCGGTCCGCTTTTGCAGAAGGCCGGTCACTACTTATAGAGTTCGGGCTTAGGAAGATAGCGAGCGGACATAGTCGTCGTCATCTATCATTGACCTAGGCTGTAACTCATTAAGCGTAGTATTTATTTAGGAAGCGACCGTTTATTAGCCTGAAAGGCCTTTCACCGTGCATATCCATGAGTAGATAGGCTCCGCCCTGGTAGAACTTGTCTATGATGTACGGGCCTTCATAGTTCGGCTCGAATTTTCCCCGCTTGGCGTGATTGGGGATCATAGGTCTTTTGACCACTAGCATGAGTTCGCCTTGGCGGAATGTCCTCGGCCTGGTCAATCTTTCATATGAGCGCGTCATCTTTGCTTTATAAGCCTCCAGATTTTGTTGCGCTATGAGGCGGGTTTCATCAAGGGCATCAAGCTCTTCAAGCCGAAGGTGAGCATTTTCTTCGTCCGACAGCTCGTAGTAAATTGGCACTCGTAGAGAGGGTAACTCTATCTCGAGGGGGAGTACTGCTTCCGTACCGAATACCAACGCGTATGGCGTTGTGTTCACGGCCGTTTTGAACGTAGTTCGATACGCCCAGAGAGCTTCTTGCAGTCTCTCGTGCCAGTCCTTCTTATTTCGGGACACCGTCTTCTTCATGATCTTCGTCAAGGTCTTGTTGAAAGCCTCAGCTAGACCGTTAGCTCGGGGATTATAGACTGAGGAATATCTCCAGTCTATGTTGTGTTGCTGTGCGAAGCGGCTGATCTTGTGGCTTCTGTAGGCTGGCCCGTTATCGGAGATGATCCGTCGCGGAGTTCCAAACCGATAAATGACGTGCGTTTTGAAGAAATGGAGGATATTTTCCGTCTTCACTTCCGTCAGCGGTACTGCTTCTGCCCATTTGGAGAAATAGTCAGTTGTCGCCAAAATGAATCGATGTCCCCTGGACGACGCTGTTTCGATGGGGCCGATTACATCAGTCCCCCACATTTCGAACGGCCAGCTGGCCACTGTTGGATGTAGAGGATTTAGATGCTGATGGATAAAGTCCCCATGAATCTGGAATGAGTGGCATTGCTTCGCATATTCGAGACAGTCCTGAATCATCATGGGCCAATAGTAGCCCATCCGTTTAATCTTCAACTTCATCTTTGGGCCTGCTTGGTGAGAACCGCAGAGTCCGTCGTGAACTCCCTGAACGACTCTTTTCGCCTCTTCAGGTCCCAGACATCTCAACCACAAAGAATCAAATGACCTCTTGTACAGAGTATCGTTGACGAAGGCAAAAGACAGAGCTCGTTTCATAAGTTGATGTCTTGAGGACGCATCTTCAGGTGTTCGACGGGACTTGAAGTAGTCTATAAAGACTTCTCTCCAATCCTCGGCCTTTTCCTGATCTTTTATTTGCATAGCCATTTGCTCAGTCACTCCCTTTTCTTCGGATGATTCCGGAGATATTTCTGCTGGGGCAAGAACCCGACGACTTTGTACCACGATTCTTACGTCATCGAGGTTCTTGTCGGCCAATTCTTTAGCGAGCTTATCTAGTGCATCTGCCTTGCTATTTTCCGCACGCGGTATGCTTTCCAGCATATAGGAGAGAATTTGAGTCAACAGTTGTTGTACTCTCTCGCCATATTTCACCAGTTCGGGTTTGCACGTTTGGTAGTCGCCATTTACTTGACTGACGACCAGTTGAGAATCTCCGTATATAAGGAGGTTTTCAATTCCCATATCGATGGCGATCTCGAGGCCTGCTATCAAAGCTTCGTACTCAGCTTCATTGTTCGTCCTCGGCTCTGTCAAGGAGAAGGCGAAGCGCATTATCCCTCCTTGTGGGGTCACGAAGATGAGGCCTACCCCTGATTTGATTACAGGGGTGTTCTGTTTGCGCTTCTTCATGGAGGACGCTCCATCAAAGTAGAGCTCCCATCGGGTATCACTACCGTCGATCGCATCAAACGCATGTTCGTCTGGCAGTTCGCCATTCAAAGGGGAATCGGCACGTATCGGGTGCTCGGCGAGGAAGTCGGCGATGTCCTGGCCTTTCACTGCCTTAAGAGGCTGATAAGTTATCGAAAACTCCATTAAGAGCAAGGCCCATTTAGCGAGTCTCCCTGTCGATATGGACTTCGATATTAAATATTTAAGGGGGTCCACATTCGAAATGAGACGGACTTCATGCGCCAGCGCATAGTGCCTGAGCTTTGTTATCGCGAAGATCAGTGCCAGGCAGTGCTTTTCGATGGGAGAGTAGTTGCTTTCTGCCCCCAGGAGAACTCGATTTAAGTAATAAAGAGCTTTTTCTTTCCCTTGGTCGTTCTCTTGTGCCCATAATGCGCCTAAGGAACCTTCGAGGGCGGTTGTATAAAGAATGAGAGGCTTTCCCTTGACCGGAGCGGCCAACACTGGCGGATTCTGCAGGTATTGTTTGATTTCATTTAGTGCGCTCTGGCATTTGTAATCCCAAATGAAAGGGGTTCCCTTCTTCATCAGATGACTGTAAGGGCGGCACTTGCGTGAAAGGTTGGCTATAAATCACCGGATGTACGCGAGCTTCTCTTAGAGAGACCGCAATTGCTTGAGAGTCCTTGGCGGAGGCATTTCCATGATCACCTTGGTCTTTGACGGATCTATCTCGATACCTCGGTGTCGGATGATGAATCCTAGGAATTTACCCGAGGAAACTCCGAACGCGCACTTGAGAGGGTTCATCTTCAAGTTGTATTGTCGAAGGCGTCGAAATACGGTCTTCAGATGCTCTAAATGCCCCTCGTATGATTTGCTCTTATCCACGAGGTCGTCGATATAGCATTCGACGATTTCATGTATAAGGTCATCGAAGATCTTTGTCATGGCCCTTTGATAGCTGGCACCGGCGTTCTTTAGACCGAAGGGCATCACCTTGTAGCAGAATATACCCAAAGGGGTCCGGAAAGCGGTGTGCTTCTGGTCTTCGGGATGCATCTTTATCTGATTATATCCTGATGAGCCGTCCATGAAGGAGAAAACCTCGTGAGTGGACGTGTTATCTATCATCAGCTCGGTGACCGGTACTAGAAAATCATCCTTCGGGCAGGCTTTGTTAAGATCCCGAAAGTCTACACATATGCGCACAGTCCCATTTTTCTTCATCACCGGAACGATGTTGGCGATCCAATCGGGATACTGAACTTCCTGGATAAACCCAGAGTCAATCAGCTTCTTGACTTCGGCGTTAATGCTCATCTCAAGCTCGAGCCGTATTCTTCTCGGTGCTTGTTTGATTGGTTTAACGTCCGGGGATATCGCCAATTTATGCACAGCAATTTCTGGATCTAGTCCTGGCATTTCGGAATAGTTCCATACGAAGCAATCTTTATGCTGCATAAATACGTCTTTTAATGAAGCCACCCTTCCTTCAGACAGCAGCTCACTAACGAATGTCGGTCGCGGGTCGTTTGCCATCCCCAACTCAATTTTCTTGAGGTTATCTGCAGTGGTGTGTATTCCATCTTCCAGCTTCACCTTTGTAGCGCTCTCCATAGGTGGAGGAGATCTTTTCAGCACAGTGGTCGAAGAGTTCTTGCGGACCTTTGTGGTTCAAAGCTGTTCCCAGTTGGAACAGCAGCATCATTTTCCGACGTTGGAGTCGGCGGAGTCAGTCCAGAAGGAGAGTTTCCCCCAGCCTTCCTTACTCGGTGCCAGTGGCATATCCCTAGTAGGAGGTGTGTTGTCTCCTGAGGATTTTCAGCGGATTACACCCACAAAATCTTATAATAAAAGAGAGATGGTGAAAGTTATATAAAGATAAGAACTATAAAAGAAAGAACTTGAAAATAAGATTTTTCAACTATACCAGCTTTTCAGTTGCTATGAGCCCTATCTTAATGGTCATGAAAAAATGTTAGAAATCACATTATCCCTCAATAAAACATCGCCTTTAGTTTTCATTCCTACCTTTCTTCCAAACATTGATCATATACCCTTACGTGTGTGAACTGGACATTCCTACACTTAGAGAATTCAATTCAAGCAATCATACTCTTGTCCATCTACCTTAGTACTTTTAGATGGAATTTGCTCATACATTCTTCATGCGACCGTTAATACTTCTTGAGGTACTAACCGACCGATTACTTATGTGCTTGTTAATACGGTGTTTTTCCTCGTCTTGCACCACCTAAGGCTTAGCAGTGACTCCCAGACCAGTTGGTCTAAGGCACTAGGTGAAGAGACACCCTCGCTATATTTTTTTATTGCTGCCTTGGCGATAACAAAACCAGTGTTCATTTTTCTCACCATTTTATCTTCTATTCATTTTTTTTATACTTTAGCTTTTAGACAAGAGCATTTCAAGGTATGCTCTACTATCCCGAATTTCAAGCTGTGTGTAAGTGCGTATAGTAGGGTCTCAACGTTCAAATGTTTGGCTTCCGGAATAGGAACTATTTTTCAGGCTTATTTTTATCCTCTGATTAGTAATTTCCTTCATCTAACTAACCCTTGAGACAACAGCTCATAACTACTTATTACTAGTTTCATTTAAGAAAACTTCTAACTTTCTTGTTTTTCTTAAACTATTCCTATCTTTCAAATATAATTTTTCACTTTCTACTCTTTTATTATCATAATTTTTTGTGTGTGCAAAGTAGGACGTAAATAAGCACAAGAGCGTTGAAAAAACGATTTCTTGGGAGCTTCTTGCGATGGTACAGGAGCGCTGAAGCTCGTTGGCGGGAGCATGGTCCCGAAGAATAGCCCAGTGGTGGCTTGAGTTACCTGCTCTACTGGCATAGTGAAAAGGGAGGCCGCTTGGGGCCCGTAGGTTACTCCTCCAGATGGGACAGAGCGAGAGTTGCTGTTGCAATTAGTGTAGTTTGAAGCCATTGATTTCTTGAAGAGCTTGAATATTCTGCCCCCTGCGTCGACCTTGGTTTTTGGCATGTGCCAGTTGTTTGAGGACCGATTCCGTCGGCAAGGCTGCTGCTTGGGGAGCCTGCCTGTAGACGATAGACATCCTCTGGGCTTCCTCCATCGGCGTTGAGGCACCGAGGGTGAGAGGTGGGAGCATCGACCCAAAAAGAAGCCCGTTGATTTCTTGAAGAGCCGGATTGCAGATATTTGAGGCTGTAAGTGACCCATACTTGACTCCGTCGGATATGACAGAGCTTGAGTTGCTAGGGTGGGAGCAAATGCTATTCTTCATAGAGGCAAAATATCGTCTTCAATATCCACTCTCCTAAGGGCAACCAAAAACATACACACCGCGATTATTTGATCGCGGGAAAAACACGACACACGAAATGTGGAGTGGAAAGAGGAAAAGGTCCCACCGGGCGTGCCAGAATCTGTTCCCCTCCGAAAGACGGCGTGATATAACGTCTTGCATGAGATTCGGGGCATATGCTAATAGGTGCTATCCGTCCACCTCTCCGAAGATGCCAAGTTGATTTATGGCACCATATATCAAAGGTTTAAACGGATGCGACCGATATAGCAGACCCCTCGTTTGAGGGGGTTTTGATTGTGGGGACGCTCTTCCCTGCAGGCGCAAGCCCCTGCAGTTAATTACGCTACCGCATCGCGGTAACAACTTTCTCCTTCTCCAGATGGTCACTTCGTGTTGTGGGTGTTTGTTTTGTGTTTGGTTGCCCGTGGATTGTATACGGAGACTAATTTATGTCGTCGCCCGTAGGACGTGGATTAGTCCAAATCCGTATTTTCTTAGATTTGGGTTTGGGGGTTTGGGTTTAAGGATACGTTAGCCTCATTTGAGACTAATATAAACTTAAACGTTTGTTAAGGATACGTTAGTCACATTTCAGACTAAGATCAACTTAACCGTTTGTTAAGGATACGCTAGTCTCATTTCAGACTAAAATCAACTTAACGGGATCGTTTAGATCCAACAAAAGAGCATTTGGGCTCTATTGTTTAGTTTAAGGACATTGCGGTCGATTACCAGTTTAAGGACATGGTGGTCCATTACCAGTTTAAGGACATGGTGGTCCATTGTTAGTTTAAAGACATCCCGGTCAAGGTTAAGGACATCGTAGTCCGTGGGTTTAAAGGGACCCCACAGTCCAGGTTAAAGACATCGTAGTCTATAAAGTTTAAGGACATCGTAGTCCATGAGTTTAAGGACCCCACAGTCCGTGAAATGTGTGGTTATCGGGACCCGTCACCTCTTTGAAGACGCTGGGGAATTACAACGACAAATATCAAAAGAGTGAAGAGATGTACCCTTGAACCAAGATGGATTAAGTGATCTGTAGTCCAATTTGGAACTAAGATCAGTTAATTATATTGTGAGCACGTTGGCTCAGTTGAGTCTGAGTTGAGGACTTATGGCCAACTTGGGCTAAGTCCAATTGGATTTGAAGTGTTGGCCCTTTGTTGGACCATTAGACATTTGTCTGGGTTCAAGCCCACATTATTCATCAATGCTAAACATTTTCATCTTTGATTTTCTCAATTTTGAGATTCATTTGGAGGGGGGACTTTCGCCTCTAGAAAATTAGCCAATTTGGCTAAAAATAGTGTTAAACACTAGAAAATAACAGTGTTAAACACTGGAAATAAGATTCTGGAATTAGTGTTAAACACTAAAAGATAATCAGTGTTAAACACTAGGAATAAAGCTCACGAATTATTGTTTAAACACTAAATAGGAATGGGTCACGTGAGGGCACCCAAAGGTGGGACCAGATCTCCTTTTACCTCGTTCTGCAATTAAGTGTTAAACACTTTTTATTATTTTTGTTTTGAGCATCACGTGTTGAAACGTGATGGGGATTTATGCGCTGACTGTTAAAGCGTTTGCCAAGGGGTCACGTGGTAACACGTGAGAGCGTCCAAAGCCTTCATTTCCTTTGCTTTTTCTTTCTGCGTTTTGGGAGTCACGTGGGAGCACGTGAGGCATTGCCTCAAAGCTGTTTCCTTTTTATTTTTGGGGATCTTTTTAGGAGTCACGTGGGGACACGTTACCTAGATTTATTCCTTCTTTTCTGATCACTGCGGATTGGGGTCACGTGTCATCACGTGACCAATGTTCTTTATGTGCATGGAGATCTTTCAAGTCTCTTTATTTTAAGAATTAAATTCTCTGTAGGGTTAAACCCTAATCATGATTTTGGAGGAATTAAATTCCTGTTATGAAAGAATTAAATTCTTATGTAGGGTTAAACCCTAATTTCTTTTAGAGGAATTAAATTCCCATATATGTAAAAGAATTAAATTCTTGTATAGGGTAAAACCCTAATTTCATTTTAAGAGGAATTAAATTTCTGTGACTTTGAGAGAATTAAGTTCTCAATTAGGGTTAAACCCTAGTTTTGTCCATCTTGAAGGAATTAAATTCCTGTAACTTTGGGAGAATTAAATTCTCATATAGGGTTAAACCCTAACTTTGTTTTGGGAGAATTAAATTCTCTAAACTCAATTCCCCCTCTAAGTTTTGGATCTGCATGGCAGGATCTCAACCCGATGAGAATTAAATTCTCAACTTATGGGGAGATGTGCTCTTTGCAGATCTTCAACCAGAGGAAGAACTAAGTTCTTTTGTGCAGAAGAATTAAACTCTTAGATTTGAGAATTAAATTCTCTTTTTTGAAGTTTTGATCCCCTTTCTTTTCTTACCTAGGGTTTTTCTCTCTTGAGAATTAAATTCTCCTCTCTTTTTTCCTCTCTTGAGAATTAAATTCTCCTCTCTTTTTTTCTCTCTGTTCTTCTCTAAAAAAAAAAAGTAGATCTCCTTCTCTTTTCTTCTTGGCTCCTATTTATATGAGAAAGAAAAGAATCAATTTGTTTTGTAAATCTCTCATTGAAAGATTTGATTTGTTTTCATGATTAATACGAGCCTTTAGATTATTAAGTGAATTTTATTCACCGTTGGATTTTCAATCTAAACATATTCTGTTTGTTATTTCTGGTGAGATTTAGGGAAATCTTTCCTTGTCTAAGATCTTTCCATAAATTGGTGATTTTTAATCACCATTGAATCTTTAATCCAACGGTCCCCATAATCCTTTTCCATTTCGAAAGACTTTAGAGAAGCTTTTAGAATTTAATTCTATTAAACTGTAAGGCTTTCGAAGCCAGTCATGTGCTGACACGTGACCTTTGGTCACGTGTGAGCACGTGACCCCCAATTGAGTCTTTTTCTCAGTATTTATTTATGCTTCAATTTTAACCATCACGTGTCAACACGTGACCATTGGTCACGTATGAGCACGTGACCCCCAATTGGGTCCTTCTTCAGCCGTTTGTTTTTATTTCTGTTTTAACTATTACGTGTCAACACGTGACCATTGGTCACGTGTGAGCACGTTACCCCCAATTGGGTCCTTCTTCAGCCGTTTGTTTTTATTTCTGTTTTAACTATCACGTGTCAACACGTGACCATTGATCACGTGTGAGCACGTGATACCTCATTGAGGTAATTCCTGATTTTTTTATTCAGGAAACAGTGCATAGCATATTTGCTCATAACGTTTGATCCCGGATGAATTATGAAGCCCATAATATATCAAATCGAAGGGTTTTCTGAGATGCTTCCAATATCATCAGAATTTAGCTGTTTCTCTTTCGGGAGTTTATCAAAATACAGGTCGGAAGATACTGGTTCGCATTTTCTTAAGCGTATCGCTGCCATTTGATACCTTGGACTCTTTTGCGCAAAAATTTGGCGGGAACAATTCCAAAATGATACAACCCCTTGAGATCAATGACCAAAGCTTAAACTTGCAAGCCCACTTAAGAGATTGCAAGATCAAGTTAAGGTAGAGAGCTCAAGGGGGAAGCTAAGCAAAAAAATGATACAAAATAATCCTCATCTTCATTTAACATCCACTCAAAAGCTCTCACAACAATTTCATGGAGGAAAGAATGAAGAAGAAGAAGAAGAAGTAAACTAAAAACTAACAAAAACTGGGCATAAGAAATCCTGGCTTGGCAAGTTCTGGGCAATTTATAGGCAGGAAACAGAGAACCTAGGGCAACATTCTGACACTATATGAATTGACAAACCAGCCCCTGAAAAGTTTTCAACTGACGAGCCTATACGGCCGCGGTTCCGCGGCCTAAGCGCGTTTATGCCGCGGAACCGCGACCATAAAGAGGAGTCAGGCCTTCTATTTTTGTCGGTATCCCTGGTTTTCTGTACTCTTCAGTGTGGTATATGTTGTTTCTCAGAATCTCTTCATAATATTTCCAGAATTTCAGCAGATCAAAAGGTGATGTGATGTGGATCTTTTGCCTTGATTTTCTTAAGCTCCGCTTAGATATGTTGGATCTTGTGTTGACATTGAGCTTTGTGCATGAAAATGACAATGATTTTCCATTTTGTCCCTTAAACTGGTGTGTGGCAACATACGGATAGAGAGTGGAGACCCGTGTTTTATCTGTGGTTGGCAGTAATCCGGAATTTGTCGTGCTTTTCCATGAATTTCTCTGTTTAGAGCTGAGAACCAGTATCCTGCAATTAACTAGCAAACACGGCGCAAGAGTACCTACCGATAAGCAAACGAGCATAAGAATGGGCGGTAGTAAAAGCAATATTCTGGTGTGAACAGTCGTCCAGCTCCAACTCCTCGGTCTTCGCCAGACTGAGCCTAAACTCCGATGGGCCTGCCAAGAAGCCCATGACACCTGAAGTGGCCATCCCAAAGAAGATAGCCATCTCTGCTCCTAAAGTCGTCAAGGCGGTTTCTCCTGCCAAAGAGTCGGTCTTTACAAGACTGACTATTCCGGCTCCCGTTCCTGCTCGAAGGTCTGTCTTTGACAGATTGGATACCGCTACTCAAAAGACGTCAGTCTTCAAGAGGCTGGCACCAGCGACGCCTCATCTGGACAGGGGGAAAGACAAAGCCATCCCCATCGCCGAACCAACACCGTCCTCTCGACACGCTTGACGTCTCCACTGGCGCCAAGTAAGGAAGGCTGGGGGCATCTCCCCTTCTGGGTTAACTCTACCAGCTCCAACGGTGGAAGTTAATGCTGCTGTTCCAACCGGGAACAGCTTTGAGTTACTGAATAAGGTGCGCAGGAATTCGCCTACCGCCGTACTAAAAAGATCTCCGCCGCCGGTGGAGGCCGTCATAGAAATGAAACCGGAACAGTCCCCTCAACGACTGTCTTCTAAAGTTTATAAAATCTGGTGACAAGTCCGAGAGTCAGTGGTTGATCAAGACTATCCCCGTCGGCAAAAGAAGCTGAAGGTTCGACAGGAAGAAAACCGTCCTGTTAAGCCACAAAAGACGACCACTACTTGGGTGCCCATTACAACGGCCCCCTCCACATCGACTACTCAAAAGAAAAGGAGGCCAGAGAAAGCCCCTGTAAACGTGGCAGACTACAAAAACACCGAGCCCAAACGCCTTAAGTCTGGGGTCATGGTGGTACATATTGTTTACATGGCTTCCGGAAAAGAGGAAAGCCGCACTTCTACGGGCCACCGACCACTCACCCGATCCCTCACAAGAGCTCAGGAACAGCAGCAGCAGAAACTTCAAGAGATGCTGACTGCTATGGCCGCACTCACTGGGCCAAAAGAAAGCCTGAAGGCATCATCAGAACAGCGTCACGAACAAGAAACTGATGCTGACTTCCTTCGCAGAGTCCTCGAAAAGAAGAACAAAGAAGCCGCGGAGCAAGTGGCCAACATAAAGCGAATGGCCCTTCTCTTCCAGGACATGGTGGGCATGATGATCCAGTCGGATCCTCCAGCCGAAGATCCTCCAATAATAATTGAAGATGACAGAGGAGAAACGTCGAATCCTCTGCCAGCTCTGTCAACAGCCAAGGAGGAGACAATCTCTAAAGCTGTCCTGGATGACTATATTGCTCAGCAAATAAGAGTTCACCAGGAAAATGAAGCGGATGGGCAAATTGTTAGAATTGGGCGACCATATCCAGGCTGGTATGATTAGATAAAGTACCCGTCGGGCTACACGATCCCGAAATTCCATGTGTACAAGGGGACAGGCAATCCCCATCAACATGTCGCTCAATTCAGGGCTCTCTGTGGCAATACTGGTGGCGATGATAAGCTTTTGCTCCGCCAATTTGTCGGCAGCTTATCGGAAACGGCGTTTGAGTGGTACTCTGAACTTCTAAATGACTACGTCAAAACTTTCACAAAAATGGAGTTGCTATTCACCCAGCGATTCGCAAGTGCTAGTGAACGCACCCCAATAACGGCATTGATCAATTCCAGGGTGAAGCCGGGCGAGACGTGGGTTCAGTACGCAATTCGATGGCGGAACCCATGGTCGAAGTGCGAACAGCGCATCGAAGATGCACCAGCAGTGGGCATGTTCGTAGGCACCCTAGACCCTCATGCAACTATTTCACAGTTCATGATGTTCTTCAAACCGACCACGTTCCGGGCTCTAATCGATAAGCTGGCCCAGATGGACCAGATAGGTCATAGACCATCTCCTCCGAAGCCGAAACCGCGAAACGAAAAGGGTAAGGGGAAGGCAACCTTCGTTGCGAACACCCAACAGCAGCCCAGTGCTCCAAGACTAACGGATCAATTGGAAGAGAGACGGCGCTATTATAATGAGAAAATGAAGCGCCCTTACTCATTCCCGCGGGATAAAATGAAGAGGTTGTTCGAGCTGGCGATACGCAACATGCTTATCAATTTGCCGAATCCAAGGCGACCATCGCAACCCAGCGAAGTGAATAATCCCAATTATTGCACTTACCACCAAACGGTAAGCCATCCGATCGAATATTGCTTCGTATTTAAGGGATGGATCGAGGATCAGTACCTACAAGGCAAGTTTGCGCTGTCTGAGAAGTGGAAAGTAAACCCACCATAACCGCACATTCCCAAGAAGACGAACACACCGGGGGCAACGTGCTCTTTTGTTGAAGAAGCTTCATGGGAGGTGGCTCTTTCGGCCAAAACCAAAAGGATGTTAAATGATCTCCAAACATGCCCGGCAATCAGGTGGAAGAATCTGCTGGAACCCCAGATCATCGAAGATATGCTGAAGCCGCACCCGACTCCAAAGATCAGTGACGATAGCCAAAGCTCCCACACCCAGCCGTCGAAATCTTCGAAAAAGAAGAAGAAATCCAGAAAGCCCGTGAAGCCTGACGATAAGCGCACGGACCTGCAGAAACAGATCGACGCGCTGGAAGAGTATAACCAGAAGGTGCGGACCCCGATCACGTTGCAAGAATTCCTCGGCCACGTCCTTGAAGACGGAGATGATGGAGAAGACTCGTCGGATGAATCTGAGGACTACGTAGCAAGTTGCCATGTGATCTCTCACTCATCAATGAACGATGAAGGAGCTCCTTGCACCAAGAGACTACGGGCGGGTCCTGATCCGAAACTTCTATCGCCGTCAGACGAAATGATCGATGCCTTCCTGAGTGAAATTCATCTGAAAAGTAAAGCCGACCGGGAGCGTGAGATGGCCATATTTGAAAAGGCCAAGCGTCGGCGACTGTACGAAAGAGTCGACACACTTCCGCCGAATCAAGGGACATCTGTCGCAGATAAAAATAAGTTCAAGACGAGGAAAAGATTTGCTAAAGCCATATCAATGGGAATGAAGCTACCATCTTCCGAAGGAAACGTCCCTGGTGAAGCAGAAACACATCCTAGCTACTGCTTATATCATCGGAAGATTGCGCACCCTACCGAAGAATGCGACGCTTTTAAAAGATGGTGGCAGGGATATGTTGCTCACCGGCAACATTTTAAGCGGATGAAACGGAAAACTCGTCGGGAGCGAAGAAATACGACCGAAGAGCGTGGAAGAACTACCGGCAACTGTCGCATGGTTAACACTGGGGGATCGCAAGTTCTCACGTTCGGGAGCGACTCCGATGAAGAGGTGACTCTTGGCCCTCTCTTCAAAGAATCCACCTCGGGGAAAGAGGAAGAGCCGAAGACCTGCAAAAATATTTAGCTGCGCAATCGTACGCTGCCCGAAAAGAATCTCGGACCCGCAAACAGAAAAGATAAGGGAAAAGAGAAGGTCTCTGAAAATATCGCCCTAGATGACCAAGTCTTGAAAGTGCTGACAGCCAAGGACCCGCCAAGGAAAAATAAGATGGACTGCAACATTCTGGCGCACTTAAGGAAGTTACCCTCGCAGCTCAGCATTCTCGACGCTCTTTTACTATCAAGAGAAGCAAGGGAGTCATTGATCAAGGCGCTACAAGAGCCAGAGCAATTCCAAGCTTTCCTCGCCGAAGAGAAGATGAAAGACGAGCTGGAAGAAGTACACACAGCCGATATTACCTTCGGCGATGAAGATCTCCTCCTCGGGACGTGCGAGCACAACCGTCCCCTATATGTCTCCGGATATTGTCACGATATCAAGATAGGCAAAATCCTGGTCGACAATGGGTCTTCCGTCAATCTCCTCAACGTGTGAGTGTTGAAGGAAATATGCATGAGCGTTCAGCACCTCGCTCGTGATAAGATCACCATCTCCGGGTTCGACTCTCAGTCATCGCGAACTCTCGGGTCTGTGATACTGACATTGCGCTTTGGGTTACTTGTCACAGATATTAAATTTCACGTCATCGATGCCAAGACATGCTACAATACTTTGCTCGATCGGCCCTGGTTACACGAGTACAACATCATCCCATCGACACAACATCAGTGTATGAATACTTCAAGGATGGTCTCGAGTATACCGTGACGGGAGAGTTGAACCCATTCTCCGTGAACGAAGTCCGAAAGTACGAAGATGCAAAATACTTCTTACCAGATTTTAAGGACACAGAAAGATGTCACAAACCGGAGAACAAAGCTATCACCACTATTCCGGTCTTCGGGAGTGATACTAAGGAAGAGGAAGAGATAGTTTATTCAGGTCCACCCCAGTACAACAAGCCGGGACCGTCCGCTCCTATGTTGATCTTTGGCAGTGACTCGGAAGATGAGGTCCATGCTATATTCTCTGCTCGGCCTTCAATACAAACCATCGCTGGTGAAGATCAAAGTTTGCAAGTTGCCATGGTCCCGCCCAAACATCATAAAGAACTAGACGCGCTTGATACCTACAGTGTGGAAGAGCTGCAGATGTTCTATGTCCCTCCCAGGCGAGAATGTGAAAAGGCGATCCTATTCTACCGATCCGGGGAAACTAAAGTGGAGAAAGAAATCTGGCACGGCGCGGATTCCACACTTGACAGGCTCCAGCCCATCCGTTTGCCCAGATATTACACAGACGGGCTAAGGAGACTCTTGAGGCGCCAAGGTGTACCCCTTAAGCAAACTACGCGACAAGCACGGTTCTATAACAGAATCTAGAATGTTCCTGGAACTCAGCGGAAACTGCCCAACGGAAGAATGAAAACGACCGGACTTGGGTATGTTCAATCCAAGAAATGGGAGTTACTACGCGACTGCTACGTCATATATGACTTTGATGAAGAAGGGGATGCTCAGTGGGAAGATGCTAACCCTGAACCAGAAAGAGTTCCCGACGTGAAAATGCCCAGTCCATCGTTCGAAAAACAAATGGACAAGCTTATAAGCGAAGCGGGTCAAAAAGTTCGAGATGACCATAATCGCGAAATGGCCATCTACGAGAAAGCCAGGGCGCAACACCTTCTTCAACAGGCTGCGAAAGATGAAAGTGCCCCTTCCTGTCAACCCGTTGTACAAAAGGCACGACGTAGAGGCAGAAACAAACCAAAGAACGGAAAAGGCGTTCGACGGCGACAAAGCGGGTCCAAGAAACCACGCGATCGGGAATCGAGTAATCCAGATTCGTCTCTTATAAAGAAGATGAGTCGAGCATATTCTTTTCCTCAGAATAAAACACGGAAGATACTTGATCTTGCTATAAAACATCAAATGATTATCCTCCCGGAGTCCAAGCACCCCGAACAAGCTGGCGAAGTCTCTCATCCGGACTATTGCTCCTATCATAGAGCAATAGGGCATCCTCTCGAAGACTGCTTCACCTTCAAGAACTGGGTCGAAGACCAATATCAGCTCGGCAGGTTCGCTTTATCCAACAGCTGGAAGGTAACCCCGCCACAGACGCATGAACCCAAATCCACGAGGGTAGAACCAGATCAACATAGGTCTTGGAAGCGAGCTCGTACCTGTCGTATGATAACGCTATCAAAAGAAGAGCCCGAGGGTATGGATGACCTCCCCTGGTGCTTCGAAAACAATGATGACGAGGTGATCTCAGAGTTTCCACCGGCGCCGAAAGAGCTGGAAGATGGAATACATACTACTGTAGATGATCTCAAGAAAATCGATCTGGGGACGACAAGCGACCCGCGGCTGACATTCGTCAGTGAGTTGCTGTCTGAAGGACGGGTGGCCACATTAAAGGACGTGCTCATGCAGCATAAAGATTGCTTCGCATGGAATTATTCCGAGATGCCAGGACTAGACCCAGAGATTGCGGTTCACAAACTGGCCTTATCCCCAGATGTCAAGCCAATCAAACAAGCACCAAGAAGGATGCGGCTCGAGCTTGAGATGAGCATCAATGTCGGGGTCAAGAAGCTGATCGACTCTGGCTTCATCCAAGAGGCTCAGTATCCTGACTGGATCGCCAACATCGTCCCGGTAATGAAGAAAAATAGGACAGTGCGCATATCTGTGGACTTTCGGGATCTCAATAAAGCCTGCCCGAAAGACGACTTTCCAGTACCGGTTACTGAGCTAATGATAGACAATACGTCCATCCACGAAGTCTTCTCCTTCATGGACGGATCGTCAGGATATAATCAGATAAAGATGCATCCTGAAGACCAGAAGCACACCGCTTTCCGGACCCCTTTGGGTATATTCTGCTACAAGGTGATGCCCTTCGGTCTAAAGAACGCTGGTGCCACCTATCAGAGGGCCATGATGAAGATCTTCGATGATCTCATACATGAAATCGTCGAATGCTATATCGACGACCTCATGGTTAAAAGTAAATCATACGAGGAACATTTAGAGCATCTGAAGATCGTGTTTCAACGCCTTTGGCAATACAACTTAAAGATAAACCCTCTCAAATGCGCGTTCGGAGTTTCCTCGGGCAAGTTCTTTGGATTCATCGTCCGACACCGAGGCATCAAGATAGATCCGTCAAAAATCAAGGCAATTATGGAGATTCCCCCGCCAAGGACTCTCAAGCAATTGCGGTCTCTCCAAGGGAAGCTCGCGTATATTCGACTATTTATAGACAATCTCTCAGGCAAGTGTCGTCCTTACAGTCACCTGATGAAGAAAGGAACCCCGTTCGTCTGGGATCACAAATGCCAAAGCGCGCTGGACAAAATCAAGCAATACTTGCAGAATCTGCCAGTACTGGCCGCTCCGGTCAAGGGAAAGCCTCTCATTCTTTATACAACAGCCCTCGAAGGTTCCTTAGGCGCATTATGGGCACAAGAGAACGACCAAGGGAAAGAGAGAGCTCTCTATTATTTGAGTTGAGTTCTACTGGGGGCAGAAAGCAATTATTCTCCCATCTAAAAACATTGCCTGGCATTGATCTTCGCGATAACGAAGCTCAGGCACTATGCGTTGGCGCATGAAGTCCGTCTCATATCGAAGGTGGATCCTCTCAAGTATTTGATGTCAAAGGCCATATTGACGGGGCGACTCGCTAAATGGGCCCTACTCTGGATGGAGTTCTCAATAACCTATCAACCTCTTAAGGCAGTGAAAGGCCAGGCCATCGCCGACTACCTCGCTGAGCATCCGATACCAGCCGATTCTCCCTTGAATTGCGAACTGCCAGACGAACATGCGTTTGACACAATCGACGGAAATGATACCCGGTGGGAACTTTACTTTGATGGAGCATCTTCCATGAAGAAGCGCAAACAAAGCACCCCTATAATCAAATCAAAGGTAGGCCTCATCTTCGTAACTCCACAAGGAGGGATAATGCGCTTTGCTTTCTCCTTGACAGAGACGAGGACAAACAATGAAGCCGAGTATGAAGTTTTGATAGCAGGTCTCGAGATTGCCATTGACATGGGGATTGAAAACCTCTTCATATACGGAGATTCCCAACTGGTCGTTAGTCAAGTAAACGGCGACTATCAAACATGCAAACCAGAACTGGTGAAGTACGGAGAGAGAGTACAGCATCTGCTTACCCAAATACATTCTTATACCTTGGAAAGCATACCGCGTGCAAAAAATAGCAAAGCAGATTCATTAGCCAGGCTCGCTAAAGAATTGGCTGATGAGAATCTTGATGACGTAAGAATCGTGGTACAAAGCCGTCAGGTTCTTGCACCGGCAGAAATGTCTCCGGAGCCGTCCGATGAAAAGGGAACGAACGAGCAAACGGCTCTACAAGTAAAAGACCAAGAAAAGGTTGAAGATTGGAGAGAAGTCTTTATAAACTACTTCAAATCCCGTCGAACGCCTGAAAATGCGTCCTCAAAACATCAGCTCATGAAGCGAGCCCTATCTTTCGTCTTCGTCAATGATACCCTGTATAAGAGATCATTTGACTCTTTATGACTAAGATGCCTGGGACCTGAAGAAGCAAAAAGAGTCGTCCAAGAAACTCACGACGGACTTTGCGGTTCACACCAAGCCGGGCTGAAGATGAAGCTGAAGATCAAACGGATGGGTTATTATTGGCCCACGATGATCCAAGGCTGCCTCGAATACGCGAAGCAGTGCCACTCGTGCCAGATTCACGGAGACTTCATCCATCAGCATCCGAATCCGTTACATCCGACAGTGGCTAGCTGGCCATTCGAAATGTGGGGGACTGACATAATCGGCCCTATCGAACCAGCATCATCTAGAGGACATCGATTCATTTTGGCGACAACTGATTACTTCTCCAAATGGGCAGAAGCAGTATCGCTGAGGGAGGTAAAGACGGAGAATATCCTCCATTTCTTCAAGACGCACGTCATTTATCGGTTTGGAACTCCGAGACGGATCATCTCCGATAACGGGCCAGCCTACAGAAGCCACAAGATCAGCCGCTTCGCACAACAGCATAATCTAGACTGGAGATACTCTTCAGTCTATAATCCCCGAGCTAACGGTCTAGCCGAGGCTTTCAACAAGACCTTGACGAAGATCGTAAAGAAGACGGTGTCTCGAAATAAGAAGGACTGGCACGAGAGACTGCATGAAGCTCTCTGGGCGTACCGGACTACGTTCAAAACGGCCACAAACACAAAGCCGTACTCATTGGTGTTCGGCACAGAAGCAGAACTCCCCCTCGAGATAGAACTACCCTCTCTACGAGTGGTAGTTCATTATGAGCTAACGGACGAAGAGAACGCTCACCTTCGGCTTGAGGAGCTCGATGCCCTTGATGAAATCATGTTCATAGCGCAACAAAACCTGGAGGCTTATAAAGCAAAGATGACGCGCTCATACGAAAGATTGAGTAGGCCGAGAACATTCCGCCAAGGCGAACTCGTGCTAGTGGTCAAGAGACCTATGATCCCTGATCGCACCAAGCGGGGGAAATTCGAGCCAAACTATGAAGGCCCGTATATCATAGACAAGGTCTACCAGGGTGGAGCCTATCTACTCATGGACATGCATGGTGAAAGGCCCTTCAGGCCAATAAACGGTCGCTTCCTGAAGAAGTACTACGCCTGACGAGTCACGGCCTGGGTTAATGATAGATGACGACGACTATGTCCTCTCGCTATCTTCCTAAGCCCAAACTCTATAAGAGGCAGCCGGACAACGGACCGAAACGTCCTTAAACTAACAACGGACCGAAACGTCCTTAAACTAACGACGGACCGAAACGTCCTTAAACTAACGACGGACCACTACGTCCTAAAACTAGCCGTTGACCGAGATGTCGATAAACTACGGTGGATTGGAGCATCCCAAAGCTGATACAAAAAAAAAAGAATAAAAAAAAAGAAAAAGAAAACGGTATGTCCATAAGCAAAATGGGCACGGATGAAAACCCGAAAGGGCTCCGTGAGTAAAAAGAGCAAGGCTACCGGCGATTCTTGTGAAAATCTGAAAGGGCACAACCTCATTAGAATAAAAAAAAAAGAGAAAAAACGGTATGTCCACAAGCAAAAAGGGCATGGATGAAAACCCGAAAGGGCTCCGTGAGTAAAAACAGCAGGGCTGCCGGCGAGTTTTGTAAAAACCCGAAAGGGTGCAATCTCGTTAAAAGATACTTTCAAGGTCCTCTCGACTTTGTAAGGAGAAACCACCTGTATGAGATCCTTACGACTCACAAGGGAGCAACACACTTAGGGATCCCCACGATTCCTAAGGAGAAATTACACTTGCGAGATCCTCACGACTCGTAAGGAGAATCCTCTTATGGGACCCTCACGGCCCATAAGATTCAAAAGTCTTAAGCTACAGGGATCTGAACCTGTTCTTAAGCAGCCCCCACAACCTCCAATACTGCCCTACAAGCGGCTCAATGCTGACCCTTGTATACAATCCACGGGCACGAATAAATATTTCCCTAACGAAGTCCCATCCGTGACTAGGGATATGTCTATATGGTGAACAACCCTTGTAAGTCCTCTCGATTTATAAGGAGAAAGCCCTCTTGTAAGATCCTTACGACTTATAGGAGAACACACACTTAGGAGTCCTCACGACTCCTAAGGAGAAAACGCACCTATGAGATCCTCACGACTTGTAGGGAGAAATACCTTAATGAGACCCCTACAGCTCATGAAGTCAAAAGCCTTAGTCGACAAGATCTTAACCCTGTTTACTAAGCCACCTTTATTCGACATCGACAGAGGCAAATGATGATTCGCTCCTGGCAATATCCCAGTAGTAGCGGTGCTGATGCCGAAATCGGTGTCTAATTCCGAGCTTGCAGCTAAAAGCCAACAAGCCACACATGCATACGAAATAGCTGAAATGATGGGGCAACTTGCAGACAAAATCAGCAAGTAAAAATATATGCATGCAAAATAGCCGAAATGATTGGGCAGCTCGCAATAAAAAGCAGCGGGTAAAAATAAAAATAAAATAGCCGAAATGAAATGATTGGGCACCGCGAAAAATAGGCGAAATGATTGGGCAATCACGACCTTCGCGATATAAAAGCTGAAATGATAGAGTTCGCTGAAAGAAATAAAAAAATGGAATTTATGCCCTACATGTAATATCACATCAATCCCTGTATACAATCCAAGGGCGCAAACAAAAAAGGAATCATGCCTTTCCTCCCCAGGCTTCATCAGAAGAAGAAGCCAAATCTCAATGGTTCACAGATGGCTTGGAGATCACCTCAACATCCGTTTCATTACGACAAACACAACATCAAGCAATGTGGAACAGAGGCAACTCCCAGTTCCATGACCCAGCGGTACACAGATGACCGAGAGTCAAACCCCAACTCTGAGAAATGCGGATAAAGTCAACCCTTCCTGGTCACGTGGAACGCGGATTATGTCACTCCTGACCCCGTGGAAAACGTCCAGAGCGGATCCTGGTCCTCGCAGAGCACGGCAGTGAACCCGTGGGAAGCATTTAGAGCAAAATTCCTGGTTATGTGGAACGCGGATTATGTCACTTCTGACCCCGTAGAAAACAACCAGAGCGGAGCCTGGTCCTCGCCGAACACGGCAGTGAACCCGCGGGAAGCATCCAGAGCAAAATTCCTGGTTACGTGGAACGCAGATTATGTCACTTCTGACCTCATGGAAAACATCCAGAGCAGAGCCTGGTCCTCGCCGAACACGGCAGTGAACCCGTGGGAAGCATCCAGAGCAAAATTCCTGGCTACGTGGAACGCGGATTATGTCACTTCTGACCCCGTGGAAAACGTCCAGAGCGGATCCCGGTCCTCGCAGAGCACGGTAGTGAACCCGTGTGAAGCATCCAGAGCGGAGCCTGGTCCTCTCCGAACACGGCAGTGAACCCGTGGGAAGCATCCAGAGCAAAAGATTGGACTGTGAGGTCCTTAAACTCACGGACTATGATGTCCTTAACCTCGACCGTGATGTCTTAAAACTAACATTGGACTGTGAGGTCCTTAAAACTCATGGACTATGATGTCCTTAATCTCGACCGTGATGTCTTAAAACTAAACATCGGACTGTGAGGTCCTTAAACTCACAGACTATGATGTCCTTATCCTTGACCGTGATGTCTTAAAACTAACAACGGACTGTGGAGTCCTTAAATCCACGGACTATGATGTCCTTAACCTCGACCGTGATGTCTTAAAACTAACAACGGACTGTGGAGTCCTTAAATCCACGGACTATGATGTCCTTAACCTCGACCGCGATGTTTTTAAACTACGATGTCCTGGAAAATGTCCAAACCAGAGCCCGGTCCTCGCCGAACACGGCAGTGAACCCGTGGGAAGCATCCAGAGCAAAATTCCTGGCTACGTGGAACGCGGATCATGTCACTTCTGACCCCGTAGAAAACGTCCAGAGCGGATCCTGGTCCTCGCAGAGCACGGCAGTGAACCCGTGTGAAGCATCCAGAGCGGAGCCTGGTCCTCGCCGAACACGGCAGTAAACCCGTGGGAAGCATCCAGAGGAAAATTCCTGGCTACGTGGAACGCGGATTATGTCACTTCTGACCCCGTGAAAAACGTCCAGAGCGGATCCTGGTCCTCACAGAGCATGGCAGTGAACCCGTGTGAAGCATCCAGAGCGGAGCCTGGTCCTCGCCGAACACGACAGTGAACCCGTGAGAAGCATCCAGAGCAAAATTCCTAGCTACGTGGAACGCAGATTATGTCACTCCTGACCCCGTGGGAAACGTCCAGAGCGGATCCTAGTCCTCGCAGAGCACGGCCATGACCCCGTGTGAAGCATCCAGAGCAGAGCCTGGTCCTCGCCGAACACGGCAGTGAACCTGTGGAAAGCATCCAGAGCAAAAAATCGGTCTGTGGGGTCCTTAAACCCATGGACTATGATGTCCTTAACCTCGACCGTGATGTCTTAAAACTAACATTGGACTGTGGGGTCCTTAAACCCATGGACTATGATGTCCTTAACCTCGACCGTGATGTCTTAAAACTAACAACGGACTGTGGAGTCCATAAATCCACGGACTATGATGTCCTTAACCTCGACCGTGATGTCTTTAAACTACGAAATCTTGGAAAACGTCCAGAGCGGAGTCTGGTCCTTGCAGAACACGACAGTGAACCCGTGGGAAGCATCCAGAGCAGCCCCTGACTCCGTAAAATGCGGATAAGGGCAACTTCACCCATCTCTTACGAGTCCTCATGACTCGTAAGGGAGTAAATTCTCTTGTGAGATCCTTACGACTTTCAAGAGAAAACACACTTAGGAATCCTCACGATTCTTAAGGAGAAATTACACCTACGGGATCCTCTCGACCGGTAGGGAGAAAATTCTTTATGAGACCCTCACGGCTCATAAAGTTGAAAAGTCTTAGGTGGAAGATCCTAACCCTGTTTTCTAAGCCATCACCACCTTACAAAGAGCACAAGATTGACAGCTATATACTATCTACGGACCGCACTTGCTAAAGTCACATGGAAAACAACACAGCAAGAAAGAAGAGAGCAGAGAGATGACACAAGACATTACAAAGAACGTGTATCTTTTATTCATGAATTCGATTGGGTACAAAATACATCATATCAAAGAATAAAAGAACAAATACATTTTATTCAAAATTACAAATGGTACAAAAATTTTATTGAGAGGAAAGCGCTTTCAATAATCCAATCAGCCGCTCGCGCACTTCCCTCAGCCCCTCTTCCTGATCAGCTGTCGCAGCCAACTCTGCTTCGACCTGGGCTCGCTGCTGCAAGTAAGACGAGAGTTGTTCCTCGACGACCCGCTGAGCTGCTTCACAATCTTGTGCATCCCGCTCGACGACGTCGAGCTTCTGCCTTAATGTTAACCCATCAGAGATACATCGCAGAAGGCCTTCGAAGTTAACTTTCAACTGGGCAGCATTCGCATCGACCTCAGCATGCAGTCGAGCAGACTCGCTTGAAGTTTCTTTACATTCCCTCTGCTTTAAAGCCACTTCTTGTTCAAGGTGGCGGAAGTAAGAAGTGCTCCGCTCGATCCATGCAGCCCGTTGAGTGCTCATAGCCAGAATCTCAAGTGCAGGACGCCTAAGCTCAAGCCCATGCAAGCAAGCCTCGATTTCCCTGCAGCGATTAACCCAAGACTCAACGACGCCCTCACCATGAAAGTTCATGAGCGTCACCAGCATAGGGTTAACCTCTGCGGCAAAATCCGCAGCAGATGTGGGAGTCTCCGCGTCAAACTCCTCGATATATTCGCTCAGCATGCGTAGACTAGTCACAGCACCTTTGGATGATGGACGCCTGGAGAAAGGCCCTGTCGGCATTATAATGCGAGACTCGAACGGGGCTGGAGTCAATGTAATTGCTTCAAAATAGATCATAATCAGATGTCGGCTCAGGAAATAAAGAAAATACCCAAAAAGTAGAGTCTACTATACCGGCTGCAGTAGGGGGCAGAGCTGGGAGTACTGGTGGCGCAGCGACGGCCTCGTCCCCTCCTTCAATTCGTAAGGCTACAAGCAAGATGAAGAAGAGTTAGCAACAATGCGACTGCCCGTTAAAGAAAAGGACGTCATTTAGAGAAAATACTCACCGATACCGGCAAGTGGACTAATCTCTGACAAGAAGGAGAAGTGTGCAGCACTTGATACAGGTGGTCAAAAAGGACTCCTGCAAGGACGCGATATTGCAACGTCAGTACATAGGTTATTGATCGCACGCTTTTGGCGTGTCGGAGTTCAAAGTTCTAAAGTTATAACCGCGATCAAGACGGTGTCGCTTTGCAGCTAGCCGGTTGAGCACGGGTCGATCCACGGGGAGATGGTTGTATGTCCGTTCGAGTTTTAGACGAGTCAATAAAGAATGTGTATATGTTTGTTCAATTCTATCCTAAGTGTTATATGCAAGTATAAAGTTGTTAAGAAAAAGATACGAAAGTGTAAGCTAAAGAAATCCGCACTCAAAACCTTTGAGCCGAGTCTTGACCAATTGAAGCTAGAGCAATCGGCAACAACGTGGATTAGGGTACTTAAGCACGGTATTCGTGGAATTCGGCTTATTGACCCTTGTCCGTCCGTTCTTGTCTCTTACTTTCGCCTCCGGCCAAACCGAACGCAACCGGTCGCGGTTAGGAATCACCGTTACCTTGGTAGGGTAGGGTGCCTAACGGAGCGCTTGTGTAACGTTTGGGCGGAGTTCAAAGGAAAATAACGGGAAAAGGAAATGAGGAATGAAACCTTAACTTACAATATTGTATTTATTCTTAACAACAACAATTACAACCATTCACAAAACGAACCAAAAACAGCAAAAGAAAAGATAAACAAAGAAAAGAAAAGATTACAAGCAAGTAATTAAAAGTGCATGAAAGTAAAGCAAGTATTAAAGTGCAAGAAAGTAAATGAGCAAGAAATGAAACTAGGAACCATAGAACCCAAAACAAGACATGGGTTCAATAACCAAATCTTAAACTTGCAAGCTCAATTAAGAGGTTGCAAGATCAAGAAAAGGCAAAGAACTCATGGAGAATGAAGCACAAAAGAGAGAACATTATTGATTCCGAAATGATACAACCCCTTGAGATCAATGACCAAAGCTTAAACGTGCAAGCTCACTTAAGAGGTTGCAAGATCAAGTTAAGGTAGAGAGCTCAAGGGGGGAAGCTAAGTAAAAAGAATGATACAAAATAACCCTCATCTTCATTTAACATCCACTCAAAAGCTCTCACAACAATTTAATGGAGGAAAGATGAAGAAGAGGTAAACTAAAAACTAACAAAAAAGAGGGCATGAAAAGAACATCCATGGCTTGGCAAGTTCTGGGATATTTATAGGCAGCGTGCTGAAACCCTAGGGCTAAATTCTGACCCAAAATGAAGTTCCCAAACTACCCCTGAAAAATAATCAATTGCGGGGCACACATGGCCGCGGATCCACGGCCTAAGAATGCTTATGCCGCGGAACCGCGGCCATAAAGAGGAATTGGGTCATTTGCTTTGGTGGGGTTTCCTGGTTTTCAGTACTCTTCAGTGTGGTATATGTTGTTTCTCAGAAGCTCTTCACATTTCTTCTAGAATTTCAGTAGATCAAAAGGTGATGTGATGTGGATCTTTTGCCATAATTTCCTTGAGCTCCGCGTAGATATGTTGGATCTTGTGTTGACATTGAGCTTTATGCATGAAAATGACATTGATTTGCCATTTTGTCCCTTAAACTGGTGTATGGCAACATACGGATAGAGAGCGGAGACCCGTGTTTTATCTGTGGTTGGCAGTAATCCGGAATTTGTCGTGCTTTTTCATAAATTTCTCTGTTTAGAGCTGAGAACCAGTATCCTGCAATTAACTAGCAAACACGGCGCAAGAGTACCTACCGATAAGCAAACGAGCATAAGAATAGGCGGTAGTAAAAGCAATATTCTGGTGTGAACAAATACCCCCAAACTTAACTTTTGCTCGTCCCGAGCAAAACCAATTATTCACAAAAAAGTCCTAACCTCACTTTCGCGGGGAACGCGATTTTCTATGACGAACAGTTATACAGCTTAAAAATGAGACTGATGAGTCACGAATCCGCACCTTCCAACATCTGAGATGGTATGAGAGAGAGTAGAGGAGATGCCGCCGTCAAAGCAGCAACTGGTGATGTTTCCTTGGGTGGCACGACATCAGCACTAGCCGCACCTACATTAGAAAAAAGATAAACCCTGTCAGGAAAGGTTGCAGAATAAAAAGAAGGGCGGTAACCTAAAATTTACCTGATGAGTCGCCAGCCGGAGCCGTGATGAGGGCGTCACTTGATACAACAACGGCGTCTCCCTCCTCCATAGGGGTGGTCTCACCTCCCGTCGCCTCGTCCCCTGACTCCACGGGAGCCGTTGTCATGCTTGCGATGCCGGGAAACGACAAAGAACCGTAGACAGGGAGAGCGATGATCGGAGCGGTGCCCGACTCTTGAGAAAGAGCGGCCATCTCGGGCCCAACAATTGTACCCGTTTCGCTCGCCGCCACCTCAGGCTCGGCAGTGGTGGCTATCTCGGGCATAGCGATTGCGACTATCTCGTCAGCCACTACCTCGGGCCCAGCAATTGCGGCCACATCGCCTACCGCCGCCCCGAGTTCGGGAATAGCAGCCACCTCCTCCACCGCTCCCTTAGGCTCAGCGGTCGCTGCCACCTCTTCAGGAAGACTCGGCTCTGCAAAGATAAGATATATTAGAAATGATAGCTTAAAACTTTGACAACAGAGCCTCAAGGCGCATTACCTGGAATTGAGTTACCGTTGGCTTCCCGAGCCGCACGTGTCGTCCGTCTGTGAGCAGTAGACAAGGCAACCGGAGACTCCTCTGAAGGAGTAGCAGCAAGGGTAACGACGCTTGAACCTGCTCCCGCAACTAAAGCAGCACTACGCTCCCTTGTTGTGCGCCTCCGGCGCTTCCTTTCCTCCCGAGCCGTCAAAACGGACCTTTTAGAAGCCTCCTTTAACGGGATGTCATCATCCACATCGAGGGGTACCTCTAGAGCCATCAAGGCTTCCGTCATCGGTTTTTTGAGTAGGGCCTCTCGCGGCAGTGCCGAAGAGGCCGGGGCTTCGGTAGCTAGCCCGGGGAGAATTTCCGCATCAGGTTGCGGGATAAGCATTGTGATCCCTGCGATAAGACAAAGAAAGGGTCAGATTACTCATAAGAAATGGAAGCAGAAATATGGCGAACCGAAATGTACCAAGGCCTAAGGATGCTCGAAGTCGCTCCTCTTCCTCAAAAGTCTTGAGAGAAGCAGCGAGAGCTTCTTCGGTAGAAATGCCTATTAAAGAAGGAAAAGCGTTAGTCAAAAAACAATGATAGAAAAATGCAACGGCCAAAAAAAATGCATCTAATAATTACCTGATCACGCGAGGTTAGCCAACGCTTCTTCGCGTCTTGCCAATCGCTCGGAAGTTGCAATGGCAGCCGCCAGATCAGTATCATCTGGCGGCATGAATAAGCCCTCATTTGTCCCATACTCGCTCAAGCCCTCACTATAGGGAGCATGAGGCTCCTGGCCAAGTACCACGTCAAGAGAAAAGAGCGACTTTTCTTCTTCTGAGAGCGAGCTCCGGTCGCAGCCAACACCAGCTTGCGCTTAGTGGCCACCTTGGGACGGCGAGTCCCGATATCCGAGCTCACGCCAGATTCGGGTGAAGCTATGTTTACCATCTCCACGGGAGCACAGGGCACCGATGGCACGTCCATAGGATCACGGGGCAATCCACGCATGGGGCTCAGCACACGTGGAGGCTCAACTGCAGCAGCCTCTCTTAGCGGAGGAAGGACAGCGATTCGTCGCTTCAAAGGGATGTTGCGATCGCTGGCAGGGGGCGCACTCTTGCGATCGAGCAGCAACCGCCTCTCTTCCCTGATGACAGCACCCATCACGTGCTGATACCAGGCCCCGTATACGTTAACGGCCCTCGGGACGCAACTTGGCTTGCTAATGAAGAAGTGGGAGCCCGTATACAAGCGCATAAAGTGATGCAGCGCACCCCGTATTCCCTCTCTGGTGGCAGCAGATTTTTCCAAAAACGCCTCCAGTGGGACCCCCTGGTTATAACTTAGCTGCTGGGCAAAATGATGGGGGTTGTATCTCATGAAAAGCGCCGCATCATTTTGCCTGAATACGAGAAAGCCCGGCCTAATGGAGTATAGGAGTAGAATCTCCCGGGCTTTCAACACGGAGGCCCCGTCCTTAAAGGTGTCACGCAGTGCCAGCACCGTCTTGGAAGTTTCCTGGCCAATTGTCAGGACTTTGTCCGTAAAAGACATACCGGCTCCGACCGTGCGCGGACGAAGAAGCAACCCCTAGCCTCCCGCTGAGACGGATTCACGATGGAAGCGTCAACCAGCCGCATAATTCTAGGGAATTTGAACTTCTCGAAAAATGAGGGTCTTTTATGAATACCAAATACCCCGAGCACGTGCATTTCCATCCATAAAGTAAGGTAGTGCATCGGGAAGTTGGCAGCTTGCACCCCCAGTTCGGTTGTATCCGCCGCCACGCTAAGACCATGGTACAGGTGGGCCAGCCCGGCGATCCCGATGGCCACTTGTATTCCAGCCACCATTCGATGTGCTGGGTAGAAGACAGACGGCCTCATATAGCGAGGGTGCATGAGGAGCGCGAACCAACACAGCCATAACCCTAGAAACCCGAGAAAGAAAGTCTCCTCGTCAATGCCCGGAGCGGCGATTTCTGACAGAGGAATGATCGCAGCATCAGGAAGATAAAAGCCCTTCTGATCATCTTCCAATACTGGTCGACGGTCCAAGCCGAAATCGAAGGGATCGTCAAGCTTGGAAAATTTTTCGCCCCGTTGCGATAAAATCTCCGGACGAAGAAACCGGGCAATGAAGTCCGCGAAACTGACCCCCCGGCCTCCGGATTCCAAGAAGAGGCTCTCGTACATGTTTAGCACCTTGATCAAGCTGGGAAACTGGTGCTAGATGGCATTCTCCGGCGTTAGGCCCGTTACCACTGGCTTGGTGGCGAAAACGTATTCGTCTGGAGGGAGCAGCTCCTCGTAGTGTTCCCCCCTAACTGGAAAACCGAAAATCTCAGCGAATTCTTCTAAGGAGATGGAGACTTCTCTGTCCAGTAGAAGAAATGTATGGGTTAGGATGTTCCATTGCTCCAAGAACGCCTTAATCCACCATGTCGGAGGAGCAGAATATTGGAATAGCGAGGCATAAACCGCAGGGTATAGACCGATCTTCAGCAAGTGCACCTTCTTCGCTGACAAAATATACCTGGCCCACTGCAAATACCCGGCCGAATGTCGGGGGGTCAACCCGATGTTGTAGGGTTGTCCCCAAAGGCGCGACTCGACCTGGCATATGCGCCGCCCCAAAGTATCCAAAGTCGCCGACAGCTGCATGGGTATGGCGGCAATCGAAGGTTGAAGAAGACCCTCCGAAGTCCAATTAACAACCTCCACGGCATAGTTCACCGGGGGTGCATCTGCATACGAGATCGATGAGATCGGCTCTGACGGTGTCGCACAAGAGAAGCTTCGACGACCTTTGATAATCTGGTCGTACCACCTACCCCACAGGTGAAGGTTTTTTTTATTCCGGGTCATAGTCTCTAATGAGCGCAAGAACCTCCCGGTCCACCAGTGCCTCAGGGAATCCTCCCTCTGAACGAAAAAACGGGAAAGAAAGATCGGAAGACATGTCGCCTGCGAGAAAGAACGGAATTCAATTATTAGTGTTATAATTTAATTTTAACATCCCGACGCTTGACACTTTAAAATTTGTACCAGACTGCAATGCAGTGGAAAGGGGACTAAAGGGGGACCCACAAAATCCAGATAACAATGCATCAATTAATAAGACAGCCTCATCATTGGATGAGACTGTCAATTAATGAGGAAATCCTCAAAGATTTTTCTCATTGAATGAGAAATCCCTCGGGAAAAGGAGAAAATCTCCCCTTAAGAGCAAAGCTCTGTAACAGAGTGACACTTGTCAAACTCTAGTCATGAAGGAATAAAATTCATTAAAGAGCTGGGCTCTGTAATGATGATGGAAAATCCATCAAAGATTAATTAAAATTAATTCTTGAGAATTAAAATTCCGGGATCTTCAAGATCCATGAAAAAACTCTTAAGAGTTCTTCATCAAAGATCAAAAGATCTACATATTATCAAAAGAGAAGAGCTCTGATGCATGGGATAAGTAACCCCAAGAAAAGATCTGTTCAGATCTATGGATTCTTGAGAGCAAGGCTCTGTTTATGAAACCCTAAAGGGGTTTTCTTTAGATCAAGGATCTATGGAGAGTAAGGCTCTGTTAATGGGTAAAAACCCTAATTTATTAAAATTAATTTAATTTAATTTTACCTAAGTTTAGTAGAGTTCTAACTCTTGAAAGTTCTTGAACAGAAGAGCAAGGCTCTGAAATAAAATTCTTGAGAAAAAGATGATAATCATCTGAGGACCAAAGGTCCTATTTATAAGCACTGAACCTCCTCTTCAACTTCTGATTTGATCCAAGGGCTCAGATGTTGCCACCGCTGCACTCACGTGTGCGCCACGTGAGCGCAACGGTGGGGGGCATTTATTTCCCCCAATCAGAGCAAAGCTCTGTTTTGAAATTCAAAATTCAAAAATTGAAGCAACGCTTCAGATCCCGTGCGCTGCGCACTGCGTGCCACTTGTCAAGCGCAGACGCGCTAGCGCCAGGTGCGCTGCGCTCTAGGCAGCGCACCCCCAATCAGAGCAAAGCTCTGTTTCAAAATTCAAAATTTAAAAATTAAAGCAACGCTTCAGATCCCGTGCGTTCTGCGCTGCGTGCCACGTGTCAAACAAGGGTGCGCTAGCACAGTTGCGCTGCGCTCTGCGCTGCGCTCTGCGCTGCGCGCCACGTGTCAAACACGGGTGCACTAGCGCAGTTGCGCTGCGCTGCGCGCCACGTATCGAACGTAGGTGCGCCGGCGCAAGGTGCACCGGCGCTGGGATTAAAAATTTCCCACCGTCAGATCAAAAGATCTACTAATAATAAATTATTAAATAATCAGAACTAAAATTCTATTATGGAAATATTTTTCAATCTTATTAGAACAAGAAGATTATCTTCTGTAAAACAGAAGCCTTAGGATCAAAAATCCAACGGTAGGAAATATTCCAAATCAATCAGAGAAAGATCTCTCAAAACTGATTTAACAAATCAATTGGCCCTATATAAAGGCCCTAGACTTCAAGTCTCAAGAGACAGAAAGAGAGAAAAAAAACCCTCTACAAAAGAAGAGCAAGCTCTTAGAAAAAAAGAAGATTTTTCTTCATCTTCAAAGTAAAAAAAAGAACTATGTTCTTGAATAATAGAGATGAAACCATCTCGTAAAAAGAAGAACTATCTTCTAAAAAGATCTTAGATCTAAGAAAAAGACCAAGGTCTTTAATAAAAAAAGAAAAGATCAGAAGATCTAATCATAAAAAAGATAGTGAACAAAAGATTTATTTTACTTCATTCACAAATCTTTGATCTATAAAGGCAGAGCCCTTTTATAAAAAAAAACAAGAACTTTTGTTCTTGAATCTTGAGGCAAAACCACTTTTAAGAGGAACTTAAATCTGTTCTTTGATCTTAAAATTGATCAAAAATGCGCTCTGCGCTATGGAAAAGTGCCTTGCACTCATGAATTGCGCTTTTGCGCTTCTTGGACTGGCGCTCAGCGCTAAAACCTGCCACGTGTCAATCAGAGACACAATCTGCGCTTTGCGCTTCTGAAACATCGCACTGCGCTCATGGGCTGGCGCTCAGCGCCAAGCGCGCCACGTGTCACTCACTGGTGCGCCAACAGACTAGTGCGATGCGCTCATAAATTAAAAGTGCAATGCGCTAACAAACTAGCGCTTAGCGCTAAGCGCGACACGTGTCCCCTTCGTGTGCGCTACCCGACAGAAGCGCAATGCGTTCTTTGATTGGCGCAACGCGCCTGGCGCGCCACGTGGCGCACTGTCAGAACAAACTTTGTTTCTGATGAATGCTATGCATTCCATACAAGACAAAAATGTCAGAGCCCAATGCCTAGCATTATTAAAAGGGCTGAGCCCAAATAAAGGCCTAATGGCCAGAACAAAAATAAAATGTTAAACATTTTTAGCTGGACTTAGCCCAATTCTGGCCATAAGTCCTCAACTTAAATTGAACTGAGCCCATCTTCTCTTTCAACCAATTTACATCGGTTCGAGGGTACATCTCTTTACTCCTCTGATATCTATCGTTGTAATCCTTCAACGTCGTTAGAGAGGTAACGGGTCCCGACAACCACATATTACAACGGACTGTGGAGTCCTTAAATCCATGGACTATGATGTCCTTAATCTCGATCGTGATGTCTTAAAACTAATATCGGACTGTGGGGTCCTTGAATCCACGGACGATGATGTCCTTAACCTCGACCGTGATGTCTTAAAACTAACAACGGACTGTGGGGTCCTTAAACTCATGGACTATGATATCCTTAACCTCGACTGTGATGTCTTTAAACTAACATCGGACTGTGAGATCCTTAAACTCACGGACTATGGTGTCCTCAATCTCGACCGTGATGTCTTAAAACTAATATCGGACTGTGGGGTCCTTGAATCCACGGACTATGATGTCCTTAACCTCGACCGTGATTTCCTAAAACTAACAACGGACTGTGGGGTCCTTAAACTCATGGACTATGATGTCCTTAACCTCGACCATGATGTCTTAAAACTAATATCGGACTGTGGGGTCCTTGAATCCACGGACTATGATGTCCTTAACCTCGACCGTGACGTCTTAAAACTAATATTGGACTGTGGAGTCCTTAAATCCACGGACTATGATGTCCTTAACCTCGACCGTGATGTCTTTAAACTAACATCGAACTGTGGGGTCCTTAAACCCACAGACTATGATGTCCTTAACCTGGACCGAGATGTCCTTAAACTAACAATGGACCACCATGTCCTTAAACTGGTAATCGACCGCAATGTCCCTAAACTAAACAATAGAGTTCAAATGCTCTCTTGTCGGATCTAAACGGTCCTGTTAAGTTGATCTTAGTCTAAAATTAGACTAACGTATTCTTAACAAATATTTAAGTTGATCTTAGTCTCAAATGAGGCTAACGTATCCTTAAACCTAAACCCCCCAAACCCAAATCTAAGAAAGATACGGATTTGGACTAGTCCACGCCCTATGGGCGACAACATAACTTAGTCTCCGTATACAATCCACGGGCAACCAAACACAAAACAAACACCCACGATGCGAAGTGACCATCTGGAGAAGGAGAAAGTTGTTACCGCGATGCGGTAGCGTAATTAACTGCAGGGGCTTGCGCCTGCAGGGAAGAGCGTCCCCACAATCAAAACCCCCTCAAACAAGGGGGAATCTGACGAAATTTGCTACATCGGCCGCATCCGTTTAAACCTTCGATATATGGTGCCATAAATCAACTTCGCATCTTCGGAGAGGTGGACGGATAGCACTAATTAGCATCTGCCCCGAAATTCAGGCAAGACGGACCTACGCGGTCGCGTTTGCGTCTTTCGGAGGGGAACGGTGGGCTTAGAATTAGTAGTTTCGATGTCGAGATGATGCTCACGAGTGGGGAGTTCAAAATGAGCATTCTCAGTTCTTAATATTGTAGCGGGTTTTTCTCCTCTTCTTTGAGAAAATGGATAGGGTCATTCTCTGTGAAAAAAATTGTAAAGATTATTAATTACTGTTAACTAATTAACTCTTTTTTTTAGTTCCAGGGGAGAGCAGAAGAAATTGGAAACCTAGAAATGACACTTGAAGCCGCCACGGTAATCAATAATGAGGCAGAGGAAAGTTCAACATTGAAGCCAGCTGTGATCGAACTAATCGGAGTATATAATTAGTTTTTGATATAAAGTGGATGTTAATATTTTTTTTCTTTCGCGATGTTGAGAATATACATGTGTATGCATTGAGAATTCTAGATATATAGTTGAGAAATGACGACAACGAAGACTTCGTTTAAAAAATTATGTGTTAAGTGATTCTTTCTCTAACGTTTTTCTCTTGATGCTGCTGTTATCGGAAAGCGCCCAGTATGAATATTCTTATGTGTAGAAATTTTGTTTTCTGCGCCCCGAGTTCTTATATAGATATATCTGAGGAGTTCGGCTACAACTCAAAAGAGATTATTAAACTGATAATTGACTGATGCTTGGGTGCCATGTACCAGAAAGGCATACGAATTAAAAAAAGATCGATATGATTGGTATTTTGTGCTGATGAAACGCCTTAAGAAATTTTTGTATATTCGGCTCGGTCGGTTTATTGATTCTTGCTTAGGGCTGAAAAAGATTTGGCAAAACCACCCTTTAGAACTTGGAAAAAAATTGATAAAACCATGAAACCAATCAAAATCTAGATGATCTAACACTACAAGGATCATTTAAGATCAATCAAACACAAAAATCAATGTTTAATTAAAAGAAAACCAGAAGTTTTATATGGAAAAGTAAGATTCAAAATAAAAAATACTAACCTGAGAAAGATGAAGCCTTTAAAATTAGAAATGATTGTAGAAGAAAAGGATGACTGTTCGAGTAGCCGCCGTCGTAGATCTATCGTTGTCACGCCCCGCTTCCCAAAAGACGGGAGCAGGCATGTGACGAAGTTCGCGACGTATTTATTCCAAGAATGTCATTTCCCGAAACAAATACGCTAAGCGTAAAGTAAGCAGTATAAAAAGACAAGAATGACATGATAAATGAAATCCAAACTTTATATATTTACATTCCAAACTTTACAAAGTTAAACTGATACAAGATATATGAACGAGAAATATAAAAATGAAAATACCTAAACATGTGGCATACTGAAAAGAACGTTGAAGTAAAGAACTAGTAGTCGGTCTGCTCCGAAATCTGAGAGTAATCCCCTTAACTCGGCTCGATCTTCTCGGTCCCTAGATCACCTGACGAACATTTCAAGAATAGAAAGAAAATTGGATGAAATGCCTGTCAGCGAACTTACGCTCGGTAAGTCTCCAAAAAGGATAAAATATGAATGCGGTAAAAGACAACATGTAAGTAGAATAAAACTTCTAATGTAGTTATATAAGGGTGTCAATTAAACTTAGAAACTATATGCACATAGCAAGGTATCATGGGTATGGAAAAATGTATATAAGTATGGTAATGTAACATGAGCATGACAAACAAATATAGCATGACCGTGTAGTGTAGGTATAGTGAGCATGTAACAACTATAAATGCTGAACATGAAGTGAATATCAATGTACTAAAAGTTCTTTACAAGGTAATCCAAATAATGTAAGTTTAAGTGTGAATATCAACCAATCTCAAGAGTATTCTCAAACTCAAGGGTATGGCCTTACGAGCAAGGAAACACAGGCCCAAGAGTAACGGGACTTCAATTGTCATTGAAGTATTCCAACCCTAAGAGTAGGGCCCCAGAGGCTTGGAAACACGGGCCCAAATTCGTGAATTCGTGAATACATAATTTATAGTTATGGGACTCGTGAGATTCCGTTGGATTCATACTCAAACTACCCCCAACACCCCGTGTATATTAGTCTATGATTAAAATTATTAGCTTTAATTGAATTTATGAATACAAAGGATGATGTATGATATCAAGTTTTCAAGATTGAGTTCATGTCAAGAATCATGCAGTCATGTCAAGTTCAAGTCATGTCAATTGTATTCATGGTTCGAGTCAAGTTGGATCAAGCATGAAGTATTAGTACAAGTCATATCAAGTGTTCATGTCAAGTTCAAGTATTCGTGTCAAGTATTCATGGCAAGTCATTACGTATTAATTGTTCGGGTCAAGTTCAAGTTCACGTCAAGTTCAGATTCAATTCAAGTTCGGGTTCAAGTTAAGTTTTTATGCGATTTGGTTTCCATGATTTTATAAATTATATTTAGGAAGTAGGCAAGTGATAACACTAATTGTCTCCGGCTCCCCGAGGCTCAAGAGAGAACATATCACTTAAACCCAACCGTTACCTAAATACTTTAAAGAATAGTTGTTTTACAAATCTAGGTGTTTTGTGAAAATATATCATTTTGCATTTTAAATTAGTTGTGTAAAATAGTCCTTTAAAAGCTCAAGGGGTTTTTATATAAAATACCTTGTTATAAAAATAAACCTTGAGAGCGTTTTGATATAAATATGTTAATTAGAATGTCAAGGATTTTTAATAAAAATATATTTTAGATTTTATGGTATTTTAGTGACAAAACCTAACTTTTAAAAGTTTATGGTATTTTAATGAAAAGTCTATCTTTTGTAAACATGAAGGTATTTTAATTGAAATTAAAAAAAATCATCTTAGAGTATTCTATTTAAAGTCTAATTTGTATATTTATTTTCTTTTAGTTACATATTAAATTATTTCATTAAACATTGTTTAGTTTTAGAAAATCTTATTTTCTTTTCTTTCGAGAACGATACTCCGTAAAGAGTTCGGCTCTTGCTCACTAGTCCCAATATATGTAATAATCTGCACCATCTTCAAAAGGGGTCCCCTAAAGAGAGTTGTGAGGATGTAATTGCTAATGAAAAAGCTATCGATTAAAATTTCGTATTTTGATCTTAAGGGTATTTTATTGAAATACGATTCTTTTGAGACAAACATATGATCGTGCTATGATCCCAAGTATGCGTATGGGGTAGGTTATTACTCCATGCATGATCTATATTAACATATCATAAGAACTAGAATTTTAACAAGAATAAATAACTATGGTATTTTAGCGTTAAATTCTAATTTTGTTTTAACATGTTACCAAAATTCCATTTTAAATAAAAAGAAAAATTACATGGATCAAGTGAGGCATGTGGCTAGCTAGAGTGGTAGGTGTTGGGGTCAAAAATTATACCCCAGTTGACCAAGTCAAAACCAAGGTCAACCCCAAGTCAAGTGGGCCCGAGCCCAAACCCGAGTCAAGACCGAGCATGAAAGGGGCCGGCTCCATGCCGAAAAGGAGGCAATAAATTAGTCTAAATGTAATTTTTAGAAATAAATATATGTAAAGTGAATAGAAAACCAAAATTTTATAAACCACATGGCTTATATGCAAAAAAGAAATAAGCACATAAGGCATGGGGTGACACAAGTGTCATTTGGCAAAGCCCAAGAGACTATATGTAAAGTGTGTAGCCTATAAAGACAACATAATGAAAAAATCAATGAGGATTTTTTTCTTTCTCTCAAAAATTAGGGTTCTGTGTCTCCTTCTTCTTCTTCAAGGTTGTTGGGGTCGAAAATTACGCCCTGGTTGACCAAGTCAAAGTCAAAGTCAAAGTCAACCCCAAGTAAGCGGGCCCAAACCCAGCTCAAGTGGGCCCATGCCCAAGTCGAGCCCCGCGGCCGGCCTCCCCCATGCCAAAATGAAATCATGTAATAAATAATTTAATGTAATTTTTTATGCATGAATATAAGAAAAATGGGCATAAAACCAAATTTTTGTAAAGCCCGTGGCTCATGTGCAAAAGAAATGAGCACATGATGTATGTGATGTGCAAAATGTCATTTTGTAAAACCCAATGAGTTATATGTAAACTTGTAAGCCTATATAAGGCAACATGATAATGAAATAATAAGAGAATTCATTCCCTCAAAAAGTTAAGGTTTTTATGCCTCTTTCTCCTTTCTCAAGGTTCTAAACCTTCTCTTTTTTTTGAATTAAATCAAGAGTTTCACTTTTCCTTTTCCAAAAAGAAATAGTTTTTCACCACAGAACCCTTAAAGGGGAACGCAGATCTTCCATCAAATCTCCAAAAGGAGAGATTTTTAAATCTCACACCCTTTTATCCAAGAAACAGCTAACAGGAAGAAGGAAGAAGAAGACCCATTTCCAAAAATCTCATTTTGGGGAAGATCCGAGGCTTAGGAGAGGATCCAGGGCTCAGGAGAAAAGAAAGGGGTCCCCTTTGATCATCTTCAAACATTTCTAGGAGTTCAACTCCATTTCTCAAAACCTCTGTGAGTTTAACTCCATAAATAAAATTCTTTTAGGAGTTTAACTCCATTTAAAATCTTTTGGAGTTTAACTCCACAAATCAAACTCTTTTGGGAGTTTAACTCCCCTCAAGATCCTTTCAAAAGTTTAACTTTTAATCCCGGGGCTAAGCCCATTTTTTCTACAGGAGTTTAACTTCTGATCACGTGCCGGACGCGTGAGGCACTGGCGCCCAACGCCTACACGCCTCTCACGTGGCCCGCGGACGCCCAGCGCCTATGTGCCGCGTGCGTGAGGCGCTGGTGCCCAGCGCCCACACGCCTCTCATGTGGCCTACTGGTGCCCAGCGCCCATGCACCACGTACGTGGCCCGCTGGTGCCCACGCACCACTCACGCGTCCTTAGGACGCTCCTCACCCTACTTTTTTTATACACTGCACACTCAAAACACGTTCCCCGTTAGAAAAAATTTCTAATGGGGCGCTGTCCCGCACTCCGCAAGGGGATGCTAGCCCCCTTGTCACGCCCCGCTTCCCAAAATAAGGAATACGAGGGGTTGACAATACAATAAATTAACTGGGTTCGCTGATTGTGTACAAGTACGTGTCACTTTCACTTGTCCATTCACGTTTTAACAATAACGTACTTACCATAATCAAAATACTAATATCTAATACTGGGTAATATACACAATCACTAGGTTACCAATGTATATGACATCTACCTGATATGATGAGAATGCAATAATTACGATATGAATAAATATCATCAGCCAGTGTCTTACCACTTGCATAATTTAATATAAATCATACGTGCAGAATTAAGCAAAACAATATAAAAGGGGTAAACAATATATTTAATTATCTATCCATCAAAATTAGTTCCGCGTCAATCGGGTTTCAGGTTCGCTAGTTATAGCCATTTCATTTTAAGTGTTTACTGCTGGAAATCTAATTTCAAAATTGGAAGTCCGTTTCGTGACACATTTTACTCCCAGTTGGGATCATAATTAGGCGACATTATAGTTGAACAATATTTAGGGTTATCAGTTAGGTTCCCAACTCAAATGGAGGAGCAGTAATATCCATGGCGTACTGGAAGTTATACATTGTAAAATGAAGGGGTATACGTTCTGTCCCTGTTTGGGACAGCTAAATGTTCTATTGATTTAAAATATACTTTAAATAGTAAACGACAGTAAAAATGAATGAAACCACTTTCAATGGTTAGCTAACAGATTTATCTTCGCTACGGTATAGGATTCCGCATCATGGCATTTTCATACAGCAGAGTGAAAGTATTACAAAACTAGAATCTACAGCCAGTGCTACTCTGGACTGCAGTCCAGAGTCGTACTCCGAACCAGTTCCCGTCACCTTTTTAGCATAGAAACAGATTAAAACTCTTATGGCGTTCTAGGTCGTTGAGTCAGCTTCGATATGATCCCTCGAACGCAACATTACGGTATGTAACCAATTAACAATGATTTTTACAAGGTTCAGGTACGAAAATTTCAGTTTTAACGGGTCTAAATGGGAAAGACCTATCACGTCATTAAAGTCCGTATTTTCCAGCCAAATCATAACACGGCGTTCGTTATTACTCGGGCTATCATATGTGCTTAGTTTCCATCAATTTAATGGGGGTTTTCAATTCAGGTTCTGCATCGAACACTTGCATTACACCGATTCGCACGAAAAGTATATATAGAATTTATTGGTAATTTGAATTGAAATAGGTAAAATTAGCATGAAGCAAGCATTATACTTGCCTGATGATGTGTCGACGAAGGTACGGCAGCGGTGCGATCGCGAAACGCGCACGGCATGGCAACTCGACTTGGCTCGAGCTCGGAGATGGAACTGCTGCGGCTAGGGCTTGGGTGTGAACGAGAAGGGGCCAGCGGGCATCGAGTGCAGAGGGGGTTGGCCGGCGGTGAGTCAGGGGTGGTACAGCGAGGGCTGCAAGGTGGTGGTGCTGCCGAGGGAGGTTGAGGAGCTCAGTTGTTGGGAGCCCGGGGTGCTTGGTGGAGTTGAGGCGGTGAAGGGAGGAGTTCGTAGTGGCTACGGTGGTCGCCGGCGACGGAGGAGGAGCTCGGCGGGGTGCACGGAAGAGGAGGCAGTAGGTTTCTTGAGTTGGCGTTGGGTTACTATTGCAGCCAATGGTGATAGTGGTGGTGGTTTGTGTAGATGGATTCGGGGATGCAGGCGAGGTCGAAGGTGAGGCGACAAGGTGAGGTGGCGAGGGGGTCGGCTATGGAGTCATGAGGGGGCTGGTGGTCGCGGTGGTGAGGCAGGGTGGCTCGTCGATGATGGGGTAGGAGCTCAGGGGAGGTAAAGGTGATGGGTTGTATATATGAAGGAGAGGGAGGCGAGCGGGGGAGCTCGGGCGGGTGATGGGGGAAATGGTGAAATGGTGGAGGCGGCGTGGGGCGGCGGCGATGAAGGAGGTAGTGAGGGTGAGGGGCTCGGCTTTGTGTGGGGGAGAGAGGGGAGACGAGGTTGAGGGAAGTGAGCGAGCGTGCGCGTGAGGTCATGGCCGAGGAGTGGGGACGTGGTCGCGATGAGGAGCGGGGGCGTAGGAACGAGCGCGACGTGGGGAAGAAAGAAAAGAAGCGGGAAAAGAAGAAAAGGGAGTGGGGAAGAAGGAAGCGGGTCGGGTTGGGGAAGTTGGGCTGGGGTTTCTTGGGCCAGGCCAGGAAAATAATAAAAAGAGAGATAGAGAGGGAGTGGGCTGGGCTGGGCTGAGTGTTAGGGTTAGGTAAAGATAAAATGAAAAAAGAGATTTAAGATTTAGATTAGGTGTTAAGGGTTTAGAGAAATTAGAATAAATAATTTAAAGGTTAGGGTTTATAAATATAATATAGAAATATTTAAACTTAGGAAAAATTGGGGAAACGCAATTTACAAATACGGAAAAATATAGGAACTAAAGTTTCTAAAATATACAAAAATTTCTTTATGCAAGATACCGGTTATTACACCCCTTGACCCCCAGCCTGTTATCCGGGTAGCGGGACCCCCGTAAAACTCTTCGGGCCCCCGATATATCCAAAAACCCTTCAAAACACAACATTGCACATTGAGTTCGCATGACCTGTTTGACCCGTCGATCAGAGATTCTCTCACTCCAAAGGCGAGGGGTAATTGACGGCAGCTTAGTCCGCGGCTGCCAAAGATTCGGATCCCCACAATTAATAAACTCCAGCTTACCCTAGGCAGGAGGAATCTATAATGCGCCTGACAAGCGACGTGTATTCCCATCTCAATGGGGTGACGAAAAGCACCCTACAAAGGTTCTAAACCTTCTTTCTCTTTTTGAATTAAATCAAGAGTTTCACTCTCTTTTTTTCCAAAAATAAACAGTTTTTTACCATCAAACCCTTGAAGGGGAACTCAGATCTTCCATCGGATCTCAAAAATGAGATATTTTTAAATCTCACTCCCTTTTTTCTCTAAGATCCGGTCAACAGAAGAGGAGGAAGAAGGAGACCCGTCTTCAAAAATCTCACTTTGGAAAGATCCAAGGCTCAGAAGAAGATCCAGGGCTAAAGGGGAGAAGAAAGGGTCCCCTTTGATCATCCCCAAAGATTTCTAGGAGTTTAAATCCATTCAAGATCTGTTGGAGTTGAACTCCATAAATCAAACCCTTTTTTTATAGGAGTTCAACTCTATTCAACATCTGTCGGAGTTTAACTCCATAAATAAAAAAACCCTCTTTCGGAGTTTAACTCCTATTTCCGAGGCTAAAAGCCCCCTTCTTTCCGCCGGCGTCCAAGCACCTAGCATCCACGTGCCGGGCGCGTGAGGCGCTAGCGCCCGGCGCTTAGCTCCCTAGCGTCTTTAAGATGTTCCTCACCCTACTTTTTCCCACACTATCCCACACTCAAAATACACCCCCGTTAGGAAATTTTTTCTAACGGGGCGCTGCCCCGCACCCCGTAAAGGGGCTGCTAGCCCTTTTAATCCCCAGCCAGCTATCCGGGTAGTGGGACCCCCGTAAACTCTGCGGGGCCCCCGATATATCCAAAACCCCTCAATGCACAATACACGCACACTGCATATTGAGTTCGCATGACGAGTTGACCCATCAATCGGAGGTTCCCTCGCTCCAAATACAAGGGGTAATTAATGGCAGTTTAGTCCGCGGCTGCCGAAGATTCGGATCCCCACAATCAATAAACCCCCGCCTACCCTAGACAGGGGGAATCTGTAGTACGCCTGACAAGCGACGCGTATTCCCATCTCAATGGGATGACGAAAAACACCCTACAGATTCTGGCACGCCCGGTAGGACCTTTCTCTCCTCCCATATCTCGAGTCACGTGTTCATGCAAACTCATTTAGCATATATGTCGATGTTTGTACTGAAATAATGTTTTTTCCGTGCAGCAATCAACTTTCAACGACGATGTCTTCTAAGATGAATTCAACTTCTGACGCGACCCCGATCCAGTACGTGATCAAGATCAATGCCCGCGTGGTTCTCCCTGCAAGTCTCAGCTGGCAATGGGATGAGCCATCCCGTCAATTTGGTTCCGTCATCATCTACCCTACCAGAAGCGCCCATCTGGCGGAGGTCGCGGCAAACCAAGCGGCCAAACAGACCTCAAGGGGTAGGAGGCCAAATGTTGTGGTCGCCAAAGCATCCTACCCCAAATGCAAATCTGTATTCGAACGGCTCTCTACTGTTCCGACTGGGGGCAAAGCCATCAACACCAATGGAGCTACAAAGCATCTCCAGTAAGCTCAGATGGTGCCTTTGACAATCGCCCGAGCATGCATCTTCTCTGGGCTCTCTGTCAATCGGTCTATGGCATCTTCCCGAAGAGCCGAAGTCTGCTAAGTGCTTAAAACAAAAAAGTTAAGGCAGAAGCGGCTCAGGTATCGAGCCAACAAGAGGGCCAGGACTTCAGCGAAGTGGAATCTTGTGAGGTTCTAAGAGCAGGATTACTCCGTGACGACGGCTGTGTCGGCCGTAAAAGTCAGCAATTCTTTCGAACCTCTGAAGTGGGTTCAGAAAAATGTCATGACCGCCAGAATAAAGAAGACATCGGTCTGAACAATGCTACAAAGGGATGTGTCCCAGCCCCAAAAGAGAAAGCATGACACCACCTCTTCAAGAGTCTATCAGGCGCTCTGTACCACGCGACAGCAGCGGGGCAAATCCATAAAAGAATCGCTAGCACCATTCAAGAACCCGGTCAGGCCAGCCACTTTCAGCCAATTGCCCGTTACCGAAACAGGAATGCCATGACAGCGATCCGTGAAATCAGCCACCGATAATAAAAAGATGGTTGAATATGTTATCCATACGGTCCATATAGCGGGCGCGTGTCCCTAGCGACAACCTGCACAGCAAGAGCAAGGATGGGGCCACCACATCCTAAGCCCAATCTGGCTTGAATGCGGTTGCCGCTTCCTAAGATCAGCCGTCTCCACTGGATGATGAAAACCCTCTGGATGAGGTCGATAGGCAGAAAAACTGACTTTTCGCCCCAGGACCGCAGAGCAAGAGCTTCGAAAATAGCTCAGGAGCAAAGATAAAAAGATGGCTAAGCTCTATTCAAAAATTGACGACCTAACGAACGTTGTGATGCAGCTTACGGCTCAAATTGCTCGGGCGCCTCCCAATCAAGCACAAGTCTCTACTCGTGAACCGGGTGATGACAACCCGAAGCGACCGATGCCTGTCCCTTTGGGTCCAAGATTGGGCGAGCCGCACGAAAACCGACCACATTCCGCTTCTGGGGACGCCTTGGCCCCAGATAGTGCCATCCTGCTAACACAAGATTAGATAATGGATTTGGACACTAGCAAGGTTAGAACATTAGTAGCCGAAGCCGAAGCACAGAAAGAAACTGGCAGTAGTGGGCGGCCATATCCCGCACAGTACGATCTGATCGAGTTCCCGAGCGACTATGCCATTCCTAAGTTTGGATGATTTGAAGGGATGGGAAACGCAAATCAGCATGTTGCCTACTTTAAAGCATCGTGCAGAAATACAGGGGGCAATGATGCATTCCTTCTTTGTCAGTTTGTCAACAGCCTGACCGGTGTCGCTTTCGACTGGTATGCAAGTATACAAGATGGGTCCGTCACTACTTTTTCCCAAATGGAGTCGCTGTTTCGGCAAAGATTCATGAGTGTTAGTGAAAAAATATCCATTGCTGACCTCGTGAGAACCAAGCCGGGGAAATGAAAGTAACACGGACTTTATTGCCCGATGGCGCAATCTCACTGTCAAGTGCAAACCGCTAATAGAGCAGGACCAGTCCGTCAGCCTCCTTATTTGGAACATCAGCAATTGGATAGTCTCATTCTTATGTACAGCAGGCCTCAAGACGTTTCAAGAGCTAACCAAGAAAGTCCAAATGTTGGAATACTCGAAGCAAGAATCTACCCCGGACTCTCAGAGAGACAAGACTTGGAAGAGCAAGAGGGACAACAACCGTAGAAGCGGGAATTCCAGCAATACCAATGTATTCAATACGTCCGACAATGAAGACAAGCGAAAGGCAGGTGAATCCAAGACCAACCGGTCTCGAAAGCCAGTGTTGGGAGGAGAAAGGTCTTCCCTAGAAGAGAAAAAGAACAAGGTTTACTCTTTCAGAAGGGACAAGGTCCGCAAGATATTTTAAGATGCCTTGAACAACGGTCTACAATTGCCAGAGTCGAAAAGACCCCACGAAGAAAAAATGGCTGACAATCCTCTATATTACCCGTACCACAGAGTAGTAAGCCATGCAATCGAGGATTGCTATATTTTCAAAGACTGGGTCGAGAAGCAGTACAAGACTGGGGAGATCGAGTTGTCCAAGAGTGTGTTGGTGAACAACCAAGCTGCAACCACCAACTTCATACAGACACAAGCTGAAGCCTTCTGGGAGCAGACAGCTGAACCCGCTACCCAGAGAAATGAAACTGACTCTCCACAGCCTCCATGGAGTACGCACATATCTAATAAGACGAAGAAGATGCTAAAGTTACTTTGGAAAGAGCCCAGAACAGAATGGGAAGGGCAGAAGAAGCCCACCATTCCAGCTGCCAATTCAGCTTAATCAGGCTCAAAATCTAAAAAGCTCAAGAAGAAGAAAAGTGCAGCTCGACGCGAAAAAGAGTCTGCAGGGAGATCGACCATTCAAAAATATATTGATTCCCTTGAAGACTATGAACAAAAAGAAAGAACTCCAATTCAATTGAAGGAGTTCTTTCCTATAGAAGCAGTTGAGATTCTGGAGGAGCTAGAAGAAGACTCTAATGAAGAGATCCCTATAGTGAGCTGCTACGCCATCCATCTGGGCATCGACTCTGAGGAGGAGCTCTGTTTTCCCGAAGAGGACGAGGAGCTCGCCACAAAGGCCAACCAAATCTAGCTCAGAAGCGGCAGAGCTCTACCGCCGAATCAGGGCAACGCCCTAAAAGGGAAGGAAAAACAAGTCGCTAATGAAGAAGATGGCGGAGAGTCGGCTCATGAAAATTCGAATCCTTTCTTGGTGGACTATAATGTCTTGGCTCATCTCCAAAAGCTTCCGTCTCTCCTGAGCATTTATGATGCCTTGGTACTATCTAAAGAGCTTAGAGATGTTCTCATTCACGCTCTACAAAACCCCGAGCGGTATCAGGCTCGCTTTGCGAAAATTAATATGAAGGAAGCCCAGTATGCTCTGCATGCCGCCGCCGTCACATTTAAGGACGAAGACTTGAACGGCTGAGCATAATCGGCCGCTTTACGTAACCGGGTATAGTGACGGAGATCGGATTAATCGCATATTGATTGATCCAGGATCCTCAGTGAACATCATGAACTTGCGGACTCTGAAGAGTTTGTTAATGGACGTCCGACACCTGTCAAAAGAAAGGATTGTCATTCAAGGCTTCAATCAAAATTGCCAGCAAGTTCTGGGATCCATAGCTCTGCTAATCAGGTTCGGGGACCCACAAACCGAAGCCAAGATATACGTGATCGACGCCAACACGTCTTATAAAATTCTCTTGGGGCGGCCGTGGCTCCACGATTACGGCATTGTTCCGTCAACTCTCCATCAATGCATGAAGTATACTAAAAATGGCGAAGAAAAACGCATTGACGGAGACATCCAGTCGTTCGGTATGCATGAAGTCCGATATGAAGATTCTCGGTACTTTGTGAACCCCCAAAATGCTAAGCCACAACTGACCGAGGACAGAACGGCCTCGAAACTCAAAAGTGAATCTGAGCCGGCTGTCACTTTCAAAAGTAAAACCCTACAAGTCTGTCCTTCCGTAAAACTCACCCTCGTTTTGGTAGCGATACGGACGAGTATGATATTGAAGGCCCATCTAGTAGCAAAGTCTGCCCTCATCTTGGCAACGACACGGAAGAGTTGTGGGAAGAGGACCCACCTCGCGACAGCTATGCTGATTGGGTCCTCATGCAAAAAGCGAAACTAAGAGAAACCTTCAAGATTACAGAAGGATCCCTAGCTATCATAAGGGTGCCGGAGTAGATGTGCAAAGAGCTCGATGCATTGGTAATTTCCATCGTGGACCAGCTGAAAACTTTCTACGTTCTCGGAAGGAAAAGTGGACAGAAGGGCATCCTGTTTTATGGGTCAAATCCTGTCGCGTACCCGGACGATTTGTCTGTGACATGCCTTCCATACGAGAGAGGAATAAGGGTCGTCCTCTATCCCAGATATTATGCGCCCGAGATGCGGGAATACTTTAAAAAGTGCGGGTGTCGGCTATATCAAACGGACTCCAAAGTGAAGTTTTACGAAGGGCTACGGCATCCGCCTCAGGTCCGAGCACTCATCGATGGACGAATCCCAGATAGACGGGGCATAGGTTTCATTCAACCTGACATCAAGTCATGTTACACGATCCATATCGGTGAAGCCAGCGAAGCATGAAATAATGAAGATGAGCTAACCGAGCCAAAAGAATCCCCTCAAGAGTTCGAAGATGGTGGACAAGCAACCTTCGACGAGCTAACCGGGATCGATTTGGGAATGCCTGATAATCCAAGGCCAACCTACATCAGCTCACTCTTGTCAGAGGAAATGAAAGAGCAGATAATTGCCCTGCTGCATGAGTTCACCGACTGTTTCGCATGGACATACAAAGAAATGCCTGACTTCTCCCATGAAGTGGTCGTGCATAAGCTGGCTATATCTCCTAATGCCAAGCCTGTCAAACAAGCTCCTCGAAGAATGAGAACGGGGCTGGAAGAAAAGGTCATCGAGGAAACTAAGAAACTTATCGATGCTGACTTCATCAGGGAAGAGAAGTACGCAGACTGGATCGCATGCATTGTCCCAGTAAAGAAGAAAAATGGGCAGATCCGGGTTTGTGTCAATTTTAGGGACCTTAACAAGTCATGCCCTAAAGATGATTTCCGGCTTCCAATCATGGAAATGATGGTCGATGACACCTCTAATTATGAGATATTCACCTTCATGGACGATTCGTCTGGGTACAATCAGATAAAAATGTCATCTGAGGATGAGAAGCATACAGCATTTCAAACCTCGATCGGCATATACTGTTACAAAGTGATGTCGTTCGGACTAAAGAACGCAGGTGCTATATATCAAAGGGCAATGACCAATATCTTTTATGACCTAATCCATAAAGTCGTCGAATGTTATGTTGATGATCCGGTCGTCAAGATTAAAGCCAAGGCCGATCACATCCAAGATCTTAGGACCGTTCTCACTAGACTGAGGGAATACGATCTGAAGATGAATCCTTTGAAGTGCACTTTTGGCGTGTCATCGGGAAAATTCCTGGACTTCATAGTCCGACATCGAGGGATCGAAGTTGATCCATCCAAGATAAAGGCCATCATGGAGATGCCCCCTCCGAAGAATCTGTCGCAGCTACGATCTTTTCAAGGCAAGCTTGCTTATATACGAAGGTTTATCTCAAATTTATCGGGGAGATGTAGGCCATTGTCAAAGCTCATGAAGAAAGGAGCTCCTTTTGTCTGGGATGCCGAATGTCAGGAAGCATTCGAAAGTATCAAACAGTACCTATTGCACTCTCCAATGCTTGCTGCCCCTATTCTAAATAAACCGTTGATTCTCTATACTGCCGCGCTAGACGAGTCACTCAGTGCACTCCTTGCCCAGAACAACGAGGAGGGAAAAGAGAATGCCCTTTACTATCTCAGTCGAACGTTAGTCGGGGCGGAACATAACTATTCCCCGATCGAAAAGCAATGCTGGCTCTGATATTCGTTGTGAAAAAGCTGAGGCACTATCTGCTCGCTCATCGGGTTATGTTGATTTCCAAGGTCGACCCGCTCAAATACTTAATGACCAAAGTAAGCCTAGCCGGCAGAATGGCAAGATGGGCTGTCATGCTGCTTGAGTTTGACATAATTTGACTCCTCAGAAAGCAGTAAAAGGGCAAGCCCTTGCAGACTTCCTCGCTGCTCACCCCATACCAGAAGGGACACCGCTCAATTGCGAGTTACCGGACGAACAAGTACTGCACCTCGAGAATGATGAGTCATGTTGGGAGCTCTACTTCGATGGAGCCTCATCAATGAGGAGCTCCGGCAAATCAAGCATCCCACAGATAAAAGCAGGGATACGATTGGTATTCATCACGCCATTGATAGGAACACTACGGCGTTCTTTTGCTCTCACCGAGCCTCGTACAAACAACGAGGCTAAGTATGAAGCTCTGATAGCTGATCTGGAGCTTGCCATAGAAATGGAAATCCTTCGGCTACGGGTTTACGGTGACTCCCAGCTTGTCGTCAACCAAGTAAGCGACGACTATAAGATATACAAACTTGAGTTAGCTCGATATAGAAGCCGAGTGGTAGAATTCATGAAACGGTTCACTCACATTGAACTAATGAGAGTCCATAGAGCGTTGAACGGAAAAACCGACGTACTCGCTCGCCTAGCTAAAGAGCCAGCTGATCCTGACATGGACGAAATTCTAATCACAGTCAGAAGCCGGCAACTTCTGTTTCCAGTCTCTTTGCATGAAGAAGAAATCATAGAACAAGAGAACTATCCTGCCAAAAAAGCTTCAATCATTCAAGACGAACCCGATTGAAGAGAACCCTTCATAGAGTACCTCCAATACGACAAGCTGCCCGAAGAAAAATCTGCGAGGATTCAGCTGAAGAAGAGAGCTCTCGGATATGTGTTTATAAATAATACGCTATACCGCAGATTATATGACCAACTCTTGATCAGGTGCCTATCATCGGCCGAAGCCCAAAAAGTCATGAAAGAAGTTCACTCGGGCGTCTGCGGAGCTCACCAGTCCGGCCCCAAAATGCGGCTTCAAATCAAACGGCTTGGATATTACTGGCCTGCCATGATAAAGGATTGTAAAGAGCATGCAAAGAATGCCATCTCTGCCAAATTCATGGTGACTTCATTCATAAGCATCCCAATCTTGCATTCTACGGTGGCGTTATGGCCCTTCGAAGTTTGCAGCATCGACATAGTTGGCCCGATTGATCCTCCGTCATCCAAAGGCCACCGGTTCATATTGGCCGCAATTGACTACTTCTCCAGATGGACTGAAGCTGTCCCGTTAAAAGAAGTCAAGACATAAGATATTCTAACATTTTTCCGGCATAATATTCTATACCGCTTCGGTACACCAAGAAGAATCATATCTGACAACGGGCCTTCTTACAAGAGCTTCAAAATCTCAATGTTCGCTACTCAACACAAGATAGACTGGAGATATTCCTCCATCTATAATCCAAGAGCCAATGGGCTGGCCGAAGCCTTCAATAAAACTTTGTGCAAGCTCCTAAGGAAAAATGCTTCAGCCAACAAGAGAGACTGGAATCTCAAACTTCATGAGGCATTGTGAGCATATCGTACCACGCAACGCACTCCAACTCAGTCCACTCTATACTCATTACTCTTCAGAGTGGAGACGATCCTCCCCGTCGATGTCGAAGTTCCAAGTTTAAGAATGGTCGTCCAGCATGAGTTGACGGAAGAGGAAAACGTCTTTTTCGTCTCGAAGAACTTGACGCCCTCGAAGAAAGGAGGCTCGTAGGCAACAAAATCTGGAGTTATACCGAGCCCAAATGTCACGGTCCTATAACAAGATGATTCGTCTCCGCGCTTTCAAGAAAGGCGAATTGGTGTTGGTCCTCAAAAGGCAGATCATCCCCAATCGACATGCCAAAGAAAAATTCGAACTAAACTGGGAAGAACCATACGTCATCGAGAAAGTGTTCGATGGAAGATACTACCAACTAATAAGTGCCGATGGAGAATGGCCCATGCCACCCATTAATGGTCGATATCTCAAGAAACACTATACGTGAATGCAATAAGTCGCAGACGAATTGAGCACACCGGCCCTACGGTTTGGATCATACATCCTGTAAAACCGTATACAATCCATGGGCGTAAACGGCCCTTATCTCTCCCAAGTCCTGCCGGCGAGACTACTTTTAAAATTCCCACCAGCGCGGGAAAAAAAAAGGTATATCCACAAGCAAAACGAGCACGGATGAAAACCCGAAAAGGCTCCATGAGTAAAAATAGCATGACTGCCGGCGAGTTTGTGAAAACCCGAAAGGGCGCAAACTCGTGAAAAGAAATAAAATACACTCGCAAAGTCCTTTCGACCTTGTGAGGATAAAATCCCTGCGTAAGATCTTTACGACTCACAAAGGAGCAATACACTTAGGAATCCTCATGATTCCTAAGGAGAACATACACTTGCGAGATCCTCTTGACTCGTAAGGAAAAAATACTTTTATGAGACCCTTACGGCTCATAAAATTGAAAAGTCTTAGGTGATAGAGATATAAACCTGTCTCCTAAGCCATCGCTCCTAAAGGGCAACGGCAAATGATGAGTGGCTCCTGGCATTGCTTCAATGTTAGTGGTGCTGATGCCAACCAAAAACCTAAATCCCAAGTTTTCCTAATGGTAAATGATGAGTTGCTCCTGGCATTATTCCAGTGCAGCAATGCTGATGCCGACCCAAAAACCAAATCCCAAATCTTCCCGGGGCAAATGATGAGTTGCTCCTGGCATTATTCCAGTGCAGCAATGTTGATGCCAAACAAAATCCAAAATCCAAATTCCAAGTTCCTCTCAAATTCAAAAATCCCGCTAAATAAGGCAGAAATCAAACATATCAAATCAAAATCCCACCCGGCAGCACTTCTAAGCAGGAAAGTCCCGCTGGATATGTAGGGAACTTCCAAAACAAATCAAATCAAACAAATCAACCCCAACACCGTAAGAAGCGGAGCAAGTTAACTTCAACTCCGACACCGCAGAAAGCGGAGAAAGTCAAATCAAATCCCGACACCGTAAAAAGTGGAGCAAGTCATCGACCATCCAAGTCGCAAAAATGGCAGCACCAACCGTCCAAGTCGTAAAAAGGGCAGAACCGACCGTCCATGTCACTAAAATGGCAGCACCGACCGTCCAAGTTGCAAAATGGCAGCACCGACCGTCCAAGTCGCAAAAAAGGCAGAACCGACCATCCATGTCGCAAAAATGGAAGCACCGACCTTCCAAGTCGCAAAAAGGGCAAAACTGACCGTCCAAGTCGCAAAAATGGCAGAACCGACCATCCAAGTTGCAAAAAGGGCAGAACCGACCGTCCACGTCGCAAAAATGGCAGCACCGACCATCCATGTCACAAAAAGGGCAGAACCAATCATCCACGTCGCTAAAATGGCATAACCGACCGTCCACGTCGCAAAAATGGAAGCACTGACCGTCCACGTCGCAAAAAAGGGCAGTATCAACCTCCACATCATAAAAACGAGAACCAAATCAAGTCAACCTCTACGCGAAAGAAGATCCATCAATTTCATGCACACAACCCACATATGTGGTGTGCATTTACTGATGGAGACACTTTGTTGGGATCAAAAATTACACCGCAGTTGACCAAGTCAAAACCAAGGTCAACCCCAAGTTAAGTGAGCCCGAGCCCAAGCCCGAGTTAAGACCAAGCATAAAAGGGGCCGGCTCCATGCCAAAAAGGAGGCAATAAATTAGTATAAAATATTTTTTTAGTTAAAATATCTGTGATTAGTTAAAATTATTTTTTAGTTTCTAAAATATTTATAAATCATATATATATATATATTTATATTTAACAGTTATAAAGATATTAAAATATAATATTGGTTAAATTTGAGATTTTGGATAATACAAAAAATAGTCCAAAACACATTCGGGTCGGGTCTAAAATTACAATTTGAAAATACGAATAATATACGTATCAACAAAAATCAAAATATGATATCCGGGTCATGAAAATGCATACCCCCATGAACGGATGCACGTAACGTGCACGTAGCTATCCAAACGGGTCCGTTTCACTGAACGGGACAGAACACAATTTACGGATGCCACCATAGGGTTAGAGATATGATGCAGGCCATGCTAGATATTTTTAAAATATTTTATTTGACTTTATATGTTATATTAAAAAATACAGATGCCAGATATAATGCAGTTATACAACATGAAAGTGCACGGATTCTCATAACTAGCCGGGATAAATCATAAACAGGAATCAAGACGGGTTTTCAGCATGCGGGCTGGGTCGATTGCAAACACAGATATCAATTACATTATTCGCACACAAAAAACAATAAATCAAGAAATAGCCATAAATAAAGAAATGTCCAAAATAGAACTGTTATAAATGAACTAGAGTGTTATATTATACCCAACTACAAAAAAATTTCGTCCTCGAAATTTCCGGAACAAGAAAAGAAAGACAAGCATGAATCTACAAGAAGAGGTCTAGAATTCTGTTGAATCTCGTCTTCTCGTTCCCGAGTCGATTCTCCGTGCGAGCGGTTCCCCTATGAAACAAGTACGAGAGAGATAACCTTGTTTTTGATGACCTTTTCTTTTCGATCAACAATCGATGTCGGTCGTTCCTCATAGGTCAAATCCTCCCTTACAGTCAGCTCCGAATGATCTAGTACGTGCGTTTTATCTCGAACATACTTATGGAGTTGAGATACATGAAACACGTCGTGAACACTCGCCAAAGATGGTGGTAAACCCGAGATGTCCTCGAACACATCCATGAACTCTCGAACTACAGCTGGCGCTTCCTCTTTATCAACTTCCATCGACACAAGAACGGTGCTTGTCGGCCAAGCCCTAAACTCGACTGGCCCGACAAAACTGCTACCTACAGAAAAAACAAACTCCGGAGGTCCGGGAATTTGGAAAATCACTTTCTTTGCCCTACAATCAATGTGAGCGTGGACAGTGCCAATAAAGTCCATTCCCAAGACGACGTCGTAACTGCCAGTATCAATCACCAAGAAATCTGCAAATAACTCTCGTTCGCAGATAACAACAGAACAATCTTTGCACTCACTACTAGATATGATCTTCCCGTTCTCAGTGTGTATGTCTCAACAAAAAGACAGGGTCGTGTAAGAAATCGAATGTGCATCAATAAACTTGGACGACAAACAACAATTGGATGCACCAGAATCGAACAATGCTAATGCAGGAAAAACATGAACAAGTAGGATACCAGAAACGGCTTCATCTGAAGCCAAGGAACTGAAGGAGATTAGCACTGTAAACAGAATTCAAGGTTGCAATAAACATAGACTGGTAAGCAATGAAACCGAGAAAAGCAAGGTAAGATAACAACCATAAAATAAAGAGATGAATCAAGACTAGGACTCCAAGTTACTTAAATAGAGTACCGCATTGTAACAATACTGCAGTTCATAGTTACAATCACATAATTCCATTCAAGTCGTCCAAATTCTAATATCAGAATCAAAGGAAAATGGAGGGAGAAACAATAAGGAACCAAAGGGATTTCAAGTCGAGATGCAAAGTCATTCCATCTCGTCAAGGTAAAAGGTCAAAATGAAGATAAGATTCAAGAATCACGAAAACAATGTGGCAGGACATGTTCCTAATTACGGGTTTTCTGACTCGTGTATTGGGTCCAATACCCAACTACAAAAGAATCAAACCCGTTTAAGCTAAATTGCCACGCCCCGCTTCCCAGTGTACGGCGAAGTGGACGCGACAAGGTCCGCTACGTATGTACTCAGAAGTACATACGCTAAGCATAGCTAAGCAATAAATCACAAGAGATGAAAGATATAGAAATAACAGCAACTTTTATTAATAACATTCTTTGTACAATGCATGAAAAGAAAATACAACTGAAATGAAAAGCGATGCCTAAACAGTGGCATAACAGAAAATGAAATAAACTGGAAAGAACAAGGTACAGTATCTAGAGCTCTGGATCTTCCTGGAACTGCTCCAAATCTTCACCGGTGGGCTCGATCTCAGCTTGGTCCAACGCACCTGACGACATTCAAAGAAGAAAAAAATAGAATGTCGTCAGCGAACAGGTCGCTCGGTAAGTCTCAAAGATAAGGAGGAATTAGAAAGACAGTGTAAAAGTATTTTCTAAAGTATTATATGGTTGTATATTATGTAACATTGTTTAACGTTGTTGTTTGTAGCTTGGTACAGAAGGATGCCAGTGTATACGAGGGGGATCTCTATATGCTAGAGATCAGGGCAAAAGGAAAGTACAAGGAACCGTTATGCCACGGTACAACAGCAATAGGATTCAGGTTAGGTGTCTTAATCTGACCACCTCGTGCCACCTTTAACACCTTCCGTACCAATCTACCCCTTAAACCCCGTAATGTTTTAACAGTATTGTAGTATATATTGGAATATGTAAGTTGGGTGACTGACCAAAACCATGATATCAGTAAACATGTTGTAACTGTATAATCAGGTAAATGGAATATCAGGATAATGGATGAATATCCATGGTTTGATTCAGTCAAAATGAATATATTGTTAACTGGATTCAGGGATTCATGTATTCAAATTGTATTGTAAAATAAAAGAATATAGATTGACTTGAATCATATTCAAGTCAGAAATAATCAGACTCTAACCCGAGTCAGACTAAAAGAAGGTAAGTTGAAGTTCGATCCTTGTTAGGGGCCTTATTGTAAATTATAAAACTTGAGGGGGTTTTATGTAAAAAGTACTTTTGTATAGTTCTCAAAATACACCTCAAGTATTTATTATTCGTCTTTATAATTATAATGAATGTGAATTTTATTTGTATTATTCTAGTGAATATATCCTAATAAAAGTATTAATTGTTTTATTAGAATTTCATGGTATTTTAATGTAACCTTTAATCTTGGATTTTTAGGAAAAAGTGGAATCTTTATATTATAATAAAATAGGTGTCTAAATGATAATTAAATACATATTAATACAAGAATAATATTTTATTTTCCAAAAATCACATTTTTCTTAAATGCCGTATTTTTAACCCTTCGAGACCAAATGCTCTTTGCGGAGGTCTGAATCTCGCACTACTAGCCCGCGAGTGCACGATGAACCGTACTATCCCTAACGGGTTCCCCAAAAGTGGGTTGTAGTGGCGCTTTGCTTAGGTTTAACAAATACTTTTCATTTAGGAAAACGGTTTTATAAATATAGGGTATTTATTTGCAAAAGAGTATAGTTTTCCGTATTTTATTTGTTAGGGTTTCCTAAGCCACTAGCCTATTTCTAATGTCTAAACGATAAGTCATTAGAATTCTCAAATCGCCTCTTCACCGTCAATTGCGGCCAGGTAAGTGGGAAGGAACCACAGTCGTGGGCCTAATTAAAAACCACTAGCCTTAGACACACTTGCCTAGACACCACAAGACAATTTAGATAAACGATCGACGTCCATGACCAATAGTGTTTTCATTTTATTAAAAGATTTTATTTAGAAATGTTTAAAGCTTTCAATAAAGGTTATAAAGATTAGGGTATTTTAGTGAAACGTCATGTAATTTCGTATTCTGTGTTTTGATATTTATCAACTAGGATTATATTGAGTGTGTGTAGAGATAGGTCATTACCTCGTGACTTATTTTAAGTTTTGATGTCGTTTAGAGGCAAAACATGACATGTTAAAGTTGAAGGTATCAAAGCGCAAGAATATGGTATTTGAAAACGTTATCATTTCATGTGTGAAAATTCATTCAAATTGGTTTCTACAAGTTTAGTGATCAAGATAAACATATTTAAGAGTGAGGGAATTAATTAGAACAAGAAAAATAAACTTCGTGGTATTTTTATGAAAGGAATACGGTTTTGCAAAGAACTTATCATTTCATGTGAGAAAGTTTGTTTAAATTAGTTTATGGGTTTAATAGTCAACATGAGTATGGGTAGGTATTGTGTATTAGGTGACAAGTGGAAATTTGTAGAAAAACCGAATCGGAAATCGGTTTGTCCGATTTCCGTCGGGTTCCAAAAAGTCGTATTTTTACATTAAGGAAAAAAGAGATAGAAGAGATGGGACTTACGGGTTTGGACAAGCTAAGGGGGCTAAAGAAGGTGGTGATTGTCGATGCGTCGAAAACGTCGCGAAGGTTCTAATCCGGTCGCCGGAATCCGTCGTCAGTTTCGGCAGCGCTTCGCTTCTCGCTCTTTGCACCGAGTTCTCGAGAATTTGGGAGAGTGGACTTAGAGTGGTGAGGTGAAATGGTAGAGGATAGGGGTCTTTATATAGGGCTAGGCTAGGGTTAGGGTTAGGATTAAAAAAATATTTAAAAAATATATAATTCATTAATTTTGGGATTAAAAGAGATTTAATGAGAATTTCGTAACAGTACAGAGAAAATGGAGTATGCAGGGATGAAGACCAAGTCAACACGAAGATTTTTCGTGTTAACGACTCGGCCGACCGGCCGAGTCAGGGCCGAGTCGGGTCTCGGTGGGTGGGGTTTGGTCTGGGGGAGATTTTGGTATAGTTAATTTTTTATAAATTGCATTAATTTGAGAGTTATGGCTGTTTGACCGTTTGACTTCCCAAAAAAATTAAAACAAAATGATATAAAAATTATGTGGGGCATGGGATTCGAACTCTGGTGGCTTGGTTCAGCAGTGCAAGGTATTACCAATGAGCTACAAGCTCCTTCTTGTAATTATTGTAAGGAATTAGATACTTAAATTGTTTCCAGCAACATCAATACTCCAAGTATACACTATATTTAAAGTAAATTTTTGGTATACAAAATTGGAGTTGTTACAATCTACCCTCCTTACAAAAATTTCATCCTTGAAATTTACAACTTTTATTTTGATGACTAGTTTACAAAAAGGTGCGGATATCTTGCACGCATTTCATCCTCCCTTTCCCACGTGGATTCTCCTGGAGTGTTTTTCCTCCACATCATCCGGACCAAATTAACTTCTTTGTTCCGAAGTGTCTTCACTTTCCTGTCCAGGATCTCCACAGGTTGTTGCTCACAAGACAAATCGGGCTGTATCGTGAGCTCGGAATGATCAAGTACATGGCTGGGGTCACTCACATACCTTCTAAGTTGGGATATGTGGAACACGTTATGCACTCCTTCCAATGAGGCTGGAAGCGCTAATCGGTATGCCACTTCACCGACTCGTTCGAGTATGTCGAACGGTCCAATGTATCTCGGACTCAACTTTCCCCGTCTTCCAAATCGGATCATTCCGCGGTTCGGAGAGATTTTCAGGAATACATGATCTCCTGGCTGGAACTCCAAGTGTCGTCTCTTCGCATCAGCCCAGTGTTTCTGTCTATCTTGGGCTATGCGCATTCTTTCCCTGATAGTACGAACCACATCAACGGTCGCTACTATCATTTCTGGTCCAAGGAGTTCTCTATCTTCGATGTCGTCCCAACTTAATGGCGATCGACACTTCCTTCCATATAATGCTGCAAAAGGTGACATTCCTATGCTTGCTTGGTAGCTGTTGTTGTACGCAAACTCCACAAGATGCAGGTGATCTTCCCACGATTCTTTGAAGTCGAGCATACATGCTCTGAGCATATCCTCCAAGATCTGAATAGTTCGTTCCGACTGACCATCTGTTTGTGGATGATAAGCCGTGCTGAAGTTCAGACTTGTTCCCAAGCTAGGTTGCAGACTCTGCCAAAATTGCGATCGGAACCTGGTGTCACGATCGGAGACAATGCAGACCGGTACTCCATGAAATCTCACAATTTCCTATATGAGTTCATAGGTACTTTTGTATAGTTTTCAAACTACACCTCAAGTATTTATTATTCGTCTTTATAATTATAATGAATGTGAATTTTATTTGTGTTATTCTAGTGAATATATCCTAATAAAAGTATTAATTGTTTTATTAGAATTTCATGGTATTTTAATGTAACCTTTAATCTTGGATTTTTAGGAAAAGGTGGAATCTTTATATTATAATAAAATAGGTGTCTAAATGATAATTAAATACATATTAATACAAGAATAATATTTTATTTTCCAAAAATCACATTTTTCTTAAATGCCGTATTTTTAACCCTTCGAGACCGAATGCTCCTTGCGGAGGTCTGAATCTCGCACTACTAGCCCGCAGGTACACGATGAACCGTACTATCCCTAACGGGTTCCCCAAAAGTGGGTTGTAGCGGCGCTTTGCTTAGCTTTAACAAATACTTTTCATTTAGGAAAACGGTTTTATAAATATAGGGTATTTATTTGCAAAAGAGTATAGTTTTCCGTATTTTATTTGTTAGGGTTTCCTAAGCCACTAGCCTATTTCTAATGTCTAAACGATAAGTCATTAGAAGCCTCAAATCGCCTCTTCACCGTCAATTGCGGCCAGGTAAGTGCCAGGTAAGTGGGAAGGAACCACAGTCGTGGGCCTAATTAAAATCCACTAGCCTTAGACACACTTGCCTAGACACCACAAGACAGTTTAGATAAACGATCGATGTCCATGACCAATCGTGTTTTCATTTTATTAAAAGATTTTATTTAGAAATGTTTAAAGCTTTCAATAAAGGTTATAAAGATTAGGGTATTTTAGTGAAACGTCCTGTAATTTCGTATTCTGTGTTTTGATATTTATCAACTAGGGTTATATTGAGTGTGTATAGAGGTAGGTCATTACCTCGTGACTTATTTTAAGTTTTGATGTCGTTTAGAGGTAAAACATAACATGTTAAAGTTGAAGGTATTAAAGCGCAAGAATACGGTATTTGAAAACGTTATCATTTCATGTGTGAAAATTCATTCAAATTAGTTTCTACAAGTTTAGTGATCAAGATAAACATATTTAAGAGTGAGGGAATTAATTAGAACAAGAAAATAAGCTCCGTGGTATTTTTATGAAAGGAATACGGTTTTGCAAAGAACTTATCATTTCATGTGAGAAAGTTTGTTTAAATTAGTTTATGAGTGATTAATAGTCAACATGAGTATGGGTAGGTATTATGTATTAGGTGACAAGTGGAAATTTGTAGAAAAACCGAATCGGAAATCGGTTTGTCCGATTTCCGTCGGGTTCCAAAAAGTCGTATTTTTACATTAAGGAAAAGAGAGATAGAAGAGATGGGACTTGCGGGTTTGGACAAGCTAAGGGGGCTAAAGAAGGTGGTGATTGTCGATGCGTCGAAAACGTCGCGAAGGTTCTGATCCGGTCGCCGGAATCCGTCGTCGGTTTCGGCAGCGCTTCGCTTCTCGCTCTTTGCACCGAGTTCTCGAGAATTTGGGAGAGTGGACTTAGAGTGGTGAGGTGAAATGGTAGAGGATAGGGGTCTTTACATAGGGCTAGGCTAGGGTTAGGGTTAGGATTAAAAAAAATATTTAAAAAATATAAAATTCATTAAAAATTCATTAATTTTGGGATTAAAAGAGATTTAATGAGAATTTCGTAACAGTACAGAGAAAATGGAGTATGCAGGGATGAAGACCAAGTCAACACGAAGATTTTTCGTGTTGACGACTCGGCCGACCGGCCGACCGGCCGATTCGGCCGAGTCAGGGCCGAGTCGGGTCTCGGTGGGTGGGGTTTGGTCTATGGGAGATTTTGGTATAGTTAATTGTTTATAAATTGCATTAATTTGAGAGTTATGGCTGTTTGACCGTTTGACTTCCCAAAAAAATGAAAACAAAATGATATAAAAATTATGTGGGGCATGGGATTCGAACTCTGGTGGCTTGGTTCAGCAGTGCAAGGTATTATCAATGAGCTACAAGCTCCTTCTTGTAATTATTGTAAGGAATTAGATACTTAAATTGTTTCCAGCAACATCAATACTCCAAGTATACACTATATTTAAAGTAAATTTTTGGTATACAAATTGGAGTTGTTACATAAATCCTATGGCTCTGATACCAAACAAACCATGTCACGCCCCGCTTTCCAGAGTGGGCTAAGATCGGCACGTGACAGAGCCAACCATGCTACCTATGGCTAGGAAACATCCCTCCACAGTCACATTACGGCTGTATATAAGATATCAAGAACAGGAAAAATATAAAACTAACTAATACATGTTCATCTGCCAGAATAAACGAGTCAAGAAATAATATGCGGAAGCAATAAATCCAATAAACAGTAACAATCTGAAAATACGTCCCAATACGGGCTCACATTAGGAAATAAAACTGCGAAAAGAAAAGAAAACTAAACTAAAAATTAACATGATCCTCACTGCTCGGCCTAGTGGCAGAAATACTCCTGATCAGCCTGTGAAAAAGATAAAGGATCTGGGCCATGCAAAACCCAGACGTCAGTGCGTCATAATATCAAACAACAAAATATAACCAGGATGCAACGATATATGCAGGCATGAATATAAACGATAACATGGATATAACAAGTAACACGGGTATGAAACAGTGAAGTGTATACGTGCAGGTGAAGTGCGGTAAATAATCTAAATTGTGATACTGGGTTATCTATTCTAAAGTTATTCGAAACCAATTGATGTACTCCTCATGTAACTCAAAGAATATGCCCCGTTACCCCCCGGGACCACGGATCAAGATATGTGAACCAAGAATGGCTCTGTCCCATTACCCTCCAGGACCACGGACCAAGTTGTAAGAGTCACGAATGACTCTGTGCCGTTACCCTCCGGGACCACGGACCAAGAAGAATCACGAATGATTCTGTCCCGTTACCCCCCGAGACCACGGATCAAGTAATACCCTTTTAAGTTACACTCGGTTACACCTTTGATTTCTCCACACCACAAGGATATGTGTTCACGTCAGGTATTGATAAACTGGAGCTAATACCAACACAGGATCAAGCAGGTACAGGTTTGTCAATGCAGACAACAGGATACGTCCGTCAGGACAACATGTCAGGATTGTCGGCATTAGAAACAGTATCAGGTAACAGGTCATGTAGTGGTGTATCAGGTCATGACAGGTAGTGCACATGTATCAAATGGATATCCAACAGTAAAATGTAGCGAGTATCGAATCACGGTAAAAGCATGGATGCACGAATAGTAATCGGTGATAACATAATATTAGTCCATGAGTCGTATAATGCATACTAGCAAGTATGGTACATGAATCTAGCAGTAATATGAAGCAATCGGGTTCAGGCATGCAATTAAATATGTAATATTTTTATTCATATGGATGCAAAATATATATCATAGCATGTAGCAAGATAAACTTGCATACGACTAGATATGTAATAAACTGTGCGGAAGCGAACGGGTATTGTAAAACTATAAAACTGTAACATATGATGCACGATTCAATAAACATGTAATATTTTTATTCATATGGATGCAAATATAATAGCATAGCATGTAGCAAGATAAACTTGCCTGATCGGATCTCACGGCGGAATGCGTACGCTGTGTCCAACGTCGGTAAATATCGCGATGCACACACGGGCATACAGAACAGAACCAGACAATGCAAGAACTCAATCACATTGGATTTGGACGTCTACTGGGTTGCTCGGATCATCGGCGACGGGCACGGCTCCGGCGATGAGCGGAAAACGGAATCCAAGAAGAGAAAGAGAAGAGAGAAGAAGGAGAAGAAGAAGAGGGTCGTGGGTTTGCAGGGTGCACTGGAGCTGTCTCAGGGTTCTGGGAAAGAGGCGAGGGGGTGACGAAGAGAGGCATGGGTTTTTCCGGCGAGGATTCATGGCAAAGGCAGTGGGGGTTTCTTGATCATCGGGGATTGGGTGTGCGGGGGGTTTAGCGCTCGGGTGAGAGCTCTGGTGTTGGAAAGAAGGAGAGAATACGGTAGTGAGGACGAGGGGCCGACGTGGAGGCGAGCTCCGGTGAGGATGCAAGTGGTGATGGGTTCTTGAGTTTGGGTTTGGGTTATTGAGGTGTTTGTAGCGGGAAGGAGAGAAGGAGGTGAGGTAAGGTGAGAGGATAAGGTAGAGGGCAAGGGTGGTCGACGGGGAGATGGGGGTGGTGAAGGCGGAGGCGAGGCGATAGGTGCGGGCGTGAGTTGCGGGCGTCGGGTGATGGCGGTGGTGGTTGTGGTATTGGGAGGAGGAGGTGGTGAGGAAGAAGAAGGTGACGACGGGGATCTGACGAGGTCGAGGGTCGGCGTCGAGCGAGGGTGTAAGCGTGGGTTTGGGTTTCATCGCGGTGGTAACGTGAAGAAGAAGAGGAAGAACGCAGGGAAAAGGTATATAGGTTTTTTTTTAAAATATATAAAAAATATTTGGAGAGAGAGAGAGGAGAGACGTGGGAAAAGGGTTAGGTTAGGAATTTTTTTTAAAAGAATTAATATTATATTGTAACAGAGAGAGAGACGCAGTGTTTGTTATGGGGAAAGAAAGAAAAATATAAAGAAAGATATTTATAGAGATATAGAGAGAAAGATATCTGTGATTAGTTAAAATATTTTTTTAGTTTTTAAAATTTTTATAAATCATATATATATATTTATATTTAACAGTTATAAAGATATTAAAATATAATATTGGTTAAATTTGAGGTTTTGGTTAATACAAAAAATAGTCCAAAACACGTCCGGATCGGGTCTAAAATTACATTTTGAAAATACGAATAATATACTTATCAACCAAAATCAAAATACGATATCCGGATCATGAAAATGCATACCCCCAAGAACGGATGCACGTAGCGCGCACGTAACTATCCAAACGGATCTGTTTCACTGAACGGGACAAGAACACGATGTACGGATGCCACCACAGGGTTAGGGATATGATGCAAGCCATGATAGATATTTTAAAAATATTTTATTTGACTTTATATGTTATATTAAAAAAATGCGGATGCCAGATATAATACAGTTATACAACATGAAAGTGCACGGATTCTCATAACTAGCCGGGATAAATCATAAACAGGAATCAAGACAGGTTTCCAGCATGCGGGTCGGGTCGATTGCAAACACAGATATCAATTACATTATTCGCACCAATACACAATAAATCAAGAAATAGCCATAAATAAAGAAATGTCCAAAATATAACTGTTATAAATGAACTAGGGTGTTACATTATACCCAACTACAAAAAAATTTGTCCTCGAAATTCCCGGAACAAGAAAAGAAAGACAAGCATGAATCTACAAGAAGAGGTTTGGAAACTTCTGTCGAATCCCGTCTTCTCGTTCCCAAGTCGATTCTCCGTGCGAGCAGTTCCCCTATGAAACAAATACGAGAGGGATAACCTTGTTCTTGAGGACTTTTTCTCTTCGATCAGCAATCGACGTCGGTCATTCCTCATAGGTCAAATCCACCCTTACAGTCAGCTCCGAATGATCTAGTACATGCATTTCATCTCGAACATACTTACGGTGTTGAGATACATGAAACATGTAACACCCGAGCCCAATTCTACTGGGTTTAGTTACCGTTTGAGCATAGAGTGACACTTATTTCATTTATCTTACTTGATTGTTACTTATTGTAATTTTACCCCATCAGTTCATTTCTGCATATAACAATTTATGGCATCTAAAATAAAATTAAAAATATTCATCTTGGCCTGCTTGACACCCCTAACCCTGTTGTAGCGTCCGTGCATCGTGTTCTCGTCCCGTTCAGTGAAACGGACGAGTTTGGATGGCTACGTGCACGTACGTGTGTCCGTTTTGGGGGTATGCTTTTTGATTGCAAAACACTTCATTTTAAGTTTTGGATCCCGCTTAAAACTCTATTGTTTCAATTTCAAATTTTTGGACCCGACCCGGGCGCGATTTGGAAATGTTTTACTTTGCGACAAAATCCTAAATTTTAATATATTTTAAACCATTCGTATATTTCATTCTTTAACAATCTTATATATTATTTAACTGTTTAAGATTTCTAATATTCTTAAATCTTTCTCATTTAACTCCACCAACCAATCAGAAAAACCCCCCTTTACTCCCCTGGGCCCCACACCTCACGTATCTCTCTCATCTCTCTCTCACCGTCTCTCTCTCTATCTCTCTCTTCTCTCTTATCTTTCTCCTCTCTCTCACCGTCTCTATCTCTATCTCTATCTCTCTCTTCTATATATATATCAATCTCTCTCCCTCCTCCTTTTTCTTTTTCTAAAGAATGCGGCCCATCAACCCTCAGCGAACCTTAGCCACCGCCGTCTCCCTCCTCGCCGCCGCAACCCCAACGCAGACGACACCGATGCCAGCACCCTCGCCTCCTCTGCCTCGTCTCACCCACATCGTCTCACCCACATCCTCCTTCATCGACCCTCGCGCGCCCTGCACCCTCACCGCGACCACCTGCACCTCGCTCCTGCATCTCGCCGCCGACGATCACCTCGTTGTCGCCTCCCGCCTTCATCCTCGTCATTATCATCTCCATCACCTCTCCTTCATCAACCCCTGTGCACCCTACACCTGTTTTCGCGGCCGCCTGCGCACCCTGCACACGCCAACCCCACCGGATCTGTCGCCGCCGGCGGTCTCGCCTCCGTGCCCCGGCCTCGCAAGCACCCCCTCAGTGAGCATTGTTTCCTTCCTCTTTTCCTTTCTTCTATTTTCCCTTCTCTGTTGAGGTTTTCTTAAACTGCAGCTGCCCATCGCGGTCACTGTTGGCTGGCCGCCGGAGCTCCGTCGACGAGGTCGACGGTCACCACCCGTCCCACGAATCATCGTGAGCACCCCTTCTCTGACCCTACTTCCTTTCTTCTCTGTTTTTATTTTCCTTTCTTGATTTCATGTCTTGACATTCACTGTTCATTCCTCGGCCAGAATCCGACGACGCCGACGACGCGTCCCGACGTTCCAGCGTGGTACCCCGACCCGTGTGGCTTCACTGTTCGTCGTTTGGGTTCATTCCGTGAACCGTGCGACCGTCGCGAGTTTTCCCCGCCAATGGTTAACGTTCCGTTCTCCCGATTTGCGACCCGTCGAGGCAAGTACCCCTTGCTACATGCTATACAATATTTACATATATATTATGACACTCTAAACCTGTACATTTAACTTTGGTACAATCATTTCTCATTTTCATGAACATTATTGTTATATATATCATTTTATCTTTAAACTTGGAACCTACAGTTTGCAATTGAACCTAATAACCACATTTTACCTGTTTAATCACACTTTTAATATTGACATAGCTTATGGCATTTATCTCTATAGTTTTGTTCCATTCGGACACTCGTGTGCATTTTAACCAGTAATAGCTGTATTGGACCTTTATATAAATCATTGCTCCTCTAAAGTTCTTAACTTGTTAACATGATTAAAAGGCCATAATTGTCATACTGCATTCGCATAACATTGAAATCATCTCTGTGATACAACTGATAACTGTACTGCAAATTGAGTAAATCTGCCTATTGCTTAATTCATTGCTTATATCATGTTGATGATAACCATGCTTGCTTGTATAACTGATTGTGAGCACACCCATGATATTTTTTACATCTTGACCTGACTAACTACATATATATTGATCTACCCGACATGGTACCGTATACTGTTTGACTTGACCTGATGTACCATGACTTGACCCGTTACCTGATCTTGTGTCTAATGCCAACAAACCTGACATGTAGTCCTCATGGACCGTTCCTGTTGTCTATCCAGACAAACCTGTTTACCTGATCCTGTGTTGGCATTAGTTTCTTGATTACGGGATACCTGACTTGACTTACACATATAACTTGAGGGTATGGAGAAATCAGTATTGTAACCGAACGTAACTCAAAAGGCCATCCCATTGTTTGCCGTTTTTCCGGGCGTTACGGAATACCCATTGTTTGCCGTTTTTCCGGGCGTTACGGAATACCTATTGTTTGGCGTTTTTCCGAGCGTTACGGAATACCCATTGTTTGCCGTTTTTCCGGGCGTTACGGAATACCTATTGTTTGCCGTCTTTCCGGGCGTTACGGAATAACTACCGACGAGTTACGATGAGGATTACATTATTTGGTTTCAAAGACTTTAGAACAGAAAACCTGATAGAACAGTTTAGTTTACCCACTGCACTTTACCCTGCACTGCTCTGACTTATATTATTGTTATTCTTGTTTTATTCATGTTTATATTACATTGCCTGCTACACTGTTCATATTATATTACTGGATGACATGACGCGCTGACGTCTGGGTTTTGCATGGCCCAGATTCTGTACCGCTGTTGCAGTCCGAGCAGGAGTACTTCAGCCAACAGGCTGGGCTGTGAGTGTCAGCAGTAGTTAGTTTTCCTTTCCTGCATTTTTATTTTCCTGATGTGAGCCCACATTATGGGACATACATTCCAGTTATTTGTATTGGATCTTTCGCTTCCGCATTTTATTATTCTTGACTCATGATATATTGGATTATGGACATGTTTAGATAGTTTTATTTTATTCTTGATATCTCTACAGTCGTAATGTGACTGTGGATGGATACTTCCTACCCACAGGTAGCATGGTTGGCTATGTCACGTGCCCATTTCAGCGTACTCTGGGAAGCGGGGCGTGACATGGTTCTTTTTGGTATCAAAGCTATAGGTTAGTCGGGTTGATTCTTTTGTAGTTGGGTATTGTACCCAATACACGAATTAGAATACCCGTGTTTAGGAAACATGTCCTGCCACCTTGCCGTTCTACCATTCTTGAATCATATTCTTCCTGATTATATCTTTTACGATGTGCAAACTTCCTTTGCATATCAACTCGAAAACCTGATTCCTTGTTATCTCTAGGACTTAGGCGACTTGGGTGGAGTTATGTAATTGTGGCTATGATACCGCGGCATAGTTACAATGCGGCACTCTATTTAAGTATCTTGGAGTTCTAGCATTGATCTATATTTTGAATCTATCATCATGCTAATGTTGGGTGTTTTGATTTCAGGAATATGGCAGGTAAGAATTTGAAGACGTACCAAAGGCGTGTGAACGAAGCCGCCATGCTTGGAGTGATAAGGGGAATGCTAGAGAATCAAAAGAGACAGATCGAGCTGATCCAGCAGCAAGCGGAATCGTTTCATGAAGGTTTGCAGATCGTTCAGCAGTCTGTGAACAATGTTGGAGCTAAACTAGTTGACCGAGTAGGGACCGTAGCAGATTTCAGGCGTTTGGGTCCGTCTACATTTACTGGTTTGGAGGAGACGTTGCCAGCGAAGCAGTGGCTAGTTGACACAGAGAATTTGCTTATTGCGGCACAGATTCCGGATGAGAAAAGAGTTGATGTGGTACGTATTCAGTTAGTGGACTACGCCCGGGAATGGTGGCTTGTGGAAGAGACCCGCTTGCCCAAGCCGATCAGTTGGGCAGATTTCTCGAAGAGTTTCTTGGAGAAGTTTTTCCCGCGAACTGCACGGGAGGAAATGAAGGAGAAATTCGTCAGCTTGAAGCAGAACGGCGCACCTGTAGATGTGTATGCAGCTGAGTGGACGCGGCTCAGTAGATTCGCTGGACCTTTGGTTGCTAACAACGCCGATAGGGCAAGAAGATTCATGCGCAGTTTTGATGTGAACATCCAGAGGCAGATTGTCTCCCTGGGTTTGACCACTTTCTCACAAGTACTTACAGCAGCCCGAGAGCAGCAGAGGCTAACTATGAAGACCGGGGGTACATCACAGCCAGCAGTTACAACACGGAAGCAAACAATTGCGCCAAACCGAGCACATGGACGCAAGGGTATTCCGGTGGACAGACGTGGCGTTGTGCCAATGAAGAGGCCAGTTTTGCCCGAGCAAAAGGGAAGGGTCGTGTGCGATTATTGCCAGCGACCGGGTCATTATCGCAGAGATTGTCGTAAGAGGCTAGGACTTTGTCTTATTTGCGGATCAGTGAATCACACCACTGATACTTGCCCGTCGAAGCTACGGTTAAAGGAAGATACTCAGAAGCCACCGCAGAGACAGTTTCAGGAGCAGAAGCTGATAACTCGAGGACCCAATCAAGTTCAAACCTTTACACTGACGGCTGAAGAGTTTAAAGCTCCAGAGGAAGTCGTTTCAGGTACCCTACTGGATCTTTGTTTTCTCGCATTAGCGTTATTCAATTATAGTGCATCCCATTGTTTTATGTCGTCCAAGTTTATTACTATACACTCGAAGGATTGCACGACCCTATTTAGTTTTGGGACATACACATTGGGAAAGGGAAAATCTTAACTAATAGAAGATATGAGGATTGTTTTGTTATTATTGGCGATCGGGAGTTAATTGCAGATTCCTTGGTGTTTGTTACCGGAAATTTTGAAATCGTCTTGGGAATGGATTTCTCGGCACTTTCCACGCTCACTTAAGCGTAAAGTAAGGAAAGAGAATTCCAGATTCCCGGACATCCAGAGGTTTGTTTTGAGAAAGCAATTCTGTCGGGCCGGTCGAGTTTAGGGCTAGGCCGACAAATGATATTCTTGCATCAATGGAGGATTGTAAAGACAAAGCACCAGCTGTAGTTTGAGAGTTCATGGACGAGTTCGAGGACATCTCGGGTTTACCACCGAAGCGAGACGTGGAGTTCGCAATTGATCTTATTCCTGGTGCAACGCCAGTATCTAAAGCATATTACCCTATGGCACCAGTAGAATTGGAAGAAGTCAAGGAACAGGTTGCTGAATTGCTTGAGAAGGGTTGGATTCGAAGCAGTAACTCGCCTTGGGGAGCTCCAGTTCTTCTAGTAAAGAAGAAGGATGGCACAAGAAGAATGTGCATCGATTATCGAGAATTAAACCGGGTGACTATTAAGAACAAGTACCATATCCCTCGCATTGGGGGACTTTTGAGCAGCTTAGTGGCGCGAGGGTATTCTCGAAGCTGGATTTGCGATCCGGATATCATCATGTTCGAGTGAAAGCAGAAGATATTTGCAAGACGGCGTTTCGAACTCGATATGGACATTACGAGTACTTAGTGATGCCCTTCGGAGTAATGAACGCGCCGGCAGTATTCATGGACTTGATGAACCGAATCTTTTCACCGTTCTTGGACCAGTTTATCGTGGTTTTCATTGACGATATTCTGGTTTACTCGAAGAGTTTTAAAGAGCATGCTGAACATTTGAAGATCGCACTGCAGACGTTGAGACAGGAGAAGCTTTATGCGAAGATGAGTAAGTGCGAGTTTTGGCTGGAGGAAAAAAAGTTTTTGGGGCATGTTGTGTCTGGCGATGGAATTGTCGTCGATCCAGAAAAGATTGCAGCAGTACGAGATTGGCCGATTCCAAAGAATGTTGCAGAGATAAGAAGTTTTTTTGGACTCGCCGGGTATTACAGAAGATTCGTGGAGAACTTTGCTCGTCTGGCGGAGTCGTTAACCAAGCTTACGCACAAGGAGGTACCTTTTGTTTGGACGGACAAATGCGCGTTAGCTTTTGAGACGTTGAAGCAGAAGTTGATAACCGCCTCTATTCTGACCGTGCCAGACAATTCCGGAGGATTGGTGATTCACAGCGACGCATCTGGGAAAGAATTGGGATGTGTTTTGATGCAGCATGGGAAGGTTGTAGCATGCGCATCGAGACAGTTAAAGACCCAGGAGAAGAATTACCCAACTCATGACTTGGAACTTGCGGCTGTGATTTTCGCTTTGAAGATTTGGAGACACTACCTTTTGGGCGAAAGGGTCGAAGTCTTACTGATCTTAAAAGCTTGAAGTTTATGTTCACACAGAAGGAGCTTAATATGAGGCAACAGGGCAATATGGGTGATTGTTGATCGGTTGACCAAGACAGCTTACTTCATTCCTTTTCGGGTTGGTCAATCAATAGAGACTTTGGCAGAGCGGTACATGCAAGAGATTGTAAGATTGCATGGAGTACCGGTGAACATTGTATCCGATCGGGACACTCGGTTCTTATCACACTTCTGGAGGAGTTTACAGGAAAGTTTGGGGACTCGATTGAAGTTTAGCACAGCTTATCATCCTCAAACTGATGGTCAATCGGAGAGAACGATCCAAACTCTCGAGGATATGTTGAGAGCATGCATGTTGGACTTCAAGGGTTCTTGGGAGGATCATCTACATTTGGTGGAGTTTTCTTACAACAACCGTTTTTAGGCAACTATCCAGATGGCTCCATTTGAAGCATTGTATGGTCGTAAGTGCCGTTCACCTGTTTGCTGGGACGATGTCGGTGAACGAAGATTATTGGGACCAGATTTGGTTGTGCAGACAGTGGAGAAGGTTAACACTATCAGAAATCATTTGAAGGCAGCACAAGACCGACAGAAGAGTTGGGCAGACACGTCAAGAAGACCTCTAGAGTTCGCCGGGGGTGATTTGGTGTTCTTGAAGATATCACCGACTAGAAGGGTGATTCGTTTTGGAAGTCGAGGAAAGCTTAGTCCTCGATTCGTTGGACCCTTTGAGATCTTGGAGCGTGTTGGTGAGGTAGCGTATCGTTCGGCGTTACCGCAATCCTTGGCGAATGTACACGATGCGTTTCACTTATCTCAGCTACGAAGGTATGTTCAAGATGAAACGCACATATTGGATCATTCGGAGCTAACAGTACGAAAAGACTTGACTTTTGAGGAGCGACCGATTGAAATCGTGGATCGAAGGGAAAAGGTTCTTAAGAATAAGGTGATCCCTCTTGTGCTTTTTTCTTGGGTAGTCGCTCGCACGGAGAGTCCACTTGGGAACGAGAAGATGAAATCCGGCAGAAGTTTCCTCACCTTTTCTTGTAGTTATTTATCTTTGTATTCTTGGAATTTCGAGGACGAAATTCTTTTTTGTAGTTGGGTATAATGTAACACCCGAGCCCAATACTACTAGGTTCAGTTACCGTTTGAGCGTAGAGTGGCACTTATTTCATTTATCTTGCTTGATTGTTACTTATTGTAATTTTACCCCATCAGTTCATTTCTGCATATAACAATTTATGGCATCTAAAATAAAATTAAAAATATTCATCTTGGCCTGCTTGACACCCCTAACCCTTTTGTAGCGTCTGTGTATCGCGTTCTCGTCCCGTTCAGTGAAACGGGCGAGTTTGGATGGCTACGTGCACGTACGTGTGTCCGTTTTGGGGGTATGCTTTTTGATTGCAAAACACTTCATTTTAAGTTTTGGATCCCGCTTAAAATTCTATTATTTCAATTTCAAATTTTTGGACCCGACCCGGGCACGATTTGGAAATGTTTTATTTTGCGCCAAAATCCTAAATTTTAATATATTTTAAACCATTCGTATATTTCATTCTTTAACAATCTTATATATTATTTAACTGTTTAAGATTTCTAATATTCTTAAATCTTTCTCATTTAACTCCACCAACCAATCAGAGAACCCCCCTTTACTCCTCTGGGCCCCACACCTCACGTATCTCTCTCCTCTCTCTCTCACCGTCTCTCTCTCTCTATCTCTCTCTCTCTCTCTTCTATATATATATCAATCTCTCTCCCTCCTCCTTTTTCTTTTTCTAAAGAACACGGCCCATCAACCCTCAGCGAACCCTAGCCACCGCCGTCTCCCTCCTCACCGCCGCAACCCCAACGCAGACGACACCGACGCCAGCACCCTCGCCTCCTCTGCCTCGTCTCACCCACATCCTCCTTCATCGACCCTCGCGCGCCCTGCACCCTCACCGCGACCACCTGCACCCCACTCCTACATCTCGCCGACGACGATCACCTCGTCGTCGCCTCCCGCCATCATCCTCGTCATTCTTATCTCCATCACCTCTCCTTCATCAACCCCCGTGCACACTACACCTATTTCCGCGGCCGCCTGCGCACCCTGCACACACCAACCCCGCCGGATCTGTTGCCGCCGGCGGTCTCGCCTCCGTGCCCCGGCCTCGCAATCACCCCCTCAGTGAGGATTGTTTCCTTCCTCTTTTCCTTTCTTCTCTTTTCCCTTCTCTGTTGAGGTTTTCTTGAACTGCAGCTGCCCGTCACGGTCACTGTTGGCTGGCCGCCGGAGCTCCGTCGACGAGGTCGACCGTCACCACCCGTCCCACGGATCATCGTGAGCACCCCTTCTCTGACCCTACTTCCTTTCTTCTCTGTTTTTATTTTCCTTTCTTGATTCCATGTCTTGACATTCATTGTTCATTCCTCGGCCGGAATCCGACGATGCCGACGACGCGTCCCAACGTTCTAGCGTGGTACCCCGACCCGTGTGGCTTCACTGTTCGTCGTTTGGGTTCATTCCGTGAACCGTGCGACCATCGTGAGTTTTCCCCGCCGACGGTTAACGTTCCGTTCTCCCGATTCGCGACCCGTCGAGGCAAGTACCCCTCGCTACATGCTATACAATATTTACATATATATTATGACACTCTAAACCTGTACATTTAACTTTGGTACAATCATTTCTCATTTTCATGAACAATATTGTTATATATATCATTTTATCTTTAAACTTGGAACCTACAGTTTGCAATTGAACCTAATAACCACATTTTACCTGATTAATCACACTTTTAATATTGACATAGCTTGTGGCATTTATCTCTATAGTTTTGTTCCATTCGGACACTCGTGTGCATTTTAACCTGTAATAGCTGTTTTGAACCTTTATATAAATCATTGCACCTCTAAAGTTCTTAACTTGTTAACATTGCCATAATTGTCATACTGCATTCGCATAACATTAAAATCATCTCTGTGATACAACTGATAACTGTACTGCAAATTGAGTAAATCTGCCTATTGCTTAATTCATTGCTTATATCATGTTGATGATAACCATGCTTGCTTGTATAACTGATTGTGAGCACACCCATGATATTGTTTACATCTTGACCTGACTTACTACATATATATTGATCTACCCGATATGGTACCGCATACTGTTTGACTTGACCTGATGTACCATGACTTGACCCGTTACCTGATCTTGTGTCTAATGCCAACAAACTTGACATGTAGTCCTCATGGACCGTTCCTGTTGTCTATCCAGATAAACCTGTTTACCTGATCCTGTGTTGGCATTAGTTTCTTGATTACGGGATACCTGACTTGACTTACACATATAACTTGAGGGTATGGGGAAATCAGTATTGTAACCGAACGTAACTCAGAGGGCCATCCCATTGTTTGCCGTTTTTCCGGGCGTTACGGAATACCCATTGTTTGCCGTTTTTCCAGGCGTTACGGAATACCCATTTTTTGCCGTTTTTCCGGGCGTTACGGAATACCCATTGTTTGCCATTTTTCCGGACATTACGGAATACCCATTGTTTGTCGTTTTTTCTGGGCGTTACGGAATACCTATTGTTTGCCGTCTTTCCGGGCGTTACGGAATAACTACCGACGAGTTACGATGAGGATTACATTATTTGGTTTCAAAGACTTTAGAACAGAAAACCTGATAGAACAGTTTAGTTTACCCACTGCACTTTACCCTGCACTGCTCTGACTTATATTATTGTTATTCTTGTTTTATTCATGTTTATATTGCATTGCCTGCTACACTGTTCATATTATATTACTGGATGACATGACGCGCTGACGTCTGGGTTTTGCATTGCCCAGATTCTGTACCGCTGTTGCAGTCCGAGCAGGAGTACTTCAGCCAACAGGCTGAGCTGTGAGTGTCAGCAGTAGTTAGTTTTCCTTTCCTACATTTTTATTTTCCTGATGTGAGCCCGCATTATGGGACATACATTCCAGTTATTTGTATTGGATCTTTCGCTTCCGCATTTTATTATTCTTGACTCATGATATATTGGATTATGGACATGTTTAGATAGTTTTATTTTGTTCTTGATATCTCTACAGCCGTAATGTGACTGTGGATGGATACTTCCTACCCACAGGTAGCATGGTTGGCTATGTCACGTGCCCATTTCAGCGTACTCTGGGAAGCGGGGCGTGACAAAACACGTCGTGAACACTTGCCAAAGATGGTGGTAAACCCGAGATGTCCTCGAACACATCCATGAACTCTCGAACTACAGCTGGCGCTTCCTCTTTATCAACTTCCATCGACACAAGAACGGTGCTTGTCGGCCTAGCCCTAAACTCGACTGGCCCGACAGAACTGCTAACTCCAGCAAAAACAAACTCCGGAGATCCGGTAATTTGGAAAATCACTTTCTTTGCCCTACAATCAATGTGAGCGTGGAAAGTGCCGAGAAAGTCCATTCCCAAGACGACGTCGTAGCTGCCAGTATCAATCACCAAGAAATCTGCAAATAACTCTCGTTTGCAGATAACAACAGAACAATCTTTGCACTAGCTATTAGATATGATCTTCCCATTCTCAGTGTGTATATCCCAAGAACAAGACAGGGTCGTGCAAGAAATCGAACGTGCAGCAATAAACTTGGACGACAAACAATAATAGGATGCACTAGAATCGAACAATGCTAATGCAGGAAAAACATGAACAAGTAGGATACCAGAAACGACTTCATCTGAAGCCAAGGCGCTGAAGGAGATTAGCACGGTAAACAGAATTCAAGGTTGTAATAAACATAGACTGGCAAGCAATGAAACCGAGAGAAGCAAGGTAATATAACAACCATAAAATAAGGAGATGAATCAAGACTAGGACTCCAAGTTACTTAAATAGAGTACCGCATTGTAACCATACTGCAGTTCATAGTTACAATCGCATAACTCCATTCAAGTCGCCCAAATCCTAATATCAGAATCAAAGGAAAATGGAGGGAGAAACAATAAGGAACCAAAGGGATTTCAAATCGAGATGCAAAGTCATTCTATATCGTCAAGGTAAAGGGTCAAAATGAAGATAAGATTCAAGAATCACGACAACAATGTGGCAGGACATGTTCCTAATTACGGGTTTTCTGACTCGTGTATTGGGTCCAATACCCAACTACAAAAGAATCAAACTCGATTAACCTAAATCCTATGGCTCGGATACTAAACAAACCCTGTCACGCCCCGCTTCCCAGAGTGCGCTAAGATCGGCACGTGACAGAGACAACCATGCTACCTGTGACTAGGAAACATCCCTCCACAGTCATATTACGGCTGTCTATAAGATATCAAGAACAGGAAAAATATAAAACTAACTAATACATGTCCATCTGCCAGAATAAATGAGTCAAGAAATAATATGCGGAAGCAATAAATCCAATAAACAGTAACAATCTGAAAATACGTCCCAATATGGTCTCACATCAGGAAATAAAACTGCGAAAAGAAAAGAAAACTAAACTAAAAATTAACATGATCCTCACTGCTCGGCCTGGTGGCAGAAATACTCCTGATCAGCCTGCGAAAAAGATAAAGGATCTGGGCTATGCAAAACCCAGACGTCAGTGCGTCATAATATCAAACAACAAAATATAACCAGGATGCAACGATATATGCAGGCATGAATATAAACGATAACATGGATATAACAAGTAACACGGGTATAAAACAGTGAAGTGTATACGTGCAGGTGAGGTGCGGTAAATAATCTAAATTGTGATACTGGGTTATCTATTCTAAAGTTATTCAAAACCAATTGATGTACTCCTCATGTAACTCAAAGAATATGCCCCGTTACCCCCTCCCCCGGGACCACGGATCAAGATATGTGAACCAAGAATGGTTCTGTCCCGTTACCCTCCGGGACCACAGACCAAGTTGTAAGAGTCACGAATGACTTTGTGCTGTTACCCTCCGAGACCACGGACCAAGAAGAATCACGAATGATTCTGTCCCGTTACCCCCCGGGACCACGGATCAAGTAATACCCTTTTAAGTTGCACTCGGTTACACATTTGATTTCCCTACACCCCGAAGGATATGTGTTCAAGTCAGGTATTGATAAACTTGAGCTAATGCTAACACAAGATCAAGCAGGTACAAGTTTTTCTATGCAGACAACAGGATACGTCCGTCAGGACAACATGTCAGGATTGTCGGCATTAGAAACAGGATCAGGTAACAGGTCAAGTAGTGGTGTATCAGGTCATGACAGGTAGTGCACATGTATCAAATGGATGTCCAACAGTAAAATGTAGCGAGTATCGAATCACGGTAAAAGCACGGATGCACGAATAGTAATCGGTGATAACATAATATTAGTCCATGAGTCATATAATGCATACTAGAAAGTATGGTACATGAATCTAGCAGTAATATGAAGCAATCAGGTTCATGCATGCAATTAAATATGTAATATTTTTATTTATATGGATGCAAAATATATATTAGAGCATGTAGCAAGATAAACTTGCATACGACTTGTGACAACTCTATTTTTAGTGTACAAAATTTGCTTAAAAATTAATGTATACTTGGGGTATTTACATTTACTGTTACTATTTTAAGTAATTAATTAGCTCCATAATTACAAGAAGGAGCTTGTAGCTCATTGGTAATACCTTGCACTGGTGAACCAAGCCACCAGAGTTCAAATCACATACCCCACATTATTTTTAATATTGATTTTTTTTTAAAACCTTTAGAATACCAAGGGTTTACACGTGCATATCTCACAAAAACCCCACTACACCCAAAAATGTAACATCGCCAAAGGTTAGATGAACCGTCGGGGGGGATCCAGGCTGCCTGACTCGGCTTGGAATCGGCCAAATCGGCCTCGACGCGGCCGACTCAGTCCTCCGACCGAGTCACGGCCGAGTCGGCCGATTCCGGCGACGACCCCAACTTGAAAATTGTGTCTTTTCACATTCCCTATGCACCTGCAAAATTTTAGCCTCAGACCATTTCCAGAGCTCTTTTAAAACCCCAATTACTCCACTTTTAATACATTTTATCATATTTTTCGTTTTAACCTTTCACCTACCCTAACCCTAGCCTAACCCTATAAATACCACCCTACCCTCTACCCTCTCACCCCAAACTCTGAGCCAACTCTCTAAAATTTTCAAGAACTCTTGTGTGCAATCGAATTGAGCGAAAGGCGAAACTCCGGCGAATTCTTCGGTGGAATTTCCGGCAACGACCGTAGGAACTCCCGGAGACGAAACGACGCACCGGCGACTCCTCCCGATCCACCTTCCTCTTATCTTTGATCGAAACCCGTAAGTCCCATTTTCTATCTCTCTTTTCTATTCTAAAAATACGGATTTACAAAACCCGACGGAATCGGAACAAATCCGATTTCCGATTCGGTTTTCTTACAAAACTTCATTTCTCGTTAATACAATTATGCTTAAACTCCCTCATGTTGACTATTAAACACTAATCAACCAAATTGATCAAGTTTCATTTCATAAAATGACGGCTATTTCACTTTATCGTATTTTCTCATTTAAATACCACATTGTTTCAATTATACATTTAACTTCATTAAACTTGATATACCTTTAAGTAGACCATGAGGTAATGACCTACCTCCTCACACACTCATATGCAACATAACACGATACCCTTGAGAACTTAGAATACGGGAAAACAAACATTTTTATTTAAATACAATTTACTTAATAAAACCATTTCTAAAAAATTTAGTATTGACACATCTTTACAAATAAATACCACTTATTATGAAAATAGGATAAGATTGTGGGCATTCAGTCGTTTATCTAAACCTGACTTTGTGGTGTCTAGGCTAGACAAGTGAGAAAGGTAACTTTAAAAGGCCCGTCTCACGGTGATTCGTGAGCGGATCCCTCCTTTCTTCACTTGTACTTACCTGGACACAATTGGCGGTGAAGAGGCGATTTAAGGTATCTCACAACTTGTCGCTTTGAACCAGTTAGGAGTAGTCTAGTTGACTTAGGAGACCCTAGAACATAGAATACGAGAAAACGGCACTTTTTCATTTAAATACCATAATTAATAAAAACCGTTTTCCTTAACGATTAGTATTTATACAAATCTTTGCAAAGCGCCGTTACAACCCATTTGGGGAACCCGTTCGGGATGGTGCGGATTATCGCACATCCTTGGGCTTAGTAGTGCGAGATTCAGACCTCCGCAAGGAGCATTCGGTCTTGAAAGATTTAAAATACGAAATCATAAGAAAACGAGATTTCTAGAATATTATAGATATATACAAAAACTATTTTCATATAAATATATGTATATGTAACATAAATATATCTATTTTTGAAGTATTATAAATATTCCACATTTTCTACAATATCACAAGAATCAATTTTACACTAAAATACCATGAATTCCATACAAATCAATATTACAAATAAATGCCTTTATTTTTGAAATTAGGATATTTTCACTAGAAATATCACAATATAAAAGCCACATTCATTACAACTCTAAATACGAATAATAAATGCTTGGGATGTATTTTAAAAAGTATATAAAAGTATTTTTACATAAAACCCCCTCAAGTTCGATAATTTACCCTAAGGACCCTAGTAAATATAGGTAAGCGGGACCAATCTCTTGAGCCTCAGGGAGCCGGAGAAGTGGGTGCTTGCCTATCTATGGTAGACAACTTAACAACGGTGTTATCAATACGGTAATCGTCTTTGGAAAAAAAAAAGACACGAAAGGTTACCGATAATATCAAAACAATCAGGACTTCAATTTACTTTTCTAACTGTCTGACTCAGATGAGTCTCATTATAATCTGACTTGAATATGATTCAAGTACAATCTACAATTTACAATCTACAGTCTACAAATTACAATCTACAATATTACAATTCAACATGAATCCATGAATCCAATTATCAATCTATACAACTTGACTGAACCAAACCATGGATATGCATTCCATTTACATGCTTCTCCAGTTATTCCATTTACATGATTCTACGGTTACATCCGTTTACTGATATCATGGTTTCGGTCAGTCATCCAATTATACAATCAATATAATTTACAATACAAACAAGACACTACGGGGTTTAAGGGGTAGATTGGTACGGAAGGTGTTAAAAGTGGCACGAGACTGTAAGACTTAATACACCTAACATGAATCCAGTTGCTGTTGTACCGTGGCACAAACGGTTCCTTATACTATACTTGCCTCTAATCTCTGGCATATAGAGACTCCTCTCGTATACACTGGCATTCTTCTGTACCAAGCTACAAACAACAGCGTTAATACAACATTACAACAAGATAATACAACTTTAAAAGATACCTCCTTATTCTGTCTATTCTACTTTTCCTCTTATCTTTGGGACTTACCGAGCGACATGTTCGCTGACGACATTCTCTTTCTTTCTTCTTTGAATGTCGTCAGGTAATTTGGACACGTCAAAGATCGAGCCTACTGCTGAAGACTTGGATCAATTTGCTGAAGACCTAGCGCTTTAGTTTCATTGTACACATTTCCTTTCAGTACTTTACATTCCTGTTATGCCATTATTTAAGCATCGCTTTTATTTCAGTTGTATTTACTTTTCATGCATTGTACAAAAGAATGTTAATAAATAAAGTTGTTGTTCAGTTTATATATCTTGTCTCTTATGTATTTACTTTATATTGCTTAGATACACTTAGCGTATTTACTTCACAGTTAATACGTAGCGGGCCAGTCTCGTCCCCTTCGCCGTACACCGGGAAGCGGGGTGTGACACGACTAGATATGTAATAAACTGTACGGATGCGAACGGGTATTGTAAAATTATAAAACTGTAACATATGATGAACGATTCAATAAACATGTAATATTTTTATTCATATGGATACAAATATAATAGCATAGCATGTAGCAAGATAAACTTGCCTGATCGGATCTCACGACGGAATGCGTACGCTGCATCCAACGTCGGTAAATGCCGCGATGCACACGCGGGCGTACAGAACAGAACCAGACAATGCAAGAACACAACCACGCTGGATGTGGACGTCTACTGGATTTCTCGGATCGTTGGCGACGGGAACGGCTCCGGCGAAGAGCGGAAAACGGAATCTAAGAAGAGAAAGAGAAGAGAGAAGAAGGAGAAGAAGAAGAGGGCCATAGGTTTGCAGGGTGCACTGGAGTTGTCTCGGGGTTCTGGGACAGAGGCGAAGGGGTGACGAATAGAGGCATGGGTTTTTCCGGCGAGGATTCACGGCAAGGGCAGTGGGTGTTTCTTGATCGTCGGGGATTGGGTGTGCGGGGGTTTTGGTGCTCGGGTGAGGGCTCTGGTGTTGGAAAGAAGGAGAGAATGTGGTGGTGAGGACGAGGGGCCGACAGAGAGGCGAGCTCCGGCGAGGATGCAGGCGGTGATGGGTTCTTGAGTTTGGGTTCGGGTTATTGAGGTGTTTGTAGTGGGGAGGAGAGAAGGAGGTGAGGTGAGAGGATAAGGTAGAGGGCGAGGGTGGTCGACGGGGAGATGGGTGGTGATGAAGGCGAAGGCGAGGCGATGGGTGCGGGCGCGAGTTGCGGGCGTCGGGTGATGGCGGTGATGGTTATGGTATTGGGAGGAGGAGGTGGTGAGGAAGAAGAAGGTGACGACGGGGATCCAACGAGGTCGAGGGTCGGCGACGAGCGAGGGTGTAAGCGTGGGTTTAGGTTTCATCGCGGTGGTAACGTGGGGAAGATGAGGAAGAACATGGGGAAAAGGTATATAGTTTTTTTTTAAAATATATAAAGAATATATGGAGAGAGAGAGAGAGAGGAGAGACGTGGGAAAAGGGTTAGGTTAGGAAATATTTTAAAAAGAATTAATATTATATTGTAATAGAGAGAGAGAGAGACGTGGTGTTTGTTATGGGGAAAGAAAGAAAAAAATAACGAAAGATATTTATAGAGATAGAGAGAGAGATATCTATGATTGGTTAAAATATTTTTTTAGTTTTTAAAATATTTATAAATCATATATATATTTATATTTAACAGTTATAAAGATATTAAAATATAATATTGGTTAAATTTGAGATTTTGGTTAATACAAAAAATAGTTCAAAATACGTCCGGGTCGGGTCTAAAATTACAGTTTGAAAATACAAATAATATACGTATCAACCAAAATCAAAATACGATATCCGGGTCATGAAAATGCGTACCCCCAAGAACGGATGCATGTAGCGTGCACGTAGCTATCCAAACGGGTCCGTTTCACTGAACGGGACGAGAACACGATATACGGATGCCACCACAGGGTTAGGGATATGATGCAGGCCATGCTAGATATTTTTAAAATATTTTATTTGACTTTATATGTTATATTAAAAAAATACAGATGCCAGATATAATACAGTTATACAACATGAAAGTGCACGGATTCTCATAACTAGCCGGGATAAATCATAAACAGGAGTCAAGACGGGTTTCCAGCATGCGGGTCGGGTCGATTGCAAACACAGATATCAATTATATTATTCGCACCCAAAACACAATAAATCAAGAAATAGCCATAAATAAAGAAATGTTCAAAATAGAACTGTTATAAATGAACTAAGGTGTAACAGAATAAAATCAAGAGTCACTCTTTTTTTCCAGAAATAAACAGTTTTTGAAGGGGAACTCAGATCTTCCATCAGATCTCAAAAGGGGGAGATTTTTAAATCTCTTACCCATTTTTTTCTCTAAGATCTGGCCAACAGAAAAAGAGGAAGAAGGAGACCCATCTCCAAAAATCCTATTTTGGAAAGATCCAAGGCTCAGAAGAAGATGCAGGGCTTAAGGGGAGAAGAAAGGTGTCATCCTCAAAGAATTTTAGGAGTTTAACTCCATTCAAGATCTGTTGGAGTTTAACTCCATAAATCAAACCCTTTTTTATAGGAGTTCAACTCCATTCAACATCTGTCGGAGTTTAACTCCATAAATAAAACAACCTTCTTTCGGAGTTTAACTCCTATTTCCGGGGCTAAAAGCCCCCTTCTTTCTGCCGGCGTCCAGCGCCCACGTGCCGGATGCGTGAGGCGTCCAGCGCCCAGCTCCTTAGTGTCTTTAAGACGCTCCTCACCTTACTTTTTTCCCACACTATCCCATACTCAAAATACACACCCGTTAGGAAAAATTTTCTAACGGGGCGCTGCCCTGCACCCCGTAAACTCTGCGGGGCTCTCGATATATTCAAAACCCCACAATGCACAACACACGCACACTGCACATTGAGTTCGCATGACCAGTTTGACCCGTCAATCGGAGGTTCGTTCGCTCCAAAGGCGAGGGGTAATTAACAGCAGCTTAGTCCGCGGCTGCCGGAGATTCGGATTCCCATAATCAATAAACCCCCACCTACCCTAAGTAGGGGGAATCTGTAGTACGCCTGACAAGCGACGCGTATTCCCATCTCAATGGGGTAACAAAAAACACCCTACAATAGGATGGTAATTGTTTTCTATTAACATTTAGGATCAAATTTACAAATAACAAAACAAGATTAACATAGTTTATTAAAATCGTATTTTGATGTCAGTGAGAGAATGGACAAGAGAAAGAGATCAAGGGGGACTTACGATTAAAAAGTGCAACAGTTCTTGACAAGATTGACAAGGTTATGTGATAGAGACGGAGAGGAAAGAGAGAAGGGATTTACGGGTTCTGTTTGTACGCTTACGAGGGAGAAATGGAGAGAAAAGTCTCGGTTGAAGAACCGAAACCGTGTATACGAAGAGGCAGCTAGATTGATCTTCCGGCTTCCTTTGGCGACTTGTAGATCCACGTAGGGAGAGGAAGAACTTGGCTTGGATGGAACTTAGGGTTGAGACCATTGACGCAAGGAACGAGCTCGGAAACGTCTTGAGAAACTTGACTTGGCTTATAGAACTTGAGGGAACAATTTGAGAAGAATTTTTGGTGTAAATTCAGAAAGGAAGGATGCTAGGTTAGATAGGTATTTATAGGGATGAAAGATAGGAGTATGGTGTATTAAAATTCAGAATTAAAATAGGTTAAAAGAGTAGATAAAGAGACCGGCAGTTCTCTGGATTAAATTAGGAGTTTTGGTATATAAAAAAGTGCAGAGGGAGTCTAAAGATCGCACGTGTACAGGATGGATCCCATTTGAGCAAGGGGGCCGACAGGGGCGGCTTAGGGGCGGCCAGGATGTAGGCCGAGGTCTTGGGGTTTGTGTCAAATGCTCCATTGGTTTTAAACATCGTTTTTATGTATACTTCTTTTTTGTTGTAACTTTTCATAATCCTGTGTAAAGCCCGTACAAACTCTTGGGCTTCCAAAACGTTAAAAAGAAAAATATTAAAAATATTGGTGTTGTTGGGATTCGAACACGCGGATTATGGGACAGCAGTATAGAGATTAGCCAATGAGCTATAAGGAGTTTCTTGTGAAAGTTCCTAGCGCTCTTGCTGCTACAATCCCGGCCGATGCGAAATCGAAAAACAAAAATTTCAAGAGAGAGCACTCGAAACTAATCCCTAGCGATCGATCTAAATACTAAACTAGAAGCATAACATATAAGGTTTAAGGATTACAACCTTTGTCGCGTGTCCACCCAATCGTGGAAGACCCCTCCAAGCTCCGTAGACCGTCGAGAACGTACTTGAGAGGCGACCGTCCTTACCGAAGATGATCCACCCGAGGAAAACCGATCCGAACTCAAGCTTCACCTAGAACCATAGTGAAGCAACATAAAGATCACAACTCGCTAGGTTGTTATACTTAGGGATGTAGAGAATTTTCCACTATCTAAATTTCTCATCACCAAAGCTCAAGAGAGCTTGAAGAAAAAGGAAATGATAAGAAGAGAGAGAGTCTCTCATAATAGAATGAGCTAGAGTCAAAATGGAATAGCATGAAAGGAATATTATTTTACAACCATAACATATAATATGTCATATTATTTTTCAAATATAAAATGAGCCCATCCCTTTATACCATGCTCTCATCCATGACTCCTCTCCACCTCATTTCTTTTGATTTTCTACAAAGAAAATCAACAAATGTGATGTCCTCCTTTTAGAAGTATCTATGTATAAATACATAATACATGGTATATGTAACGAATACATATACACATATCCGTAATAAAATACGAATAGCCAAGAGAGAGAAAATGAATAGTGAACATATATATATATATATATATATATATATATATATATATATCAAAACTTGATTTAATAATCCGGCTTAATCCTAAGCTGGTTAGTATTTTATCAACCGTTCGATTAAAGTCCGTACTTGATTTAATAATCCGGCTTAATCCTAAGCTGGTTAGTATTTTATCAACCGTTCGATTAAAGTCCGTACTTGATTTAATAATCCGGCTTAATCCTAAGCTGGTTAGTATTTTATCAACCGTCCGATTAATGTCCGTGTAGCCAGTATACATATATTTAATCGGACTCCTACATGTATCAATATATGGCCGGGTCGGGCCGCCAACGACTGGACCGGTTAGACACCTTGAGATCTCTCCGATAGAGAGCTCTTTCGCGTTGAAGAGCAGGACGTGGTCAAGTGTGTGTGTGTATATATATATATATATATATATATATATATATATCAAAACTTGATTTAATAATCCGGCTTAATCCTAACCTGGTTAGTATTTTATCAACCGTTCGATTAAAGTCCGTACTTGATTTAATAATCCGGCTTAATCCTAAGCTGGTTAGTATTTTATCAACCGAGATCTCTCCGATAGAGAGCTCTTTAGCAGGACGTGGTCAACTGTACTCTTTTTTTAAGGTCCTCTCGATCCTAAACCTTTCGTTTAAGTTCAATTTTTGTTGAAACCCTAAAACCCAATCCCAGCATTCTTCTTCTTCACTGTAAAACTCGATTTGGTTGACAACGCATGGGCCCACACATAGATGAACATGGGCTTTTAATATAGTGAGACTCTATCCAAAAGACTCATAGATTTATCTTATTTTATATCTTATACACATATACATCCCACAATTTTCCCGATATGGGACTATGTTAACCACATCCTCAACACTCTTCATTGCACGCGGACAAAGAGAACTCCACGTGCGAGGGCTCAAACCTTATGTATCAAAGCTCATGTACAACGTGGACAAACAATCATCCGAGCTCTGATATGATGTAAAACTCGGTTTGGGCCCACAACACAGGGGCCCACACATGGATGCATTTGGGCTTTTAATTCAGTGTGACTCCATCCAAAAGACTTAAGCCTGGTGAAAGTTATCAGCCTTGATCTTCATTGAAGATAAGATAAAAGAATACCTTGCAATTACGATCAATTCTACGTTCTATTAAATCGTTCCATGTAATATGCTGGTATACGGTTGACATTACTTAGTAACCTGTTTATACAATGTCACGGTGTTGTAACAATTGAATCAATTGGTATTCATCAACTGGCCGACTTCTTGTTGCACACCAGTCCCTAAGAACTTACCACAGGATGCTGCATTGTTGCTGGAATAGTTGACGTTAGAGTTTTGGATAATTTAGCAAGGTTTGATGAGTAAAGCGGGGTGAAAATTGTGGGCATACATCACGTATGAGAGGACCAGAAGGCTGAGCTCTACGGTGAAGAATATGCAATGCTTCGTTCTCAACCAGCCTCCCGCAAGGCCGCTGGCTCTCTCCGCCTCCGCCTTCTTCCCACCAGTTTACTTTGACTCCGACTTGAAGAAATTGACCGAGATCGAACATGCTCTTCACCGTAGAGTTCGGCCTTCTGGTCCTCTCACACGTGATGTAGGCCAAGGATTTTCACCCCGCTCTACTCCTCACATGTTGCCAAATTATCCAAATCTCCAAGGTCAGCTGTTCCAGCAACAATGCAATATCCTGTGGCAAGTTGTTAGGGACTCGTGCGTAACAAGAAGTCGGCCAGTTGATGAATACCAATTGATTCAATTGTTACAACACCGTGACATTGTATGTGCTGATATAAACAGTGTTACTAAGTAATACCAATCGTATACCAGCATATTATACGGACTCCAACAATTTATAGAATTGATCGTAATAGCAAGGTATTCTTTTATCCTAGCGTTCAATGAAGATTAAGGTTGATAACCTTCACCATAAGAAGTCTTTTGGATGGATTCCCACTGTATTAAAAACCGATGTGTGTGTGGGCCCCCTACCGAGTTTTACCGTGGATTCGCCGCCGAGGGGCCTGCGGGATTCGCCATCCTCGGGGTGAAGTTGGGCCCACAGCGTTCTTGCTGATGGATTAGCGAGCCTGGAGGCTGCTGCGAACTCGTAGGTGATTTTTCCCCACTTTTGCTTAATTTTAGTAGTGATTTTGTTTTAAAGTCGGAATCATGGTGTATGGTGTGCGAGATTTCATAGTATTTTAATTTGGCCTTTCCTCACACTGTATTTTCGGCATATCTGAAAACTTTTTGCAGCATGTTGATGATGGGTTTGGTGAAATATCTAATTAAAAAGTTACAATAATATTTGTTAGTGCTAATTATTGGAATGACGGTTTAAAATACTTGGGTGATGTCCGTGATTGAATATTTTGCTAAAGATTGGAAGTGCTGTAATTGCGTTATGGATTTCTTCCTGAAGATTGGTGTTTGTTGTAATTGCATAGTGGATATTGTCTGAATAATAGGAAGGAGAAAAAAAAGAGAGATGCGTTTTATTATATGTAACACAATTAAAAATGGCCAGACACAATTAAAAAAAATTCTTCTTAAATATAAAGCAAGCGCAGGAAATGAAGAAGTAGGACTGGAAAAGGATGTTGCTGAGACGATAAAGGAAGAAGTGATCGAAACTCATGATGGTGAGTTATAGATCATTTTTGGTTCTTGATATTAACATTTATAGTAATTTGCTAATCTTAATTAATTAATATTTTGTTTTTCTTTAATATAACCGGGTGGGGTGGGTGGGTGGGTGGGGGAGGGTGGGGGGGGGTACTGGAAAATGATCTTGCAGAGACTATGCCCAAGGAAGAAAAGATTGGATCTTGTGATGGTGATTCAACTGATCATTTTCAGTCCTTAATGTCAAAGTATAGTAATTAATTGGTGTTAATTAGTTAATATTTTGTTCTCCTTCTCCTCCTCCTCCTCCGCCTCAACCATTAATATCAACAAGTTAAGTTTAATTTGCATTAGAATCTAATATTTATACTTTCTATTCAACTAATATGATTGCTCTCTCTTACTTTATCAGTTATTTCCCTTATATTTTATAAAAATTTCCCTAAACTTTTTATCAACATTTATAAATTAGGTGGTTTTCGATGTTAATATGACTTGAATCCTTTGCTTCTCAACGGAAATCGACAATAAATCTCAAATTCACGTATAAATTATTTATTGTTTTTAGCAACGACTTGATTATTAAGGAATTTTATTGTATGAAGGAACGCAAAACTGCACTTCAATAAATTACTTTCTACTTAGTTTTTTCCCAGTTTTTTTACATAATATTTTTGTTTGTTTTTATAAAAAAAAATCTCTATTTGTTGCAACTTGGCCCCTGCTTATGCCAAATCCTGGCTACGCCCCTGGTGATGAGTAATTAGCGTTAAGTAATTAACTAGTTTTTCAATTAATGTGACAGGAGAGTAGATGAAGTAGAGGAGCTGGAAAAGAAAGTTAAAGCCATCACAGTGACCATGATATGCAGTGAAAGTTAAAAGGTATAGTTTTCTTTTGATGTCCAATATTAATTTTGAAAATATATGCATATTTATTAATTTATGTTTGACAAATGATGATGATGATGATTGTTTCTCTATATTTTGGTTGGGTTGATTTGTATTAGTTAATTTTTTCTCTACAGGTTTTTCTTGATGCAACTGTTGTTATCTGAAGATCAGTCTACTTCTCATGGTATGCACATAGTAATGCTATAAATATGCACGGTGTGGAATGCACTGCATGCATGCGTGTCTGAGGCATGTACATTTCATTTTGGGGTGATAGTCACTTAGTCCCGAGTGATGGAGGACCATATATAAATGCTATAGTTATGAGTCAAAGAGGCACTTGGTTCTAATTTGAGAGTTATGCATATCTAAAGCCTTCTTTGCATTTATCTTGTTAGAATTATGGATGTATAGAGTTACCACGCGAGGAGTGTCAAGTATTGAGCCTATATAAAGGCTTTGTATGGAAATAAGAATGCAGACCTTGATATGATATTTTGAGTAAGGTTGATATTGTTGTTTTGAGTGTTATCTCTGAAATTTTTTGTATTCGACTGCGGTCGAAAGTCTATCCTCGGCTGCGGTCGAAAACCGAAATCCAACTGCGGTTGGAAAATCTATCACTCAAGGTCCTTTCGATTGTCATTGGTCAACTTCATCAGCGCCAACATCAAATCAGTCAACACCCTCATCAGCTCTTGACCAGTCACAAAAATTTGCGTAAATTTACTGTAAATCAATCTCAAACCTGAACCAGAACAGCCGGTAATTGTTCAGGGTGAACCAGAACACCCACCGGTATGTTTGTTTCTGCCTGGAGTTCTAGTTCCAGCCAACAAATCAATAAAAGCAGCAGTAAATAACAGCGTTCCGCCCTCATCAATCAAAACATTTATTGAGGTATGCAGGTTTGAATTATCTTTCGATTAGTGAAGTGAGTTATTGATTGGTAATTGTTGGGTTTAAAATCGAAACTGTTGAACACTTTGAAAAAAAAAAACTAGATTTTGGCTTATTTGAACATAAATTTTCCAAAATTCAATCTCTAGATTCTCTACAAAGATTGTGTAGATAGTTTACCACTTTGGTTATAACAATTATCATCATTGAATTGATTGCTTTAAATTCTGGATTTCAATTGTGATGCTATGCCTATAGTTTAGTATTATCTAGTAATCACAGTTATTCAAATTCGGATCTCTTGCATGTGTTGATCGTCTAGATTAGGCCTTGCATGTGTTAATTTTTTATTGCATACACATCATTGCTTGCTTGCATTAGTCATATGCATCCCCACCCACCCACCCACCCACACACACACAGCTTAGCTTAGCCCTTTCTATTCCGTCCCATCCACAGACTTAGTTAGCTTAGTCCTCTATTCTGTCATGCGTCACCGAGTCATCCAAAACTCAATCCTACGATCGAAAATTTGTTAGTCCAAGTCATTTGAAATTGGTACTGCTTAATAATGTTAGTCAAAACTACCATACATGTCATTAGAGTGTATTCATTTAGCCATAATATATACATTAATTAGGTAAGTTAACCTAGTTCTTGCCTGCAGTGGGTACACATCGCCATCATGATCCAAGGATCCATCCTTTTCCACTTTTGTATCGATAAATCTGGAAAAATTGCAAGAAGTTCGGCAAACTTCAACTTATGGGGCAACTGCCATCTTTGCAGAAGCTACAATTCGAGAGACCTGCCTAAACTGAAAAGTTGGGATCATAATGAAGTTATTGGTTAAGATTGTTCTTGCCGAGGATTCAGTGAGCCAGGAGGCTGCTGTGAGCTCAAAGGTGATTTTTTTTCTTCTGTTTGTTGCCTATTTTAGTGTTGATGATTTGGAAGAGGGTTCTAGTTGGGTGCTTGGTTTATTCCCTTATTGGTTGGTATAAGAAACATCTTATGAAGAATGCCAAGAATGTAGTTGCTCCTAATGTTATGTAATTTGCATAATGAAGTTATTGGTTATAAGAACTGAAGTCGATGTTAGCAACTGCAAGTTATGGATAAATTCACTAAAATTTTAGGGTTGATTTTGTCTGAAAATTGGATATCATGGTGTATGGTGTTTGAATTCTTATATATTTCAATTTGACCCTTCTCCACACTGAAATTTCAACACTTGTGAATAGCAGAATACTTGCCGATTCTCTTGAAATCAACCTTCCACTTCTGTTTGGCTCAAGCGACGTTGGTCAAAACTATTTGTCATTCATCTCCAAGTAAATTCTTTTCTCTTGCGAACACTTGTAACTTCTTTTCATTTCACGCTCACAAAATTCTAAACATCCCTTGCAGGTGTAGTTTTACTTTGTATGAGAATCCAGCCTTGTTGAAGGATGCCAACGCAAGAGATAGTCTGGGTCGAATCATAGGCACTATATCAACCAAGTACCATCACACAGATCAAACTTGCGCATCGATCCTTCACTTGATTCACAAGTTTGACTACACTGTCCCACACATAGCTGAAGCAGTCAGTAATGCTAAAAAAATATGGGGATGGAAGCTTAGCAATTGCCCTTATTCGTGACATCGCTCGAACTGATCCAAAGGACTATGTCAGAGACTGGGTCACGTTTTTCAAAATGCATAACTTCTACAATGAGTACTCTTGTTCAACTGCTGGCTTCCTCTTCAGCTTCCGACGTGGAGAGCACGATTCTTTTGCTGATGAGGTGCAGACAGTTTCAGATTGATGGTTCAGAAGAATGCCTTCGCAAAATGCTGCCCCTGGTAAAGCTTAATGAAAATATTCATCGATGTTTAACATGAAGCTTGCAGTTGGTTGTAATAATTTACATAATTGTTCTATGTGGAATGAATTTGACTTTTTCTTCCGGAGCTTTCAGGTATTTTCCCAGGATAAATCTATCTACAAAGCCGTGGAGAATGCATTCATAAATATATACATCGGGGAAAATTCAACTGAAACGGCTAGAAATTTGTTGAGCCTTGTCACTAATTCGAGCATTGGCGATCTTGCGGCATTGGAATGTTTAATTGGTAACTTGGTGTCAAAAGGGGAAATTTCTACAAACACGGTATGTTCTAATGTTCCCACCCTTCTGTTATTTCTTATTTCTCTCTTAGCTTTAATATAATCATAAACTAACACGGTAAAAAATATCATTATTTGGTAATACACTACGTTCATATTTTATTAGTTTCTGCTTGACTCAACATCACTGCAATAGACTCAACAAGAAGATAAATGAAATACTCTTTAAGTCTTGAAGGAGAAAGTGAAACTAGTTTCCTTTCCATATTCATCGTCTTGCAGTTGGCTCTAATCTATGAAAGATGGTTTTGCAGGACAATGCAATTTGATTGTAGAACAAATAAAGTTAGGAGTTAGGTTTAACTAATTCATTAATATGCTATGCTTGAAAGCAATCAAAGATCAAGGTGTAACTGTCAACGAAGGTGAAATCAAAAGCTCAATCAAGGATTTTTATTTACCAATTTTCTTGTTCGTATGATATGTGCTCTGTTACCTCAATTGGTCATCTCTTCCCTTGAATTTTATGCACAGACATTGGTTTGTGTGCAATTTGATTGTAGAACAAATAAAGTTAGGAGTTAGGTTTAACTAATTCATTTTTATGCTATACTTGAAATTAATCAAAGATCAAGGTGTAACTGTCAACTAAGGTGAAATCAAAAGCTCAATCAAGGATTTTGATTTACCAATTTTCTTGTTGGTATGATATGTGCTCTGTTACCTCAATTGGTCATCTCTTCCCTTGAATTTTATGCATAGACATTGGTTTGTGGGTCATTTGTAAGAATAATTGGAGACTTCGGTGTCACCTGGTCCCATCGTCCAAAAAATGATGTGTCAAGATGGATTACTAATAATTCATAATAATTATAATTCAAAAGTATATAGATAATGGTGATCATGGAAAGCCATTTCTTTGTATATCAAACTTTCACACTGCAGAGATGTTTTACGTTTCTGTCTTTTTTCTTCCTTCACTTGACTTTTATGGTTTTATGGATGGCTCTATAAATTCTTGGCCTCCTGCATTTTCAAGTCGAAAGGTAGTGATCTAGGAGCAGTATTACGTTTATTAATATTGCAGAGCAAAGCGTCCGAGTAAATGGTAAAGTAAAGAAAAGCGGATGATAAATATCCAGTCTTTTACTGAATATAATGTAGAACTCAAGGCAGATCCAAATGAGGCTATCCGATGTAGGAACTGTTGGAGTTTGGATGTCTACGGAGATATGGGCTTATGATGCCTGATTATGTTATGAAGTCTAAAACTCAAAAATAGAATATGTTTGTCCATGTCCATTCTTTCATGTAACATGTTGCTTCGATATGCTCGAACATGACTTGCAAGCCAACACATGTTGATATGGATGCAGGCTGTGCCTGATAACTTGATAAATATACCCTATAATATATTTGTTAATGTCTCAGTGCACATCCTGTGTCATGGTAAAATATTGGCTGCATTTGGCACAATTATTTTGCATCATTATATCCCTTTTCCCTTTCTTGGGATTACTTACAGAGGCACAACAGAGTTTCTTTCATTCAGTGAGAACTGTTTCTTACTATCATCGAATCACATATCAGTAATATCAGCCGATATCCCGTTATCGGTATCGCTGTATTGATATGTATCATTATTGGTAATTCTCAATTGATCCCGATAACGGTTGATATTTCAAATATCGGCCAATATATAGGATTATACGTATCGGTCCAATATCATATGATATGGATCATATCGGATCATTATTAAATTAAAATAAATTGTACATGTTGTTTATTTTAATAAATTGGTTTTTTTCAAGGTTTGAGAACTCGGTTTCGGTTTCGATCTCTCATAATTTCATTAGTTTAGCTGGGTTTCGTCTAGTTTCGCTAATCTCGGTTCGGATTTCAGTTTCAACGTAATACAATATACATAAGTGTAGATATATTAAATACTTAAATTTATGCTTATATATTAGTATATTACAAGTCAATGATCCTAGTATTTAAAAATCCAACCATGATGCAAAATATATTGAAAAGAGTATTTAGATAAATATTAATATAGGTTTTGGGTTCACTTTTTGTTGTTTTCTAACAACGAAGGACTACAATAATCATAATGACAGTAAAAATGGTATAAAAATTAAGTTTTTAAAGGTTTTGGTTGAAACGATATTGTATGGTTGATTTCATATCGGTCAATTTACATCAAACCAAATATAAGAAAATAAAAAACAATATTTTTTATGCATCTATGATAGATGATAATTTTAGATTTATCATACTTAAATATTTATAAAATTTATAAAATAAATTTACAGAATGTTTGATGTAGACTAGACTAATATGTTTAATATGTATGAATCCCTATATTATACCCGATATGCCGGATATCGATATCCGATATGAATGTCCGATATGAACCCATATCGTCGTGATATCGTCCGATATTCGCAATCTGATATTAAAAACACTCATCCGATATGAATCCTATATCCGATATTTGGTACATTGCTTACTACTTATTGCTCATTCTTAATGCCCCCACAGATATCAGCCTTATGGGATTTCTTTAGCTTTAACATTAGCGGGGTTGTTGCTGTGAGCTTTGTCAGTTCTCTGTATGGCAGAAAAAGCATCTCCTGGCATTTTGAGTTCTCACTTGCAAGACATTATCGATATTGGTTTTGGGTGGTGGGCTAAGGAAGAACCTTTGCTTGCACGAACAGCATGCATAGCTCTAGAAAGATTGTCAGGAGAAGATAAGGAAAAACTAAGATGCAGCGGAAGCAGGGTGTTTGGTGCTCTTCAGAATTTAATTATTGGATTTTCGCTTCCAGGAAACCTTTGGTATGCTGCCGTTTACAAAGCAATTAGCACCATATACTCGCTTCATCCAACTCCTGAGATTGTTGCAGCTGATATGGTGAAAAAGTTATTAAGCTTAGTATTTAGTTGCACTGCAAATGAAGAAGTGCCTAATGGGCAAGATGAGGGAATCAGGGGCCTTTGCACGGTGCAGGCAGGAAAGCTTGGTCGATTTCTATTCAATATAAGCCATGTTGCACTGAACCAACTGGTTTATATTGAGTCATGTATTCGAAAAATACGAAAACAGAAATCTAAGAAAGAAAGATTAAAGTCTGAGTCTCATGCTAGTAGTGATGGTATAAATGGAGCAAATGACGCAAGATTTCAAAATACCAAATTGCTCGAGTCGGGTTATCCATTTCAACTGCACTGGATTGAATTCTCCTAACAAAGTTAGACACTATATAATTTTTTTCCCCTTAACACATGGCTGACAGGTTGGTACAAATGCTGAATTGGGCGTTGGTATATCTGAAGATGCGATACTTGATTCACTTTCCGAAAGAGCAGAGAAAGAGATTGTATCTGGTGGTGTGACTGATAAGAACATCATCGGTCTTGGTTCACCGTTTCTCTCGAAGCTTTGTAGAAATTTTAACTTGATGCAAAAGGTGATTGACTTCTTAAATAGTTAGAATTTTTGAAGCGGTGCATCTTTTTTTGCTTGGTTACCTGTTACCTTGTCATAAACTTATATTGTATCCAAATGCCAGTTTCCAGAAGTGCAGGCCTCTGCAATGCTTTCACTACGCAAACTAATGATAATTGATGCAGACTTTTGGTAGGACATGTACCTATGGCATCCTTCCTTTTGGTTTTTAAACCAACATATTAAATTTTATTTTAATGAATTTTCAGTGAAGCAAATCTCCAGCTTCTGTTCACTGTTGTGGAGAATGCGCCATCAGAAACTGTTCGTTCTAATTGTACGCTGGCTCTTGGGGACTTGGTCGCTCGCTTTCCCAATCACTTAGAACCCTGGACTGAAAACATGTATGCCCGTTTGCGAGATCCTTCAATATCTGTTAGGAAAAATGCTGTACCATTCTCTTCTTTGATACCCAGAGTTGCAGTATAAACCGGTATCAAAGACGTGATCCTCGTCTTTGATACCGGACCATTCTCCTCGTATTGCAGGTAGAAATTAATCCGATTTATAATTTGCTTCCAGATATCCTGGGCAGATTGTCGAGCCAAAATCTTAAAGAGGAAGACTTTTGCAATATTATGCAAATTCTAATAAATTCTATTAAGAAGGTCGATGGCTTACCTATTCAATCTGAAATTTCATTTGCCTGTCAACCGCTGATTTCTCATTCTTTGATATGACAAACAAATGGAAGCCTTGAAAAGTTTTGCAATCGGTTCAGTGGTGTCACTGGTATGCTTTCCCTTCTATACATAAATCTCATGAAATTGCACACTAACCTTGAAATCGTTGTGAGGGTTGAGGGACATATTTTTATATCATAAAATGACCTACATCTGATTCATGAAGACACAATTCTTTATTCCATTCTTAGTATTTTCTTCCATGAGAAACTAAAAGCACTAATATGGAAATTACATGCTGCAACAAAAAGGATCTCAAATGGTCAAACCCATGAGAATATAGTCTACTATATATATATATATATATACAACAAAAAGGATCTCAAATGGTCAAACCCATGAGAATATAGTCTAATATATATATATATATATATATATATATATATATATATATATATATATATATATATATAATATTTCTTGGAATATTCTCTTATCCAGCTTAGAGTTTTGGGGGAAAATTGTTTTCTAATACCTATTTAATTCTCTTACTAACTATGGGTCATGGAAATTTTTTTATTGGCTCCATAATCTATATTTATCACTCTTTTATTTAAAATCTTTTTATATTTTCTCTCACCACTTAGGATTTACTAGCAATATATTGGAAAATCTCATGATTTTTGTGCGCTAAGCATGCAAAATATTGAAAAATCGAAAAAAAGAATATTTTTGAGAGATAAAAATTTCATGATTTTCGTTTAGTGTTGTAAAACAATATAGAAAACCAAAGAAAACAAAAAAATTTGATATTTTAAAAAAAATTGTTATTTTAGGAAATAGAAAATTAGAGCTTTAGAAAATTTCATGATTTCGATGTGCTGCATGAATAATATTGAAAAAAACGAAGAGAAAACAAAAAACAGAAACGAAGAAAACAGTATCAAAACTTTTGAAATTTTCTTGTTTTTTTGTGCATAAAAAACAAAAAACAAAAACGAAGAAAACAGAAAATTCTTAAGATTTTTGAAGCTTTTACGATTTTCATATGCAATAACAAGCAAAGTATTAAGAAACTAAAGAAAATAGAAAATTTCATGATTTTAGTTTGTTATAATGTGTGAAATACTGAAAATTTGAAGATTTTATTTAGGGGTATTTAAAAATTTCCAGATATCGGTTCTTAGCCGCTTAGACCGAATTTTTTGTTTAGTTAGATTCTTAGTAGCAATCATCGATCTTTTCTACTTCTACTTAACATAGCTTTTTGTCTAATATCTAAAAGTGCTCCAAAAGTATGAGCAAGTAAAATATTCGAAAACCTACAACAATAGAAAATTCTGAGATTTTTAAAATTTATTGCTTTTCATGTGCTACATACCGTGCAAAATAATGAAAAAAAGAACACAAAATATTTTGATATATTTGAGAATTTTGTGATTTTCATGCAAAATATTGAGAAGTGAAAAAAAAACAGATTTTTTTTAGATTTCTAAATTTATTTTCTATTTTCGTTTATTATAGCAAGTAAAATATTGAAAAATCAAAGAAAACAGAAAATTTTGGGATTTTTTAAAAATATTGCAAGTTTCATTCTATATATAGCAAGCAAAATAATAAATAAATGAAGAAATCATGATTTTTATGCTTAGAAAAATTACCAAACCGAAGAAAACAAAATTATTTGAGAGTTTTTAAATTTAGCGAATTTTGTATGCAATAGAATGCAAAACATTGAAAATCTAAACAAAACAAAATTTGTTCTTTGAATTTTCATGAGCTATAACATATAAAATATTTAAAATTCGAAGGCAACAAAAAAATATTGGATTTTTGAAGATGTCGCAATTTTCGTATGCTATATATATAGCAAACAAAATATTGGAAAAACTAAAAAACATATTTTTTTAGATTTAGTGAAAGTTTCGCTTTTTTTTGTGATACATGCAAGCCTTGAACAATCGAAGAAAACTGAATTTTTTGAAAATTTCGTGATTTTCGAATTTGATAACGGGCAAAATATTGAAAACCAAAGAAAACATAATAGTTTGAGATTTTCTAAAATCAGGTAATTTTCGTGTGATAGCGTGAAAAATATTGTAAATTTGAAGAAAACAAATAATTTTGGGATTTTTTAAAATTTCGCGATTGTCATGTGTTATAGTGTGCAAAATATTAAACAACAGCAGAAAACAAAAAAGATCAGATTTTTGAAAATTCATAATTCTCGTGTGCTTGCATATTGTTGAAGACAGGAAGAAAATAGAAAATTTTGCGATTTTCATATGCTATATCATGGAAAATATTGAAAAACTAAAAAAAAAAACAATTTCTTTTAAAACTTCATGATTTTCTTGTGCTATAGCAAAACAAAATATTAGAAAATATAAGAATAGTGAAATTTTGAAAATTTCGCCATATTCGAAAAATTGAAGAAAACAAAAAAAATTGAATAATTGAAGAAAACAAAAAAAATTAGGATTTTGTATATTTTGTGATTCTCGTGTGCTATATACAAGTAAAATATTTTAAAACCGAAGAAAAAATAATATTTTGAGATTTTTAAAAATTTCTTATCTTTCTGATTCTCGAAGAATGAAGGAAGCCAAGAATTCCATGGCTGGACCTGGTGAATTACTCGAGTGAACTCAACCATTGATTTTTGTATGACGAAGTATTGGCAATTCAATACTTCATATATTGTACATATGAAGTTCATAAATATTAGATAATACAACTCATAAATCATATAACAATAAACTTTTAAATTAATATGATTTTTCTTAACTTTCAAGTTTGTACCCACGTATTGCGCGTGACCTTGCTAGTATATAGAATAAGTAAAACGCACTTGACGGAAACAGATAAAAGAAGAGCGCGCTATCATTATGTGAGGCTTGCATCTTTGGGTGCAGGCTTGACTAATCTACATTAGTGCCCAATTGCTTACATTTTGTCTACCAATTTGGCTTACATCATTCTTTTACCATTTTATTGTTTACAATAGTTTTAATTTGGTTGCTTTTATATATTGTATTTCTATCCTGTTGTTTTTGAAAGCATTCTTGTTGATTATATTAATTTTCTTATCGTTGCAGATATTAGACAGTGGGAATTTATTGCTTATTACCTTACTCAGCTGACCTTCAGCGAGAAGGGACTGAAAAAACTTATCGACTCTTTCAAAGCATATGAGCATGCTTTCTGCGAAGATTCTGTGATGGATTACTTTAGAGTCATTATCAACAAGGTAACGAAACAGCCACTGTATTTTACTGCTTTAATTGACAGCTACGTTTAGCACTAATAACTGAAAGGGCAACTTATTTTGTTGCTTTTCGTGTCTAATTCCTGTTAGTATCACCTTCTGTATCTTCTTAAAACAGTGCGAAAAATTCGCAAAGCCAGGGCTAAAATCTTGCATTGAGGAGTTGCGAGGGGAGGCTCAACAAAATCCACATGGAAAGAAAGGAACAAGAAGTGACTGCTAGAAACGCCCAGGTCCACAAACAGAAACTTGGTATTCTACAAGGCCTTGTGGCCACCAAGAACAAGGTCACAAATGCAAATTGTGCTGAAGGTAATGATTTTAAAGTTGCACACACTATATGTTTGGAGTTCTTAAAATGAAACAGTTTAGAGTAGGCAGTTAATGGCAACTTCACATCAAAGCTATATCAATCAGAATTCAATGACCTGCTTTACATTGGATGCTCAAAGCATTACTTGACTAATTTGACAACATTTTCTGTATTGGGAAACTTGGCCCAGGATAGATGCTTATGGAAAATATAGAAACCCGAATTGAGTCTGCTGGATTTTGAAGAGCCCATGTGATACCAAGACCAACACACACACACACACATTACTTCTAGGCATTGGTCCTTGGAAACTTTGATGTTTTATATGTGAATGACCCCCTCCCCCCCCCCCCCCCAAAACCCGCGCCGTCTCTCTCACACACACCAGCAGAAAATGGAGACGGCGAGGTTGTCAATGGTGAAGGGGAGAATAACGTTACAGCCAGTGAATGCCTATCCCAAGCTAATGGCGTGGAATCGGAAGATAGCTGTGTTTCAAGTCTTAGGGTTAAAGAAGAGGCTGATGACTTTGAGGAGGTTATATCGCCAAAAACTTCTCGCAAAGGTAACCAAGAGCTCGGATGTTTATAGTTGACAGTTTAAATGCTAACATGAATTGTTCTTAAACCTTTAGTATGCTGCTTCCAGGTGCCCCCAAGTCCAAAGTGAAGGGAAGCAGAAAGTTTGTTGTGCAAGATGAAACCGCTAGCAAAAGCATAAGACGCACTGCCCGCTCAACTAGAAGGTCTAAGTTCTTAATCTTCCCTTACTCTTTATGTTCCTTTTGGTAGTAAGACTGGATCCTTGAAATAATAACAGGATTAAAACGAAAATATTAGGGATTTGTAATCTATGCTATTCATACAAAAATTTGCTTTAAGATATGGAAGTTGAGTTAGCTTAAAAAAGATTTAAATGAAAGGGAGGAACGAAAGGGGTTTCCTTAATTCGATGAGTGAGGGTATATTTTGCATTAGGATGCATACATGACTTGTATTATGAAAACTTGTGCTTGTTTATATCGTCTTGCTTCTTCCCTACATATAGAAGCTCCTGAACCTTTCTTGTATGGTGTAACAAGCAGATAGCCGAAAAGGGATGCTGCCAGGAGCAAATGTTGTTTTGTTTCGTAATATTGTGGTTACCATCGTCTGCGCATCAGTGTTTATCCTTTTTGTATTCTATTTTCCAGAGTTGGATCTTACTGGACATTGTATTTACCATGTGAGCTATTGATTTGTGTTGTCCATGATGATAGGATCATAGAAATGTCTGTAGTAAAAGCTGTTAAGCAATGTAAAAGAAAGTGAACATACCTGTATATAGCGGTTGATTTGGTTGTGCAAGTATAGCTTAGCGAATCTCGTTTGTTATATTCCTTCGTATAAAAGTAGAGTGACTATTCCTTCGTATAAAAGTAGAGTGACTACTTTTCTGCTATTACCGTTGCCTTTTGCCTCTAAATTGATTTTGTTTTAGTGTTCGACATCAACATATATTTTGTCTACTCAATACAATTAAGAAAACCAAAAACTTGTCATATGAATTCAATCTCTAATAAAGGCCGACCAAAATATGAGCAGGAGGTATATAAGCAATCTGTAGTGAACATTATGGCATAATAATGAACGAACCTATTGGGAAAGTTGCCATAGATCCATCAATAAAACGTAGAATGGAGAAACAGTGTGCATTGATTTGAGCACAATCTGTATCACAGCAAATGGGGGCAAACTTAAAAAATCTTAACGCAAGAAACATTTTATTCATGTCCTATTTGCAAAATGGAAGCAGTTCCATCTCTCATTTCTACCATTTTCGGTCATATAATTCTTACCACAAGAAACAGAGTTCTTCCTGCTCATCATCTTAATTGTGGAACCATAAAATAAATTAACATAAAAATTCAACCAGAACACATTGATTGGTTCCACCATTTCGGAAGGCGCCATGCTACAAACTACAGAATCCAAAGATAGATGTACTTTGATGATGCGACTTGGTTCAATAAGACTTGCCGCAATGTATTAAACTCCCAGCTCCTAGAAAGAGCCCAAAGATCGCTGCACTTCCAATAGTAGTCTGGCCAATGTGTCTAATCTTCAATAATCCAGGGACCTGAACATATCATAATCATCAATTAAACCCTCAAACACAGGAAAGCTTTAAAATTAAAATTATACAAATCACATCTCAACCAGTGAAGAATGCAAATGACAAAAAAACAATCCAGATAGAAAAGAAATGAGTAATGTCTGGCAGTGGTCTAAAATAAGGCTAAATTACACTAAACTACCCTTAATTGTTGACGTTCGTCACTAAAGTACCTTAAAGTTTTTATTTATTTTAGTGAAGTAGCTTAAAACCTTTGGTTTTATGCGAGTTTAATTCACTAAAATACCCTTAAATTTGGCACTTTAAGGGAGCTTATTACAATAAGTTTAAGGCACTTTTGTGAAAAACAGAGACAATAAGAGTAGTTCAAGGTGATTTAGCCTAAAATTAAAATGTCAGCATAATGACTCAGCAATACAATGCATGTCTCTGTTCCAGGTCATTTATGTGGGAGAGAAAATGTCACCAAACATACCATGTTTAAAACAAATGATGCATAAATGGACTCAATAGATACATGATTGACAAAACTTTCAAGAGCATAATAGCATACATCTATGCTGGGGAATTGTGAAATTAGTCTTGCAAGGTCATAATTTGTTGCATACGGGTGAAGAGACAGATTTTAACTCTCTCTCTCTCTCTCTCTCTCTCACACACACACACACACACACACACAACACACACACACACACACACACACACACAGATTTTACATCGCATTTATTTATCGCATCTTATATGAAGGCATAATTAAATTATTGTTGTCACCTTCTTATCAAGAGAAAGACTAATATAATAAATTCCTGAATGGTTGCTTCAAATTCCATTTGGAAGAACAGAATATGGGCTACCTCAGTGCCCCCACACACATTATGCTCATGCAGATTCGTGTGAATGGAAGGTAATAAATGACAACATCATTGCTTTAGATAGGCGATATTTTAATGATGATGTTACTTGTTACCTTAATGTTAAATAATTTTAAACGGCTCAATGGGGAGCTTCAAGCCAACATATATAGATATTATATCTTCCACTGTCCACATCTGGCTATATATCAAGTACAGATTAAGGCCAAGTACCTATAATCATGCCTCCATAATAAATTTAGACCTCAACCTTGATGGCTGAATCTCTCAGTAGTCCTGATTGCAATATTAAAACACAGTTTAATCAAATTATTAACATTAAATATAATCTTCTCTTCTGACAAAATATTATTATTGATGGGGACAAAACACTATGTTTCAATACAACTTAAATTCCACCACTATAGCTCAGTTGGTATATGGTGCTTCCCCTCCTGGGGAGAGTATGGGGTTCGATCCCCATGAGAGGAAGTGGCCACTATTTAACGCTTTCGGGGCAAATCCATCCTGGGTACGTGTGTGTGATGTGTGCTTGTGTGTGCTGTGTGTGTGGATGTGTTGAGTGCGTGTTAGACTTACGGGCCGGTTCAAAAAAAAATACAACTTAAATTCCTTAACTATAATAATTGATCATATTACTCTAATTAATCAAAATCCTTCTCTTAACATAGTGCTCCGATCCAACTTACATTTATAGTCTATCACAATTACTAAATAAAGATAAAGAAAAAACAAAATGAAAATCGAATAAGTTATAATTCAAATAGAACTCGAATTCTGAATGGAAGATATATATCCTAATCTAAAAGATGTCATCATATAACTAAATTTTTTGTTTTTCCCAATCTAACTCAAAATGCAAATACAATGGGTAACATAAACTTTCTATGCCTCATAAACTAAATTGAAAATTACATCAGGTGAGCGCTTATTACCTTTTTTATTTCGGTACTATTTACAATACTTGACAATCCATTATCCTATAAGGATATCTGATGCTAGGATGGTGTACTTGACAGATCCCTCTAATGGAAGAATCCTATAAGGATACCTGATTCTAGGATGGTGTACTTGACAGACGCAGGCATTTACAAATGAATATGATAAGGTACTGATGGTAATTTGTCATAACTAAGTTGTTTATATTAGAAATCCCCCAAATCAATCAGATAATAATTAGATAACTGATCAAAAGACATAATTCCAATGATGATTGGATGCAACTGAAAGTCAATAATTTTGCATAAAAATAACTATAATATATTGGTGGTTTAAGATAATTTTACAAATTTATTTGTTGGATGAAAAATGTAGCTTGAACGGTAATTTCTGCTCTCATATGCTCATAATTTGACTACAAGATCATCAGCAGGAGACCAGCTGCCATGTTACATGAGATATTGAATGAAATGAAGAGTTCTAGGTTGAGAGGAACATAAGTTTTGGACTATATGTATTTATAAGAAAATTAACATTTGGTATATAGGAGTATAGGACTACAATCTGAATGGTTAAATTTGAATATATACAATTGAATAAACATGCCAAGAGAACATCACCTTATATCTAATAGCCTCATAGGTCCCATAAACAGCACCTGCCAAGATTTACATCATGAGATGCCACCTTCAGTTCACATGTTCATGGACAGATATACAATTGTACATACTGTTAAATAATATAAATTAATACAAGTTACTCATGCATTAAACTGTTGAGTTCACACGCAATCACGCTGCCTTGCATACACAGAAAAAAAAGTGATGCCGTGTATGGAAGTTAAAGAAACAAGATGAAGCACACAAATAAGTTACTGCAATGATATTTTTGGATGGAATATCGAATCAGGAATTATCCTACCAAGCTGGTATTATACCCATTGGGATGCTTGAGCCGTATGGTGAGAGTGATAACAATGTGTTTATGATGTTGTCACAACTGTGTCAAGATACTCAAGAAAAGTGGAGAGTCAATGTACACAATAAAACTAAAATATGTGTAATTGTGTATTATTTGAAGTCATTGAGAATTTGGGTATCATCCTGAAACCTAAAGCTATAAGGGAAAAAAGATAATAAATCTCTATGAAGATGTTACAAAAGGCATGGTTTTATAAATGGGTTATACAGGAACACATAGCTTGAAGGGCCTCCCAATTGAACTGTGATAAGAAAATAGATTAAGCTTTTTCAATACATTAAAAAGTTTCAATGCTTTCATAATTAGCGTTAGCAAAGGATGATTACAAAAGGCATGCTTTCATAAATGGGCTATACAGCAGATTGTAGCTTGAAGGGGCTCCATATTGAACTATGATAAAGAAAATAGAATCATGGATTAATTTTTTTTAATACATAAAAAAAAAGTTTCAATGCTTTCATAATTGAAGTTAGCAAAGTGATTGGATAGAAAATATCAGGAAATTTGCGAGGACAAGGTACTCTCAGGAATGCATAAGCAATAATGAAATGGAAGATGATGACAAGTTTTCAAAAAGATTTGTCCATAAGCGATGCTGAGAGGAATTTGGTTATCATGATCTATTGTTCATGATGGAACCAATTACATCTGCCAAAAGGCATGATTTGAGCTACTTGATTAAGTTTTCCTTTCGATGACTGGAACTATAAATGGTTCTAATTAGATATAGAAATGGACGTGGAAGTGTAGTGCGAGCTGCTTTCCACAACTTTAAGGATTTGAAATTCCGTATCTTCTTTCAAGTAACTTCATGTGATACCCATGGCCAACAGTCTTCCTCAAATAGCATGGTTGCATCCCAGAATCAATCATGCTCATAATTGATTGTACATGCAACCCTTCTACATGCAAGTAGAGAATAATAACAAACTTTGACCAATCATTTGACTCAGTAAGACATTTTTGAGAGAGAGAAAAGTAACCTTCTAAGGCTTGCTTGGCTTTCAGGTTAAGTTAGGATAACTGGGGTTTCATAGAGTTTCCTAAACTTAATTCCATTTTCCTAAATGTGCCATGTTTGTCTTCCATTTTGGAATTTAAGTTAACCAGTGTTATCTAAACTTTAAAGTTGAGATGGCCAGGGTTATTTAAAATCCACTCCAACCTATTTTTTCTAAATTCCAAATAATTAGAAGAAAGCACCCATTTTGAAGTTTAGATAACTCTTATAGAAACCTCAATTGTTAACTTCTTCGATATTTTTTGGCTGTCGTGGAAATTGTTTGGGGTGCAAGAACAAAAAACTTCACTATGGTGTAATAAATTCTCTCATTTCCAACTCGAATATGGCCCAGATTAATCAAACAAGTCATAAAAGATGTATTTAGGTGACGATAGAGCCTTGCAAAGAAGAGTTTGCACAACCTATATCTCCACTTAAAACTAAACTCCAGTTATCCTAATTCCAAAACCCAAACGAAGGCCTTAGGAAATAAATGTTGCTTTAATGGATGCAGCTTGCAGTTCTCACTTTCCATCTAAAGACAATTTGCAAGTAAAATAATTTGCCTGTAACAAAATATATTTAGCAAAAACAGATCTTTCTGCGATTTATACAGAATTTGAAGCCCACTACCTAGTACCTAGCTAACTTACCTGGCAGCAGTAATTCTGGATCACTTCATCAATTGTGGCCAACCTACCCATTTATGCTCTATGCCTAATCCGAATGCAACGGTGACCGTCTCAGTTCGTCGTTTTGCTTTGCGTTTTCAAAGCTCTAATTATAGATCTATCGCTTTTAAACATGTCTGTAGATCACATATCTGTTACATAGGACTTATTCCTACCTAAAGGAAAACAAACCAAATACCATGACACCTTCTTCTACTGGTTTTGATAAAAACACCAACTTTATCCTAAACACTTCATAGAATCATGAAAACAACTTCTACTCCGAATAATTATGAAAATCTGAATATTTCCCCAAAGCCCTGTTTCTATGCCAAATAATTTCCTTAAAAGGTCATTAAATAACCATCATTCAAGCCTCAAGATCTCTATTAAACAATGAAAGATTTTGAAAAAACCTAATACAACTTAGCTCATGTATCAGACAAAATCTAATCAAATTGAGCTCAGATGATTGACGCTAGGGTTTAGGGTTTAGAGAGAGAGAGAGAGAGAGTACCAACTGCGCCGCCAACGGCGCTGCCGACAGCGGCTCCGGCAACAATACGAGTCAAGCAGCTATCTCTCGCCATGGCCACTCCGATTTCTCACCAAAATCTCCTCCCTTTATCGAAAAAATATTTGGAGTTTTTTTCGTTATTTTTTTGGTGGTACCCTTTGTGGTTTCAACGAGAGTACGGCTCTGCCCCTTTCTTCAAGCACAATGTAGATCCAAACCCAAGAAATGTAATTGGGTCGGGTACGCTAGGGCCCATATTTTGGATTTGGGTGGCAATTGGCTCGGATCAGACTTTGATTTATAATCTGATCATTTAGATTACAGGTCGTGGTTCTTTTTTGGGTTAATTGTTAAATAATACCCAAATGTTTCACTTACTTTGCACTTATATGTCTTAGAGTAAATTGTTGAAAAGCTGATGGAGGTCAAAATCTCCCTCAATTGTTGTCCTCCGTTAATTTTGTTGCCAGCGGGGTTGAACGGTTGAGATTCGGGATGAGAATTTAGTGTGTGGGTCTCAATGGGTTGTTGGTTGTTGCTGACACCGACCTACCTGCAAAGGAAGTCCCGGAGTGGGAAACTATCGTAGAAGCCTCCGACGATCAAGTAAGTACCAAGGAACATTTCGGAAGAGTAGCGGTGTGTTGGAAATGAGTTCGACGTACCTGAGTCGTCTGGAGGAGAGATTTATATAAAGGACATATTGGAGCGAGCTGATACGACATTCTCGCAGTCTGTTACGCCCCTGCATCACGTTTGCATTGATGGCGGGATACGCCCATTAATGGCGAGACATGCCCATTAATGACGAGATACGCTAGCATGGGATGTGGACATGAAGCAGCGGAGATCTCGTCGTAGCGAAATACACGGAGCCGTTACGGGGACGCTTGGGCTCCGTGCTCTCGGCTGGACAGGGAAGCTGAGGAAGCTCGGCTTGGTGGATAGCTTGGTGATGAGCGAGGGGGCTGAGGAAGTTTAGCTCTGCAATAACTCGGTGACGATCAAGGAGGCCGAGATAGCTCGGCTGTAGGATAGCTCGAAGGCGAACCGTTGGCTGGTTGCTATGCGAATAGGGAAATTACTCTGGGGAGGTCTCCAAAAGATCGGATGCAACCTCGAGACGAAGCGCCGAGGAATGTCCCCAATGCATCGTACTTACTCTATCACCGCAGCCTCCAGGAATCTGGCAGGCTTACGTGGATGTCACGTCACCTGCTACGTGTCATAATCTGGAGAATTCCCATTTACGATCATTATCATTAGCCCCCCACTCTCATTCCGATCTATTCATGGGTCAGGTCGAGAGTGGTCTGCTCGGTCTTCAATATTCAGCTCGGAGCCGAGGATTCTTTATAGGGGTTGTTTGGGAACGACATGGTGCTCGGCGGCTGTGTCTCTTCGATTCCTGGGTCTGCGTGGCTGTTCACGAAGCGCCTTAATTTCTGCGCGTATCCTCGATGACGTCAGTGGATCGGCGAAACGGTGGCGCCATAAATAGGACGTCACTTCGCTTGCTCGGGCCTTTAATCTTCGAGCCACGTGGCCGCAAAAGAGTGGTGGACCGCGAGACATCGTATCTTTCGGTTAGATTTACGTGAAGGACGAAACGCCCAATGATTGGTTGCCACGTGGCGTCCTCATGGCCGTGGGGTGCGACGTTTCGTTGCGGCAGGAACGGATTTGGGCCGTTGGATGGTTTATGCCAAGTGTATAAATAGGGGAGGCCATTCCTTGGCAGACATTTTGTTTTAGTTGTCTCTGCCATCTGAAGATTGCCCGGCACACCATTGCTTAGGTCAGACCCTCAGCCTAAAACCCTTCTTCGGCCAATCTTTTCTTGAATCAGGTTAGATGACTTCTTCCGAAGTTTCCATCGATGTAGTTGAGGTCAAGTCGGGCGATGAGGCTTCAGCTTCTGAAGCCGAGTCCAGTGGGTCGTCTTCTTCCTCCTCGGCTTTCGATAGCCGAGAAAGTTCTTCTCCCTCTTCTTCTTCCTCTGTGTCAGGCTCACCCCCAAGAAGTGGTGATACCCTTGTACTTCGTCATCGGGTGGCGAAGAATGCCTCCAAGGTGCACATCGAAAATTCTCATGATGCACCCTCGATGTTGAATCGCTCGGATGAGCTTTCCGATATCCGGGCTCGCTTCCACATCCCCCTGGCTATTCACTTCGGTTGGCCAGGGAGGGTCAGCAGGCAGACCAGGTACAGGGCAATGAGATTGCTCTGTACCTGGAAGCGTTCCGAGCAGGGATGTGTCTGTCCTTCTCATCTGAGATTTGTGTTGTACTCCATTACTTCCGTTTTGCCCTGGGCCAGCTAGCGCCGAACTCGTGGAGAATCCTCCTCGGGTTTCTGGTCCGGTTGAAAATTAATCAGATCCCCTTCAACTTGAGTCTTCGTCTTTCTTTTCTTTGTTACAAAAATCATCCCGGCACTCACAAAGACGAACCTAGCTGGATATATCTCTCTTTTAAAAAACATAAGGGTAGAACGACCGAGTCAGGGGTAGTAGCCGTTCCTTCTTCCATCCATGAGTAGAAGGAGAAGTTTGTTTTCGTCGGTCCTCCGGAGGGAGAAGATTGGCCGGTGCCCACCAAATGGCACAAGGAGGATTGCCCACGGGTCAGGCAGTCTAACACCTCGGAGGCGGGGTAGTGTCGTAGTGGGAGCCGATCTAGCGGGCCGATGTCCTTTCCGAGCAAGTTTAGAGATGGGCGAGACTCAGTCCCGCGCGCTTCGGGGTGAGTTAGGGTTTCGCAAATTAATTTAGGCTTGGCATGATATTGTCATTCCTGTTGCTGCCTTTTTCTTCCATTTTCTTCTGCAGAGCCAATGGATCGTTCAAAAATCATGATTGCCATGGCTGCCAAGGTGCAGGGGAGGAAGGGTAGCGGCGCTAGCTAGTCCAGACCCACACCGGGCGTGGTCCCCCGGCAAGCCCCTTCCGCCAAGGTCTCCGTGGCCCCCCATCCTCGAAGAATGCCGTAGCGGAGGGCAGAAGCATGCCCGGGATCCGGCGCCCCTGGTCAGGACAGAAGTGTCATCCTCTGCTGAGTCTCCACTCAAGAGGCAAAAGAGAGTGGTTTTCTGGCCACTCTCGGCAGGGATACAGGTGCAGGAGGGTGACTTCTATATTGAGGTGCCTTCGGGGCTCTCTGTAGCCGACAGCTCATCGGCGAACACGGAGAAAGTGGTGTTAGTTATATGTATGCCCTAGAGGCCATTACTGTACATAGGATGTATATTGTAGTGGATGCTGGGACATATATAGGGAGGACTTTCTTGCTCGACATGATAGTATGCTATCTGGTTACCCTTTACCTTAACGTGTATGCTGATTGTCTCTCTGTTACATGTTGGTAAAGCCCTTAGGATCTGTACTTGACTACCTGGACTATGATGCGGATCATACTAGTGGGGACATGGTAGTCCATAAGTACATCCTTCAAAGTCCCTAGTCGTGGGTGTATCGAGACGGGGCATCGATATACCAGAGTAGACTAGCGTGTACCTTCTCGACCCATACAGATGGGCGATGGATGATCCCATATCCATTGGTGTTTGACATCAGAGATGATATACGGGTGCTCAGTGGAGACTGGGTACACTGGACGGACTCGCCGAGAACTCCCAGATGGTATTATACCTCACGTCAGATGGCAGTTCTCTGGTGACACTGGTACAGAGTAGTCTGTTGACCCGAGATCGTCATAGAGTCTTGTGTGGTTCCTACTGTGCTTTGATTTCCATCTTACCACGTCCAAGAGGGCGTGCAAAACGGTGGTTTTTGGGTACAGTCCCGAATCACATGGAGGCCATGAGCGATAGGAGAGGATTCGTCTCTCCCGGTATAGGGAGTTGATGTTGCGCTGTGTTCGATTGGCTATAACAGGAAATCCCTGGCCAGGGTTGCTGAGATTTACTGGTAAGTGTTACCAGTAGTTTCTCGAATTGTTATAGACCTCATATCGACACGACTTATCGAGCTATTGGGGTCTGACGTTTACCACCCCTAGGCGAGATATGCGACATATCAGACGATTAGACCGGACTGTACGGTAGTGTTACTAGTTGGATTCACTGGAGTGTGAGCGGGCTTGCTCGTCGATCTTCAGATCGCTCAATACCCGGGTGGCCGTTACGTTTAGCAGACCGCTTGCGGCTTATGGGTGCTTGATATGATCATCACCTGCTGCCGGCGTATTGACGAGTCTTTAGAGTCCTACACAGAGGTTTCCTGGCTCAAGCGAAACGAAATAGGAGCGCATATGAGATATGTGCGGGACCGAGAATAATACGGTATGTGATACTGTATTCGATTCTCGCGATGTGACATTGATCGGTTATATGCGATATAGCCGGGTTATCGGATCAAGTGTTGATTCGATAAGTTGTTACTAATGATACATGTCGGTTATGTTCGACATGACCGGATCATTGAATCAAGTGTTGATTTAATGATTTAATGCATAATTATATATTTGATATATTACTTTGCATTAACTAGTATCGGTTCACTTTAAAATGGATTTTCTCACTCGGGTGTGCACATTGCATATGCGATATGATATTGTGCACTAGATTGTATCATGTTTGATGATACATGAATTTTTGGTTAAGTGTAAAGAATTAAACAATGGTTAAGTGGATAATTAGGGTTTTTCTTTTCTTATTTATTTATATATATACACATTTATTCTTTTTTGAAAATATTTAGCATTAGAAGAAATGGAGGCTTTATTTGTTGTTTTCATGAAGCTTCTTGTATGTTTGACTTTGTATCCATCTTTGTCTCATGCTTAACCCAACCATTCCACTAAACCATGATTAATACTCTACACCTAACCATGGTTCTAAGATGATAAGAATTCATTATTCTTTTCATTTTTGAGAATTAACTCATAGAAGCTTCTTCTTCTTCTTCCTTGACTTCAAGAAGAAAAGCTTCACCTCCATCAATGGTGATTGATGCATATGAGTGAGAAATCTAATTCTAAAGTCTACACACTTCCTATTTCTTCATCCTCTACCTCTTGCCAAGTAGTAGAGTGTGTTTTCTTCACAAGTTTCTTGACTTGGTGAAGTCGGAGCTTGATTCATCGATGCCTCGACGTAGATCATCTTCGGCTTGGACATCGACGACCTAGCCCGCCCATTCTCCGACGAAGACGACGCTAGAGCCCGGATTCTTTTTGGACAGCGGAGACGACTTCGTTGCGGAGCTATGGAGGTGGCGCACCGGATCTACAAAGGTTGTATTTCCGTATTCTTATTAGTTAAGTGTTAACTAGCTTTTCTTTTCGTCTAAACATCTAGCCGACGATCCGTAGTCGGGTTTGTAGGCACCGTAAAATTTAAAATTGGCATGGTTGATGCCTTGTGAGACCTCTTGGGAGTGCCTAGGAACCCTACAGTGGTATCAGAGCCTAGCTAGAGCCTTAGGCGAAGTCTAGACGGAGTTTGAAGTCCGGACGAACCCGAAACCCATATACCCATGAGCTCTCTGGAAATTTTCTAAAATCTGGGATTTTTTAATATTAAAAATGTCTAAAAAATTCAGTAAAGAATTATAAGAATTACGATGCAAAATATTTCACATGAACAGTTCCTTAAGCCGCGGAACCGCGGCAGAAGCATGGCTTCTACCGCTGTTCCGCGCTCAAAAGGTGACGTCAGCCATACTTAATTGCACATAATTCCTGATAAATTCTACTGAGTTTTCTGGGTATTTTTAAATTGACTCTAAGATTGAGTGCTCTGGGGTTATATTGGGAATCGACGATTCGATTGGAATATCAAACTTTGTCTAAGTGTTTTTCCAGATAACTGTAGAATATGTTAAAGAGTTAGACCGGATATAAATACCCAAGTTTTCCCCTGCCGGAATAATTCCAAGTGTTGGATTTTTCCGTAGTTTAACGACGTTCTAAGTAGTGCAAGTAACTCGATGGTCCCTCTAGAAGATAACAAACCTTAACTCGATTATGTGACCGTCTTGAACTGCCCTTTGAACCTTCGGGTTTGGGGCAGTACGGCGTGCCACATGTGAGGCGTTGGCTTGACCCTTCTACGGCTGGACCGTTGGTACTGAGGCACGAACTGAATGTTGTTAGACTTATTTCATGTGTTGATCTGTATCGGGAAAACTTGGGTGTTCGAATGTTCGATCGGAAAGTTTGATATATTCTATTTATCCGGAATTGGATACAATAATTGGAATTCACAAATTGTTATGAGATAACGGAATGAATATTATAAACGTAGCAGTTTAATCTCCCTTGATCGGTTGCCACGGAATTTTGATGCGATCAAAAGTCCGTCGCAATCACGTAGTGTACGCGGATACTCGCCGGGTAAACTTAATAGACAGCTTCACTCCATAGCCCCGACCAAGTGACTGTAGGAGAACCCCGTCGCCGAAAGCATCCGTCCGGGTGCTCGCGGTAGCGGTGTTCCGCCTTGGTGCACTTCGTCGACGGTATCGGGGGTGCAGCCGTCTACTGAAGTTTGCGACGAGTATTCGATCAGGATGTCGGGAATCTTGTTGAATTGCCCGACTTGATATTGAAAAGAGTTTTCGATTTTGAGACTAAAATGCGGGGTTTATAATTGTTAGGCATGCGATGTCTAAGTATTTCATTTGATTAGGCATGTGATGTCTAAAGAGGTTGCGGATTCCAATTGTTGTAGTTTTACACTTTCTTTTTTGTGACCGTAAGTGTAATATGTGATATCGCCGGTTTCGTTGCTATATGTCAACGACAATTGGGATGCGCATATTTACTTACGTTGATGACATGTGATGTTATGTGTTGCTGGATATGTTATATTGGATCGTCGTGTTTGAATAGCCGGGGGTTTTTATGTGAGATGAGTGTTTTTCATTTTCATTCATGTAAAAACTTGTATGTAATATTCTTTTATTGGGGCGCTTCCAGGTTGCGGAAGTTGTCACCGTTGATGTATATTATTTACTTTTCCGCACTAGGATAGACCCAAGGAGGGGAGCACAAGTAACCGGGTTCTGGAGTCCAGTGGGAGACCAACTCGAAGAGTCGAGTCCGGGTCTCCTAACTCTAGAATTGGTAGGGTTGCTTGCCGCTCTCGTAGGGGTCTAGGGGTGTGGGTTTGGCTATTCATCGCGACCGTGGAATCCGTGTTTTATACTGGCTCGTATTGAAAACACGGACGTCCTAGTATATCCAATATTTCATATGATTCTTCTGCTGCGATATCTGTGATGTGATCATGTGATGTTCTGTGATAGATACATTATATAGTATATATGATATATTATATAGACGTTACTTATGTTTTACACCCGCGCTAGCCCTGCCCCGCTCTGCCGTTAGTTACCTAACCTAACGGTGCACGAGGGGACATCGAGACGAATGCGGATGGCATAAGTGTACGTCGTATTTATCTGTGATGTTTAGGTACTTAAATGATGGGACTTCATTAATATGATTAATGAAATTAAAAGAAACCTAAGATGTTGTAGAATCGAATTTCAAAATAAAACAGGTAGCTACAGTTCTTGCTTTGCACAGCGGTATATGTGATATATCCTGCACCTTATTCGATGAGGAAAGGACCGAGATCCCTTCACCGGGAGTGACTCCTTTAGCAATAACTGGCAGATGCTACACACTCGGTTTGTTTTTTGATTGCTTTTAAGAGTTTTTGCTTTGCACAGCGATATATATGATATATCCCGCACCTCATTCGACGAGGAAAGGACCGACGATCCCTTCACCGGGAGTGACTCCTTTAGCAAAACTAGAAAAGCCTAAAAAACACTCCATTTCAAAATCATTTGATTCTACAACGATATCAAGTTCATTACGCAATAGGTTTTCAGAAAAACCTGTCGTAGCCCTCCGTCATTTCAGATAAGTATTAGTTAGTATTCGTGCTGCGGTTGTTTGGCATGCGTCAAGGCGTAGTGTACGGTAGCTAACTAGTGCTTATCTGCCAGCATATGATGCGATTGGATTAGGGTATTCGTACGGCGTTGTTTGGCATGCGTCAAGGGTCGTGCGGGTGGGTTTAATTCAATCAAGAAATGTACGGGTTGAACTTGACTAGCAGACTATGGGTTGTTTGGCATGCGTCAAGGTCATAGCGAGCTAGGGGCAAAATATTATCGGGAATTTCAAGTGTTGAAATTTGCAATGAGATTGCATACCTTCTATGAGATAGTTGGATCCCGATACCCGCTGCGAGTAAGAGTTACTCCTGGGAGAGTTTTATACATTACAATTAGCCGATCAAGTAGGTGTCTAGAAAGGTATCAACGGGGTTACGCCTCTGGGAAAACGAGGTTTACATTAATTAGGTTCGTGCGAAAGCACGGGGGACCTCCCTCAAAGTACCGACACTGGCCTGGCTGAAAGATTGGCGAACTTGTAGTGTGTAATTAATCCCAGCTAGTCTTTCCTTTTAGGGTTTGAAGGAAGATTTGATAAAAAGCAGTGGGAGCCATCCTGATTAGATAAAATAATAACTAATCTATTCTTGACAGAGCGCACGCTGAGTGTTTTCTTCTCTCTCTCTCCAGGTAACGACCAAATCACGCCTTAATCAAGATAATAATACGGATTATTGACCAAACCCGCTTGTTATACTGAGCTGGGGAACGTTGGTCCCGCTCCAACTTATAAATGTTATAAGACAGAGCAGGAAATTGGGGAATACCAGATTTCCCGCGCCGCCCAAACGAAGAGAGTGCATGCTGATGGATCATCTTCGGGTATGTTCATTACAGAGAACTGTTTCTCCGTATCCTCTACGTCCTGGGTATGTGATACCAGATCAGGATCCCAGATATGTAATCTGTTACATAGGGCTACAGAAAGGTAGAGAACTGAGAACGGGTGATAAGTTTCATGAGGCAGAAAACGGGGCAAGTGTTGCAGCCAAGTCTGTCGGTCACTGTCACCCTGTATTACAATACATTGATTCTGAATGAATGTTGTTAGATACCGAACCTGATATACAAAATCATATCAGTCTCTTTATTGGTAAAGAAATGATAAAATTTTGTATTGCTGGATAATGTTTTGAACATTTCCTATATCAAAAGTTGATCGGTTCAGGCACGTTATCTAAAAGCATTAATGTTCTAAATCAAACTACAGTTCTTAGTATACGGATCACACACAAGAGGAAGAGTTCAGAAATGAACGAATTCTTCTTGAGGCATTGTAGACTAGGTCAGATCAATGTGACCCGACTAGCTAGAGTTACATAAAGATGCATATTTAAATCAGTTTGAATTTACATCTTGTGAAACTCGCCAGTCATGTCACAAAGATAAGATGACCATAGCTCCGTTTACTGGAAACAGAGAAAGAGTTAATGAACTCTTGGGATGATACATGTTGATGTATGTAAGTCCCCTGTCTACACATGCCAAGACCGGTTCTTTATACTTCATTATATTCTCTGATAATCTCTCAAGATTCAGACATATGTTCCTGTTGAAACACAAGTCCGAACCTTTTGAGATATTCATAGAATATAAGTTAGAAGTAGAGAACCGATACGGGTATAAGTATTATGTCCTTTGATGAGATCAAGGAGGAGAATACTTGAGCACGGAATTCCTGGACTATTCTAAAGGAGAATGAGATTCTCTCTCAGCATTACTCCTCCGTATACACCATAGCACGATGGTATATCAGGGCGGAGCAATAACACCCTATGTGATAAGGTGTGCTCTATGATGAGTACTACTGAGTTACCTATTTCCTTTTTAGGAGTTATGCACTTGAGAAGCTGCATACCTATTGAATAGGGTTCGAATCAAATTAGTTGCCTACCATTTCATATGTGATATGGAAAGGGAAGAGCCCATGTCTTAAATTACTTAAGATTTAGGGTTGTCCGGCCTATGTCTAAAAGCAAAATCCGGACAAGCTCGAGGCAAGGTCTGTAATGTAGAACTGGAAAGGTTCCAGCTATACAAACTACAGCAGATGATTTGGTACAACCAAAGGATTCAGTAGATACCAACGAACCTCAGCCTCTCCGCCGATCTAGTAGGGTTCCTCACCCACCTGAGAGATACTTCGGTTTCTCTATGACAGTGGGAGCGAGGATTGCATCATGAGATGATGACCCAACTAGTTTCGAGCTGGCCATCGGGAGTGGGACTCTGTAAGAATGGCTGGATGCTTAGTGAACTGAGATGGAATCCTTATACACCAACAAAGTATGGACTTTGGTTGCAATATCTGAAGGGTTAAATCCCCATCAGGAGCAAGTATATCTTGAGAAGATTACTTGGTGTAGATGGAAAAGTTGAGACTTTCAAAGCTAGACTTGATAAAGGTTTTCGTCATCGACCAGGCGTGGCTAATGATGAAACCTTTTCCAATATCTATGCTTAAGTCCATCCAGATACTACTTGCCACGGCTACATACCATGACTACGATATCTGGCGATTGGGTGTCTTGACTGCTTTTCTAAATGATGATTTAGAAGAGTGTGTCTATAAGTACACAGCCAGAGGGTTTCGTAGACAGTGGGAGCAGCGGAAACGTGTGCAAGATGCTTTATAGGATAAAGCAGGCATCGCGGAGTTGGAACATCTGTTTTGATGAAGTAGTCAAAGAGTTTGACATCATCAAAATGGTAGATGAACCTTGTATATACAAAAAGGTAGTAGGGAGTATGGTGACGATCCTCGTAGAGTACGTGGATGACATACTCTTGATAGGGAAGGAGTTTCCTATGCTACGCTCGATCAATCTCCGCTTATCACAATGATTCTCCACTTAGGATCAAAGTGATACCTACTAAATCCTGGATTTTGGATCTATGAGATAGATCTAATTGGATGTTAGGTATCTCACTAGTAGTAGTGAGATGGTATCAATCGATCCTGGGGAGAATCACTGGAAGGGTTCCAGGGTGACAAGAATGACTGGAAGTCAGTCGCAGGCATTGTCTTTACCCTCAGTAAAGGGACGGTATGTTGGAAGAGTTCCAAGCTAGATACCGTGGCATACTAGACGATAAAGGCAGGATACATCGCTACTTAAGATGCTACCAAAGAGGCTGTTTGGGTGTATATTGGTTCATGAGATGAACTACGTTCCTACCATTGTGAGACAATGGAGTTGTGGCTTATGCCAAGGAACGCCGGTCCCATCACTGATCCAGACATATTCTAAGGCAGTATCACCTGATCATGGAGATGGTTGATCTCCAGGGGATCGAGGTCAGGAGAGTAGACTTAGAGGACAACACAGCGGATCCACTCACAAAGGCCTGTTCCCAGAGAGAGACTTTTATGGGATGGTTGAGTATGAGATACTTCAAACCACTGCTACAGATGGCCCTAGTGCAAGTGGGAGATTGTTAGTTATATGTATGCCCTAGAGGCCATTACTGTACATAGGATGTATATTGTAGTGGATGCTGGGACATATATAGGGAGGACTTTCTTGCTCGACATGATAGTATGCTATCTGGTTACCCTTTACCTTAACGTGTATGCTGATTGTCTCTCTGTTACATGTTGGTAAAGCCCTTAGGATCTGTACTTGACTACCTGGACTATGATGCGGATCATACTAGTGGGGACATGGTAGTCCATAAGTACATCCTTCAAAGTCCCTAGTCGTGGGTGTATCGAGACGGGGCATCGATATACCAGAGTAGACTAGCGTGTACCTTCTCGACCCATACAGATGGGCGATGGATGATCCCATATCCATTGGTGTTTGACATCAGAGATGATATACGGGTGCTCAGTGGAGACTGGGTACACTGGACGGACTCGCCGAGAACTCCCAGATGGTATTATACCTCACGTCAGATGGCAGTTCTCTGGTGACACTGGTACAGAGTAGTCTGTTGACCCGAGATCGTCATAGAGTCTTGTATGGTTCCTACTGTGCTTTGATTTCCATCTTACCACGTCCAAGAGGGCGTGCAAAACGGTGGTTTTTAGGTACAGTCCCGAATCACATGGAGGCAATGAGCGATAGGAGGGGATTCGTCTCTCCCGGTATAGGGAGTTGATGTTGCGCTGTGTTCGATTGGCTATAACAGGAAATCCCTGGCCAGGGTTGCTGAGATTTACTGGTAAGTGTTACCAGTAGTTTCTCGAATTGTTATAGACCTCATATCGACACGACTTATCGAGCTATTGGGGTCTGACGTTTACCACCCCTAGGCGAGATATGCGACATATCAGACGATCAGACCGGACTGTACGGTAGTGTTACTGGTTGGATTCACTGGAGTGTGAGCGGGCTTGCTCGTCGATCTTCAGATCGCTCAATACCCGGGTGGCCGTTACGTTTAGCAGACCGCTTGCGGCTTGTGGGTGCTTGATATGATCATCACCTGCTGCCGGCGTATTGACGAGTCTTTAGAGTCCTACACAGAGGTTTCCTGGCTCAAGCGAAACGAAATAGGAGCGCATATGAGATATGTGCGGGACCGAGAATAATACGGTATGTGATACTGTATTCGATTCTCGCGATGTGACATTGATCGGTTATATGCGATATAGCCGGGTTATCGGATCAAGTGTTGATTCGATAAGTTGTTACTAATGATACCTGTCAGTTATGTTCGACATGACCGGATCATTGAATCAAGTGTTGATTTAATAATTTAATGCATAATTATATATTTGATATATTACTTTGCATTAACTAGTATCGGTTCACTTTAAAATGGATTTTCTCACTCGGGTGTGCGCATTGCATATGCGATATGATATTGTGCACTAGATTGTATCATGTTTGATGATACATGAATTTTTGGTTAAGTGTAAAGAATTAAACAATGGTTAAGTGGATAATTAGGGTTTTTCTTTTCTTATTTATTTATATATATACACATTTATTCTTTTTTGAAAATATTTAGCATGAGAAGAAATGGAGGCTTTATTTGTTGTTTTCATGAAGCTTCTTGTATGTTTGACTTTGTATCCATCTTTGTCTCATGCTTAACCCAACCATTCCACTAAACCATGATTAATACTCTACACCTAACCATGGTTCTAAGATGATAAGAATTCATTATTCTTTTCATTTTTTAGAATTAACTCATAGAAGCTTCTTCTTCTTCTTCCTTGACTTCAAGAAGAAAAGCTTCACCTCCATCAATGGTGATTGATGCATATGAGTGAGAAATCTAATTCTAAAGTCTACCCACTTCCTATTTCTTCATCCTCTACCTCTTGCCAAGTAGTAGAGTGTGTTTTCTTCACAAGTTTCTTGACTTGGTGAAGTCGGAGCTTGATTCATCGATGCCTCGACGTAGATCATCTTCGGCTTGGACATCGACGACCTAGCCCGCCCATTCTCCGACGAAGAAGACACTAGAGCCCGGATTCTTTTTGGACAGCGGAGACGACTTCGTTACGGAGCTATGGAGGTGGAGCACCGGATCTACAAAGGTTGTATTTCCGTATTCTTATTAGTTAAGTGTTAACTAACTTTTCTTTTCGCCTAAACATCTAGCCGACGATCCGTAGTCGGGTTTGTAGGCACCGTAAAATTTGAAATTGGCATGGTTGATGCCTTGTGAGACCTCTTGGGTGTGCCTAGGAACCCTACAAGTGGTGGGGGCCAAGATTTCCCGGGGCACTATGAAGGCCCAAATAGCAGCGATAGCTCAGGAGGTCGTTCAGCTTGGCAATTTAATAAAAATTCCCAAGTGTTTTTTTCTCCGTTTAGCTTCTAAAAATAGTTCGTGTTTTTCTACAGGTCCTCCAGTATTGCGCCCTTCTTTCCACTATGGAGGCTGAGAAGGTAGCCCCGGCGATAAAAAAGACCGGAGAGTCTTCCTCGCGTGAGGAAGAGCTCCTTGCCAAGATAAAGGAGGCGGAGGACAAGGCGGCCTTCCTGGACTCGAGATTAGTCGTGAAGGGCCTGACGGTCGCGAAGCTGAAGGAGTCTCACCAGCTCCTAACCGAATCCAACCAGGCTATTCAGGCCAAGATTGAGGAGGTCAACGGGCTCTATGCCGCCATGTGTAACACCCAGTGCCTTTTAAATAATTTCCGTATTTTAAAAACAAAAATTACTAATTTTTATTAATTTGAATATTTCTATTTCCTAAACCCAAAACCCTAACCCCTTTTATTTTTTCCTAACTTTAAATCTAACCCTACTCACCCGAGCCCGGCCCATGAACCCCAAACCCTAACCATTTCCCCAGCCCCGACCCGACCTACCCGACCCGACCCAAACTCCCCCACTCCCTTCTTCTTCTTCTTCGTCTCCTTCTCCTTTTCTTTCCCACTTCTTTCTCCTCTCTCCTCCTCTCTCGCAACTGCCCCCACGACCTGCACTCCTCTATCTCCCTCGCAACAACCCTTTCCTCCTTCGCCAACCCCCCCGCGACCTCCGCGGCCACCCCCTCTTCTCTCCGCACGACCCGCTCCTGCAACGGCCTCCACGACGGATCCCGCTCCCCTCGACGTCGCCCACCTCTCGCTAGATCCCCTCACCTCCACGACGCCCCACGATCCTTTCGCCTGCCTCGCTTCCCTCTCTTCTCAAAACCGCCGCCTCTCTCTTCATCTCTCTTTCTCATTCCTTCACTTTCGCTCTCTCTTCTTTCCCTCGCACCACCATTGCCTTCGCCACCTCTGACCCGAGCTCCTCACCACCATCTGCACCGCCGCCTTAGCCCTCCATCGCCTAGCCCAGCCAACGAGCTCGAGCCGCCACTACACCCCACCGCTCTACCTCGTCGCCTCCACCAACCCATACCCGAGTACCCATAGCCACCCACTGCATTCTCGTCAACGAGCTACGCGACCTCCACCAACGAGCAGCCACACAACTCTTTCTCACTGTCACCACCGTTGCTTTCTACCGCCACGAGCCACCATCACCACTTCGAGCACACCTCCCTCAGCTCCTCACCTCCCTGCCACCATCTTCACCTCCACTTCCTCACCACCTCGTCCTCTCCTCCCTGAGCCGCTACGACCACCAGCTCCACGATTCTGTAACAACCCTAAAACTTCTGTACAATTTTTTTTGTAAAGTACAGAAAAGAATACCTTAGCCTGAGCATAAATTATAAAATTAATTTGCTTTAGAACAACAAGAAAGCACTTGTAGCTCATTGGTAAAGACTTGCACTGCTGTGACATAGCCTCTGTGTTCAAATCCCCTCAGCCACATATTATTTTTATTAATTTTTCTTTTAAACTTTTAGAAGTTCAAAGATTTGGACGTGCACTACACGTAAAATGAAAAGTCACACTGAAAACAAACATGTGCAAAATAGTATTTATACAGCTTAGGACACGTGTCAAAGATCCAGAGTCTCTCACCCCAAAATGGACCGACGAGATTCTCTCTGGGGTCGGCACCGCCAGTCCCCCCATCCAAATGCTCAAATTCTTTAACCCTGGCACCCCTTAGACTCCTCCCAATAATCCTAGTCTGTTTGATTTCCCTGCATATTTCCAGAGAATTAAAATGAGCCTTAAAACCAAATTTTAATACATTTTAAATTCTCATTTCAATACCTTAAATCCTAATTTCTCCTATAAATACCACACTACATCATAGCCCTCCTCATTCAGAATTCTTTTACCAAAACTCTCTAAATTTTCCAAGGCCAAGAAGTTGTACAAGTGGAGTTAGCCAAGGTCAAAGTTCCGACGACATTTCGGGACAAATCCGGCGACGACGCAACTCAACGACACCTTCAAAATATTCCTCTATCCCCTCTCTATAATCAATCAGTAAGTCCTCTCTCCCCTTCTCCATTTTTAATCTAAAACAACCTCTTTTCAAAACTCGTCGGAAGCGGAGTTATTCCGACTTCCGATTCTCTTTTCTTTAAAAATTCAACTTTTCTTAAACAAAAAATTTACCATCTTTTCATATATTGTTTAATAAACATAAAACAACAATTTGACCAAGTTTCAATTCAAAATTTGATGTTAAACAAATTCTATTTTACTTTTTCGGTAAAATACCATCAAGTTTACATACAACATTACTTTATCGTTTTGCTCAGATTACCTTTAGAAAACTCATGAGATAATGACCTACTTCATCATAACACTCATCTTGACATAGCACGATGGCTTTTGTAACAGTTTTTATGGGACAAAATACAATTTACATTAAAATTCCTTAAGCTATCAAAACCCGTATTTTTAAAATTGTTTTAACAAATTCCTTGCAAATAAACCTCTACAACCCATTCTGGGGAACCCGATCGGGATGGTGTGGGTTATCACACGTCCTCGGGACTAGTGGAGCGAGATGCAGCCCTCCTTAAGATGCATTCGATCTCGATGGAATTCTTATTACAATTTTTAAGAAAACGTGATTTCTATTTAATAAATAAATACTATTATATATATATATTATCAAAATATCTATTTTAAATATAATATATATTCCATGTTTTTTATTCAAAAGAAAAGAATCACAAAAGATCATGAAAATACCATTACTTTCAATACAAGTCAAATTACAAGAAAATACCATATACTATTCAAAGTTAGGTTTATATCCACTAGAATATTTCATTTTATAACAATTACAACTATGAAAACCCTAAAGACGATAAATAAATATTTGAGGTGTATTTTGAAAATATATCAAAATTATTTTTTCATAAAACCCCCTCAAATTATATTAATTTACAATAAGGACTCTAGTAAATATATGTTTAAGCGGGACCAGTTCTCTTGAGTCTCAGGGAGCCGGAGAATATGAGTGCTTGTCTATCTAAGGTAGACAACCTAAAAACGGTGTTATCAATAAGTAATTGTCTTGGAAAAAGACACAAATGCTGCCGTCTATGTGCAGCAGTTACCGATAACTCCAAAACTAATTTAGAACTTCAATTCGTTTTAAAGTGTCTGACTCAGACAGAGTCTCATTCTAATAAGAAATCAATCAATTAATCTATTCTTGAATATGATTCAAGTATAACTATAATTCAACATGAATCCATTTATACCATAATTCAATCTATATCAATATGAACATGATTTGACCGAACCATGGATATACATTTGACTGGTCTACATGACTATTCGTCTATATCCTTTCCATTTACATGAACTACTGATACCATGGTTTCGGCAAGTCGTACATCTATTAAACAAAACAATATATATCAATACATAATACATTACAGTGTTTTAAAGGGGTAGACTGTCACGGAATGTGTTAAAAGTGGCACGAGATAGTTATTAAAAGGCGTAACTATACATCCATTGCCGTTGTTCCGTGGTTTTATCGACGGAGCCTTGTACTACGGGTTGCCATAGTCCACGGTGTAAGTTGGACTCCTCTCGTATACACTGGCATATTCTGTACTAATCTACAAACAACTACGTTAGCATAACAATCAAATATTATACCAGTTACATCCTCTTATCTATCTATTCTATTTCTATCTCTCTTTAGGACTTACCGAGCAATTGTTCGTTGACGATATTCCTATTTCTCTTCTTTCTTTGGAATGTTGTCAGGAGGACCCGACTCTGAGGAGTTCGAGACCAGCCAGGAGCACTTAGAGTAGACCACTGAGCAGCATGAACATTAGGCTTTACTTGCACATACTTTACTTTCAGTTCATGCCATTGTTTAGGCATTGCTTTCCATTCTTGTATTTACATTTTCAGTTTTATTATAAAGAATGTTTAATAAATAAAAGTTCATGTTCATTTACATTTCATGTCTTCTTGTATATATTTACTTTATATTGCTTAGTTACGCTTAGCGTGTTTACTTCTGAGTAAATACGTAGCGGGCCAGTCGCGTCTCCTTACCGTACACCGGGAAGCGGGGCGTGACAGGTTTTGTTGGCAGCCCATGTAGGCCTGTGCTGCATGAAACCCTACCATACAGGTCAGTTCTGCATGGACATGCAGGTCAATTCTGCATGAAGTCCTAACAATATAACACAAGAATCAGCAACTAAAAACATTCTTTACATTTCATATTTCTTGAATCTTACAATTTCATATTCTTTGAATCTATCATAACCCTATTTTTTCTTTCAAGGTTATGGATTCTCCAAACAATACCAGCACAAACTTCAACAACACACCACCACCTCTTCCACTTACGCCTATTGTTGCAGCTCCGATCAACGAGCAAACGGAATTACTTAAGGCAATCCGAAGCCTCCTGAAAGGATAGCAGCAGCAGACTGCTATATTATTGAACCGCGCAGAAGCGGAAGCACCCGGAGTGAAGCAATTTCGGGTATTGCACCCGAAGCAATTTTCTGGGAAAGAGAGCCTCTTGGAAGATGAAGAATGGGCTCAGAGTATCGAAGACGATCTGGCAGCAGCACAAGTGCCAGAGATTGCCTGGGTTAGAGTTGTGAAACTGCAACTCACAAATAATGCCAGAGTTTGGTGGAAGGCGAAAGAAAGTCGTCTTGGTCAGCTGATCGAATGGAGAACTTTTCGCAAGATGTTCGACGCAAAGTATTTTTCGGAGATGCCCGATTCGACATGGAGCAACAATTCATCCACCTACAATAAGGCTCTATGTGGAGCAAATCAGTGGATGGGTATGATGCTGAGTTTACTATGTTAAGCAGGTTCGCGGCACACGACTGATGAGATTAGGGCCAGACGATTTCAACAAGGGTTGGACCAGGAAATCCAAGCTTGTCACGCCCCGCTTCCCAGTGTACGGGTAAGAAGACGCGACGAGACCCGCTACGTATTTATTCAGAAGTAAACACGCTAAGCGTAACTAAGAAATATAATGTAAATATACACAAGAAGAACGACAATAGATGTAAATGAACATCAACTTTATTGATTAAACATTTCTTTACAAGTACAACTGAAAATGTAAATACAGAAATGGAAAGTAATGCCTAAACAATGGCATGAACATGAAAGTAAAGTAAGTACAAGTAAAGTCTAATGGCCGTGCTGCTCAGTGGTCTGCTCCAAGTGCTCATGGATGGTCTCAAACTCCTCAGAGTCGGGTCCTCCTGACAACATTCCAAAGAAAAAGAGAAGGAATGTCGTCAACGATCAATCGCTCGGTAAGTCCCAAAGAAAGAAAGAATTAGAATAGACAGGTGGGAGAATATAATTGTTATGATGTTTGATTGTTATGTTAACGCGGTTGTTCGTAGCTTGGTACAGAAGATACCAGTGTATACGAGAGGAATCCAACTTACACCGTGGACTTTGGTAATCCGTAGTATAAGGCTCCATCGATAAAACCACGGAACAACGGCATGGATGTTTAGTTACGTCTTTTAATGACCACCTCGTGCCACCTTTAACATGTTCCGCACCAGTCTACCCCTTTAAAACCCCGTAATATCTTTTGTATTGCGTGTATTGTTGTAATGAATGGTTGTATTCGACTTGCCGAAACCATGATATCATGCAACTGAATGGATATAAATAGATAGTCATGTAATCAGAGTATATCTATGGTTCGGTTCAGTCAAGTCAAGTTGATATAGATTGAATTCTGGCATTCAGGGATTCATGGAGTTATACTTGAATCATATTTAAGGATAGATTAATTTCATATTAGACCATGACTCGAACTAAGTCAGACTTTTAAACAGAATTGAAGTCCTGATTTATGTTTTGGAGTTATCGGTAACTTCTGTATATGGACGGCAGGATTTGTCTCTTTTTCCAAGACAATTACCGTATTGATAACACCGTTTTTAAGTTGTCTACCTTAGATAGGAAAGCACCCATATTCTCCGGCTCTCCGAGGCTCAAGAGAACTAGTCCCGCTTAAACCTATGTTTACTAGGGTCATTGTTCCCCTCCGAACGGCGGCCGGCGACTCGGGACGTCACGTGCCTGAGGTTCGGGGCAGATGCTATTTGGTTTTACCCGTCTATCTCTCCGAAGATGCCAAGTTGATTTATGGCACCGTGTATCGGAGGTTTAGACGGATGCGGCCGATGTAGCAGACTTTGTCAGATTCCCCTTCGCTTGAGGGGTTTTTGATTGTGGGGACGCTCTTCCCTGCAGGCGCAAGCCCCTGCAGTTAATTACGCTACCGCATCGCGGTAACAACTTTCTCCTTCTCCAGAATTTCACTTCGTGCCGTGTGTGTTTGTTTTGTTTGTGGTTGCCCGTGGATTGTATACGGAGACTGAGTAATGACGTCGCCCGTAGGACGTGGATTAGTCCAAATCCGTATTTACTTAGATTTGGGTTTGGTGTTTTTTTGGTTTAAGGATACATTAGTCGCGTTGCGGTTAAGATCAACTTAAACGTTCGTCAAGGATACGTTAGTCCTGTTTTGGACTAATATCGACTTGACGTAGTGATTGATTTAATTATCTGGCCGTCGGGACTCGTCACCTCTCTGACGTCGTTGAAGGATTACAACGACATGTATCAGAGGAGCTCGGAGATGTACCCTCAAACCAGAGTTCATTGGGAGTTTTATAATCCATTTGAATGTTTAAGAATACGTCAGCCGTGTTTGGGGCTAAGATCAACTTAAACGGGACCGTTTAGATCCGGCAAAAGAGCATTTGGGCTCTATTGCACCAGTTTAAGGACGTGGTGGTCCATCGCCAGTTTAGGGACGTGGTGGTCCATTATTAGTTTAGGGACGTTTCGGTCCGTCGCCAGTTTAAGGACGTAGTGGTCCAATATTAGTTTAAGGACATTTCGGTCCATCATTAGTTTAGGGACGTTTCGGTCCGTCGCCAGTTTAGGGACGTGGTGGTCCACATTCCAGTTTAGGGACGTGGTGGTCCATCATTAGTTTAGGGACGTTTCGGTCCGATATTAGTTTAAGGACATTTCGGTCCATCATTAGTTTAAGGACGTTTCGGTCCGATATTAGTTTAAGGACATTTCGGTCCATCATTAGTTTAGGGACGTTTCGGTCCATCGCCAGTTTAGGGACGTGGTGGTCCACATTCCAGTTTAGGGACGTGGTGGTCCATCATTAGTTTAAGGACGTTTCGGTCCGATATTAGTTTAAGGACATTTCGGTCCATCATTAGTTTAAGGACGTTTCGGTCCATATCGATGTGTGGTCGTTGGGACCCGTCACCTCTTTGACGTCGTTGAGGAATTACAACGACGGATGTCAAAGGAGTTCGGAGATGTACCCTCGAACCGGATGTAAATTGATTTAGAAGAGCAATTTTGCTCAGTCAATTTAATTTAAGGACTTATGGCCAAAATTGGGCTAAGTCCAGTTGAAATGTTTAACGTTTTATTTGCTTTTGCATTGCATTTCTTTTTTTTTATTTTTATTTGGGCCTTGCCCAGAAAGGATGCAGAGTATCAATTTGTTTTGGGGTCTACCCTTTTAGGAATGATGCAAGGTATTAATTTTATTTGGGCTCTGCCCTTATATAAAGGATGCAAAGCATCAATTTATTTGGGCTCTGCCCATTTATTGCCTTGCAATTTATTTTGGCCTGTCAGGTCATTTTGATTTGGGCCTGGCCCTTCAAATAGTGCAAAGCACCAAGAATCTTTTGGATTCAAGAAAATGAGTGCATGGCACTTTTTTTATTTATTTATTTATCTGAAAACCAGAGGTTCATAGCAAGTGCAAGGCACTATCTGTTGTGCGCACGTGCGTTGCACGTGGTGCCGCATGGCGGGCATACGTGCGTTGCACGTGGCGCACATGCGCATTATGAGGAGAAGCAAAGCTTCTATATATGGAGAACAAGCTCCTTTTAATATTATTAAATATTCTCATGTGGTGCGCACGTGCGTTGCACGTAGTGCCGCGTGGCGGGCACACGTGCGTTGCACGTAGCGCACATGGCGCTTGCGCATATGCGCATTATGGAGGAGCATGCTCCTATCTTAGAGAACTAAGCTCCTTTGGAGAACTAAGCTCCTTTGAGTATTGAATCCTTTGAGGATTTAAATCTACCTTTCTAAGAGGTATCCCCTCTTATTTATATTGGAGTGGTAGAGAAGCCACCTCTCCTTTTCCCGATGTGGGACTAAAAAATGCATTCCCCATGTAGTAGAGCATTACTTTAGATTACACGTGTATAACACATTTGCTCATAACTTTTGATCTCGGATGAATTATGAGGCCCATAATATATCAAATCGAAGGTCTTTTTGAGATGCTTTCAATATCATCAGAATTTAGCTGTTTTTCGTTCCGGAGTTTGTCAAAATACAGCTCGGAAAATACTGGTTCGCATCTTCTTCCTTAAATCACATGTGCATAGACATTTGCTCATAACTTTTGATCCCGGATGAATTATGAGGCCCATAATATATCAAATCGAAGGGTTTTTCGAGACTCTTTCAATACAATCAGAATTTATCCATTTCTACTTCGGGAGTTTGTCAAAAAACAGCCCGGAAGATACTGGTTCGTATTTCCTTAAGCGTATCGCTGCCATTTGATACCTTGGACTCTTTTGCGCAGAAATTTTTGGCGGGAACAAATGCCCCCCACTACTTTGCCCACGTAAGTATGTACGTGGGTGAAGTAGTGCAGAGTTATACAGAGTTATGCATGGCGTATGACCAGTTTTGGGTTGATGTATCACTTTCAGAATCTTGATCTGAGAAGATAACGAGCGGACACAAGCGTCGTCTTTTATCATTGACTCAAATCTCAACTCTTAAGGGATATAGTTCCAACCCTTAACTCCATAAGCCGCATCCTTCTATTTCTTTTTTTTTTGTCTCACTCTGGCGTGGAGTAGTTCATACGCTTATGAGTAAGTTCTCCATTTCAGTGGTATGTAGCTTTGGCAAGTGTGGCCCATAGATGGTCGGCCCATCTTGACTTCTTTGCAGGGCAGTGATGGCTTAGGAGACAGGGGTAGGATCTGCCACCTAAGGCTTTTCAACTTTACGAGCCGTGAGGGTCTCATAAAGACTTTTCTCCCTACGAGTCGTGAGGATCTCGTAGGTGTATTTTCTCCTTGGGAATCGTGAGGATTCCTAAGTGTGTTTTCTCTTATAAGTCGTAAGGATCCTATAAGAGAGTTTTCCCTCTTATGAGTCGAGAGGACCCGTAAGCGGTTGTTTCCCTCTTTGTCGACAATCGACTTCAGAGAGTGAGACCCGTGAATAGTATGCAAGAGACCATTTAGGATTGACTTGCAGGGTCCCATTGTTCAGGAAGTGAGTTTTTGAATCCTTACTGCCCGAGATGTGAGTCAAAGAAGCTCTCGTCACGGAGTGTTTGTATCCGTGAGTTGAGAAGTTTTGCGAGGGATTATTTGTTTCCCAAGCGCCAAGGATTATTTGTGTCCTTGGGGTTTGAAACGAGTCGAGTATTCCCACGGAGGCGCTGGTGGCTCTGCGAGTCGACGCGGATCAGAAGGCTCTCGTCAAGGAGTGTTTGTATCCGTGAGTCGAGGATTTTGCGAGGGATTATTTGTTTCCCAAGCGCCAAGGATTATTTGTGTCCTTAGGGTTTGAAACGAGTCGAGTATTCCCACGGAGGCGCTGGTGGCTCTGCGAGTCGACGCGGATCAGAAGGCTCTCGTCAAGGAGTGTTTGTATCCGTGAGTCGAGGATTTTGTGAGGGATTATTTGTTTCCCAAGCGCCAAGGATTATTTGTGTCCTTGGGGTTTGAAACGAGTCGAGGGTTTCCACGGAGGCGCTGGTAGCTCTGCGAGTCGACGCGGATCAGAAGGCTCTCGTCAAGGAGTGTTTGTATCCGTGAGTCGAGGATTTTGCGAGGGATTATTTGTTTCCCAAGCGCCAAGGATTATTTGTGTCCTTGGGGTTTGAAACGAGTCGAGGGTTCCCACGGAGGCGCTGGTAGCTCTGCGAGTCGACGCGGATCAGAAGGCTCTCGTCAAGGAGTGTTTGTATCCGTGAGTCGAGGATTTTGCGAGGGATTATTTGTTTCCCAAGCGCCAAGGATTATTTGTGTCCTTGGGGTTTGAAACGAGTCGATGGTTCCCACGGAGGCGCTGGTGGCTCTGCGAGTCGACGCGGATCAGAAGGCTCTCGTCAAGGAGTATTTGTATCCGTGAGTTGAGAAGTTTTTGTCGAAGTCATTGGCTTCTTCGGTTGAAATGAACCTTTGAGGTTTGGCTTCGTCGTTTGACGGAATCCGCTGGGGAAGTATGGTTCTTTCTTTGTTTACGCCCTTGGATTGTATACAGGGATCGATGTGACCTCGACTGTAGGGCCAAAGTTTTATCATTTCTTCTTTTATTTTATTTTATTTCCGCGATGCTCTGTCATTTCAGCTTTTATATCGCGAAGGTCGCGATTGCCCAAACATTTCGGCAATTTTTCGCGGTGCCCAATCATTTCGGCTATTTTTTTATTTTTACTCGCTGCTTTTTATTGCGAGTGGCCCAATCATTTCGGCTATTTTGCATGCATACATTTTACTTGCTGCTTTTTATTGCAGGTTGCCCTATCATTTCGGCTATTTCGTATGCATGAGCGGCCTGCTGGCTTTTGCCGTAAACCTGAAATTGGACACCGATTTCGGCATCAGCACCGCTACAACTGTGATATTACCAGGAGCGAATCATCATTTGCCTCTGTCGTTGTCGAACAAAGGAGGCTTAGCGACCAGGGTTAGGGTCCTGTCGGCTAAGGCTTTTGACTTCATGAGCCGTAAGGGTCTCGTGAAGGTATTTCTCCCTACAAGTCGTGGGGATCTTGTAGGTGTATTTTTTCCTTAGGAATCGTAAGGGTTCCAAAGTGTTTTGTTCCTCTGTAAGTCGTAAGGATCCTACAGGGGGGTTTTCTTCTTGTAAATCGAGAGGGCTTACAAGGGTTATGCGAACATATCCCCGGTCACGGCTGGACCTTGGTTAGGGAAACGTTTATTCACGCCCGTGGATTGTATACAAGGGTCAATATTGAACCACTTGTAGGGCAACATTGGAAGTTTGTGGGGGTTTGCTTAAGCACAGGTTTAGCTCTCTGTGACTTAAGACTTTCAAATCCTATGAGCCGTGAGGGTCCCATAAGAGAGTTCTCCTTACGAGTCGTGAGGATCTCGCAAGCGTATTTTCTCCTTAGGAATCGTGGGGATTCCTAAGTGTGTTGTTCCCTTGTAAATCGTAAGGATCTCACGCGGGTGGTTTCTCCTTACAGGGTCGAGAGGACCCTGTAAGGGTTCTTTAACGAAGTTGCGCCCTTTCGGGTTTTCACAAACACTCGCCGGTAGTCCTGCTGTTTTTACTCACGGAGCCCTTTCGGGTTTTCATCCGTGCCCATCTTGCTTATGGACATACCTTTTTTTTTTTTTATGAGGTCGCGCCCTTTCGGGTTTTCACGAACACTCGCCGGTAGTCCTGCTGTTTTTACTCACGGAGCCCTTTCGGGTTTTCATCCGTGCCCTTTTTTGCTTATGGACATACCGTTTTTATTTTATTTTATTTTTATATGTTTTTTTTTATATCTCGTCAGCCTAAAGATGCTGCGGTAGTAGTTTAAAGACGTTTCGGTCTGCTATTAGTTTAAGGACATTTCGGTCCAACGTTGAGAGGGCTGGCTACTGTTTATAAAGCTTGGGCTTAGGAAGACAGCGAGCGGATATAGTCGTCGTCATCTGCCATTGACCTAGGCTGTGGCTCATTAAGCGTAGTATTTCTTTAGGAAGCGACCGTTTATTGGCCTGAAAGCCCTTTCACCATGCATCTCCATGAGTAGATAGGCCCCACCCTGGTAGACTTTATCAATGATGTACGGTCCTTCATAGTTTGGTTCAAACTTTCCCCGCTTGGCGCGATTGGGGATCATGGGCCTTTTGACCACTAGCACGAGTTCGCCTTGGTGGAACGTCCTCGGGCGGCTCAATCTTTCATATGAGCGCGTCATCTTTGCTTTATAGGCTTCCAGACTTTGCTGTGCTAGAAGCCGGATTTCATCAAGAGCGTCAAGCTCTTCAAACCGAAGGTGAGCATTTTCTTCGTCTGTCAGCTCGTAGTGGACTGAAACTCGTAGAGAGGGTAATTCTATCTCGAGAGGGAGTACTGCTTCTGTCCCAAATACCAACGCGTATGGCGTTGTGTTTGTGGCAGTTTTAAATGTAGTTCGATACGCCCAAAGAGCTTCTTGCAGTCTCTCATGCCAGTCTTTCTTATTTCGAGACACTGTTTTCTTTATGATTTTCGTCAATGTCTTGTTAAAGGCTTCAGCTAATCCATTGGCTCGCGGATTATAAACCGAGGAATATCTCCAGTCTATATTGTGCTGCTGTGCGAAGCGGCTAATTTTATGACTTCGGTAGGCTGGCCCATTATCAGAGATGATCCTTCTCGGGGTTCCAAACCGGTATATGACATGCGTTTTGAAGAAATGGAGGATGTTCTCCGTCTTCACTTCCCTCAACGGTACCGCCTCCGCCCATTTGGAGAAGTAGTCAGTCGTCGCTAGGATGAAACGATGTCCTTTAGATGATGCTGGCTCGATGGGGCCGACTATGTCAGTTCCCCACATTTCGAATGGCCAACTGGCTACTGTTGGGTGTAGCGGATTTGGATGTTGATGGATGAAGTCCCCATGAATTTGGCATGAGTGGCATTGCTTCGCGTATTCCAGGCAATCCTGCATCATCGTGGGCCAGTAGTAGCCCATCCGTTTTATCTTCAGCTTCATCTTAGGACCTGCTTGGTGAGAACCGCAGAGTCCGTCGTGAACTTCCTGAACGACTCTTTTTGCTTCGTCAGGTCCTAGGCATCTCAACCACAGAGAATCGAATGACCTCTTGTATAGAGTATCATTGACGAAGGCGAAAGACAGAGCTCGTTTCACGAGCTGATGTCTTATAGACGCTTCTTCAGGCATCCGGTGGAACCTGAAGTAATCTATGAAAACTTCTCTCCAGTCTTCGGTCTTCTCATGGTCTTTTATTTGTAAGGTCGTCTCCTCGTTCGCTCCTTTTTCTTCAGACGATTCCGGAGATACTTCTGTTGGGGCAAGCACTCGACGGCTTTGTACCACGATTCTAACGTCGTCGAGGTTCTCGTCAGCCAGTTCTTTAGCAAGTTTGGCCAATGCGTCTGCCTTGCTATTTTCCGCGCGCGGTATGTTTTCCAAAGTGTAGGAAGGAATTCGGGTCAACAGTTGTTGCACCTTTTCGCCGTACTTCACCAACTCCGGCTTGCACGTCTGGTAGTCGCCGTTCACTTGACTAACGACCAGTTGAGAATCCCCGTATATGAGGAGATTTTCAATTCCCATGTCGATGGCAATCTCAAGACCTGCTATCAAGGCTTCATATTCAGCTTCATTGTTTGTCCTCGACTCTGTTAAGGAGAATGCGAAGCGCATTATCCCTCCTTGTGGAGTTACAAAGATGAGGCCTACCCCCGATTTGATTATAGGGGTGTTTTGTTTGCGTTTCTTCATGGAAGATGCACCATCAAAATAGAGTTCCCATCGGGCATCACCACCATCGATTGCATCGAACGCATGTTCGTCTGGAAGATCGCAATTTAATGGAGAATCGGCGGGTATGGGATGTTCAGCGAGGAAGTCGGCGATGGCCTGGCCTTTCACTGCTTTGAGAGGTAGATACGTGATCGAAAACTCCATCAAGAGTAGGGCCCATTTAGCGAGTCGTCCCGTCAATATGGCCTTTGACATCAAGTATTTAAGGGGGTCCACCTTTGAAATGAGACGGACCTCATGCGCCAATGCGTAATGTCTAAGCTTTGTTATTGCGAAGATCAACGCCAGGCAATGTTTTTCAATGGGAGAATAGTTGCTTTCTGCCCCCAGCAGAACTCGACTTAAGTAATAGAGTGCTCTTTCTTTCCCTTGATCGTTCTCTTACGCCCATAATGTGCCTAAGGAACCTTCGAGGGCGGTTGTATAAAGAATGAGAGGCTTCCCCTTAACCGGGGCAGTCAACACCGGCGGGTTCTGCAGGTATTGCTTGATCTCGTCTAGTGCGCCTTGGCATTTTTGATCCCAAACGAATGGGGTTCCCTTCTTCATCAGGTGACTGTAAGGACGGCACTTTCCTGAAAGATTAGCGATAAACCGCCGAATGTATGCGAGCTTTCCTTGGAGAGACCGCAGCTGTTTAAGAGTTCTCGGCGGAGGCATCTCCATGATCGCCTTGATTTTAGACGGATCTATCTCAATACCTCGGTGTCGGACGATGAATCCCAGGAACTTGCCCGAGGAAACCCCGAACGCACATTTAAGAGGATTCATCTTCAAATTGTATTGCCGAAGGCGTTGAAATACAGTCTTCAAATGCTCGAGATGTTCCTCGTATGATTTGCTCTTAACCACAAGATCGTCGATATAGCATTCGACGATTTCATGTATAAGGTCGTCGAAGATCTTCGTCATGGCCCTCTGATAAGTAGCACCGGCGTTCTTCAAACCGAAGGGCATCACTTTATAACAAAATATACCAAGAGGAGTCCTGAAGGCTGTATGCTTCTGGTCTTCTGGATGCATTTTTATTTGATTATACCCCGATGAGCCGTCCATGAAGGAGAAAACCTCATGGGTGGATGTGTTGTCTATCATCAGTTCGGTGACTGGCACTGGGAAATCATCTTTTGGGCAGGCTTTATTAAGATCCCGAAAATCCACGCATATACGCACCGTCCCATTTTTCTTCATCACTGGGACGATGTTGGCAATCCATTCAGGGTATTGAACTTCCTGGATGAAGCCAGAGTCTATCAGCTTTTTGACTTCGGCGTTGATGCTCATCTCAAGCTCGAGTCGCATTCTTCTCGGCGCTTGTTTCACTGGCTTGATGTCCGGGGATATCGCTAATTTGTGTACAGCAATTTCTGGATCTAGTCCCGGCATTTCGGAATAGTTCCATGCGAAGCAATCTTTGTGCTGTAAAAGCACATCCTTTAATGCAGCCACCTTTTCTTCAGATAGCAGCTCGCTGATGAATGTCGGTCGCGGGTCATTTGCCGTCCCCAACTCAATTTTCTTGAGATTATCCGCAGTGGTATGGATTCCATCCTCCAGTTCTTTCGGAGCTGGGGGAAATTCTGAGATTACCTCATCACTGCCGCTTTCAAAGCACCAAGGGAGGTTGTTCATGTCCTCGGACCTTTCTTTTAATATTGTTATCACATGGCAGGTGCGAATTTTCTGCCAATCCCAATGCAGAGTTGGTTCTATCCTTGTGTTTTCGGGTTCGTGCTTTTGCGGCGGCGCTACCCTCCAACTGTCAGACAACGCAAATTTGCCAAGCTGATATTGGTCCTCAACCCAATTCTTAAAGGTGAAGCAATCTTCAAGCGGATGCCCTACTACTCGATGGTAAGAGCAATAATTTGGGTTGGAGACTTCGCCCGCTTGCTCAGGGTGTTTAGACTCTGGCAGAGTAAGCATTTGATGTTTTAGAGCAAGATCAAGTATTTTCCTTGTTTTGTTCCGAGGAAACGAGTATGCTCGACCCATTTTCTTCATGAGGGCTAAGTCAATAATGCTCGACTCTCGGATGCGTGGCTTCTTAGCTCTGCTTTGTGGTTGTCGAGCGCCTTTTCGGCCCTTCGACTTGCTTTTGCTTTCGCGTCGACCCCTTTTTGTAGCAGGCTGACGTGGGGCAGCATCTTCGTTCTTTACTGCCTGTCGAAGGAGACGCTGTGTCTTGGCTTTCTCATAGATTTCCATTTCACGATCGTGATCATCTCGGGCTTTTTGACTTGCATCCTTTATAAGTTTGCTCACCTGGTCTTTAGACGATGGACTGGGCGGTTTTGTGTCAGGAATTTTTGCTGATTCAGGATTAGCGTCCTCCCATTGAGCGTCCACCTCTTTATCGAAGTCATACATGGCATAACAGCTGTTTACTAGCTCCCGCTTCTTTGAGCGAACATACCCGAGCCCTTTCGTTTCCGTTCTCCCGTTAGGCAGTTTGCATTGAGTTCCGGGAACGTTCCAGACCTTGTCATAGAATTTGGCTTTTCTGACGGTCTGTGTGAAGGACATCCCTTGGCGTTTCAGCAGTTTCTTCAAACCTTCGGTATAATATCTGGGAAGACGGATAGGCTGAAGCCTGTCGAGCGTGGGATCCGCGCCATGCCAAATTTCTTTTTCCACCTTGTTTTCTTCAGAACGGTAGAATAGGATTGCCTTCTCGCCTTTTCTTCCGGGAGGGATATAGAATGTCTGCAATTCTTCTACGCTGTTGGTGTCGAGTGCATCCAGTTCTTTGTAATGTTCAAGCGGCACCATGGTTACCTGCAGACTTCGCTCTTCATCAGTGGAAATCTGTATTAAGGGACGAGCGGGGAATACAGCATGAACTTCATCTTCTGAATCACTACCGAAGATCAATGAAGGAACAGATGGTCCTGGCCTGGTGGACTGGGATGGACCTGAGTAAATTATATCCTCCTCCTCCTCGGTGTCACTGCCGAAGACAGGGATGGTTGCGTTAGTTTTGTTCTCCGGTTTGTGACACCTTTCCATGTCTTCGAAACTCGGTAAGAAGTATTTGGCATCTTCATACTTGCGAACTTCGTTCACGGAAAACGGATTCAACTCTCCTGCTACTGTGTACTCGAGGCCGTCCCTAGAATACTTCATGCACTGATGCTGTGTAGAAGGGATGATATTGTATTCGTGTAGCCATGGTCGGCCGAGCAGAGCATTGTAACACGTCTTGGCGTCTATAACGTGGAATTTGATGTCTGTGACGAGCACCTCGAAGCGTAGCGTCAATATCACAGATCCAAGAGTCTTTGAGGATTGAGAGTCGAAACCGGAGATGGTGATTTTGTCCCGGGCGAGGTGTTGGACACTCATGCAAATCTCCTTTAACACTCGCACATTGAGTAAATTGACAGACGATCCGTTATCGACCAAGATTTTTCCTATCTTTATGTCATGGCAGTATCCTGAGACATAAAGGGGGCGATTGTGTTCACACGTCCCGAGGAGAAGGTCTTCATCACCAAAAGCAACGTCGGCTGTGTGCACCTCTTCCAATTCATCCTTCATCTTTTGTTCGGCTAAGAAGGCTTGGAACTGGTCCGGATCTTGTAGGGCCTTAATCAAAGAATCCCTCGCTTCTTTCGATAGCAATAGGGCATCGAGAATGCTGAGTTGTGAGGGTAGCTTTCTCAGATGCGCCAAGACATTGTAATCTACTTTATTCCTTTTTGGGGGATTCTTGGCTGTTAACTCTTCCGCAACTTGGTCATCCAAAGCGATGTCTTCAGAGACCTTCTCTTTCCCTTTGTTTTTCTTATTCAAGGGTCCGAGGTTCTTTTCGGGTAATGTTCGATTGCGCAGCTGTATATTCTCGCAGGCCTTCAGTTCTTTTTCTTTTCCCGAAGTGGATTCTTCGAAGAGGGGGCCAAGTTCTAGCTCTTCATCGGAGTCGCTCCCAAATGTAGGCACTTGTGATCCGGTAGTGTTAACCGTGTGACAATTGCCGGCAGTTCTTTCAAGTTCTTTAGTCGCATTTCTTTGCTCTCGGCGAATTTTACGTTTTTCCCGTTTAAATCGTTGTCGATTAGCGACGTATCCTTGCCACCATCCATTAAAAGCTTTGCAATCTTGGGTGGAATGCGAGACCTTCTGATGGTATAAGCAATAAGAGGGGTGCATTTCTACCACGCCAGTAACTTTTTCTTCAGAGGGTGGTAGCTTCATGCCCATCGATATGGCCTTAGAAAATTTCTTTTTTATCGTGAATTGGCTTTTGTCAGTGGTGGAGGCATTTTGCTCTAACGGGATCATTTCAGCTCCTTCCTCAAGTCGCTGACGCTTAGCCCTTTCAAATATAGCCGTTTCGCGTTCTCGATCAGCCTTGCTTTTCAACCGTGTTTCATTAAGAAACGCGCTAATCATTTCAACTGGTAACCCTGGGGTTCTTGATTCGGCATTTGCCCCCAGCGTCTCAGTGCTAGAGGTCTCTTCATCATTCGTGACTGAATAAGAGATCATATGACAGCTCGCTACATACCCCTCGGATTCGTCTGATGAACTTTCTCCCTCATCTTCTTTTTGGAAGACGTGATCAAGGAAATCTTGGAGCGTAATGGGAGTCCGCGCTTTTTGGTTGTACTCATCCAGCGCATCGATTTGCTTTTGTAAGTCCGTGCGCTTGTCACCAGGCTTAACGGGCTTCTTAGATTTCTTCTTCTTCTTTTTCGAAGATTTTGACGGCTGACTATGAGCGCTTGAACTGCCACCATCGGTCTTCGGAATCGGTCGTGGCTTCAACATCCCTTCAATAACCTGCGGTTCCAAGGGGTTCTTCCACTTGACCGCTGGACAGGTCTGAAGATCATTTAGCATTTTCCTCGTTTTAGCTGATAATACAACCTCCCAGGGAGTTTCTTCTATAACAGAGCATGTTGCCCCCGGCGTATTCGTCCCCTTAGAGGTTGGGGCTGCGGAGGATTCACCTTCCATTTGTCAGATAGCGCAAATTTGCCCTGACGGTACTGGTTCTCAAGACAATTCTTGAAAACGTAGCAATCCTCAATTGGATGGCCTAGCACTCGATGATAAGGGCAGTAATTGGGCTTGTTGACGTCACTCGGTTGTGACGGACGTTTTGGATCTGGCAGATTTATGAGCCTGTTGCGCAATGCCAGCTCGAATAGCCTTCTTGTTTTATCACGGGGGAAGGAGTAAGCACGTCCCATCCTGTCCTCAAGGGGTACGTATGGGCGTGTATTGTTTGGACGAGCAGCCGGCTTCGAGTCGCTCGGTTGTTGTTGGGCATTAGCGACGATGATCGCTTTTCCCTTTCCTTTATTGTTTCGGGGGTCCGGCTTCGGGAGAGGGGGTTTATGGCCCATCTGGTCCATCTGCGCTAATTTGTCGATCAAAGCCTGGAAGGAAGTCGGCTTGAAGAACATCATGAACTGTGAGATGGTTGCCTGTGGATCAAGGGTTCCAACAAACATTCCCACCGCTGGAGCTTCTTCTATGCGTTGCTCACACTTCGACCATAGATTTCGCCACCGTATAGCGTACTGAACCCATGTCTCACCGGGTTTTACCCTGGCATTAATCAGTGCCGTCATCGGGGTACGCTCACTGGCACTTGCAAAGCGTTGGGTGAAGAGTAGCTCCATCTCCGCAAAGGTTTTTATAGAGTCGTTGGGAAGCTCAGAATACCATTCAAACGCCGTATCAGATAAACTTCCAACAAACTGGCGAAGCAAAAGCTTGTCGTCGCCGCCGGTATTACCGCAAAGAGCCCTGAATTGGGCCACATGTTGATGGGGATTGCCGGTCCCTTTGTAAACATGAAACTTGGGAATAGTGTAACCCGGCGGGTACTTGATTTGGTCATACCAGCCCGGATATGGCCGCCCCGTTCTAACAATTTGCCCAGCCGCTTCATTCGCCTGATGAACCCGGATCTGCTGAGCTATATATTCGTCTAGGTCGACTTTGGAGATTGCCTCCTCCTTGGCTGTTGATAGAGCCGGCGGAGGATTTGACGTTTCTCCCCTGTCGTCTTCAAGGACGATCGGAGGATCTTCAGCAGAAGGGTCCGGCTGTAACATCATCCCTACCATATCTTGGAAGAGTAGCGCCATCTGTTTTATATTAGCCGCTTGCTCTGCAGCTTCTTTGTCCCTCTTTTCGAGGACTCTGCGTACAAAGTCGGCATCAGTTTCCTGTTCGTGACGCTGTTCTGATGATACTGCCGAACTTTCTTTCGGTTCAGTAAGTGCAGCCATCACAGTCATCATTTCCTGAAGCTTCTGTTGCTGCTCTTGGGCTTTCGTCACGGATCGGGTGACCGGTCGGTGGCCCGTAGAAGTGCGGCTTTCCTCCTTTCCAGAAGCCATATAAACAGTGTGCACCACCATGCCCCCAGATTTGGGGCGTTTGTGTTCAGCGCTTTTATGCTTCGCCATGTTCACAGGGGCTTTTTGTGGCCTCCTTTTTTGAGTGATTGGAGTTAAGGGAGCCGTTGTAGTGGGCACCCAAGTAGCTTTTGCTTTTTGTGGTTTGACAGAGTAATCCTTCCCCTGCCGTACCTTCATCTTTTTCTGTCGTCGGAGGCAGTCTTGATCGATCACCGACTCTTGGACCTGTCGCCAGACTTTGTAAATTTTAGAGGACAGCCGCTGAGGGGGCTGCTCTAGCTTCTTCTCTGGAGTATTCTCCACAGGTGAAGGAGTTCGTTTCAACATTGCAGTAGGAGAGTTTCTGCGCACCTTGTTGAGCAGTTCAAAGTTGTTCTTGGTTGGAACAGCAGAATCAATCCCCGCCATTGAAGCTGGCGAAGTTATCCCGGATGGGGAGTTGCCCCTAGCCTTCCTCACTCGGCGCCAATGGCGACGTCGAGCGTGTCTTGCGGATGGAGTTGTTTCAGCTATAAGGGTAACTTCATCTTGCCCCCTGTCAACGACGGACCTCTGGGCAGGGAAAGCAGCTTTGAGGACCTCGCTTGGAGCGGAAACCGGAATGGCCAGCCTTGTAAAAACTGACTTCTTGGAAGAAGAAGCCTTTCTAATGACTTCGTCCGCTTGAGCCGGGATGGTTATCCGCTTTGGGATGGCAGTTTCGGGTATTGCGGGCTTGTAGACGTTCTGGCCTAGTCTGTTAAAAACTGAGGTATTGAAGTTGGGCGACCCATCGAGAGGGGCCGCGGCAGAGGTAAGTCGATCAAAGACCGACTTCTTTGGGGCTTCTTGCAATGTCATTGGGGCGTTGAAGCTCATTGGTGGGAGCATGGTCCCAAAAAAAATAGTCCAGTGGTGGCTTGAGTCACCTGCTCCACCGGCATTTTGAAAAGGGAGGCCGCTTGGGGCCTATAAGTCACTCCTCCAGCAATGACGGAGCGAGAGTTGTTGCTGCAGGCGGCGCAGTTCGAAGCCATCGATCTTCTGTTTTCTGCACGGAGCAAGACACCAAATCTTAGTACCTTGAATCCACAGCAACCACAGCAAAACGCGATTCGTTCGCGAACACGACACACGAAGTGTGGAGTGGAAAGAGGAAAAGGTCCCACCGGGCGTGCCAGAATCTGTTCCCCTCCGAACGGCGGCCGGCGACGTCGGGACGTCACGTGCCTGAGGTTCGGGGCAGATGCTATTTGGTTTTACCCGTCTATCTCTCCGAAGATGCCAAGTTGATTTATGGCACCGTGTATCGGAGGTTTAGACGGATGCGGCCGATGTAGCAGACTTTGTCAGATTCCCCCTCGCTTGAGGGGTTTTTGATTGTGGGGACGCTCTTCCCTGCAGGCGCAAGCCTCTGCAGTTAATTACGCTACCGCATCGCGGTAACAACTTTCTCCTTCTCCAGAATTTCACTTCGTGCCGTGTGTGTTTGTTTTGTTTGTGGTTGCCCGTGGATTGTATAAGGAGACTGAGTAATGCCGTCGCCCGTAGGACGTGGATTAGTCCAAATCCGTATTTACTTAGATCTGGGTTTGGTGTTTTTTTGGTTTAAGGATACATTAGTCGCGTTGCGGCTAAGATCAACTTAAACGTTCGTCAAGGATACGTTAGTCCTTTTTTGGACTAATATCGACTTGACGTAGTGATTGATTTAATTATCTGGCCGTCGGGACTAGTCACCTCTCTGACGTCGTTGAAGGATTACAACGACATGTATCAGAGGAGCTCGAAGATGTACCCTCGAACCAGAGTTCATTGGGAGTTTTATAATCCATTTGAATGTTTAAGGATACGTCAGCCGTGTTTGGGGCTAAGATCAACTTAAACGGGACCGTTTAGATCCGGCAAAAGAGCATTTGAGCTCTATTGCGCCAGTTTAAGGACGTGGTGGTCCATCGCCAGTTTAGGGACGTGGTGGTCCATTATTAGTTTAGGGACGTTTCGGTCCATCGCCAGTTTAAGGACGTAGTGGTCCAATATTAGTTTAAGGACATTTCGGTCCATCATTAGTTTAGGGACGTTTCGGTCCGTCGCCAGTTTAGGGACGTGGTGGTCCACATTCCAGTTTAGGGACGTGGTGGTCCATCATTAGTTTAGGGACGTTTCGGTCCGATATTAGTTTAAGGACATTTCGGTCCATCATTAGTTTAAGGACGTTTCGGTTCGATATTAGTTTAAGGACATTTCGGTCCATCATTAGTTTAGGGACGTTTCGGTCCGTCGCCAGTTTAGGGACGTGGTGGTCCACATTCCAGTTTAGGGACGTGGTGGTCCATCATTAGTTTAGGGACGTTTCGGTCCGATATTAGTTTAAGGACATTTCGGTCCATCATTAGTTTAAGGACGTTTCGGTCCATATCGATGTGTGGTCGTTGGGACCCGTCACCTCTTTGACGTCGTTGAGGAATTACAACGACGGATGTCAAAGGAGTTCGGAGATGTACCCTCGAACCGGATGTAAATTGGTTTAGAAGAGCAATTTTGCTCAGTCAATTTAATTTAAGGACTTATGGCCAAAATTGGGCTAAGTCCAGTTGAAATGTTCAACGTTTTATTTGCTTTTGCATTGCATTTCTTTTTTTTTATTTTTATTTGGGCCTTGCCCAGAAAGGATGCAGAGTATCAATTTGTTTTGGGCTCTACCCTTTTAGAAATGATGCAAGGTATTAATTTTATTTGGGCTCTGCCCTTATATAAAGGATGCAAAGCATCAATTTATTTGGGCTCTGCCCATTTATTGCCTTGCAATTTATTTTGGCTTGTCAGGTCATTTTGATTTGGGCCTGGCCCTTCAAATAGTGCAAAGCACCAAGAATCTTTTGGATTCAAGAAAATGAGTGCAGGGCACTTTTTTTATTTATTTATTTATTTGAGAACCAGAGGTTCATAGCAAGCGCAAGGCACTATCTGTTGTGCGCACGTGCGTTGCACGTGGTGCCGCATGGCGGGCATACGTGCGTTGCACGTGGCGCACATGCGCATTATGAGGAGAAGCAAAGCTTCTATATATGGAGAACAAGCTCCTTTTAATATTATTAAATATTCTCATGTGGTGCGCACGTGCGTTGCATGTAGTGCCGCGTGGCGGGCACACGTGCGTTGCACGTAGCGCACATGGCGCTTGCGCATATGCGCATTATGGAGGAGCATGCTCCTATCTTAGAGAACTAAGCTCCTTTGGAGAACTAAGCTCCTTTGAGTATTGAATCCTTTGAGGATTTAACTCTACCTTTCTAAGAGGTATCCCTTCTTATTTATATTGGAGTGGTAGAGAAGCCACCTCTCCTTTTCCCGATGTGGGACTAAAAAATGCATTCCCCATGTAGTAGAGCATTACTTTAGATTACACGTGTATAACACATTTGCTCATAACTTTTGATCTCGGATGAATTATGAGGCCCATAATATATCAAATCGAAGGTCTTTTCGAGATGCTTTCAATATCATCAGAATTTAGCTGTTTTTCGTTCCGGAGTTTGTCAAAATACAGCTCGGAAAATACCGGTTCGCATCTTCTTCCTTAAATCACATGTGCATAGACATTTGCTCATAACTTTTGATCCCGGATGAATTATGAGGCCCATAATATATCAAATCGAAGGGTTTTTCGAGACGCTTTCAATACAATCAGAATTTATCCGTTTCTCCTTCGGGAGTTTGTCAAAAAACAGCCCGGAAGATACTGGTTCGTATTTCCTTAAGCGTATCGCTGCCATTTGATACCTTGGACTCTTTTGCGCAGAAATTTTTGGCGGGAACAGTCATTATTGTAAATTAATATAACTTGAGGGGATTTTATGAAAAATAATTTTGATATATTTTCAAAATACACCTCAAGTATTTAATTATCGTCTTTAGGGTTTTCATAATTGTAATTTTCATAAAGTGAAATATTCCAGTGGATATAACCTAGATTTCAATATATATGGTATTTTAGTGTAATATTGGAATTGTATTGATTTGTAATGGTAGTTTTCATGAAATTTGTAATTCCTTTGATTTAAAAAATATAGAATATATATTGTATGCTTAAAGTAGATATTTTGATAATATATATATATATATATTTAAAAAATAGAAATTATTTATTAAATAGAAATCACATTTTTCTTAAAAACGGCATTAAAAATTCCATCGAGATCGGATGCTCCGTGAGGAGGTCTGTATCTAGCTCTACTAGATCCGAGGATGTACGATAACCCGCACCATCCCGATCGGGGTTCCCCAAAATAGATTGTAGAGGCGCATTTGCAAGGAATTAAATAATACACTTTTAAAGAAAACGGTTTTTGAATGTTTATGGTATTTTATTGTAAATTCGTATTTTCCTACAAACTAATGTTCCAAAAGTTATCGTGCTATGTCAAGAATATGTGTTGTGATGAGGTAGTTCATTACCTCATGAGTTTTCTGAAGGTAATATGGGTAAAATGAATAAACAATGTCGTATGTAAATATGATGGTATTTTACCGTAAAAATGGAATAGAAGTTGCAATACATACTATTTTGAATTGAAACTTGTTGTGAATATTGTTTTATGTTTGTTAAATAATATAAGAAGAAATGGTAATTTGTTGTTTAAGAAAAATTTGAGTTTTAAAAGAAAAGAGAATCGGAAGTCGGAATAGCTCCGTTTCTGACAAGTTTTGAAAAGTGGAAGTTTTAGACTAGAGATTGAGAAGGGGAGAAGGGACTTACTGATTAGAAAGAAAGGGATGAGGTAGTGTGAACTTAGAAAGGCGTCGGGGAGTCATTTCGTTGACGGATTCTTCCCGAAACGTCGCCGGAACTTCGACTTTTGCTAACTCCACTTGTATAAGTTTAGACTTGGAAATTTTAGAGAGTTTTGGTATGGGATTTCTGAATGAGGAAGGATAAAATGTAGTGTGGTTTTTATAAGGAAAATTAGGGTTTAGGGTAATGAAGAATAGAATTAAAATGTGCATTAAAATAGATTTAAGAGAGGAATTATCACTCTCTGGATAATTGCAGAGAAATTAAACTACATGGGGGTAATGGGGTATGCCAAGGGGTGCTAGGTTAAAAAATTCAATGCATTCCCTACGGATATACTCGGCGGTGCCGGTCCCCTCAACATATCTCACCGGTCCAATCCGGTGGGATGGGCTCTGGATCTTAGCCACGTGTCCCTGTTGCTTGGTATACCTCAATGCTCGTGTTTGATTTTGTAGTGACTTTTCATTTTACGTGTTTTGCACGTGTAAACTTTTGAGCTTCTAAAAAGTTTAAAAGAAAAATCAATAAAAATAATATGTGGCTGGAGGGATTTGAACACAGGGGCTACGTCACAGCAGTGCAAGACTTTACCAATGAGCTACAAGTGTTTTCTTGCGGTTCAAAAGCAAATTAAATTTATAACGTGTGCTCAGGCTTAGGTGCTCCTTTTTGTAATTTGAAAAAAGTTTGTACAAAAAGTTTAGGGTTGTTACATTATACCCTCCTTATAAAAATTTCATCCTCGAAATTTGTAGAAGGAAAGTGTAACAGATTCAAGAAAAGTTTGGTAATAGAATTAGTGATAGTGCATGAAAAATATTCGAAAGAATGCAAAAGTTTTGGAAAGATTGAAAAAGTTGTAAGGAAATTACCAAGGTTACCTTGGTCTACAGTCTCGGCTTCTACGACCTCTAAAGTGAAAGCCTGATGCCTGAGTACATTCCTCTTAGCTGGAGGCACATTCCTCTGTCATTGGGGCATGTTTCTCTGCTCTCGAGGCATGTTCCTCAATGCCTGAAGGAATTGGCGATTAAGCTGTGCAGGAGGTCCATGTGGAGGTGGAGCTGGGAGAGCAAGACGAGATGCAGAAGCCTGGATAGCTGGTCACCGCGGATAAGTGTTGTGAGTTGGAACTGGGTTGTGTCTATAAGGACATGTTCCAATTCCATGATTGGATGCGCCACAAACTAAACACAAGCTTTTTGCGCGCCTACAGTCCTTCCACAAGTGTCCATCTCTCTTGCAGTAGAAGCAAAAATCTGGACTTGGCCGGTTATTGGTTACTTCCGGTCTCCTGGGTTCATGAGTTAGTATTGAAGAGGCTCCTCCTGCCATCTGGGTGGAAGGGTGCTTCATACCGGCAGATTGAGATCCGCCCTTCTTCTTCACTACTGCCTCGTATCGACGGGCAACTTTCAGTGCCAGTTCGTAGGTTGGGAAATCCCCTGTAGCTAAGGCAGCTTGGATCTCTAGATCTAACCCTTGCTGAAATCGTCTGGACCTGATCTCAGCAGTCGGTATCAAGTGTGCCACGAACCTGTTAAGGTCTTGTGTTAGCTGTGTAGTATGTGATATTTGAAAATCGAATGTTGAGACACATCTTACCTACTGAGCATGGTAAACTCAGCATCATACTTATCCATAGATTTGGTCTACATCGAACCTTGTTGTAGATGGATGAATTGCTGTTCCATGTCAAATCGGACAGTCTCTGGAAAGTACTTCACGTCGAACATATCGCGAAAAGTTTTCCATTCGATCGGCTGGTAAAGACGGTTTTCTTCCGTCTTCCACCAAATTCGGGCATTGTCGGTGAGTTGCAGCTTCGCAACTCGTACCCAAGCAATGTCTGGCATTTGTGCTGCAGCCAGATTGTCCTCAATGCTCTAAGCCCATTCTTCCGCTTCCAGAGGGCTCTCTTTTCCTGAAAATTGCTTTAGGTGCAATGCACATAATTGCTTTACTCCGGACGATTCCGCTTCTGGACGGTTCGGTAATATAGCAGTCTGCTACTGCTGTCCTTCCAGGAGGCTTCGGATTGCCTCAAGCAGTACCGTCTGCTCATTGATTGGAGCAGCAACGATAGGCGTAAGCGGTAGAGGCGGTGGTGTGTTGTTGAAGTTGGTGCTGGTGTTGTTTGGAGAATCCATAACTTTGAAAGAAAAATAGGGTTAGGATAGATCCAAAGTATATGAAATTGTAAAATTCAAGGAATATGAAATGTAAAGAATGTTTTTAGTTGCCGATTCTTGTGTTATATTGCTTAGGAATTCATGTAGAATTGACCTGCATGGGCCACCAACAAAACTTGTCACGCCCCACTTCCCAGTGTACGGGTAAGAAGACGTGACGAGGCCCGCTACGTATTTACTCAGAAGTAAACACGCTAAGCATAACTAAGAAATATAATGTAAATATACACAAGAAGAATGACAATAGATGTAAATGAATATCAACTTTACTGATTAAACATTTCTTTACAAGTACAACTGAAAATGTAAATACAGAAATGGAAAGCAATGCCTAAACAATGGCATGCACATGAAAGTAAAGTAAGTACAAGTAAAGTTTAATAGCCGTGCTGCTCAATGGTCTGCTCCAAGTGCTCCTGACTGGTCTCGAACTCCTCAGAGTCGGGTCCTCCTGACAACATTCCAAAGAAAAAGAGAAGGAATGTCGTCAGCGAACAATCGCTCGGTAAGTCCCAAAGAAAGAAAGAATTAGAATAGACAGATAGGAGAATATAACTGTTATGATGTTTGATTGTTATATTAACGCAGTTGTTTGTAGTTTGGTACAGAAGATGCCAGTGTATACGAGAGGAGTCCAACTTACACCGTGGATTTTGGTAACCCGTAATACAAGGCTCTGTCGATAAAACCACGGAACAACGACATGGATGTATAGTTACGTCTTTTAGTGACCACCTCGTACCACCTTTAACATGTTTCGCACCGGTCTACCCCTTTAAAACCCCTAATGTCTTTTGTATTGTGTGTATTGTTGTAATGAATGGTTGTATTCGACTTGCCGAAATCATGATATCATGCAACGAAATGGATCTAAATGGATAGTCATGTAATCAGAGTATATCCATGGTTCAGTTCGGTCCAGTCAAGTTGATATAGATTGAATTCTGGCATTCATAGATTCATGGAGTTATACTTGAATCATATTCAAGGATAGATTGATTTCATATTAGTCCTTGAATCGAACTGAGTCAGACTTTTAAACAGAATTGAAGTCTTGATTTATGTTTTGGAGTTATCGGTAACTGCTGCACATGGACGGCAGGATTTGTGTCTTTTTCTAAGACAATTACCGTATTGATAACACCGTTTTTAGGTTGTCCACCTTAGATAGGCAAGCGCCTGTTCCCCTCCGAACGGCGGCCGGGACGTTGGGACGTCTGAGGCGTTAGGTTCGGGGCAGATGCTAGTTGGTTCTATCCGTCCACCTCTCCGAAGATGCTAAGTTGATTTATGGCACCATATATCGAAGGTTTAAACGGATGCGACCGATGTAGCAGACTTCGTCAGATTCCCCCTCGTTTGAGGGGTTTTTGATTGTGGGGACGCTCTTCCCTGCAGGCGCAAGCCCCTGCAGTTAATTACGCTACCGCATTGCGGTAACAACTTTCTCCTTCTCCAGATGGTCACTTCGTGTCGTGGGTGTTTGTTTTATTGCCCGTGGATTGTTTACGGAGACTGAGTTATGTCGTCGCCCGTAGGGCGTGGACTAGCCCAAATCCGCATTATCTTAAATTTGGGTTTGGGGGGGGGGTTTTGGTTTGAGGATACGTCAGCCCTACTCGAGGCTAAGATCAACTCAAACGTTTGTTAAGGATACGTTAGTCTAACTCTGTGACTAAGATCAACTTAACGGGATCGTTTAGATCCGACAAAAGAGTGTTTGGACTCTAATGTTCCAGTTTAGGGACATAGTGGTCCATCGTCTGTATGGCTGTCGGGACCCATCACCTCTCTGACGACGTTGAAGGATTACAACGACAGATGTCAGAGGAGTTCAGAGATGTACCCTTGAGCCGGAGTTAATTTGGGGGATTCGTAGTCCAGTATGTTTGAGGGTTTAAGGACGCGTTAGCCATCGTCGAGGCTAAGATCGACTTAAACGGGACCGTTTAGGTCCAACAAAAGAGCGTAGGAAAGGGCTCTATTGTTCTAGTTTAGGGACGTTGCGGTCCATAGGTAGTTTAAGGACATTGCGGTCCGTGGGTAGTTTAAGGACATTGCGGTCCGTTGTTAGTTTTAAGACATCTCGGTCAAGGTTAAGGACGTCGTAGTCCATGGGTTTAAGGACCCTACAGTCCGGTATGTGCTCTGGATGCGTCACACGGGTTCACTGCCGTGCTTAGCGAGGACCAGGCTCCGCTCTGGACGTTTTCCGTGGGGTCAAAGAGTGACGTTATCCACGTTCCGTGTGACCAGGAATTTGTATGAGTTTAAGGACCCCACAGTCCATATCATGGGTGGTCGTCGGGACCCGTCACCTCTTTGAAGACATTGAGGGATTACAATGCCAAGTATCAAAGGAGTGAAGAGATGTACCCTAGAACCGGAGTGGCTTGAGCAGTCCGTGGCCCAATTTGAGGTCATGACTGATTAATTATGTTATGAGCCCATTGGCCCAATTAGTCACGAATTGAGGACTTATGGCCAGCTTGGGCTAAGTCCCATCATGTCTGGAATATTGATTCCTTGTAAGTCCATCGAGGGAGAAGCTTTGCCTCCATCCCTTTAGCCAATTGGGCTATAGACTAGTGTTAAACACTTCAAAGCAATCAGTGTTGAACACTGGGAATGAGTTTGACAAGTTAGTGTTTAACACTAGAAGAATAATTGGTGTTAAACACCAGCAACAAGGCCTTAAAATGATCATAAGCACTAAAACAGCTCAGTGTTAAACACTGGCAATGGGGATCTTAAATTAGTGCCGAATATTAAAACAATTAATATTGAACACTACGAACAAAATTCTTTAATTAGTGTTGAACACTAAGGCCCGATAGCATTTCAATACTGGATTCGAGGGTTTTAACTTAGTGTCAAACACTACAGCAAGAACGGTCACGTGGCCCCACATGAGAGTGCCTTCCCTTCAATGATTCTGCCGAAATTACTGTGTCTTTGATAGCGTCACGTGTTAGCACGTGACGGGCATTCAAATGCCTATGTGTTAAGGCTCCTGCTGAAAGTCACGTGTGTCACGTGGGGTGCTGCCTCAAAGGGGCTTTCTGTAGGGCTTTTGGGGGGGTCACGTGGTGACACGTGACCCTGCCTTAATGTTGTTTTTTAGAGGATTTGTTACTCCTTTTTTCAGGAATTAAATTCCAGAAACTTTTAATTTCAGAGGAATTAAATTCCTATTTCCTTTCGAGGGCCTATATTCTGGAACAGAGTTTAAATCTGAGTTTTCTGTGGGAATTAAATTCCTTGTTTATGCGAAGAACCGAATAGGGTTAAACCCTAACAAAAGCTTTTAAGGAATTAAACTCCCCTTTTCTGAGGATTATGATTAAAGGAATTAAATTCCCACTGTTTCGACAGAACTATGTTCTTGATTAGGGTTCAACCCTGTTTCTTTTTGTTTTGAAGGAATTAAATTCCCATAATACAGGGTCGAACCCTAACTTTATTCTGGAGGAATTAAATTCCTATAGTTCTATGAGAGTTAAATTCTCATACTTGCATTCCTTCTCTATGTTTTGGATCTGCATGGCAGGATCTCGACCCATTGAGAATTAAATTCTCAACCTTAAGGGGAGATGTGCACTTTGCAGATCCTCTATCAAAGAGGGAGAAGATATGCTCTCTCGTTTTATGGCTCAGAGTTAAACTCTGTTGAGAATTAAATTCTTTTTCTTTCCAAAAGGCTTTCCCTTTCTTACCTAGGGTTTTTTTTGCAGAAGATCTGAGTCTTTTTCAAGTATCAAAGCTCTTCTCCTTTTTCCTTTTCTTCTCTGCGTATGTATATATTTCTCTGTGTCTCTTGGCTCCTATTTATAGGAGAAGCAGCCGAATCAATCAGTTTTTGACGAATCTTCATTGAGATTTGATTTGCATTCATCATTCATTTTGGGCCGTTGGATTATTAGGTGAATTTTATTCACCATTGGATTTTAAATCCAGAGATTCTCCCTTGTTATTTTGGTTAGATTTAAAGGGGAAATTTTTCCAAACCCGAGATTTTCCCATAGATAGACGATATTTCATTACCTCTGAATCTTTAATTTGATTGGTTCCAGATAGTTGCTTTCCTTTGGAAAGATTTGAATTTCTCTCAGAATTTAATTCTGTTGACAAAATGGGCTTTGAAAGCCGGTCACGTGTGACCACGTGACCCATGGTCACGTGTGAGCACGTGACCCCCTTTGGAATGAGCCTTTTCCTTTCTTTTGCGCTTTGTCTTCTGATTGCTGCTAAAACGTCACGTGCTACCACGTGACCCCTGGTCACGTGTGAGCACGTGACCCTTGTTTGAATTCTCTTTCTTCGGTTCTTTTGGAGAACGAGTCTGCTGTCTTGAACGTCACGTGCCAACACGTGACCCTGGTCACGTGGGAACACGTGACCTCTTCTGAAGCCTTTTCTTGACTTGATCAGAGAACTTGTGTGCCTTTGACGCTTGCATTTAAATGTCACGTGTCGCCACGTGACCCTGGTCACGTGGGAACACGTGACTCTTTCTGAAGCCCATTTTCTTCAGCGTAGTCAGGAAACTGAACTTGATTTGATGATGCCTTTTAGGTGTCACGTGCCAACACGTGACCCCTTTTTTGAAGCTTTTCCCAGAAGCTTTCCTGATTTTAAATCAGGAAACAAATGCCCCCACAGCGTTGTTCTCACGTGTCTGCACGTGAGTGCAACGCTGTCACCTCTTGTGACCGTTGGATTCCTATAGGGATCTGGGGAGACGAAACGTTTTCATTGTCTTCTATAAATACCTCTGTCTCTTCATAAAAGCCCTCACTTTGTTCATCTTCTTCTTCTGAGAACTTTTTCTGAGAATTTAATTCTCTTCTTCCAGAGCTTAGTTCTCTGTTTTGAAACAATTTTCAGAGTTTAACTCTGTTCAACAGGAATCCTTTTTCCTCAGGTAATGGTAATCGAAGCACCTTCGTTTTGACAAAACCCTCTGGATTTTAAATCCAGATTAAGGGTTTCACAAAGAACCCATTTTCTTCAAGTAATTTAACCAAAATATGAGACCACTTGACTTCCCGCAGTAGATCACTTAGGGTTCAGATGATCCCTTAGGGAGATGATGATGGCGGTTCAAACCCATGGAATTTAATTCCATCAAAAAATGTTTTTTGGGAATTTAATTCCCTTTTCTTAATAAGGAATTTAATTCCAGCGAAGAACTCGATTCCTTCACACAGAGGCTTCCTGGGGTCTCTTGGCCCGAGGTTGTTCTTCCTGCAGTTAATGCAATGGGGGCCTTGTAATGATGTCTTTTTGTGTGAAATCAATTCCTTTGATTTTATTGGATCCACTGTAGAGCCCGAGACAGATCCTGTTGGGGGGATGTGCATGGCCATCATTTTTTATTAAATGAGGATATTCCCTTTTGTTTTATTGTAACTGTTTGGTCTCATTATTTATGAGCCGTCATCCGGATTCTGTGGGGCCCATGTGTTTTATAGCCAATGGTCCCAGGAAACTTTGCTGTTGCTTTCTCCCACTAGTCTTCATGTTCATGCATGAATAGACATCGCTGACTTTCCTTTTAACGGTTTTCTTTTATTGGGTTTCAGGTGCGATGGCTTCTCCACGCTTTCCCTTTTCTCGCTCGGAGGCGGCTTTTCCTCAGTCACCGTCTGATGAGGAAGCGATGGCGATGATTCAGGCTCACGACCCGAACTGCACCAACCTTCTTCAGTGGGGGTCTTGGTATAGTCAGATTATTCAGGGTCGTCGGAGTTTTCTCTGCGCAGTGCCAACGGAGCTTACTTTCCCTTTTTTACCGATGGATCCTCCCAGGACAGCTTTTGCTGTGGAAATGCTCAACTGGACTCCAACGGGGAGGCTTGAGCCTTCGACGACCGGTATTCCGAACCATCCGATTCCGGCCATAGACATCCTGGGGCGGCGTATCTGCCAGGGTGAGGCCCATCCATGGGGGCAAATTTATAAGATAGGGCTCACTCCCAGGCATCCTACGGGCTACCTTCTTTGGGCTCGCTACATCCTTTCCGCCCATCGGGCGCGGTTGCAGAAAGTTGGGCTTTATCAGGCCATATATGAGTCACTGTTCCATTACAAGTCCCCGCATGCCTGGTGGGTCAAGGCGTTTTTGAACCAGTGGAATCTTCCCACTAATACTTTTCTTTTGGGGGATCGCGAGGTCTCTATCTCTCTCGCAGAATTTTATGAAATCTCGGGATTGCCAATCAGGGGCGCACTGTACGAGGAGTTGTTGCCTTCTGACGAATATGTCTTCGAGCCCGAGTCTGCGCCGATTGACGGCCTGTCCGCTGAGAATGCTGTTCGCCATAAGCGCCCCAGCTTGATCAAGGCGCTGGGTATCTTTGATCAATTGTTCACTGAATCTGAGGAGCAGGGTGTTACTTTTAAAAGCTTCATTTCCTGCTTCCTTCGTGAGGATATCATATCGAAGACTGCTCCGAAATTTGCTAACATCAGAGACCCCTTCGGGTTTGGTCCGAAGAAGCTACCGACTGCTGAATCGGACCTGCCACAGTATTATATTCCCATCGTGTCGCCGATGTCTTTTGAATCCGTTGCAGCACCTGGTATGGATGAGGAAACATTCTTTGTGGGGTTTATCAGTGTTTGGCTTAGCTGGTTCGTTATCCCCATGCATCGCCGCTTCATGAGAGCCTCGGTCATTTACCCGGCTCAACGTATTGCTGAGGGGACGCGGTTGGCCATCGGCATCCCGGCCTTGGCACACCTCTATAATGGATTGGGCACCGCGGCTAATACCTCGACGCCTGGCGTGGATGTGGTGAACTTTTCGCTTCATTATTTCACGTCCTGGATCGAAATGCATGTATTGGAGGCGTTCGCCATGCATCAGAGGCCCTCATTTTACGATGCCTACCCCTTTCCACGACTTATGCGGCTAGTGGATGCTTCTGCCGCCGACCCGACTCAATTCGGGGCCATTCGGGTGCTAATTTCTCCTCATGCCACCGCTGGCGGGTTGGTTTTTACTGATCGGGTCTTGTCTACTCCTTCGGGTCCCGTCCAACAACTCTGGGACCAGTCGAAAGACAACGCACCTTCTCTGAAGCCCCGGGAGGCCACGCATTTGTATGCAATCAGACCGGGTTAATTGGTGTTTCGCCAGGACAATGCGGCTCTTTTCATGCGGTACAATCCGCATCGATTTGCCCGGCAGCTCGGGTACGACCAGGGTGTTCCTTTCGAGGCTTTTATGGTCGCCCCGATCCCTTCGCTTGATGCTGTTCGCGATGCTGCTCATCATTTTATGAGGCTGAACACCGGCTCTTATTTCATGGTCCCTGAATCTGAGTACATGTCTCGATGCGTGGGCGCATTTACGGGCTGGTATCTTCATCGGGTTAACCCAATCATTCTCGAGGAAAGGAGGATGCTTCTTGGCCACGATGCCCCTCCTCTGGCTCCTGGGGCTGAGTTACGACCGAGGGTTCCAGTCCGCTTTCCTTTGAGGGAGATTGGCACCGCGCTCATTCCAGGGGAGTCCGGGGTAGACCTTACTCCGATAGCTGGTATGCCTTTGGGTTCTCGCTCACGGGGTAAGCGGGCTCCGGTAGTAGTACCCCCGCCGGTGGCGGCGCCACCCCCCGTGGTGTCGACGATGGTGGTATCGTCCTCGGTTGTGGCACCGAGCGATAGAAACAAGGATGAGGGCGCTGAGGGCGATGTGGGCCAGCGCCGCCCTAAGGCTTCGCGGGGGAGGAAGCGGTCATCCTCGGCGACCGGCTCCGGGTCTAAACGGTGGAAGAAAGCGGCTACTGCCCCGCTTGATTCTGTGATGGAGTCTGAGCCTATCCTTGAGGACGAACCATTGGCCGTGCAAGAGTCGGACGCTGGACTTCTCTTCCCGAGTTCAGTGGATGAGGAGGCTGCACAGTTGGCCGAGGCCATACGGCGCTCAAAAGACGCGTCTCACAACGCCAAGGTTCCGAAGAAGTCTTACCCCGCTGTAATTTTCTACGAAGACCCTTCGTGGATTCGGCGGCGATTTATCGGCCCTTTGGAGGAATGGGGGGAGAGGGCTCTGAAGCAGGCCGCTTCAGAAGACGCAGCTGATGCACTTTCTTTGTGGACTGGCGGTCATGAGTCTACGCTCGAACCCCGGCGAGCCCATCTCCTTGAGAAGGAGCAGCGGCTTGAAGAAGCCATATTGAGGGCTTCTTTGCGTATAGGTACGTTGTGCTTCCTTTGTAGTCTCTCCGACTATTTATGCCTGTGCATATACATCATTATTCTTATTTGGATCATGCAGAATCTTCGACGCTGGGGGAGCTTCCTACGGGCCTATTAAAGCTAAAGCCCGCCGAAACTCCCAATGAAGCCTTGCCGGATGTGGAGGGGGCTGACGAAGCTGCTCCTCTCGTGGTGGAATTTCCAGCGGCGGTTCTTGGCCAAGGCGTGCTTGCCCCTTTGGAGGAGGCTCCTTTGGAGGCCTACGTCCCAATGACTCCTACTGCGAGCGGCCCAAAGGCTAGGGGCGAGGTAGTCGGGACTACTCTCCCTTTGTTGGAGCCTGAGGTCATAACGGAGAACGTTGAAGCTGCTATCCCCCCGGCTCAGAATGGGAGGACTGTTGAAGGTATTCCTCCGTGTTTTAATTTAGCAACCCTTTCATAGTCTGAATCCTTTTATCTTTTCCCAGAATTGCGCGGTTTGGCAGCCACGATCGCGGATCTATCGCCCCAACAGTCATTTCAGCGTTTATTGGAGATGGCAGCTCCACAGGCGATCTCCCCTCAATGCATTGTCCTCTCGTCTGGGCAAGGTTGGTGTCATTCGCCATTTTTTTACCATCGCATTGTTACTATTTTGCGAAATGACATTGATGTCTCTTATAGTTTTGGAAGCCGACGATGAGGTCGAGGTCGTTGAAGGGCCAGGGGAACCTTCGGCTCCTACTTGCATGACTATCGGTGAGTGACATTTTTATTATAATCTCATTCGTTCCGCGTTTAAGAGTTTTACTAACATTTGCCAAACTTGAACAGCCCTGCCAGTTTCCATGGCTCTGGAATCGCGCATTGTGATGCCGTCCGGCCCCTATGCCTTGCGGGCTTCAGAGCGATTGGCCCAATTGAGCCTTGTCTCCCTATCTTCTTTCATCGAGGAACTCCGTGCTGGTAGTACGACCACGGCCGAAGCATTTGCCGCTGAAGCCAACGGCTCTCTTCCTTTTCTCGCCACCTATCACAGCGAGGAGGTGGTGCGGGTCTGGGTGGAGTTCTGCAGGAAGGTGGAGGCTTGTTTGTATGCTCTTGAATGTTCTCGCCTTTCCTCAGAAGCCGTGGTTGCAAAAGCGGAATTGCGAGGTCTGATAGCACGATGTGCGGCAAACATGACGTCATGTGAAAAGAGGCTTGGCCGCAAATTCTCGGAGAGGGAGCTAGCCTCTAAGGCGCTGGGCGAGCTTCAAGCCAATCTCACAGCCAGGGCCAATAAAGCGTATGAACTGTGGCGGGTGCTACAGGAGTCCATCAAAGAGGTGGTGGCTCTTGATAAAGCCGTCACGTTTACTCGCGAGAGGGTTGAGGCTCATAAGGCTACTGAAAAAGAGCTTGAAGCCCGGCTCGCTTCATATCAGGCCCAGCAAGCTCAGGTGGAGGCTCGTCTTCTGGAGATCTTGCGTCGTGAAGCCGTGGCTCAGCAAAAGCAGGATGAGCTGACCAAGTTGCTGAATCGCCCGCCGGCCTGAAACATTTGTATCTTTTTCTTCCTTTTTGTACATACTCATGGATGAGAGTATTTTTTTGTTCCTTCCATAAATTATACTTTGTACCTTCCATAAATTATACTTTGTACCCGTTTTGGTTTATGAATAAAAGATACATTTTTCTTGTCAATGATGTGTCTCCTTTTCACCGCATGTATTCTGTGGATATTCTATCTTGATCTCCTTGCAGGACAGCCATGGCTCAGGACTCAGGGTTAAGATCTGCTTCCTAAGGCTTTTGCTTCTTATGAGCTACGAGGGTCTCATAAGGAGTCTTTCTCCCTATAGGTCGAGAAGATCCCATAGGTGTGAGTTCTTCTTAAAGATCGTGAGGATCCTTAAGCGGGTTTTCCCTTGAGAGTCGCAAGGATCTCACAAGAGAGTTTTTCTTCCTTACAGGTGGCGAGGGCCTGCAAGTGCCGGGTGTGATCACCTTTTTCCGTGTTTCACGGGGTTAGGGATCTCTCAAGGTATCGTAGTTTAAAGACGTCGCGGTCAAGGTTAAGGACCTCATAGTCCGTGGATTTAAGGACTCCACAGTCCGCTGTTAGTTTTAAGACATCACGGTCAAGTATAAGGACCTCATAGTCCGTGGATTTAAGGACTCCACAGTCCGGTGTTTGGTTGCAGGGACCCGTCACCTCTTTGAAGACGTTGAGGAATTACAACGCCAGGTATCAAAGGAGTGAAGAGATGTACCCTTAAACCAAGGCGAAATCCGTAGGGAATCGGGGGGGGGTTGATTGTTAGTTTTAAGACATCGCGGTCGAGGTTAAGGACGTCATAGTCCGTGGATTTTAAGGACTCCACAGTCCGGTGTTTGCTCTGGATGCTTCACACGGGTTCACTGCCGTGCTTGGCGAGGACCAGGCTCCGCTCTGGACGTTTTCCACGGGGTCAAAGAGTGACGTTATCCGCGTCCGACGTAACCAGGAAGTTTGCACTAGATGCTTCACACGGGTTTACTGCCGCGTTAGGCGAGGACTAGGCTCCGCTCTGGATGCTTCGCACGGGTTCACTGCCATGCTCTGCGAGGACCAGGATCCGCTCTGGACGTTTTCCATGGGGTCAAAGAGTGACGTTATCCGCTTTCCACGTAACCAGGAAGTTTGCACTAGATGCTTCACACGGGTTCACTGCCGCGTTAGGCGAGGACTAGGCTCCGCTCTGGATGCTTCGCACGGGTTCACTGCCATGCTCTGCGAGGACCAGGATCCGCTCTGGACGTTTTCCACGGGGTCAAAGAGTGACGTTATCCGCTTTCCACGTAACCAGGAAGTTTGCACTAGATGCTTCACACGGGTTCACTGCCGTGTTAGGCGAGGACTAGGCTCCGCTCTGGATGCTTCGCATGGGTTCACTGCCATGCTCTGCGAGGACCAGGATCTGCTCTGGACGTTTTCCACGGGGTCAAAGAGTGACGTTATCCGCTTTCCACGTAACCAGGAAGTTTGCACTAGATGCTTCACACGGGTTCACTGCCGCGTTAGGTGAGGACTAGGCTCCGCTCTGGATGCTTCACACGGGTTCACTGCCATGCTCTGCGAGGACCAGGATCCGCTCTGGACGTTTTCCACGGGGTCAAAGAGTGACGTTATCCGCTTTCCACGTAACCAGGAAGTTTGCACTAGATGCTTCACACGGGTTCACTGCCGTGTTAGGCGAGGACTAGGCTCCGCTCTGGATGCTTCGCACGGGTTCACTGCCATGCTCTGCGAGGACCAGGATCCGCTCTGGACGTTTTCCACGGGGTCAAAGAGTGACGTTATCCGCTTTCCACGTAACCAGGAAGTTTGCACTAGATGCTTCACACGGGTTCACTGCCGCGTTAGGCGAGGACTAGGCTCCGCTCTGGATGCTTCGCACGGGTTCACTGCCATGCTCTGCGAGGACCAGGATCCGCTCTGGACGTTTTCCACGGGGTCAAAGAGTGACGTTATCCGCTTTCCACGTAACCAGGAAGTTTGCACTAGATGCTTCACACGGGTTCACTGCCGTGTTAGGCGAGGACTAGGCTCCGCTCTGGATGCTTCGCACGGGTTCATTGCCATGTTCTGCGAGGACCAGGATCCGCTCTGGACGTTTTCCACGGGGTCAAAGAGTGACGTTATCCGCGTTCCACATGACCAGGAAGTTTGCACTAGATACTTCACACGGGTTCATTGCCGCGTTAGGCGAGGACTAGGCTCCGCTCTGGATGCTTCGCACGGGTTCACTGCCATGCTCTGCGAGGACCAGGATCCGCTCTGGACGTTTTCCACGGGGTCAAAGAGTGACGTTATCCGCTTTCCACGTAACCAGGAAGTTTGCACTAGATGCTTCACACGGGTTCATTGCCGCGTTAGGCGAGGACTAGGCTCCGCTCTGGATGCTTCGCACGGGTTCACTGCCATGCTCTGCGAGGACCAGGATCCGCTCTGGACGTTTCCCACGGGGTCAAATAGTGACGTTATCCGCGTTCCACGTGACCAGGAAGTTTGTACTGATTGTATCCGCATTTCGCGGGATGGAGGCTTGACTGTTGGCGATATGTATACCACCGAGCCATAGAACTGGGAGCTGCCGCTGCTCTGCTTTGTTTGAAGTCATGTCCGTTGTTACGAGACGAGTGTTTGGATGATCTCTAGGTCGCCTGTGGCCCGTCGAGACCTGGCTTCTTTTTCTGATGAAACCTGGGGGAGAAGTATGATCCCCTTTTTGTTTACGCCCTTGGATTGTGTACAGGGTGTGATGGAATATCACCTGTAGGGCATAAATTTTATTTTTATTTTATTTCTTTTTCCGCGATGCTCTATCATTTCAGCTTTTATATCGCGAAAATCGCGATTGCCCAATCATTTCGGCTATTTTTCGCGGTGCCCAATCATTTCGGCTATTTATTTATTTTCTGCTCGCTGCTTTTTATTGCGAGTTGCCCCATCATTTCGGCTATTTTTCATGCCTTCATTTTTACTTGCTGCTTTTTATTGCAAGTTGCCCCATCATTTCGGCTATTTTGTAGGCATGTGTGGCTTGCTAGCTTTTCGTTACAAGCCTGGGTTTTAGGCACCGATTTTGGCATCAGCACCGCTACAACTGGAACGTTGCCAGGAGCGAATCATCATTTGCTTTTGTCGATGACGAACAAAGGTGGCTCAGCAAACAGGGTTAAGGGTCCTGTCGACCAAGGCTTTTGACTTCATGAGCCGTAAGGGTCTCACAAAGGTATTTCTCCCCGCGAGTCGTGAGGATCTCGTAGGTGTGTTTTCTCCTTAGGGATCGTGAGGATTCCTAAGTGTATGCTCCTCTGTAAGTCGTAAGGATCCTACAAGAGGACTTTCTCATTATGGGTCGAGAGGACCTATAAGGGTTGGACTTTGTTGGGGAAATGTTTATTCGCGCCCGTGGATTGTATACAAGGGTCAGTATTGAGCCTCTTGTAGGGCAATATCGGAGGTTGTGGGGAATTTGCTTAAGAACAGGTTCAGGTTTCTGTAACTTAAGACTTTCAAATCTCATAAGCCGTGAGGGTCCCATAAGAGAATTCTCCTTACGAGTCGTGAGGATTTCGTAAGTGTATTTTCTCCTTAGGAATCGTGAGGATCCCTAAGTGTGCTGCTCCTTTGTGAGTCGTAAGGATCTCACGCAGGTGGTTTCTCCTTACAGGGTCGAGAGGACTCTGTAAGTGTCCTTTAACGAGGTTGCGCCCTTTCGGGTTTTCACAAACACTCGCCGGTAGTCCTGCTGTTTTTACTCACGGAGCCCTTTCGGGTTTTCATCCGTGCCCATTTTGCTTATGGACATACCGTTTTTTTATTTATATCGTTTTTACTCTTCTCTTTTTTTTTACAAGGTCGCGCCCTTTCGGGTTTTCACGAACACTTGCCGGCAGCCCTGCTGTTTTTACTCACGGAGCCCTTTTCGGGTTTTCATCCGTGCCCATTTTGCTTATGGACATACCGTTTTTTTTTATCATTTTTTTTCTTTTTTCTTTATTTATCCATCTCGTCAACTTAAGGACGTTGCGGTGGTAGTTTAGGGACGTTTCGGTCCGTCGATAGTTTAAGGACGTTTCGGTCCGCTGTTAGTTTAAGGACGTTTCGGTCCGACGATAGTTTAAGGACGTTTCAGTCCGTCGTTATAGGAAGGCCGGCTGCTGCTTGTAAGTCTGAGCCTAGGAAGATAGCGAGCGGACATAGTCGTCGTCATCCATCATTGACCTAGGCTGCAGCTTATTAAGCATGGTATTTCTTCAAGAAGCGGCCGTTTACTGGCCTGAAAGGCCTTTCACCGTGCATGTCCATGAGTAGGTAGGCTCCACCCTGGTAGACCTTGTCTATGATGTACGGGCCTTCATAGTTTGGCTCAAATTTTCCCCGCTTGGCACGATTGGGGATCATAGGTCTTCTGACCACTAGTACGAGTTCGCCTTGGCGGAATGTCCTCGGCCTGGTCAATCTTTCGTACGAGCGCGTCATCTTTGCTTTGTAGGCTTCTAGATGTTGTTGCGCTATGAGCCGGGTTTCATCGAGGGCGTCAAGCTCCTCAAGCCGAAGGTGAGCATTTTCTTCGTTCGTCAGCTCGTGGTGGACTGCTACTCGTAGAGAGGGTAACTCTATCTCAAGGGGGAGAACTGCTTCCGTCCCAAATACCAACGCGTACGGCGTTGTGTTCGTGGCCGTCTTGAATGTAGTTCGATAAGCCCAAAGGGCTTCTTGCAGCCTTTCGTGCCAGTCCCTCTTATTTCTGGAGACGGTCTTTTTTATGATCTTCGTCAAGGTCTTATTGAAAGCCTCGGCTAGACCGTTAGCTCGTGGGTTGTAAACTGAAGAATATCTCCAGTCTATATTGTGCTGCTGTGCGAAGCGGCTAATCTTATGGCTTCGGTAGGCCGGCCCATTATCGGAGATAATCCGTCGTGGAGTTCCGAACCGATAGATGACTTGCGTCTTGAAGAAATGGAGGATATTCTCCGTCTTCACTTCCTTCAGTGGTACTGCTTCTGCCCATTTGGAGAAGTAATCAGTTGTCGCCAGGATAAAGCGGTGTCCCCGGGATGATGCTGGCTCAATGGGGCCGATTATGTCAGTCCCCCACATTTCGAATGGCCAACTAGCCAGCGTCGGGTGCAGTGGATTCGGATGTTGGTGGATGAAGTCTCCATGGATCTGGCATGAGTGGCATTGCTTCGCATACTCGAGGCAGTCCTGGATCATCGTGGGCCAGTAGTAACCCATCCGTTTAATTTTTAACTTCATCTTTGGGCCTGCTTGGTGAGAACCGCAAAGTCCGTCATGAACTTCCCGAATGACTCTTTCTGCTTCGTCAGGTCCCAGGCATCTCAGCCATAGAGAATCAAATGATCTCTTGTATAGAATGTCGTTGACAAAAGCGAAAGATAAAGCTCGTTTCATGAGCTGATGCCTTGAGGACGCTTCTTCGGGCATTCGGCGGGACTTAAAGTAGTCTATGAAGACTTCCCTCCAGTCCTCAGCCTTCTCACGGTCTTTTATTTGTAGGGTCGCTTGCTCAATCGCTCCCTTTTCTTTATATAATTCCGGAGGTATTTCTGCCGGGGCGAGCACTCGACGGCTTTGTACTACGATTCTGACGTCATCGAGGTTCTCGTCGGCCAGTTCTTTAGCGAGTTTGGCCAACGCGTCTGCTTTGCTGTTCTCTGCGCGCGGTATGTTCTCTAGAATATAGAAGGGGATCTGGGCCAACAGTTGTTGCACCTTTTCGCCGTACTTCACCAATTCTGGTTTGCACGTTTGGTAGTCACCATTTACTTGGCTAACGACCAGCTGAGAATCTTCGTATATGAGGAGGTCTTCAATTCCCATGTTGATGGCGATTTCGAGGCCTGCTATCAGAGCTTCGTATTCGGCTTCATTGTTTGTCCTTGACTCCGTTAAGGAGAAGGCGAAGCGCATTATCCCTCCTTGTGGAGTTGCAAAGATAAGGCCTATCCCCGATTTGATGATCGGGCTACCTTGTTTCTGTTTCTTTATGGAGGACGCTCCATCGAAATAGAGTTCCCATTGTGTGCTTCCACCGCCAATTGCATCAAATGCATGCTCGTCCGGCAAATCACAGTTCAGAGGAGAGTCGGCCGGTATCGGGTGCTCGGCGAGGAAGTCGGCAATGGCCTGGCCCTTCACTGCCTTGAGGGGTTGATATGTTATCGAGAACTCCATCAAGAGCAAGGCCCATTTAGCGAGTCTTCCCGTCAATATAGCCTTTGACATCAGGTATTTAAGAGGGTCCACCTTCGAAATGAGACGGACTTCATGCGCCAACGCATAGTGCCTGAGCTTCGTTATTGCAAAGATTAATGCCAAGCAATGTTTTTCGATGGGCGAGTAATTGCTTTCTGCCCCCAGCAGCACTCGACTTAAGTAGTAAAGTGCTCTTTCTTTCCCCTGATCATTCTCCTGTGCCCATAATGCGCCCAAAGAACCTTCAAGGGCGGCCGTGTAAAGAATGAGAGGCTTTCCTTTCACTGGGGCAGCCAACACCGGCGGATTTTGCAAGTATTGTTTGATCTCGTCTAGTGCACCTTGACATTTGTGATTCCAAACGAACGGGGTTCCCTTTTTCATCAGGTGGCTGTAAGGACGGCATTTGCCCGAAAGATTAGCGATAAACCGCCGGATGTATGCGAGCTTCCCTTGGAGAGACCGCAACTGCTTGAGGGTTTTTGGCGGAGGCATTTCCATGATCGCTTTAATCTTTGACGGATCTATTTCAATACCTCGGTGTCGAACAATGAATCCCAGAAATTTGCCCGAGGAGACTCCAAACGCGCATTTGAGGGGATTCATTTTCAAATTATATTGCCGAAGGCGTCGAAATACAGTCTCCAGATGCTTTAAATGATCTTCGTACGACATGCTCTTTACTACGAGGTCATCGATATAGCACTCGACGATGTCATGTATGAGGTCGTCGAAGATCTTTGTCATAGCCCTTTGATAGGTAGCGCCGGCGTTCTTTAGGCCAAAGGGCATAACCTTGTAGCAAAATATACCCAAAGGAGTCCGGAAAGCGGTGTGCTTCTGGTCTTCGGGATGCATCTTTATCTGATTGTATCCTGATGAACCATCCATAAAGGAGAAGACCTCGTGAGTGGATGTGTTATCTATCATTAGCTCGGTTACCGGCACCGGGAAATCGTCCTTTGGGCATGCTTTATTGAGATCGCTGAAATCCACGCATATGCGCACCGTTCCATTCTTCTTCATTACCGGGACGATGTTGGCAATCCAGTCGGGGTATTGGACTTCCTGGATAAATCCGGAATCGATCAACTTCTTGACTTCGGCGTTGATGCTCATCTCCAGCTCAAGTCGCATCCTCCTTGGCGCCTGCTTGACTGGCTTGATATCCGGGGATATTGCTAATCTATGCACCGCAATCTCCGGATCCAATCCTGGCATCTCGGAGTAGTTCCACGTGAAGCAGTCTTTATGCCGTAGGAGCAGGTTCTTTAACGCGGCCACCTTTTCCTCGGATAACAGCTCGCTGACAAATGTCGGTCGCGGGTCGTCTGCCGATCCCAGCTCGATCTTCTCGAGGTTATCTGCGGTAGTATGTATACCGTCTTCAAGTTCTTTCGGAGCGGGCGGAAATTCCGAGATCAACTCATCATCGCTGTTCTCGAAACACCGGGGAAGGTCATCTTCGTTCTCGGGTTCTTCTTTTAATATCGTAATCATATAACAGGTGCGAACCTGCTCCCAAGACTGAGGTGGATCCGGTTCTGCTCTTGTGGCTTTGGGCTCGTGCTTTTGCGGCGGCGTTACTCTCCAACCGTCGGATAAAGCGAATCTACCCCGTCGGTACTGGTCCTCGACCCAGTTCTTGAAGGTGAAGCAGTCTTCGGTAGGATGTCCTATGGCTCGGTGATAAGAGCAATAACTCGGATGAGAGACCTTGCTAGCTTGCTCAGGATGTCTAGACTCTGGAAGCGTGATCATTTGATGTTTTATAGCGAGGTTGAGCAACCTCTCCGTCTTGTCTCGGGGGAAGGAGTACGCTCGACTCATCTTCTTCATGAGGGACAAACCCGAGCCGCTTCTTGATTTATTTCCGTCTCTGCGTCGGGCCTTTCGTACAACGGATTGACGAGGATAAGCGTCTTTGTCTTTTGCAGCACGTTGAGATAGACGTTGCGTCCTGGCCTTCTCGTAGATGGCCATTTCGCGGTTGTGGTCTTCCCGAGCTTTCTGACCCACTTTCCTGATAGGCTTGCCCATTCGTTCCTCAAACGACGGACTCGGCGCTTTAATCGCGGGGTCTAGTTTTGATGGACGGTTGGCATCTCCTGACAGGGCGTCCTCCTCTTCATCAGAGGTGTATATGGCGTAGCTGCCGTGGGCTCGCTCCCGTTTTCCGGTTCTCGCGTACCCAAGCCCAAGTGTTTCCATTTTCCCATTGGGCAATTTGCGCTGAGTCCCGGGGACATCCCAAATCCTGTTATAGAACCGAGCCTGCCGCACCGTCTGTCTGAAGGGTACTCCTTGGCGCTTCAATAACTTCTTCAATCCATTTGTATAGTATCTAGGCAGACGGATGGGTTGGAGCCTGTCAAGTGTAACATCCGCGCCGTGCCAGATCTCTTTCTCCACCTTCGACTCTGAGGATTGGTAGAATAGGATCACCTTCTCACCCCTTCGCCTAGGAGGGACGTAAAATGTTTGCAGGTCCTGCACGCTGTGAGCTTGAAGCGCGTCGAGATCCTTATAGTGTTCTTGCGGTACCATGGTGATTTGCAGACTATGGTCCTCGCAAAGGGGTGCCTGTATTGACAGCCGACTGGAGAATACGGCGTTAACCTCGTCCTCCGAATCACTCCCGAAGACCGGTATGGGGGTGGGCGCCCCCAGGTTGTTGCGTTGGGATGGCCCTGTATACACTATTTCCTCCTCCTCTTCGGTATCGCTCCCAAAAACGGGAATGGTGGCGGCGGCTTTGTCCTCTGGGTCGCGACACCTTTCTGTATCTTCGAAATCTGGCAAAAAGTATTTCGCGTCTTCGTATTTGCGAACTTCGTTTACAGAAAACGGGTTCAACTCGCCTGTTACGGTGTACTCGAAACCATCCTTGAAGTACTTCATACACTGATGTTGCGTAGAAGGGATGATGTTGTACTCGTGTAGCCAAGGACGACCGAGCAAGGCGTTGTAGCAGGTCTTGGCGTCAATGACATGGAATTTGATGTCTGTGACGAGAAGTCCGAAGCGTAACGTCAGTATTACAGATCCGAGAGTCCGTGACGATTGAGAGTCGAAACCGGAGATAGTAATTTTGTCACGAGCGAGGTGTTGCACACTCATGCAGATTTCCTTCAACACCCGAACATTAAGGAGGTTAACGGAGGATCCATTATCCACCAGGATCTTGCCTATCTTGATGTCATGGCAGTATCCAGAGACATATAGGGGGCGGTTGTGGTCGCACGTCCCGAGAAGGAGGTCTTCATCACCGAAAGTGACATCGGCCGTATGCACTTCCTCCAGTTCATCATTCATCCTTTCAGTGGCGAGGAAGGCTTGGAATTGCTCGGGTTCTTGTAACGCCTTAATTAGTGAGTCTCGCGCTTCTTTCGATAATAGGAGGGCATCAAGAATGCTAAGCTGAGAAGGTAGCTTCCTTAGGTGCGCGAGGATGTTATAGTCTACCTTACCCTTTTTGGGAGGGTCTTTGGTAGTTAGCTCTTTTGTGACCTGGTCATCTAAAGTGATATCTTCAATGACCTTTTCCTTTCCCTTATCTTTTCAGCCGACGGGCCCGAGATTCTTTTCTGGGAGTGTGCGATTGCGCAGCTGAATGTTCTCGCAGATCTCCGATTCCTCCTCTTTCCCCGAGAAAGATTCTTTAAAGAGAGGGCCCAGAGCCATTTCTTCATCAGAGTCGCTCCCAAAGGTGAGAACTTGTGACTCCCTGGCGTTAACCATGCAACAGTTGCCAGTCGTTATGTTGTGCCCATCGACAGTGCTTCTTCGCTCCCGACGGATCTTGCGTTTCATGGGCTTAAAATGTTGCCGATGAGCAACATATCCTTGCCACCATATCTTAAAGGCGTCGCACTCCTCCGTGGGATGTGAGATTTTCCGATGATATGTGCAATAGTCAGGGTGCGTCTCTACCCCATCGTGTGTGTTTCCTTTCGAGGGTGGTAGCTTCATCCCCATTGACATGGCTTTGGCAAACCTTTTTCTCGTCTTGAATATCTTCTTGTTTGCTTCGGATGCCTTATGCTCTGTCAGGGGTAGTTCAACTCTTTCGTTCAGTTGCCCGCATTTGGCTCCTTCCGACGTGGTCATCTCACGCTCCTGGTCCGCTTTACATTTTAGACGAATCTCGTCTAGAAAAGCGTCGATCATTTCATCTGTTGGCCATGCGCGTTCTGGTACAGGCTCTGCCTCCAGTTTCCTAATGCCAGGAGTTTTCCCATCATCGGCGAACGAGTGGGAGATTACATTACAACTCGCCACATATCCTTCGGATTCATCCGACGAGCTTTCTCCATCATCTTCCTCTTGAAAGATGTGGTTGAGGAACTCTTGCAGTGTGACAGGAGTCCGCGCCTTCTGATTGTACTCTTCCAACGCGTCGATTTGCTTTTGTAAGTTCGTGTGTTCTTTTCCAGGCTTCACGGACTTCTTGGATTTCTTCTTCTTTTTCTTCGAAGATTTTGACGATTGGGCGTGAGTATCTGGGCTCTTACCGTGAGCCTTTGTAGTCGGGCGGTGCCTTAGCATCCCTTCGATAATTTGAGGTTCAAGAGGGTCCTTCCATTCGACCGCAGGGCACGCATGAAGGTCTCTCAGTATTCTTTTGGTTTTAGTTGATAGCACGACCTCCCATGGAGCTTCTTCAATAAAAGAACATGTTGCCCCCGGTGTATCCGCTTTCCTAGGAGCATGCGGCTGTGGTGGGTTCACCTTCCACTTTTCGGACAGTACAAACTTCCCCTGGAGGTATTGGTCTTCAATCCATCCTTTGAAGACGAAGCAATTTTCGATCGGATGGCCTACCGTTTGATGGTAAGGGCAGTAGTTGGAGTCATTCACCTCGGTGGGTTGCGGCGGTCGCCTTGGATTTGGTAGGTTTATAAGCCTGTTGCGTATCGCCAGCTCGAATAACCGCTTCGTCTTGTCTCGTGGGAACGAGTAGGGACGCTTCATTTTCTCATTATAATACCGACGCCTTTCCTCCAGTTGATCTGCCGGTTTCGGGGCGTTAGGTTGCTGTTGGGCATTCGCAACAAAGGTTGCCCTCCCTTTACCCTTGTCATTCCGAGGTTCCGACTTCGGTGTAGGTGGTCTATGACCCATCTGGTCCATCTGAGCCAACTTGTCGATTAAAGCTTGGAATGTGGTTGGCTTAAAGAACATCATAAACTGGGAGATAGTTGCGTGGGGGTCTAGGGTTCCCACGAACATGCCCACCGCAGGTGCTTCCTCGATACGTTGCTCACATCTCGACCACAAGTTCCGCCAGCGTATAGCGTACTGGACCCAGGTTTCGCCCGGTTTTACCCTGGCGTTAATAAGTGCGGTTATTGGAGTGCGTTCGCTGGCACTTGCAAATCGCTGAGTGAACAACAACTCCATTTCAGCGAACGTTTTGATGGAATCGTTCGGGAGTTCTGAATACCATTCGAACGCTGTTTCTGATAAGCTGCCCACGAACTGGCGAAGCAACAATTTATCGTCACCGCCGGTGTTACCGCAGAGGGCCCGGAACAGGGCAACATGTTGATGGGGATTGCCGGTCCCCTTATACACATGGAATTTCGGTATCGTATAGCCTTGCGGGTATTTGATTTGATCGTACCAGCTCGGATACGGCCGCCCCGTTTTCACGACTTGACCAGCTGCCTCAGTCGCATGATGAACTCGGATTTGCTGGGCTATGTAGTCAGCTAAGTCAGCCTTAGAGATTGCCTCCTCCTTGGCCGTTGAAAGGGCTGGTGGTGGATTTGATGTTTCTCCTCGGTCGTCTTCAAGAACGATCGGGGAATCCTCGGCGGGTGAGTCCTGCTGGATCATCATTCCTATCACGTCTTGAAAGAGAAGGCCCATCCGTTGTATGTTGGATGCTTGTTCAGCAGCCTCTTTGTCCCTTCTCTCCAGTGTTCGGCGAAGGAATTCAGCGTCTGTTTCTTCCTCCCGGCGTGCGTCTGAGGACGTTTCTGGGTTTTCTTTTGGTCCGGTGAGCGCGGCCATAGCATTCATCATTTCTTGAAGCTTTTGTTGCTGCTCCTGGGCTTTCGTCACGGATCGGGTTAGGGGTCGGTGGCCCGTGGAAGTGCGGCTTTCCTCTTTCCCAAAGGCCATGTAAACAGTGTGCACCACCATGCCCCCAGACTCAGGGCGTCTGGGTTTAGTGCTTTCAGTCGTCGCTACATGCTGTGAGGTCCTCTCTGGCCTCCTCCTTTTGTGAGTCAGTTGATCACCGGCTTTTTGGGGCTTAGCCTGGTGACCGGCTTCAGGTTGGATTTTCAGCTTCTTGTGCTGGCGGGAGAAGTTTGGATCGATGATCGAGTCTCGGGCCTGCCGCCAATTGGAAGACAGCCGTTGAGGAGATCGGGGCTGTTCGGGTTTTGTTTCCTCAACCTTTTTCAATGAGGGTGGAGACCTCTTCAGTACTGCCGTGGGGGAATTCCTTCGCACCTTATTTAGCATTTCAAAGCTGTTCCCAGTTGAAACAGCAGCATTGATCTCTGCCACCGGGGCCGCTGGAGTCAGCCCGGAGGGAGAGTTGCCCCCAGCCTTCCTTACTCGGCGCCAATGGCGACGTCGAGCGCGTCGAGCGGGCGGCGTTGGGTCAGCAGTAAGAATGGTTCCTTCTTGCCCCCTGTGTGGATGGGGGGTTGTTGTTGGCGTTAGCCTATCGAAGACCGATGTCCTCTGGGAAGCGGGAGCAAAGGCCGGAGCCGTCAATCTTGTAAAGACTGACTTTTTGGCTGGAGAGGTCGCCTTGGCGATTTCAGGAACGGGAACGGCCACTTTCTTAAAAGCAGCCTTCTCTGAGATTGTGGACCCCGTGATGAGCTCGCAGGATTCCTGGCCCAATCTAGAGAAGACCGAGGCATCGACGTTGGGCGACTCGTTGAGAGGAGCCGCGGCAGGGGTAAGGCGATCAAAGACCGACTTCCCGAGAGTTTTCTTCGTCAGCACTGGAGCGGTAAAGTTTGTCGGCGGGATCATAGTCCCAAAGAACAATCCTGTGGTGGCGCGAGTGACCTGTTCCACTGGCGTTGTGAATAGCGAAGCAGCTTGGGGTCCATAGGCTATACCTCCTGGCGAGGCAGAGCGTCGGTTGAAATTGCCATCTGAGCAGTTGGAGGATTTCGCAGGGGTGGAAGCCATCGATCCTTTGCTTTCTGCAATAAGCGAGATGCCAATTCTCAGTACCTTGAAACCCGAGGGCAACTATTAGCGAACCGCGATTGGTTCGCGAATCACGACACACGAAGTGTGGAGTGGAAAGAGGAAAAGGTCCCACCGGGCGTGCCAGAATCTGTTCCCCTCCGAACGGCGGCCGGGACGTTGGGACGTCTGAGGCGTTAGGTTCGGGGCAGATGCTAGTTGGTGCTATCCGTCCACCTCTCCGAAGATGCTAAGTTGATTTATGGCACCATATATCGAAGGTTTAAACGGATGCGACCGATGTAGCAGACTTCGTCAGATTCCCCCTCGTTTGAGGGGTTTTTGATTGTGGGGACGCTCTTCCCTGCAGGCGCAAGCCCCTGCAGTTAATTACGCTACCGCATTGCGGTAACAACTTTCTCCTTCTCCAGATGGTCACTTCGTATCGTGGGTGTTTGTTTTATTGCCCGTGGATTGTTTACGGAGACTGAGTTATGTCGTCGCCCGTAGGGCGTGGACTAGCCCAAATCCGCATTATCTTAAATTTGGGTTTGGGGGGGGTTTTGGTTTGAGGATACGTCAGCCCTACTCGAGGCTAAGATCAACTCAAACGTTTGTTAAGGATACGTTAGTCTAACTCTGTGACTAAGATCAACTTAACGGGATCGTTTAGATCCGACAAAAGAGTGTTTGGACTCTAATGTTCCAGTTTAGGGACATAGTGGTCCATCGTCTGTATGGCTGTCGGGACCCATCACCTCTCTGACGACGTTAAAGGATTACAACGACAGATGTCAGAGGAGTTCAGAGATGTACCCTTGAGCCGGAGTTAATTTGGGGGATTCGTAGTCCAGTATGTTTGAGGGTTTAAGGACGCGTTAGCCATCTTCGAGGCTAAGATCGACTTAAACGGGACCGTTTAGGTCCAACAAAAGAGCGTAGGAAAGGGCTCTATTGTTCTAGTTTAGGGACGTTGCGGTCCATGGGTAGTTTAAGGACATTGCGGTCCGTGGGTAGTTTAAGGACATTGCGGTCCGTTGTTAGTTTTAAAACATCTCGGTCAAGGTTAAGGACGTCGTAGTCCATGGGTTTAAGGACCCCACAGTCCGGTATGTGCTCTGGATGCGTCACACGGGTTCACTGCCGTGCTTAGCGAGGACCAGGCTCCGCTCTGGACGTTTTCCGTGGGGTCAAAGAGTGACGTTATCCACGTTCCGCGTGACCAGGAATTTGTATGAGTTTAAGGACCCCACAGTCCATATCATGGGTGGTCGTCGGGACCCGTCACCTCTTTGAAGACATTGAGGGATTACAATGCCAAGTATCAAAGGAGTGAAGAGATGTACCCTAGAACCGGAGTGGCTTGAGCAGTCCGTGGCCCAATTTGAGGTCATGACTGATTAATTATGTTATGAGCCCATTGGCCCAATTAGTCACGAATTGAGGACTTATGGCCAGCTTGGGCTAAGTCCCATCATGTCTGGAATATTGATTCCTTGTGAGTCCATCGAGGGAGAAGCTTTGCCTCCATCCCTTTAGCCAATTGGGCTATAGACTAGTGTTAAACACTTCAAAGCAATCAGTGTTGAACACTGGGAATGTGTTTGACAAGTTAGTGTTTAACACTAGAAGAATAATTGGTGTTAAACACCAGCAACAAGGCCTTGAAATGATCATAAGCACTAAAACAGCTCAGTGTTAAACACTGGCAATGGGGATCTTAAATTAGTGCCGAATATTAAAACAATTAATATTGAACACTACGAACAAAATTCTTTAATTAGTGTTGAACACTAAGGCCCGATAGCATTTCAATACTGGATTCGAGGGTTTTAACTTAGTGTCAAACACTACAGCAAGAACGGTCACGTGGCCCCATGTGAGAGTGCCTTCCCTTCAATGATTCTGCCGAAATTACTGTGTCTTTGATAGCGTCACGTGTTAGCACGTGACGGGCATTCAAATGCCTATGTGTTAAGGCTCCTGCTGAAAGTCACGTGTGTCACGTGGGGTGCTGCCTCAAAGGGGCTTTCTGTAGGGCTTTTGGGGGGGTCACGTGGTGACACGTGACCCTGCCTTAATGTTGTTTTTTAGAGGATTTGTTACTCCTTTTTTCAGGAATTAAATTCCAGAAACTTTTAATTTCAGAGGAATTAAATTCCTATTTCCTTTCGAGGGCCTATATTCTGGAACAGAGTTTAAATCTGAGTTTTCTGTGGGAATTAAATTCCTTGTTTATGCGAAGAACCGAATAGGGTTAAACCCTAACAAAAGCTTTTAAGGAATTAAACTCCCCTTTTCTGAGGATTATGATTAAAGGAATTAAATTCCCACTGTTTCGACAGAACTATGTTCTTGATTAGGGTTCAACCCTGTTTCTTTTTGTTTTGAAGGAATTAAATTCCCATAATACAGGGTCGAACCCTAACTTTATTCTGGAGGAATTAAATTCCTATAGTTCTATGAGAGTTAAATTCTCATACTTGCATTCCTTCTCTATGTTTTGGATCTGCATGGCAGGATCTCGACCCATTGAGAATTAAATTCTCAACCTTAAGGGGAGATGTGCACTTTGCAGATCCTCTATCAAAGAGGGAGGAGATATGCTCTCTCGTTTTATGCCTCAGAGTTAAACTCTGTTGAGAATTAAATTCTTTTTCTTTCCAAAAGGCTTTCCCTTTCTTACCTAGGGTTTTTTTTGCAGAAGATCTGAGTCTTTTTCAAGTATCAAAGCTCTTCTCCTTTTTCCTTTTCTTCTCTGCGTATGTATATATTTCTCTGTGTCTCTTGGCTCCTATTTATAGGAGAAGCAGCCGAATCAATCAGTTTTTGACGAATCTTCATTGAGATTTGATTTGCATTCATCATTCATTTTGGGCCGTTGGATTATTAGGTGAATTTTATTCACCATTGGATTTTAAATCCAGAGATTCTCCCTTGTTATTTTGGTTAGATTTAAAGGGGAAATCTTTCCAAACCCGAGATTTTCCCATAGATAGACGATATTTCATTACCTCTGAATCTTTAATTTGATTGGTTCCAGATAGTTGCTTTCCTTTGGAAAGATTTGAATTTCTCTCAGAATTTAATTCTGTTGACAAAATGGGCTTTGAAAGCCGGTCACGTGTGACCACGTGACCCATGGTCACGTGTGAGCACGTGACCCCCTTTGGAATGAGCCTTTTCCTTTCTTTTGCGCTTTGTCTTCTGATTGCTGCTAAAACGTCACGTGCTACCACGTGACCCCTGGTCACGTGTGAGCACGTGACCCTTGTTTGAATTCTCTTTCTTCGGTTCTTTTGGAGAACGAGTCTGCTGTCTTGAACGTCACGTGCCAACACATGACCCTGGTCACGTGGGAACACGTGACCTCTTCTGAAGCCTTTTCTTGACTTGATCAGAGAACTTGTGTGCCTTTGACGCTTGCATTTAAATGTCACGTGTCGCCACGTGACCCTGGTCACGTGGGAACACGTGACTCTTTCTGAAGCCCATTTTCTTCAGCGTAGTCAGGAAACTGAACTTGATTTGATGATGCCTTTTAGGTGTCACGTGCCAACACGTGACCCCTTTTTTGAAGCTTTTCCCAGAAGCTTTCCTGATTTTAAATCAGGAAACAGCGCCCATATTCTCCGGCTCGCTGAGGCTCAAGAGAACTGGTCCCACTTAAACCTATATTTACTAGGGTCCTTATTATAAATTAATATAACTTGAGGGGGTTTTATGAAAAATAGTATTGATATATTTTCAAAATACACCTCAAGTATTTAATTATCGTATTTAGGGTGTTCATAATTGTAATTTTCATAAAGTGAAATATTCTAGTGGATATAACCTAGATTTCAATGTATATGGTAGTTTAGTGTAATATTAGAATTGTATTGATTTGTAATGGTAGTTTTCATGAAATTTTTGATTCTTTTGATTTAAAAAACATGGAATATATATATTGTATACATAAAGTAGATATTTTGATAATATATATATATATATATATATATATATAATAGAACTTATTTATTAAATAGAAATCACATTTTTCTTAAAAATTGCATTAAAAATTCCATCGAAATCGGATGCTCTGTGAGGAGGTCTGTATTTCACTCTACTAGACCCGAGAATGTGCGATAACCCGCACCATCCCGATCGGGGTTCCCCAAAATGGGTTGTACAAGCGCATTTGCAAGGAATTAAATAATACACTTTTAAAGAAAACGGTTTTTGAATATTTATGGTATTTTATTGTAAACTCGTATTTTACCACAAACTAATATTCCAAAAGTCATCGTGCTATGTCAAGAATGTGTGTTGTGATGAGTTAGGTCATTACCTCATGAGTTTTCTAAAGGTAATATGGGTAAAATGAATAAGCAATATCGTATGTAAACATAATGGTATTTTACTGTAAAAATGGAATAGAAGTTGCAATAAATATTATTTTGAATTGAAACTTGTTGTGAATATTGTTTTATATTTGTTAAACAATATAAGAAGAGATGGTGATTTGTTGTTTAAGAAAAATTTGAGTTTTAAAAGAAAAGAGAATCGGAAGTTGGAATAACTCCGCTTCCGACGAGTTTTGAAAAGTGGAAGTTTTAGACTAGAGATTAAGAAGGGGAGAGGGGACTTACTGATTAGAAAGAAAGGGAAGAGGTAGTGTGAACTTAGGAAGGTGTCGAGGAGTCGTTTCGTCGCCGGATTCTTCCCGAAACGTCGCTGGAACTTCGACATTTGCTAACTCCACTTGTATAACTTTGGACTTGGAAATTTTAGAGAGTTTTGGTATGGGATTTCTGAATGAGGAGGGGTAAAATGTAGTGTGGTATTTATAGAAAAAATTAGGATTTAGGGTAACGAAGAATGGAATTAAAATATATTTAAGAGAAGAATTATCACTCTCTAGATAATTACAAAGAAATTAAACAACATGGGGGTAATGGGGTAGGCCAATGGGTGCTAGGTTAAAAAATTCAGCGCATTTCCTATGGATATACCCGGCGGTGCCGGCCCTCTCAACACATCTCGCCGGTCCAATCTGGTAGGATGGGCTCTGGATCTTTGCCATGTGTCCCTGTCCCTTGGGATACCTCAGTTATCGTGTTTGATTTTGTTGTAACTTTTCATTTTACGTGTTTTGCATGTGTAAACTTTTGAACTTCTAAAAAGTTTAAAAGAAAAATCAATAAAAATAATATGTGGTTGGGGGATTTGAACACAGAGGCTACGTCACAGCAGTGCAAGGCTTTACCAATGAGCTACAAGTGCTTTCTTGCTGTTCAAAAGCAAATTAAATTTATAACTTGTGTTCAGGCTTAGGTGCTCCTTTCTGTAATTTAAAAAAAAATTGTACAGAAATTTTAGGGTTGTTACAAAGCTGCTCTAGCTACAGGGGATTTCCCAACCCACGACCTAGCTCTGAAAGCTACCCGTCAATATGAGGCAGTAGTAAAGAAGAAGGGCGGATCTTAATCTGCCGGTATGAAGCGTCCTGCCACCCAGATGGCGGGAGGAGCCTCTTCAATACCAACTTTTGAACCCAGGAGACCGGAAGTAACAAATAACCGTCCAAGTCCAGATTTTTGCTTCTACTGCAAGAGGGATGGACACCTGTGGAAGGAAGGTAGGTGCGCAAAAGGCATGTGCTTAGTTTGTGGCGCATCCACTCATGGAATCGAAACATGTCCTTATAGACGCAACCTAGTTCCAATTCACATCACTTATCCACAGCGGCCAGCTATCCAGGCTCCTACACCTTGTCTTGCTCTCCCAACTCCACCTCCACGTGGACCTCCTGCACAGCTTCCTCGCCAATTCCATCAGGAAATGAGGAACATGCCTCGAGGGCAGAGAAATATGCCCCAAGGACAGAGGAATGTGCCTCCAGCTAGGAGGAATATGCCCCAATGTCAGGCTTACACTTTAGCGGTCGTAGAAGCTGAGACTGTAGATCAAGGTAACTCTGGTAATTTCCTTATATCTTTTTCAATGTTTCCAAAACTTTTGTATTCTTTCGTTCTTCCAAATATTTTTCATGCACTATCAATAGTTCTATCACCACCACTGTTATCAAATTTTTCTTGAATCTGTTACACTTTCCTTTTATAAATTTCGAGGACGAAATTTTTATAAGGAGGGCAGAATGTAACAACCCTAAAACTTCTGTACAATTTTTTTTGTAAAGTACAGAAAGGAATAACTTAGCCTGAGCACAAGTTATAAAATTAATTTTCTTTAGAACATCAAGAAAGCACATGTAGCTCATTGGTAAAGCCTTACACTGCTATGACATAGCCCTTGTGTTCAAATACCCTCAGCCACATATTATTTCTATTGATTTTTCTTTTAAAGTTTTAGAAGCTCAAAGATTTGCACGTCACTACACGTAAAATGAAAAGTCACACTGAAAACAAACATGTGCAAAATAGTATTTATACAGCTTAGGACACGTGTCAAAGATCCAGAGCCCCTCACCCCAAAATGGACCGGCGAGATTCTCTCTGGGGCCGGCGCCGCCGGCCCCCCTCGTCCCAAATGCTCAAATTCTTTAACCTTAGCACCCCTTGGACTCCCCCTACTAATCCTAGTCTGTTTGATTTCCATGCACATTTCCAGAGAATTAAAATGAGCCTTAAAACCAAATTTTAATGCATTTTAAATTCTCATTTCAATACCCTAAATCTTAATTTCTCCTATAAATACCACACTACACCATAGCCCTCCTCATTCAGAATTCTTTTTCCAAAACTCTCTAAATTTTCCAAGTCTAAGAAGTTGTACAAGTGGAGTTAGCCAAGGTCAAAATTCCGGCGACATTTCGGGGCAAATCCGGCAACGACGCGACTCCACGACACCTTCAAAATATTCCTATATCTCCCCTCTCTATAATCAATCAATAAGTCCCTCTCCCCTTCTCCATTTCTAATCTAAAACAACCTCTTTTCAAAACTCGTCGGAAGCGGAGTTATTCTGACTTCCGATTCTCTTTTCTTTAAAAATTCAACTTTTCTTAAACAAAAAATTTACCATCTTTTCAAATATCGTTTAAAAAATATAAAACAACAATTTGACCAAGTTTCAATTCAAAATTTAATGTTAAACAAATTCTATTTCACTTTTTCGGTAAAATACCATCAAGTTTACATACGACATTACTTTATCATTTTGCTCATATTACCATTAGAAAACTCACGAAGTGATGACCTAACTCATCAAAACACTCATCTTGATATAACACGATGGCTTTTGTAACAGTTTTTGTGGGACAAAATGTAATTTACATTAAAATACCTTAAGCTATCAAAACACGTATTCTTTAAATTGTTTTAATAAATTCCTTGCAAATAAGCCTCTAAAACCCATTCTGGGGAACCCGATCAGGATGGTGCGGGTTATCGCACATCCTCGGGACTAGTAGAGCGAGATGCAGACATCCTCACGGAGCATTCGATCTCGATGGAATTCTTATTACAATTTTTAAGAAAACGTGATTTCTATTTAATAAATAAATTCTATTTTTTATAATTATATATATATAAATATTATCAAAATATCTATTTTAAATATAATATATATTCCATGTTTTTTATGTAGGGTTCCTAGGCACACTCAAGAGGTTCCACAAAGCATCAACCATGCCAAATTCAAAAATTATATGCCGAGAAATCCTAATACTAGATCGTTAACTAGAGGTAAAGGCGAAAAGCAAGCAAGTAAACAACTTTATTGCTAAGTGAACGGAAATACAACCTTTGTAGATCCGGTCCTCCACTTCTTTAGCTCCGTGATGACGTCCCTTCGCTGCGATCACCGGTATCCCGGACTCTAGCGATGGTTTCGTCGGAGAAATGAGCGGGCTAGGTCGTTGACTTCGATGCCGAAGATGATCTACGTCGAGGCAACTCTAACTCAAGCTCCATCTTCACTAGCTCATGAAACTTGTGAAGAAAACACCCTATACAACATGGCAAGTGGTAGAGGATGAAGAAATAGGAAGTGGGTGCACTTTGGATTTGGACTTCTCACTTGATTTCATCACTTAGAATTTTCAAGCAAAAGTTTTTCTTTCTTCTTGAAGAAGAAGAAGAAGAAGAAGAAGAAGAAGAAAAGAAAATGAATAATCAATTATTTTCAAAAAAGAAAATCCAAGTGATTCTTATCATAATGCAACCATGGGTGAGAGTAACTAGTGTAGAGACTAAACTAAGGTTTAGGTGAATGGTTAGGTTAAGGAAATAAACAAAATGGTCAAAGCTTCACAAAGCTTCATGAAGCTTCAAGTAAGAAACAAAAGAAGCCACCATTTTATTTCTTGCCCAAAAATGAATAAAGAAAATAAGTAAAGATAACAAAACCCTAACCATTAACCTAAACATGGTTTAAATCATACACACACCCAAGTTTGCATGTATCATCAATCATGATACAAACTAGTGCACAAAACTATATCATATATACAATGTGCACATCAAGTGAGAAAATCCATCTTAAGTGAACAAATACTAGTTAATGTAAAATAATATATCAAATATATAATTATACATTAAATCATTAAATCAACACTTGATTTAATGATCCGGTCATATCGCATATAACCGACTAATATCAAGTGTATCAATGTATCGAATCAACACTTGATTCGGTAACCCGGCTCTATCATATATAACCGTCCAATGATACAAATCGCGAGAATAGAATACAGTATCACATACTGGTATTATTCTCGGTCCCGCACATATCTCATATGCGCTCTTATTTCGTTTCGCTTGAGCCAGGAAACCTCTGTATAGGACTCTAAAGAATCGTCAATACGCCGGCAGCAGGTGATGATCATATCAAACACCCACAAGCCGCAAGCGGTATGCTAAACGTAACGGCCACCCGGGTATTGAGCGATCAGAAGATCAACGAGCAAGCCCGCTCACACTCCTGTGAATCCAACCAGTAACACTTACCGTACAGTCCGGTCTGATCGTCTGATATGTCGCATACCTCGCCTAGAGGTGGTAAACATCAGACCCCAATAGCTCGATAAGTCGTGTCGATATGAGGTCTATAACAGTTCGAGATACTACTGATAACACTTACCAGTAAATCTCAGCAACCCTGGCCAGGGATTTCTGGTTATAGCCAATCGAACACAGCTCAACATCAACTCCCTATACCGGGGGAGACGAATTCCCTCCTATCGCTCAATGCCTCTATGTGATTCGGGACTGTACCCAAAAACCACCGTTTTGCACGCCCTCTTGGACGTGGTAAGGTGGAAATCAAAGCACAGTGGGAATCACACAAGTCTCTATGACGATCTCGGGTCAACAGACTACTCTGCACCAGTGTCACCAGAGAACTGCCATCTGACGTAAGGTATAGTACCATCTGGGAGTTTTCGGCAAGTCCGTCCAGTGTACCCAGTCTCCACTGAGCACCCGTATATCATCTCTGATGTCAAACACCAATGGATATGGGATCATCCATCGCCCATCTGTATGGGTCGAGAAGGTACACGCTAGTCTACACTGGTATATCGATGCCCTGTCTCGATACACCCACGACTAGGGACCTTGAAGGATGTACTTATGGACTACCATGTCCCCACTAGTATGATCCGCATCATAGTCCAGGTAGTCAAGTACACATCCTAAGGGCTTTACCAACATGTAACAGAGAGATAATCAGTGTACACGTTAAGGTAAAGTGCAACCAGATAGCATACTATCATGTCGAGCAAGAAAGTCCTCCCTATATATGTCCAAGCATCCACTACAATATAAATCCTATGTATAGTAATGGCCTCTAGGGCATACATATAACTAACAATCTCCCACTTGCACTAGGGCCATCTGATAGCAGTGGTTGTAGTATCTCATACTCAACCATCCCATAAAAGTCTCTCTCTAGGAAAAGGCCTTTGTGAGTGGATCCGCCGTGTTGTCCTCTGAGTCAACTCTCCTTACCTCGATCACCCTGGAGATCAACCATCTCCATGATCAGGTGACACTGCCTTAGAATATGTCTGGATCACTGATGGGACGAACGTTCCTTGGCATAAGCCACAACTCCATTGCCACACAATGGGAGGAACAAAGTTCATCTCATGAACAAATATACATTCAGACTGCCTCTTTGGTAGCATCTTAAGTAGCGATGTATCCAGCCTTTATCGTCTAGTTTGCCACGGTATCTAACTTGGAACTCTTCCAACATACCATCCCTTTACTGAGGGTAAAGACAATGCCTGTGACTGACTTTCAGTCGTCCTTATCACTCTGGAACCTTTCCAGTGATTCTCCCCAGGATCAACTGATACCATCTCACTACAACTAGTGAGTATCCTAACATCCAATTAGATCTATCTCATAGATCCAAAACCCAGGATTTAGGAGGTATCACTTTGATCCTATATGGAGAATCATTGTGATAAGCGGAGATTGACCGAGCGTAGTATAGGAAACTCCTTTCTTATCAAGAGTATGTCATCTACATACTCTATGAGGATCACCACCATACTCCCTGCTACCTTTTTGTATATACAAGGTTCATCTACCATTTTGATGAAGTCAAACTATTTGACTACTACATCAAAACAGATGTTCCAACTCCGCGATGCCTGCTTTATCCTATAAAGCATCTTGTACACGTTTCCGCTGCTCCCACTGTCTACGAAGCCCTCTGACTGTGTACTTATAGACTCACTCTTCTAAAATATCATTTAGAAAAGCAGTCATGACACCCAACCGCCAGATATCGTAGTCATGGTATGTAGCCGTGGCAAGTAGGATCCGGATGGATTTAAGCATAGCCACTGGAAAAGGTTTCATCATTATCCATGCCTGGTCGATGACGAAAACCTTTAACAAGTCTAGCTTTGAAAGTCTCAACTTTTCCATCTACACCAAGTAATCTTCTCAAGATAGACTTGCTCCTGATGGGGATTTAACCCTTCAGATATAGCAACCAAAGTCCATACTTTGTTGGTGTACATGGATTCCATCTCAGATCGCTAAGCATCCAGCCATTCTTACAGAGTCCCTACTCTCGATGGCCTGCTCGAAACTAGTTGGGTCATCATCTCATGATGCAATCCTCGCTCCCACTGTCATAGAGAAACAAAAGTATCTCTCAGATGGGTAAGAAACCCTACTAGATCGGCGGAGAGGCTGAGGTTCATTGGTAACTATTGAATTCTTTGGTTTTATCAAATCATCTGCTGTAGTTTATATAGGTGGAACCTTTCCAGTTCTACATTACAGACCTTGCCTCGAGCTTGTCCGGATTTTTCTTTTAGAAATAGGCCGGTCAACCCTAAATCTTAACTAGCTTAAGACATGGGCTCTTCCCATACCATATCTTATATGGAGTGGTAGGCTGTGATCTGATTCAAACCTAATTCAATAGGTATGCAGCTTCTCAAGTGCATAACCCCTAAAAGGAAACAGGTAACTCAGTAGTACTCATCATAGAGCGCACCATATCGAATAGGGTGCAATTGCTCCGCCCCGATATACCATCGTGCTATGGTGTATACGGAGGAGTAATGCTGAGAGAGAATCTCATTCTCCTTTAGAATAGTCCAGGAATTCTATGCACAAGTATTCTCCTCCTTGATCTCATCAAAGGACATAATACTTATACCCATATTGGTTCTCTACTTCTAACTTATATTCTGTGAATATCTCAAAAGGTTCGGACTTGTGTTTCAACAGGAACATATGACTGAATCTTGAGAGATCATCAGAGAATGTAATGAATTACAAAGAACCGGTCCTGGCATATGTAGACAGGGGGACTTTACATACATCAACATGTATCAATCCCAAGAGTTTACTAACTCTTTCTCTGTTTCCAGTAAACGGAGCTATGGTCATCTTATCTTTGTAACATGACTGGCAAGTTTCACAAGATGTAAATTCAAACTGATTTAAATATGCATCTATATGTAACTTCAGCTAGTCGGGTCGCATTGATATGACCTAGTCTACAATACCTCAAGAAGAATTCGTTCATTTCTGAACTCTTCCTCTTGTGTGTGTTCTGTATACTAGGAACTGTAGTTTGATTTAGAACGTTAATGCTTTTAGATAACGTACCTGAACCGATCAACTTTTGATATAGGAAATGTTCAAAACATTATCCAACAATACAAAATTATATCCTTTCTTTACTAATAAAGAGACTGATATGATTTTGTATATCAGGTTCGGTATCTAATAACATTAGTTCAGAATCAATGTACTGGTAATACAGGGTGACAGTGACCAACAGACTTGGCTGCAACACTTGCACCGTTTTCTATCTCATGAAACCTATCACCCGTTCTCAGTTCTCTACCTTTCTGTAGCCCATGTAACATATTACATATGCGGGATCCTGATCCGGTATCTAATACCCAGGACGTATAGGATATTGAGAAACAGTTCTATATAATGAACACACCCGAAGATGATGCATCAGTATGCACTTTCTTCGTTTGGGCGGCACGGGAATTCTGGTAATCCCCAATTTCCTGCTCTGTCTTATAACAATTATAAGTTGGAGCGGGACCAACATTCCCCAGCTCAGTATAATAAGCGGGTTTGGTCAATACATCCGTATTATTATCTTGATTAAGGCGTGATATGGTCGCTATCTGGAGAGAGAGAGAAGAAAACACTCTGCGTGCGCTCTGTCAAGATTAGATTGGTTATTATTTTATCTAATCAGGATGGCTCCCACTGTTTTTATCAAATCTTCCTTCAAATCCTAAAAGGAAAGACTAGCCGGGATTAATTACACACTACAAGTTCGCCAATCTTTCAGCCAGGCCAGTGTCAGTACTTTGAGGGAGGTCCCCCGTGCTTTCGCACGAACCTAATTACAGTAAACCTCGTTTTCCCAGAGGCGTAACCCTGTTGACACCTTTCTAGACACCTACTAGATCGGCTAATTGTAAAGTGTAAAACTCTCCCAGGAGTAACAATTACTCGCAGTGGGTATCGGGATCCAACTATCTCATAGAAGGTATGCAATCTCATTGCAAATTTCAACACTTGAAATTCCCGATAATTTTTTTGCCCCAAACGATCTATGACCTGACAAGGTCAATAAACCATAGACCGTAAGTCAAGTTCAACCCGTCATTTCTTGATTGAATCAAACCCACCCGCACGACCCTTGACAAGGTCAACAAGGCCGTACGACTACCCTAACCCAATCTGCATCATATGCATAAACAAATAAATACTGGTTAGCTACCGCACACTGCGCCTTGACAAGGTCAACAAACGCAGCACGAATACTAAGCAGGACTTATCTGAAATGATGGAGGGCTATGACAGGTTTTTCTGAAAACCTATTGCGTAATGAACTTGATATCGTTGTAGGATCGAATGAATTTTGAAATGGAGTGTTTTTGAGGCTTTTCTAGTTTTGCTAAAGGGGTCACTCCCGGTGAAGGGATCGTCGGCCTTTTCCTCGTCGAATGAGGTGCGGGATATATCATATATATCGCTGTACAAAGCAGAAACTATAGAAGCAATCAAAAGACAAACCGAGAGTTGTAGCATCTGCCAGTTATTGCTAAAGGGGTCACTCCCGGTGAAGGGATCGTCAGCCCTTTCCTCATCGAATAAGGTGCAGGATATATCATATATACAGCTGTGCAAAGCAAGAACTGTAGCTACCTGTTTTATTTTTGAAATTCGATTCCACAACATCTTTAGGTTTCTTTTTTTTTTTTTCCATTAATCACATTAATGAAGTCCCATCATTTAAAACACCTAAACATCACAGATAAATACGACATACACTTATGCCATCCGCATTCGCCTCGATGTCCCCTCGTGCACCGTTAGGTTAGGTAACTAACGACAGAGTGGGGCAGGGCTAGCGCGAGTGCAAAACATAAGTAACGTCTATATAATATATCATATATACTATATACAGTATCCATCACAACATATCAAATGATCACATCACAGATATCGCAGCAGAAGAAACATATGAAACATTGGATATACTAGGACGTCCGTGTTTTCAATACGAGCCTATATAAAACACGGATTCCACGGTCGTGATGAATAGCCAAACCCACACCCCTAGACCCCTAAGAGAGCGGCAAGAAACCCTACCAATTCTGGAGTTAGGAGACCCGGACTCGACTCCTCGAGTTGGTATTCCACTGGACTCCAGAACCCGGTTACTTATGCTCTCCTCCTTGGGTCTATCCTAGTGCGGAAAAGTAAATAATATACAAAAGGTGACATCTTCCGCAACCTGGAAGTGCCCCAATAAAAGAATATTACATACAAGTTTTTACATGAATGAAAATGAAAAACACTCATCTCACATAAAAACCCCCCGGCTATTCAAACACGACGATCCAATATAACATATCCAGCAACACATAACATCACATGTCATCAACGTAAGTAAATATGCGCATCCCAATTGTCGTTGACATAAAGCAACGAAACCGGCGATATCACATATTACACTTACGGTCGCAGAAAAGAAAGTGTAAAACTACAACAGTTGGAATCCGCAATCTCTTTAGACATCGTATGCCTAACCAAATGAATTCCTTAGACATCACATGCCTAACAATTATAAACCCCGCATTTTAGTCTCATTATCGAAAACACTTTTCAATATCAAGTAGGGCAATTCAACAAGATTCTCGACATCCTGAACGAATGCTCGTCGCAAACTTTAGTAGACGGAAGCACCCCCGATACCGTCGACGAAGTGCACTAAGGCGGAACACCGCTGCCGCAAGCACCCGAACGGATGTTTTTGGCTACAGGGTCCTCCTACAGTCACTTGGTCGGGGCTATGGGGCATGGCTATCTATTAAGTTTACCGGTGAGTATTCGTGTACACAATATGATTGCGACGGACTTTTGATAATATCAAAATTCTGTGGCAACCGATCAAATTGAGACTAAAGTGCTATGTTTATAATACTCAAATCAGTTATCTCATAATTCTTTGTGGATTCCAAATATTGTATCACATTCCGGATAAATAGAAAATGTTAAACTTTCCCATCGAACAATCAAACACCCAAGTTTTCCCGAAACAGCTCAACACATGAAATAAGTTTAAAAGCATCACTTCATGCCACAGTACCAACGGTCCAGCCGTAGAAGGGTCAAGCCAACGCCTCACATGTGGCACGCCGTACTGCCCCAAATCCTAAGATTCAAAGGGCAGTTCAAGACGGTCACATAATCGAGTTAAGGTTTGTTGTCTTCTAGAGGGACCATCGCGTTACTTGCATTACTTAGAACGTTCTTAAACCACGGAAAAATCCAACACTTGGAAATTTTCCAGCAGGGGAAAAATTGGGTATTTATATCCGTCGAACTTTTTAACATATTCAAAAATTATCCGGAAAAACACATAGACGAAGTTAAACTTTCGATCGAAACATCGAACTCCCAATACAACCCTGAAAACTCAACTCTTGAGTATAATTTAAAAATTCCCAGAAAACCCAGCAACTAAAGAAAGAAGTTACCGTGCAAAATTCACTAAATAATGATACTATATGGCCGAGGAACCGCCGCACGAGCCATGCTCATGCCGCGGTTCCGCGGCGCTTTAGTTGATTCAGGCGCACGTGTTGCACAGTATTTCTTATAAAAGCCTGCTGATTTTTCTGCATATTTTTAATTCACAAAAATCCCAGTTTTGAAAAATTGTACAGAGAAGGTTTTTGAATTAGGGTTTCGGGTTCGATCGGACTTCTAACATCGTCTACACTTCGCCTAAGGCTCTAGCTAGGCTCTGATACCACTGTAGGGTTCCTATGCACACTCAAGAGGTTCCACAAGGCATCAACCATGCCAAATTCAAAAATTATATGCCGAGAAACCCTAATACTAGATCGTTAACTAGAGGTAAAGGCGAAAAGAAAGCAAGTAAACAACTTTATTGCTAAGTGAATGGAAATACAATCTTTGTAGATCCGGTCCTCCACTTTTTTAGCTCCGTGATGACGTCCCTTCGCTGCGATCACCGATATCCCGGACTCTAACGATGGTTTCGTCGGAGAAATGAGCGGGCTAGGTCGTTGACTTCGATGCCGAAGATGATCAATATCGAGGCAACTCTAACTCAAGATCCATCTTCACTAGCTCATGAAACTTGTGAAGAAAATACCCTATACAACATGGCAAGTGGTAGAGGATGAAGAAATAGGAAGTGGGTTCACTTTGAATTTGGATTTCTCACTTGATTTCATCACTTAGAATTTTCAAGCAAAAATTTTTCTTTCTTCTTGAAGAAGAAGAAGAAGAAGAAGAAGAAGAAAAGAAAATGAATAATCAATTATTTTCAAAAAAGAAAATTCAAGTGATTCTTATCATAATGCAACCATGGGTGAGAGTAACTAGTGTAGAGACTAAACTAGGGTTTAGGTGAATGGTTAGGTTAAGGAAAGAAATAAAATGGTCAAAGCTTCACAAAGCTTCATGAAGCTTCAAGTAAGAAACAAAAGAAGCCACCATTTTATTTCTTGCCCAAAATTGAATAAAGAAAATAAGTAAAGATAACAAAACCCTAACCATTAACCTAAACATGGTTTAAATCATACACACACCCAAGTTTGCATGTATCATCAAACATGATACAAACTAGTGCACAAAACTATATCATATATACAATGTGCACATCAAGTGAGAAAATCCATCTTAAGTGAACAAATACTAGTTAATGTAAAATAATATATCAAATATATAATTATACATTAAATCATTAAATCAACACTTGATTTAATGATCCGGTCATATCGCATATAACCGACTAATATCAAGTGTATCAATGTATCGAATCAACACTTGATTCGGTAACCCGGCTATATCATATATAACCGTCCAATGATACAAATCGCGAGAATAGAATACAGTATCACATACTGGTATTATTCTCGGTCCCGCACATATCTCATATGCGCTTCTATTTCGTTTCGCTTGAGCCAGGAAACCTCTGTGTAGGACTCTAAAGACTCGTCAATACGCCGGCAGCAGGTGATGATCATATCAAACACCCACAAGCCGCAAGCGGTATGCTAAACGTAACAGCCACCCGGTTATTGAGCGATCAGAAGATCAACGAGCAAGCCCGCTCACACTCCTGTGAATCCAACTAGTAACACTTACCGTACAGTCCGGTCTGATCGTCTGATATGTCGCATACCTCGCCTAGGGGTGGTAAACGTCAGACCCCAATAGCTCGATAAGTCGTGTCGATATGAGGTCTATAACAGTTCGAGATACTACTGATAACACTTACCAGTAAATCTCAGTAATCCTGGCCAGGGATTTTCGGTTATAGCCAATCGAACACAGCGCAACATCAACTCCTTATACCGGGAGAGACGAATCCCCTCCTATCGCTCAATGCCTCCATGTGATTCGGGACTGTACCCAAAAACCACTGTTTTGCATGCCCTCTTGGACGTGGTAAGGTGGAAATCAAAGCACAGTGGGAATCATACAAGACTCTATGACGATCTCGGGTCAACAGACTACTCTGTACCAGTGTCACCAAAGAACTGCCATCTGACGTAAGGTATAATACCATCTGGGAGTTCTCGGCAAGTCCGTCCAGTGTACCCAGTCTCCACTGAGCACCCATATATCATCTCTGATGTCAAACACCAATGGATATGGGATCATCCATCGTCCATCTGTATGGGTCGAGAAGGTATACGCTAGTCTACACTGGTATATGGATGCCCTGTCTCGATACACCCACGACTAGGGACCTTGAAGGATGTACTTATGGACTACCATATCCCCACTAGTATGATCCGCATCATAGTCCAGGTAGTCAAGTACACATCCTAAGGGCTTTACCAACATGTAACAGAGAGACAATCAGTGTACACGTTAAGGTAAAGTGCAAAAAGATAGCATACTATCATGTCGAGCAAGAAAGTCCTCCCTATATATGTCCAAGCATCCACTACAATATACATCCTATGTATAGTAATGGCCTCTAGGGCATACATATAACTAACATTTTAATCAAAAGAAAATAATCACAAAAGATCATGAAAATACCATCACTTTCAATACAAATCAAATTACAAGAAATACCATATACTATTCAAAATTAGGTTTATATCCACTAAAATATTTCATTTTATAAAAATTACAGCTATGAAAACCCTAAAGACGATAAATAAATACTTGAGGTGTATTTTGAAAATATATCAAAACTATTTTTTCATAAAACCCTCTCAAGTTATATTAATTTACAATAAGGGCCCTAGTAAATATAGGTTTAAGCGGGACCGGTTCTCTTAAGCCTCAGGGAGCCGGAGAATATGCGTGCTTTCCTATCTAAGATAGACAACCTAAAAACGGTGTTATCAATACGGTAATTGTCTTGGAAAAAGACACAAATCCTGCCGACCATATGCAGCAGTTACCGATAACTCCAAAACTAATTCAGGACTTCAATTCATTTTAAAGTGTCTGACTCAGATAGAGTCTCAGTCTAATCTGAAATCAATCAATCCATCTATCCTTGAATATGATTCAAGTATAACTCCAATTTAACATGAATCCATTTATACCAAAATTCAATCTATATCAACATGAACATAATTTGACCGAACCATGGATATACATTTGACTGGTCTACATGACTATCAGTCTATATCCATTCCATTTATATGAACTACTGATATTATAGTTTCGGCAAGTCATACATCTATTAAACAAAACAATATACATCAATACATAATACATTACGGGGTTTTAAAGGGGTAGATTGGCATAAAATGTGTTAAAAGTGGCACGAGATGATCATTAAAAGACGTAACTATATATCCATTGCCGTTGTTCCGTGGTTTTATCAACGGAGCCTTGTACTACGGGTTACTATAGTCCACGGTGTAAGTTGGACTCCTCTCGTATACACTGGCATATTCTGTACCAAGCTACAAACAACTGCGTTAGCATAACATTCAAATATTTTACCAATTACATCCTCTTATCTGTCTATTCTATTTCTATCTATCTTTGGGACTTACCGAGCGATTGTTTGCTGACGACATTCCTATTTCTATTCTTTCTTTGGAATGTTGTCAGAAGGACCCGACTCTGAGGAGTTCGAGACCAGCCAGGAGCACTTGGAGCAGACCATAGAGCAGCACGACCATTAGGCTTTACTTGTACATACTTTACTTTCAGTTCATGCCATTCTTTAGGCATTGCTTTCCATTATTGTATTTACATTTTTAGTTGTATTGTAAAGAAATGTTTAATAAATAAAAGTTGTTGTTCATTTACATTTCATATCTTCTTGTGTATATTTATATTATATTACTTAGTTACGCTTAGTGTGTTTACTTCTGAGTAAATACGTAGCGGGCCAGTCGCGTCTCCTTACCATATACCGGGAAGCGGGGCGTGACAGATTCTGACCCCAACAGCCACCGACCTCCTTTCCCGGCCACCGGCACCAGTGCCTCCTCTAGCTCCCCCTCACACCTCCCTCTCCCGAGACTTCTTGTACCCATCGTTTTCCACCACCCGAACTCCCCACCTCTCCAGAGTCGCCTCTGAAGCCATCCCCCGTGCCGTCGTCACACCCTTGCCATCGCCATACCTGAGCGGTGCTACGCATCTTGCCCCCACCAGTGCTGCCCTCGCACACGCATCCTCACACAACCGAGCTTCCCAACTCCTTCATCATTTTCTCCTTGAGCCAAGCTTCCCATGCTGTTGCCACCGTCGTTGCATTCGTGCAAGTTGCCGTCGCTGTTGCCACTGTGTCCATCGTCGCAGTAGTCATCGTTGTCGCCATAACCATCGTCATCGTTAACTCCATTGCAACACCAGAGCTCCACTTCAAGCTCGAGCCCTAACCGAATCCCTCTAGGCATTTTATCGAGCACCTGTTGCAGTCGTCGTAGCTGCTGTTTCCGTTACCTTTGTCGCCGTCCAAGCCATGGCATCGGTCTCTATAGCCGTCATGGTCGTCAACGTAGTCGCCGTCGCAACACCGCACATGTCTGCCGCAGTCCGTATCACGCTCGAGCCTCATGTCACGTCATTCTCGATTCCTAAACGTTCGTAGCCGTCTCGTGTGTCTAGACGAATAGTCTGCACGTTCGTCACTTTCATGTCAACGACCGAGGAAAGTGAAAACCCGATCACTTGCTTTACATGCTATTATTATTTTAAATGGATCGATAGGTTTTAATCGTAATAATATTATTGTATATATATATCTACATCGTCATAATCGCCGCATTGTAAACCTATAACCCATCGATAACGCCTACAGTGGTTAGAACGCGAACATGGAATAACTATTGTTTTAATTGATTAGATTAAGCGGACTTCTCGTTTAATACCCGTACACTAGTTAAGTGTTCGACAAAAATTCCTCAACCAAAGCATATCTTATTATGGCAGAACTAGCGATAGTTAGATTCCTTTACTGTTTACGAATATCGTGTAGAAATTTGGATGCAAAATATCGCGTTTATAATCATGTAAAGTCGCCCCCTAAAGGCGACGCTAAAACTGGAATGCACCGTACATGTCACATTGAAAAATATATATTAAATTCAATACAGATTGGAATGTAATATTATATGGCTCGTATCAAAGCCGACTCGATGAACTAAAACCATCTATAGTTTACCCTTCAATACTGATAGGCCATTCTAACGAGAATTGACTGGGATTACGGCTCTGGACTGCAGTCCGGGGCAGCATTCCTCGAGGATACCTGAATTTAAATACCTGCACATCCCTGCATAAAACTGAATATGCATAGAGTCCTATATAGTCACATATATAATTTAGTTATCTAACATATGGATCTTGTCTTGTTCGGTTTCACCGCCGTTTGATATTTTGTTTGTATTTTAGAATGTTGACGTGTTTTGCAGTTTCTGCAGTGACATTTCTTACACCTTCACACTAAACAGGACACAACTACTATTAAGGAAAGGCTATTGTTAATCCGTTTGATTCCTTGGAAACACAACAGATAAATCTACATATTATATAACTGTAGCATTGCCTAATTTTGATCCCAACAGGGAGTAAAACGTGTTACAAAAAGGACTTTCATTTCAGAAATTGGATTTCCAGCAGTAAACACTTAAAACGGAATGACCATAACTCGCCAACCTGATACCCGTTTGACTCGAAACCAATTTTTCTGTATAGATACACTGTTTATGCCTTTTATATTGTTTTACCAAATTATGCACGTGTGATTTTATATGATTTTTCTTATCCAACCGACTTTGGTTGCTCATATGTTTTTAGTAGTGCATTTACTGTATTCTCATCATGTTGCATGACCGATATATCCTTGTAAATAGTGTTCATTTGCATCGATAACCTAGTGACTGTATTACATTACCAAGTGATAAATTTTAGTGATTGGATTGTGGCAACTATGTTAGTGTAAAAGCGTGATTGAAGTGATATGTACTTGTACACAATCAGCGGAATCAATTAGTTATTGCATTGTCGATGCCTATGAGACATGTATAAGTGTAACTATAACTAGTATAGGACGGTTATGGAAACACTTATATTAGTGTCATAGGTAAGACATTGAGCACTATCCATCTATCTTGGATACCGGTCGAGACATGCTTGATGGAGACCTTGTCTCCAGTTCTCGCGTAGACTTGTTATGGAGCGACTAGTGTTTGGATTCATGGTCGGTGTTTGATATAGACCATGGGGTGTGGGGTAGTTTGAGTGTGAGTTCGATCAACGGAATCTCAGGAGTCCCACTGCCGGCATATATAGTAATTTCGGGAGTCGTATGGATGGTGTTTCTGATTATTAGCGAGCGTGATTCGGGCCCGTATTCCTTTGCCCCTAGGGCCTACCCTTGAGTTGGGGATACTCCTGCGGTGGTTGACACTCACACTTGGACCGACGATAGGTTTAGTGACCCAGAAATTAAGACTTAGAGACTGATAGCTTTAGTGACATGGACATTGTATTGATTATGGATCTGATACACTGGCTTTATCGTTACATGTATCGGTTATTTCATGCTCGCATCATTACTCTATGTTACTGCTTCATGTTTATCGTCATTGCACATTATACATGTATATATTGCTATTGTGTCGCTCTGACGACCTGACTATGCATGCTCAGAGTGAGAAGCGGACTTAGTTCGGATCAGAATCTGTCTTACCTCGAGGATACTGCGGACGTTTAGATTAGCGACGCTAGCGCTATCTTTCCCTTGACTCTATCTGGTTAGTTTTATATCTATTTTTTTAGAATTAATGACTTCATTTCTCATTACCTGTGCTATGATTACTGATTACCACGTAATGCTAGAAGCCGAAGCGTGACTACGGCAGGATATTTTCTTGACCGTAGGAACATGTCTGGTCTTGTCACCCCTCGTATTCCGTATTTTGGGATGCGGGGCATGACACCATGAAGAGGCAGAGAGAATCATTCAAGAGGGATGCCCGGACGGCCCATAAGCCGGCAAAGTGTTCTGAAGGCAGGACGGAAAAAGCCGTGGAGAAATATAAGGACTCCGACCAATTTTATGTCGACCTTGCCGACTCTGCGGCCATCGGGCGGCACAATGCCCTTAACACCATCAAAGAAGCGATACCTGGGTTAGACGACCAGGAGTTTTGTGCAAGGTATCCCCTTGCCGAGGAAGTGCCTAGGGTGGTAGCACCAAGCCGGCGGGAGGAGGCGAGGCCCCAAGCGCTAGCACCAAGCTTGCGGTCGTAATCGAGGCTCCTGGTAGAGGTGCTGAACAGGAGGACGGCGTGGAGGTCCCAGCCGCGAAGGTGGTTTGAAGCCACTGTCCGCCTCGTTCTCTATTCCCCCTTCCTTTTTTTTTATTTTTGTTGCCTTCAGGCATTTTGTAAAGCTGAGGAGTTTATAATACCTTATATATAATTTAGAATATCAATAAAGTATTTTTATCTCGTCTTTGATGTGCCTGGCCGTAATACTTCTGTTCTTGTTTATTTACAAGTGTGAGTAGATCGGTGTCCCTCCTCCCATTGGAGTCGGGATGACGTGGGACAAGCGAACACCAAATATGAACACAAGTACAAATAGATCGGTGTCCTTTCTACCCCCGGAGTCGAGGCGACATAGATCGAGCGAACAAAAAATATGAACACCAAGTATAAATAGATTGATGTCCCTCAGTTCTGAGTGTGGTTGGGGTTCCTCGTAACGAGCAAACCCAAGCTTTATTCACTTGGGTACTATCAATAGTTTGTTTGCTTCGTGATCACGTGCCAAATAGAGGTCAGCTTACAGATTTCGATGTGGATGCACCGGGCAGGAAGAAGCTCGACCGCTTCGAGACGAGGGCTTCGGGTCCACAGCATAGCCGGGGAGGAAGCTGCCCGTTGAGGATGGGCTAAGCTGGAAGCTACTCGGCTGCCCTCATGGTGAGGGCTTCGGGTCCACAGCATAGCCAGGCAGGAAGCTGCTTGCTGCGGACGGACCAAGCAGGAAGCTACTCGACCGCCTCATGGTAAGAGCTTCGGGTCCACAGCGTAGCCGGGCAAGAAGCTGCTAGCTGTGGATAGGCCGAGCAGGAAGCTACTCGGCCGCTTCATGGTGAAGGCTTTGGATCCACAATGTAGACAGGAAGGAAGCTGCCCGCTGCAGATGGGCCGAGCAGGAAGCTACTCGGCCGTCTCGTTGTGAGGGCTTTGGATCCACAGCGTAGCCGGGCAGGAAGCTGCCCGTTGAGGATGAGCCGAGCAGGAAGCTACTCGACTGCCTCGTAGTGAGGGCTTAGCTTAGAAAATAAAATAACTTTAGTCGACATAAAAAGAGTTCGAAAGAGTATAAGTTCATCTGTACAATTTAAGTTTTTCGGCGATATATGGCCGTGGAAAGTCACGCCCCCAGGAATCCTGGAGGCGGTAGGCTCCGCCGGGCAATGTATTGGTTACGAGGAAGGGACCGTCCCACTTCGGGGAAAATTTGTGCGGCTTCCCTTGGTCTTCGAAATCGTTCAACGTAGAACTAAGTCTCCTACCTTGAAAGCTCAATATTTAACCCGAGCGTTGTAATACCGGACGGTTTGCTGCTGATATGCGGCTATCCTTATTTGCGCCCGATCTCTCTTTTCCAATAGGATGCCTAGGTTGCTTCGAAGTGCCAAGACATTGACCTCGTCTTCGAAGTGTTTAACTCGAAAGCTGGGAAGGGCGATTTCTACGGGGACCATTGCCTCGGTGCCGTAGCAGAGGCTAAACGGGGTTTCCCCCATAGGTGTTTTTCTCGATGTTCGCAACGACCGTGGCAGTTCCTCGACCCAGCCTTCCTGTCTTCCTTCCAGGCGGGCCTCGGACAACACCTCGGTTCGCTACCTCAGCTTGCACGTTGCATTGGGGATGCGCGACCGCGGAGAACTTCATCAATATGTGATAGTCGCTGCAGAATTTCTTGACTTTGTTATATTCAAAGATGGTTCCGTGGTTGGTGACAATGCGCATCGGGATTCCAAATCAGGCAATTAGATTATTCTGTAGGAATCTCACCGTAGAGGTGGCATCTGGTTTCCTGATCGACGTGGCTTCGATCCACTTCGTAAAGTAGTCTACGGCAACAAGGATGTATTTGTGTCTACCCATGCTGGTAGGGAGTTGGCCGACCATGTCCATACCCCACCATGTGAATGGCCAAGGGGAATTTAGTGGCACCAATTCGGTAGCAGGTAGCCGAGGAATGCTGCCAAAGAGTTGGCAGGTCTTGCACCTTCTGACTAACTTTTCTGCGTCTTGGTGTATAGTTGGCCAGTAATACCCCGCAACAATATCTTTTGAACTAGACTGTAGGCTCCTTGATGTGCTCTCCCGACTCCTTCATATATCTCTCAGAGGACATAATCAGCTTCGTCGGGATCGACGCATCGGACTAGAGGTTGGGTGTACGACTTTTTGTACAGATTTTCCTTGCTCTACACGAAGTGACGAGCTTTCATGCGGAACCAGCATGCCTCAATTCGGTCCTCGGGGAGTACTCTGTCCTTGAGGAACTCCACTATAGGATTTCTCCAATCCGGGATATCCTCCCAAGTAGTGTAGACCCGGTGTATCACCTCATCGTCTTCGATACTAGGTCGTGGCATAACTTCGAAGAGTATGTTTCTCTTATGATTAGCCGAATAAGAAGAGCAAGTTTGCTTAGCGCGTCGGCCTCGGCGTCCATGATCATGCGAACCCATCCCCTTCAGCTGGTCTGGTGAGAAACGGGGGGGGGGGGAGGGGTTGTCAAATGCGTCTTGAGCCACTCGAAAGTGAATTGACACTCCTCGGACCACTTGAACCCGGGGATCTTCCTTAAGGCTTTAAATAAAGGCAGACACTTCTCTCCGGATCTGGACATGAAGTGACTCAAAACGGCTACCCTGCCCATGAGCCGCATGATATCAACATTGCTCTTAGGCGTTACCTTGTCAACGATGGCTCTAATCTTCTCCGGATTTGCTTCGATTCTCTGGTGGGTGACCATGAATCCAAGGAATTTCCTGCTTGTGACGCCGAACACACACTTGGCTGGATTCAGTTTCATTTTATACTTTCGTAGGACATCGAATGTTTCGCCGAGGTCTGTAGTATGTTCGGCTGACAGGGAAGATTTCACGAGCATGTCATCGACGTAAACCTCCATATTTCTCCCAATTTGAGGCTTAAACAGCTTATTGACCAGCCGCTGGTACGTTTCTCCCACGTTTTTAAGGCCGAAGGGCATTACCTTGTAGCAGTAGACTTCTCGATTGGTGGTGAATGCGGTTAGCTCTTCATCGGCCGGATTCATCCAAAGTTGATTTTAACCGGAGAACGCATCCATGAAGCTCAGTAGCTCGTGACCGACCAAACTGTCAACTAACTGATCTATCTGAGGGAGTGGGTAGTTGTCTTTAGGACTTGCCTTGTTTAGATCGGTGAAATCGACGCATATATGCCATTTCCTGTTTGCCTTTCCGACCATGACTACGTTTGCTAGCCAAGCCCAGTAGTCCAGATTTCTGATGAAGTCGTCCACAAGCAGCCGGTCCACCTCCTCCTCTATAGCTTTCTGTTTACTGGCATGAAACTTCTTTTCTTTTGTCGGATCGGCCGGGCTTTCGAATCGACCCCGAGCTTGTGGGAGATCACCTTAGGGTCGATCCCGGGCATGTCCGCGGGAGTCCAAGTGAACACATCGGAGTTGCTCCGAAGGAACCGGATCAGGCTTTCTCGAGCATCCCTTATCAAGAGTGAGCCGATCTGGATGGTCCAGTTGTCATCTCCCTCCTTGAGAGGAACCTCTAACAAAGGCTCTACTGGGGAATCGCGAATCTCATTTTTTTCGTCGCGCGTATCCAGAGATTTCCGAGGATCGCACACATCTTCAAAAATGTCAACTTCTTTGTTCTCGGGGAACGTCAAGACGAGACAGACCCTGACGGTTTGCTGGTCTCCATAGGCCCAGCCCATTCCCCCATTGTCCAGAGGGAACTTAAGCGCGAGATGATAGGTCGAGATCTGAGCCTGGAGGGCATTTAGGGTGGGGTGACCCAAGAGAATGTTATAGGACGAAAAAATCCTGGCAACGAGGAAATTCACCGATATGGTTCGCGTTCTTCCTGCTTCCCTAATGTTGAGAGGGAGGGTGATCGATCCTTCAGCCAAGACGGAATGGTTTGTAAACTCGGAGAGGATGTAAGAGGTCAGTTGGAGGTCGGACGGATTTAATTCCATATGCTAGAAACAGTAGTAAAATAGGATATCCGCCGAGCTTCTCGAGTTGACTAGGATTCTCCGGAATTTGTATCAATTTACCTGGGCTGTTATCATAAGGGGATCATTGTGCGGGAGTGATATGTCGTGAAGGTCCTCGTCGGTGAAGGTGATTGGATCGTCCTTTTTGCACTTCTTATAGGGGGGTCACTTAAGATCACGACTGTCCGGAAACGGCGGGTGTCCTCATTGCTCAGAGTCGAGCCAAAATAGATGACCATAATCTGCCCGACCATCAATTCTCCGGGAGGAGGTTGGTTCGCTTGCTCCTGATCTGCCTGCCATTTGTCTCGTAGGTAATTTGCTAGGTGACCGAAGTGGATCAGCCCCTTTATGTAGTCATGGAGTTGTTTGCAGTTCTCGGTCGGGTGCCCCTGTGATCGATGGAAAGCGCAGTACGAGCCGCGGAGTCGCTTGCCCGGCCTCTGAGTCGCTGGCAGGAGTTTGAAAAATCTCTCGCCCTTAGCCTTCTCCAGCAGCTCGGCCTGAGAGACGTTCAGGGTAGTGTACTCATGAAACCTCAGAGAATAAGGTTTCGGACGGTCGGCTTTTTTCTTCTCTTCCCTGTCCTGTTTCTTTCGGCCTGTCCGGTCGCCGCGGGGTAGGTTGGCGTTTACTTCCGATTCGAATTGGATTTCCCGCTCGGTCCAGACTTTTACTTCGGCCATGGTCTTAGGCTGCGCTAATGCGAAAGAGCAGAGCCACTCTTTGTGCCTATGACGCGCCTTCAAGACGGTAATAACTGTTTCGTCATGGTGCTTGGGGACTTCTAGAAGAGCATTATAGAAGCGAGTGACGTAACCCTTGAAAGATTCCCTGTCTTTTCTCTTTATGGTAAATAGGTAGTCGACCTTCCTTTTCTGTTGTTGGTTACTGACAAAATGACCAAGGAACTGAGTCGCCATCTCGTCAAAGGTCGAGATCGAGCATGGCACAATGCCACGGAACCAATCTCGGCCGGGCCTGATGAGGGTGGTAGGGAAGGCTCGGCACCGAGCCGCATCTGAGTTGTCTTGGAAGCTCATGTCTACCGTAAATGTATCCAAGTGGTGCTTCAGGCTAGACTTCCCATCGAAGAGGGCCACCTTGGGCGGTTTGTTCCGAGAATCATCTAGTAACTACTCCGTGAAGGGCTTCGTGAGCGAATCTGCAGAGTACTTTTCCACTCCTCCGGCCGAATGGACGGGGAGCCGCATATCCTCAATCTTCTTCTCGAGGACTTCTATTTGCTGTTGGTGCCCCGAGAATTTTCCACAGTCGAAGTGCTTGCTATCTTTGCTCCGGGCTTACACGATGGGTTTGTTTCGGCTTCACTCTATCACGTTTCTCATATCCTCAGGGTGGACCCTTCATGGCTAGCCCAGACGTTCGCCATATGCACGGTCTCAATGAGTGTGGTAACGTTGGTCTTGCCTGGAATCAGGCGGCCTGACCGACGTTTCTTCAGGGGGCGAGAGAGCACGACAGGCGTTGAAGCGATAACCTGATCCCTCCTGAGATCTCGGTGTCGAACTATCCAGCGTCCAACGAGTTATGGAATCATTCCTTGTAAGTGGGTCGTGACTACCGAAATCGGCACGCTGATGTTCGGTGACAAGATGGGGGTAAGAGAGGTCGAAGGCCTGAATGTGCCTTTCCGTTGCCCCACGCACACCATCGTTCCAAGGAATGGGTACAGCTGTTTGGCGGGCATGGCCAGCCGTTTGAACACAAGTGAGCGCGTCCATTATCACAGTGAGCCTGTAGATCCGTGCAGATAAGACGTCGATGATGTTGGGAGGTGGAATAGAGCCGCCCCCGCCTTCATTATGGAGGACGGGGCGGCTCATGCTAGGATCGTTGCGATTATCGCTGGCCATTGAATCGAAAGCGGAAGATCAACTTTTTGGATGGAAAAGCTTCTCATTTCCTACATATGGTGCCAACTGATGGAGGTCGGAATCTCCCTCAGTTGTTGTCCTCTGTTGATTTTGCTGCCAGCAGGGCTGAACGGATGAGGTTCGGTGTGGGTCTCAATGGGTTGTTGGTTATTGCTGACACCGAGCCACCTGCAAGGGAAGTTCGGGGGTGGGAAACCACCGCAGGACCCTCCGACAATCAAGTAAGTACCAACGAATATTTGGGCAGAGTAGCGGTGTCTTGGAAATGAGTTCGACATACCTGAGTCGTCTGGAGGAGGGGTTTATATAAGGGTCACATTGGAGCGAGCCGATGCGAGATTCTTACCATCTGTTATGCCCATGCGTCACATTCGCATTGATGGCAGGATACGCCCATTAATAATGAGATACGCTAGCATGGGATGCGGGACATTGAGCGGCGGAGATCTCGTCATGGCGAGATACACGGAACCGTTACGGGGGTGCTTGGGCTCCGTGTTCTCGGCTGGATAGGGAAGCTGAGGAAGCCCGGCTTGGCGGATAGCTCGGTGACGAGTGAGGGGCTGAGAAAGCTTAGCTTTGCAATAGCTCCGTGACAAGAAAGGAGGCCGAGATAGCTTGGAGGCGAGCTGTTGGCTGGTTGCTAGGCGAATTGGGAAGGTACTCCGGAAAGGTCTCCAAATGGTCGAATGCAACCTCAAGACGAGGCGCCGTGGAATGTCCCCAATGTATCGTACTTACTCCATCTCCGTAGTCCCCAGGAATCTGGCGAGCTTACGTGGATGGCATGTCACCTGCTACGTGTCGTAATCTGGGGAATTTCCATTTACAATCATCATCAAAAGCCCCCAGCCCAAGTAAAACCTGTCAAAAAGTCCCTATGCTTTTTCATCATGTCAAAAAAGACCTAGGCCCATGTAACACCCAAGTTCATTTATACCATATTTTATTCGGTTTTTCTTAAAATTGTGGCTATTTCTTGATTATTATTTGTTTTGGGTGCGGATAGTGTTTTGGTATCTGCCTTTAGTATCCGACCTGACCCGCAGGTTTGAAACTCATCTTGATTCTTGATTACGACATATCCTTGATAGTACAGAGGATCCATGCACACATTTATGCACTATATACCTGTATCATGCATTTGGCATCTGCATATGTTTTAAATAATATAAATATAACCAAATATAATATTTTAAATACCTAGCATAGCCTGCATCATACCCCATACCCTATGATTGCATCCCGATATCGTGCTCACTTCCTGTTTGTTGTAACAGATTCGTTTGGATCGCTACGTGTATCCGTTCTTAGGGGCATGCATTTTCTTTAACCGGACATCGTATTGTGGTTTTGGTTGATACGTATATTATTCGTATTTTAAAACTAGATTTTTAGACAGGATTTGGGTATTTTTGGAATATTTTTGATATTATCAATAAATCCTAGATTATATATTATAATATTTTCTTTTAAAACCTAACTTTCTATTCTATACTAACTTATATATATATATGAGAATAATAGAGGAAAGAGGCCATAGGAGGGGATTTCCTTCTATGATGTCGAAAAATACAACCTCCACCATTTTTTCGGACGATCGGCATCCATCATCATCATTTTTATCATCTAAGATGTGCATACACCAAATTTCATGTGATTCCACCATTTTCACCGTTGAATTAGCAATGTAAAATGTTTTATTGTCGGTAAACCATTAATTTTGCACCAACTAAATCAACGGTGAAAAAATGGTATAATCAAATGAAATTTGGTGTATCCACATCTTAGATGATAAAGATGGAGGTAATGTATGCCGATCGTTGAAAAAAATCATGGAGGGTGCGTTTTTCCGATGCTATAGGAGGAAATTCCCTCCTATGATACCTTTCCTCCATTAACCTTATAATATATATATGTAATATATAATCTTAATTTTTTTTTTAATCCTCACGTCTCTCTCTCTCTACACTCTCACTCTCTCTCACCCCGGTCTCTCTCTCCTCTCTCTCTCTCTCTATATAATATATTTTTATTAACTAATATATCACACACACTCTCTCTTTCTTCTTCACCTCTTCTCTTCACTCCTTTCCCTCATCACCCGCGAGAACCCAAACACGAAGCCCTAACCCTGGCCTGTATCCTCGTCGTCGCCGCCACAACCTTCGCCTTTGTCCCCTTGTCGTCGCTACTACCATCACCTTCTCCCCTCTCTTCTTCCCTTCGTCCCTGCACACCGAAACCCACAACCCAAGAAACCTACGCACCCATCTGAATGTGTACCCTAGTACCACCACAAGGTTTTAACCGGCATCAAGCATGCAATTTTAAAATTTTCTTGGTGCTAAGCTACACTAACCAAGAATCTAACTAGATTATTAGGGTTTAGCATATGGTAAAGAAGAACTACACTAAGAGATGGAGACTATAACCTTTGTAGACCAAGTCCTTCTCTTCTATAGCTTCGGGTAGTAGCCCCTACGACTCTTCTAGGATCTACTTGAAGTAGGATTGAGCTTTGCTTCGCGACCTTCGTGTCGAAGTTGATCCACCCGAAATTCCTCTAGGTCAAGTTACCTCTTCACTAATCTAGTATTAGTGAAGTAAACAACCTAGTTTAAAGTGCTAATCTAGACTAGGATGATGAAGTAGGGGTTAATAAGCTCACTTAGATTTATCCAAGGCCCTATGTTGCACATCACATGTGAAGGTTAGGGCATGGAAGAGGAGAAAGAAGATAATGGTGAGAGGTAGAGAGAGTGAAAGCAAATGAGCTTGCATCAAAATGATCAAGTGTATAATGACTAAGACTTATCCTCACTTATTGAAGCATGAATTTCTTTTTAATAAAATACACAACCAAGCCTTAATAGCGATGGCAAAAGAATAAACAAATGTTAAAAGCCATGCTTCACCCATACTATAAATATCTCCCCATTTTCCACCTCATTTTTCTATATTCTCAAAATAGAAAATCCATGCTTCATGTGTGTGTGTGTGTATATATATATCATATATATATAAATATATATCAAATTATTAAATCAACACTTGATTTAATAATCCGGTTATATCATATATAACCGACTAATATTATTTATCTGTATATCATATTATCAAATCAACACTTAATTCAATAATCCGGTTATATCACATATAACCTGACCGATAACATTTATCGCCAGATTAGAATATAGTATCACATACTCGTATTTAATCAGGCTCCTGCACATATCAGCATATGTGCCCTACATCGTTTCACTTGAACAAGGAAATCTCAGTGTGGGACTCTAAAGACTCATCAATACGCTAGCAGTAGGTAATGATCATATCAGTTACCCACAAACCGCCAGCGGTACTAGCTGGGCGTAACGGCTACCCAGGTATTGAGCAATTAGAAGATCAATAAGTAAGCTTGTCCAAACTCCCATGCAGCCTATAAGTAACACTTACCGTATAGTCCGGTCTCTTCGTCTGATATGTCATATATTGAGTCTAGGAGTGGAATCGTCAGACCCCAGTAACTTGATAAGTCATGCCAATGTATGGCTCATAACGATTTGAGAAACTACTGATAACACTTACCAGTAAATCTTATCAGCCCTGGCCAGGGACTTACTATTATAGCCCATCGAGCATAGCGCAACATCAACTCCTTATACCGGGAGAGACGAAACCCTTCCTATCGCTCACTGCCTCCATGTAACTCGGGACTGTACCCAAAATCCACATATTTGCATGACTCTTTTGAGCCGCGGTAGGGAGGAAATCAAAGCACAGTGGGAACCACACAAGACACTATGACGATCTCGGGTCTACAGACTAATCTGTACCAGTGTCACCAGAGAACTGCTATCTGACGATAGGTATAGTACCATCTAGGAGCTCTCGGCGAGTCCTGTTCGGTGTACCCATTCTTTAAAGAGCACCTGTGTTCAATCTTTGATATCAAACACCAATGGTCATGGGATCAACCATCGCCCCCTACAGGGTCAAGAGACGTACACACTAGTCTACTCTGAAATATCGATGCCTTGTCTCGATATCCCCTCGACGAAGAACAATTAAAGGATGTGCTTGTGGACTACACAAGTCCTAGTAGTATGATCCGCATCATAGTCCTGGCAGTCAAGAAAACATCCCAAGGGCTTTATTAACATGTATCAGAGAGACAATATAATAATATAAGTGTACATGTTAAGATAAAGAGCAACCAGATAGTATACTATCATGTCGAGCAAGAAATTCCTCTATATATATGTCCAAGCATCCACTATATTATACAATAATGGCCTCTAAGGCATACATATTCCTAACAATCTCCCACTTGCACTAAGGCCAGTTGTTGTAGTATCTCATACCCAACATCCTAAAAAGTCTCTCAAACTACGTCTGGGGGAGGCATTCGTGAGTGGATCCGCTACGTTGTCTTTCGTGTCAACTCTCCTGACCTCGATCTCTCGTCGATCTACTATCTCCCGGATCAGGTGATACCGTCAAAGAATATGTCTGGATCGCTGATGGGACCGAGGTTCCTTGGCCAAAACCACAGCTCTAGTGTTATCACAATACACATGTATTGGATGCTCAATGGATAGAACCACACCAAGTTCAGCAATGAATTTCTTCATCCAGACAGTCTCTTTGGTAGTATTGTTGGCAGCGATATATTCAACCTCCATCTTCAAGTCTGCTACGGTATCTTGCTTGGAACCTTCTAACATACCGTCCCTCCATTGAGGGTGAAGACAAAACCCGAGACCGACTTACTGTCGTCCTTATCACTCTAGAAGCTCGAATCGATAAAGGACTCCACCTGGAGTTCTCCATTACCATACACCAAGAACATTTCTTTAGTCCTTCTCAAGTACTTAAGAATGTTCTTCACAGCTTTCTAGTGTTTTTCCCCAGGATCCGATTGATACCTACTCACTACACCTAGTGAGAAATCTAAATCCGGTCTGGTACATAATATCGCATACATGATGGACCCGACTGCCGAAACATAGGGTATCCCTTGTATGCGAGCCCTCTCCAAATCAGTCTTCGGAGACATCTCTTTAGAGAGAGTGATTCCTGAGCATGCGGGTAAATTACCACGCTTAGAATCTTCCATACTAAACCACTTTAGTATGGTGTCAATGTACCTGGATTGGGACAATCCCAACATCCATTTGAATCTATCCCTATAGATCTTTATCCCCAGAATGTAGGAGGCATCACCCAGATCTTTCAAAGAGAACTTTTGTAATAAGAAGAGCTTGACCGAGTGTAGCATAAGAACATCATTTCCTATCAAGAGTAAGTCATCCACGTACAATACGAGGAAGACAAGCTTACTCTCTACAACCTTTTTGTATATATTCCCGCCAAATTTTTAGCAAAGAGCTATTTGTTCCCTTATAAAAAGGGGAGAGAAAAGAAAGAGGAAAAGAATCCTCATAGTTTGGCATCACGTGTTAAACACGTGGGCACTTATATGCAAAGTATATAAGCGCTGAAAACAAATAACTAAGGGTCAAATTGGCTTCACGTGTTAAACACGTGAGCGCTCATATGCAAAGCTTATGAGCGCTGAATAAAATAAACTTAAAGGCCAAACTGGCCTCACATGTTAAACACATGAGCGCTCATATGCAAATCATATAAGCACTGAAAACAAATAACTAAGGGTCAAATTGGCCTCACGTGTTAAACACGTAAACCTAAAGGCCAAACTGGCATCACGTGTTAAACACGTGAGCACTCATATGCAAAGCATATGAGCGCTGAACATAAATAACCAATGGCCAAACACGCCTCACGTGTTAAACACGTGAGCGCTCATATGCAAAGTATATGAGCATTGAAAATAAACAGGTTAAAACCCACAGTAGGGGTCACGTGTTAAACACGTGAGTTCTTTTGCCGCACTCTTTGGCAGCGCTCACATGCAAAGCATGTGAGCACCCCAATTTAAAATGATCCCATTTGATAGAATTAAATTCTATTCGGGAAATATTTTTCCTGATCTTTCTAATATGGAAAGATCTTTCTCTAACAGAGAATCTTGGATTTAAAATTCAATGGTGATAAAATATCACCAATTAAACCATCTGATAGAATTAAATTCTATGTGGGAAATATTTTCCCGATCTTTCTCAAACTAGAAAGATCTTCTCTGTTAAACAGAGAACCCTTGGATCAAAGATCCAACAGTGATTATAAAATCACCCATCGATCATTTGATAGAATAAAATTCTATCTTAGGAAAATATATTCCTAATCTTGTTAAACTAATAAGATATTCATATGATAGAATAAAATTCTAATTTTATTAAACTAACAAGATATTTATATGATAAAATAAAATTCTAATCTGGTTAAACTAACAAGATATTAATAAAATAAAATAAAATTCTAATCTTGTTAAACTAACAAGATATTTATATGATAGAATAAAATTTTATCTTAGGAAAATATTTCCTAATCTTGTTAAATGAACAAGAAATCTTCTCTGTTAAACAGAAAGCCTTTGGACTAAAAATCCAACGGTGAATAAAATTCACCGATTGATCTAAAAGATCATTTTGTGACCATGAAATCAATCATGATCTCTCAATGAGAGTTTTCTCAATAAATTGATGTTTCTCTTCTCCTATAAATAGGAACAAAGAGATTGATCAAAAATGAGAGGAGGAGAAAAAAAAGGAGACTTCCATAAGTTTCTGTAAAAATACAGAAACCTCTCAAAAGAACAGAGAATTTAATTCTCTCAAAGAAAAAGATCTCCCTTCTTAAAACCTTAGGTAAAGAAAAAAGAAAAGATCAAAATATCTTCTTTACCTAACATACCATATCTAAGGGTTTAACTCTTCTCAAAGAACTTAGTTCTTTCTTTGGATCTTAGATCTACAAGACAAGTCTCCTACAAGTTGAGAATTTAATTCTCATCGGGAAGGTCTTGTTCTTAAGAATCAAAGATTCAGAGGGGAACATGGATACAAGAACGTGGAGAAAATGGAGTCCATAATACTCCAAGAACTTAGTTCCTCCAAATCAAGAACTTAGTTCTTAAAAGAACCTGATCCCAGATCCTCAAAATAGGAATCTTGGTGATCCTTAGTGGTCAAAACACCATTAAAAAAGATTTAACCTCTCTGAAAACATGAACATGGAAAACATGGAGTTCATAATACTCCAGGAACTTAGTTCCTTCTAATCAAGAACTTAGTTTTTAAAGAACATGATCCCAGATCCCCAAAATAATGATCTTGGTGATCGTTAATGGTCAAAATACCATTAACAGAGATTTAAGTTCTCTAAAAATATTAACAGAGATTAAATCTCCAAAAATATAGCGCCTCACGTGAAACACACGTGAGCGTCGGGAAAAGTTAGTGCTTAGCACTATTGGAGCGCCTCACATGAAATACACGTGAGCGGCACAAAAATTAGTGCTTAGCACTATTGGAGCGCCTCACGTGAAATACACGTGAGTGCCACAAAAGTGAGTGCTTAGCACTGCTGGGTATTAAAGAAACCCAATCTTAGCCCAAATTGGCTAAGCTTATATTCATGGTATCCAAACTGATATCCAAACTGATCTTAATCTCAAACATGACTAATGATCTCTCATTGATGATATTCAAAATGATATTCATCATATATCTCCTAAGATAATCTTAGTCTCAAAATAAGGCTAATGATTCTTAGATGATCCACCATGATTTTTTCCCTCAAATATGGGATTTGGTTCAAAAGGGTACATCTCTCCACACCTCTGATATATGTTATTACAATTCCTCAACGTCTTCAGAGAGGTGGCGGGTCCCGATGACCAACAACTTCTTTTGCTGATGCACTTCCAAATTGACACGCACACCTCAAATCGGATCGCACCCCAAATTGGTCGCATTCCATGTTACCATCGTTCACTTCGCCACGTAACAAATACACGTGCGCACAAGATAGACATTGGACCGAAATGTCCTTAAACTAACACTCGTCCCAAAACAGGGAATGTTGGACCGCAATGTCCTTAAACTAATATGTTTTGCCCTGCGGACTGTCTCCATAATGACTACCGTATAGTATCCATGAGCTATTCATATATGATCTAATGATTAGTTGAGCCCATATGTTCTCTGCTCATAAATCGATCTTAGTTTCAAATATGGCTAATGATCCTTAGATCAAACCTAAATATCTCATGAACCGATGGACTTCACAAATGTGAGATCTGTGTCCTAAGTTCATCCCCGTTGGCAAACCAAGCTACCAACGTGGGCCCCGTCAAGCAAAATTCTTGACCTAAACCCAAATCTCAAATATATGGATTTAGACCAATCCACGCTCTACGGGCGACGGCATAAATTAGTCTCCGTATACAATCCACGGGCAACCAAAATAAAACAAACATACACACGACACGAAATGAACCTCTGGAGCAGGAGAAAGTGGTTATCGCGATGCGGTAACGTAATTAACTGCAGGGGCTTGCGCCTGTAGGGAAAAGCGTCCTCACAATTAAAAAAACTCCTCATAAACGAGGGGGAATCTGAAAAAGTCTGCTACAACGGCCACATCCGTCCAAACCTCCGATATACGGTGCCATAAATCAATTTGGCATATTCGGAGAGGTGGACGGATAAATCAAAATAGCATCTGTCCCCAGGATTCAGGCCAGACGTCCCAACGTCCCGGTCCATCTTCCGGCGGAGAACAGATTCTGGCACCCCCGGTGGGACCTCTTCCTCTTTCCATTCCACATTTCGTGTGTCGTGTTTTTCCGTGATCAAATAATCACGGTATAAATGTTTGTAGTTTCCTTTGGGTGATGGGATACTGAAGCCGGCGTTTCGTTTCTATGCAGAATGGCGTTTGCTTCCACTCACCGCAACTCAGGCTCTGTCATATCTGGTGGAGTCAAGTATGGGCCACTTGTAGCCTCAAATATCTGCAATCCGGCTCTTTAAGAAATCATTGGGCTTCTTTTTGGGTCTATGCTACCACCTCCCACTCTCGGTGCCTCAATGCCAAAGGAGGAATCCCAAAAGAAGTCTGTCTTCCACAGGCTGGCTCCTTAAGTTTCTGCTTTGCCGACGGAATCGATCTCCAAACAACTGGTACCTTCCAAAGGCCATGATCAACGCAGGGGGCAGAATATTCAAGCTCTCAAAGAAAACAGGGGGCATGTTCAGCAAAATTCTAAGGCTAATCGAATTCCAGCCGTAAGAAGCGGTCGACGTCGATATCAGCATCGTACAAAACAAGCTGGGGGGAGTTCTCCATCAGCGTTGACTCTACCTGCTTCAACTCTGATGATGAATGCTGCTGTTCCAACCGGGAACAGCTTCAAAATGCTGTGAAGGGTCAGACAAAATTCTCCCACCGTAGTATTGAAGAAATCTTCGTAGCCCGTGGAAATCCAACGAGAGCAGAAACCAGTTCGCTCCCCAAAAGAACTTTCCCCATCTATATATAAGGTGTGGAAGCAGGTGAAGAACTCAGTCGTCGTCTGCGGCTCTTCCCCTAAACGTCGGCTAAATTCAGACAAATCCCCTTTCAAATACAAGGGGACTCATTCTAAGGAGGTTCATGATATGATGGTTCCTCCCAAAGAAGCTTCTCACAAAATAGAGAGGTCAGATAAGACTCAAGCGCCCGAGGCAAACTCCAAAGGCCAAAACTTCAAACACCCCAAGCTTGAGGGCATGTAATTCACACAGTCCACAAGGTAGACTCTAAAGACGAAGTTCGAGCCTCTACTAACCACGGACCGCATACTCGGTCCCTGATAAGGCTCAACTGCAACGTGAAAAGATACACGAGATGCTTAATCAGGCGACAACACTCGCTAATCTATCGCCTAAGGAAAATCCCGAGGATGCACCCGAAGAAAGAGTAGGGAAGGAGTCGGATATTGATTTCCTAAAGCGCGCTCTCAAAAAAAGAGATAAAGAAGCGGCAGGGATGTTTGTTAAAATGAACCAGATAGCCCTTCTGATCCAGAATATAGCTGGAATGATGGTTTAATCGGAACCACTGGCAGATGAACCGCCGATAGTCGCTCTTAAAAACAACGGTGACATTTCAAATTCTCTGCAAGTCTCATCAACGGCCGAAAAGGAAATGATTCCAAAAGCAAAGCTGGATGAATATATCGTTCAACAAATCAATGCTCACTATTTCAGTGAATCTGCAAACAGGTCAATCAAGACTGGTTGACCATATCCGGCTTGGTACAATCAAATACAGTACCCACGAGAGTATACACTTCCAACGTTCCACATGTACAAAGGAACTGGGAATCCTCGCCAGCACATTGCACGATTTAAATCCATGTGTGGCAATACTGGAGGAAACGATATACTGCTCCTCCGACAGTTCGTCAGCAGTCTGGAGGGTACTGCATTCTAATGGTATACGGAACTCCCAAATGAATCCGTGAATACCTTTGACGGGATGGAGATTCTCTTCTGTCAGAGATTTGTTAGTGAGAATGAACACACTACTGTGGCGGCGTTGGTCAACGAAAGGGTTGGACCGAATGAAACCTGGGTTCAATATGTTACCCGATGGAGAAATCTCTGGTCAAAATGTGAGCAACGCATCGATGAAGCTGTAGCCGTGGGAATGTTCATAATCACCCTTGACCTAAATTCAAAGGTGTTCCCCTTTATGACCCTCTTCAAGCCGACGACCTTCCAAGAGCTCATGGATAAAATGACTCGATTGGATCAGATGTGTTAAGACCCTTCATCATCCGATGATGATAAATGAAAAGCGGAGGTAAGGTGGCATTTGTCGCCAATGCTCAACAAAAAAATGAGCGTATTTGAAGCAACCTGTTGCCAAGATAGCGACGACGTGGGTACTTGCTCTCCCCCAAGATATATACAGGGGACATATTTCTCACTGACAAAAGAATCTCTACGTGGGATGGTCCTTTCTTCTCAAAGAACAGAAAGAATATCAAGGGACCTGCAAACGGGTCCTACAATCAAGTGGAATGTCCCGCTTGAACAAAAAAAAGCCATGAGAGGGATGTGAAATCCATGTCCCACTCCGAATCAGACGATGAGGGGGAAAACCCCAAGTCAAGTTCATTCTTCCAATGAAAAGGAAGACTCGGCGGAAAGATTGATGTGATATCTCGTTCCTTCGTATATGAAGAAGATGCTCCATCAGTATCGGAAAGTATCGGAAAGTGACATTGAATAGCAGGGGGCAGATGCCGTCTAAAAAGCCCGGCACTTCCCGTAAAACAACCCGATCGGCACGATGATAGATGAAGCAATCCAAGAAGATGAAGACAGCCTATGGCGTGAAGTGTCTATGCATACGAAAGACTTGCAGCAGCGCCTCGACAAGCAAGCGTTGGAAGGAATGAGTTAAGTAATTCCCCGACCAAATGATAGATAATGGACCGAAACATCCCTAAACACGGCGCGTCGCGTCAAAAACGGCGATAATGGACCGAAATGCCCTTAAACTAAAACTTTGCCTCAAACATGGCGATGATGGACCGAGATGTCCTTAAACTAAAAATTCGCTTCAAACATGGCGATAAAGGACCGAGATGTTCTTAAACTAGAAATTCACCTCAAACATGGCGACAACGGACCAAGATATCCTTAAACTAAAAATTCGCCTCAAACATGGCGATAACGGACCGAGATGTCCTTAAACTAAAAGCTCGCCTCAAATATGGCAACATTGGACCGAGAAGTCCTTAAACAAGAAATTATTGTTAGTTATATGTATGCCCTAGAGGCCATTACTGTACATTGGATGTATATTGTAGTGGATGCTGGGACATATATAGGTAGGACTTTCTTGCTCGACATGATAGTACGCTATCTGGTTGCACTTTGTCTTAACATGTATACTTTCTGTCTCTCTGATTACATGTTGATAAAGCCCATAGGATGTGTACTCGACTTCCAGGACTATGATGTAGATCATACTAGTGGGGCCTGGGTAGTCCATGAGTACATCCTTGAATTGTTCCTAGTCGAGGGAATATCGAGACGGGGCATCGATATTCCAGAGTAGACTAGCTCATATCTTCTCGACCCATGCGATGGGCGATGGATGATCCCATATCCATTGGTGTTTGACATCGAAGATGGTATGCGGGTGCTCAGTGGAGACTGGGTACACTGAACGGACTCGCCGAGAACTCCCAGATGGTATTATACCTCACGTCAGATGGCAGTTCTCTGGTGACACTGGTACAGCTTAGTCTGTTGACCCGAGATCGTCATAGAGTCTTGTGTGTCTCCTACTGTGCTTTGATTTCCACCCTACCACGGCTCTACTGAGTTGTGCAAACAGGTGGTTTTTGGGTACAGTCCCGATTCACATGGAGGCAATGAGCGATAGGAGGGGATTCGTCTCTCCCGGTATTGGGGGTTGATGTTGTGCTATGCTCGACTGGCCATAACAGGAAATCCCTGGCCAGGGTTGCAGTGATATACTGGTAAGAGTTATCAGTAGTTTCACGAATGTTATGGACCCTGCGTCGGCATGACTTATCGAGCTATTGGGGTCTGACGTTTACCACCCCTAGGCGAGATATGCGACATATCAGACGAACAGACCGGACTATACGGTAGTGTTACTGGTCGGATTCACTGGAGTGTGAGCGGGCTTGCTCGTCGATCTTCAGATCGCTCAATACCGGGGTGGCCGTTACGTTTAGCAGACCGCTTGCGGCTTGTGGATGTTTGATATGATCATCATCCGCTGCCGGCGTATTGACGAGTCTTTAGAGTCCTACACAGAGGTTTCCTGGCTCAAGCGAAACGAAATAGGAGCGCATATGAGATATGTGCGGGACCGAGAATAATGCGTGTATGTGATACCGTATTCTATTCTCGCGATAAATGTATCGAATGGTTGTATGCGATATAACCTAGTTATCGATTCAAGCGTTGATTCGATAAGCCGATATATTGTATACTAGTCGGTTGTGTGCGACATAACCGGATCATTGAATCAAGTGTTGATATTAATGATTTAATGCATATTTATATATATGATATATTACTTTGCATCAACTAGTATCGGTTTACTTAAGATGGATTTTCTCGCTCGGGTGTGCGCATTGCATATGCGATATGTTTATGTGCACATGGATGTATCATGTTTGATGATGCATACCACTTTGGTTAAGTGTAAAGTTTGAACCATGGTTGTATTTATGTTTAGGGTTTTATTTTCTTAATTATTCATTTTATTCTTTTTGATAAATGAATAAAAGAAATGAGAAAAGAATGGTTGCTAGTTTTGTTGTTTAGTTGAAACTTCATGAAGCTTTGACCTAAGTCCACCATTCTTATCTCATTCTTAACCCTAACCATTCAACTAACCTTGGTTAACTCTCTACACTTTACCATGGTTCACTTATGATAAGAATTGATAATTCTTTTCTTTTTGGATTAATCTTTCCTTATCATTATTCTTCTTCTTCTTCATTCTTCAAGTGAAGAAGCTTGAGGTCATCAATGGTAGATTGATGTTTTGAGTGAGAAATCCAATTCCAAAGTTTACCCACATAATATTTCTTCATCCTCTACCTCTTGCCAAGAAGTAGAGTGTGTTTCCTTCACAAGATTTTAGGGTTTGGTGAAGGTCGAGCTTGATTTAGCGATGCCTCGACGTAGATCATCTTCGGCATGGACATCGACGACCTAGCTCGCTTTCTCTCCGACGAAGCCGACTTTAGAGCCCGGATTTCTTTTGGACAGCGGAGACGACTTCGTTGCGGAGCTATGGAGGTGGAGCACCGGATCTACAAAGGTTGTATTTCCGTATTCTCATTAGCTAAGTTGTTAGCTAGTTCGTTTTTCGCCTAGACATCTAGTTATAGATCCGTACACTAGGGTTTGTAGGCACCATATTTTTTGAAATTGCCATGGTTGATGGCTTTGGAGACCTCACTAGGGTGCCTAGGACCCCTACAGTGGTATCAGAGCCTAGCTAGAGCCTTAGGCGATCCCCGGACGGAATTAGAAACCCGATCGAACCAAAATCCCATTGCAAAATTGCTCTCTGTACTTTTTTCAAAACTGTTGATTTTTGGAAATTAAAAATATCCAGAAAAACAAGCAGGCTTTTTTAAGAATTACTGTGAAATTTGGTACCCTAATTCCACAATAGCGCGGCGGAAGCGCCGCACAAAGGGGGTTTGCGCGGCGGAAGGGCCGCCAATAAGAAGCCGACACGTGTCAAATTTCACAGTAACTCGTAAAATTCAATGCTCATTTTCCTGGAATATTTAAACTGAACTCAAGAGTTGAGTTGTTCTGAGTTGTTTTGGGAATCATTGTTTCGATCGGAAAGTCTAATTCTGTCCATGTGTTTTCCGGATAAATTTTAGAATATGTTAAAAAGTTCGACCGGATATAAATACCCGATTTTTCCCCTGTCGGGAAATTTCCAAGTGTTGGATTTTTCCGTAGTTTAACGACGTTCTAAGTAGTGCAAGTAACGCGATGGTCCCTCTAGAAGACACAAACCTTAACTCGATTATGTGACCGTCTTGAACTGCCCTTTGAACCTTCGGGTTTGGGGCAGTACGGCGTGCCACATGTGAGGCGTTGGCTTGACCCTTCTACGGCTGGACCGTTGGTACTGAGGTACGAACTGAATGTTGTTAGACTAGTTTCATGTGTTGATCTTTATCGGGAAAACTTGGGTGTTCAATTGTTCGATCGGAAAGTTTAACATTTTCTGTTTATCTGGAATGGGATACAATAATTGGAATTCACAATAAGTTATATGATAACTGAATGAATGTTATAAACGTAGCAGTTTAGTCTCACTTGATCGGTTGCCACGGATTTTTGATGTGATCAAAAGTCCGTCGCAATCACGTAGCGTACGCGGATATTCGCCGGTAAACTTAATAGACAGCCTCACTCCATAGCCCCGACCAAGTGACTGTAGGAGAACCCCGTCGCCGAAAGCATCCGTTCGGGTGCTCGCGGTAGCGGTGTTCCGCCTTGGTGCACTTTGTCGACGGCGTCGGGGGTGCGGCCGTCTACTGAAGTTTGCGACGAGTATTCGATCAGGATGTCGGGAATCTTGTTGAATTGCCCGACTTGATATTGAAAAGTGTTTTCGATAATGAGACTAAAATGCGGGGTTTATAATTGTTAGGCATGCGATGTCTTAGTAATTCATTTGGTCAGGCATGCGATGTCTGAGGATATTGCGGATTCCAACTGTTGTAGTTTTACACTTTCTTTTCTGTGACCGTAAGTGTAATATGTGATATCGCCGGTTTCGTTGCTATATGTCAACGACAATTGGGATGCGCATATTTACTTACGTTGATGATATCTGATGTTATGTGTTGCTGGATATGTTATATTGGATCGTCGTGTTTGAATAGCCGGGGGTTTTTATGTGAGATGAGTGTTTTTCATTTTCATTCATGTAATGACTTGTATGTAATATTCTTTTATTGGGGCACTTCCAGGTTGCGGAAGTAGTCACCGTTTGTATATTATTTACTTTTCCGCACTAGGATAGACCCAAGGAGGGGAGCACAAGTAACCGGGTTCTGGGGTCCAGTGGGAGACCATCTCGAGGAGTCGAGTCCGGGTCTCCTAACCCTAGAATTGGTAGGGTTGCTTGCCGCTCTCGTAGGGGTCTAGGGGTGTGGGATTGGCTATTCATCACGACCGTGGAATCCGTGTTTTATACTGGCTCGTATTGAAAACACGGACGTCCTAGTATATCCAATATTTCATATGTTTCTTCTGCTGTGTTCTATCTGTGATCATGCGATGTTCTGATGTTCTGTGACAGATATTATAGTATATATGATATATTATATAGACGTTACTTATGTTTTACACCCGCGCTAGCCCTGCCCCGCTCTGCCGTTAGTTACCTAACCTAACGGTGCACGAGGGGACATCGAGGCGAATGCGGATGGCATAAGCGTACGTTATATCTATCTGTGATGTTTAGGTAATTTAAATGATGGGATATTCATTAATGAGATTAATGAAAGAAAATAAACCTAATTGATGTTGTGGAATCGAATTTCAAAATAAAAACAGGTAGCTACAGTTCTTGCTTTGCATCGCGGTGTTCATTATAGAACATCCTGCACCTTATTCGATGAGGAAAGGACCGAGATCCCTTCACCGGGAGTGACTCCTTTAGCAATAACTGGCAGATGCTACAACCCTCGGTTTGTCTTTGATCGCTTCTATAGTTTCCGCTTTGCACAGTGATATATATGATATATCCCGCACCTCATTCGACGAGGAAAGGGCCGACGATCCCTTCACCGGGAGTGACCCCTTTAGCAAAACTAGAAAAGCTTCAAAAACATTCCATTTAAAAACCATTTGATTCCGCAACGAGATCAAGTTCAAAGCGTTAAAGGTTTTCACAAAAACCAGCCGCAACCCTCCGTCATTTTAGGAAGTAGAGTACTTAGTATTCGTGCTGTATTTGTTGACCATAGTCAAGGCACAGTGTACGGTAGCTAAGTGATGTCTTCCTACACCGCATATGATGCGATTAGTTAGGACAGTCGCGTGACTTTGTTGACCTTAGTTAAGGGTCATGTGGGTGGGTCTAATTAATCACGAAATGACGGGTAGAACTTGACTAGTACTTATGATTTGTTGACCATAGTTAAGGTCATAGGTGCTAGGGGTAAAAACCATTATCGGGAGTTTCAAGTGTTGGAATTTGCAATGAGATTGCATACCTTCTATGAGATAGTTGGATCCCGATACCCGCTGCGAGTAAGAGTTACTCCTGGGAGAGTTTTATACATTACAATTAGCCGATCAAGTAGGTGTCTAGAAAGGTGTTAACGAGGTTACGCCTCTGGGAAAACGAGGTTTACATTAATTAGGTTCGTGCGAAAGCACGGGGGACCTCCCTCAAAGTACCGACACTGGCCTGGCTGAAAGATTGGCGAACTTGTAGTGTGTAATTAATCCCGGCTAGTCTTTCCTTTTAGGGTTTGAAGGAAGATTTGATAAAAAGCAGTGGGAGCCATCCTGATTAGATAAAATAAAAACCAATCTATTCTTGCAAGAGCGCACGCTGAGTGTTTTCTTCTCTCTCTCTCCAGGTAGCGACCATATCACGCCTTAATCAAGATAATAATGTGGATTATTGACCGAACCCGCTTGTTATACTGAGCTGGGGAACGTTGGTCCCGCTCCAACTTATAATTGTTATAAGACAGAGCAGGAAATTGGGGAATACCAGATTTCCCGTGCCGCCCAAACGAAGAAAGTGCATATGATGCATCTCCTTCGGGTGTGTTCATTACAAAGAACTGTTTCTCAGTATCCTCTGCATCCTGGGTATATGATACCGGATCAGGATCCCAGATATGTAATCTGTTACATAGGGCTACAAAAAGGTAGAAAAACTGAGAACGGGTGATAAGTTTCATGAGACAGAAACCGGGGCAAGTGTTGCAGCCAAGTCTGTTGGTCACTGTCACCCTGTATTACCAATACATTGATTCTGAACAAATGCTATTAGATGCTGAACCTGATATACAAAATCATATCAGTCTCTTTATTAGTAAAGAAATGATAAAATTTTGTATAATTGGATAATGTTTTGAATATTTCCTATATCAAAAGTTGATCGGTTCAGGTGCGTTATCTAAAAGCATTGATGTTCTAAATCAAACTACAGTTCTTAGTATATGGAACACATACAAGAGGAAGAGTTCAGAAATGAACGGATTCTTCTTGAGGTATTGTAGACTAGGTCAGATCAATGCGACCCGACTGGCTGAAGTTACATTTAGATGTATATTTAAATCGTTTTGAATTTACATCTTGTGCAACTCGCCAATCATGTCACAAAGATAAGATGACCATAGCTCTGTTTATTGGAAACAGAGAAAGAGTTAATGAACTCTTGGGACCGATACATGATGATGTATGTAAGGTCCCCTGTCTACACATGCCAGGACTGGTTCTTTATACTTCATTATATTCTCTGATAATCTCTCAAGATTCAGTCGTATGTTCCTGCTGAAACATAAGTCCGAAGCTTTTGAGGTATTCACAGAATATAAGTTAGAAGTAGAGAACCAATAACCGGGTATAAGTATTATGTCCTATGATGAGATCAGAGAGGAGAATACTTGTGCATAGAATTCCTGCACTATTCTAAAAGAGAATGAGATTCTCTCTCAGCATTACTCTTCCGTATACACCATAGCACGATGGTATATCGGGGTGGGGCTATCACACCCTATATGATAAGGTGTGCTCTATGATGAGTACTACTGAGTTACCTTTTTCCTTTTGGGAGTTATGCACTTGAGAAGCTGCATACCTATTGAATTAGGTTGGAATCAAATCACTGCCTACCACTCCATATAAGATATGGTATGGGAAGAACCTATCTCTTAAGTAAGTTAAGATTTGGGATTGTCCGGCCTATGTCAAAAGCAAAATCCGGACAAGATCAAGGCAAGATCAGTTCTGTAGAACTGGAAAGGTTCCAGCTGTACAAAACTGCTAATGATTTGACAGAACCAAAGGATTCAATATTTTCCGACGAACCTCAGCCTCTCCGCCGATCTAGTAGGGTTCCTCACCCACCTGAGAGATACCTCGGTTTCTCGATGACAGTGGGAGCAAGGATTGCATCATAAGATGATGACCCAACCAGTTTCGAGCAGGCCATCGAGAGTAGGGACTCTGTAAGAATGGCTGGATGCTTAGTGATCTGAGAAGGAATCCTTATACACCAACAAAGTATGGACTTTGGTTGCAATATCTGAAGGGTTAAATCCCCATCAGGAGCAAGTATATCTTGAGAAGATTACTTGGTGTAGATGGAAAAGTTGAGACTTTCAAAGCTAGACTTGTTAAAGGTTTTCGTCATCGACCAGGCATGGATAATGATGAAACCTTTTTCCAGTAGCTATGCTTAAGTCTATCCAGATTCTACTTGCCACGGCTACATACCATGACTGCGATATCTGGTGGTTGGGTGCCCTGACTGCTTTTCTAAATACTGATTTAGAAGAGAACGTCTGTAAGAACACAGCCAGAGGTCTTCGTAAACAGTGGGAGCAGCGGAAACGTGTGCAAGTTGCTTTACATAATGAAGCAGGCATCGCGGAGTTGGAACGTCTGTTTTGATGTGATAATCAAAGTGTTTGACTTCATCAAAATGGTAGACGAACCTTGTATATACAAAAGGGTAGTAGAGAGTAAGGTCGTCATCTTCGTATTGTACGTAGACAACATACTCTTGATAGGAAAAGAGTTTCCTATACTATGATCGGTCAATCTCCTATTATCACTAGGATTCTCCAAATAGGATCAAAGTGATACCTCCTAAAAACCAGAGTTTTCATCTATGAGATAGATGTAACTGGATGCTAGGATTCTCACTAGATGTAGTGAGATGGTATCAATCGATCCTGAAGAGAATCACTGGAAGAGTTCCAGGGTGATAAAGACGACTGAATGTCAGTCACGGGCATTGTCTTTACCCTCAGTAAAGGGACGGTATGTTGGAAGAGTTCCAAGCTCGATACCGTGGCAAACTAGACGATAAAGGCTGGTAACATCGCTATTAAAGATACTACCAAAGAGGCTGTTTGGGTGTATATTGGTTCATAAGATGAACTAGGTTCCTGCCATTGTATGACAATGGAAGCGTGGTTTCGACCCTGGAACCCTGGTCCCATCAGTGACCCATACAAATTCTGAGGAAGCATCACCTGATCATGGAGATAGTTGATCTCCAGGGTGATCGAGGTAAGGAGAGAAGACTCAGAGGACAACACGGCGGATCCACTCACGAAGGCCCTTTTCCCAAAGAGAGACAATTTAGGGGATGGTTGAGTATGTGATACTGCAACCACTGCTACAGATGGCCTTAGTGCAAGTGGGAGATTGTTAGTTATATGTATGCCCTAGAGGCCATTACTGTACATTGGATGTATATTGTAGTGGATGCTGGGACATATATAGGTAGGACTTTCTTGCTCGACATGATAGTACGCTATCTGGTTGCACTTTGTCTTAACATGTATACTTTCTGTCTCTCTGATTACATGTTGATAAAGCCCATAGGATGTGTACTCGACTTCCAGGACTATGATGTAGATCATACTAGTGGGGCCTGGGTAGTCCATGAGTACATCCTTGAATTGTTCCTAGTCGAGGGAATATCGAGACGGGGCATCGATATTCCAGAGTAGACTAGCGCATATCTTCTCGACCCATGCGATGGGCGATGGATGATCCCATATCCATTGGTGTTTGACATCGAAGATGGTATGCGGGTGCTCAGTGGAGACTGGGTACACTGAACGGACTCGCCGAGAACTCCCAGATGGTATTATACCTCACGTCAGATGGCAGTTCTCTGGTGACACTGGTACAGCTTAGTCTGTTGACCCGAGATCGTCATAGAGTCTTGTGTGTCTCCTACTGTGCTTTGATTTCCACCCTACCACGGCTCTACTGAGTTGTGCAAACAGGTGGTTTTTGGGTACAGTCCCGATTCACATGGAGGCAATGAGCGATAGGAGGGGATTCGTCTCTCCCGGTATTGGGGGTTGATGTTGTGCTATGCTCGACTGGCCATAACAGGAAATCCCTGGCCAGGGTTGCAGTGATATACTGGTAAGAGTTATCAGTAGTTTCACGAATGTTATGGACCCTGCGTCGGCATGACTTATCGAGCTATTGGGGTCTGACGTTTACCACCCCTAGGCGAGATATGCGACATATCAGACGAACAGACCGGACTATACGGTAGTGTTACTGGTCGGATTCACTGGAGTGTGAGCGGGCTTGCTCGTCGATCTTCAGATCGCTCAATACCGGGGTGGCCGTTACGTTTAGCAGACCGCTTGCGGCTTGTGGATGTTTGATATGATCATCATCCGCTGCCGGCGTATTGACGAGTCTTTAGAGTCCTACACAGAGGTTTCCTGGCTCAAGCGAAACGAAATAGGAGCGCATATGAGATATGTGCGGGACCGAGAATAATGCGTGTATGTGATACCGTATTCTATTCTCGCGATAAATGTATCGAATGGTTGTATGCGATATAACCTAGTTATCGATTCAAGCGTTGATTCGATAAGCCGATATATTGTATACTAGTCGGTTGTGTGCGACATAACCGGATCATTGAATCAAGTGTTGATATTAATGATTTAATGCATATTTATATATATGATATATTACTTTGCATCAACTAGTATCGGTTTACTTAAGATGGATTTTCTCGCTCGGGTGTGCGCATTGCATATGCGATATGTTTATGTGCACATGGATGTATCATGTTTGATGATGCATACCACTTTGGTTAAGTGTAAAGTTTGAACCATGGTTGTATTTATGTTTAGGGTTTTATTTTCTTAATTATTCATTTTATTCTTTTTGATAAATGAATAAAAGAAATGAGAAAAGAATGGTTGCTAGTTTTGTTGTTTAGTTGAAACTTCATGAAGCTTTGACCTAAGTCCACCATTCTTATCTCATTCTTAACCCTAACCATTCAACTAACCTTGGTTAACTCTCTACACTTTACCATGGTTCACTTATGATAAGAATTGATAATTCTTTTCTTTTTGGATTAATCTTTCCTTATCATTATTCTTCTTCTTCTTCATTCTTCAAGTGAAGAAGCTTGAGGTCATCAATGGTAGATTGATGTTTTGAGTGAGAAATCCAATTCCAAAGTTTACCCACATCCTATTTCTTCATCCTCTACCTCTTGCCAAGAAGTAGAGTGTGTTTCCTTCACAAGATTTTAGGGTTTGGTGAAGGTCGAGCTTGATTTAGCGATGCCTCGACGTAGATCATCTTCGGCATGGACATCGACGACCTAGCTCGCTTTCTCTCCGACGAAGCCGACTTTAGAGCCCGGATTTCTTTTGGACAGCGGAGACGACTTCGTTGCGGAGCTATGGAGGTGGAGCACCGGATCTACAAAGGTTGTATTTCCGTATTCTCATTAGCTAAGTTGTTAGCTAGTTCGTTTTTCGCCTAGACATCTAGTTATAGATCCGTACACTAGGGTTTGTAGGCACCATATTTTTTGAAATTGCCATGGTTGATGGCTTTGGAGACCTCACTAGGGTGCCTAGGACCCCTACAATTATCGGCCTCCAGCATGGCGATAACGGACCGAGATGTTCTTAAACTAAAAATTCATCTAAAAAACGGCGATACCGGACTGAGAAGTTCTTAAACTAATTATTTGCCTCAAACACGGCGACAACGGACCGAGATATCCTTAAACTAAAAATTCGTCTCAAAAATGGCGATACCGGACCGAGAAGTCCTTAAACTAATTATTCGCCTCAAACATGGCGACAACAGACTGAAATGTCCTTAAACTAAAAATTCGCCTCAAATATGGAAACATCGGACCGAGATGTCCCTAAACTAACAATGGACTGAAACGTCCTTAAACTACTATTCGTCCTTAAAATGGGAAATGCTGGACCGAAAAGTCCTTAAACTAGAAATTCACCTCAAACATGGAAATAATGGACCGAAACGTCCCTAAACTAGCACTTCGCCTCCAAAACGGTGATACACTCTCTTGAGATCTATATTGCAATCGAATTCTCAATGACAGAGGTTGCAACTCAAGTCTCACTGGCTACACAGCTACTTTAGCGATGAAGCCACCCCTAAAATCCCACCAGTAAATAGATGGGTCACCCTCTGTGAAACTACTTTCGAGAGTTCTATCGTTCGCAAAAAAAAGGTATGTCCATAAGCGAAATAGGCACGGATGAAAACCCGAATGGGCGTCATGAGTAAAAACAGCAGGGCTACTGGCGAGTTTATGAAAATATGGAAGGGCGCGATCTCGTTAAAAAAACGGTATGTCCACAAGCAAAATAGGCACGGATGAAAACCCGAAAGGGCACTGTAGGTAAAAACAGCAGGACTGCCGGCGAGTTTGTGAAAACCTGGAAAGGGCGCAAACTCGTAAAATAAAAAATTCATGTGCACTTGCAAGGTCCTTTCGACCTTGTAAGGAAAAAATACCGGCATGAGGTCCTTACGACTCACAGAGGAGCAACACTTAGGAATTCTCATGATTCCTAAAGAGAAATTACACTTGCAAGATCCTCACGACTCATAAGGGGAAATAACTTTATGAGACCCTTACGGCTCATAAAGACAAAAAGCCTTAGTCGACAGGATCCTAACCCTATTTGCTAAGCCACTTTTTTTCAAATCAACAAAGGCAAATGATGAGTCGCTCCTAGCAATATTCCAGTTGCAGCGATACTGATTCCTAAACAGGTGTCAAACTTCAAGCCCTTTCACGGCAAATAATGATTCGCTTCTAGAAATATTCCAGTCGTAGCGATGCTGATGCCAAGGTAGGTATCAGATTCCAAACTCGCAATAAAAACAGCAGCGAGTAGCAAAAAAAATGCATATGAAATAGCCGAAATGATGGGGCAACTCGCAATAAAAATCAGCGAGCAAAAAAATATGCAAAAATAGCCGAAATGTTTAGGCAACTCGCAATAAAAAACAACGAGTAAAGATATAAAAAAAATAGCCGAAATGATTGGGCAATCACGACTTTCGCAATATGAAAAGCTGAAAAGATAGAGTATCGCGGCAATAAAAAATAAAATTTCCTCTGCCCTGTAAGTATGTCCATATTGACTCTTGTATACGATCCATGGGCACAAATGAAAGAAAGGGAACCATATTTTCCCACCAGGCTCTGTCAAAGGGAGAGCCAGATCTTGATGGCAACATCTACGGCCTAAAGATCAGCTTGACGCTCTTCTCATTCCAGCAGGATGCAGACGTAACGTCGACAAAAGACCCAAGGGTCGAAATCAAAAGGAGTAATGGCAAAATCCCAGCTCCAACTCGACGTTCCCTCTCGGTGCAGATGCGACGTCAACAAACAAAAGTAGAGTGATGACAAAAATCCTAGCTCCAGCTCGACGTTCTCCTCATTCCAGCAGGGTGCGGGCGTAACTGTCAAACGAAATTGGAGCAGTAGCATATTCCTAACTCCGAACCTCGATGGCGATACATTCAACATAAAGGTCATTTGGATGTCTACCCAATTTCAGCAAAGAATCGGTATGACATCACTAAAATAAAGTGGAGCAACGGCATATCCCTAGCTCCAGATCTCGATGGCAACATCTACTGCCTAAAGATCAGCCTGACGTTTCTTCTTAGTGCAGCCGTGGCGTCAACAAAGACCCAAGGGTCGAACAAAAAGGGAGGCATGGCAAAACCCTAACTCTAAGTCTTGACGGTTCATATACAAATTAGAGACTATCTCGACGTTCCTTCTCATTCCAGCAGGATGCAGACGTAATGTCAACAAAAGACCCAAGGACGAAACTAAAAATGGAGCCATGGCAAAATCCTAGCTCCATATCTTGATGGTTCATATACAACTCAGAGACTATCTTGAAGTTCCTTCTCATTCCAGAAGGATGCAGACGTAACGTCAACAAAAGACCTAAGGGTCGAAACCAAAAATGGAGCCATGAAAAAATCCTAGCTCCAAGTATTGACGGTTCATATACAACTTAGAGACTATCTAGACGTTCCTTCTCATTCCAGCAGGGTATAGACGTAACGTCAACAAAAGACCCAAGGCTCGAAATAAAATAGGAGTAATGGCAAAATCCCAGCTCCAACTCGACGTTCCCTCTAGGGGCGGACGCGGCGTCAACAAACAAATGTAGAGTGATGGCAAAAATCCTAGCTCCATCTCAACGTTTTCCTCATTTCAGCAGGATGCGGATGCAACAATCAAATAAATATGAAGTGACAGAAAAATCCTAGCTTCAGATCTTAATTTCAACATCTAAAGCCTAGAGATCACCCCGACGTTCTTCTTATGCCAGCAGGGTGAAGACACGACGTCAACAAAGACCTAAGAGTCAAATAGAAATGGAGTCACGGCAAAATCCTAGCTCCAAGTCTTGACGGTTCATATACAACCCAGAGACTATCTCGGCATTCCTTCTCACTCCAGCAGGATGTAGACGCAATGTCAACAAAAGACCCAAGGGTCGAAACAAAAATGAAGTAATGGCATATTCCTAGCTCTAGACTTCAACTGCGATACATATAGCATGGAGGTCCTACATATATCTACCCTACTTTAACAAAGAAATAGCACGACATCATCAAAACAAAAAAACGAAGTGATGGCATATTTCTAGCTTTGAGTCTTGATGGCAACTCATATAAAACCTGAAAGACCATTGGAGATCATCCCATCCCAGAAGGGTGCGGTTATGACTCATCGGTGCTCCAAATTGAGTCTAACCTCAAGTAAAAAGCCTCATGGCAAATTCATAACGCTTGCTCTTCTAACGGTAATATAACCTAAGGAGATTACTTGAAGACGTCTTGTCCAGCCTCGGAAGGGATCAGAGACACGACAGTCGTGGGGAGATGGCATATTCCTAGCTCCAGGATTCAACTGCGATATATACAGTATAGAGGTCGTACAGATGTCTACCCTACTTCAACAAAGAAATGGCATGACATCGTCAAAACAAAAAAACGAAGCGACGACATATTCCTAGCTTCGGGTCTTGACGGCAACTTATATAAAGCCTAAAAGACTATCGGAGATCATTCCACTCCAGCGCGGCATGATTATGACTCATCGGGGTTCCAAATTGGGCCTAACCTCAAGTAAAAAGCATTATGGTAAATTCCTAACGCTTGCTCTTCTGACGGTAATATGACCTAAGAAGATTACTTGAAGACATCTTGTCCAGCTTCAGAAGGGATCAGAGACACGACAGTCGTGGGGCTACTCGAACAGCAGCTTAAAGACTGCATATCGAGGAATACATCAGTCAATGCGACAGTACCACGGACTAAAACCCTAGTACCACAAACCTAACGGACCCCTGTCGTAAAGAATATGGGTTATCTATATTTGACGTTAGGATACACCTGCGAGATCCTCTCGACTCATCTCGACTCGTAGGGAAAAACATCTTTATGAAACCCTCACGGCTCATGAAGGTGAAAAGCCTTAGGCGATGGGGATATCAACCCGTTTCCTAAGCACTGTAGTCCTACAAGTAGGTCCAAACTGACTTTTGTATACTATCCACGGGCTACATTCTCCAAAGTCGCATACCGATGAGGAGGAAAAACCACTTATGAGTCCTCTCGACTCGTAAGGAGAAAATTCTCTTATGAGATCCTTACGACTCTCAAGAGAAAATGCACTTAGGGGTCCTCACGACTTCTAAGGAGAAAATACACATACGAGATCCTCTCGACTCGTAAGGAGAAAAGTCTTTATAAAACCCTCACGGCTCATAAAGTTGAAAAGTCTTAGGCGACAGATCTAAACCTTTTTTCTAAGCCATCGTTGCCCTACAAGTAGGTCCAAATTGACTCTTGTATACTATCCATGGGGCACATTCTCCAAAGTCGCATACCGATAAGGAGGAAAAACTACTTACGAGTCCTCTCGACTCGTAAGGAGAAAATTCTCTTATAAGATTCTTACGACTCTCAAGAGAAAACGCACTTAGGAGCCCTCACGACTTCTAAGGAGAAAATACACCTATGAGATCCTCTCGACTTGTAGGGAGAAAAGTCTTTATGAGACCCTCACGACTCATAAAGTTGAAAAGTCTTAGGTGACGGATTTAAACCTGTTTCCTAACCCTTCGCTGCCCTACAAGAAGGTCCAAACTAACTCTTGTATACTATCCACTGGCCACATTCTCCAAAGTCGAATATCGATGAGGAGAAGAAGCTACTTACTAGTTCTCTCGACTCGTAAGGAGAAAAATCTCTTGTGAGATCCTTATGACTCTCAAGAGAAAACGCACTTAGGAGTCCTCACGACTTCTAAGGAGAAAATATACCTATGAGATCCTCTCGACTCGTAGGGAGAAAAGTCTTTATGAGACCCTCACGGCTCATAAAGTTGAAAAGTATTAGACGATAGATCTAAACCTATTTCCTAAGCCATCGTGGCCCTACAAATAGGTCCAAACTGACTCTTGTATACTATCCACGAGCCACATTCTCCAAAGTCGAATACCGATGAGGAGAAGAAGCCACTTACGAGTTCTCTCGACTCGTAAGGAGAAAATTCTCTTGTAAGATCCTTACAACTCTCAAAAGAAAATGCACTTAGGAGTCCTCACGACTTCTAAAGAGAAAATACACCTACGAGATCCTCTCGACTCATAGGGAGAAAAGTCTTTATGAGACCCTCACGGCTCATAAAGTTGAAAAGTCTTTGGCGACAGATCTAAACCTATTTCCTAAGCCATCGCTGCCCTATAAGGATGTCCAAACTGACTCTTGTATGCTATTCACGGGCCACATTCGCCAATGAAATGAAGAAGCTACTTACGGGACCTCACGACTCGTAAGGAAAAAAATACCCGAGTGAGATCCTTATGACTCACGGAGGCTATGAACACTTAGAAATTCTCACAATTTCTAGGGAGAATACACACCTATGAGATCCTCAAAACTCATTAAAAAATATATAAATAAATAAATAACCATCTTGAGACCCTTATGGCTCATGAAGATAAAAAAAAGCCTTAGGTTACAAGGATCCTAAACTTGTCTCATAAGCCATCAATTGTATGGCCATGCATAACTCTATATTACTTCACCCACATACATACTTAAGTGGGCAAAGTAGTGAGGGCCATTTTTTCCCGCTAAAATTTTTAGCAAAGAGCTATTTATTCCCTTATAAAAAAAGGGGAAAGAAAAGAAAGAGGAAAATAATCCTCATAGTTTGGCATCACGTGTTAAACACATGGGCTCTTATATTCAAAGTATATAAGCGCTGAAAATAAATTACTAAGGGTCAAATTGGCAAACACGTGAGCGCTCATATGCAAAGCATATGAGCGCTGAATAAAATAAACTTAAAGGCCAAACTGGCCACACGTGTTAAACACGTGAGCGCTTATATGCAAAGCATATAAGCGCTGAAAACAAATAACTAAGGGTCAAATTGGCTTCACGTGTTAAACACGTGAGTGCTCAAATGCAAAGCATATGAGCGCTGAATAAAATAAACCTAAGGCCAAACTGGCCTCACGTGTTAAACACGTGAACGCTCATATGCAAAGCATATGAGCGCTGAATATAAATAACCAATGGCCAAATAGACCTCACGTGTTAAACACGTGAGCGCTCATATGCAAAGCATATGAGCGCTGAAAATAAACAAGAAAAAACCCACAGTAGGGGTCACGTGTTAAACACGTGAGTTCTCTTGCCGCACTCTTTGGCAACGCTCACATGCAAAACATGTGAGCATCCCAATTTTAAAATGATCCCATCTGATAAAATTAAATTCTATGTGATAGAATTAAATTCTATTTGGGAAATATTTTCCCTGATTTTTCTAATATGGAAAGATCTTTCTCTAACAGAGAATTTTGGATTTAAAATTCAATGGTGATAAAATATCACCAATTAAACTATCTGATAGAATTAAATTCTATGTGGGAAATATTTTCCTGATCTTTCTCAAACTAGAAAAATCTTCTCTGTTAAACAGAGAACCCTTGGATCAAATATCCAACGGTGATTATAAAATCACCAATCGATCATTTGATAGAATAAAATTCTATATTAGGAAAATATATTCTTGATCTTGTTAAACTAACAAGATATTCATATGATAGAATAAAATTCGAATTTTGTTAAACTAACAAGATATTCATATGATAAAATAAAATTCTTATCTGGTTAAAATAACAAGATATTTATATGATAGAATAAAATTCTATCTGAGGAAATATTTCCTAATCTTGATAAAAAAATAAGAAATCTTCTCTGTTAAACAGAGAACTTTTGGATTAAAAGTCCAATGGTGAATAAAATTCACCGATTGATCTAAAAGATCATTTTGCGATCATGAAATCAATCATGATCTCTCAATGAGAGATTTTCTTAACAAATTGATGTTTCTCTTCTCATATAAATAGGAGCAAAGAGATTAATCAAAAAGGAGACTCCCATAAGCTTCTGTAAAAATACAGAAGGCTCTCAAAATAACAGAGTATTTAATTCTTTCAAAGAAGAAAATCTCCCTCTTAAAAACTTTAGGTAAAGAAAAAAGAAGAGATCAAAATATCTCTTTTACATAACAAACTATGTCTAAGGGTTTAATCCTTCTCAAAGAACTTAATTCTTTCTCTGGATCTTAGATCCACAAGACAGGTCTTCCACAAGTTGAGAATTTAATTCTCATCGGGAAGATCTTGTTCTTGAGAATCAAAGATTCAGAGGGGAACATGGATACAAGAACGTGGAGAAAACGGAGTCCATAATACTCCAGGAACTTAGTTCTTAAAAGAACCTGATCTCAGATCCTTAAAATAGTCTCCATATACAATCCACGGGCAACCCAAACAAACAAAAACACACACGACACGAAGTGAACTTCTGGAGTAGGAGAAAGTGGTTATCGCTACACAGTAACGTAATTAACTGCAGGGGCTTGCGGCTGCAGGGAAGAGCGTCCCCACAATCAAAAAACCCTCGCAAAACGAGGGGGAATCTTATAAAGTCTGCTACAATGGCCGCATCCACCCAAACCTCCGATATACGGTGCCATAAATCAACTTGGCATTTTCGGAGAGTTGAACGGATAAATCCAAATAGTATCTGCCCCCAAAATTCAGGCCAGACGTCCTAACGTCCCGATCGCGTCTTTCGGCAGTGAACAGATTCCGGCACACCCGGTAGGACCTTTTCCTCTTTCCACTCCACACTTTGTGTGTCGTGTTTCGCGAACAAAATCGCGGTTCGCTATGATTACCCTTGGATTCGAGTTACTAAGATTTGGTGTCTTGCTCCTGTGCAGAAAGAAGAAGTGAACATTAATGGCTTCCAGCTGCACCAACTGCAACAACAACTTTCGCTCCGCCCCGACTGGAGGAGTGACTTACGGGCCCAATGCGGCTTTCATCTTTTCAATGCCGGTAAGGCAGGTGAATCAGGCTACCACTGGATTGTTCTTCGAGACAATGCTCACGCCAGCAAGCTTCAGCGCCCCAGTGCCACTACAGGAAGCTCCAAAGAAATTGATCTTCGATCGACTTGCAACTATCACGGCCCCTCTCAACGGGTCGTCCAAGTCTACCACTTCAGTCTTCAACAGACTAAACCAAAGTTCAAGTGGGCCCGCAAAAAGGCTCGTGATACCTGAAAGGGCTATCCCAAAATGAATAGTCCACCCAACTCCTCTGGCAGGTGAAGTCGTCAAAGGTGTTTCTTCTACCAAAAGATCGGTCTTCACAAGTGTGGTCGTGCCAACTCCTGCTACGGGTGAAGTCATCAAGAGTGCTTCCCCTACCAGAAAGTCGGCCTTCGAAAGATTGGTTGTTCCCTCTCAACGGACGTCAGTTTTCGACAGGCTAGCACCAGCAGTAGCCCTTCACCAAAGCAGGGGGTATGACGGAGCCACTCCCACAACTGAGGCAATTCCGTCTGCAAAATATGCTCGATGTCGCTATTGGCGCCGAGTGAGGAAAGCTGGGGGCAACTCCCCCTCTGGACATACTCCACCAGCTCCTATGGTGGAAGTTGACGTTGCTGTTCCAACCGGGAATAGCATTGATCTGCTTAGGAGGGTGCGAAAGAACTCTCCGACCGCGGTGCTGAAGAAATCCCCCCCACCTGCTGAAAACATGATACAAGAGAAGCAAGAGCAGCCCCCTCAGTGGCTGTCCTCCTAAGTCCATGGGGTCTAGAGGAAGGTGCAAGATTCCGTGATCAATAAAGACCACTCTCGCCGACTAAAGAAAACGAAGGCTCAGCAAAAAGAGGACCATCCCTCCGCCATGCTGCGGAAGGCATCATCCACATGGGTGCCTGTTACAACTGCCCCTCCGATTTCAACCTCCCACAAAAAGAGAAGGCCGGAGAAAATCCCACTGCCTGCGGTGAGTTCCAAAGGCGCTGGACCCAAACGCTCCAAGTTTGGGGGCATGATAGTACACACCGTCTACATGGCTTTCGGGAAAGAAGATAGCCATGCTTCCGTGAGTCATCGACCGCAAACTCGGTCGCTGACAAAAGCTCAGGAGAAATAACAAAAGCTCATGGAGATGCTGACGAAAATGGCAGCACTCACCGGGAAGAAAGAAAGCCCGGAATCGGCATCTGAATAGCGTCAGGAACAGGAGACCGATACAAAGTTCCTGCAAAGGGTGCTAGAAAGAAAAGACAAGGAGGACGCAAAACAAACTGCTAATATAAAACAGATGGTGCTCCTGTTCCAAGACATGGTTGGAATGATGATTCAGCCAAAACCTCCAGCTGAAGACCCGCCGATAATCATCGAGGACGACAGAGGGGAAACATCAAACCCTCTTCCAGCTTCATCAACAGCCAGGGAGGAAACGATCACCAGGGATGCCCTTGATGATTACATAACTCAACAAATACAAGCTCATCAATCCAACAAAGCGGATGGCCAAGTCATCAGAACTGGGCGACCATATCCAGGCTGGTATGATCAAATCAAATACCCGCCGGGATATACGATCCCCAAACTCCATGTGTACAAAGGGACAGGCAACCCGCATCAGCATGTCGCTCAGTTCAGAGCTTTGTGCAGCAATACTGGAGGCGATGACAAACTGCTGCTTTGCCAGTTCGTTGGTAACCTGTCAGAAACGGCGTTTGAATGGTACTCGGAGCTCCCAAATGACTCCGTCAAAACATTCACTGAGATGGAATTGTTGTTCACGCAGCGGTTCGTCAGTGCAAGTGAGCGCACCCTGATCATGGTATTAATCAATGCCAGGGTGAAGCCAGGAGTGACTTGGGTTCAATACGCGATCCGGTGGCGGAACCTATGGTCAAAATGCGAACAACGCATTGAAGAAGCTCCTGCCGTAGGCATGTTCATAGGGACCCTCGATCCTCAGGCGACTGTGTCCCAGTTCATGATGTTCTTTAAGCCGACCACCTTCCAGGCTCTGATCGACAAGTTGGCCTAAATGGACCAGATAGGCCACGGACCTTCCTCTTCAAAAATGGACCCTCGGAATACAAAGGGTAAAGGGAAATCAACTTTCATTGCCAACACTCAACAACAACCGAGTGACACGAAACCGGTTGCTCACCAAAACAACGCGCACCCGCGCCAATCCCTCAAAGAGAAGTTAGGATGTGCTTACTCGTTCCCCCGTGATAAAACTAGGAGATTGTTCAAACTGACAGTGCGCAACAAGCTCATCACTCCGCCGGACCCAAAATGTCTATCGCGGCCTGGTGACGCCAACAACTCCAACTACTGCTCCTATCATAGAATGGTGAGCCACCCAATTGAAGATTGCTATGTCTTCAAAAACCGGGTCGAGGACCAGTACTACTAAGGGAAATTTTCTCTTTCTGAGAACTGGAGGTTGAACCCGCCACAGAGGCACGCTCCTAAAAAGGTGGGTACGCCAGGGGCATCATGCTCATTTGTGAAAGAAGCTCCGTGGGAAGTTGTCCTTTCAGCTAAAACCAAAATAATGCTGAAGGATCTTCAAGCATGTCCGGCGATCAGGTGGAAAAGCCACTGGAGCCTAAGATCATTGAAGGGATGCTGAAACCGCATCCCGTACCAAAAACTGTCGACAAAGGACAAAATACCCAAGTCGAACCTTCAAAGTCTTCGAAGAAAAAGAAGAAGACCAAGAAGCCTGTGCAGCCTTCCGAGTATGACGAAAAGCGCATGGACCTGCAAAAGTATATCGACGCGCTGGAGGAGTATAACAAGAAGGCACGAACCCCAGTCACTCTCGAAGAGTTTCTCAAGCATATCCTTAAGAATGGAGATAGTGATGATGATGAGGGAAATGACTTGTCGGGAGAAACCGAAGATTATGTAGCAAGTTGCCACATGGTTTCTTATTCGTCGTCAAATGGCGAAGAAGCTCTCTCAACGTTAGAAAACAACACAGAGGAACTGGGGGTAGGACAGGTGCCAAAATCCCTGGAACTGTCAAAAGACCCAATTGACAGGCTGCTAAACGAAGCCTTTCAAAAGAGCAAAGCTGACCGAGAACGTGAAACGGCTATATAAGAAAAGACCATGCGTCGGCGTCAGGATGAAGAAAACGTAGTAAGGAGGAGTTGTAAAGTACTCCAACCAGACCGACACACGCCTGTGGCAAACAAAAGCAGGACCAAGATAGAAAAGCAGTTTACCAAAGCCCTGTCAATGGGAATGAAGTTGCCACCTCTCAAGGGAAATATTCCCAGGGCCACATGCCTCAACGGAGCGGATATACATCCAAACTACTGCCTATATCATCAGAGGGTTACCCACCCCACCGATGAAGGCAGTGCCTTCAAGAAGTAGTGGCAAAGATACGTTACCCACCGACAACACTTCAAGCAGATGAAGCGCAAAGCTCATAGGCAGCAAAGAAGCACGACAGATGAGTGTGAAGGAACGGCTGGCAATTGTCATATGGTTGATATCAGTTCGACAAAAATAAAATCTCAAGTTCTTACATTCTGGAGCGATTCTGAGAAAGAAATAACCCTCAGCCCTTTCTTCAAAGAATCCCTTCTGGAAAAGAAGAGGAGAAGAAGAACTGCGAGAACATTCAACTGCATAACCGTGCGTTTCCTGAAAAGAACCTTGGGCCTACAAACAAAGGTTCGAGCAAAAGAGATAAGGGAAAGGAAAAAGCCCCTGAGGAAATTGCCCTCGATGATAGAGTCGTCAAAGAGCTCGCAGTCAAGGATCCGCCTAAGAAAAACAAGGTGGATTACAATGTCCTGGCACATTTGAGAAAGATACCCTCACAACTGAGCATACTGGATGCTCTCCTCCTGTCTAAAGAAGCAAGAGATTCTCTAATCAGGGCGTTACAGAAGCCCGATCAGTTTCAAGCTTTTCTTGCAGAAGAAAAGATGAAAGATGAGCTGGCAGAGGTTCATGCAGCTGACATCATATTCGGCGATGAAGATCTTCTCCTCGGAACGTGCAAGCATAACTGTCCTCTATACGTCACCGGGTATTACCACAACATCAAGATAGGCAAAATCCTTGTCGACAATGGGTGCTATGTCAACCTCCTCAACGTGAAGGTACTAAAGGAAATCTGCAAGAACGTTTAGCCCCTGGCCCGAGATAAAATTACCATCTTCGGGTTCGACTCGCAGTCATCATGGACGCTTGGGTCTGTAATATTGACATTACGTTTCGGGCTGCTCGTCACCGACATCAAATTTCATGTCATTGACGCCAAGACATGCTACAACGCTCTGCTCGGCAGGCCTTGATTACACGAGTACAACGCTATCCCTTCTACACAACACCAGTGTATGAAGTATACCGTCACAGGGGAGCTAAATCCATTCTCCGTAAATGAAGTCCGAAAATATGAAGACGCAAAATATTTCCTACCGGACTTCAAAGACATGGAAAGATGTCATAACTCGAAGAATAAACAAAAAGCCGTCACCACCATCCCGGTCTTTAGGAGTGACATTAAGGAAGATGAGGAAACGGTCTACTCAGGGCAACCCCAAGACAGCAAGCCCAGACTATCTACTCATATTTTGGTCTTTGGCAATGACTCTGAGGACGAGACAAACGCCGTGTTCTCCACTCACCTGTCAGCACAAACCATTACTGGAGCTGATCAGAGATTACAAATCACCATGGTTCCGCCGCGGCATTATAAATAACTTGACGCACTTGATACATATAACGTACAAGAGCTGCAAACTTTCTACGTCCCTCCCAAGCGAAGAGGTGAAAAGGCGATCATCTTCTATCAATTTACAGAGACCAAAGTGGAAAAAAAGTTTGGCATGGCGCCGATTTTGCGCTTGACCGGCTTTAACCAATCCGTTTGCCCAGATATTACGTAGAGGGATTGAAAAGGATGTTAAGATACCAAGGCGTACCCTTCAAACAAACCGCTCGACAAGCGCAGTTCTACAACAAGATTTAGGACATTCTTGGGACTCAGTGAAAGATGCCAGATGGGAGGATGGAAACAACCGGGCTCGGATATGTTTGGTCCAAGAAACGGGAGTGATTCCATGGCTGCCGTGCCATAAATAGTTCATGTGTGGAAATGAATGCTTTTCCAGATAGTTGTGGCGTTGGAACGGAGCAACGTCGTTCGAAGCACAAGTTGACAAGCTAATAAGAGAAGCCAATCAAAAGGTTCAGGATAACTACAACCGCGAAATGGCCATTTGCGAAAAGGTCAGGACTCAGTGTCTCATTCAGCAGTCTACGGAAAAGGAAAATCATGATGTCCTTCACCATCAGCCCGCTGTACATTCTTGCGACAAGGAAAAAGCCCGACACAGGGGAAAAAACAAAGTGAAGAACGAGAATGACGTTCGGAAACAGCGAAGTGGATCCAAGAAGCCACGCAATCAAGAAAAATTCAGCTGGAATCCGTTTTTCATCAAGAAGATGGGTCGGGAATACTCTTTCCCTAAAGACAAGATAAGGAAAACATTCAACCTTGTCATGAAGTATCAAATGATGACGCTCCCGGAGCCTCGGTACCCCGAACAGATAAATAAAGTCCATCACCTGGATTATTGCTCCTGTCATCGAGCAATAGGACATCATCTTGAAGACTGCTTTACCTTTAAAGACCGGGTCGAAGACCAATATCAATAAGGAAAGTTCGCTCTATCCGACAGCTGGAGGGTAACCCCATCACGAAAGCATGAGCCAAAAGCAACCTATATCGTGAGAGTAGGGCCAGATCAATACCAGCTTGGAAACGAACTCGTACCCGCCACATGATAACACTCTCAAAGGAGGGAGAGCATGAGAATATGGATGATTTTTCAAGTGCTTCGTAAATGAGGATGAGGAGGAGGTGATCTCAATGTTTCCACCGGCGCCGAAAGAGCTGGAGGATGGGATACACACTACGGCAGACAATCTAAGGAAAATCAACTTGGGGACGGAAAACGATCCAAGGCCAACGTTCGCCAGTGAGCTGCTATCTAAAAAGCAGGTAACTACTTTAAAAAATGTACTCATGCGATATAAAGACTGCTTTGCGTAGAACTATTCCGAGATGCCAGGACTAGATCCAGAAATAGTGGTACATAAACTGGTTATATCGCCGGACGTTAAGCCAGTCTAACAGGCGCCAAGAAGAATGCGGCTCGAACTCGAGATGAGTATCAATGCCGAAGTAAAGAAACTAATTGACTCCGGCTTCATACAAGAAATTCAGTATCCCGACTAGATTGCCAACATTGTTCCAGTGATGAAAAAAATGGGACAGTGCGCATCTGCGGGGACTTTTGGGACCTTAATAAAGCTTGCCCAAAGGATGACTTCCACGTGCCTGTTACCGAGCTAATGATCGATAACGCGTCTACCCATGAGGTCTTCTCCTTCATGGATGGATCTTTGGGGTATAATAAAATAAAAATGCATCATGAAAACCAAAAGCACACCGCCTTCCGGACTCCGCTAGGCATATTCTGCTATAAGGTGATGCCCTTCGGTTTGAAGAACGCAGGCGCTACCTACCAGAGGGCCATGACGAATATCTTAGATGACCTCATACACGAGATTTTTGAATGCTACATCGACGACCTTTTGGTGAAAAGAAAATCGTACGAGGAGCACTGGGAATGTAACGCTTCGAAAATCGTTTAGGCAGTTTTTCGAAAATCGGTAAAATAATCAGTCTTTTCCGTAAAAAGTCAAAATAAGTAATTTTCAATATAGGCCTAATTATATAAAATTTAAATATGATATTGCTAGAATTTGGTCACTAAATTGTCACTTAAAATTTTCTAGTTATTTAAAAAAAATTCCTTAATTAATTATTTTTAATATTATTTTAAGCTTTTAAAAATACATTAAATTAGTGATAAATACAAATTTAAATGGGTAAATTACACACTTAGGAAACATTATAAACTAAAATCCAGTGTTAATAAAATTTTATCAAGACTTTTCAAGATTTTAGTTCTATGGTTAAAAATTAAAGCAAAAATGACTTTAAAAGGGTTTTTTTTTGTAAAATTGGTGTGATATGCATTTAATGCCTTTGAAGAGACTTTCTTCCTAGAAAATTCTACACATTTCCCTCACTTTTCCCCTGTCACGACCCAAAAGTACGGAACGTGACCGGCACTTAGATTACGAAGCGTCTAAAGGCGCCACGTAACCTGAGTAAGCCGAAACCCAGAAATCTAAACCATGAAAAAAAAGAAGAAGCAGTAAAAGAAAACATGAAGGAACAAGTTTAAAAGCATCAGCAAATTTTCCCAAAAATTTCGGCAGAGTCTCCTCTGTAAAAACTGGCCCCAAACGGGTACAACAAGTATAATATACATAAACAATAAAAAGCATCCCCAAACGGGAGCCAGCTCAACGCCAACAGGCGGAAACAACCACAACAAGCACAATAATATACAACGCCAAAGGGCGAGGCTCAAAACTCAAAGAAAACAAACCACCAGATCAGAATAATACATGCGCGACTCTAAGGTCGAAATAAAAGACTGGTCCAATAAACTTATCAAGTAATACAAGTTTGGTTGATGGAGCTTACTAGATACAAATGAATGAATAAAAATACAATGGTGGTTCAGATACAAGTGAACCAACCTACCGTGCAAATCACCCTGAATGAAATGATGTGCCAGCAACTGCCAGGGAAAGCTGTATATCGAACCTGTAATAAAATTTGGCACAACGGGGGTGAGTTGCCAACTCGTGAGTAGAAGACATCTACGAAAAGAAATCGAATGCATGACGCTATCCTAGGTCATAATATTACACTATTATATCCCAATCATCTAGTAATAGCGGGGTAAAACTACGTGTAAATGCAGATACTCCGTGCTCGTGTCAGTGCCTCATATAATACTATGTCATATGAATGGATATGCATGCGTCATGAATATAAAATAACCAATCCTGAAATCCAGAAATATCTGTATAAGAAATCTTTAGCTGTTATCATAGTAAAATGTGTATAGGAATCTGAAACCTCAACAATGAAATCCATGGAAATCCGTGTCAAGCATCGACACAAACATATAAACCTCAAGTCTCATAGTCTCAATACCTCGGGCTCCGTCAGTCCGGATCGGCCCATATCATCAAATCTCACGACAACGGTCGGTATCCTCCGGATAACCGCCGCGCCAGACATTACCAGTAGGTAGCCTTCTCCTGCCAGGCTCATCGTCTACAACTCGATCTTCTTGCCCCGGGGTACCATACCGGGCCCACCATGTACCCGAGACGGTTCATCCACTCCTCGAATCGGGTCTCGAAATCCATCAGAAAATATGAAATCTCATGGTGGACGACACATACATCACGAGAAAACCGCATCTTATATTTTAAAAAAGAGAGGAGGAGAGAGAGAGAAGTTTTTTTTATATATTCTTGCGGTTTTCCCCAAAAATCCAGAAATCTCATAGAAACCCAAATCTCAAAATCATGAGTAAGTATATGATAAGTGTCGGCATATGCCCATAATACTGCATGATAACATGAAAATATGAATGCATGAATGTCTAAGTAATAAATATCATGTCTATACTAACATCAGAGAATAATCACAATATTATATCGGTCTAGTTGTTAACTGATTCTATCCATAAAAGACAATATGATCTAAAGTGTACGTGACATAGCAATTACCGATGATGATGTGTGTGAGCCGGCAAATAAGTGTGCGTGGAATATGCACATCATTGGTAATGGTGCTGGTGTCCTAACAGGTATGGTTTATACTGATTATAGCAACATATGTAAGAACATGCACCATGATGATTACAGTATGAATATAAAGACAGATGTGCATTATCCACTCCTCTGCGATATACGAGTACAGCTACCACTATATGAATCAAACCTAAACTAGTGTTCATCTAACCTCCTAAGCAACTAAACCTAAGAAACTAGTCAATAAGAAACAAAAGTCTACCTAAGGTCTGAATCAATATTTCTAATAGTCGGCGATCCATCCTCAATAGCATCACGTACGTAGTACGGCTTCCTCGAATCAAGAGTGCGGATCAATCATCATATCTATGCCTCGTACGGTAAAATCCATCGTACGGCATCCCAATATCGGGGTACGGGTCAAGTATCTCCTCGGTGTCTCATCATTCGTATAATGTCATCATCAACACATCTCATGATCAAGGTGCTAAACTGTAATCGCATACATCAATCATATATCATTGCCATCATAATATGCATCATTAGTTTATCCTCAGAAGTATCATGTCATATGTATCATATTGTGATTAAGTCATACTGATATCATATCGTCATCAAGTCACTCCTATATGATATCAACATCAGGTCACACCTATATGATATCGACATCAGGTCACACCTATATGATGTCGTAATCAGATCATACATATTCCATATCGTGATCAATCACAAGTTACAGTCCGGGTACTATTTTAGAGTCCCAGGTACCTCAATATCATCACCACCCATTATAATTTATGTACACATGTTCATTATCTCATTCTCTAATGATCCGCTAACACTTAATACGACTGTATAGCCAAGAATCACGGCATCAAGCCCAGTTATACTATTTCATCATACCTCGGATATCATATCACATCAATGAATCCCATATACGTGTTGTATATACATGTATATACCTATACTTAGTTCTATATATATATACACATACACGTATACACCATGTCGAGTTTCAGTGTGTGTGTGTGTGTGTTTCTATCTGAAACCTACAAACCTCTTCCAAGGTACTCATCCTCTGATATGGTTTTCCTAAATCAGTCTAGTCCAGCCTAGGGTCATTACTAGGGTCCGAAGCATTAAGAATCTAGGGTCACATCTGGCTTCCTAATGTCAATAAGTACTATTCCTACTCTACGTTGCGGGGGTGCTAAACGCCATCCACCCGACTTCCCCCCGTAGATATACATCTACTCACCAGGTCCATGTCTGCCGAAGACGGTGTCGCCATCCTCCTCTTCATCGCCCGCAGTCCACGTGAGGGGTACCTAAACGCAAACCTATTAATAGTATCGTAAACTGAATCATATACAAAAGTCAAAACGACGCAAGGAACAAGCTTAGGTTAAAACCTATGTCCCGTCCACGCAAAAGCACCAAATATCGCTCGATATCGGCGTACAAACTCCGATGGATCGAGATAAACATCAACAAATAACTCGTAGTTTTAAAACTCATTACTTATATTATAAAACATGATTAAATCCATCGAAACCCTAAAATCCATCAAATCACTCGATTTCCGAAAATGCCAATTTACCGTTTTTCTTCAAAACTTGACATTTAAATGAAACCAATGGTCATAAAACTCATTAAATAGCATAACTAGACTATACAAACCATTACTATATTTTTATTACACAAATTTGTATTAATTTGAAATTTCTAGTTTGCAACCTTTAACAATTTTCAACATTTTTCAAGCAAAATACCACAATTCCACCACAAAACATGATTTTGGATGAATTAATGTATTAAACTATAATTCATGATGATAATGATATAATGAAACCATGATTATATTTTTAATTTCATTTATTTAGGAATTTCCAAAATCTAGTTTACAAAATAATAGCATTTTATTACTATTTTCCAATTATCAATGGAAATTAGTGATCAAACTAAGTTTTTCTTTCCATTAACATGCTAATATTCTCATTAAAACTACAATCTAATGATAGCAACCTTAATTGGAATTTTATATTACCCACATATATATTTTATAAAAAAACTAGTTAGCTAAATAGCTTAATTTAAACAATTTGAATACACAAATTATTATACAATAACCATGCAAGATTTTTCCACTTCTAAAAATGGTAGACTAGTTATTATAACCCTAATTAATTAATAAAAACCACCACTTGAATTTACAAACCCTAACTTGAATTTTAAAATTTGCAACTATAATTAATCTAATAAATCTAATTATGCTTTAAAAGAAACATCTAATGGAAATAAAACAAAAGAGATAGATTTATACATTCACAACCTCAAGTCCAAACATGAAAATGAGCCTCAAAAATGCATGCTTTCCCACTCAAAAATCCATGTAAAGAAGAGTAGAGAATAAAGGGTAGGAAATACATAGGATTTTGTGGATTTTTAATTGAATTTTTGATGGATTTTTGATGAATTTTGAAAAAAAAATGAAGTGGAAATGGGGGGGGGGCTGCCATGGGTTTATGGCCGGCCATGGTAGGAGAGAGAGGGAGAAAGAGAAAAGAGTGAAGAAAAGTGTGGAAGTTACCCCCAAGTTATCTCTTCATTATGTCTTTTCAAGATTTATTAAGTTTTCTTTTATTTCTTTACTATAGCAACTCAAGAAAACTCTTGAAAAATGAGAAAATTTGCAAATAAATTTTGCATGATACACACTAAATTCTAATATGCCATGGTTCATTTTTACAAATTAAAACCATTCAAATTTGTAATTTACACTAATTTAGTGTAAAAATAAAGCTTATGTTAATATTTAAAATAATTAATTTAGGAAAAATATTTAATTAAACTAAAAATTTATAAGTGGCTAAATAAACACTATTTACTAGTAATTACATAATTAAAATAGATATTTTTGAAATTATAATGAAAAACAATCACGGTTTGGTTTTACGAAAAATACATTTTAATTTACCGAAAATCATAAAATTCACTTAAACAATTTTATTCATTTAATTATTTGTTTAATTATTTTTAAAACGTTACATCCCCCATCTTACCTCTGGCCAAAACCTACTACAGCGGCTCCCCATCTTTCCCCATTTTCTTGCTTCAAAAATTCATGTAAAAATCAACCAAAAATCCACAAAATTCACAAATTCCTTCACTAATTCAAACCAAAACCCTTTTCCATCTCTTTCAAAACCCTAATTTGTTTAAAACAAGGAGAAAGAAGACATCTTTGGAGGCTAAGTGCAAGAGGTTCAACACTTGGGAGGTATAATTTTAATCAAGTTGTTAATTTGTAGTTTAAACATGTTAAATTAGAAGTTTAAAGTGTTAATTTCATTGTGATGGTTTGTTTTGAAAATTCAAGAAAAATATTGGTGTTGTAATTAGGGTTTGAAGTATGATAAGTGGGTTTAAGTTAGTGTTGTGGCCATCTAGTGGGTTAGATCGGACGTTTGTGCTAGTTTGTGAACGCTAAATCGTTAATTCGCGAGGTTTGCATCGAAATTTGTCCGTGAATGCTTACTAGGTTTTTCTTAAAATTAGGAAGTGACTTAATTGGGATATCATGACGATACTACTAGCATCTATTACGACTTGTAGGGTGTGCGAATGCGGATTTTGGTTTAGTCGGGTTTTAGTTTTGACGGTTGCCCCGAAACGACGATTTTAGTTAAGCTTTTAGGGATTTTCGTGTGTTTTCCGCGCACCGAGTGCACGTTGTGCCTAACTAGTGGGCGTTGATCTTTTCATATTGTGACTTGTGTCGTTCCATGATCTTTACTCTTATGTTGTGTGTTGTGCAATTATAGGATCTGTTGCCGAAATATCGGACGCGGTGCGCAAAGGCAAAGAGGAGGTTGGATCAGATTAGCGAAGCGTCCGGGTGAGTAGATGTATACATCTATGGGGAAATCGTCTAGATGGCGCGAGGCGCCCCATAGTTAGGATCACTTTATTCTTGCAAAACTATATGCATTGTTAGTTAGTTAACCATCTCATTCATATGCATACCCTTCTAGTTATTCGTCTGCTGGTATTGCATGGATATCTATATACTTATATGTGATATCACCCCTTAGGACACTCACACCATTACCATTGGCTCATATTGCATGCGCACTATTCATGTGACACACACGCCTTTGGTAATTGCCATGCCACGAGCACTGTAGAACCCGCTTAGTTCAGTATCAACACTTGCATCGTATATGATACATCGAATTGCATAGCATATATATATACATCACTTCATCATCATGCTTATATAGGTTGCTAGCTATAAATCACATTGCATACCTTTGACATCATAAGCATTTATCATATACAACATGTTGGGTATTATGATTTTCTTGATTATTTCAGTATTGCTGCGATTTCTGGATTTTGGAGAAAACCGCAAGAATTTAACAAAAGCTTATTATTATCATTTTTAAAATAAAGTTGCAGTTTTCTCGTGATGTATGTGTCGTCCACCATGAGTTTTCATGTTTTCTGTTGGATTTCGAGACCTGATTCAAGGAGTGGATGAACCTCTCGGGTACATGGTGGGCCCGGTATAATACCCCGGGGAAAGAAGATCGAGTTGTAAACGATGAGCCTGGCAGGAGAAGACTACCTACCGGTGATGTCTGGCGTGGTGGATATCCGGAGGATACCGACCGTTGTCGTGAGATTTGATGATATGGGCCGATCCGGACTGACGGAGCTCGATATATTGAGACATTGATATAGTGAGACATTGAGACAGATATATTTCCATATTTGGTGTCGATGCTTGACATGGTTTTCAGATGACTTCATTGATGGTACTTTAGCTATTGCACAGATATTCTTTTTCTAAGTTAAGAATGCAGAGCTTATAGTATTTTAAACACTTAAAGATTTCGTATTGATATTGCATACATATGCATACATACTAGTGGCATTACATCACATCTAAACATACATGTTGTGACGCATTTGCGTGCATTCTTACGATAGCCTTATTAGATATTATATTTTACTCACGAGCTGGCAACTCACCCCCGTTGTGCCACAGTGTCTTGCAGGTCGGACCCGTCAGCCTTGTAGCGGTGGGCTTATCTTATCATTGGCTTCTTTTGCTCAGACTCGTGACATTTGCTCTTAGGTGGGTTGCGAGGACACTTTTATCTTTTTGCACTATCTTTATATCTAGTATTCTCCATTTACCACTTCTTATTTGTATATGAGACCTAGTGTTGAGACTGAGAGATTTGTATATATGTGGTTTCTCTGGGGTGGAGCTCACTTGAGCCGACGTTATATTTTCTTTATTTTTGTGCTTCTTTATGCTTATTTGCTTGATAATGCATATTTATTGCGTGTGGTTGTGATCCGCCTTGGGCGAAGAGCTATCTCTCACTTGGGGATGCCATTTATTCATTACATGTTATATATCTTGTTGTACCCATTTTTAGGGGCCAGTATTTACAAAGGAGACTCTGCCGAAATTTTCGGAAATTTTTGATGTTTACAAAAAGGGGTTAATACAACTTATTTGATTTTAATTTCGTTTCCATAAATGGTTTTCCTTCACTCTCATTGGTTATGGTTTAGATTTTCTGGGCTTTGGCTGACTTAGGTTACGTTACGCCTTTAGACGTCTCGTAATCTAAGTGGCAGTCACGTTTCGTACCTCCGGGTCATGACAAAGTTGGTATCATAGCCAGATTTTACCTTTCTGAGTGTAGGACGACCCTTGATAGATGGAGTAGGTGGCTTAAGCAGAGTGGCGTAGCGTGGGTATGTTCCGCGGCATACTTACGATACGGTACTCCGCCTAAGTGACCTTAGGACATAATTGCTTGTGTCTCCTCCTTGATTCCATGCATCCCTTAATTCAATTGCGATGTCCTTATCGCTCCTATTTCTTATTCCAGCTTCGATGCCGCCAAAGACTACGAGAGCTCAGCGGGCTGCTGCTAGGGATGAGCTGAGAGCGGGCTCTTCTGAGGCGAGGATCGAGCGGGATGATACGCCTACCCCTCAGGGTCAGATTGATCTGCCTTCTCCCGACCGTATTGCCAGATTAGAGGCCGGTATGCAGGAGTTGCGACAGATGATGGGATCTTTAGTTGAGTCCAGTCGGGCACAGAGATCCGAGGACGTTCCTTCCACCACACAGACCACGATTGTACCTGCTACCCAGACGGTTACTCCTGCTACTACTGCGACTATCCCTGTTTCACTACAGGAGTTTATGAAACTGAGACCCCCAGCTTTTACCGGTACGGATGCGACAGAGGACCCACAGGCATTTCTTGATAGGATGGCTAGGATTTGCTGTTCGTTGAGGTGTTCTGATGATAGATGGGTGGAGTTGGCTAGTTTTCATTTGGAGGGCCTTGCCCAGACGTGGTACGATTCAGTAGAGAAAGGCCGAGCTGCATGTCTACCTTCTATGACTTGGGACGAGTTTACAGCTGCATTTCTTGCTCGTTTCCTTCCGGAGAGTGTCCGAGATGCTCGAGCCCGTAGTTTTGAGTCTTTGCGCAAGACTCCTGGGATGACAGTGTCTGAGTATGATATACAGTTTACCCAGTTGTCTCGATATGCTCCGTACCTAGTAGACACTAAAGAGAAGAGAATAAAGAGGTTTGTGCGAGGGCTTGACACACAGCTATTCCTTACCATCGGCACCCAGCACTTTAACACATACGCAGTCGCGATGGATGCAGCCTTACTTTTGGAGGAGTGCATTTCTGAGACTCCGATCGTTTCTGGGCCAAAGAGGATCCGTACTGATACGCCAGCCCAGCGGCAGATTAGTAGACACCGTGATAGATTCTTTCCGCGAGATGGTGGCGACAGAGGATTGAGACGGGGTCAGTTATTTGGTTCATATCTGCAGACCCAGCAGTCATCGAAAGGATGTTTTCAGTGCGGGAGTCAGTACCATTGTATCAGAGACTGTACCATGGGACGCCAGAGCATGGCGACAGTCCTACATGTGACCTTACCACCCTCACCACCTCCCCAGAGAGCTCTACTTCCTACCCCTGATGAGGCTCCACGCCAGGCAGATGCTCCTAGAGATCGTGGGCGTGGCAGTCCGTTTCAGAGAGGACGAGGCGACAGAGGCAGAGGCAGAGGCAAAGGTAGAGGCAAAAAACAGCAAGCTATTAGTGGTGGACAGGCCTAAGTGTTCGCGTTGACTCCTCAGGATGCGGAGGCATCCAATGCCGTCGTGACAGGTACTCTGCCAGTATGTTCTTTTAATGCACGGGTATTATTTGATCCAGGCTCCACACATTCTTATGTATCCACATACTTTGCACCGAGGTTGGGCCGAGAGTCATCCTTGTTAGATCAGCCGCTTGTCGTTATTACTCCGGTAAGCGAGTCGTTTGTTGCCCGTTTTGTGTATCGATCGTGTCCCGTTCGTATCGGGGTGAGAGATTCTTTAGTTGATTTGATTCTCCTCGATATGCTAGACTTCGACGTTCTTCTTGGTATGGACTGGCTAGCCACCTGTTATGCATCTGTGGACTGCCATGAAAAGGCAGTCAGATTCAGCTTTCCTGGTGAGCCGGTACTTGTTATTCAAGGAGATCGTAGCGCTACCCTTCCCAGCTTGATTTCTTCTCTTCGTGCTGGTCAGCTCTTGTGGAAAGGGTGTCAGGGATTCTTAGCCTATGTTTGTGATACTAGCCCCACAGAGGTTCCGTTGGACCAGGTCCCTGTTGTGAGAGAGTTTCCTGATGTATTCCCTGATGAACTGCCTGGTCTACCACCAGAGCGCGAGATTGAGTTCTGCATCGACTTGATCCCCGGCACGGGGCCTATCTCTATACCGCCTTATCAGATGGCCCCGGCGGAGCTTAGAGAGCTGAAGGATCAGTTACAGGACTTGCTGGATAAAGGGCTTATCCGACCGAGTGTGTCACCTTGGGGTGCTTCCGTCCTGTTTGTTAAGAAGAAAGACGGCAGTATGCGCTTATGCATTGATTATCATCATCTGAACCGGGTTACTGTGCGGAATAAATATCCCCTACCCCGCATTGACGACTTATTTGATCAGCTCCAGGGTGCGGGTTATTTCTCGAAGGTTGATTTACGGTCAGGTTATCACCAGTTGCGGGTTCGGAAGGAGGATATTCCGAAAACCGCTTTCCGTACACGTTATGGGCATTATGAGTTCTTGGTGATGTCGTTCGGGCTCACCAATGCCCCAGCAGCATTTATGGACTTGATGAACCGTGTATTCAGGCCGTATCTTAGTCAGTTCATCATTGTTTTCATTGACGACATCTTGGTTTATTCTTGGAGCCGGGAGGAGCATGAGTAGCACTTGCGTATCACATTGCAGACTTTGAGGGAGCATCGGTTGTTCGCCAAATTTTTCAAGTGCGCATTCTGGCTAGACAGTGTCGACTTCTTAGGTTATGTGGCGACAAGAGATGGTATTTGTGTGGACCCAAAGAAGATCGAGGCAGTGCAGCGTTGGCCTAGACCGGTATCAGTTACCGAGGTTCGCAGCTTTCTAGGTCTGGCCGGCTATTATCGACGTTTTGTCCAGGATTTCTCTCGTATTACTGCACCGTTGACCGGGTTGACCCGGAAGGGGGTTCCTTTTGAATGGACCGAGGCATGTGAGGATAGCTTCCAGCAGTTGAAGTCTCTTCTGACTACTACACCAATGTTATGATTGCCTTCAAGATTGGGCGGTTTCGTGGTATATTGTGATACTTCTCGAGTGGGGTTGGGCTGTGTATTGATGCAGCACGACAGAGTTATCGCGTATGCTTCTTGGTAGTTGCGGAAACACGAACAGAACTACCCCACTCATGATTTATAGATGGCTGCAGTGGTATTTGCACTTAAGCTCTGGAGACATTACCTATACGGCGAGTCGTGCCAGATATTCACTGACCACAAGAGCTTGAAGTATATCTTTCAGTAGCGAGATCTGAATCTGAGACAGCACCGTTGGATGGAGTTGGTGAAAGATTATGACTGTGAGATTCTATACCATCCGGGCAAGACGAATATGGTGGCAGATGCTTTGAGTAGGAGGCCCGGAGGTAGCTTATCTTGTTTGAGTGCAGTACAGATGCAGTCGACGGCGGATTGGCAGGTTTTATGTGACAGCAGAGTGCAGTTTGAGTTTACTCCTACAGGGGGATAGTTGGCCCATTTCAGAGCACGCCCATAATTACTTGACCGTATCTGCGAGGCACAGTCCGGCGATGCCCATATTTTAGAGATTATCGAGCAGATTCGGCATGGCAGAGTTTCCGAGTTCGTGATTGATGATCAGGGGATACTTCGATTTGGGACTCGACTGTGCGTACCAAATTCTGAGGGACTGAGGTGTGATATTCTTGAGGAGGCACATAGATCAGTATACAGTGTTCATCCAGATTCCATCAAGATGTACCATGATTTGAGAGAGATTTACTGGTGGGACGGGATGAAGAAGAATATTACAGACTTTGTATCGAAATGTCTGACTTGTCAGCAAGTCAAGGCCAAGCACCAGAGGCCAGCTGGCGAGTTACAACCTTTGCCCATCCCTGAGTAGAAGTGGGAACAGGTCTCCATGGACTTCATTGTGGGTCTACCCAGGACCAGTCGGGGGTACGACTCTATTTGGGTGGTTGTGGATCGACTGACGAAAGCGGCTCACTTCCTACCAATGAAGACCACTTTTAGATTTTCTCAGTATGCCCAGGTTTATATTGATGAGATCGTGCGACTGCATGGCGTCCCGACTTGCATTGTGTCCGACTGGGGCACCCAATTTACCAGCCGATTGTGGAAGAAACTTCAGAAGGCTTTGGGCACCCGATTGAGTTTTAACACAGCTTTTCATCCGCAGACTGACGGTCAGTCAGAGCATACTATTCAGACTCTTAAGGACATGCTCAGAGCTTGTGTTTTAGACTTCGGTGGTAGCTGAGATCGTCATTTGCCCTTGATCGAGTTCTCCTACAATAATAGCTTCCAGGAGACGATTCAGATGGCACCTTTTGAGGCTTTATATGGGAGGAGATGTCGATCGCCTATATGTTGGACAGAGCTCAGGGAGAGCAGTATTTTGGGGCCACAGATCGTATAGGAGACAACTGAAAAGATACAGCTGATTCGGGACAGGATGAGAGCGGCACAGAGTAGGCAGAAATCATATGCTGACAGGCGCCGTCGCCGACTCAAGTTCGCTGTTGGCGATCATGTTTTCCTGAGGGTGTCTCCAATGAAGGGTGTGATGAGATTTGGGCGGAAAGGGAAGCTTAGTCCTAGATATGTTGGTCCCTTCAAGATCCTAGAGCGTTTCGGTTCAGTGGCTTATCGGTTAGCTCTTTTGCCCAGCTTCCCTGATGTTCACCCCATGTTTCATGTTTCGATACTCCGCAAGTACCTTCATGACCCTTCCCATGCGATTCAGCACCAGATGATCCAGCTAGAGCGTGATCTTTCATTCACCGAGCAGCCGGTGGTCATTTTGGATCGGAGGTGAAAAAATTGAGGCCGAAGGTTATACCGTCCGTCAAGATTCTTTGGCGTGGCCCGAACAGCGAGGAGGTCACTTGGGAGACCGAGGTCGAGATGAGGAAGAGATATCCCCATCTTTTTGAAGGTACGCGTAGTTAAATTCTAAATTCGGGGACCGAATTTCTTTAAGGGGGGAAGATTGTAACGCTTCGAAAATCGTTTAGGCAGTTTTTCGAAAATCGGTAAAATAATCAGTCTTTTCTGTAAAAAGTCAAAATATGTAATTTTCAATATAGGCCTAATTATACAAAATTTAGATAAGATATTGCTAGAATTTGATCACTAAATTGTCACTTAAAATTTTCTAGTTATTTAAAAAAAATCCTTAATTAATTATTTTTAATATTATTTTAAGCTTTCAAAAATACATTAAATTAGTGATAAATACAAATTTAAATGGGTAAATTACATACTTAGAAAACATTATAAACTAAATTCCAGTGTTAATAAAATTTTATCAAGACTTTTCAAGATTAGTTGTATGGTTAAAAATTAAAGCAAAAATGACTTTAAAAGGTTTTTTTTTTGTAAAATTGGTGTGATATGCATTTAATGCCTTTGAAGAGACTTTCTTCCTAGAAATTTCTGCACATTTCCCTCACTTTTCCCCTCATCTTACCTCTGGCCGAAACCTACTGCAGCAGCTCAGCAGCTCCCCATCTTTCCCCATTTTCTTGCTTCAAAAATTCATGTAAAAATCAACCAAAAATCCACAAAATTCACAAATTCCTTCACTAATTCAAACCAAAACCCTTTTCCACCTCTTTCCAAACCCTAATTTGTTTAAAACAAGGAGAAAGAAGACATCTTTGGAGGCTAAGTGCAAGAGGTTCAACACTTGGGAGGTATAATTTTAATCAAGTTGTTAATTTGTAGTTTAAACATGTTAAATTAGAAGTTTAAAGTGTTAATTTCATTGTGATGGTTTGTTTTGAAAATTCAAGAAAAAGATTGGTGTTGTAATTAGGGTTTGAAGTATGATAAGTGGGTTTAAGTTAGTGTTGTGCCCATCTAGTGGGTTAGATCGGACGTTTGTGCTAGTTTGTGAACGCTAAATCGTTAATTCGCGAGGTTTGCATCGAAATTTGTCCGTGAATGCTTACTAGGTTTTTCTTAAAATTAGGAAGTGACTTAATTGGGATATCATGACGATACTACTAGCATCTATTACGACTTGTAGGGTGTGCGAATGCAGATTTTGGTTTAGTCGGGTTTTAGTTTTGACGGTTGCCCCGAAACGACGATTTTAGTTAAGCTTTTAGGGATTTTCGTGTGTTTTCCGCGCACCGAGTGCACGTTGTGCCTAACTAGTGGGCGTTGATCTTTTCATATTGTGACTTGCGCTGTTCCATGATCTTTAATCTTATGTTGTGTGTTGTGCAATTATAGGATCGGTTGCGGAAACATCGGACGCGGAGCGCAAAGGCAAAGCGGTGGTTGGATCAGATTAGCGAGGCGTCCGGGTGAGTAGATGTATACATCTATGAGGAAATCGTCTGGATGGCGCGAGGCGCCCCATAGTTAGGATCACTTTATTCTTGCAAAACTATATGCATTGTTAATTAGTTAACCATCTCATTCATATGCATACCCTTCTAGTTATTTGTCTGATGGCATTGCATGGATATCTATATACTTATATGTGATATCACCCCTTAGGACACTTACACCATTACCATTGGCTCATGTTGCACGCGCACTATTCATGTGACACACACACCTTTGGTAATTGCCATGGCACGAGCACTGTAGAACCCGCTTAGTTCACTATCAACATTTGCATCGTATATGATATATCGAATTGCATAGCTTATATATATACCTCACTTCATCATCATACTTATATAGGTTTCTAACTATAAATCACATTGCATACCTTTGACATCATAAGCATTTATCATATACAACATGTTGGGTATTATGATTTTCTTGAGGATTTCAGTATTGCTGCGATTTCTGGATTTTGGGGAAAACCGCAAGAATTTAACAAAAGCTTATTATTATCATTTTTAAAATAAAGTTGAGGTTTTCTCATGATGTATGTGTCGTCCACCATGAGTTTTCATCTTTTCTGTTGGATTTCGAGACCCGATTTGAGGAGTGGATGAACCGTCTCGGGTACATGGTGGGCCCGGTATGGAACCCCAGGGCAAGAAGATTGAGTTATAGACGATGAGTCTGGATGGGGAAGACTACCTACCGGTGATATCTGGCACGGCGGATATCCGGAGGATACCGACCGTTGTCGTGAGATTTGATGATATGGGCCGATCCGGACTAACGGAGCCCGATGTATTGAGACATTGATATAGTGAGACATTGAGACAGATATATTTTCATATTTGGTGTCGATGCTTGACACGGTTTTCAGATGACTTCATTGATGGTACTTTAGCTATTGCACAGATATTCTTTTTCTAAGTTAAGAAAGCAGAGCTTATAGTATTTTAAACACTTAAAGATTTCGTATTGATGTTGCATACACGTGCATACATACTAGTGGCATCACATCACATCTAGACATACATGTTGTGACGCATTTGCGTGCATTCTTATGATAGCCTTATTAGATATTATATTCTACTCACAAGCTGGCAACTCACCCCCGTTGTGCCACAGTGTCTTTCAGGTCGGACCCGTCAGCCTTGTAGCGGCGGGCTTATCTTATCATTGGTTTCTTTTGCTCAGACTCGTGACATTTGCTCTTAGGTGGGTTGCGAGGACAATTTTATCTTTTTGTACTATCTTTGTATCTAGTATTCTCCATCCACCAGTTCTTATTTGTATATGTGACCTATTGTTGAGACTGAGAGATTTGTGTATATGTGGTTTCTCTGGGGTCGAGCTCACTTGAGCCGACGTTATGTTTTCTTTATTTTTGTGCTTCTTTATGCTTATTTGCTTGATATTGCATATTTATTGCGTGTGGTTGTGATCCGTCTTGGGTGAAGAGCTAGCTCCCGCTTGGGGATGCCATTTATTCATTACAGGTTATATATCTTGTTGTACCCATTTTTGGGGGCCAGTATTTACAAAGGAGCCTCTGCCGAAATTTTCGGAAATTTTTGATGTTTTAAAAAAAAAAGGGTTAATACAACTTATTTGATTTTAAGGTCGTTTCCATAAAAGGTTTTCCTTCACTCTCATTGGTTATGGTTTAAATTTTCTGGGCTTTGGCTGACTTAGGTTACGTTACGCCTTTAGACGTCTCGTAATCTAAGTGCCAGTCATGTTCCGTACCTTCGGGTCATGACAGGGAACATCTGAACATAGTGTTCCAGTGTCTTCGGAAATACAATCTGAAGATGAATCCTCTGAAATACGCGTTTGGAGTCTCCTCAGGAAAATTCCTAGGATTCATCATACGACACCAAGGCATCGAAATAGACCCATCAAAGATCAAGGCAATTATGGACATGCCCATACCAAGAACTCTTAAACAACCGCGGTCTCTTCAAGGAAAGCTCGCGTATATCCAGCGATTCATAACCAACCTCTCCGGCAAATGCCGCCCCTACAGCCATCTAATGAAGAAGGGGCCCTGTTCATTTGGGATCATAAATACAGAAGTGCACTGGACGAAATCAAGCAGTACCTGCAGAACCCGTCGGTACTGACCGCTCCGGTTAAGGGAAAGCCCCTCATTCTGTATACAACAGCCCTGGAAGGTTCTCTATGCGCGCTATAGGCACAGGAGAATGACCAGGAGAAGGAGAGAGCTCTCTACTATTTGAGTCGAGTTTTTTTGGGGGCAGAAAACAACTACTCCCCCATCGAAAATCATTGCCTGGCACTGATCTTCACGATAACTAAGCTCGGACACTACGCCTTGGCACATGAGGTCCATCTCATATCAAAGATGGATCCTCTCAAATATTTGATGTCAAGAGCCATACTAACAGGAAGGCTTGCCAAATGGGCCCTTCTTTTGATGGAATTCTCAATAACGTATTGACCCCTCAAAGCAGTGAAAGGCCAAGCAATCGCCGACTTTCTCGCCGAGCATCCGATACCCGCTGAATCTCCCTTAAATTGCGAATTGCTGGATAAACATGCGTTTGACACAAAGGATGAAGAAAATGATTCCCGATGGGAACTCTACTTCGATGGAGCATCTTCCATGAAGAAGCGGAAGTATAACACCCTCTTAATCAAAGCCGGGATTGGCCTTATCTTTGTAACTCCGCAAGGAAGGATAATGTGTTTCTCCTTTTCCTTAACAGAGCCAAGAACAAACAACGATGCTGAATATGAAGCATTGATAGCGGGTATTGAGATCGCTGTCGATTTGGGAATCGAAAACCTCCTCATATATGGAGACTCTCAGCTGGTCGTTAGTCGAGTTAATGGCAACTATCAGACGTGCAAACTAGAGTTGATAAAATATGGCAGGAGGGTGAAGCAACTGCTGACACAGATCCCCTCCTACATCCTGGAAAGTATACCGCGTGCGGAAAATAGCAAGACGGATGCATTAGCCAAGCTTGCTAAGGAACTGGCTGACGAAAACCTCGATGATGTAAGGATCGCCTTGCAAAGTCGTCGGGTTCTCGCGCCAGCAGAAATATCTTCGAGGGATTTAATAGAGTCGTCTGAAGGAAAGAAAGCAATTAAACAAGCAGTCTTCCAATAAAGAATGAAAAAAAGGCTGAGGATTAGAGAGAAGTCTTCATAGACTACTTCAAATCACATCGAACGCCCAAAGATGCGTCATCAAGACATCAGCTCATGAAACGGGTTCTGTCTTTCGTCTTCGTCAATAATACTCTATATAAGAGATTATTCGACTACCTATGGCTGAGATGCCTGGGACCAGAAGAATCAAAAAGTGTCATTCAAGAAACTCATGAGGAACTCTGCGGTTCTCATCAGGCCGGACCAAAGATGAAGCTGAAGATCAAAAGGATGGGCTATTATTGGCCCACAATGGTTTAGGATTGTCTCGAATATGGAAAGCAGTATCACTCGTGCCAAATTCACGGGAACTTCATCCACCAACATATAAATATTCTACACCCAACGGTAGCCAGTTGGCCATTCGAAATGCGGGGAACCGACATAATTGGCCCCATCGAACCAGCATCATCCAAGGGACACCGGTTCATACTGGCCATGACCGATTACTTTTCTAATTGGGCGGAAGCAGTACCACTAAGGGAAGTGAAGAGGGAGAATATTCCCCATTTCTTTAAGACATATGTCATCTACCGGTTTGGCACTCCGCGACGGATAATCTTTAATAATGGACCAGCCTATATGAGCCATAAACTCAACCGCTTCGCAGAACAGTATAAAATAGACTGGAGATACTCCTCCGTCTATAATTCCCGAGCTAATGGTCTAGCTGAAGTGTTCAACAAAACCTTGACCAAGATTATAAAGAAAACGGTGTCCAGAAACAAAAAGGACTGGCACGGGAGACTGCACGAAGCTCTCTGGGCGTACCGAACGACGTTCAAAACGGCTACGAATACAACACCATACGCGTTGGTATTCGGCACTGAAGCGGTACTCCTCCTGGAAATATAGCTACCCTCTCTACAGGTAGCAGTTCGATATGAGCTGACAGATGAAGAAAATTCCCATCTTCGGCTTGAGGAGCTCGACATCCTTGATGAAACTCACCTCATGGCGCAACAAAACCTAGAAGCTTACAAGGTATGGATGACGCGCTCATACGAAAAACTGACTAGGCCGAGAAAATTCTGCCAAGGTGAACTCATGCTAGTCGTCAAAAGACCTATAATCCCCAATCATGCAAAACGGGGGAAATTTAAGCTAAACTATGAAGGCCCGTACATTATAGACAAGGTCTACCAAGGTGGGGCCTATTTGCTCCTGAATATGCATGGCGAAAGACCTTTCCGGCCAATAAACGACCGATTCCTCAAGAAATACCTGGCTTGACAGTCACGACTTAGGTCAATGATAGATGACGACGCTCGTGTCCGTTCGCTATCTTCCTAGATCAAAACTCTAAGTGGTATTCGGAAAAGCTTCACCTGAAAAATGGTGATATTGGACAGAGATGTCCTTAAACTAACAACGGACTGTAATGTCCTTAAACTAAAGCTTCACCTCAAAAATGGTGATAATAGACCACTACGTTCTTAAACCGGAAATGGACCGAGATGTCCCTAAACTAACAATGGACCGAGATGTCCCTAAACTAATAATGGACCGGAATGTCCTTAAACTAGTGCATCGCCTCAAAAATGGTGATAATGGACCACCACGTCCTTAAACTGGAAACGGACCGAGATGTCCCTAAACTAAAAATGGACCGAAATGTCCTAAAACTAGTGTGCCGCCTCAAACATGGTGCATCGCTCCAAATATAACAATATTCACCCTTGACAGCTGTGTTGCAATCAAAGCTCCAACGGCAAAAACTGTAACCCAAGTCCCATTGGCAAACCGATGGGTAAAAAAACGGTACGCCCACAAGCGAAATGGGCACAGATGAAAATCCGAAAGGGCGCCGTGAGTAAAAACAGCAGGGCTACCAGCGAGCTTGTGAAAACCAGAAAGGGTGCAATCTCATTGTTAAAAAACGATATGTCCAAAAGAAAAATGGGCACGGATGAAAACCCGAAAGGGCACCGTGAGTAAAAACAGCAGGGCTACCGGCGAGCTTGTGAAAACCCGAAAGGGTGCAATCTCATAAAATTTTCACTTACGAGATCCTCTCGACTTGTAAGGAACTCTCCCTATGAGACCCTCACGGCTCATAGGATTCAAAGTCTTAAGTTATAGGGATCCAAACCTGTTCTTAAGCCATCGTATTCCCCAAGTTTCCCTACAGGTGGTCCAATATTGGCACTTGTATATCCACGGGCACAAATAAACGATTCCCCCCCACCAAGTTCCACCAATGACGAGGAATGTCCTCATATGGTGAACGACACTTATAAGTCCTCTCGACTTATAAGGAGAAAACACTCTTATAATATCCTTACGATTTGCAAGAGAAAATATCACTTAAGAGTCCTCACGACATCTAGGGAGAACCTACACCTACGGGATCCTCTCGACTCGTAGGGAGAAGACCCTTTATAAGACCCTTATGGCTCATAAAGTCAAAAGCCTTAGTCGACAAGATCCTAACCCTATCTACTAAGCCACCTTTGTTCAAATCAGCAAAGGCAAATGATGATTCGTTCCTGGTAATATCCCAGTTGTAGCGATACTGATGCCTAAACCGGTATCAAATTCCAAGTCCTCTCAAGGCAAATGATGATTCGCTCCTGGAAATATCCCAGCTGTAGCAATGCTGATGCCTAAACCCGTATCAAATTCCAAGTTCTCTCAAGGCAAATGATGATTCGCTCCTGGCAATATCTCGGTCTCAATGATGCTGATGCCGGAATTAGTGTCAGGATCCAAGTTCTCGACTCCCAACAAGAGTAGATGCATATGAAATAGCCGAAATGATGAGGCAACTCGCAATAAAAATCAGCGAGCAAAAAAAATATATGCATATGAAATAGCCGAAATATTTGGGCAACTCGCAATAAAAAGCAGCGAGTAAAATATAAAAAAATAGCCGAAATGATTGGGCACCACGCTAAATAGCTGAAATGATTGGGCAATTGCGACTTTCACGATTTAAAAAGCTGAAATGATAGAGCATCCTGGAAAGAAAAAAATGATGAAACTTTCGTCCTGCAGGTGAGTCTACACCGACCCCTGTATACAATCCATGGGCACAAATGAAAAAAGGAACCATGTTCCCACCAGGCTCCATCAAAAGGATAGCCAAGTCTTGATTGTTCACAAAACAACCTAAAGACTATCTCAACGTTCGTCTCGTTACAGCAGACGCAACGTCAACAATGACATTCCCTCTCACTCTTGCAGGATACAGACGCAACGTCAACAATGGCGTTCCCTCTCACTCCAGCAGGATGCAGACGCGACGTCAACAAAAGACCCCAGGGTCGAAACAGAATGGATCCACGGCAAAATTCCTAGCTCCAAGTCTTGAAAGTTCACAAAACAACCTAAAGACTACCTCAACATTCGTCTTGTTACAGCAGACGCAACGTCAACAACGGCGTTCCCTCTTACTCTAGCAGGATGCAGACGCGACGTCAACAAAAGACCCAGGGTCGAAACAAAATGGAGTCATGGCAAAATTCCTAACTCCAAGTCTTGACGATTCACAAAACAACCTAAAAGCTACATCAACAACGGTGTTCCCTCTCACTCAAGCAGGATGCAGACGCGACGTCAACAAAAGACCCCAGGGTCAAAACAGAACGGAGCCATGGCAAAATTCCTAGCTCCAAGTCTTGACGGTTCACAAAATAACCTAAATATTACCTCAACATTCGTCTCGTTACAGCAGACACAATGCCAAAAAAGGCTCCAAAATAGCCAAATCAAAAGGAAGCGAAGGAAAAATTCCTAGCTTCAGGGTCTCGATGGTAACTCAAATAAAACCCGAAAGACTATCGGAGATCATCCCACACCAGTGCGGAGTGATTATGACTCATCGGGGCTCCCAAACTGAGCCTAACCTCAAGTAAAAGGCGGCATGGCAAAATTCCTAACGCTTGCTCTTCTGACAGTCAAACTGCCTAAGAAGATTACTTGAAGACATTTTGTCCAGCCCCCGAAGGGATCAGAGACACGACAGTCGCGAGGCTACTCGGACACCAGCGTAAAGTCTGCATACCGGGGAATGCATCAGCCAATGCAACGGTACCACGGACTAAAACCCTAGTACCACAAAGCCTAACGGACCTCTGTCGCATAGAGCAAGGGTTATCTATGACGTTAGGACAAGTTTGCCTATAAACCCAAGGGAGGTAAACTGAATAAACTCCGAAATGAGTCCATAAACTAGAGACTCCGAAATGAGTGAATAAACTACAAACTCCGAAATGAGTATATAAACTACTTTATACCAAGTCAAAACATCAAAGGAAAGAAAAGTGCCAGTATGAAATGAAATATGTTTTTTATTCATGAATCAAAATGAATACAAGATACTCTTATTCATGAATCAAAATGAATACAAGTAAAAAAAAAGGGAGAGTATATAGCGACAAAATTGTCTAAGCCGGCGGACGGTTCAATAAGCCAGCAACTTCATCGTTTTTCTGCTAGACTTCTGCTTCGAGCTCTATTAGTGCCGCAAGACGAGTCCCTACCTGTGCTTGTTGACTCTGGTATGAAGCGAACCGACTTTCAAGCTCTTTCTCAGCGACTTTATGGGCTTCAACCATCTCACGGGTAAAAATAACGGTTTTATCGAGAGCCACCACTTCTGTGATGGCCTCTTGAAGCACCCGCCAAATTTCATATACACGGGTGGTCTTGGCAGTGAGCTGAGCTTGAAGTTCCCCTAAAACTTTTGAAGCCAACTCCCTCGCCGAAAACTTCCGGTTGGGCCTCTTCTTGCATGACTGGAGATTGGCTGTACATCATTCGACCCATCCATGCAGGCTCGCTTTTACAGAAAAGAGGTCGGAGGGAAGACGTATGCATTCAATCCCATATAGACAGGCCTCCACTCTGCGGCAATACTCAATCCAGGTGCGCACCAATGCCTTATTATGATAAGTGGCAAGAAGAGATAAGGAAGCGTTGGCTTCAGCAGCGAATTCTTTGGCAGCGACAGAAGTACCAGCATGAAGATCTTCGATGAGAGCCGCCAGGGAATGAACGCTCTGTCTTGCCATCCTCTCAGATGCGCGTCGGGCGTAAAGACCTGGTGGCAAGTGGATCCGAGACTCTAATGGGGTCAGGGCTGGCAAAGCTGTGAAGATATATGTGCGGTCAGTTATATTTTCGAATATAGAGTAAGCAAAATGAAGCCAGAAATAAAATGTCACTTACCCACAGTCATGCACGGCGGGCTTGAGAGATCCCCAGGTCCATCAAGAATCTCGACTTCATCATCGGCTTCCAGAACTGTGGTTTAAAATGAAGGGCATATCAGCATCATGATAAAAATATAAAACAAAAAGGGCGAAAGAATACCGACCTTGGCCGGAAGAGAGTACTATGCATTGTGGAGGTATCGCTTGTGGGGCCGCCATATTAAGCAATCGCTGGAAGGTTTTCCTCAGGGAAAGATCCATGATGGAAGCAGCCAGCTCGCACAATTCAAGAAAGGAAAAGTTCAAATAACGAAGGGATCGTTAAACAAAATGTGTATGTATAGAAGATTACCTTCGATACTTCACCCGCCCTGAACTGGAGGGATAGCAGCTTCGGCAGCCTCCTCTACACCCTCAAGTGCATCACTAAGGATATGTATGAAATTTATAGCCGGCATATCAGCCTCCAATAAGGGGATGAAAGCCGCCGCGGAAGTCCCCGAGGCGGGGTTAACAGTTTCAACAATCTTTTCTACACCCTCTGGTGCGTCACTAGAGATATCCATAGGATCTATGGCCGACAAGACCACCTCTGCCGGAGGAGTAGACGGGGAAGGGACACAAGCCACCACCGGGAGCTCCACAACAAGGATAGCAACTTCAGTAATCTCCTCTGCACCCTCCGATGCGTCACGGGAGAAATTCGTAGAATCCGTAGCCATGGCTCGATCTGGGCTCAAACCCACTTCCGCTGCAGATGTCACTGCAAAGTTTTTGCACAAAAAAAATAAGGAGACGTGAAAACAATACAAATTACTCGCCAAAAGAAAGACACGAAAAATAAGCATACCAATACGCCAAGAAGCCTGAAGTATGGCTTTTTCGAGCCTTTGTTCTTTTCTGATCAAATGCGTTCGCCGGGTTTCAATCGCAAGTGAATGGCTGTCCGTTTTCAGTGTAAGCTCATCTTCAGAAACAACGGAGATGGGCTGTTTGAGAGCCCGTTCTTCTTCCATTAACAGAGGACCCATGTGTACCCTCCGTAATGATGGGTCAACGTCGTAGAATACAATGGGGGGAAAGGCTTTCTTCGGGAAGCGCACGTTTTCTGTCTCGTCTTATGAGCGCCTTAAAGCCTCGGCCAACTGCGCGGCCTCCTCGGCAGACGAACCAGGAAAGATAAGACTGTCGTTCAGCTCCTGCATAGATATCGGCTCGTCCTGAATAAAGGGCTCGGATTCAAGCAAAGTGTCGAGCAGGCCGGCGACCGATTTCTTTCTCCTTTTGGAGCCTGTGCTAACGCTAGCGGAGGAGCGCTTCCTCCCCTATGGTTCTTTGGCGCGGCTGTTTCCCCCAATAAGAATAAAGCTCTGTTCAAATTTTAAAATTTGAAATGAAGCGGTGCTTCATAAAAGCGCTCGCGCCAAGAACGCAAGCGCTAAGAGTCAAAGACTCTGAGGCAGCGCCAAGTGTGCCAGAGCTAAGAGTCAAAGATTCTGAGGCAGTGCTCGCGTGCAAAGTACAAGAGCGCTCGCGCCAAGTGCGCCAGCGCTAAGAGTCAAAGACTCTGATGCAGCGCTCACGTGCAAAGCACGAGAGTGCTAGCGCTGGAACTAAATGTTTCCCCACCCTTGGATCAAAGATCCAATGGTGATTAAAAATTACCAAGATACAGAATAAGTTCTGTATGGGAAAATATTTTCCCAATCTTATTAAAAACAAGAAGATTGCCTTCTGTAAAATAGAAGCCCTTGGATCAAAGATCCAACGGTGGGAAACATTCCCAAATCAATCAGAGGAAAGATTTCCTTAACTGATTCAATAAATTAACCTCCCCTATATAAAGGACCGAAGACTTCAAGTCTTGGACAGAGGAACCCCCCACAAACTTGGAGAAATTTCAAAGAGAAGAGCAAGCTCTCGAAAGAAGAACTTATTCAAGGTAAATAAAACAGAGAGATAAAATCATCTCATAAAGAGAGGAAGAACTCAGTTCTCTTTCTAGATCATAGATCCATAAGATGGATGTCTTTCAAAAAGGGATCATAGCATCTCATCAGAAAAGGGAAGGACAAAAAACTTAATTCTCTTCGGATCACAGATCCACAAAGACAAAGTCTTTCACAAAAACATAAGAGATTGTAGCATCTCCTATAAAAATAAGAACCTTGTTCTTAGAACCCCGAGATAAAATCTCTTATGAACGAGAATTTAATTTTCAAACCGTAGAACTGATCAAAACTACCTAAAAAGAGCCTTAGCGCTCCAATTAAAAAGAAGCGCTCCGAGACTGACGCATAGCGCCGCAGCGCTCCTAACACTCCAATAAAAAGAAGCGCCTTAGCACTCTAAGACTGGCACACAGTACAGCAGCGCTCCTAGCGCTCTAATTTAAAGATGCGTCTTAGCACTCCAAGTCTGGCGCTCAGCGCCCAGCGCTCCAAATGCTATTTTAAAAGAAACGCCTAGCGCTCCAAGGTTGGCGCTCAGCGCCAAGTGCACCACGTGCTCCTCACGTGGGCGCTATTTTATAAAGAAGCGCCCAGCGCTCCAAGGCAGGCGCTCAACGCTAAGCGCACCACGTGCTCCTCACGTGTGCGCTATTTCATAAAGAGCGCTCTACACTCATTGTCTGGCGTTCAGTGCCAAGCACGCCACGTGCTCCTCACATGTGCGCTATTTCATAAAGAGCGCTCTGCACTCATTGACTGGCGCTCAGCGCCAAGTGCGCCACGTGCTCCTCACGTGTGTGCTATTTCATAAGAAGCGCATCAGCGCTCCAAGTCTGGCGCTCAGCGCCAAATGCGCCACGTGCTCCTCACGTGTGCGCTATTTCATAAAGAGCGCTCTACACTCATTGACTAGCGCTCAGCGCCAAGCGCACCACGTGCTTCTCACGTATGCGCTATTTCATAAGAAGCGCATCAGCGCTCCAAGTCTGGCGCTCAGCGCCAAGCGCACCACGTGCTCCTCACGTGTGCGCTATTTCACAGGAAGCACATTAGCACTCTAAGTCTGGCGCTCAGCGCCATGCGCACCACGTGCTCCTCACGTATGCGCTGAGGGAACATAAATTGTCCTTTAAATAAAGCCCCGGAGCCATAATGAGTGTTCAACACTCAATAAAAAAAAAGGTTGTCAGAACCCAGGACTGAGCCTAATTAAATGTTTAACATTTTAACTAAGTGGGCTGAGGCTAAGTTGGCCACAGGCCCCTAATTCAGATTAATTAAGCCCATATGCTCATAAATCTTTTTAACTAATCTTAGTCCCAAACTCGACTACAGATCTCCCAACCAACATTGGTTTAAGGGTACATCTCTTTATACCTCTGATATATGTCGTTGTAATTCTTCAACGTCTTCAGAGAGATAGAGGGTCCCAATAACCAATAACTTTTGGCACATCCCCAAACGGTTGAACCAAAACCACATAGACTATGATGTCTTTAAACTAGACTATGATGTATTTAAACTTTACAGACTATGATGTCTCTAAACTGATATGGACTATGATATCCTTAAACCCATTGGACCGCAACGTCCCTAAACTAAAACAATAAAGCCCAAATGCTCTTTTGTTGGATCTAAATGATCCTGTTAAGTAGATCTTAGTCTAAAATTAGACTAACGTATCCTTAACAAACGTTTAAGTTGATCTTAGTCTCAAATGAGATTAACGATCCTTAAACCAACCTAAACCCAAATCTAAGAAAATACGGATTTAGACTAATCCCCGCCCTATGGGCGACAACATAAATTAGTCTCCGTATACAATCCACGGGCAACCAAAAATAAAACAAACACACACGACACGAAGTGACCTTCTGGAGCAGGAGAAAGTGGTTACCGCGATGCGGTAACGTAATTAACTGCAGGGTCTTGCGCCTATAAGGAAGAGCGTCCCCACAATCAAAAACCCCTCACAATGAGGGGGAATCTGACGAAGTCTGCTACAACGGTCGCATCCATCTAAATCTCCGATACACGGTAGCATAAATCAACTTGGCATCTTCGGAGAGGTGGACGGATAAAACCAAATAGATTCTGCCCCCAAAATTCAGGCTAGACGTCCCAACGTCCCGGTCGTGTCTTTCGGCGAAGAACAGATTCCGGCACGTCCGGTGGGACCTTTTCCTCTTTCCACTCTACACTTTGTGTGTCGTGTTTCGTGAATGAATCGCGGTTTGCTATGGTTGCCCCTGGATTCGAGGTACTAAGATTTGGTGTCTTGCTCCATGCAGAAAACAGAAGATCAATGACTTTCAACTGCACCAACTACAACAACGGCAATAATTCCCGCTCCGTTCTTGTTAAAGGAGTGACCTATGGGCCTCAAACAGCCTCCGTTTTCATGATGCCAGTGGAACAGGTGGCGCAAGCCACTACTGGGCTGTTCTTTGGGACCATGCTCCCACCAATGAGCTTCAACGCCCCACTGCCGTCGCAAGAAACTCCGAAGAAGTCGGTCTTTGATCGGCTAACAGCTACCGCGGCCCCTCTCAACGGGTCGCCCAAATCCAACATCTCAATTTTTAACAGACTGGGCTGAAACTCCAATGGGTCCATGAAGAAGCCCGCGATACCTAAGGGGGTTATCCCAAAACGGATAGCCATCCCCGTTCCAACAAATGAAATTATCAGAGAGGCTTCTCATGCTGAGGGACCGGTCTTCGCTAGACTGTCTGCTCCAACTCCTACTTCAGGCAAAGTCACAGAGGCTGCTTCCCCTGCTCAAAAATCTATCTTCGACAGGTTGGCCATCCCCACTCAGCTGACGTCAGTCTTTGATAGGCTGACACCAACAGCAACCCTCCACCAGAGCAGGGGGCATGATGAAGCCACTCCCAAGCTGAACCAATACCGTCTGCAAGGCATGCTCGACGTCGCCATTGGCGCCGAGTGAGGAAAGCTGGGGGTAGTTCCCCTTCTGGATTGACTCCACCAGCTCTGATGGTTGAAGTCGATGCTGCTGTTCCAACTTGGAATAGCTTTGAACCACTCAGGAGGGTTCGCAAGAATTCTCCGACCGCCGTATTGAAAAGATATCCTCCACCTTTGGAGAATGTTACAAACTCGAAGTCGGAGCATCCCCCTCAGCGGCTGTCTTCCAAAATCCATAAGGTCTGGCGGAGAGTCCAGAATTCTGTGATCGATAAGGACTATTCCCGCCGACAGATGAAGTTGAAGACACAACAGGAAGAGGACCATCCCTCTGCCATGCCATGCAAAGTATCGTCTGCTCAGGTGCCTACTGCAACGGCTCCCTCAACTTCAACCGCCCATAAAAACTGAAGGCCGGAGAAGATCCCTGTATCGGTGACGAATCGCAAGGGCATTGAATCCAAATGCCCCAAGTCTGGGGGCATGGTAGTGCATACTGTTTATATGGCTTCCGGAAAAGTGGAAAACCGTGCTTCTATGGATCATCGACCGCTCACACGATCAGTGACAAAGGCTCAGCAGCAACAACAGCAAAAACTCCAAGAGATGCTAACGAAGATGGCCGCACTCAGGGGACATAAAGAAAGACCCGAGACATCGTCGGAGCAGCGCAAGGAATAGGAAACCGACGCCGAATTTCTCCGAAGAATGCTCGAGAAGAAAGACAAAGAAGCCGCGGAACAAGCGGCCAACATAAAGCAAATGGTGCTTCTGTTTCAAGATATGGTCGGGATGATGATACAGCTGGATCCTCCAGCCGAAGACTCTCTAATAATCCTTGAAGACGACAGAGGGGAGACATCAAACCCTCTTCCGGCTCTATCAACAGCCAAGGAAGAGACCATCTCCAAAGCCGCCCTTAACGACTATATAGCTCAACAGATACAAGCTCATCAGGCGAGCGAGGCGGCCGACCAATTCGTCAAGACTGGACGACCCTATCCGGGTTGGTACGACCAAATAAAGTACCCACCAGGATATGCGATCCCTAAATTCAATGTATACAAGGGGACGGGGAATCCATACCAGCACGTTGCTCAATTCAGAGCCTTGTGCGGTAATACTAGGGGTGATGACAAACTGTTGCTTCACCAATTTATTGGCAGCTTGTCGGAAACAGCGTTTGAATGTACTCTGAACTCCCGAATGACTCCATTAAGACATTTGCAGAAATGGAGTTACTGTTTACACAAAGGTTCGCAAGCGCTAGCGAACGCACTCCAATCACGGCATTGATCAATGCCAGGGTAAAGCCGGGAGAAACATGGGTTCAGTATACAATCCGGTGGCAGAACCTGTGGTCGAAATGCGAACAGCGCATCAAAGAAGCTCCTGCAGTAGGCATGTTCGTGGGTACCCTCAACCCTCAGTCGACTATCCCCAATTCATGATGTTCTTCAAGCCGACCATGTTCCAGGCCTTGATTGACAAGCTGGCCCAAATGGACCAGATGGGCTATAGTCCTTTCCCTTCAAAAGCGGATTTTCGAAATGAAAAAGGCAAAGGGGAAGCGACCTTTGTCACCAACGCTCAACAACAGCCAAGTGAGCCGAAACCAGCTGCTCGCCAAGGAAACAAGCGGCGATCCCTCGATGAGAAGTTAAGACATCCTTACTCGTTTCCCCAGGAAAAAACAAGGAGACTGTTCGAACTGGCAGTACGCAACGGGCTCATCACTCTGCCGGATCCAAGACATCCGTCGTAATCTGGTGACGTTAACCATCCTAACTATTGTCCCTACCACAGAGTAATGGGTCACCCACTCAAAGATTATTATGTCTTCAAAAACTGGGTTGAAGACCAATACCAGTAAGGAAAATTTGCGTTGTCTGAAAACTGGAAGGTGAACCCGCCACAACCACATGCTCCGAAAAAGATGGACATGTCGGGGGCATCGTGCTCATTCATAGAGGAAGCTCCATGGGAAATTGTTCTTTCGGCAAAAACTAAAAGAATACTGAAAGATCTTCAAACATGTCCGACGATCAGGTGGAAAAGCCCGCAAGAGCCGGAGATCATCGATGGGATGCTGAAACCACGCCAAACATCGGGAGTTAGTAGCGATGGGCAAAACACTCAGGCCCAGCCATCAAAGTCTTCGAAGAAAAAGAAGAAGACCAAAAAGCCCACGCAGTCTGACGACAAGCGCACGGATCTACGAAACCATATTGGCGCGCTGGAGGAATACAACCAGAAGGCGCGAACCCCAGTCACGCTTCAAGAGTTTCTCAATCACATCCTTGAAAGTGAAGATAACGACAATGACGAGGGAGACGACTCGTCAGAGGAACCCGAAGATTATGTGGCAAGTTGCCACATGATCTCTCATTCGTCGCTAAGTAACAAAGAAGCTCACTCGGCGTTAGAAGATAACGTAGAGGAGCTGGGGGTAGGAGCAGTGCCAAAATCCTTGGATTATGTGACAAGGTCTATCAAGGGGAAAACTACTTATTCATAGAGCATCCGGCAAAACTTTGCCTTAAATATAGCAACAATGGTCCGAAAAGTCCATAAACTAGAAATTCGCCACAAATATGGCAACAAAGGACCGAAATATCCTAAAACTAACTACTAACCGAAACATCTTTAAACTACTACAAACCCACAACATCCTTTGGCTGACGTGTAAAAAAAACGGTACGTCCATAAGCAAAATGGGCACGGATGAAAACCCGAAAGGGCTCCATAAGTAAAAACAGCAGGGCTACCGGCGAGTTTGTGAAAACCCAAAAGGGCACAGACTCGTAAAAAAAGGGTATGTTCATAACCAAAATGAGCACGGATGAAAACCTGAAAGGGCTCCATGAGTAAAAACAGCAGGGCTACCGGCGAGTTTGTGAAAACCCAAAAGGGCGCAATCTCGTTAAAAGACATTTGCAAGGTCCTCTCGACCTTGTAAGGAGAAAACTACCTGCGTGAGATCCTTACGACTCACAAAGGAGCAACACACTTAGGGATCCCCACGATTCCTAAGGAGAAATTACACTTACGAGATCCTCACGACTCGTAAGGAGAACCCTCTTATGAGGCCTGATTGATCGTTTCCGTGTCGTGTTTAGAATGCTTCACAACCAAAGAAATTTATACCGTAATCAATTGACGGTCTCTATTGTAGTTTCGTTAACGAGTGCGGATCATCCACAGGGAAAGTGTGATTTGACCGATCTTGTTTTAGTTGAGTTGAAAATTAAAGGATAAAAGAAAATTGTTCAACAATTGCGAAATTTAGTTTCAAGAATTATCAAGAAAATAAAGATCAAGAATCAAGAATCAAGAATTGTCAAGATGATATCCAAATCGAATGAGTTATCAAGATTTGTAAAGAGGCTCGTAGGAATCGATCCAATCGATAGTGATGATGAAGAATTATGATTACAAATTCTTATCTATTGAAGATTTGTTGCTAGATCGATGATGATCAACGAGATTTAGGGATCTCTTGAAGAAACTAGGGTTTCTCCATCATCGTCCATTGTCCTTTCGTTGATTAGCATTCAAATTCTAGCCTCTACGAAATTCAATCATCGATCGTTGATCTCTAATTAAGAGAGAAAACATTCAAGAAAGTATCTCGCTTGAAACTAGGTTGTCGATAATTCAATTTCCTAAACTTTACAAAACTCATAAGACCTAAGAATCGTTTAAGAATTTAATCATCATCATCTCTCTATCTTCTCGATTCCTCCACGAGCGGAGTTTTCACTCAAACATCATGAAAAGGAAAACAATCAGGAATTGAGAACTCTTCATAATGCTCAAATGTAAAGAAAAGCAAGATCAAGAATTTTCACCTTTTATTATTCAACGTTTCGTTACAATTCACTCAAAGACTACAAGAATTAAGGAGAGAACTCGATCATCGAACTAGCTTCGCATCGTCTTCGTGAGTCGTGGATCGTCTTGGATCTCTTGCTCGGATGAAGATCGGCGTCGCTTCAAAAAGGCTTGTTGAATGCTTGCTTGAATTGGTACTTGATGATCTTGATTTGGATCAAATTGTGTCACTCAATTTGTGTAGAATTGATTTGGATCTCACTAGAATTTTACCCTCAAATGATGAACAACCTCTTCATGAAGCCTTGGGTCCCTTTATATAGCCTTCTCCTTTAGCTTCCCCTAGAAGCTTGATCTAGCTTCCTTTAGAAGCTAAGCTAGGTTTAGCTTCCTTTGTAAGCTTGGTAGTTGAGTAGAAGCTTCTAAATTGAGTTAGTTATTTAGCTTACAAGAGAAGCTTGGTTTTTATGAGAAAAAACTTCTAGATTAAGGTAGTTAGCTAGCTTGCTTGAGAAGCTTGGTAGATATTAGGCTTGCACAAGAAGCTTGGCTGTTAGAAGAGAAGCTTTTGGAGATCTCTGGAGACTGAAGTATCTTGAAGAAGTTTTCTATTTGAAAGGAGAACTCTGAAATAGCATTCTGCCCCCACTGAGTCAACGCGGCCGCGGATCCCTGGCGGATCAGCCCATTCGGCCACGGATCCGCGGCCGTTTAGAGTGCTTGATGCATGCAATTTCCAGGGTGATTTCGTGCTGACCTTAGAGATGTTTTCTGATGTCTGGAATCTTATAAATCTTTCTTGTTTACTGCCAGATCACAAGTCTTGGACTTGGCGTATTTTATCAGCACTTTTAGTATTCCGGCTCTTTTACCTGGAGAATTTCCTGCACACAATCTCCAGACAAGTGTTGCAATATACAAAGATCATGCGTGCAATAATAAACACTCAATTTCCCTCAGAATGCTGGTTATAATGTATAACACATGTTATTTGGTATTTTACAGACAAATTGCTAATATGTGCTATATTTATACCGAACACCTTCAGATGATTGCAAATAGTAGGGAAATTGATGTGTTAAAAATGCAATATTTTCGACTGATCAAATTCCCCCAAACTTAATTTTGGTCGTCTCGAGCAAACTTGTTTTATTAAAAAGAGAAGGAGAAAATAAAGAAAAAGAAAAACAAACTAGCACACTTTCGTAGGCAACACGATTGCACTGAGCACGTGCAACAAGCCTTTAAATCTCTAGGTGTCCCTAGTAGGAGGAGTGTTGTCTCCTGAGGGTTTTCAGCGGATTGCACCTACAAAATCCAATAATAAAAGGAAGACCGTGAAAGTTACATATAAAGATAAGAATTGTAAAAGAAAGACTTTGAAAATTAGAGTTTTCGACTATACTAGCTTTTCGGTTGTCATGAGCCCTATCTTAATAGTCATGAAAAGATGTCAAAAATCACATCATCTCTCAATAAAACATCGTCTTTATTCTTCATTCCTACCTTTTTTCCAAACATCGATCATATACCCCTACGTGTGTGTAAAAGACATCCCTACACTAGGAGAATTCAATTCAAGCTGTCATACTCTTGTCCATTTACCTCAGTACTTTTTAATCGATGAATATTTAGATGGATTTGCTCACACATTTTTCATGCGACCGTTAATATTTCTTGAGGTACTAATCGACCGATTACTCATGTGCTTGCTTATTAGGTGTATTATTATTTTTCTCGTCTTGCACCACCTAAGGCTTAGCAGTAACTCCCAGACCAGTTGGTCTAAGGCACTAGGTGATGAAGCACCCTCGCTATATTTTTTTATTGCTGCCTTGGCGATAACAAAACCAGTGTTCATTTTTCTTCACCATTTTATATTTTTTATTCATTTTTTATTTCCTTCATACTTTGGCTTTTAGACAAGAGCATTTCAAGGTATCCTCTACTATCCCAAGTTTCAAGACGTGTGTAAGTTGGTATAGTAGGGTATCAACATTCAAATGTTTGGCTTCCAGAATAGAAACTATTTTTCAGACTTGTTTTTATTCTCAAATTAGTGACTTCTTTTATCTTACTAACCCTTGGGACAACGGCTCATAACTACTTATTACTAGTTTTGTTTAAGAAAACTTCTAATTTTCGTGGTTTTCTTAAATTTTTCCGATCTTTTGGATGTAATTTTTCACTATCTAATTTTTTATTATCTTATTTATGTACACAATTTTTTTTATATGTTTTGAAATTATTTTTATATGTTTTGTGCTTATGCAAAGTATGATGCAAATGATACTCAAATAAGCACAAACTTCCCCCAAACTTATTTTCAACAGTGTCCTCGCTGTTGCCATCCGCTAGATCACAAAAACCTATAAGTTTAGGAGGAAATTTATTAACGGGGGCAATAAATATGATCGTGAAAATCCTCCCCCAAACTTATTTTTGGCTCACCATTTTGTGTAAAAATTTTCTTTTCAAAAGCCAGATTATCCTCCCCAACTTGAGTTAAACCATGTTAAGCTTTTAAAATCACAAGAGGGGGTCAAAATTACTGGTCAATGCCAAGCTTTGCAAAGACCGAAAGTCAACACCAACCATTCGAAGATTTTATCAGTGTAGTGCACCGGTTGGTGGAAGAACAAGTTGAAAAGAGCCAAGAAGAAGTGGGGAAAAGATAAGTGGTGTGAAAGAATGTGTTTGCGTCTCGTTTTGGAGAGACAACACAGTGATTGTGATGGATTACTCGCATCATCTTTATAGTCCAGAAGAAGGGGTGGAGGTTCAATTTCATTGTTTGGGAGATGATTCATCTCAACACCCGTATTTGCTAAAAATGCGAGCTCATCAGCGAAAATTTCCTCAAAACTCTCATCGATACCCCGAAGAATAATGTCATCACAAAGCGCAGGGTGATCTTCAGACTCCAAAAACGGTTCATAATCAGTGTTAATTGTTGACCCGGACAACTCGGTGGAAGAGTCCGTATGTGTATAATACATAGTTGGGTCAAACAACAACATATGAAAAGAGTCTAGATCAGTATTATGAGGATCGTCAAATTCGCTGCTGTCGACATCCATTAATTCGACAGAACAGACCTGAGCAGTAGTTCGGAGGGTATACTTCCCAACTTGTAAATGTTCAGCTCAATTGACATTTTCCCGAAGGATAGGGTCATAGAGCCGTTACGACAGTTGATTATAGCATTGGAAGTGGCCAAAAAGGGGCGACCAAGGATCACCGGAATTTGATTCCGTGGGTTTGCTACAGGCTGTGTATCAAGTACAATAAAGTCTACAGGGAATACAAATTCCCTGATTTTGATCAACACATTCTCTAGTTCACCCCTAGGTTTGGTGATTGATCGGTCGGCCATCTGGAGAGTGCAAGGAGTTGTTTTCAACTCTCCGATCCCTAACTGCTCGTAAACAGAGTATGGAAACAGGTTAATACTTGCGCCAAGGTCAAGTAGAGCACAGTTAATGTGTTTATCCCCAATCAAAATAGAAATAGTAGGATAGCCAGGATCCTTACGTTTCCTCGGTAATTGTTGGGGAAAAGCTGTGTCTACAGTCTTTGACATGAAAACCTTCTTTGGCACTTGAGTCTTCCTCTTCTTAGTGCACAAGTCTTTGAGAATTTTTGCATAAGCCAGGACTTGTTGGATAGCATCTAGAAGAAGGATGTTGATATTAACCTATTTAAAGATTTCCGTGATCTTCTCCATTTGCGGACTTGGTCTATTTTCCCTTAACTGATTCGGATAAAGAGCTTGAGCAATAAGATCGGGGTCCAACATTGGAGAAGATCGTGTGGGTAGGAACGATCTAAGAATAGGAGTGGGGATCGTTTTTGGTGGACTAGAAGAGGTTTGTTGAGGTGTCGAGCCTTGGGGAAAACGGAGAATAGGCTCGGAAGAAAATGGTGGGGTAGACGAACTGGGGTCAGAAGTAGAAGTGGAAGTGGAAGGAAAAGTCTCAGCCGGGGTATCATCGATTGATTCTTTATTATTATCAATCTCCTCACCAACATGATTGTCAAGCACTCTTCCAGATCTCAACGTGGTGATAGCGTTCACATGATGTGAATAGCCAGGATTGGGTAAAGGTTGAGCTGGAAGTTTTCCTTTCTTTCTCACACTCATTTCGGCTTTTAATCTTGAAATTTCTGCTTCCATCGATTTTATACTCTCCGCTTGGGAGGTGGAGTTTTTCTTTATATCATCGATGGAAGTCTTTATTTCAGCCGAAACTTGCATGAGATTTGTCAAAAGCAAATTCATGAGTGAAGAGGATTCATCAGTACCGGTTAACTGCAAAGGATTATACGATGCAGGTGTGTTAACTGAATTTTGAAAGTTTTGTGATTGGTAGGGATGCTGACTCAGTAGAAGTGGTTGCTGTTGTGGTGGAAGAGCCCTTTGGAAATTGTTTTGATTTGGAACCGTGTTTTGAGTTTGTGATTGGTTCCAAGCAAAGTTAGGGTGATTCCTCCAAGCCTGATTATAAGTGGAAGAAAATGGATCATTCCTAGGTCTTTGTTGGAAAGCAGTATTGGTATGCTCATGATCTTGAAACGGAGAATTCAATGGACATTCTTCCGTAAGGTGTGATGGATCAGAACAGCATCCACAGACAGTTTTGGAGAGTGACATTTAATTTAGGGCGGCTGCTAAAAATTTATTTTCCATAGTTTCGAGTTTCTTTTGCATTGCTGCCATTTCAGCTCTAACTCCTATGGAAATATCAGATTGGTTATTGCCACCCCTATACGATGACTGACTTACACTTTCCCACTGTAAAGATTTTTCAGCGAAATCTTCTAAGAATCTCCAGGCTTCACCATCATCTTTAGTCATGAAGGTGCCTTGACACATGGATTCAAAGATCTGTTTTGTGGTAGGATTAATGCCCTCATATATGATTCTGCCTAGATCCCATCTAGGAATTCCGTGATGTGGACATTGAACTAACAGATCCTTGAAGCGTTCAAGACACTTTGAAAATGGTTCATTTGGAAGCTGGGTGAATTGATTTATTTCGCTACGGATTCGAGCTGTTTTATGATTCGGGTAGAATTTCTTTAGGAATGCTTTTACGAATTCTTTCCAGTTTGAAATAGAATGTGCTGCTGTGTTATAAAGCCACTTCTCGGCTATATTGCACAAGGTAAATGGGAGAAGACGAAGACGCATAGAATCCACAGAAAGCTGTGAAGTACCCATCATAGCGCATACATTTTCAAATTTGGTAATAAAGACATATGCGTCTTCAGACTCGAGACCGTGATATTTTGGCAGAAGATTGATGTATTGGGGTTTGATTTCAAAATAGTCCCCGTTGGCTGGTAGAATGGTGAGACAGATCGAAAGAGGACCTTGCATAGGATAACATCTCTCTTGGAGAGAGATGCGGGGTGGATTCTGCGCACCTGCGGACGGTGGCAGAGTAGTGTTAAAGAAGTTCGATGGAGAACCGTCCATCGAAGTGGGTGTGGTAGGGGATGAAGAAAAAGTAGACGTAGAAATACCGACTTCGGAGTCGATAGGAGGAACGCGGACAAGACGGGCACTAGAATCCCGTGTCCAGCCGAGCATGCACTAAAGGGTTTAACACAAGTGGCAGCGTTAAGATAATTAGAGAAAAGATGAAGTGGTGTTTGTTTTGAAAAATAAACGGATTTTTGAAAAATGCAAATCACAAACAATTCACAAGCAACCCTAAAATCTAGTGGTCACCTAGGTCAAGTCTCTAGACCGCTCCTAGACTTCCAGAAGACAAGTCGCAAGATAGATCCTCTACTGCCTCTTTGCCCCTCCTGTGGCCAGGTAAGTGCCAGATAAGTGGGAGGTTCTCCACTACATAAGTAGTGGACCTAATTAAGTAACCACTTGCTTTAGACACACTTGCCTTAGACACCACAAAAGAAATGCGGATAAGCAATAGATTACCCACGACTTCCTTCTGTCCTAAGTGAGCGCGACGGTCCTTAGAGTCATATCTAGATATTTTTTAGTTAATGAGGGTAATGCGAATGCAGTTTGTGATTTTTAGGGCTTAGGAAGGGTAATGAACTCCCCACCTAATCTGAATTTGGTCTTTGCCCCTTAATTTCCGTATTAAAAATGCAAACAACCAAGATCAAACACGCACAATTTTTATTTTTGCGGCACTGTGAATTTTTTGCAAAGAAACCTGCAGAAATTGGTTAATGGAGCAGATCAAGGAAGAGATAAGAAAGTCAGAAAGTCACCGAGCAAATTTCATGCACTGAAGCCCTAGCCCCACCGCGGATCCGCCGCGATTAGCCTCTTAAACCGCAGAAACACGGTCTGTTTGTTTGATCATTGCACAAAATTTTCTGAAGATGCTTCTGTAGCCTCACTGAACTCCCAAAGATGCTCAGAAAATTTTTTCGCATGCTCCACAGATTCCAGATTTCCTCGCAACAATTCACAACAAATCGTTTAGTGTTTGTGTGAATTTTGATCTAAAAATTCTGATGGAATAAATTTTTCAACTCAAATTTCAAAAACGAACAAATTAGTACACTATCCCTGGCAACGGCGCTATTTGATTGATCGTTTCCGTGTCGTGTTTAGAATGTTTCACAACCAAAGAAATTTATACCGCAATCAATTGACGGTGTCTATTGTAATTTCGTTAGCGAGTGCAGATCGTCCATAGGGAAAGTGTGATTTGACCGATCTTGTTTTAGTTGAGTTGAAAATTAAAGGATAAAAGAAAATTGTTCAAGAATTGTGAAATTTAGTTTCAAGAATTAACAAGAAAATAAAGATCAAGAATCAAGAATCAAGAATTGTCAAGATGATATCCAAATCGAATGAGTTATCAAGATTTATAAAGAGGCTCGTAGGAATCGATCCAATCGATAGTGATGATGAAGAATTATAATTACAAATTCTTATCTATTGAAAATTTGTTGCTAGATCGATGACGATCAACAAGGTTTAGGGATCTCTTGAAGAAACTAGGGTTTCTCCATCATTGTCCCTTGTCCTTTCATTGATTAGCATTCAAATTCTAGCCTCTAGGAAATTCAATCATCGATCGTTGATCTCTAATTAAGAGCGAAAATATTCAAGAAAGTATCTCGATCGAAACTAGGTTGTCGATAATTCAATTTCCTAAAGTTTACAAAACTCATAAGACTTAAGAATCGTTTAAGAATTTAATCATCATCATCTCTCTATCTTCTCGATTCCCCACGAGCGGAGTTTTCACTCAAACATCATGAAAAAGAAAACAATCAAGAATTGAGAACTCTTCATAATGCTCAAATGTAAAGAAAAGTAAGATCAAGAATTTTCACCTTTTATTATTCAACGTTTCGTTACAATTCATTCAAAGACTATAAGAATTGAGAAGAGAACTCGATCGTCGAACTAGCTTCGCATCGTCTTCGTGAGTCGCAGATCGTCTTGGATCTCTTACTCGGATGAACATCGGCGTCGCTTCAAAAGGCTTGTTGAATGCTTGCTTGAATCAGTACTTGATGATCTTGATTTGGATCAAATTGTGTCACTCAATTTGTGTATAATTGATTTGGATCTCACTAGAATTTTACCCTCAAATGATGAACAACCTCTTCATGAAGCCTTGGGTCCCTTTATATAGCCGTCTCTTTTAGCTTCTCCTAGAAACTTGATCTAGCTTCCTTTAGAAACTAAGCTAGGTTTAGCTTCCTTTGCAAGCTTGGTAGTTGAGTAGAAGCTTCTAGATTGAGTTAGTTATTTAGCTTACAAGAGAAGCTTAGTTGTTATGAGAAAAAACTTCTAGATTAAGGTAGTTAGCTAGCTTGCTTGAGAAGCTTGCTAGGTATTAGGCTTGCACAAGAAGCTTGGCTGTTAGAAGAGAAGCTTCTGGAGATCTCTGGAGACTGAAGTATCTTGAAGAAGTTTGTCATTTGAAAGGAGAACTCTGAAATAGCATTCTGCCCCCACTGAGTCAACGTGGCCGCGGATCCGCGGTGGATCGGCCCATTCGGCCGCGGATCCGCGGCCGTTTAGAGTGCTTGATGCATGCAATTTCTAGGGTGATTTGGTGCTGACTTTAGAGATGTTTTCTGATGTCTGGAATCTTATAAATCTTTCTTGTTTACTGTCAGATCACAAGTCTTGAACTTGGCGTATTTTATCAGCACTTTTAGTATTCCGGCTCTTTTACCTGGAGAATTTCCTGCACACAATCTCGAGACAAGTGTTGCGATATACAAAGATCATGCGTGCAATAATAAACACGCAAATAGTAGGGAAATTGATGTGTTAAAAATGCAATATTTTCGATTGATCAAGACCCTCACGGCTCATAAGATTCAAAAGCCTTAAACTACAGGGATCTGAATCTGTTCTTAAGCCATCACCTTTCCCAGATTGCCCTACAAGCGGTTCAATACCGACCCTGGTATACAATCCACGGGCATAAATAATCATTTCCTTTCCGAGTCCCACCAACGACGAGGAATGCCCTCATTTGATGAACAAACACTTGTAGGTCCTCTCGATTTACAAGGAGAAAACACTCTTGCAAGATCCTTACGACTTACAAGAGAACATACACTTAGAAATCCTCACGATTCCTGAGAAGAAAAGACACCTACGAGATCCTCACGACTCGTAGGGAGAAACATCTTTATGAGACCCTTACAGATCATGAAGTCAAAAGCCTTAGTCGACAGGATCTTAACCCTGTTTGCTAAGCCACCTTTGTTCGAACCGACAAAGGCAGATGATGATTCACTCCTGGCAATGTCCCAGTTGTAGTGATACTGATGTCTAAATCAGTATCAAATTCCAAGTCCTTTCATGGCAAATGATGAGTCGCTCCTAGCAACATTCCAATCGCAGTGATACTGATGCAAGATTGGTATCAGATCATGAGTTCCATACTGAAAAAAATGCATATGAAATAGCCGAAATGTTTGGGCAACTCGCAATAAAAGTCAGCGAGTAAAATATATGTATACAAAAATAGCCGAAATGGTTGGGCAACTCGCAATAAAAAAACACCGAGTAAAAAGGAAAAAAATAGCCGAAATGATTGGGCACCGTGAAAAGACAGCCAAAATGATTGAGCAATCGCGACTTTCGCGATATAAAGCTGAAATGATAGAGCGTCGTGGAAAGAAATAAAAAAATGAAATGAAACTTTTTGCCCTACAGGTAAGTCCACACTGACCCCTGTATACAATCCATGGGCATAAACGAAAAGGGAACCATATGTCCCCACAAACTCCATCAAAGGGAGATTCGGGTCTCAGTGGCAATATCTGCATCCCAGTGTTAGTTATGTATATGCCCTAGAGGCCATTGTTGTACATATGATATATATTATAATGGATGCTTGGATATATATAGAGATGACTTTCTTGCTCGTCATGATAGTATGCTATTTGGTTTCACTTTATCTTAACATGTTGACTTGTATTGGTTTACTGTTTTTCTCTCACATGTTGATAAAGCCCTTAGGATCTGTACTCGACTACTGGGACTATGATGAGATCATACTAGTGGGGCCATGGTAGTCGATGAGTACATCCTATAACTGTTCCTAGTCGAGGGTATATCGAGACAGGGCATCGATACACCAGAGTAGACTAGCGTATACGCATATTGACCCATATGATGGGCGATGGATGATCCCATATCCATCGGTGTTTGACATCAGAGATGGTGTACGGGTGCTCAGTAGAGACTGGGTACACTGGACGGACTCGCCAAGAACTCCCAGATGGTGATATACCACACGTCAGATGGCAGTTCTCCGGTGACACTGGTACAGGGTAGTCTGTAGACCCGAGATCGTCATAGTGTCTTGTGTGATTCCCACTGTGCTTTGATTTCCACCTTACCACGTCCAAGAGGGCGTGCAAAACGGTGGCTTTTGGGTACAGTCCCGAATCATATGGAGGCAATGAGCAATAGGAGGGGATTCGTCTCTCCCGGTATAGGGAATTGATGTTGTGCTATGTTCGATTGGCTATAACTGGAAGTCCCTGGCCAGGGCTGATATAGAGATTTACTGGTAAGTGTTACTAGTAGTTTCTTGACCCGTTATGAGCCACACATCGACACGACTTATCGGTTATTGGGGTCTGACGTTTACCACCCCTAGACTTGATATGCGACATATCAGACGAACAGACCGGACTGTACGGGAGTGTTACTGATTGGATTCACAGGAGAACGCACAGGCTAGCTTGTTGATCTTCTGATCGCTCAATACCTGGGTGGCTGTAACGTTTGGCTGACCGATTGCAGCTTGTGGGTGTTTGATATGATCATCACCTGCTACCGGCGTGTTGACGATTCTTTAGAGTCCCACACAGAGGTTTCTTGGCTCAGGCGAAATGGAGTAGAGGCACATATGTGATATGTGCAGGACCGAGGATAATGTGATATGAGATACCGTATTATATTCTCACAATATTTAGATATGAACCGGGACATCGGATCAAGTGTTGATTCGATGAATCGGTACATGATATATTAGTCGATTATATTCGATATAGCCGGATCGTCGGATCAAGTGTTGATTCGATGATTTAATGTATAATAATATATATGATATATTATTACATTATCTAATATTGGCTTGCTTTATTATTTCATTTTCTCACTGGATGATACATTGATATATATGCGATATATGTTAATTGTATTATTTTCTTTTGTTGCAAATATATAATATATATGTGATATATATTATTGTGACATGATATGATTTATTATTAAACATGTTTAAGGATGATTAAATGGGATTAGGATTTGATTAGGGTTAGCTTCTTCTTTCACCTTCTAGAAGCTTTGTTTTTGTCATGCTTAAGATATTATGGTTGATATTTATACATGACTCATAACTTAACCTAACCAAACCCTAACTCTAGTTTATTCTCTACAAACTCTTAGCCACTCATTCTTGACCATGGTTGAGATATCAATCATATTGCTTTCTTTTCTATTCATCACAAAAGGAATTATCTTTTCCATTATCATCTTCTTCTCTCTTGATTTTGAGCTCACTAGAAATTCATTTTGTGATGATAAATTATGAGAAAATGATTTAAAAAGAAAGCATAAATACTACTCTCTCATCCTCATCTCATCTAGCCCATGAGATTAGTGTGTTCATCTCTTTAGAGTGAGAAAGCTTGAGTTATTGATACTTCGACGTAGATCATCGGAGATTTGGAACACTTCAAGCTAGCATGGATCGTTCGAGTCGTGGAGCCTCTCTTGAGTTCGGGAGATCATGGATCGCGGCGAAGGGACTTCTACTCGGAGCTTGTGAAGCGAAAGAGCGGGCTACAAAGGTTGCAATCCCTCACACTTAGATAAAAAGATGTTATCTTGCATGCTTAACCCTAATAATCTAGCTAAGATCCTGTTTTTGGGTTGTTCGGCACATGTAAAATTTTATTCGTGCATGTTTGATGCGTTATGAACCTTCACAAGTGTGCCTAGGAACCCTACACCTAGAAGACCAGCAACGGCGTTCCTCCTCGCCAGCAGGATACAGACGCAACATCAACAAATGGAGCCATGGCAGAGTCCCCTAGTTCCAAATCTCGACGGTTCATAGACAACCCAGAGACAACCTCGACATTCGTCGCAATATTGCAGACACAATGTCAACAAACGAAGCAAAGGAAGATCCTTAGCTTCAGGGTCTCAACGTAAGCATCTACAACCTAGAGACTATCTCGGAGCCATAGCAGAGTCCCTAGTTTCAAGTCTCGACGGCAACAACTACAGCCTAGAGATCAACAACATCGTTCTTCTTCAAACAGGATGCAGACGTTGTTCTCCTCCGAAACACAGAGACGAGACCGTGTAGGTTCGTCTTGCCTGGATTTGGGGGCAGATGCTAATAGGTGCTATCCGTCTACCTCTCCGAAGATGCCAAGTTTATTTATGACACCACGTATCGAAGGTTTAAACGGATACGGCCGATATAGCAGACTTCGTCATATTCCCCCTCATTTGAGGGGGTTTTGATTGTGGGGACGCTCTTCCCTGCAGGCGCAATCCCCTGCAGTTAATTACGCTACTGCATCGCGGTAACAACTTTCTCCTTCTCCAGATGGTCACTTCGTGTCGTGGGTGTTTGTTTTGTTTTTATTTGCCCGTGGATTGTATTCGAAGACTAATTTATGTTGTCGCTCTAAGGCATGGATTAGTCCAAATCCATATTTTCTTAGATTTGGGTTTGGGGTTGGGTTTAAGGATGCGTTAGTCTCATTTGAGACTAAGATCAACTTAAACGTATGTTAAGGATACGTTAGTCTAATTTTAGAATAAGATCTACTTAACGGGATCATTTAGATCCAACAAAAAAGCATTTGGGCTCTATTGTTATAGTTTAGGGACTTTGCGGTCAATTACCAGTTTAAGGACATGGTGGTCCATCGTTAGTTTAAGGACATTACGGTCCAAGGTTAAGGACATCATAGTCCATGAGTTTAAGGACCTCACAGTCCAGTTTAAAGACGTCATAGTCTGTGAAATGTGTGGTTGTCGGGACCCATCACCTCTCTGAAGACGTTGAAGGATTACAACGACAAATATCAAAGGAGTGAAGAGATGTACCCTTCAACCAAAGTTGATTAGGGGATCTGTAGTCCAATTTAGAACTAAGATCAATTAATTAGATTATAAGCACATTGGCTCAGTTAAATCTGAATTGAGGACTTATGGCCAATTTGGGCTAAGTCCATTTAAGTTTGAAATGTTGGCCCTTTATTGGGCTATTGAACATTTGTCTGGGTTCAGCCCTTCATTATTTAGCAATACTAAACAAGAGTTTGAAGGCTCTGATAACATTTTTGTCTTTGGCTGAGCATTAAACATTGTAGCTCTGGATTTTAAAGTTCATTTGAAGGGAAGATTTGCCTCTGGAAAACTTAGCCAATTTGGGCTAAGCTGGCTTTAAAATAGTGTTAAACACTAGAGGACATCTAGCGGTCACGTGTCCTCACGTGACATATTTAAAACAATATTAAACATTGGAGATAAAACGCTCAAAATAGTGTTAAACACTAGAAAGGAAGGGGTCACGTGAGACGCCTGAGATGGGGCCAGACCTCCTTTATTTTATTATCAGAATATTCAAATAAGTGTTAAACACTTTTAATTTTCAGGCCATCACGTGTGAGCACATGATGGGTATCTATGTATTGATTATTAAAGTGTTTATTAGGGGTCATGTGGGGACACGTGAGAGCGCCCAAAGTCAGTACTGCCTTTGCTTTTGTTCTCTTTGATTTGAGAGTCACGTGGGAGCACGTGAGGCATTGCCTCCAAACTTTTTTCCTTCTCATTTTGGGGGATCTGTTTAGGGGTCACGTGGGAGCACGTGACCTAGTTTTATTCTTTCTTTTCTGATCATTGAGGATAGAGGTCACGTGTCACCACGTGACCAAGTTCTTTACGTGCATAGAAAGCTTTCAAGTCTCTTTGTTTTAAGAATTAAATTCTCAGTAGGGTTAAACCTTAATTATGTTTTAGAGGAATTAAACTCCTATGTATGTGGAAAAATTAAATTCTCATATAGGGTTAAATCCTAGTTTCATTTGGAGGAATTAAATTCCTGTGTATTTGGGAGAATTAAATTCTCATATAGGGTTAAACCCTAGTTTTATTTGGAAGGAATTGAATTCCTGTGAAATTGGGAGAATTAAATTCTCATACAGGGTTAAACCCTAGTTTTATTTGGAGGAATTAAATTCCTATGAAATTGGGGGAATTAAATTCTCAAAACTCAATTTTCCCCCTAAATTTTGGATCTGCATGGCAGAATCTTCCCGATGAGAATTAAATTCTCAACTTGTGGGGATATCTGCTTCTGCAGATCTTCAACCAAAGGAAGAACTAAGTTCTTATTCATAAGGGTTAAACTCTTAAATTGAGAATTAAATTCTCTGTTTGTTTTATAGAGCTTAGATCTCTTTCCCCTTTCTCACCTAGGGTTTCTTTTCTTAAGAATTAAATTCTCCTTTCTTCTCTCTCTGTTGTTGTTTTTTCTCCAGAAAATCAAAATTCCAAGATCCAAAAATCATCCCTTCTCTCCACTTCTTGGCTCCTATTTATAGGAAAAGGAAAAAAATCAATTTGTTTAGTGAATCTTTCATTGAAAGATTTTGGTTGTTTTTGTAACTAACATGATCTTTTAGATCACTCAGTGAATTTTATTCACCATTGGATTTTTAATCCAGAAGATATTCTGTTTGTTATTCCTGATGAATTTCAGGGAAATCTTTCCTTGTATGAAATCTTTCCATAAATTGGTGATCTTTTAATCACCATTGGATTTTTAATCCAACGGTGCTCTATTTTACAGAGCACCATTTTTTGTTTAGAAAGATTTAAAGAAATATTTTTCCAGTTAGGGTCTTTGATTTCCCTTAATTAGAATTTAATTCTTTTAGCTCAGAAGGCTTTTAAAGTCCATCACGTGTTAGCACGTGATCCCTTTATTTGATTATTAAATAGAATTTAATTCTATAGATTAAAGAGCTTAGGAGCCAATCACGTGTTGACACGTGACCAGAATTTAATTCTGTTTTCAAGGAGCTGAGGAATCATCGCGTGTCAGCACGTGACCCTTGGTCACGTGTGAGCACGTGACGCCTCATTGAGGTTTTTCCTTGCTGTTTTATTACATTTTGTTTGCCTAGAATTTAATTCTATAAAGGATCACAGGAACCTATCACGTGTCAGCACGTGACCCTTGGTCACGTGTGAGCACGTGATACCCCATTGGGGAATTTCTTGATATTTTATCAGGGAACAAATGTCCCACAGCATTGTTCTCACGTGTTTGCACGTGAGTGCAACGCTGTCACCTTTGTGACCGTTGGATCTGTCTAGGAAACAGGGGAGATGAACCGTTCCCCATCACATTCTATAAATGCAGGAGTCTCTTCAGAAGCGCCTCCACTTTCCATCTTCTTCCTTACTTGTTCTTGCCTTGAGAATTTAATTCTCTCTCTCAGAGCTTAGTTCTCTGTTTCAAAAATTTCCAGAGTTTAACTCTGTCAACAAAACATTCCCTTTTCAGGTAATGATCTTGAATGGCTGAAGAACTTCTTATAGGAATTTGGATTTTAAATCCACACCAAGGGTTTTTTCCCTTTAACAAGAACCCATTTTTTTAAGTTCTTTTAAAAAGAAAACTGCTCAATCTTTAAATAATAAACCTCTTAGGGCTCCTCTGATCTTCAGGGATCGATGGTGATGCTTGTCTTCTATCTGGAATTTAATTCCATTCCAAAGAGCTTTGGCTCTGAAAAATATTTTCTGGAAATTTAATTCCTCTATTCAAAAGGAATTTAATTCCTCTAAAGAACTCAGTCCTTCCCAGAGAACTTCTTGGGGTTTTCTTGCCTTGAGTTGTTCTTTGCAAAAAAGAATTGCAGTAGAGTTTTCTGGGAATTTAATTCCCCTGTTCTGCTTGATTTTCGCAGAGTCCAAGATAGGTTTCTCTTTTGGGGGAATGTGTAAAATCATTTGAATTCATTGAGAATCTTCTCTTTATTCTCATGATGATTGCTTGGCCTCATTATTAGTGAGCCGCCATCTTAATTTTGTGGGACCCATGTGTTTTGTAACTAATGGTCTCATAAAATAAGTCCTCTGTCGCTTTCTTCCACCGTCTTTTTATATATATACATTTATAAACATATATATATATATATATATATATATACACGTGTTGGCTTCGCTTAACAGTTTCCCCTTCTTTTATTTCAGGCACAATGACTTCTGTTCCATACTTCCCTTTCACCCGCTCGGAGGCTGCCTTTCTTCAGTCACCGTCTGACGAAAAGGTGATGGCGATGATCAGGGCTCATGACCTGAATTGCACCAATCTACTTTTATAGAGGACCTGGTACGGTCATATCATCCGCGGTCGCCGCAGTTTCCTTTGCGAGATATCGACAGAGCCTACCTATCCATTCCTGCCGATGGATCATCCACGGACCGCCTTTACTATGGAGATGCTGAATTGGACCCCTATGGGACGGCTTGAGCCATCAACAACTGGTATTCTGAACCATCATGTGCCGGTTATAGACATTTTAGGGCTCCGCATTTGCCAAGGCGAAGCCCAGCTATGGGGACAGATTTACAAGATAGGGCTTACCCCTTGATATCCCACGGGCTACCTTCTCTGGGCCCGTTATATCCTGTCCGCCCATCGTGCGTGACTGCAGAGGATCGGACTCTATCAGGTGATATATGCGTCTCTTTTTCACTATCAGTTTCCCCATGTCTGGTGGGTTAAGGCCTTCTTAAACCAATGGAATCTTCCCACCAACACCTTCTTTCTAGGGGACCGCAAAGTTTCAATTTCTCTGGAAGAATTTCGCGAGATCTCAGGGTTGCCGGTCAGGGGGACAATTTATGAAGAATTACTATCTCCTGATGAGTATGTCTTCGAAATCGAGCCTGCCGTGCTTGACGGCCTGTCGACCGAGAATGCCGTCCGCCTCAAGCGCTTAAGTTTGATTAAGACCCTGAGTATTTTTGAGAAGCTATTCACAGAGTCAGAGGAGCAAGGCGTCACTTTTAAAAGCTTTATCTCCTGCTTCCTTCGTGAAGATGTCCTGTCAAAGACGGCTCCGAAGTTCGCGAATATCAGCGACCCTTTTGGGTTCGGTTTAAATAAGCGGCCGACTAAAGAAGAGGACTTGCCGCAGTTCTACATTCCCATCATGTCAGCGGTGTCTTTCGAGTCGATCGCAGCTCCTGGTATGGATAAGGAGACTTTCTTCGTAGGCTTCATCAGTGTCTGGCTCAGTTGGTTTTCCATCCCCATGCACCGTCGTTTTATGAGAGCCTCAGTTATTTACCCCGCTCATCGCATTGCCAAGGGGACGCGACTAGCTATGGGTATTGCGGGTCTGGCGCATCTATAACATGGGCTAAGCGCTGCGGCTAATACCTCAACCCCAGGCGTAGATCTCTCTTCATTACTTTATGTCCTGGATTGAGATGCATGTGTTGGGGGCATTTGCTGCGCACCAAAGACCCAGTTTTTATGACGCTTACACTTTTCTACGACTCATGCGGCTGGTGGACGCTTCTGCTCCTGACCCGACTCAGTCTGGGGCTATTCGCGTGCTGGTTAATCCCTATGCCAATACAGGCGGGATGGTATTCAACGATCGAGTCCTCTCTGCTCCCTCAGGGCGGTTCAACAGCTCTGCGACTCGTCGAAAGAGGGGGTACCTTCCTTGAAGCCCAGGGAGGCCATGCACTTATATTCGATCAGACTAGATTATCTGGTATTTCGTCAGAACAGTGCGGCCCTTTTTATGCGGTACAACCCACACCGCTTTGCTCGGCAAGGCATCCCTTTCGAGGCATTTATAGTGGAGCCTAGCCCGTCGTTAGAAGTTGTTCGTGATGCCGCTCATCACTTCATGCGGCTGAACACTGGTTCCCGCTTCATGATTCCTGAAGCTGATCATATTCCTCGATGTGTCGGGTCATTCACGGGCTGGTACCTCCACCGAGTCAGTCTAATTATTGCCGAGGAGAGGAGGGTGCTCCTCGGATATAGGGCTCCCACTCCGATCCAAGCCACGGGAGTTCCGCCGCAACCGTGTGCAGCGGTTCGCCCTCCCTTGAGAGATACCAGTGTCGTGCTTATTCAGGAGGCGGCGGAAGTAGATTTAACTCCCACAGCTGGTATGCCACTGCGTACTAGAGCTCAATCAAGGGCCAATAGGATGCCAGTAGCAGTGTCATCAGCTACGGCGTCAGTAATGGCCGTGTCGTCATCGGTAGCACCGCCGAGCGAGGACATTGAAGGCGAAGTGGGTCAACATCGTACTAAAGAACCAAGGGGAAGGAAGCGATCGTCTTCGACGGTTAGTTCTGGGCCCAAGAGGAAGACGGTCACCAATCTGCTCGACTCTTTAGTGGAATCCGAACCTATTCTTCAAGATGAACCACTAGCCATGCAAGAATCGGATGGTGGTCTACTTTTCCCGGGTTCATCTACGGAGGAAGCCGCACAATTAGATGAAGCTATAAGATGCTTACAAGATGAATCCGAGAACGTAAGGATCCCGAAGAGGCCTTATCCTGCCGTCATTTTTTACGAAGACCCTCCATCGATACGGAGGCTATTTATAGGCCTTTTGGAAGAGTGGGGTGAGAGGGCCCTTAAGCAGGCTGTTTCAGCCGACGCCGAAGACGCACTTTCATTGTGGACCGGTGGCCACGAGTTTACTCTCGAACCTCGGCGAGCATACCTCCTCAGGAAGGAGCGTCGGCTTGAACAAGCCATACTAGAGGCTCCTTTGCGCATCGGTATGTTCATGTATCTTTTTGTAATATTTTGTATTGCCTATATACATATATATATATATATATATATATATATATATATCCTTATCCTCATACAAACCTTGCAGGGACTTCGGCGATGGCGGAGGATCTGAGTTCGAGTCGCGCTTTGACTGTAGACTCCGCCAATATCCCTAATGAAACACTAATCAGTGTGGAGGGGGTCGATGTAACCGTTGCTCCTGCGATGGAGCTTCCCTCGGTGATTCCCGCTCCCCAAGCGCTTGCTCCCCCAGGAGAGGCATCTTTATTGGTCGCCGATTCAATGGATCTTTCTGGGGGTGGCCCGGAGATTAAGGGACAGATAGTCGAGGCTATCGTCCTTCCGCTGGAGCCTGCAGTGGCGGCCACTGCTCCTCGCTCGGAAGTCGTTACACTGGCCTAGGTTCCCGATGATGTGCCTGGGGGCATGGAGGAGGCCGCTAAAGCTGCTATCCCTCCAGCCCAGAATGGGAGAAGCATCGAAGGTAGCCTTCTATATTTTACATTAATAATCTCTCCATTATCTGAACCCTTCTGTCTTTTCAGAATTGCGTGGCTTGGCGGCGTCTATTGCCGATCTGTCTCCCAGGAAGTCCTTTCAGTGCCTGTTAGATATGGCCGCTCCGCAGGCGATATCTCCTCAACGCATCGTCCTCTTTTCCGGGCAAGGTCAGTGTCTTTTGCCCTCTCCTCACGGTGTTATTATTATTTCATATAATCACATTGGTGCCTTCTATAGTTCTAGAAGCTGATGACGAGGTTGAGATTCTTGACGGGCCTAGGGAGCCTTCAGACCCCTCTTGCATGACTGTGGGTAAGTAAAGTCTCAACGTTGTTCCATTTGTTCTTTGCTTACAAGTCTCGCTGACTGTTTCTAAATATGAACAGCTTTGCCAGTTCTTACCACGCTGGAGTCTCGCATCGTCATGCCACCTGGCCCCTATGCTCTACGTGCCTCAGAACGGATGGCAAAGCTAAGCCTCCACTCCCTGTCAGCCCTAATTGAGGATCTTCGCGCTGGCAGTCTGATCACGGCCGAAGCGTTTGCCGCTGAAGCCAACGGCTCTCTTCTCATTCTTGCCACCTACCATAGTGAAACATTGGTGTAAGTATGGGTTGAGTTTTGTCAGCAGGTGGAAGCTTGCTTGCATGTTCTTGAATGTACACGCCTTCTTTCGGAGGTTATGGCCGCGAAGGCGAGCTTACAGGGGCTTATTAAGCGGTGCGCTGTGAATATGATATCATGTGAGAATTCGGAGAGGGAGCTGGCTTCCAAAGCGCTGAGAGAGCTTCAAGCCAATCTTACGGCCAAGACTACTAGGGCATATGAACTATGGCAGGTGCTTCAAGAGGCTATCAAGGAGGTGGTAGCCATTGATAAGGCCATCGTTTTTACTCGTGAAATGGTCGAAGCCCATAAGGTTATTGAAAAAGAGCTTGAAGGCCGGCTTGCCTCATACCAGGCCCAACAGGCTCAAGTAGAGGCCCGTCTTTTAACGATACTAAATCATGAAGCCGAGGCCCAGCGGAAAAGGGGTGAACTAGCGAATCTACTGAATCGTCCGCCTGCTTAAAGAATTGTATATTTTTTTATTCTTCTTTTGTACATACTCCTTAATGAGAGTATATTTTCTTTTATTCTTTCATAAATTGTACTTTGTATTCATTTTGATTCATGAATAAAAGACATATTTTGCTTCATGATGGTGTGTCTCTTTTAGTAAATGCATTTTGTGGATAATCTATTTTGATTTCTCTGTAGGACAGTGATGGCTTAGGATTCAGGGTTAAAATCTGCCTCCTAAGACTTTTCAACTTTATGAGCCGTGAGGGTCTCATAAAGAATTTTCTCTCCACAGGTCGAAAGGATCCCATAGGTGTAATTTCTCCTTAAGAATCGTGAGGATTCCTAAGTGTGTTTTCTCTTGAGAGTCGTAAGGATCTCCCAAGAAAGTTTGCTCATTTACGAGTCGTGAGGACCCGTAAGGGATGGGTGAGGTTACCATTATCCGCATTTCACGGAGTCAGGAGTTGCTCTGGATGCTTCCCACAGGGTCGGTTTGACATGGCCGTGTTCTGCGAGGACCAGGCTCCGCTCTGGATGCTTCCCACGGGATCAGAATTGACATAGCCGTGTTCTGCGAGGACCAGGATCCGCTCTGGATGTTTCCTACGGGGTCGAGATTGACATAGGCCGTGTTTCACGTGACCAGGAATTTGCTCTGGATGCTTCCCACGGGGTTTGATTGACATAGCCGTGTTCTGCGAGGACCAGGCTCCACTCTGGATGCTTCCCACGGGGTCAGGATTGACAAAGGCCGTGTTCAGCGAGGACCAGGATCCGCTGTGGACGTTTCCCATGGGGTCAGGATTGACATAGGCCGTGTTCCATATGACCCGAATTTGCTCTGGATGCTTCCCACGGGGTCATAACCGTGTTCTGCGAGGACCAGGCTCCGCTCTGGACGTTTCCCACAGGGTCTAATTGACATAACCGTATTTTGCAAGGACCAGGCTCCGCTCTGAACGCTTCCCACGGGGTCAGGATTGACATAAGCCGCGTTCCGCGTTACCGGCAATTTGCTCTGGATGCTTCCCACGGGGTCATAGCCATGTTCTGCGAGGACCAGGCTCCGCTCTGGACATTTCCCACAGGGTCAGCATTGACATAAGCCGCATTCCACGTGACCAGGAATTTGCTCTGGAAGCTTCCCACGGGGTCATAGCCGTGTTCTGCGAGGACCAGGATCCGCTCTGGACGTTTCCCAAGGGGTCAAGATTGACATAAGCCACGTTCCACGTAACCAGGAATTTGCTCTGGATGCTTCCCACGGGGTCATAGCCGTATTCTGCGAGGACCAGGCTCCTCTCTGGACGTTTCCCACGGGGTCAGGATTGACATTGGTCGTGTTCAGCGAGGACCAGGATCCACTCTGGACATTTCCCACGGGGCCAGGATTAACATAGGTCGTGTTCCACGTGACCATGAATTTGCTTTGGATGCTTCCCAAAGAGTCATAGCCGTGTTCTGCGAGGACCAGGCTCCGCTCTAGATGTTTCCCATGTGGTCAAGATTGACATAAGCCGTGTTCAACGAAACCAGGAAAGGTTGACTTTATCCGTATTTCACGGAGTCGAGGTTTGACTCTCGGTCATCTATGCACCGCCGAGTCATGGAACTGGGAATTGCTACGGTTCCGCTTTACTTGATGTTGCGTCTGTTGTAATGAGACAAATGTTGAGATGATCTCCAGGCTGTCTGTGAACCGTTGAGATTTGGCTTCTTCTTCTGATGGAGCCTGGGGAAGGAAGGTGTGATTCCTTCTTTGTTTGCGCCCCTGGATTGTATACATGGATTGATGTGATATCACCTGTTGGGCAAAAGTTCCATTCTTTCGAGAAAAAAAATTTATTTCTTTCCGCGATGCTCTATCATTTCAGCTTTTATATCGCGAAGGTCGCGATTGCCCAATCATTTCGGATATTTTTCGCGGTGCCCAATCATTTCGGCTATTTGTTTTATTTTTACTCGCTGCTTTTTATTGCGAGTTGCCCAATCATTTCGGCTATTTGTTTTATTTTTACTCGCTGCTTTTTTATTGCGAGTTGCCCAATCATTTCGGCTATTTTTGTATGCATACATTTTTACTTGCTGATTTTGTTGCAAGTTGCCCCATCATTTCGGCTATTTCGTATGCATGTGTGGCTCGCTGGCTTTTTGCTGCAAGCTTGGAATTAGACACCGATTTCGACATCAGCACCGCTACAACTGGGATATTGCCAGGAGCGAATCATCATTTGCCTTCGTCGATGTCGAACAAAGGTGGCTTAGTAGACAGGGTTAGGATCCTGTCGACTAAGGCTTTTGACTTCATGAGCCGTAAGGGTCTCATAAAGGTATTTCTCCCTACAGGTCGAGAGGATCCTGTAGGTTCGTTTTCTCCTTAGGGATCGTGAGGATTCCTAAGTGCGTGGTCTCTTATAAGTCGTAAGGATCTTACAAGAGTGCTTTCTCCTTATAAATCAAGAGGGCTTGCAAGGGGGGTTCACTGTGCAAACATATCCCTAGTCACGGATGGGACTTTGTTAGGGAAATGTTTATTCGTGCCCGTGAATTGTATACAAGGGTCAGCATTGAGCCGCTTGTAGGGCAGTATTGGAGGTTGTGGTGGCCACTTAAGAACAGGTTCAGATCCCTGTAGCTTAAGACTTTTGAATCTTATGAGCCGTGAGGGTCTCATAGGAGGGTTCTCCTTACGAGTCGTGAGGATCTTGCAAGTGTAATTTCTCCTTAGGAATCGTGAGGATTCCTAAGTGTGTTTCTCCCTTGTGAGTCGTAAGGATCTCACGCGGGTGGTTTCTCCTCACAAGGTCGAGAGGACCTTGTAGGTGTCTTTTAACGAGGTTGCGCCCTTTCGGGTTTTCACAAAAACTCGCCGGTAGCCCTGATGTTTTACTCACGGAGCCCTTTTGGGTTTTCATTCGTGCCCATTTTGCTTATGGACATACTGTTTTTTCTTTCTTTCTTTTTTTATTATTATTATATTTTTTTGTGTCAGCCTTGGGATGCTGCAGTCCACAGTAGTTTATCGACGTTTCGGTCAACAGCCAGTTTTAGGACATAGTGGTCCATCGTTAGTTTAAGGACGTTTTGGTCCGTCGCCAGTTTTAGGACATCGTGGTCCATTGTTAATTTAAGGACATTTCGGTTCGTCGCCGGCTATTACTTATAGAATTTGGGCTCAGGAAGATAGAGAGGACATAGTCGTCGTCATCTATCGTTGACCTAAGTCGTGACTCGTCAGGCGTAGTATTTCTTTAGGAAGCGACCGTTTATTGGCCTGAAAGGTCTTTCACCATGCATTTCCATGAGTAGGTATGCTCCACCCTGGTAGACTTTGTCTATGATATACGGGCCTTCATGGTTCGGCTCGAATTTCCCTCATTTGGCACGATTAGGGATCATGGGTCTTTTGACCACTAGCACGAGTTCGCCCTTGCGGAAAGTTCTCGGCCAAGTCAATTTCTCATATGAGCGCGTCATCTTTGCTTTATAAGCCTCCAGAATCTGTTGCGCCATGAGCCAGGTTTCATCAAGGGCATCGAGCTCCTCAAGCCGAAGGTGAGCATTTTCTTCGTCTGTTAGCTCGTAGTGAACTGCCACTCGTAGAGAGGGTAACTCTATCTCAAGGGGGAGTACCGCTTCTGTGCCGAATACCAATGCATACGGCGTTATGTTCATGGCCGTTTTGAACGTAATTCGATATGCACAGAGAGCTTCATGCAGTCTCTCATGCCAGTCCCTCTTATTTCGAGACACCGTCTTTTTCACGATCTTCATCAAGGTCTTGTTAAAAGCCTCGGCTAGACCGTTAGCTCGGGGAATATAGACCGATGAATATCTCCAGTCTATGTTATGCTGTTGTGCGAAGCGGCTGATCTTGTGGCTTCTATAGGCTGGCCCGTTATCAGAGATAATCCGTCGTGGAGTGCCGAACCGATAAATGACTTGTGTCTTAAAGAAATAGAGTATATTTTTCGTCTTCACTTCCCTCAGTGGTACTACTTCCGCCCATTTGGAGAAGTAATCAGTTGTCACCAAAATGAACCGATGTCCTCGGGACGATGTCGGTTCGATGGGCTCGATTATGTCAGTTCCCTATATTTCTAATGGCCAGCTAGCCACCGTCGGATCCAGCGCAGAGTGGTCATGACTCATCGGGGCTCCCAAACTGAGCATAATCTCAAGTAAAAAAGCGACATGGAATATCCCTAACGCTTGCTCTTTCGACAGTAATATCACCTGGAAGATTACTTGAAGATGTCTTGTCCAGCCCCCGAAAGGATCAGAGACACGACGGTCGCGGGGTTACCCGAACAACAAGATTGCATATCGGGGAATATATCGGCCAACACGACGGTGCGACGGGTAAAAAAAACCCTTAGTACTACAGACCCTAACGGACTTCTATTATTAGGAGTTAACTGTGACGTTAGGAAACCCTTGAGAGAACTTCTCGATTCGTCTCAACTCGTAGGGCAAAGCCTTAGGAAATTGGGATAAGGACCTGTTTCCTAAGCACTGAGGCCCTGCAAGTTGGTCCAAGATGGACTATTGTATACTATTCACGGGCCACACTCTCCAAAGTCGAATTTCGATAGGAAGGGAAACAACCACTTATGAATCCTCTCGACTTGTAAGTGGGAAAAATTCTCTTGTGAGATCTTTATGACTCTTAAGAGAAAACGCACTTAGGAATCCTCACGATTCCTAAGGAGAAAAGATACCTACGGGATCCTCTCAACTCGTAGGGAGAAAACCATTTATGAGACCCTCACGGCTCGTAAAGTTGGAAAGTCTTAGGCGGAAGATCTGAACCTGTTTCCTAAGCCATCGCTTCTTATCTCGATTCAGGAAAATCAGCGTTCTTGGCAAGAATCTCTCGATTCGCGTCGACCCGCAAGAAAATCAGTGTCTTTGCAGGAATAACTCGACTCGTCTCAACCCCAGGGAAATCAGTGTCCTTGGCAAAAATCTCGATTCAGGGAAATCAGCATCCTTGGTGAGAACCTCTCGATTCGTTTCGACCCCTAGGGAAATCAGTGTCCTTGGCAGAACCTCTCGATTCAGGGAAATCAGCGTCCTTGGCAAGAACCTCTCGATTCGTTTCGACCCGCAAGGAAATCAGTGTCTTTGCGAGAATCTCTCGATTCGTCTCGACTTGCGGGAAAATTAGTGTCCCTATGTATAAAGAAAATTCTCTTGTGGAGTCCTTACGATTCTCAAGAGAAAACGCACTTAGAAGTCCTCACGACTCCTAAGGAGAAAAGACACTTACGGGATCCTCTCGACTCGTAAGGAGAAAGCTTTTTATGAGACCCTCATGGCTCATAAAATTGAAAAGTCTTAGGTGGCAGATCCTAACCCTGTCTCCTAAGCCATCGCTACCCTATAAAGGGTTCAAGATGAACTATTATCTATCATCTACAGGCCAAATTCGCTAAAACCACATGACAACAACACAGCAAAGAAAAAAGGTGATAATACAAGATAGAAAAGAAATGTGTCCTTTATTCATGAATTCAACTGGATGCAAGTTACATCATATGAAAATGAATGGATTAAAAGAATGAATAAAATGAATACATGTTATTCATAAGTTACAAATGTACAATCGATACAAAGCCAGCTACTGAGAAGGAGGCATTTTCAATAAATTAGCCAGTTGCTTGCGCACATCCTCTCAACTCCTTTTCATGGTCGGCCACTGCGGCTAGCTCCGCTTCGATTTGGGCCCATTGCTGCAGACGGGATGAAAGTTTCTCATCAATTTCCTGCTGAACAGCCTCCTGACTCTACGCGACCTGCTCAGGAAAGTCAAGCTTCTTCCTCAGCACCAGCCCGTCCAAAATACATCGTTGAAGGTTTCCAAAGATGGAGTTCAGCAGCGCAGCATTCGCTTCGACCTGAGCACGCAGTTGGACAGACTCAGCGGAAGTCGTCTCACGTTCCTTTCGCTTGAAGGTCGCCTCTTGTTCAAAATAGCGAAGGAAAAGGGCACTTTGCTCAACCCATGCAGCCGCTAGGAGTTCAGAGCCAGAACCTCGGGATAAGGAAGCTAAGCTCAAGCTCATGCAGCAGGCCTCAATCTTCCTGCGGTGATTAACCCAAGACTAAACGACACCTTCGTTATGGAATTTCACAAGTGTCGCCAGCATTGGATTAACCTCGGCAGCAAAATCTGCAGCGAATGTAGGGGCCTCCGCGTCAATCTCCTCAATGTATTCGCTCAACATACGCAGGCTGGTCACAGCGCTTTTAGAAGATGGACGTCTAGAAAAGAGCCCTGCCGGCATTAGAATGCGAGACTCGAAAGGAGCAGGAGCCGGTGCGATTGCTGCAAGATGAATTACGGTTAAAAGCTGACCCGCGAAATAAAGAAACCACACGAGCGATGAGTTTACTATACCGGCTGCGATAGGGGGCAGAGTTGGGAGTACTGGTGGCGCGACGATTCCCTCATCCCCTCCTTCAATTTGTAGTGCTGCAATCAATTTAAAATTAACAATGGCAGGGTCGCCGTCAAAGAAAGGAAATGACGTCAGTTAAAAACTATACCTACCGGCACCAGCAGGCAAAGTGACTTCTGACTGAAGGAGAAATGTGGTTCAGCACTTGATACAGATGATCAAAGAGAACTCCTGCAAGGTTGTGATGATACATGGTCAGTACAAGAAAGACGGTGGTTATAGTTCAATTAAATGGATCGCAAATCTATACCTTCCAGCATCTTGGAGGACATAGGAGAAGGCGAGGGGAAGCAATCGTCATAGCAGCGACTGCAAGTGTTTCAGATGACACAATCTCAATGTTCGCTACACCTACAAATAAAATACCGTCAGAAAAAGCTGAAAAGGATTGCGAAATAGAAAATAAACAGCGACTCGAGACCCACCTGATGGGTCATCAGCCAAAATTGCGATGGAAGCATCACTGGGGCGTTGCGGTTTCTTCGCTTTCCTTCAGTGGAATGATTTCAGCGCCAATGGCTTCATCCCCTGTGTAACCCTTCGAAAATCGTTTAAGCAGTTTTTCGGTAATCGGCAAATTTTGCGGCTTTTTCCGTAAAAAAGTCAAAATTGATAATTTTCATTGTAGACCTAATTATACAAAATTTAGATAAGATATTACTATAATTTTGTCACTAAAATGTCACTTATAATTATTTAGTTAAATAAAAAAATTTTCGTAATTAATTAATTTTTTATTATTTTAAGCCTTTTTAAATACATTTAATTAGGGATAAATACAAATTTAATTAGGTAAATTTCTTAATTAGGAGTCTTTATAAGCTAAAATATGGTGTTAATAAAATTATATCATGTCTTGCAAACTTTTGGTTTTAGGGTGGTAAAATTTGTGAAAAAATGAGGTAAAAAATGGGTTTTTTTGAAAAAAGGTTGACATGAAAGCATTAAATGATAATGTGGGGGTGTTTTAGACCTAGAATCTTCTCCAAATTTCCCAAACTCCCTCCTCATACCTGCAGCCGACCCCTCTTCCTGCAGATTTTCCCACTTCATCATTTTATCTTGCTTCTTTTCTTGCTAAAAATCCATTTAAATTCACAAATTTCCACCTCCATTCAAAGCCTAACCCTAATCCCTTCTCTCTTAAACCCAAATTTGTTTAAAAACATGATGAAAGGAGGCTTCTTGGAGACTTGATCAAGCTAGGGTTCAAGCTTGAGAGGTGAAAATTCTAAACTAGTTGCAAATTGGTAGTTTGTTTATGCTAAATTAGATGTTTAAAGTATTAATTTAATGTAAATCCTTGTTCATGAAAAATCAAGAGAAGGTTTTGGAATTTTATAAATTAGGGTTTGTAGCATAATGGTTGGATTATGTTAGGGATGGTTGTCTAATTGATTAGAATGGTTAATGGTGAAATTATATGCTTGCTAAACCGACAAATTTCGATGTTTGTATCAAATCGGCTAGAAATTCGCTTACTAGATTTTTGTAGAAAATAGAATGCGGTCAATTTGCGTTAGGTTAGCAATATTATTAGCTTCGTTTAGGATTATTAGAATGCGCGAACATGGGGTTTCGTCTAGTCGGGTTGTAGTTTTGCCGATTTTCCCGAAATGACGACTTTAGTTAAAAGATTGCGATTTTCGTGCGTTTTTCCGCGCACCGAGTGCATGCTATGATTAATACGAAAGCGTGGATAATTGTATGTTGTGACTTGTATTGTGTTAGGTTTTGTAATCTTATGCTGGGTATTGTGCAAATATAGGATCGATCGGGGAAACTTCGGATACGGCGCGAAAAGGCAAAGCGGTGGCCGGATCAGATTAGCGGGGATTTCAGGTGAGTAGATATATTCATCTATGGGGGAATCGTTTGGATGGCGCAAGGCGCCCCCCTAGTTAGGATTACCCTACTTTATGCAAGATTTATATGGTTAGACAGCTTACCCCTTTATGTACATTGCATACCCTCACAGCTAACCGTATGCTAGATTGCATGGACATTCACCTTCATATATGCGATATCACTTCGTAGGACACGAACACCATTACCATTGGCATCTGTTGCACGCGCACTATTCATGTGACACACACGCCTTTGGTAATTGACATGCCACGTGCACGATAGAACCTGTTTATCTTAATATCGTCACCTGCATTCATACTTAATATATGAAACTGCATCGCATGCACATATCTCGCATCATCATCATATTTACATAGAACTCTAGCCAAAATTCACATCATACACATTGATATCATAGACATTTATCATATATATAACATGTGGACATTATGATTTTCTTGAAGATTTCAGTTTTGCTGCGATTTCTGGATTTTTGGGGAAAACCGCAAGAATTTAATAAAAGCTTATATTTATCATTTTTAAAACAAAGTTGCGGTTTTCTCGTGATGTATGTGTCGTCCACCATGAGTTTTCATGTTTTCTGTTGGATTTCGAGACCCGATTCGAGGAGTGGATGAACCATCTCGGGTACATGGTGGGCCCGGTATGGTACCCCGGGGCAAGAAGATCGAGTTGTAGACGATGAGCCTGGCAGGGGAAGACTACCTACCGGTGATGTCTGGCGCGGCGGATATCCGGAGGATACCGACCGTTGTCGTGAGATTTATGATATGGGCTGATCCGGACTGACGGAGCCCGATATTGAGACAAATGTGATTCCTATTTGGTGTCGATGCTTGACACGGGTTTTCAGAGGATTTCTTGATGATATTTAGCTATTATGCAGACATTCATTTTCTAAAAGTTAAGAATGCAGTAACATTAACATTTAAAACACTTAAAGAGTTAGAAAAGATATTGCATACATGTGCATGCATACTAGAGTTATTATATCACATATGGACATACATGTTGTTCCGCATCGCGTGCATTCTTACGATTGCCTTAGTAGATGTTATATTTACTCACGAGCTGGCAACTCACCCCCGTTGTGCCACAGTGTCTTGCAGGTCGGACCCGTCACTTTTGTAGCGGCGGGCTATCTTATCATCAGCTCATTTTGCTCAGACTCGCGACATCGCCCGTAGGTGGGTTGCGAGTATACTTTATTCCTTTTTGCTTTATCATTGTATCTAGTATTCTCCATCTACCACTTGTATTGTATATGCGACCTAGTGATGAGACTGAGAGATTGTATATTTGTGGTTTCTTTTGGGTCGAGCTCACTTGAGCCGACGTGTGTTTTCTGGTATTTGCATTTCTTTTATGCTCTTTCTCTTGATATTACTATTATATTGCATGTGGTTGTGATCCGCCTTGGGCGAAGAGCTAGCTCCCGCTTGGGGATGCCATTTTTATGTTTACAGGTTTATTATCTTGTTGTACCCATTTTGGGGGATAGAAAATACAGGAGAGACTCTGCCGAAATTTTCGGGGATTTTTGATGTTCTTTTTTGGATTCTATGCAACTTAATTGATTTCAAAACCGTTTTCATTTAAGGTTTTCCTTCACTCTCTTTTGATTTTGGGTTAGATTTCTGGGCTTTGGCTGACTTAGGTTACGGTACGCCTTTAGACGTCTCGTAATCTAAGTGCCAGTCACGTTCCGTACTTTCGGGTCGTGACAAAGTTGGTATCAGAGCGTAGGTTTTACCTTTCTGAGTGTAGGACGACCTTGGTAGATGGAGTAGGTGACTTAAGCAGAGTGGCGTAGCGTGGGTATGATCCGCGGCATACTTACGATACGGTACTCCGCCTAAGTGACCTTAGGACATAATTGCTTGTATTTCCTTTCTTGATTCCTTGCATTCCTTGATTCAATTGCAATGTCCTTATCGGTCCTGTTTCTTATTCCAGTTTCGATGCCGCCAAAGACTACGAGAGCTCAGCGGGTTGCCGCTAGGGATGAGATTCGGGCGGGCCCGTCTGAGGCGAGGATCGAGCGAGATGATACACCTACCCCTCAGGGTCATACGGATCCGCCTTATCCTGACCGTATTGCCAGATTAGAGGCAGGCATGCAAGAGTTGCGGCAGATGATGGGATCTTTAGTTGAGTCCAGCCGGGCACAGAGATCCGAGGACGTCCCTTCCACCGCACAGACCACGATCGTACCTGCTGCACAGATGGTCACTCCTGCTGCTACTACGGAGACTATCCCCGTTTCACTACAGGAGTTCATGAGATTGAGACCTCCAGCTTTTACCGGTACAGATGCGACAGAGGACCCACAGGCATTTCTTGATAGGATGGCACGGATTGTCCGTTCGTTGAGGTGTTCTGAGCATAGATTGGTGGAGTTTGCGAGTTTTCGTCTGGAGGGTCTTGCCCAGACATGGTACGACTCAGTAGAGAGAGGCCGAGCTGCAGGTCTGCCTTCTATGACCTGGGATGAGTTTACAGCTGCATTTCTTGCCCGTTTTCTTCCGTAGAGTGTTCGAGATGCTCGACCCCGTAGTTTTGAGTCTTTGCGCAAGACTCCGGGGATGACAGTGTCGGAGTATGATATACAGTTTACCCAGTTGTCTCGATATGCTCCGTACCTAGTCGACACAGAAGAGAAGAGGATAAAGAGGTTTGTACGAGGGCTTGATACACAGTTATTCCTTGCCATCGGCACCCAGCACTTTGATACAAATGCAGCCGCGATGGACGCAGCCCTACTTTTGGAGGAGCGTATTTCTGAGACTCCGGTCGTTTCTGGGCCGAAGAGGATCCGTACTGATACGCCAGCTCAGCGGCAGATGGGCAGACATCGTGATAGATTATTTCCGGGAGATGGCGGAGGCAGAGGATTGAGACGAGGTCAGTTATTTGGTTCATATCCACAGACCCAGCAGTCGTCTCCAGGATGTTTTCGGTGTGGGAGTCAGTACCACCGTGTCAGAGACTATACCATAGGACGTCCGGGCACAGCGACAGTCCCGCATGTGACTTTACCACCCTCACCACCTTCTCAGAGAGCTTTACTTCCTACTCCTGATGATGCTTCACGCCAGCCAGATGCTTCTAGAGGCCGTGTGCGTGGCGGTCCGGTTCCGCGAGGACGAGGCGACAGAGGCAGAGGCAGAGGCCGAGGTAGAGGCAGAGGACAGCCAGCTATTAGTGGTGGACAGGCCCGAGTGTTCGCGTTGACTCCTCAGGATGCACAGGCATCCAATGCCGTCGTGACAGGTACTCTGCCAGTATGTTCTTTTGATGCACGGGTATTATTTGATCCAGGCTCTACACATTCCTATGTATCCACGTATTTTGCACCGAGATTGGGCCGAGAGTCATCTCCGTTAGATCAGCCGCTTGTCGTTATTACCCCGGTAGGCGAGTCTTTTGTTGCCCGTTTTGTGTACCGATCTTGTTCCGTTCGTATCGGGGAGAGAGATTCTTCAGTAGATTTGATTCTCCTCGATATGCTAGACTTTGACGTTCTTCTTGGTATGGACTGGCTAGCCACCTGTTATGCATCCGTGGACTGCCGTGAAAAGGCAGTCAGATTCAGTTTTCCTGGTGAGCCGGTTCTTATTATTCAGGGAGATCGTAGTGTTGTCCTTCTCAGCTTGATTTCTTCTCTTCGCGCTGGTCAGCTCTTAAAGAAAGGGTGTCAGGGATTCTTAGCCTATGTTTGTGATACTAGCTCCACAGAGGTTCCGTTGGACCAGGTCCCTGTTGTGAGAGAGTTTCCTGATGTATTTCCTGATGAGCTGCCTGGTCTGCCACCAGAGCGCGAGATTGAGTTCTGTATTGACTTGATCCCCGGCACGGGGCCTATCTCTATACCTCCTTATCGGATGGCCCCGGCGGAGCTGAGAGAGCTAAAGGATCAGTTACAGGATTTGCTGGACAAAGGGCTTATCCGACCGAGTGTGTCACCTTGGGGCGCTCCCGTCTTGTTTGTTAAGAAGAAGGACGGAAGTATGCGTTTATGCATTGATTATCGTCAGCTGAACCGAGTTACTGTGCGGAACAGGTATCCCCTGCCCCGCATTGATGACTTATTCGATCAGCTCCAGGGTGCAGGGTTTTTCTCGAAGGTTGATTTACGGTCAGGTTATCACCAGTTGCGGGTTCGGAAGGAGGATATTCCGAAGACCGCCTTCCGTACTCGTTATGGTCATTACGAGTTCTTGGTGATGTCGTTCGGGCTCACCAATGCCCCGGCAGCATTTATGGATTTGATGAACCGTGTATTCAGGCCGTATCTCGATCAGTTCATCATTGTGTTCATTGACGACATCTTGGTTTATTCTCAGAGCCGGGAGGAGCATGAGCAGCACTTACGTATCACATTGCAGACTTTGAGGGAGCATCAGCTGTTCGCCAAATTCTCCAAGTGCGCATTCTGGCTAGACAGTGTCGACTTCTTGGGTCATGTGGTGACGAGAGATGGTATTTGCGTGGACCCGAAGAAGATCGAGGCAGTTCAGCGTTGGCCTAGACCGGTATCAGTCACAGAGGTTCGCAGTTTTCTAGGTCTGGCCGGCTATTATCGACGTTTTGTCCAGGATTTCTCCCGCATTGCTGCACCGTTGACCGGGTTGACCCGGAAGGGGATTCCTTTTGATTGGACCCAGGCATGTGAGGATAGCTTCCAGCAGTTGAAGACTCGTCTGACTACTGCTCCAGTGTTAGCATTGCCTTCAGGATCAGGCGGGTTCGTCGTATATTGTGATGCTTCTCGAGTAGGGCTGGGATGTGTATTGATGCAGCACGACAGAGTTATCGCGTATGCTTCTCGGCAGCTGAGGAAACACGAGCAGAACTACCCCACCCATGATTTAGAGATGGCTGCAGTGGTGTTTGCACTCAAGATCTGGAGACATTACCTATACGGTGAGTCGTGCCAGATATACACTGACCACAAGAGTTTGAAGTATATCTTCCAGCAGCGAGACCTGAACCTGAGACAGCGTCGTTGGATGGAGTTGGTGAAGGATTATGACTGCGAGATTTTATACCATCCGGGCAAGGCGAATGTAGTGGCAGATGCTTTGAGTAGGAGGCCCGGAGGTAGCTTATCTTGTTTGAGCGCAGTACAGATGCAGTCGACGGCGGATTGGCAGGTTTTATGTGATAGCAGAGTGCAGTTCGAGTTTACTCCTACAGGGGGACAGCTGGCCCATTTCAGAGCACGCCCACAGTTACTTGACCGTATCCACGAGGCACAGTCCGGCGATGCCCGTATCTTAGAGATTATTGAGCAGATTCGGCAGGGCAGAGTTTCTGAGTTCGTGATTGATGATCAGGGGATACTTCGATTTGGGACTCGACTGTGTGTGCCAGATTCAGAGGGACTGAGGCGTGATATTCTCGAGGAGGCACATAGATCAGTATACAGTGTGCATCCAGGTTCCACCAAGATGTACCGTGATTTGAGAGAGGTTTACTGGTGGGACGGGATGAAGAAGGATATTACAGACTTTGTGTCGAGATGCCTGACTTGTCAGCAAGTCAAGGCCGAGCACCAGAGGCCAGCCGGCGAGTTACAGCCTTTGCCCATCCCTGAGTGGAAGTGGGAGCAGGTCTCCATGGACTTTGTTGTGGGTCTACCCAGGACCAGTCGAGGGTACGACTCTATTTGGGTGATTGTGGATCGACTGACGAAAGCGGCTCACTTTCTGCCAGTGAAGACCACTTTTGGATTTTCTCAGTACGCCTAGGTTTATATTGATGAGATTGTGCGACTGCATGGTGTTCCGACTTGCATCGTGTCCGACCGTGGCACCCAGTTTACCAGCCGATTGTGGCAGAAACTCCAGGAAGCTTTGGGCACCCGATTGAGTTTTAGCACAGCCTTTCATCCTCAGACCGACGGTCAGTCGGAGCGTACGATTCAGACTCTTGAGGACATGCTCAGAGCTTGTGTTTTGGATTTCGGTGGTAGCTGGGATCGTCATTTGCCTTTGATCGAGTTTTCCTACAATAATAGCATCCAGGAGACGATTCAGATGGCACCTTTCGAGGCTTTATATGGGAGGAGATGTCGATCGCCGGTATGTTGGACAGAGCTCAGGGAGAGCAGTATTTTGGGGCCGCAGATCGTACAGGAGACGACCGAGAAGATACAGCTGATTCGGGACAGGATGAGAGCGGCACAGAGCAGGCAGAAATCGTATGCTGAAAAGCGTCGTCGCCGACTCGAGTTCGCTGTTGGCGATCATGTTTTCCTGAAGGTCTCTCCGATGAAGGGTGTGATGAGATTTGGGCGGAAAGGGAAGCTGAGTCCTAGATATGTTGGTCCTTTCGAGATCCTAAAGCGTGTTGGTCCAGTCGCTTATCGGTTAGCTCTTCCGCCCAGCTTCCCCGATGTTCACCCCGTATTCCATGTCTCGATGCTCCGCAAGTATCTTCATGATCCTTCCCAGGCGATTCAGCACCAGACGATCTAGCTAGAGCGTGATCTTTCTTTCACCGAGCAGCCGGTGGTCATTCTGGATCGGCAGGTGAAGAAATTGAGGTCGAAGGTTATACCGTCCGTCAAGGTCCTTTGGCGTGGCCCGAACAGCGAGGAGGTCACCTGGGAGACCGAGGTCGAGATGAGGAAGAGATATCCCCATCTTTTTGAAGGTACGCGTAGTTAAATTCTAAATTCGGGGACCGAATTTCTTTAAGGGGGGAAGATTGTAACCCTTCGAAAATCGTTTAGGCAGTTTTTCGGTAATCGGCAAATTTTGCGGCTTTTTCCGTAAAAAGTCAAAATTGATAATTTTCATTGTAGACCTAATTATACAAAATTTAGATAAGATATTACTATAATTTTGTCACTAAAATGTCGCTTATAATTATTTAGTTAAATAAAAAAAATTTCGTAATTAATTAATTTTTTATTATTTTAAACCTTTTTAAATACATTTAATTAGGGATAAATACAAATTTAATTAGGTAAATTTCTTAATTAGGAGTCTTTATAAGCTAAAATATGGTGTTAATAAAATTATATCATGTCTTGCAAACTTTTGGTTTTAGGGTGGTAAAATTTGTGAAAAAATGAGGTAAAAATGGGTTTTTTTGAAAAAAGGTTGACATGAAAGCATTAAATGATAATGTGGGGGTGTTTTAGACCTAGAATCTTCTCCAAATTTCCCAAACTCCCTCCTCATACCTGCAGCCGACCCCTCTTCCTGCAGATTTTCCCCACTTCATCATTTTATCTTGCTTCTTTTCTTGCTAAAAATCCATTTAAATTCACAAATTTCCACCTCCATTCAAAGCCTAACCCTAATCCCTTCTCTCTTCAACCCAAATTTGTTTAAAAACATGATGAAAGGAGGCTTCTTGGAGACTTGATCAAGCTAGGGTTCAAGCTTGAGAGGTGAAAATTCTAAACTAGTTGCAAATTGGTAGTTTGTTTATGCTAAATTAGATGTTTAAAGTATTAATTTAGTGTAAATCCTTGTTCATGAAAAATCAAGAGAAGGTTTTGGAATTTTATAAATTAGGGCTTGTAGCATAATGGTTGGATTATGTTAGGGATGGTTGTCTAATTGATTAGAATGGTTAATGGTGAAATTATATGCTTGCTAAACCGACAAATTTCGATGTTTGTATCAAATCGGCTAGAAATTCGCTTACTAGATTTTTGTAGAAAATAGAATGCGGTCAATTTGCGTTAGGTTAGCAATATTATTAGCTTCGTTTAGGATTATTAGAATGCGCGAACATGGGGTTTCGTCTAGTCGGGTTGTAGTTTTGCCGATTTTCCCGAAATGACGACTTTAGTTAAAAGATTGCGATTTTCGTGCGTTTTTCCGCGCACCGAGTGCATGCTATGATTAATACGAAAGCGTGGATAATTGTATGTTGTGACTTGTATTGTGTTAGGTTTTGTAATCTTATGCTGGGTATTGTGCAAATATAGGATCGGTCGGGGAAACTTCGGATACGGCGCGAAAAGGCAAAGCGGTGGCCGGATCAGATTAGCGGGGATTTCAGGTGAGTAGATATATTCATCTATGGGGGAATCGTTTGGATGGCGCGAGGCGCCCCCTAGTTAGGATTACCCTACTGTATGCAAGATTTATATGGTTAGACAGCTTACCCCTTTATGTACATTGCATACCCTCACAGCTAACCGTATGCTAGATTGCATGGACATTCACCTTCATATATGCGATATCACTTCGTAGGACACGAACACCATTACCATTGGCATCTGTTGCACGCGCACTATTCATGTGACACACACGCCTTTGGTAATTGACATGACACGTGCACGATAGAACCTGTTTATCTTAATATCGTCACCTGCATTCATACTTGATATATGAAACTGCATCGCATGCACATATCTCGCATCATCATCATATTTACATAGAACTCTAGCCCAAATTCACATCATACACATTGATATCATAGACATTTATCATATATATAACATGTGGACATTATGATTTTCTTGAGGATTTCAGTTTTGCTGCGATTTCTGGATTTTTGGGGAAAACCGCAAGAATTTAACAAAAGCTTATATTTATCATTTTTAAAACAAAGTTGCGGTTTTCTCGTGATGTATGTGTCGTCCACCATGAGTTTTCATGTTTTCTGTTGGATTTCGAGACCCGATTCGAGGAGTGGATGAACCGTCTCGGGTACATGGTGGGCCCGGTATGGTACCCCGGGGCAAGAAGATCGAGTTGTAGACGATGAGCCTGGCAGGGGAAGACTACCTACCGGTGATGTCTGGCGCGGCGGATATCCGGAGGATACCGACCGTTGTCGTGAGATTTATGATATGGGCTGATCCGGACTGACGGAGCCCGATATTGAGACAGATGTGATTCCTATTTGGTGTCGATGCTTGACACGGGTTTTCAGAGGATTTCTTGATGATATTTAGCTATTATGCAGACATTCATTTTCTAAAAGTTAAGAATGCAGTAACATTAACATTTAAAACACTTAAAGAGTTAGAAAAGATATTGCATACATGTGCATGCATACTAGAGTTATTATATCACATATGGACATACATGTTGTTCCGCATCGCGTGCATTCTTACGATTGCCTTAGTAGATGTTATATTTACTCACGAGCTGGCAACTCACCCCCGTTGTGCCACAGTGTCTTGCAGGTCGGACCCGTCACTTTTGTAGCGGCGGGCTATCTTATCATCAGCTCATTTTGCTCAGACTCGCGACATCGCCCGTAGGTGGGTTGCGAGTATACTTTATTCCTTTTTGCTTTATCATTGTATCTAGTATTCTCCATCTACCACTTGTATTGTATATGCGACCTAGTGATGAGACTGAGAGATTGTATATTTGTGGTTTCTTTTGGGTCGAGCTCACTTGAGCCGACGTGTGTTTTCTGGTATTTGCATTTCTTTTATGCTCTTTCTCTTGATATTACTATTATATTGCATGTGGTTGTGATCCGCCTTGGGCGAAGAGCTAGCTCCCGCTTGGGGATGCCATTTTTATGTTTACAGGTTTATTATCTTGTTGTACCCATTTTGGGGGATAGAAAATACAGGAGAGACTCTGCCGAAATTTTCGGGGATTTTTGATGTTCTTTTTTTGGATTCTATGCAACTTAATTGATTTCAAAACCGTTTTCATTTAAGGTTTTCCTTCACTCTCTTTTGATTTTGGGTTAGATTTCTGGGCTTTGGCTGACTTAGGTTACGGTACGCCTTTAGATGTCTCGTAATCTAAGTGCCAGTCACGTTCCGTACTTTCGGGTCGTGACACCCTGATTCTACAAGAGCCGTCATGACACTCGCTATGCCAGGTGATGGCGGGGAACCGCAGAGGGAAAGAGCGACGGTTTGGACAGTCCCGGATTTCCAAGAGAGAGTAGCCACTTCAGGTTCGGTGGTTGCCGTCATCTCAGCTACCGCCTCATTGCCAGGACTTGGCCCTACAAGATATGATATGTGAGAATTTGAAGATCAAATTCTAATAAAAAGACCCAGTATTACGTTACCTTGGGGCGGCTTTGCAATTGCCTCCCGAGCCGCGCGCACAACCTGTCTATGGACGGTAGACAGGGCAACTGGAGCATCTTCGAAAGAAATAGCGACGGATGTAGTAGCGCTTGAACCTGCACCCACAGCCAAGCTGACATCACGTTCCCTCGCCGCACGCTTTTTGCGCTTCTTGTCAGCCTTGGCAGTAAGAAAAGACCTCCTCAAGACCTCCGTCAAAGTGACAGCATCGTCCGAGCCAGGAGCTACCTCTGGAGCCGTTACGGCGTTCGTCATCGGCTGCTTAAGCGAAGCCTCCTTTGGCAATACTGGGGGAGCTGGGACTTCAGTAGCCGGCCCTGGAAGCGTTGCCGCGCCACCCTGCTGGATCGGCACTGCACTCGGGATAACCTGGGTTGAGGTAGTCCCTATAATAAGATGAAAAAGAAGGGTCAGACTACCCATGAAGAAAAAGGGAATGAAGGCACAGTGAGCCGAAGTATAACGAGGCCCAAGGAAGCACGAAACCTTTCTTCCTCTTCAAAAGACTTGAGGGAAGCTGTGAGAGCCTCTTCGGAAGAGATACCTGTTAAAGAAGAAAGTATCAGTCAAAGCATAATAATTAAAATAACCGCGGAAAGATAAGACTGAAGGATACCTGATTGTTAATATTTTTGTGATGTGTAGTATTTGGAAAATTGTAAAGAAATCACAACCAAAAATTATTTGACCGCAATCAACTACGGTGTCGGATGTAGATTGTAAGTGAGTGCGGATCGTCCACAGGGACAGTGTAATAGTTCGTCTTTTGAATTAGATGAGTCGAAACTTTAATGAAAAGAAAACAAACAATTCATGATTTATATTTGAAGTTCAAGAATTAGAAAATCTAGATCTAATAACAAGAAAAAGATAGAATCAAGAATTGATAGTTTGATGATTTTTCCAACCAAATATCAAGAATCGAAATGCGGCTCGTAGGAATCGATCGGATCTATAGATGTGATGTAATCTTACAATTACGTATTCTTATCCTTTGATGAATTGATACTAGATCGATGATGATCGATCAAGAATTAAGGATTTCTTATGAAACTAGGGTTTCATCTTATCCCTTGTTCTTTTGTCGATATCATTCACATTCTAGCCTCTAATAAATTCAAGAAACGATCGTAGATCCCTAATTTCGAGTGATAACAATCAAGAAAGTATCGCAACAAAACTTGGTCATCGATTCTTGAACTTGCTAGGGTTTACAAAACTCGTAGGACTCAAGAATCGTTTAAAGATTTGTTACATCATCATTCTATTGATCGTCTCGACTCCTTAACGAGCGGAGTTTTACTCAAACATCACAACACAGAAAGTATTCAAGAATTGTAAAGATATCATGATGCGAGAATTTAAAGTAAACAAGATAAAAGAATTTCACCTTTATTTATCTCAACCAATTTGATTACAGACGCTCAAGAACTACAAGAGGAAGAATCTAAATTGTTGATCGGGCGTCGCTTTTTTCTCCGTGAGTCGTGGATCGGCTCGGACCGCTTGCTCCGTTGAAGATCAACTCCGCTCATAAAGGTTGTAGGGCTTCTTGCTTGATGGGGTACTCGGAATCTTGGCTTTTGATTGGAATTAGGGTTAGGGTTTCACACAAATCCTCTCACTAGATTTGTGTGAAGAAAAGATGAAGAAAGAGATTGGCTAAAAAACTAAAATGGAGACTCAAAATGAATTATATCTTCCAAGATGATTTACAAGTGAGCCTAGGGTCTTATTTATAGATCACCCAAACCCTAGGTCTAGGTTTGAAATTGTAGTTCCCTCCAAAAGTTTGTTGAGTCTTCTAGAAGGTAGTTTGTTAGGAGCTAGCTTAGGCTTTAAGCTAGGATTAATCAAGCTTGGAAACCCTAGTTTACTGATCTGGCAGAAACCTCTGGAGTCTTCTGGAAAATGACATGTCTTGCTGAAGTGTGGGAGCTGAGATTGACATTGTGCACCAAAATTGAGGATATGAAGGGGCAAGACCACCGCGGAACCGCGGCGTAAGCAGGCTCCGGCCGCGGTTCCTCGGCCGTATAGGCTCCTTGGGGCTGCATCTTTCTGGTGTTGTCTTTGTCTGCTATTTTGAGCTTTATCTGATGTTTTGATTTATATTTGTCCCTTTGGATTAATACCAGATCTGAAGTTAGTGAGTTGGCGTATCTTTTGAGCAGCGTTGATTTGAGCACGCTTCTGGTTTCCTGCACAGACTTCGAAACACGGGTTGCGATAGAAATATTGCGATGCCATGCAATGCAGTCAATTTCCCTAGAAATGCCGGTTTTAAGGTCTAATACATGTAATCTGATAATTTGTGACAGATTTGTTAATATGTAAAATATGAATACCGAACACTTCTATATGAATGCAAATGATGAGGAAATTGCCGGTTAAAAGATGCAATATTTTCGACTAATCAAATTCCCCCAAACTTAATTTCGATCGTCTCGAGCGAACTGTTTTATTAAAAAGAGAAGGAGAAAATAAAGAAAGAGAAAAACTAACTAGCACACTTTCGTAGGCAACACGATTGCACTGAGCATGTGCAACAAGCCTTTAAACCTCTAGGTGTCCCTAGTAGGAGGAGTGTTGTCTCCTGAGGGTTTTCAGCGGATTGCACCCACAAAATCCAATAATAAAAGAAAGATCATGAATATTACATTTAAAGAAAACAATCGTAAAAGAAAAGTTTTGAAAATTAGGGTTTCCAACTAAGCTAGTTTTTCGGTTGTCATGAGCCCTATCTTAATGGTCATGAAAAGATGTTAGAAATCACGTCCTCTCTCAATAAAACATCGTCTTATTCTTCATTCCTATCTTTCTTCCAAAACATCGATCATATCACCCTGCGTGTGTGTAAAGACATCCCTACACCCGGAGAATTCAATTCAAGCTATCATACTCTTGCCCATCAGCCTCAGTACTTTTTAATTAATGAATATTTAGATGAGATTGCTCACACACTTTCATGCGACCGTTAATACTTTTTGAGGTACTAACCGACCGATTACTCCTGTGCTTGCTTACTTGGTGTATTTTCCTCGTCTTGCACCACCTTAGGCATAGCAGAGACTCCCAGACCAGTTGGCTTTAGGGCACTAGGTGAAGAGGCACCCTCGCTATACATTTTTATTGCCCTCGGTGATAACAAAACCAGTGTCCATTTTTCTCACCACTTTATATTTTTATTCACTTTTTTTTCTTTTTATTTCCTTCATACATCGGCTTTAAGACAAGAGCATTTCAAGGTATCCTCTACTATCCCAGGCTTTAAGACGTGTGTAAGTGCAAATAGCAGGGTATCAACGTTCAAAATTTTTGGCTTCCAGAATAGAAACTATTTTTCAAACTTATTTTTATCCTCAGATTAGTGACGTCCTTCATCTTACTAACCCTTGGGACAACGGCTCATAACTACTTATTACTAGTTCGTATAAGAAAACTTCTAATTTTCTTGGTTTTCTTAAATTTTTCTAATCTCATGGATGTAATTTTTCACTATCTAAACTTTTATTATCTTATTTATGTACAAAAATATTTTTATAGTTTTGAAAAATTTTAAATTTTTATGGTTTTTTTCAAAAATGTTTTGTGCTTATGCAAAGTATGATGCAAATGATGCGAAGATAAGCACAAACCTCCCCCAAACTTATTTTCAACAGTGTCCTCACTGTTGCCTTCTGCTAAATCTTGAAAAACCTGTAAGCTTGGGAGGAATTTATTAGTGGGGGCAAAATATTTAAGTGAAGAACCTCCCCCAAACTTGTTTTTGGCTCAAAATTTTGTAAAAATTTTATTTTCAAGAGCCCGAAAAAATGCCCCGCCAAACTTGAGTTAAGCCATGTTAATCTTTTAAAATCTTATGAGGGGGTCAAAAATCAGTAGTCTATGCCAAGCTTTGCAAAGATCGAATGTTAATACCAACCATTCAAAAATTTTATCAATGCAGTGCTCTGGTTGATGGAAGAAGAAGTGGAGAAAAGGTAAGTGGTGGAATAGAATGTGTGTGCGTCTCGTATTGGAGAGACGATGCAGTGAATGTGATGGATAACTCGCATTCTTTTTACAGTTCAGAAGAAGGGGTGGAGGTTCAATTTCAGTGATTGGGACAAGATTCGTCTCAACACCCGTGTCATTCAAAAATGCGAGTTCTTCAGCGAAGATCTCCTCAAAAGTTCCATCAATACCCCGATGAATAATGTCATCACAAAGTGCGGGGTGATCTTCAGACTCTAAAAGCAGTTCATAATCAGTGTTAATTGTTGACCCGGACATCTCGGTGGAAGAGTCCATATGTGTATGATACATAGTTGGGTCAAACAACAACATATGAAAAGAGTCAAGATCAGTATCAGGAGGATCATCAAATTCGCTGCTGTCGACATCCATTAAGTCGACAGAACAGACCTGAGCAGTAGGTTCGGAGGGTACACTTCCCAACTTGTAAATGTTCAGCTCTATTGACCTATTTCCGAAAGATAGGGTCATAGAACCATTATGACAGTTGATTATTGCATTGGAAGTGGCCAAAAAGGGGTGACCTAAAATCACCGGAATTTGATTCCGTGGGTTCGCTACAGGCTGTGTATCAATTACAATAAAGTCCACAGGGAATATAAATTCCCCGATTTTTATTAACACGTCCTCCAGTTCACCCCTAGGTTTGGTGATTGATCGGTCAGCCATCTGGAGAGTTATGCTCGAGGGCTTTAACACTCCAATACCTAACTGCTCATAGACTGAGTATGGAAGCAAGTTAACACTAGCGCCAAGGTCTAGTAGAGCACGATTGATGTGTTTTCCCCCAATAGAAATGGAAATCGTAGGATATCCAGGATCCTTACGTTTCCTCGGTAATTGCTGGGGGAAAGCCGTGTCTACTGTTTTTGCCAAGAATATCTTCTTGGGCACTTGAGTCTTCCTCTTCCTAGTGCACAAGTTCTTAAGAGTTTTCGCATAGGACGGAACTTGTTGGATAGCATCTAGGAGAGGGATGTTGATGTTAACTTGCTTAAAAATGTTCATAATCTTCTCCATATGTGGACTCGGTGTGTTAGCCCTTAACCGATTAGGATAAGGTGCTTTAGCAATAAGCGCCGGGTCCATCATAGGAGAAGGAAGTGTGTGTGGAACCGATCCCAGAATAGAAGTGGGGATCGTCCGTGGAGGAGTAGAAGAGGTGGGCTGAAGTGGCGAGCCTTTTTGGAAACGAAGAATAGGCTCGGAAGAAGGTGGTGGGGTAGAAGAACTGGGGTTAGAATTAGAAGTGTGTGTGTGAGGAAAGGTCTCAGCCGGGGTGTTATTGATTGATTTATCAGTTTCATCAAACTCTTCCCCAACGTGATTGTCAAGCACTCTTCCAGATCTCAACGTGATTGCATCCACATGATGTGAATAGCCAGGATTGGGTAAAGGTTGAGCTGGAAGTTTCCTTTTCTCTCTTGCACTTATTTCGGCTTTTAGTTGTGCAATTTGTGCTTCCATCGATTTGATATTCTCATTTTGAGAGACAATGATCTTCATCACATTCTCGATGGAAGATTGCAAACTTGCCGTCCCTTGGATGGATTGTTTCATGAAAGTATCCAAGGTTTGTGCTAGTGCAGAGGTGTTATCTGTACCGGTCAATTGCAAAGGACTAGACGGTGCAAAAGTGTTGGCCGGATTTTGGAAGTTTTGTGATTGAAAGGGGTGCTGACTTAATTGAAGTGGTGGCTGCTGTTGTGGTGGAGGGACCCTTTAGAATTGATTCGGATTTGGAACCGTGTTTTGAGATTGTGACTGGTTCCAAGCAAAATTAGGGTTATTCCTCCAACCCTGATCATATGTGGAGGAAAATGGATCGTTTCTAGGTCTTTGAAATGCGGCATTAGTATGCTCATGACCTTGAAACGGACATTCTTCCATCAAGTGAGACGGATCAGAATAGCATCCACATACAGTTTTGGAGAGTGACATTTGATTTAGGGCGGCAGCTAAAAATTTGTTTTCCATAGTCTCGAGTTTCTTATTGATAGCTGCAATGTCAGCTTTAACTCCTATGGAAATATCATTGCCATCCCTAGACGATTGACTCATACCCTCCCACTGTAAAGATTTTTCAGCGAAATTTTCTAGGAATTCCCAGGCTTCCCCATCATCTTTAGTCATAAAGTTGCCTTGACACATGGATTCAAGGGTCTGTCTTGTGTAAGGAGTAATGCCCTCATAAATGATTCGGCACAGTTCCCATCTCGGGATGCCGTGATGTGGACATTGGACTAACAGATCCTTGAAGCGTTCAAGGCATTTTGAAAATGTTTCATTTGGAAGCTGGGTGAATTGATAGATTTCGCTACGGACTCGAGCTGTCTTTTGATGTGGGTAAAATTTCTTCAGGAATGCTTTGACGAATTCATCCCAATTTGAAATGGAATGTGCTGTAGTGTTATATAGCCACTTCTCGGCTAAATCGCATAAGCTAAATGGGAGAAGACGAAGACGCAAAGCATCCACAGACAACTGTGAAGTACCCATCATTGCGCATACATTTTCAAATTTCGTGATAAACACGTATGCGTCTTCAGTCTCGAGACCGTGAAATTTTGGTAGAAGGTTGATGTATTGGGGTTTTATTTGAAAATTTTCCCCGTTGGCTGGTGGAGTGGATAGACAGGTGGAAAGTGGGCCTCGTGTAGGATAGCACCTCTCTTGGAGAGAGATGCGAGGTGGATTCTGCGCACCAACGGACAGCGGCAGGGTAGTGGAAAAGAAGTTCGATGGAGACGGATCCATCGATGTAGGTGTGGTGGTGGGTAAAGAAAAGGTAAGTGTAGAAATACCGACTTTAGGGTCGATCGGGGGACCCGGACTAAACAGGCACTAGAATCCTGTTGTCCAGCCTATCTTGCACTAAAAAGGGTTAGTACAAGTGGCAGCGTTGACTTATAATTAGGGGTATCAATGAATGCGGTGCTTGCTTTGAAAAAGGGACGGATTTTTGAAAAAATGATGCGACACAACAAATGCAGCACACAACCCTAGAATCTAGTGGTCACCTAGGTCCAGCTCTAGACCACTCCTAACTGCCAAAAGACAAGTCGCAGGATAGAATCCTCCACTGCCTCTTTGTCCCCCTGTGGCCGGATAAGTGCCAGGTAAGTGGGAAGGTACTCCACTACGTAAGTAGTGGGCCTAATTAAAAACCACTAGCCTTAGACACACTCGCCTTAGACACCACAAGAAAACGCAGATAAGTAATGAATTACCCACGGCTTTCTTCTGTCCTAATTGAGCGCGACGGTCCTTAGAGTCATCTCTAGATATTTTTTAGTTAATGTGGGTCAATGCGGATGCAAGTTTTGCGATTTTTGGGGCCTAGGAAGGGTAATGAAATCCCCACCTAATCTGGATTTGGCCGTGCCCCTTAATTTCCGTATTAATATGCAAACAACCAAGAATCAAAAATACGCACAATTTATTTTGCTTTTTGCGGCGCTACGATTTATTTGCAAAGAAACCTGCAGCAAAATGTTAATTAGAGTAGACGAGGAAGTAGATAAGAAAGTAAAGAGAGTTACTAAAAATTTTTGAACAATGATTCCACTGTAGCACCGCGGTTCCGCCGTGGGAGTCGCCTAATGCCGCTGTTCCGCGGTGGAAATATCATATCACTGCACGAAACTTTCACAGTAGGTTCATGTTCACTTAAAAAGCTCTCTGGAATTTTCAGAATAATTTTTCCCAAGCTCCAATGATCCCAGATTTCCTCGCAATCAAATCACAAAACACGTATTAGGGTTTGTGCGAGTTTAGATCTAAAAATTATAATGGAATAAATTTTTCAACTCAAATTTCAAAATACGAACAATTAGCGCACTATCCCCGGCAACGGCGCCATTTGATTGTTAATATTTTTGTGATGTGTAGTATTTGGAAAATTGTAAAGAAATCACAACCAAAAATTATTTGACCGCAATCAACTACGGTGTCGGATGTAGATTGTAAGTGAGTGCGGATCGTCCACAGGGACAGTGTAATAGTTCGTCTTTTGAATTAGATGAGTCGAAACTTTAATGAAAAGAAAACAAACAATTCATGATTTATATTTGAAGTTCAAGAATTAGAAAATCTAGATCTAATAACAGGAAAAAGATAGAATCAAGAATTGATAGTTTGATGATTTTTCCAACTAAATATCAAGAATCGAAATGCGGCTCGTAGGAATCGATCGGATCTATAGATGTGATGTAATCTTACAATTACGTATTCTTATCCTTTGATGAATTGATACTAGATCGATGATGATCGATCAAGAATTAAGGATTTCTTATGAAACTAGGGTTTCATCTTATCCCTTGTTCTTTTGTCGATATCATTCACATTCTAGCCTCTAATAAATTCAAGAAACGATCGTAGATCCCTAATTTCGAGTGATAACAATCAAGAAAGTATCGCAACAAAACTTGGTCATCGATTCTTGAACTTGCTAGGGTTTACAAAACTCGTAGGACTCAAGAATCGTTTAAAGATTTGTTACATCATCATTCTATTGATCGTCTCGACTCCTTAACGAGCGAAGTTTTACTCAAACATCACAACACAGAAAGTATTCAAGAATTGTAAAGATATCATGATGCGAGAATTTAAAGTAAACAAGATAAAAGAATTTCACCTTTATTTATCTCAACCAATTTGATTACAGACGCTCAAGAACTACAAGAGGAAGAATCTAAATTGTTGATCGGGCGTCGTTTTTTTCTCCGTGAGTCGTGGATCGGCTCGGACCGCTTGCTCCGTTGAAGATCGGCTCCGCTCATAAAGGTTGTAGGGCTTCTTGCTTGATGGGGTACTCGGAATCTTGGCTTTTGATTGGAATTAGGGTTAGGGTTTCACACAAATCCTCTCACTAGATTTGTGTGAAGAAAAGATGAAGAAAGAGATTGGCTAAAAAACTAAAATGGAGACTCAAAATGAATTATATCTTCCAAGATGATTTACAAGTGAGCCTAGAGTCTTATTTATAGATCACCCAAACCCTAGGTCTAGGTTTGAAATTGTAGTTCCCTCCAAAAGTTTGTTGAGTCTTCTAGAAGGTAGTTTGTTAGGAGCTAGCTTAGGCTTTAAGCTAGGATTAATCAAGCTTGGAAACCCTAGTTTGCTGATCTAGCAGAAACCTCTGGAGTCTTCTGGAAAATGACATGTCTTGCTGAAGTGTGGGAGCTGAGATTGACATTGTGCACCAAAATTGAGGATATGAAGGGGCAAGACCACCGCGGAACCGCGGCGTAAGCAGGCTCCGGCCGCGGTTCCGCGGCCGTATAGGCTCCTTGGGGCTGCATCTTTCTGGTGTGGTCTTTGTCTGCTATTTTGAGCTTTATCTGATGTTTTGATTTGTATTTGTCCCTTTGAATTAATACCAGATCTGAAGTTAGTGAGTTGGCGTACTTTTGAGCAGCGTTGATTTGAGCACGCTTCTGGTTTCCTGCACAGACTTCGAAACACGGGTTGCGATAGAAATATTGCGATGCCATGCAATGCAGTCAATTTCCCTAGAAATGCCGGTTTTAAGGTCTAATACATGTAATCTGATAATTTGTGACAGATTTGTTAATATGTAAAATATGAATAGCGAACACTTCTATATGAATGCAAATGATGAGGAAATTGCCGGTTAAAAGATGCAATATTTTCGACTAATCAATACCTGATTGTGCGATGGTGATTAATGCTGCTTCATCTCGAGCTAGTTGCTTTGAAACCGCGATGGCTGCCTCTAGATCGGTATCATCCGGCACCATAAATAAACCCTCGTTGGTCCCGTACTCACTTAGGCCCTCGCTGTAAGGAGCATGAGGCTCCTAGCCGAATACAACGTCTGCAAAAAGTATCGACTTCTTTTTCTTCTACAACTTAACGCCGGCAGCCGATAACACAAGCTTGCGCTTGGCGGGCAATTTGGGGTGACAAGTCTCGATCTCAGTACCCACCCCAGAATCCGGAGACACTACAGCCACCGCTTCCACAGGCATACGGGGGAGGGGTAGCTCAGGTATGGCATGCGGGACCACGACCGCAGCAGCTTCTCTTATAGGAGGATGAATGATAGTCCGCCGCCTTAAAGGAACGGCTGGATTACCAGCGGGGGCTGTACCCTTACGATTAAGCAAGAGCCGTCTTTCTTCCCTAATAATGGCGCCGACCAAATGCTGATACCACGCCACATATGCATTCAAGATTCACGGAACGCAACTCGGCTCACTGATAAAGAAATTGGAGCCGGTGTTCAACCGCATAAAATGGTGTAATGCACTGCGGATACCTTCTTCTATGGCAACTGGCTTAGCTAGGAAGGCCTCGAGTGGGACGCCCTGATTATAGCTTGATTGCTGGGCAAAACGATGCAGGTTGTATCTTATGAACAACGCCGAATCATTCTGCCTAAACACGAGAAAGCCCGGCCTGATTGAATATAAATGAAGAATCTCCCGAGCTTTCAAGGTAGAGGCCCCGTCTTTAAAAATGTCCCGCAGTGGCTGCACCGTCTTAGTGGACTCTTTGCCGATGGTTAAAACCTTATCAACAAAGGTCATGCCGTCTCCAACCATACGCGGACGAAGGACCACACCCCTAGCCTCCCGCTATGTCGGAGTTAAAATGGAAGCGTCAACTAGATGCATAATCCGAGGGAATTTGTAACTGTCATAGAAACGAGGCCGTTTGTGAGCACCAAAAGTGCCAAGTATGTGCAGCTCGATCCATGACATAAAATAGTGCAAAAAGTGACTGGCTGTACCCCCGGCTCGGTGGTGTCTGCCGCTAAGCTGAGACCATGGTACAGGTGTGCCAACCCAGCAATCCCGATAGCCACTTGCATTCCCGCAACTATACGATGGGCTGGGTAAAAGACTGATAGCCTCATATAACGAGGGTGCATTGGAAGCACGAACCAGTTTAGCCATAAGCCAATGAACCCCAGCACGAACGTCTCTTAATCGATGCCCGGAGCAGCAAGCTCCGCGAATGGAACGACAGGAGCAGCCGGAATAAAGAAACTTTTTAAATCCGCCTCCACCGTCGGTTGGTTATCCAAACCAAAACCAAACGGATCGTCAAGCTTGGCAAACAGCGCATCTTGCTTCGATAAGACTTCCGGACGAAGAAAACGAACGATGAAGTCTGCGTAGCTAACTCCGTGCCCTCCAGACTCTAGAAATAGACTTTTGTAGATATTCAACACCTTGATCAAGCTCAGGAATTGGTGTTGAATGGCGTTCTCCAGGATAAGACCCATTACCACTGATTTGGTGACAAAGATGTACTCGTCCGGAGGAAGCAGCTCCTTGTTGTGTTCTCCCCTAATGGGTAAGCCAGAGATCTCCGCAAACTCCTTTAAAGAGATCAAGACTTCTCGATCCGACAGAAGGAAGGTGTGGGTCAGAATATTCTATTGCTCCAGAAAAGCCTTAACCCACCAAGCAGGGGGCGTGGAATATTGGAAGAGAGACACATAAACGGAGGGGTACAACCCAAGCTTCAGCAGCAACGATCTTTTGGCCGACAAAATGTAGTGGGCCCACTATAAATACCCAGCTGGATGGCGAGGAGTCAAGCCTATCATGTACGACTGTCTCCAAGGGCGCGACTCACCCTGACATATGCACCACCCCAGAGTATCCAAAGCCATCGGCGGCTGCACGGGTATCGCGGCCATAGAAGGCTGAAGGCAACCCTTTGAGGTCCAGTTGACCTCCTCCATGGCATAGTTCACCGGAAGTACGTCAGCATAATAGATCGCCGAAATGGGATCCGAAGGTGCTGTGCAAGAAAAACTACGCTGACCCCTGATGTCTGATTGTACCACGTTCCCCATAAATGAAGATTCTTCCGCTCTGGGTCGTGATCCTTGATCAGTGCAAAGACTTCCCTATCCACAGGCGCTTCAGGGAACCCGCTTTCCGAACGAACAAACGGGAAGGAAATGTCGAAAGATATAGTATCTGGGCGAAAAAGAACAAAAGTTAGCCGTCAATGCTACGGTTTAAGTTCTGGCACTTGGTATTTTAATTTCGCGCCACACTGCAATGCAGTGGAAAGGGACACAGGGGGACCCGCACAATCTAGATGATGGCTCATCATTAATAAAACAGTCTCATCATTTGATGAGTGTTCATCACAGAATACTGCATTTTATACCGCCTATTCTTACGCTCGGTTGTTTATAGGTAGGTACTTTTAATCCGTGTTTGTTACATATTTGCAGGATACAGGTTCTCGGTTCTAAAACGGTGAAATTCATGGAAAACACGACAAAATCCGGGTTCCTGCCAACCACTGAGAAAACACGGTCTCCGCTCGTCATCCGTATGTTGCCAGATACCAGTTTAGGAAGACAAAATGTCAAATCAATGTCACCTTCATGCACAAGGCTCAATGGCAAAAACAAGTTCCAAGAAATCTACGCGGAGCTCGAGGCAATCATGACAAAAGCATCCACAAAAGTCCACCTTTCCTCAACAGAAATTCTGGAAGAAATGTGAAAGTATTTTCAGAAAATACATATACCAGATAAGAGGGTACAGAAAACCAGGGAAGCACCCAAAAGACCACGACCTAACTCACCTATATAGCCGCGGATCAACGGCCAATAGGGGATATTGGCCGCGGATCCGCGGCCATGTGGGCCCCTCTCCCTGTCGTTTTTTCTGGGCATTTTGGGGACTTCATATTGTGTCAGAATTTGCCCCTAGGGTTTCATTTCTCTGCCTATAAATACAGCAGATCTAAGCCCAACCAAGGGTAATTCTTTTGTTCCTCTTTTGTAGTCTTTTGTATAGTTTTTCTTCTTCTTCTTCATTCTTTTTCCATGAAAATTGTAGTGAGAACTTTTTGAGTGGGAGATCAATGAAGATGAGGGTTTTGTATCATTCTCTTTTGTTTCTTCTTCCCCTTGAGATTCTTGCTTTCTCTTGATCATTCAACCTCTTCATTGAGCTTGAATGGTTAAGGGTTAGTTATTGATCTCAAGGGTCGTATCTTTTCTTATGGAATTAGCACTTCATTTCACATGCGTTCTCTACCCTTCCCTTGATCTTGCAACCTCTTGATTGAGCTTGCAAGTTTAAGAGTTGGCTATTGATCACATGCTTGTCTTGAGTCCTAGTTTCTTGTTCTTTTTATTTGCTTATTTATTACTTGCTTTTTATTACCTTGCTTTACTTTCTTGCAATTTATATTCATGCACTTTAATTACTTGTTTGTAATCTTTTCTTTTCCTTGTTCTTTTCTTTTTGTTCTCTCTTTTTGGTTCTTTCTTGTGAATGAATGTAATTATCTTTGTTAAGAGAAAAATACGGTATTCTAAGTTAATGTTTCTTTGCCCATTTCCTTTTCCCGTATTTTCCATTGAACTCCGCCCAAACCATACGCAAGCGCTCCGTTAGGCACCGTACCCTGACAAGGTAACGGTGATTCCTAACCGCGACCGGTTGCGTTCGGTTTGGCCGGAGGCGAAAGCAAGAGACAAGAACGGAAGGACAAGGGTAAATAAGCCGTATTCCACGAATACCACGCTTAAATCCCCTAATCCACGTTGTTGCCAATTGCTCTAGCTTCAATTGGTCAAGATTCGGCTCAAAGGTTTTGAGTACGGATTTCTTTAGCTTATAATCTCGTATCTTTTTCTTAACAACTTTATACTTGCAAATAATACACTTAGGATAGAATCGAACAACTCATACACAAATTCTTTATTGACTCGTCTAAAATAAGAACGAACATACAACCATCTCCCTGTGGATCGACCCGTACTCAACCGGCTAGCTGCATAGCGAACCGTCTTGATTGCGGTTAACTTTAATTCTTCCAATCAAATGGCGCCGTTGCCGGGGAGACGGTAACGTATTTCTTTTCTTGTTATTCGGGTTAATATTCTTTTTGTATATATATTAAAAAAAATTCTTTTTGTTTTTTTTGATAATTTTTGTGGGCAAGTGTGCAGACTTTTGCGTATTTGCAAACTGCGATTGTGGGGAGCAAAGTCTGCATTCAAGGCAAAGGTGATTACGAAGTACAGTGCCAAAGATCCGGGTAGTTTGACCCGCGCAAGCGAACTTTTCAAGCTTACCGGATTTGATTCAACGGGGGTTTCCTAACCCAAAACTTAACGGTACGTACTTTACTAACACCTTCTTCTCAAATCCGACGCTTCCAATATACTATTCTTTGCAGGATTCTTTGCAAGTTCGCTAGCAAACGCCAAAATTGACTAACCCATATTTGTTGCAGTGCCGCGCTTAAACTAAAAAAACGATTGTTTGATTCTTTATAGAATTTTTATTGAATTGCGCATTGCATACATTAATACGGACTTAAGGGCAAGCGAACCCCACAACATACGATAAAGGATTTCATCACCTTTTCCGTGGCCCACAAATCACGAACTTGAGCATAACGTTTACCCGCACAAATTTTAAAAGAAACTAGACTTTAAGCCTTAAGGACTTCGCGCTCAGTAGGAGAAGTTAACTGTGTTTAGAACCTCGCTTAACGGTATATTGTTTACGGGGTGTCTAGGAAAGTGTTAACGGCGAAACCGCCAAAAGAGAAAGGGTTATTTAATTAAGGAACTTCGCGAAAGCGTTGGAAAACCTCCCCTTATCTCTGCACTTACCTGGCCTCGTGATCAGTGTATCTTGAGCCTGTTTCTCGACACAGTTTTACTTCGACAATCAAGTTCTGGAGCAGGTCTAGTTGACCTAGGTGAACCCTAGAACGATTAGGTGTGTGGTATTTTTGTGTCGTGATTATTTTTTTCCATATTCTTTTTGTGTATACTTCATTCTTTTGTTAATATATATTTAAAAAAAATTTATAAAAAAAATCACATTCTTTTTCCCCTCCTTTTCTCTACCTTTCTCTCTCTCTCTTCATATCATGGGTACCCCACCTCGCAAAACTCTTGCCGAACTTTGGTACCCACAACCAGACATAACTTCTTACGGTTCTTGCTTTGGCCGAACTTCGAACGATCCATCCATGCCAAAAATTTCTTTGAAAGATCGGATAGACGCGTCTAGGACGAACAACTGGACCCCGCAATCCACTTCGTATCAACCGTTTCAAACATTCACACCTTCTTGCGTTGATACCCCTTTTGAAAATCCAGTTGTAACCCCGAGACCTATGTCTATTGCTGAACGTATTGAACAATCTCGTAACCGATCTTTCACTCCTTTCACCACTACAAATTCTTGGGATCAACAATTCCATTCACCTTCTTATCCCAATGTTGATCCCACTCCTGTCCAGCCATTCAATTCCTACCAGTCCTACCCAACTTTTACACCTTCCCTAGACATTGTATCAGAACCGCCATTTGGGAATTTTCAGTATCCAAACAACTTTGAATCTTTTACTGAAACCCCTTCACAACCAATGTCTAGTCTAGAATAGTCGTTGGAAGATTTTAGGGAAGCGTCAAGCCAACAGATGATGGATTTGAATGCGCCCATGGCCGCCCTCATGCAACCTAGTGACCCGGTAGCTAGTTTTCAACTAGCTCCAACTTTTTCAATGTATGATGAGGCGGCAGGACAGGCTGTGAATTTGAGTGGAGAGAGCGAGATGTACCCCCTTCCAAATCAAACCTACCCGTCCCAAATTGAATCCCACAACTCCTGTTTTGAAAGTCTATCGAGTTTCCCACATGATTTATCAATTGAAGATAGAATGATGAATGAGTTGTGCGACTTCATAGTGTTTGATTTGCCCGATTGTGAAGGGTCCCTTCCAAGTGAAACCATACCGAATCCTTTTGACCTCTACACCTATATCTTAGAACCAGAATCGATTAATATCCATGCTTTTGATGAGGTGTCAGAGAATCTTGATTTTCACTTGATTGAGGATATTGACGCTGGGGATATTTTGGATGATGAACCCGTAGATTTGGCTGAGTTTGTCTCTTCAAATCATCATCCCGGGTCATTAAATGTTTTTTCCGAACCCCATATGCGTCTTGATTTTGTTGAAAATTGCATGGATGAGATAAATTTTGAGGAGAATATTGAGGATAGTACTGAGGATGAAACAGTTTCAATTGATGAGTCGGATTTTCCAATTCATCCTATTCCTCCCACTGACTGTGTACACCCTCCTGAACCTTTAACCGATAACCTTCCTCACTCACTTCCCCCCACCCTTTCCATCGTTCCGACCTTGCAAGAACCCATCTCACTTTCATTTCGTATGTCTGGTCTACCAAGTTCGGCGTACCCATGGTTTCTTACGAATCTTGAGGGATTCGACCCAATTTCTCGACGAGTAAATATATTAGCTCAATCACTTTTCACACATCGGTCATCACAAATTGTGCTAATCTATTTACTCCATTTTCACCCTCAAGTTCGTATTCTACTTCTTTTTCCCTTCCGCCATTCTTCTTCCTCTCATATACCGAGACCGTATACCACTTCTATCTCCATACGGTCTCGCGTATTCTCTATCTCTTTTCTCTACGCCTTCTTTCACCAGCCACTGCTTTATCGAGATAAAATCTTTGAATGGTTGGTACTAACTTTTGGCCTGTGTAAGGCCTTGTATAGCTTGATACTGTTCTTTCCCCCCTAATCCTGAATTTCAACGCTTAACAGTGGAAACACTGTTTTACTTAAGTTTGGGGGGGACACCTTTTTTGTATATATTTTTTGTTTTCTTTGTTGTATATAATTTGTTTTTAGGGAGCGCCGGCAATTTTGACCCTCTGGGTATAGCCTGACAGTGAGGGCACTGTCAAGTTTAAGTTTGGGGGTGTGCTCGGTAGGCTTTCTTCCTTCGCATTCATTTGTATATTTTGCATTTGCATACTTTATTAAAAAACCCACAAAAAATTGAAAATTTTCCCAAAAAATATAAAAACTTTGTCGTCAAGTTAGCTAATAGGGTAACTTAGATCTTTATTCCGAAAGTTTAGTTGATATGATAGAAATAACTAAATTCTAGGCTTAGGAATTGAAAACCCTAAAAATAACCCTCATTCTATTTAAACTTGGTAAGTATGCGTCCTTACAGTTTTTTTTGAGAACTAGGTAATCTTGAGTTCAGTTCTTGAGTTAAGTCAAGATAAAGGGAAAGTATTGAAGCTTTACCGAAGGATAAGTCTGAAAAATAGTTTCTTTTCTTGAGTTCAAATTTAGAAAGTATATACCCTACAAACTGCACATACACGCACCTTGAAATTTGGGATAGTAGAGGATGCCTAGAAATACTCTTGCCTGAAAGCCTAGTATGAAAGAAAAAACGGTATTTAAAGCTAAACACCAAAAGAGCATGTTGAAAGATATATCCGGTCTTGAAAAAGAAAAAGAAAAAGAAAAAAAATAGAATAAAGTCAAGACCTGGAAACTGCTATTTACGCTTTAAGTTCACACATTCAGTAATCGGTCGTTAGTGCCTCAAGAAGCATTAATAGTCGCATGAAAGGTGTGTGAGCAAATCCGTCCATCCTTAATGAAAAGAAGTAGTATTAGATATTAGGGCAAGGGTATTATAGCTTGAATTGAATTCTTAAGCATAGGGGTGCAAATATACACACACGTAAGGGTATACAATCGATGTTTGAATAAAAGATAGAAATGAAGAATAAGACATGTGTTTTCTGTAAAGTTGATAAAAATCCCTGATTTGAGGCCACGCTTTAGAAGGAAAACTCAGGAGAACCGACATCTTTCTAAACTTTTTTGGAACGTATATAATCTAAGGGTAAATAGATAGGAGGTGTGAAAAATAAGGGTTGGATATTTCTAACTTAGGATGATAGAATTTCTAACGTAAATACTAAACTATAGGAGTAGAATCGATGTTAACTTATGACACTAGCTTGACGGGATTTTGTGGGTAGTATCCGCTGAAAACCCTCAGGAGACAACACTCCTCCTACTAGGGACACCTAGAGGTTTAACGGCTTGTTGCACGCGCTCAGTGCAATCGCGTTCCCTGCGAAAGTGCGGTTAGGATTTTATTTTTGTGAATAATTGGTTTTACTCGGGACGAGCAAAAGTTAAGTTTGGGGGTATTTGTTCATCACAGAATACTGCATTTTATACCGCCCATTCTTACGCTCGGTTGTTTATAGGTAGGTACTTTTAATCCGAGTTTGTTACATATTTGCAGGATACAGGTTCTCGGTTCTAAAACGGTGAAATTCATGGAAAACACGACAAAATCCGGGTTCCTGCCAACCACTGAGAAAACACGGTCTCCGCTCGTCATCCGTATGTTGCCAGATACCAGTTTAGGAAGACAAAATGTCAAATCAATGTCACCTTCATGCACAAGGCTCAATGGCAACAACAAGTTCCAAGAAATCTACGCGGAGCTCGAGGCAATCATGACAAAAGCATCCACAAAAGTCCACCTTTCCTCAACAGAAATTCTGGAAGAAATGTGAAAGTATTTTCAGAAAATACATATACCAGACAAGAGGGGACAGAAAACCAGGGAAGCACCCAAAAGACCACGACCTAACTCACCTATATAGCCGCGGATCCGTGGCCAATAGGGGGTATTGGCCGCGGATCCGCGGCCATGTGGGCCCCTCTCCCTGTCGTTTTTTCTGGGCATTTTGGGGACTTCATATTGTGTCAGAATTTGCCCCTAGGGTTTCATTTCCCTACCTATAAATACAGCAGATCTGAGCCCAACCAAGGGTAATTCTTTTGTTCCTCTTTTGTAGTCTTTTGTATAGTTTTTCTTCTTCTTCTTCATTCTTTTTCCATGAAAATTGTAGTGAGAGCTTTTTGAGTGGGAGATCAATGAAGATGAGGGTTTTGTATCATTCTCTTTTGTTTCTTCTTCCCCTTGAGATTCTTGCTTTCTCTTGATCATTCAACCTCTTCATTGAGCTTGAATGGTTAAGGGTTAGTTATTGATCTCAAGGGTCGTATCTTTTCTTATGGAATTAGCACTTCATTTCACATGCGTTCTCTACCCTTCCCTTGATCTTGCAACCTCTTGATTGAGCTTGCAAGTTTAAGGGTTGGCTATTGATCACATGCTTGTCTTGAGTCCTAGTTTCTTGTTCTTTTTACTTGCTTATTTATTACTTGCTTTTTATTACCTTGCTTTACTTTCTTGCAATTTATATTCATGCACTTTAATTACTTGTTTGTAATCTTTTCTTTTCCTTGTTCTTTTCTTTTTGTTCTCTCTTTTTGGTTCTTTCTTGTGAATGAATGTAATTATCTTTGTTAAGAGAAAAATACGGTATTCTAAGTTAATGTTTCTTTGCCCATTTCCTTTTCCCGTATTTTCCATTGAACTCCGTCCAAACCATACGCAAGCGCTCCGTTAGGCACCGTACCATGACAAGGTAACGGTGATTCCTAACCGCGACCGGTTGCGTTCGGTTTGGCCGGAGGCGAAAGCAAGAGACAAGAACGGAAGGACAAGGGTAAATAAGCCGTATTCCACGAATACCACGCTTAAATCCCCTAATCCACATTGTTGCCAATTGCTCTAGCTTCAATTGGTCAAGATTCGACTCAAAGATTTTGAGTACGGATTTCTTTAGCTTATAATCTCGTATCTTTTTCTTAACAACTTTATACTTGCAAATAATACACTTAGGATAGAATCGAACAACTCATACACAAATTCTTTATTGACTCGTCTAAAATAAGAACGAACATACAACCATCTCCCTGTGGATCGACCCGTACTCAACCGGCTAGCTGCATAGCGACACCGTCTTGATTGCGGTTAACTTTAATTCTTCCAATCAATTAGACAGTCATTAAATGAGAAAATCCTAAAAGGATTCTCATTTAATGAGGGCCCCTCGGGCCAGAGAGTAAATCTCCCTTGAGAGCAGCGCTCTACAACAGATATGACATCGGTCATAATTAATGATGAAGGGAATAACCCCCCCCCCCCCCAAATTCTAAAGAGCAATGCTCTGTGAAGAAAATGGAATAATTCCAAAAACCCTAAAAGCAAAGCTTTACTGAGTTAAAAACTCTGAGATCTTTAAGATCTGCAAGATGAACTCTAAAAGTTCTTCTTTAATGAGTTAAGAGACCCTAAGAAAGATCTCTTTAGATCTATGATTTCAAGAGAGCAAAACTCTGTTAAGAAAACCCTAAAAATTTCTTTAGATCTATGATATGAAAAGAGTAAGGCTCTGTTAATGGGTGAAACCCTATATTATGAAGTAATCCCTTTAAAGATTTAATCTTTACCTAAAATTTTTGACAGGGTTCTATCTCTAAGAGAGTTCTTAAAACAAAGAGCTATGCTCTGAAAGAGAATTAATTCTCAGAAAAACAGGAAAGAAGATGAACAGAGGTCATCTCAAGGGCCAAAGGCCCTATTTATAGGCACTGAGAGCCGTTTCAACTTCTAAGTTGATCCAATGGCGGAGATGCTGCCACCGATGCACTTACGTATAAGCCATATGAGTGCAACGGTGGGGGGGCATTTGTTTCCCCCCAATCAGAGCAAAGCTCTGTTCAAATTTTGAAATTTGAAATGAAGCGGCGCTTCATAAAAGCGCTCGCGCCAAGAGCGCCAGCGCTAAAAGTCAAAGACTCTGAGGCAGCGCACACGTGCAAAGCACGAGAGCGCTCGCGCCAAGTGCGCCAGCGCTAAGAGTCAAAAACTCTGAGACAGCGCTCACGTGCAAAGCAAGAGAGTGCTAGCGCCAAGTGCGCCAGCTCTAAGAGTCAAAAACACTGATGCAGTGCTCACGTGCAAAGCAAGAGAGCGCTAGCGCCAAGTGAGCCAGCGCTAAGAGTCAAAGACTCTGAGGTAGTGCTCACGTGCAAAGCACGAGAGCACTGGCGCCAAGTGCGCTAGCACCAAGAGTCAAAGACTCTGATGCAGCACTCACGTGCAAAGCACGAGAGCGCTAGCACTGGAACTAAATGTTCCCCCACTCTTGGATCAAAGATCAAATGGTGATTAAAAATCACCAAGATATAAAATAAGTTCTGTATGGGAAAATATTTTCCCAATTTTGTTAAAAACAAGAAAATTGCCTTCTGTAAAACAGAAGCCCTTGGATCAAAAATCCAACGGTGGGAAACATTCCCAAATCAATCAGAGGAAAGATTTCCTTAATTGATTCAACAAATCAACCTCCCCTATATAAAGGATCGAAGACTTCAAGTCTTGGACGGAGGACCCCCCCCCCCACAAACTTGGAGAAATTTCAAAGAGAAGAGCAAGCTCTCGGAAGAAGAACTTCTTCAAGGTAAATAAAATAGAGAGATAAAATCATCTCATAAAGAGAGGAAGAACTTAGTTCTCTTTCTAGATCATAGATCCATAAGATAGATTTCTTTCACAAAAAGGGATCATAGCATCTCGTCATAAAAGGGAAGGAGAAAAAACTTAATTCTCTTCGGATCACAGATCCACAAAGACGAAGTCTTTCACAAAAACATAAGAGATTGTAGCATCTCCTATAAAAATAAGAACCTTGTTCTTAGAGCCCGGAGACAAAGTCTCTTATGAACGAGAATTTAATTCTCAGAGTGCAGAACTGATCAAAACTGCGTAAAAAAAGCCTTAGCGCTCCAATTAAAAAGAAGCACCTTAGCGTTCCAAGACTGGCGCACAACGCCGCAGCGCTCCTAGCGCTCCAATAAAAAGAAGCGCCTTAGCACTCCAAGACTGGCACACAATGCCGCAGCGCTCCTAACGCTCCAATTTAAAGAAGTACCTTAGCGCTCCAAGTCTGGTGCTCAGCGCCCAGCGCTCCAAGCACTATTTTAAAAGAAGCGCCCAACGCTCCAAGGTTGGCGCTCAGCGCACCACGTGCTCCTCACGTGGGCGCTATTTTATAAAGAAACGTCCAGCGCTACAAGGCTGGCGCTCAGCGCCAAGCGCGCCAGTGCTCTATTTCATAAAGAGCGCTCTGCACTCATTATCTGGCGCTCAGCGCCAAGCGTGCCACGTGATCCTCATGTGTGTGCTATTTCATAAAGAGCACTCTGCACTCATTGACCGGCGCTCAGTGCCAAGCGCGCCACATACTCCTCACGTGTGCGCTATTTCATAAGAAGTGCATCAGCACTCCAAGTCTGGCGCTCAGCGCCAAGCTCGCCGCGTGCTCCTCACGTGTGCGCTATTTCATAAAGAGCGCTCTACACTCATTGACTGGTGCTCAGCACCAAGCGCGCCACGTGCTCCTCACGTGTGCGCTATTTCATAAGAAGCGCATCAGCGCTCTAAGTCTGGCGCTCAGCGCCAAGCACACCACGTGCTCCTCACGTGTGCGCTATTTTACAGGAAGCGCCTTAGCGCTCTAAGTCTGGCGCTCAGTGCCATGCGCACCATGTGCTCCTCACGTGTGCGGTGAGGGAATATAAATTGTCCCTTAAATAAAGCCTCAGAGTTATAATGAGTGTTCAACACTCAATAAAAGACAAAAAGGTTGTCAGAACCCAGAACTTAGCCTAATTAAATGTTTAACATTTTAACTAAGTGGGCTGAGCCCAAGTTGGCCACAGGCCCCTAATTCAGATTAATTGAACCCATATGCTCATAAATCTTTTTAACTGATCTTAGTCCTAAACTCGACTATAGATCTCCCAACCAACATTGGTTCAAGGGTACATCTTTTCATACCTCTGATATATGTCGTTGTAATTTTTCAACGTCTCAGAAAGATGGAGGGTCCCAATAACCAATAACTTTTGGCGCATCCCCAAATGGTTGAACCAAAACCATATAGACTATGACGTCTTTAAACTAGACTATGATGTCTTTAAACTTTACAGACTATGATGTATCTAAAATGAAATGGACTATGATGTCCTTAAACCCATTGGACCACAACGTCCCTAAACTAAAACAATAAAGCCCAAATGCTCTTTTGTTAGATCTAAATGATCCTGTTAAGTAGATCTTAGTCTAAAATTAGACTAACATATCCTTAACAAACGTTTAAGTTGATCTTAGTCTCAAATGAGATTAACGATCCTTAAACCAACCTAAACCCAAATCTAAGAAAATACGGATTTGGACTAATCCCCGCCCTACGGGCGACAACATAAATTAGTCTCTGTATACAATCCACGGGCAACCAAAAATAAAACAAATACACACGACACGAAATGACCTTCTGGAGCAGAAGAAAGTGGTTACCGCGATGCGGTAACGTAATTAACTGCAGGGGCTTGCGCCTGCAAAGAAGAGCGTTTCCACAATCAAAAAACCCTCACAATGAGGGGGAATCTGACGAATTCTGCTACAACGACCGCATCTGTCTAAACCTCCGATACACGGTACCATAAATCAACTTGGCATCTTCGGAGAGGTGGACGGATAAAACTAAATAGTATCTGCCCCTAAAATTCAAGCCAGACGTCCCAACGTTCCGGTCGCGTCTTTCGGCGGAGAACAGCGGCGTTGCCCAACTTCACCTTCAGTATCACCCTTTGGTGACACCTCCAGGTGCTTTATCAGAAACTTCCGCCTGGACTCTAGTACGCACCGGCATACCAGCAGTGCGAGCGGCTGATTCTATTTCTGTGACTTTAGGGATAAGCACCGAACCGCTATCCCTCAGAGGAGGGCGAACCATCGAACGCGACAGCAATGTAGAGCTGGTGACCTGAGCCGGAACGGGAGCTCTACACTCGAAAAGCACCCGTCTCTCCTCTGTAATGACGGGGCCGATCCGATGGCGATACTAACCCTTGAAGGACCCCACAGGCCCTAGAAGATAGTCGGGCTCCGGGATCATGAAGAGGGAGGCAGTGTTTAACCGCATGAAATGGTGAATGACATCACGAGTAACCTCCAGAAAGAGGGCAGGCTCAACGAAAAATGCCTCTAAAGGAACGCCCTGGTAGTAGCCTAACTGTTGGGCGAAGCGATGCGGATTATACAGCATGAAGAGAGCAGTGTCATTCTGGCGGAACACCAAATAACCTGGCCTGATCGAGTATAGATGCATAATCTCCTTAGGCTTTAAAGCCGGAACCCCACCCTTCGACAAATCAAACAATTGCTGAATGGGCCCCGCTGGAGCAGAAAGGACTCGATCGCTGAAAACCATTCCACCTTCATTTGAGTATGGATTCAGCAGTACGCGAAGAGCCCCTAACTGGGTCCGATCGGGAGCGGAAGCATCAACCAACCTCATGATCTGCGGGATAGTATATGATTCATAAAAATCGGGTCGCTGATGTGCAGCAAACGCTCCTAACACATGCATCTCGATCCACGACATGAAGTAGTGGAGGGAGAAATTCACGGTATTCGCACCCGGTTCGAAGTATTAGCGGCAACTCTTAACCCGTGATATAGATGCGACAACCCCGCTATGCCAACAGCTAATCGTGCTCCTCCAGCTATGCGATGAGCAGGATAAAAGACGGAGGCTCCCATAAAGCGGCAATGCATCAGCATGGCAAACCAGCTAAGCCAAAGACTAATAAAGCCAACAAAGAAAGTTTCTTCGTCCATACCAAGGGCTGTGATCGCATCAAAAGCCAAAGCCGACGAGTTTGAAATATAAAACTGCGACAAGTCTTTTTCTTTGGCCGGCAGTTTCTTCAACCCGAATCCAAAGAGATCTTCAATTTTCGTGAATTTTGGAGCCTTCTTGGATAAGACATCATTGCGGAGAAAGCAGACAATGAAAGCGTCAAAAGTGACACCTTGCCCTTCCGATGTCACGAAAAGTTTTTCAAAGATACCTAGGGCCTTGATTAGACTTGGGTGCTTGTGACGAATGGCGTTCTCAGTCGTCAGGCCGTCAAGCATAACGGGCACCGTAGCAAACACGTACTCATCAGGAGATAGTAACTCTTCGTAATGCTCTCCCCTGATCCGCAACCCAGAAATTTCGCAAAACTCCTCCGATGAGATCGAGACTTCGCGATCCCCTAGCAAGAACGTGTTTGTAGGAAGATTCTATTGGTTCAAGAAAGTCTTAACCTACCAGACGTGAGGGGCATGATAATAGAAATAATGATGCATATACTGCTTGGTATAACCCAACCTTCTGCAGCCGTGCGCGTTGGGCGGAGAGAATGTATCGAGCCCAAGAAAGGTAGCTCACTGGATGGCGCGGGGTAACGCCTACCTTATACACCTGCCCCTAGGGTCGAGCTTCACCGTGACATATGTGGCGCCCCAAAATATCAATAGCCACCGGGGTCTGGTTAGGTATCCCGGTCGTTGACGGCTCGAGCCGGCCCGTGGGAGTCTAATTAGTCGCCTCCACCGCATAAGCAGTCCATGGGCATTCCATCAATGAGATTAGACGGATGGGTTCTATTGGCACTTCACAGGTAAAACTACGGCAGCCCCTGATGATATGACTGTATCACACACCCCATTAGAGAAGACTCATACGGTCATTGTCATGCACCTTAATCATCGCCATAACTTCCTCGTCTGATGGGGACTGCGGAAAAGCGGCTTCTGAGCGAGTGTAAGGGAAGTCAAGAAGTGAGGAGATCATTCCTGAAATAAGAAGGGAAAGGAAAACCCCATTTTTAAATATATATATATATATATAATAAATAATAATAATAAAATAATATAAAATTAAATTAAAAAAATGATGTTTGTTTCACGGGACTATTGGCTGCAAAACTAATGGACCCTACAAAATCAATATGACGGTTCACCAATGATAAGACATGATAATCATTGTGAGAATCAAAAAGGATTCTCATTAAATAGACACTAGAGTTTAAACAAACTCTGGGCATCCTCAAAGAAAAATGAGTTCGGTTAAAATACCCAACAAGTTCAAATTTGTGGAAATAAGGGTAAAATCCTATAATGGAAATATACTCAAGAACACCAGGGAATACAATTCTCAAAAGGCCTTCTTAATCTTTCAGAGCTAAGCTCTGTAATGAGGAATCAAATTCCTTTTAAAATAGTGGAATTAAATTCCAGAAACCCCCATGATGGGGAAACGAAAAATAGAATTAAAATTTCATCGATCCTAAAATATCAGAGGAGAAATGCCCGATCTTAGAAGACATTGGGGTTTACTACTCAAAGATTATGTATTTTTGGATCTCTAAGAGATCGAGTGAGAAGAGAGCAAAGCTCTTACGGTGGATTTAAAATCCAGTAAAAAGAATTAAAGAAAAGGGTTTCCTTTTCCTAAGAGAAAAATGCCGTTCAAGATCTTTACCTAAAAAATTTCTTTCTGACAGAGTTTAATTCTGAAATTTCAATTGGCAGAGAACTAAGCTCTAAAAGGATAATTAAATTCTCAAAAGAAGACTAAGGAAGAAGATGAAGAAACGGTGGCCCTTTCAAGAGCCAACCCTTTCATTTATAAGACGTGATGGGGAGCAGTTCATCTCCCCGTTCCCTTAGGCAAGGGTAGATAGCGTTGCACTGACTTGCAAGCCACGTGAAAGCAACACTGGGGGGCATTTGTTCCTATATAAAAAAGGGAAGATGGAAAATTCCTTACTGTTCAAGTCTCATGTGTTAAACACGTGAGCGCTTATATGCAACGCATATAGGCGCTGCAAATCAAACAACTGACATGCTTAATAAGCCTCACGTGTTAAACACGTGAGCGCCTATATGCAAAGTATATAGGTGCCGCAATCAAACTATAGGCTAAATAAGCTTCACGTGTTAAACACGTGAGCGCCTATATGCAATGCATATAGGCGCTGCAAATCAAACAACTATAGGATAAATAAGCCTCACGTGTTAAACACGTGAGCATCTATATGCAATGCATATAGGCGCTGTAAATCAAACAACTAACAGGCTTAATAAGCCTCACGTGTTAAACACATGAGCGCCTATATGCAAAGCATATAGGTGCTGCAATCAGACTATAGGCTAAATAATCCTCACGTATTAAACACGTGAGCGCCTATATGCAATGCATATAGGCGCTGCAAATCAAACAACTATAGGCTAAATAAGCCTCACGTATTAAACACGTAAGAGCATATATGTAATGCATATAGGCGCTGCAAATCAAACAACAGACAGGCTTAATAAGCCTCACGTGTTAAACACGTGAGCGCCTATATGCAAAGAATATAGGTGCTACAATCAAACTATAGGCTAAATAAGTCTCATGTGTTAAACACGTGAGCGCCTATATGCAATGCATATAGGCGCTGCAAATCAAACAACTATAGGCTAAATAAGCCTCACGTGTTAAACACGTGAACTGCTATATGCAAAGCATATAAGCGCTCCAATCAAACAGCTGACAAACTAAATAAACCTCACATGCTAAACACGTGAGGGCACCCCCCTACGAAGAATTAAATTCTACTCAACAAAGGATCGTTGGATCAAAGATCTAATGGTGATTAAACATAGAGCTTTCTAATGAAGAGGGAAATTCTCTGTTAAACAGAAAGTTTGTGGATCAAAGATCCTATGAGATGGAAAATATTTTCCATATCTTTCTAAACAAAGAAAGATTATGCTCTGTTAAACTGAGCACCCTTGAATTAAAATTCCAATGATGATTAAAATTCACTATTTTTACAGAATAGGATTCTGCATATGGGAAAATATTTCCCCAATCTTGTTTAAAAACAAGAAAAATATGTTCTGTAAAACAAAAACCCTTGGATCAAAGATCCAATGATGAGCAAAATTCCGCAAATTAATTCTGAAACCAATTAAATCAATTAGAAAATCTCAATGAGAGATTTTCTCAGAATTAAACAAACTTCTCTCTACTATATAAAAAACCAAAGACTTCAAGTCTCGGAACGAAGAGTGAACAAAAGGAACCCTCTCAGAAGCTTTTAAAAAAAAGAGAGAAGAAGAAAGAAAGGCTTCAAAAGAAACAGAGAATTTAATTCTCACAGAAGAAGACTTGTTTCATTGAAACTCTAGGTAAAAAGAAAACAAAACTCAGATATCATCTTGTCTCTCTTTTGCCTCTCTAAGGGTTTAACCCTTTATGTAAGAACTTAGTTCTTCCTTTGGTTGAGATCTGCAAAAGCAGATCTCCCCACAAGTTGAGAATTTAATTCTCATCGGGGAGATTCCGTCATGCAGATTCAAAACCTAGGGGAAAGAATTGAGTTCAAAGAATCTGATTCTTACAAAACACATGAAAACTATGGTTTAACCCTATAAAAAGAATTTAATTCTTAAAAAACAAGAGACATGAGATCCTCCAAACCCTAGGGTCATTAACATGAGATCAAAATCTCCAAACACCTGAAAGGAAAGACCGATGATTCATTAGTGTTTAAACACTATAACGAGGACCGCACGTGTTTACCACGCAAGCGCTTAAAAGAAGAGCAAGAAGTGCCTCCTAGGGCAGTCACGTGTTTTGCACGCGATCTCCAATCAAGTGCTTAGCACTTATATAAAAAGGGAGGGAATAAAACCCAAAAAGCAGTACCCAACTTTGCGGCACCTCACATGTTCACACGTGAGCGCCACAAGAACCAAGTGCTTAGCACTTATATGCAAAAGGAGAATAAAACCCAAAGAATATCACCCACTTTGGGACGTCTCACGTGATTCACACGTGAGCGCCTCCAAAGTTCAGTGTTTAACACTGGTCTAATGCCTCACGCGGGATACATATGAGTACTACATTTACCAATGCTTAGCACTACAGGGGTAAATATGAAGACCCAAATCTAGTCACAAATTGGCTAAGTCTTCCCGAGGTCAAAACTTCTTTTATCTCCAAATCGACCGAGCCTGTGTGCTCATGTTTTCCCAAATTGATTTTAGTCCTAAATATGACTATTGATCTTCTAACTGATGATATCCAAAATGATACCCATCCCACATCCTCCTGAGGAAATCTTAGTTTACCACTAACTCCTTTTTCCCTCAAATATGTGAATTGGTTCAAGGGCACATCTTTCCACACCTCTGATCCACGTCGTTGTAATTCATCAACGTCTTCAGAGGGGTGGTGGGTCCCAACAACCAACTGCTTTTTGGTGCACTGATGTGTACACCTCAAATCAGACCGCACCCCAAATTGGGTACATCCCATATCAGCGTTGTTCATTCCGTCACGTAACAAATACACGTGCGCAAGATGATCATTGGACCGAGACGTCCTTAAACTAAAATCTCACCTCCAAAATGGTGATCAACGGACCGAAACATTCTTAAACTAACCGTTGTCTCCAAAATGGCAACAACGGACCGAGACGTCCTTATACTAAAATCTCACCTCCAAAATGGTGATCAACGGACCGAGACTGTAACACCTGAGTTTAGGGTTAGTACTAATTAAGTATTAATGTGGGGTTTTTGGTAAAAAGTTTACCAAAACGGGATTCTAGTAATTTATCTGGCTTTATGGTTATTTTTGTGGAATTTTATCTCGACCACACACACTTATGCACGTTAAATGGATTAAGATTAGGGCATGCCATATATTTGAGCTTGTGGATTAACTATGTTTAAAATTAACCATGGTGGGTTAGGTCCTTGGATTAGGTAATTGGGATGTTAAAGCTAATTAGTTTAAAACTTTGGAGGTTGGCTTTGACCATGGGTATTTAGTGAGTTTAAGGTTGACTTGGGGAGAGAGTGAGGGATGTGATGTTGTCATGATGGTGTAAGAATTTGTCACCCTTTTTCACCTCAAACTTTGCAAAGTCTTCTCACACTCAATCCCTCTCTCACTCACACATCAGTTCAGCCCAAATTTTGCATCAATTCATCCCCCAAGCCACCACATTGTGCTGCTACAGCAGCTGATGATTTCCATCAGCCTATTCCAGCTCTTCTCTTCACTCAAACTGCTGCAACAGCAGCTGTTTCAGCCCCCAAAACAGCCATCAGCTCAAACCATCATCCATATATCCTCATCTCAGCTATATCAGCCCCACTTCAGCCACAACATCAGCAACCATACTTACCTAAATCCTAGCTCAGCAATGGCTGCACCAGCAGCAGCACCATCACCAACCTAAGCCCCTAATGCAACAGTAGCTACTGCTATAGCCAAGCAAACTTCACACAAAAACAGCAGCCACTGCAGCAACACATCATCAGCCATCAAAACCAACACATCAGCCCAACTCCAGCTCAAATCAGCCTCCAAAACAACACCATCAGACCTGACCAAAACTTCAGCAGTACACCATCAGCCTGCTTACCATCAGTTTCAGCCTTTCCATCAGAACATCAGCAGCAGCAGCTGCTATATCAACCCCAACTCTTTATATAACACCTCCCCCAACAACAAACAACTCTTCCCTAAACAATACCTCAACCCTTGCCACTGCTACAGCTGCAACAGCAACAACAACATATCAGCATCAGCATCAGCAGTTGCAGCATCAGCCATGGACTGCCGCAGCTCCAGTTCAACACAGCAGCACCCACTCCCTCCTTCTTCTCCTTCTCCTTGGTTGCAAGGTTCTTAGGGGGTATAATTCCTAAACTCTCTCCATATTACTTAGATTATGTGATTGTTAAACTAGTTTAGTGATAAATGGGATTTTAGTACTAGAACTTGTGTAGAGATGCTAGATCTAGTTTCTTGGAGTGCTTGTAGCTTAATAGAACCTTTTTGGTGTTAATTAGACTGTTTAAGCCTAGTAGTGTCCTTAAATTTTGATGGGTAACCTTAAATCACTAAAATCATGGTAATCTAGCTTATTTAGTGTTTATTTCATGCTTAGTTATGATTTTGGGTGAATTAAGGGGAATTTTGGCAAAGTGAAGGTAGTGTTAGTTAGAATAGCCCTTTTAAGTACTGATGAGGCCAGTTAACCAGAGGATTGCCCCAGATTTCACAAAGACACCCGTTTTATCCGACTTGGCGTAATTTAGCAGTTTTAGTAACTTTTTAGCCTCTGTTAGATCTGCTGTTGACCCGAGACCTTCAGAATAAAATTGAGAAGACTGTAGCTCAGTGACCATAGCAAAAACACTCACACAAAACACGAGGACCCCCTCCCTTTTATAGCCGCAGATATATTGTATCTGGCCCCAATTTGCAACCAGGATGGGGATGGGGGTGTTGGGTTTTGGTGTGTAGGTTTACTCTGGGTAGCTAGGGTTTTTGGTATCTGTAACTTTTCAAGTTGGGTCCAGAGGCAAAATCTGGAGCTAGTTGCGTGTTTCCGATGTTTTAAGTCTTGTGCGACACGCGCGTGATACGCGTGGTTCTGTGGCGCACTGCGCAACACAGCGTGTCAGTCTAGGTTCTGGTGGGTTTGTGCGCGTCGCGTCGTGTACTGTACACACGCGTTTATCTTCACGCACGCGTATCCTTTTTATCGATGTATCGCGTTTTGCAGGATTTTTCCCTTATGAGGTGATTTTTGTAAATTCTAGATTCGCCGGCGGGGACTTCAAGCGCAGCGGAGAAGGGAAAGCAAGTGGTCGGACACACCTAGCACGGGATCACGGGTGAGTAGATTTAACATCTACGGGGGACGATCGTTTGGATAGCGCGAGTCGCCCGATAGATATAGTAGACTTGATATTACTTGTGACATTATGATAAAAATACTTTCATGATAACTGCTGTAGTTAGTATCTATATGATGTTCCATATACGCAAATTCATTATAGGACACACGCACCATTACCAGGTTTTATATGCAGCACGAGCACTATTCATGTGGATGCACACACCCTGGTAATTGCCATGTCACAACACTAGATAACTATAAATCTGAAACATGTTAATTGCCTAGAAATGTGATATTGCAATAAATGTTTAAAATGAAACCCTAAGAATCACTATCCTCATGCATATGTATCATTATATTATTTGCTCATGCCTAGTATAAATCATACATTGCAAATTGATACCATTGGCATTCATTATCATTGACATATGCATACCTGATGATTTCATGAGATTTATGATATTTCTGGATTTCGGGGGAAAGCCGCAAGATTTCAAACTTATCATCTTTAAAAATATAAAAGTTGCGGTTTTCTAGTGATGTAAAGTGTCTTCCACCATGAGATTGCTGTGGTTTTCGAGATCCATGTCGAGGAGTGGAGGAACCGCCATGGGTACATGGTGGGCCCGGTAAGATACCCCGGGGTAAGAGGATCGCAGATGATGGCGTTGAGCCTGGCAGGGGACGGACTACCTACCGATGACTTCATTTGGCGCGGCGGATATCCAGAGGATACCGACCGTGGCCGCTGAATTAGGATATTGACATTTGATATGGATCAGCTGGACGGCTAAGGCCAGAGATACTTGACATGGATATATGAGATTTGAGACAGTTTTGAGGTGTCGTTGCTGGACACGGATTTTATTGATTTCTTGGATATTATGCTGATGTTTAAAAAGGAAGTTTCAAAACAAAGGAAGGAACAATTCTTATACCTACATGATGAGATCTTGTGTTGACTCGTATAGCATACATACATGTTAGTACCTCCATGTGGCATACATACCTGTTATTATATCCATGTGACATACATACTTGCTAGTACACTGTTGATGCATACATACCTGCTAGTACATGTAGCCATACCTGTTTTAGGGATGCTAGGATACTTGTGTACATGCATTCGATAGCCTCAGTAGATGTTATTTATTACTCACGAGCTGGCAACTCACCCCCGTTGTGCCACAGCTTTTCTGCAGGTCCGTTCTGCCAGCACTGTAGCGGCGGACACTTTTGCTCATTTTGCCCTTTTTGCCTGGACTCGAGGCTTTTGCTCTTAGGTGGTTTATTATCATTTTGTACCATCTTATATATTCGTTGTATCTAGAACACTCCATCTACTGCTACTATCATTTCAGCTGTACCTGTTTTATTTGGATTACTGTATATTGACCTAGATGTAAGATTATGAGACTTGGGGATATATTTTATGATATATCTGGTGTCGAGCTCACTTGAGTCGACATGCTTTTTCTTATGCTTATTATGCACATTGCCATTTTACATTGCGTGGGATTTGTGACCGCCTTGAGGCGAAGAGCTAGCTCCCGCTTGGGGATGCCATTTTTATGTTATTCATTTATATTCCTGTTGTACTCATTTGGAGCTTGTTTTACAAAGGAAACTGTGTTGGAATTTTCGGAAAAAGAGAAAGTCATTTTAAAAAGGGAATTTGATATGGTAACATAGTAAAATACTTAAATAAATTGGTTTTCCTTCACTCTAAAAATCTTGATTGGGTTTGGTATTCTGGGCTTCGGCTTACCTATTTTACGGACGCCTTAAGACGTTTCGTAATCTAAGTGTCGGTCGCGTTCCGTACTTTGCGGGTCATGACAAAGTTGGTATCAGAGCGATAGGTTTCACCTTTCCGAGTGTAGGATGACCCTTAGTAGATGGAGTAAGTGACTTAAGCAGGGTAACGTAGCGTAAATATGTTCGCGGCATACTTGCGATGCGATACTCCGCCTAGGTGATTTTAGGATATATTTGCTTGGAAATTCCTTCTTCAATTCCATGTATCCTTCGATTCTATTGCACCGTTCTTATTGTCCTATTTCCTGTACCAGTTACTATGCCGCAGAGGGCTACCAGAGCGCAGAGAGCTGCCGCCCGAGACGAGATTCGAGCTGGCTCGTCCGAGACTAGGACTGAGCAGGGTGGTATGCCTACGCCACAGGGACAGACCGATCCACCTTCCCCAGGCCGTATGGATAGGCTTGAGACTAGTATGGAGGAGTTGCGACAGATGATGGGGAGTGTGCAGGAGCTACGTCAGAAGGTAGGATCCCTAGTTGCAGCCGGTCGTGCACCGAGGCCGGAGGACGCACCTACTACATCCCAGACTACTATGATACCTTCTCCTACTCCTACCGCCGTGACCATCCCGGTTTCATTACAGGAGTTCATGAGGCCGAGACTCCAGTCTTTACGGGTACCGATGCAGCAGAAGACCCGCAGACGTTCCTTGACAGCTTGGCCAGGATCTGCCGATCGCTGAGATGTTCTGATGATCGCTGGGTAGAGCTTGCGAGTTTCTGACTAGAAGGTCTCGCACAGACATGGTGGGAGTCAGTTCTGAGAGGTCGAGCTGCAGGTCTGCCGCCCATGACCTGGACCGAGTTCACAGCAGTTTTTCTTGCCCGTTTCCTCCCGGAGAGCGTTCGCGACGCCAGAGCTCGTAGTTTCGAGGCCTTGGTCAAGACACCTGGTATGACGGTGTATGAGTATGACGTCCAGTTCACACAGTTGTCCCAATATGCTCCGTATCTAGTGGATACCGAAGCGAAGAGGGTGAAGAGGTTCATACAGGGACTGGATGCCCAGCTTTATCTTGCCATTGGCGCCCAGCATTTCGATACCTATTCAGCAGCTATGGATACGGCATTGCGGATGGAGGCACGTATTTCAGCGACTTCGGCCGTTCCCGGGCCGAAGAGGATTCGTACCGGCACGCCAGATCAGAGGCAGCATGCCAGATTCGTTCCGAGAGATAGAGCCGGCAGAGGGTTTGGACGCGGTCAGCTGTATGGGTCGTATACGCAGGGACATCAGTCGTCGCCAGGGTGCTTTGGGTGCGGGAGTCTGCACCATCGTATTAGGGATTGCCCAGCGAGACGACAGGGAGCGACGACCGTTCTGCATGTGACCCTACCTCCATCACCGCCCCTCCTCAGAGAGCTCTACTTCCTGCCACAGGCGATGCTCCACGCCAGTTAGGTGCACCCAGAGGCCGTGGGTGTGGCACACCGATCCAGAGAGGAGGAGGCAGAGGCCGAGGCCGAGGTCAGCCCGCTATCGGAGGAGGTCAGGCCCGAGTCTTTGCATTGACACCCCAGGATGCGCAGGCATCCAATGCCGTCGTTACAGGTACCCTATCAGTTTGCTCTGTTGATGCGCACGTGTTATTTGATCCCGGATCCACGCATTCGTACGTTTCCACACACTTTGTGCCGAGTTTGGGTAGAGAGTCCGGTTTGCTTGATCAGTCACTTGTTGTGACCACTCCTGTGGGAGAGTCTTTTGTTGCTAGGCACGTGTTCCGATCCTGTACCGTTCGTATTGGCGAGCGAGAGCTGCCTGTCGACTTGATCCTTCTTGAGATGTTGGACTTCGACGTTCTTTTGGGAATGTATTGGTTAGCCACGTGCTATGCGTCGGTGGATTGCCGCGAGAAGACAGTTAGATTTTATTTTCCCGGCGAGTCGGCTTTTGTTGTGCAGGGGGACCGTGGAGCCGCCCCTCACATATTAATTTCTTCTCTTCGCGCTGATCAGCTGTTGAGAAAGGGATGTCGGGGATTTCTAGCCTGTGTATGCGATACTAGAGCTACGGATGTTCCATTGGACCAGGTTCCGATTGCTTGCGACTTCCCCGATGTATTCCCTGATGAGCTGCCAGGACTGCCACCTGAGCGCGATGTCGAGTTCTATATTGATTTGGTTCCTGGCTCGGGGCCTATTTCTATACCGCCTTATCGGATAACCCCGGCGGAGCTTAGAGAGTTGAAGGTTCAGCTGCAAGATTTGCTAGATAAGGGACTTGTTCGACCCAGTGTTTCTCCATGGGGTGCTCCGGTCCTGTTTGTCAAGAAGAAGGACGGAAGTTTGCGCTTATGTATCGACTACCGCCAGCTGAACAAGGTGACCGTGCGGAACAGATATCCGTTGCCGCGTATTAATGATTTGTTCGACCAGCTCCAGGGTGCGGGGTATTTTTCTAGGATCGACTTGCGATCGGGGTACCACCAGCTGTGAGTCCGACAGGAGGATATACCGAAGATAGCCTTCCGTACGCGCTATGGCCATTATGAGTTTCTGGTGATGTCGTTCGGACTCACCAACGCCCCCGCAGCATTTATGGATTTGATGAACCGTACATTCAGGCCGTATCTTGACTTGTTCATCATCGTGTTTATCGACGATATTTTGGTGTACTCCCGGAGCCGAGAGGAGCACGAGCAGCACCTGCGGATTACATTACAGACTCTGAGGGAGCACCAGCTGTTCGCGAAGTTCTCTAAGTGTGCATTCTGGTTGGACAGTGTTGGTTTCTTGGGTCACGTGATTACGAGAGATGGCATATGTGTGGACCCGAAGAAGATTGAGGCTGTTCAGCAGTGGCCCAGACCGACGTCGGTTACGGAGATCCGTAGTTTTCTAGGCCTGGCAGGCTACTACAGGCGTTTTGTTCAGGACTTCTCCCGTTTAGCTGCACCTTTGACCGGTTTGACCCGGAAGGGAGTTCCCTTCGTCTGGACGGAGGAGTGCGAGCGCAGTTTTCAGCAGCTACGGACGTGTTTGACTATGGCACCGGTATTATCTTTGCCTTCGGGATCAGGCGGATTTGTAGTCTACTGTGATGCTTCGCGAGTGGGGTTAGGATGTGTATTGATGCAGCATGACCGGGTGATCGCATATGCTTCTCGGCAGTTGAAGAAGCATGAACAGAACTACCCCACTCATGATTTGGAGATGGCGGCTGTGGTCTTTGCACTGAGGATATGGCGATATTACCTATATGGCGAGTCATGCCAAATATTCACAGACCACAAGAGCTTAAAATACATATTTCAGCAGCGAGACCTGAACCTCAGACAGCGTTGTTGGATGGAGTTGGTGAAGGACTACCACTGTGAGATCTTATACCACCCGGGCAAGGCGAATGTGGTAGCGGATGCCTTGAGCAGGAGGCCCGGGGGTAGTCTATCCTGTTTGCACACGGTGCAGAGGCAGTCGTCAGCAGATTGGCAGAATTTATGCGACGGCCGAGTTGAGTTCGAGTTCACTCCGACAGGGGGACAGCTCGCGCATGTTCGTGCACGCCCACAGTTGCTTGACCGTATATATGAGGCACAGCGCAGAGATGACCGTTTCTCAGAGATCATGGTACAGATGGGACAGGGCAGATTTTCCGAGTTCGTGATTGATGATCAGGGGATATTATGATTTGGATCTAGACTGTGCGTACCAGATGCTGATAGATTGCGGCGCGACATTCTTGAGGAGGCACATCGATCGGTGTATAGTGTCCACCCCGGTTCCACCAAGATGTACCACGATATGAGAGAGACCTACTGGTGGGATGGAATGAAGAGGGACATCGCGGAGTTCGTATCGACATACCTGACTTGTCAGCAAGTCAAGGCCGAGCACCAGAGGCCCGCAGGAGAGCTACAGCCGTTACCCATTCTGGAGTGGAAATGGGAGCAGATTTCGATGGATTTCGTTGTGTGTCTACCCAGGACCAGTCGAGGGTACGACTCCATCTGGGTGATCACAGATCGATTGACGAAAGCGGCCCACTTCCTGCCAGTGAAGACCACTTTTAGCTTCGCTCAGTATGCCCAGCTTTACATCGACGAGATCGTGCGGTTGCATGGCGTACCGACTTGTATCGTGTCAGATCGAGGCACCCAGTTCACCAGCCGACTTTGGCAGAGACTTCAGGAGGCTTTGGGCACTCGTTTGAGCTTCAGAACGGCATTTCATCCACAGACCGACAGACAGTCAGAGCGGACCATTCAGACTCTCGAGGACATGCTCAGAGCGTGCGTTTTAGACTTCGGCGGTAGCTGGGATCGTCATTTACCTCTAGTGGAGTTCTCCTACAACAACAGCTTCCAGGATACTATCCAGATGGCACCTTTCGAGGCGTTGTATGGGAGGAGATGTAGATCGCCCATTTGTTGGACCGAGCTGAGCGAGAGCAGTATCTTCGAGCCGCAGATCGTGCAGGAGACGACCGAGAAAGTACAGTTGATTCGAGACCGGATGAGAGCAGCTCAGAGCAGACAGAAATCATATGCAGACAGGTGCCGTCGCAGATTAGAGTTCGCAGTTGGCGACCATGTTTTTCTGAGAGTCTCTCCGATGAAGGGCTTGATACGTTTTGGGCGAAAAGGAAAGCTTAGCCCTAGATTCATAGGTCCCTTCGAGATCCTTGAGCGTGTCGGCACTGTTGCATATCGTTTGGCTCTTCCACCCAGCTTTTCATATGTTCATCCCGTCTTCCACGTATCGATGCTACGCCGTTATCTTCATGACCCTTCCCACACGATTCAGCATCAGACAGTTCAGCTTGAGCCCGACCTTTCGTTCACCGTGCAGCCAGTTGAGATTTTGGATCGGCAGGTGAAGAAACTTCGATCAAAGGTCCTGCCGTCCGTGAAAGTTCTTTGGCGCAGCCCAAGCAGTGAAGAGATCACTTGGGAGGCCGAGGGAGAGATGCAGAAGAAATTCCCTCATCTTTTTGAAGGTACGCGTAGTTGCATATTTTAAAATTCGGGGACGAATTTTCTTAAGGGGGGAAGACTGTAACACCTGAGTTTAGGGTTAGTAGTAATTAAGTGTTAATGTGGGGTTTTTGGTAAAAAGTTTACCAAAACGGGATTCTAGTAATTTATCTGGCTTTATGGTTATTTTTGTGGAATTTTATCTCGACCACACACACTTGTGCACGTTAAATGGATTAAGATTAGGGCATGCCATATATTTGAGCTTGTGGGTTAACTATGTTTAAAATTAACCATGGTAGGTTAGGTCCTTGGATTAGGTAATTGGGTTGTTAAAGCTAATTAGTTTAAAATTTTGGAGGTTGGCTTTGACCATGGGTATTTAGTGAGTTTAAGGTTGACTTGGGGAGAGAGTGAGGGATGTGATGTTGTCATGATGGTGTAAGAATTTGTCACCCTCTTTCACCTCAAACTTTGCAAAGTCTTCTCACACTCAATCCCTCTCTCACTCACACATCAGTTCAGCCCAAATTTTGCATCAATTCAGCCACCAAGCCACCACATTGTGCTGCTACAGCAGCTGATGATTTCCATCAGCCTATTCCAGCTCTTCTCTTCACTCAAACTGCTGCAACAGCAGCTGTTTCAGCCCCCAAAACAGCCATCAGCTCAAACCATCATCCATATATCCTCATCTCAGCCATATCAGCCCCACTTCAGCCACAACATCAACAACCATACTTACCTAAATCCTAGCTCAGCAGTGGCTGCACCAGCAGCAGCACCAACCCCAGCCCCTAATGCAACAGTAGCTACTGCTAAAGCCAAGCAAACTTCATACAAAAACAGCAGCCACTGCAACAACACATCATCAGCCATCAAAACCAACACATCAGCCCAACTCCAGCTCAAATCAGCCTCCAAAACAACACCATCAGCCCTGAGCAAAACTTCAGCAGTACACCATCAGCCTGCTTACCATCAGTTTCAGCCTTTCTATCAGAACATCAGCAGCAGCAGCTGCTATATCAACCCCAACTCTTTATATAACACCTCCCCCAACAACATACAACTCTTCCCTCAACAATACCTCAACCCTTGCCACTGCTACAGCTGTAACAGCAACAACAACATATCAGCATCAGCATCAGCAGTTGCAGCATCAGCCTTGGACTGCCGCAGCTCCAGTTCAACACAGCAGCACCCACTCCCTCTTTCTTCTCCTTCTTCTTGGTTGCAAGGTTTCTAGGGGGTATAATTCCTAAACTCTCTCCATATTACTTAGATTATGTGATTGTTAAACTAGTTTAGTGATAAATGGGATTTTAGTACTAGAACTTGTGTAGAGATGCTAGATCTAGTTTCTTGGAGTGCTTGTAGCTTAATAGAACCTTTTTGGTGTTAATTAGACTGTTTAAGCCTAGTAGTGTCCTTAAATTTTGATGGGTAACCTTAAATCACTAAAATCATGGTAATCTAGCTTATTTAGTGTTTATTTCATGCTTAGTTATGATTTTGGGTGAATTATGGGGAATTTTGGCAAAGTGAAGGTAGTGTTAGTTAGAATAGCCCTTTTAAGTACTGATGAGGCCAGTTAACCAGAGGATTGCCCCAGATTTCACAAAGACACCCGTTTTACCCGACTTGGCGTAATTTAGCAGTTTTAGTGACTTTTTAGCCTCTGTTGGATCTGCTGTTGACCCGAGACCTTCAGAATAAAATTGAGAAGACTGTAGCTCAGTGACCATAGCAAAAACACTCACACAAAACACGGGGACCCCCCTCCCTTTTATAGCCGCAGATATATTGTATCTGGCCGCAATTTGGAGCCAGGATGGGGGTGGGGGTGTTGGGTTTTGGTGTGTGGGTTTACTCTGGGTAGCTAGGGTTTTTGGTATCTGTAACTTTTCAAGTTGGGTCCAGAGGCAAAATCTGGAACTAGTTGCGTGTTTCCGATGTTTTAAGTCTTGTGCGACACGCGCGTGATACGCGTGGTTCTGTGGCGCGCTGCACGACACAGCGTGTCAGTCTATGTTCTGGTGGGTTTGTGCGCGTCGCGTCGTGTCGTGTGCACACGCGTTTAGTTTCACGCACGCTTATCCTTTTTATCGATGTATCGCGTTTTGCAGGATTTTTCCCTCATGAGGTGATTTTTGTAAATTCTAGGTTTGCCGGCGGGGACTTCAAGCGCAGCGGAGAAGGGAAAGCAAGTGGTCGGACACACCTAGCACGGGATCACGGGTGAGTAGATTTAACATTTACGGGGGACGATCGTTTGGATAGCGCGAGTCGCCCGATAGATATAGTAGACTTGATATTACTTGTGACATTATGATAAAAATACTTGCATGATAACTGATGTAGTTAGTATCTATATGATGTTCCATATACGCAAATTCATTATAGGACACACGCACCATTACCAGGTTTTATATGCAGCACGAGCACTATTCATGTGGACGCACACACCCTGGTAATTGCCATGTCACAACACTAGATAACTATAAATCTGAAACGTGTTAATTGCCTAGAAATGTGATATTGCAATAAATGTTTAAAATGAAACCCTAAGAATCACTATCCTCATGCATATGTATGATTATATTATTTTCTCATGCCTAGTATAAATCATACATTGCAAATTGATACCATTGGCATTCATTATCATTGACATATGCATACCTGATGATTTCATGAGATTTATGATATTTCTGGATTTCGGGGGAAAGCCGGAAGATTTCAAACTTATCATCTTTAAAAATATAAAAGTTGCGGTTTTCTAGTGATGTAAAGTGTCATCCACCATGAGATTGCTGTGGTTTTCGAGATCCATGTCGAGGAGTGGAGAAACCGTCACGGGTATATGGTGGGCCCGGTAAGGTACCCCGGGGCAAGAGGATCGCAGATGATGGCGTTGAGCCTGGCAGGGGACGGACTACCTACCGGTGACTTCATTTGGCGCGGCGGATATCCAGAGGATACCGACCGTGGCCGCTGGATTAGGATATTAACAATTGATATGGATCAGCTGGACGGCTGAGGCCAGAGATACTTGACATGGATATATGAGATTTGAGACAGTTTTGAGGTGTCGTTGCTGGACACAGATTTTATTGATTTCTTAGATATTATGCTGATGTTTAAAAAGGAAGTTTCAAAACAAAGGAAGGAACAATTCTTATACCTACATGATGAGATCTTGTGTTAACTCGTATAGCATACATACATGTTAGTACCTCCATGTGGCATACATACCTGTTATTACATCCATGTGGCATGCATACCTGTTATTACATACATACTTGCTAGTACACAGTTGATGCATACATACCTGCTAGTACATGTAGCCATACCTGTTTTAGCGATGCTAGGATACTTGTGTACATGCATTCGATAGCCTCAGTAGATGTTATTTATTACTCACGAGCTGGCAACTCACCCCCGTTGTGTTACAGCTTTTCTGTAGGTCCATTCCGTCAGCACTGTAGCGGCGGACACTTTTGCTCATTTTGCCCTTTTTGCCTGGACTCGAGGCTTTTGCTCTTAGGTGGGTTATTATCATTTTGTACCACCTTATATATTCGTTGTATCTAGAACACTCTATCTACTGCTACTATCGTTTCAGCTGTACCTGTTTTATTTGGATTACTGTATATTGACCTAGATGTGAGATTATGAGACTTGGGGATATATTTTATGATATATCTGGTGTCGAGCTCACTTGAGTCGACATGCTTTTTCTTATGCTTATTATGCATATTGCCATTTTACATTGCGTGGGATTTATGACCGCCTTGAGGCGAAGAGCTAGCTCCCGCTTGGGGATGTCATTTTCATGTTATTCATTTATATTCCTGTTGTACTCATTTGGAGCTTGTTTTACAAAGGAAACTCTGTTGGAATTTTCGGAAAAAGAGAAAGTCATTTTAAAAAGGGAATTTGATATGGTAACGGAGTAAAATACTTAAATAAATTGTTTTTCCTTCCCTCTAAAAATCTTGATTGGGTTTAGTATTCTGGGCTTCGGCTTACCTATTTTACGGACGCCTTGAGACGTTTCATAATCTAAGTGCCGGTCGCGTTTCGTACTTTGCGGGTCGTGACAAAGACGTTCTTAAACTAAAATCTCGCCTCCAAAATGGTTATCAACGGACTGAAACATCCTTAAACTAACCGTTGTCTCCAAACTGGCAACAACGAACCGAGACGTCCTTAAACTAAAATCTCACCTCCAAAATGGTGATCAACGGATCAAGACGTCCTTAAACCAAAATCACACCTCCAAAATGATGATCAACGGACCGAGACGTCCTTAAACTAAAATCTCACCTCCAAAATGGTGATCAACAGACCGAGATGTTCTCAAACTAGAACTTCGCCTCCAAAATGACGATAATGGACCGAAATGTCTCTAAACTAAGACAACAGAGCCCAAATGCTCTCTTATTGGATCTGAAACAAAAATGATCCTAAAACCCTGTTAAGTAGATCTTAGTCTCAAATTGGACTAATGCATCCTTAAGAAAAGACAAACCAAGCCCTAACTGCTCACATACATTTAAGTCGATCTTAATCTCAAACCAGATTAACGATCCTTAAATTAAAAAGAAAAACCAAATCTAAGATATACGGATTTGGACTAATCCACACCCTATGGGCGATAACATAAATTTGTCTCCGCATACAATCCATAGGCAACCTAAACAAACAAAAACACACACGACACGAAGTGAACTTCCGGAGCAGGAGAAAGTGGTTATCGCTACGCTGTAATGTAATTAACTACAGGGGCTTGCGCCTGCAGGGAAGAGCATCCCCACAATCAAAAACCCCTTGCAAAACGAGGGAGAATCTGACGAAGTCTGCTACAACGGCCGCATCCGCCCAAATCTCCGATATACGATGCCATAAATCAACTTGGTATTTTCGGAGAGTTTGACGGATAAATCCAAATAGTATCTACCCCTAAAATTCAGGCCAGACGTTCTAACGTCCCGGTCGCATCTTTCGGCGATTAACAGATTCCGGCACGCCCGGTGAGACCTTTTCCTCTTTCCACTTGTTCAGTTGATAAAACTGCATATTTGTTATTACATTTTTCCTACCATTTCCATATTAAAAAAGGTCTTTATTATAATATATCATACATATGAGGGTTTATCTGTAAAAATAATATTTTCCATGTGTTGATATATTATAATTAGAATTTGGTAGGAAAATGTATATAATATTATTGACCTAATCCTAGTAGAACTAAGTCTACTAAATATTATTTGAGTTATTGTACAGAATTTTTCAAGACTAAAATCAAGGAAATCAAGTTGTTGAAGAAAACTTGCCTAATTAAGAAAGCAAAACTTGGAGGCCAAGTCTAGCAGAAACCACGAGAAGATTTCAAAGATCCAAAGATCCCAGATCTCGCCACATGTCACAAGGAGCAAGCCCTAAAATTTTGATCAAGTGATCTTGACCCTTGGCCGCGGATCCACGGCCAAACCCCCCTTGGGCCGCGGATCCGCCGCATGTTAGATGAGTTAGGGTTTGCAATTTTTGTGGGAAAATCTTTACAGTTAGTTTCCAATTTTAGAATCTGACTTTCTGGTTTTAGGACTATAAATAAAGACCGAGAGTCTCTTGGAAAAATTATCAAGCCGACGCGATCACGAAGTCTCAGACGCTCACGCATCCAGGCTGATCATCAACTGTTCTTCTACCTCCTTCGGAAGAGTTCGAGAAGCAAACCAAGTTTTTGTAATCATTTTCTAAGGAATAAAGTGTAGATTGTTCAAGTTGATTAATAAAGGTAGTTGTTTTATTTAATTCTTTTGCATTTTACATTATGTTTTCCCTCTCTGTCTTTTCATCTTCTTCTCCCAACATGCGCGAGTAATTCTCCGCTTGTTAGGGTTCGTAGGATTAGGGTAGGCTAATGGACGATAAAAATCCCTAAACCCTTTTTAAGTCCTATAAAGTTTATGAACTTTATCAAAAGAATTATTAACATCCTAATCGGGCGCGCTAACAATTCTTTGCTAGTTCCGACCGCGATTAGAGATTAGATTAATGATTGTTTTGGTAAAGGCTAGATATGAACGGAGTTCCGTGTCGAGATAAGGGTTAAGAGTAGGATTCCTTTTTCCCTCCAGAAACCCTAATCTACACGCATCACCGTCATTCTAGTTTTAAATTTATTAATGGATAAAAATGGTAACTTTTAATTAATCGTCCATAACTACTAAATCCTAACAAACCCTACAAGCCCCCTTATTATATTAACTACATCTTTAAAATAATCTAGATCTATATTTTTGCATTCTTGCTTAACGTAGATCTAGAAACCATTCACAAAATTCTTTCTTCATCCTCTCTTTTTCAACACATCTAAAGTAAGAGTAAAAGGTTCAACATTTCCCTGAGGACGACCTGTACTCATCTCGGTCTAGTTACACGCGACACCGTTATTGATTGCGGTTATCAGCTACAAACACACTCTTTCGTATCAATCACCACTCCACACTTCATGTGTCGTGTTTCGGCGGTGAACAGTTCAGTAGCTCTTCTCCGTGTCCAGTAAACGGGGTTTTGGTCATCTTGCCTTTGAGACATGACTCGCAAGTTTCATAAGATGTAAATTCGAACGGATTCAAATATCCATCTGTATGCAACTTAGCTAGTCTGGTTGCATTGATATGACCTAGTCTACAATGCCATAAGAAATTTTGTTCATTTCTGAATTTTTCCTCTTGTGCGTGTTCTGTATGTTTAGAACTGTCGTTTGATTTAGAACGTATATACCATTACATAACGTACCAAACCCAATCAACACTTGATTCAGGAAAATGTTCATAACATTATCCTCCAATACAAAGTTATATCCTTTTTTATGCAACAAAGAAACTGATATAATATTGCACATCATGTTTGGTACGTAATAACAGTCGTTCAGAATCATTGTATTACCATTTGGTAATACCAGGTGATATTCGCCAACTGTTTTGGCTGCAACAATTTCTCCATTCCCTACTTTTAGAGACATATCACCTTTTTCCAGTTCTCTACCTCTCCTTAGCCCATGTAACAACGTGGGATCCTGATCCGGTATCCAATACCCAGGACGTAGAGCAAACTGAGAAACAGTTCTCGGTAACGAACACACCCGAATAAGATGCATCATCATGCTCTTTCTTCATTCGTGTTGCATGGGAATCCTAATATTCCCCTATTCCTAGCTCAGACTTATGAAAATCATAAGAAAAAGTGGACCCAGCATTCCCCAGCTCAGTATAATAAGCAGGTTCGGTCAATACATCCATATTATTATCTTGATTAAGGCGTGTCATGATCGCTACCTGAAGAGAGAGAGAAGGAAACGCTTTAGCATGCACTTTTTGCAAGAATAGATTGGTTATTATCTTATCTAATCAGGATGACTCCCACTGTTTTTATCAAATCTTCCTTCAAACCATAAAAGGTAAAATTAGCCAAGATTAATTACACCCTACAATTTCTCCAATCGGTTAGCCAGGTAGGTATTGGTACTCCGAGAGAGTCTCCCCATGCTTTCACATGGAACTAATTAAATAATCTCGTTTCCGCAGGGGCATAACCCGTTAACACTTTTCTTAGACACACTTACTGGATCAGCTAATTATAAAGTGGAAAACTTTCTCAGGAGTAACACTTACTCGTAGTGAGTATCGGGATCTAACTTTCTCATAGAAGGTATGCAATCTCATTGCAAATTTCAACACTTGAAATACCCAATATCTGTTTTTACCCCTAGCGATTTATGACCTTGGCTATAGTTAACAAATCATAAGCGCTGGCCAAGTTTGACCTGTCACTTCGTGATTGAATTAAACCCACCCGTACGACCCTTGGTTAAGGTCAACAAAGTCGTACGACTACCCTAATCCAATCGCATCACATGCGGCAGATAAGCACTAATTAGTTACCGCGCCTTGGCTATGGTCAATAAACGCAACACGAATACTAAATAGCACTTATCTGAAATGACAAAGGGCTACGACTGGTTTTGAAGAAAACCTTTATTGTAATGAACTTGATATCATTGTAAAATCTAGTAATTTGAAAATGAGTGTTTTTGTAGTTTTTGCTAGTTTTGCTAAAGAGGTCACTTCTGGTGAAGGGATCTCGGCTCTTTTCTCATCGAATGAGCTGCTGGATATTCATCAAGGAATACCACTATGCAAAATAAGAACTAGAGAAGATATCAAAAACAAAACCGAGTGGGTTGTAGCATTTTCTAGTTTTGGTAAAGAGGTCATTCTCGATGAAAGGATCTCGGCTCTTTCCTCATCGAATGAGGTGTTGGATACCACTATGCAAAGCAAGAACTTGAGCTACCTTTTTTGAAAATTTTGATTCTACAACATCTTTAGGTTTCTTTTCTTTCCATTAATCTCATTAATGAAGTCCCATCATTTAAGTTTCCCTAAATATCACAGAAAAGAAACAAAAATAGAACGTATGCTTATGCCATCTGTATTCGCTATGGGGCCCCGTCATGCACCGTTAGGTTACTTAACTAACGGCAGAGCAGGGGCTGGACTAGCGCGGGTGCAAAACATAAGCAACGTTTATTATATATATCATATATATAGCATTCGTCTCACACAGTTATATGATCACATCACAGAACTCAAGCAACAGAAGTCAACATATGAAATATTGGATATACTAGGAGGTCCGTACTTTAAATTCAGCCAGTGATGAAAACACGGATTCCACGGTCATGATAAATAGCCAAACCTACATCCCTAGACTTCTACGAGAGTGGCAAGCAACCCTGCCAATTCTAGAGTTAGGAGACCCGGTTTCAACTCCTCGAGATGTCTCCCACTGAACTCTAGAACCCGGTTACTTGTGCTCCCCACCTTGGGTCTATCCTAATGCAGAAAAGTAAATAATATACATCAATGGTGACATCATCCTCAACCTGGAAGTGTCCTGATAAAAGAATATTACATACAATATTACATGAATGAAAATTGAAAAACTCTCATCTCACGCAAAAAAACCCCGGCTATTCAATCACGATGATCCAATATAACATATCACAACAACACATAACATCACATTTCATCAACGTAAGTAAATATGTGTATCCCAAATGTCGTTAACATATAGTAATGAGATCGGGGATACACCACATATTACATTTACGGTCACAGAAAAGAAATGAAAAACTACAGTAATTAGAATCCGCAAACTCCTTAGACATCATAAACCCGGAAATCTCATATTCTGAATTTCATGCCTAACCTATAAACCTTGCATTTAAGTCTCAAATTGAAAACTCTTTTCAATAAGCAGTCAGATTATTCAACAAAATTCCCAACCAAGTGTTCGCGTACTATACGCAATTGCGACGGAGTTTTAATCCGAATCGAAACTCCGTGACAATCGATCAACTGAGACTAAAACGCTAGATTTATAAATCACTAACTAGTTTTCTCAAAACTAATTGTTGTGGATTCCAAATATTGTATCATATATCATCATAATCTAGACGACGTTAAACATTTCGATCAATTTAACAAACACCCACAAACCACAGAGACCTCAACAACTTGAGCCTTACTAAAAACATCCAGAAAATGCCAAATATCATAATGGAGCAGCACAAGAAGCAAGATCCCACAATCTCCCAAACTTGCGGCGGAACCGCGGCCAAAATAGGGTTTGGGCCGCGGTTCTGCGGCGGTTTAAAGGAATTTGGGTCTCGTACTTCTTGGGGCTCCATAAAATATCCTACACGATTTTTTGCATATTTTTAATTTGAAAATTTTCAACATTTGAAAAAATGGACAGAAACTATGAAAAATGCAGGTTTCAAAGTTCGATCGAACACTTTAATATCGTAAAGACATGCCCTAATGTTCTAGCTTGGCTCTGATACTATGAAAGTGTACCTTAGCATCACCACAAGGTTTTAACCGGCAGCAAGCATGCAATTTTAAAATTTTCTTGGTGCTAAGCTACACTAACCTAGAATCTAACTAGATTATTAGAGTTTAGCTTATGATAAAAGAAGAACTACACAAAGAGATGGAGACTACAACTTTTGTAGACCAAGTCTTTCTCTTCTATAGGTCTGGGTAGTAGTCCCTACGACTCCTCTAGGCTCCACTTGAAGAAGGATCGAGTTTTGCTTCGCGACCTTCGTGTCGAAGATGATCCATCTGAAGTTCCTCTAGGTCAAGCTAGCTCTTCACTAATCTAGTATTAGTGAAGTAAACAACCCAGTCTAAAGTGCTAATCAAAATTAGGATGATGAAGTAGGGGTTAATAAGCTCACTTAGATTTATCTAAGGCCTTTATGGGTCACATCATATGTGAGGGTTAGGGCTTGGAGGAGGAGGAAGAAAATAATGGTGAGAGCTAGAGAGAGTGAAAGAAAATGAGCTTGCACCAAAATGATCAAGTGTAGAATGGCTAACACTTATCCTCACTTATTGAAGCATGAATTTCTTTTTAATAAAATACACAACCATGCCTCAATAGTGATGGCAAAAGAATAAACAAATGTTAAAAGCCATTCTTCACCTATACTATAAATATCTCCCCATTTTCCACCTCATTTTTCTATTTTCTCAAAATAGAAAATACATGCTTCATATATATATATATATATATATATATATATATATATATATATATAAAGAAAAGAATTAGTGAGCTTAATATTAGTTAATATAATTATATCAAATATAAATATATATCAAATTATTAAATCAACACTTGATTTAATAATCCGGTTATATCATATATAACCGACTAATATTATTTATCTGTATATCATATTATCAAATCAACACTTGATTTAATAATCCGATTATATCACATATAACCTGACCGATAACATTTATCGCCAGATTAGAATACGGTATCGCATACTCGTATTTAATCAGGCTCCCGCATTTATCAGCATATGTGCTCTACTTCATTTCGCTTGAGCTAGAAAACCTCTATGTGAGACTCTAAAGACCCGTCAATACGCCAGCAGTAGGTAATGATCACATCAGTTACCCACAAGCCGTCAGCGGTACTAGCTGGACATAACGGCTACCCAGGTATTGAGCGATTAGAAGATCAACAAGCAAGCTTGTCCAAACTCTCATGAAGCCTATAAGTAACACTTACCGTACAGTCCGGTCTCTTCGTCTGATATGTTGCATATCGAGTCTAAGGGGGAATCGTCAGACCCCAGTAACTTGATAAGTCATGCCGATGTGTGGGTCATAACGGTTCGAGAAACTACTGATAACACTTACCAGTAAATCTATCGGCCCTGGCCAGGGACTTACTGTTATAGCCTATCGAGTATAGCGCAACATCAACTCCCTATACCGGGAGAGACGAAACCCTTCCTATCGCTTACTGCCTCTATGTGACTCGGGACTCTACCCAAAATCCACATATTTGCACGACTCCTTTGAGCCGTGGTATAGAGGAAATCAAAGCACGGTGGGAACCACACAAGACACTATGACGATCTCGGGTCTACAGACTAATCTGTACCAGTGTCATCAGAGAACTGCTATCTGACGATATGTATTGTACCATATAGGAGTTCTCAGCAAGTCATGTTCAGTGTACTCATTCTCTAATGAGCACCTGTGTACAATCTTTGATGTCAAACACCAATGGTTATGGGATCAACCATCGCCCCCTACAGGGTCAAGAAACGTACACACTAGTCTACTCTACAATATCGATGTCCTGTCTCGATATCCTCTCGACTAGGAACAATTAAAGGATGTGCTTGTGGACTACACAAGTCACAGTAGTATGATCCGCATCATAGTCCTGGTAGTCAAGCAAACATCCTAAAGGTTTTATCAACATGTATCAGAAAGACAGTATAATAATACAAGTGTACATGTTAAGATAAAGAGCAATCAGATAGCATACTATCATGTCGAACAAGAAAGTCCTATGTGTGTGTGTGTGTGTGTGTCCAAGCATCCACTGTAACACCCTAGTTCATTTATACCAGTTCTTTTGGGTATTTCTTTTTTTATGGCTATTTCTTGATTTACTGTGTTTTGGGTGCGAATAGTGTAATTGGTATCCGTATTTGCATCCGACCCGACCCACTTGCTGGAAACCCATCTTGATTCCTGTTTTGGATCCATCCCGGCTAGTTATAAGGATCCGTGCATTTTCATGTTGTATACCCTATTCATCTGTATTATATCTGGCATCTGCATTTTTTTAATATAACATATAAAGTCAAATAAAATATTTTAAAAATATCTCGCATGGCCTGAGTGATACCCCTAACCCTGTTGTGGCATCCGTACATCGTGTTCTCGTCCCGTTCAGTGAAACGGACTCGTTTGGATAGTTACGTGTACGCTACGTGTATCCGTTCTTGGGGGTATGCATTTTCGTTATCCGGATATTCTATTTTGGTTTTGGTTGACACGTATATTATCAATATTTTCAAACCGTAATTTTAGACCCAATTCGGGCATATTTTGGAGTATTTTTATATTAGCCAGAAAACTCAAATATAATCACTATTATATTCCTTATATAATAAACAGTTATTATATATTCAATTCTATTCTAAGCTAACGAATATATATATATTCAAATATATTTTTCTATAGATCCTAATCATAACAGTTTTCTACCCACTCTCCCACTCTCTCTCCTCTATATAATATATATATTATATTTTATATTTCATATAATCCTTTTAAATCCTAACATAACAGATCTCTCTCTCTCCCCCTTCTTTATATGTATTAATTTTAAACCCACGTTCCTTTATTATCACCTCCTTTCCCTACCATTGTCACCTCCCTCCTTCACGCGAGCTTCGTCACGAGAACCCACGTTCGCTCCCTGCCCGCGCTCGCGCCCATCGCCTTAGCCCTCGTTGCCAACACCTTCGCCTCCACCTCTTCACCCTTATCCACACAGCCTCCACCACCGGCGCCTTCACCCATCCCCGACGAACCCATCTCCTGAGCACCAAGAACCCCCGCCTCTTCATCGGCGACCACTCACCGTCGCCCCGGTATCCTCGCCACCACCCTCGTGTCACCGCCCTCATCACCACCATCACCACCACCTCCCAACATCACCTCTTTCCTGCAACCCTCGCCATGAACCTCGCCGGAAAACCCATAACTCGTCGTCAATGACCCCTTCGCCTCTGTCCCAAACACCAAACCCCAGAGCAGCAACCTTCATCTCTTCTCTTTCTTCTTCTTCTTCTTTAATTCTTGATTCCTCATTTTTTTTCCGGTGTTCGCCACCGGAGCCGTGCCGTCGCCGAAGATCCGGGCAACCCAGTGGACATCCCTGCCAGTGTGGTCACCTTCTTGCTTTGCATGGACCTGTCCCGTGTGCGCGTATATACATTGCGATGTTTACCCGACGTCGGACGCTGCGTATACACCCCATCGTGAGATCCGATCAGGGAAGTTTATCTTGCTACATGCTATGATACATATTTTACATCCATATGAGTAAAAATATCACATGTTGAATGCATTGTACATCCATAATACTGTTTTACTGTTTTCGGATAGCCGTACACATCCATATCATTAATTATATATCTAGTTGCATCTACATATCATATTATTTCATGTTGTTGTTGTATTAACACCCCATGCTTGATAATGTGCATCCTACGTAGTCATGGAGTTGTAGATGTAACCCCGGATGGATATTTGTGCATCCGTGTTTTACTGTGCATCCGCACTTTTATCGTGCATCCGTACTTGCTATAGGTTCATTATGAGCATCCGTTTGATACATGTGCACTACCTGACATGACTTGATATACCACTGCTTGACTTGATACCTGATCATTTTCCTAATGCTGACAATCCTGACTTGTTGTCCCGATGGACATATCATGTTGTCTATTCAGACAAAACCTGTACCTGATTGATCCTGTGTCGGCATTAGCTCCAGATTTATCAATACCTGACTGGAACACATAACCATTGGGTGTAAAGGGAAATCAATGATGAAACCTGACTTGTAACTGAACAGTTCGACGCTTATACTGATCAGTTTTACCGGTTAGGCCAGCCCCGGGATGATGCTGCTGACATCATTCGTCTGTACATGTTACCTGTTTACTGCCTAGCGGCGCGTCTCGGATTCAGCCCGAGAGTCTTGACCGTGATCCCGGGCATGCACGGGATACTATTGAGTTACATCGACGATTCATTAAATTGATTTCAAAGACTTGAGAGTAATTAACCCAGTAGCATAGATTACTCACCGCATGCACATACACTTCACTGTTCCATATTCGTGTTGCTGTTATACACTTATTATTGTTCATACTCATGCCTACATATCTCGTGTATGCTGTTCATTTATTATTGTTTGATATTATGACGCACTGACGTCTGGGTTTTGCATTGCCCAGATCATTTATCTCTTTCGCAGGCTGATCAGAAGTATTTCCGCCGTCAGGCCGAGCAGTGAGGATCATGTTAGTATCTAGTTCAGTATAGTTTTCTTTAAGCATTTTCATTTCCTGATGTGAGCCCGTATTTGGGACGTACTTTCCAGATGTTATTGCTTATTGGATTTATTGCTTCCGCATTTATATTTCTTGACTCGTTTATTCTGGCAGATGGATATGTATTAGATAGTTTTATATTTTATTTCCCGTTCTTGATATCTTTTATACAGCCGTAATGTGACTGTGGAGGGATGTTTCCTAGCCACAGGTAGCATGGTTGGCTCTGTCACGTACCGATCTTAGCGCACTCTGGGAAGCGGGGCGTGACATCCACTATATCATACAATAATGGCCTCTAGGGCATACATATTCCTAACACCATCTCCTCCTGCGCCTCACCTTGTCGTCGCCATCGACCTCACCCCGGCCTCATCACTTTCTTCATCTCTTCTTCCGACCTCCTGACACCACCACCACCATCATCAACTCACAACCCCCGACAACCATGACTGCACCCAAGAAAACCCTCACCTCGCCGGAAAACTTCGCCGTTCCCATCACCCCGCCATCACCAACCTCACCCTGACCACCTCATTCTCCTCCGCTCCTCTCTCTCTCTTTTCCCGAGCTCCTCATCACCCCCGAGCAACCCCTGCAACCCGAACCTCACCGCAGCCCACACCCATCGTCGGCACCTCATCGCCGGAGATCTTGTTGTCACCCCCTTGCCTCCTCGTCTCTAACCCCAAAGCCAACACCAGAGAACCACAGTCCACTCTTCTTCTTCTTCTTCTTCTTCTTCTTCTCTTTTATTTTCTTGATTCTTGTTTTTCCCGCCTCGCCGGAGTCGCGCACATCATAGATGATCCAGACGAACCATACCATCATCACAGTACCACCATAATACCAAAATCATACAATCACCACTTCCATGTCATGACCATGCCATGACTAGATCGCGACCAGACCACCACCAGACCATGCACCATATCGCGACCAGACCATACACCATATTGTTACCAGATCGTGACCAGACCATGCACCAGATCACGACTAGACCACCACCAGACTATGCACCAGATCACGACCGGATCGCGACCAGACCACCACCAAACCATGCACCAAACCACGACCAGACCATGCACCAGACCATGCATCAGATCGCGACCAGACCACGACCAAATCACCACCAGACCAGGCCATGACCGTGTCATCACCGTATCCAGACCGTGTCACGCCATTATGCCCTGCTCCTGTGCCACGCCATGCCTGTTTTGTGCTCAGCTCATGCCACTTGTATGCCACCATCGCATCAGTCCTGTGTCATCGCAAGACCTATCACCGTGTCGTACCACTCCACGCACCCCGTCATGAGATCTGATCAGGCAAGTTTATCTTTCTACATGCTATGCTACTATATTTATATCCATATGAATAAAAATATTACATGTAGTTTAATTGTGCATCCCAGGTTACAGTTTTACGATACCCGTACGTATCCGTACTGACTTTTGCATATCTAATTACATGTCGGAACACCCCGATATCATTTCACTATTATATTATCATGCCATGTTATCTAGCTTGCATCATAAGTAGTCATGGATATATATAGGCTATTACAGATAGACACATATACATCCTGATATCAGCACTATTTACCGTGATCCCGATATCATTTACAGTTTCACTTTTGGTATTCTTTTGATACATATGCACCACATGACATGCACTGATACACTACTTGACCTGATACTTGATCTTGTTACTAATGCCGAAAATCCTAACTTGTTGTCCTGACGAATGTAACATGTTGTCTATATAGACAAACCTGTAGCTGCTTGATCTTGTGTTGGCATTAGTTCCATATTATCAATACCTGACTTGAACACATAACCTTAGGGGTAAGGGAAAATCAATAATGAAACCTGACTTGTAACTCGACATTTCGATGCTTATACTGATCAGTCTTTACGGGCTAGGTCAACCCCGAGATGATGATGCTGACATCATTCGTCTGTACATGTTACATGTTTACTGCATAGCGGTATGTCTCAGATTCAGCCCGAGAGTCTTGACCATGGTCCCGGGCATGCACGAGATACTATTGAGTTACATCGACGATTCCATTAAATTGATTTCAAAACTTTAGAATAGATAACCCAGTAGCACAGTTTAGATTACTCATCGCACTTCACATACATATACATACCTCACTGTTTATATTCATGTTGTTAATTTATATTTATGCCTGCATATCTGGTTACATCCAGGTTATTACTATTCTTTTGATACTATGACGCACTGACGTCTGGGTTTTGCATGGCCCAGATACTTGATGTAACGACGCTGTTTTAATGTACAAATTTTTTAAGTTAATGTACTGAATGGAGTATTTACAAGCCTGAGTATACTTTAAGTATTATTTTGTTTGAAAAACAAGAAAGCACTTGTAGCTCATTGGTAAAGCCTTGCATTACTATGACATAGCCCCTGTGTTCGAATCCCATCAGCTACATATTATTTTTAATGATTTTTTCTTTTAAAATTTTTGGAAGCTCAAAAGTTAACACGTGCAATACACGTAAAAATGAAAAGTCACTGAAAACAAACATGTGGAAAATTGTATTAACAGCGATCTAGACACGTGGCAAGAATCCCACCCCCAACCTCACCAAAACGACCGGCGAAGATTGCCTTTGGGCCAGTGCCGCCGGGCTTGCCCGGTGGTAATGCCCCAAAAATTTTCCCAAGTGACTTTTTCCCTACCCCCACTACTTCTCTTCTGTTTGATTTCTCTGCATCTATCCAGAGAGTGTAATTTCACTCTTTAATTCTATTTTAAATGCATTTTAATTACTTTCTTCAATTCTCAAAATCCTAATTTCTCCTATAAATACATCACACCCTAGCCCTCTCCATTCTGAAATCCATTATCAAAAATTCTCAAATTGTTCCAAGTCAAAGAAGTGTACAAGTGGAGTTAGCCAAAGGTCAAGTTCCGGCGACGATTCAAGAAGATTCTGGCGACCCCGCGACTCCACAAAGCTCTCAAATCCTTCTTATATCTCCCCTCTCTCATTCCAACTCGTAAGGCCCCTCTACTCTCTTCTTATCACCTCTCAAAACTTCTTCTTTTCAATGATGTCGGTAAGTGGAGTTATACCGACATTCATTTCTAAAACTTCTTAAACTAAAAATTTTCTTAAGAACTAGTGGTCTAAATCATTGTACTTTGTTTGTTAAACATTAAACAATAATTAGAAACAAGTTTCAATTCAAAACTCCATGTAAAACCACTTTTATTGCACTTTTACATTCAAATACCACAAAGTTTACATACGACATCTTTTATCATATTTGCTTGTACTACCTTTAGGAAAATCTCACGAGATAATGACCTACCTCTCACAACACGTATCTTGACATAGCACGATTTCCTTTTAACAATATTTTTGGGACAAATACTACTGTTACATTAAAATACCATAAACTATTCAAAACCGTATTCTTTAAATTTGTATTATTTACATTCCTTACAATTAAGCCTCTACAACCCATTTTGGGGAACCCGATAGGATGGTGTAGGTTATCGCACATCCTCGGAACTAGTAGAGTGAGACACAGACCTCCTCACGGAGCATCCGATCTCGATGGAATTTTTAATGCAATTTTTAAGAATAACGTGATTTTCTATTAATAAATAAATTTTATTTTTATAAATATATATAAATATTATCAAATCATCTATTTTAAATATATAATAAATTCTACGTTTTTTTCCAAGCAAAAGAAAAGAATCACAGGTTTCATGAAAATACCATCATGAATCCATACAAGTCAAATTTACACAAAAATACCATATATTATTAAAACTAGGTATTTATTCACTAGAATACCTCACTTTTAAAAGTTACATCCATGAAAACCCTAAACACGATAAATAAATACTTGAAGTTTATTTTGAAAGTATGCTAAAACTATTTTTCATAAAACCCCCTCAAGTTATATTAAATTACAATAAGAACCCTAGTAAATATAGGTTTAAGCGGGACCAATTCTCTTGAGCCTCAAGGAGCCGGAGAAAGTGGGTGCTTGCCTATTTAAGATAGAAAACTAAAACGGGGTTATCAATGGTAATTGGCTTGGAAAAAGTCACAAATCTTGTCGTCCATATGCAGCAGTTACTGATAACTCCAAAACCTAATTCAGGAATCCAATTCTGATTAAGTGTCTGACTCAGACAGAGTCTCAGTCTAATTTGAATACCATCCATACATGAATACAATTCAAATATAACTCCAATACAATATGAATCCATATATACTGAAACTTGAACAAGAATACCAGAATACTATCAAATATCAACATGACTCGACTGGACCGAACCATGGATATATATTAACTTGACTACATGACTATCCGTTTATATCCTTATTCGTTTACATGAACAATTTATACCATGGTTTCGGAAAGTCTCGTACAACAAATCAATACAATCAATACAATATGCATTACGGGGTTTTAAAGGGTAGACTGGTACGGAATGTGTTAAAAGTGGCACGATAATGATCACTATAATACACCTAACCTGAACATCAGTTGCCGTTGTCCCATGGGTTTTGACGGGGCCTTGTACTCTATATACCTTAGTCCACGGAGCAAGTTGGACTCCTCTCGTATAGACTGGCATATTCTGTACTAAGCTACAAACAACTACGTTAACATAACAAACATAATCATATATACTTTACATGTTCTATTCTCTGTCTATTCTTCTTTATCTTTTGGGACTTACCGAGAGAATGTTCGATGACAATATTCTATTTCCCTTCTTTTTTTGGAATGTTGTCAGGAGGACCTAACTCTCTGAAGATCGAGCCCAGTCAAGACGATTTGGAGCAGTTCATTGAGGACCCAGAGCTCTAGTTCACTTGTATATACTTTTATTTTCAATTCATGCCATTGTATAGGCATTGCTTTTCAGTATTGTATTTATTTTCCAGTGTATTGTAAAGAATGATTAATCAATAAAAAGTTGTTGTTTATTTATATCTTTTGTCATTTCTTGTGTACATTTATTATATTACTTATTTACGCTTAACGTGTTTACTTCTGAGTAAATACGTCGCGGGCCTCGTCGCGTCTTCTTACCCGTACTCTAGGAAGCGGAGCGTGACAGGTTTTGTTAGCGGCCCATGCAGGTCAGTTCTGCAAGAAGTCATACCATGCAGGGTCAATTCTGCATGGAAACCTAAGCAATATATCATAAGAATTATCAGCAACTAAACGTTCTTTACATTTCATATTCCTTGAATCTATCTTAACCCTGTTTTTCTTTCAAGATTATGGATTCCCCGAATAACACGAGCACCAACGTGAACGGCAACACCACACCACCTCTTCCACTTACACCTACCGTAGCAGCTCCTATTAACGAGCAGATAGTATTGCTCGAGGCGATCAAGAGCCTTTTAGAGAGACAGCAGTAGCAGACTGCTATCCTAATGAACCGCCCCGAAGCTGAGACACCTGAAGTGAAACAATTCCGGGCATTACACCCTAAACAATTCTCTGGGAAAGAGAGCCCTTTGGAAGCAGAGGAATGGGGTCAGTCGATTGAAAACGACCTGGCAGTAGCATAAGTGCCAGAGATCGCTTGGGTAAAAGTTGCAAAGCTGCAACTAACGGATAATACCATGGTATGGTGGAAGGCGGAAGAAAGTCGTCATGCCCAGCCGATCGAATGGAGGATTTTTCGCGAGATGTTCGACGCAAAATATTTTCCAAAGACTGTCCGTTTTGATATGGAGCAGCAATTCATTCACTTGCAATAAGGCTCTATGTGGAGCAAATCTGTGGATGAGTATGATACTGAGTTCACCATATTGAGCAAATGAGATATGTCTTAAATATTCAAATTTCTAATATCACATACCATACAGCTAACACAAGACCGTAACAGGTTTGCGGCCCATATCATACCGATTGCTGAGATCAGGGCCAAACGATTTCAGTAAGGATTGGACCCGGAGATCCAAGCTGCATTAGCTACAGCAGATTTCCCAACCCATGATTTAGCTCTAAAAGCTACCCGAAGATATGAGGCAGTGGTGAAGAAGAAAGACAGACCTCAATCTACCAGTGTGAAGCGCCCTGCTACTCAGATAGCAGAAGGAGCCTCTTCCAGGACACCGTTTGTACCCAGGAGACCGGGAGTACTTTTTAACCGGCCCAGTCCAGATTTCTGCATATATTGCAAAAGAAATGGACACCTGGCGAAAGATTACAGGCGTGCAAATCGCCTATGCTTAGTCTGTAGCTCATCCACACATGGTATTGGATCTTGTCCTCATAGATTCAATCCAAACCCTGCACCCAGACCGGCAATCACTTATCCACAGCGGCCAGCTATCCAGGCACCTGCTCCTCGACTTGCTCTCCCAGCTCCACCTCCTCGTGGACCTACTGCACCTCCTCCTCGTCAGTTCCATCATGCACAAAGAAACCTACCTTAAGGACAGAGAAACGGACAGAGAAATGCTCCCCCAACAAGGAAGAATGTACCTAGGCGACATGATTTCACAATGACTGTGGAAGAAACTGAAGCCACTTGCTAAGTCATCACTGGTAACTCCCTTTCTTTCAAACTTTCTTTCAACCTTTATACATATCAAACTATTTTTTCCTATACCTAAACATATTCCACACAATATAGGTATAATTTTAGTAGCCTCACTTTCTGCACTAGCACTCTTCGATACTGGAGCATCACATTGCTTTATGTCTCAACGGTTCGTACGAACTCATGCGATTCCAGTTAAACCTCTAGTATCCAGCTGGAATGTCATTTCAGGGAATGGAGTTTTAAAGGCAACTTTGGGATACGACCCGTGTCCAGTGGTCTTCTGCGGCAGAGAATTTTATGTTGACTTCAAGGTGCTGGGCATACCGAACTTCGATGTAGTCTTGGGTATGGATTGGTTAGGAACTTTCTATGCTACCATCGACTGCCGTCAAAGGAAGGTAGTGTTCGAGATTCCAGACCATCCGGTCTTTTATTTCAAAAGTGGAGACCGTACACTGGAGCCTAGCACATACAAAGCTAAACCAAAGAAAGCCTTGGTTGCAACACTACAAGCAGAAGAAGAATCGAAGCCAAAGGTAGTTCGAGAGTCCGACGATGTATTTCCTGAAAACATATCAGGTTTTCCTCCCGATCGAGCTCTTGAATTCAATATTGACTTAGTACCTGGTGCACAACCGGTAATCAAAGCACTATATCGCTTAAGTCCAGAAGGATTGAAGGAGATCCATACTCAGCGAGATGAACTTCTGCAGAAAGGGTGGACTCATCCCAGTACTTTAAGTTGGGGATCTCCAGTTTTGCTTGTGAAGAAGAAGGAAGGTTCATACAGAATGTGCATTGACTACCGAGCTCTAAATGAAGTCACGATAAAGAACAAGTATCCGCTACGCGAATCTACGATCTGTTCGGTCAGCTACGTGGGTCTTGTGTTTTCTCAAAATTAGATCTTCGTTCGGGTTATCATCAGGTGAAGGTCAAAGAGTATGATATTCCGAAGACGGCATTCAGGACACGCTATGGTCATTATAAGTTTCTCATGATGCCATTTGGAGTGACTAATGCACCGGCCATATTCATGAATCTGATGAACCAAGTTTTCCGAAAGTACCTAGACAGGTCCGTTGTCATATTCATCAACGACATTCTGATGTATTCTAAGAGTCGAAAAGAACACGGTGAACATTTGAGAATTGTCCTGGAGACTTTGCGACAGTATCAACTCTATTCCAAGTACAGCAAGTGCGAGTTTTGGCTAAATCAAGTCGGATTTCTTGGGCATATCATTTGAGGTAAAGGAATCTTTGTGGATCCAGCTAAAGTATCAGCAGTAAGCGAATAGTCGACACCAAAGACAGTGAAGGACATTCAAAATTTCTTAGGATTGGCGGGATACTACCGAAAATTCATAGAAGGCTTTTCGGAGATTGCAACACCCCTGACCAATCTCACACGTAAAGATGAAGCATTTGTGTGGTCAGAAGCATGCGAACAGGCTTTTGTAGAACTTAAGTCAAGATTGATATCAGCGCCTATTCTCGTAATACCGGACCAATCTGGAGGTTTCGTAATGCATTGCGATGCATCTGGTAAGGGATTAAGATGTGTTCCACACCAGCATAGAAAAGTTGTAGCTTATACATCAAGACAGTTGAAGATTCATGAGCACAATTATCCAATGCATGACTTAGAGTTGGCAGCTGTTATATTTGCACTGAAGATTTGGCGTCATTATCTTCTTGGAGAACGGGTAGATATATACACAGACCACAAAAGTCTGAAGTATGTGTTTACTCAGAAAGAGCTGAATATGCGGCAGAGAAGATGGCTAGAAATTATGGCGGACTTCAACATCAACCTACAATATCATCCCGGAAAGGTGAATGTAGTTCCTGATGCACTTAATCGCCAGCCACTATCAATGAATCTCACCGCACAGTGGAAGCTTCAGCAAGATTCACACAAGATGGAGATTGAAGTGGTTATGCCATGTAATATTTCAAAGTTGATGAACTTACAAGTTCAGTCTGTTATTGTCAATCAGATCAAACCAGCTCAAGCAAGTAATACCAAGTTGCAAAAGAACAGAGAACAAGTAGAAAGTGGACTTAGAATAGACTTCATCATCCATGAAGACGGATCTTTGAGATACGGAAGCAGATTGTGTGTAACACAAGGTTCTGTTCGGGAAGAGTTGATGAAAGAAGCTCACAGCTCTCCATACTCAGTACACCCTGGTGGTACAAAGATGTACAAAAATCTGCGGCAACATTACTGGTGGCATGGAATGAAACGTGAAGTAGCCAGAAGCGTAGCCAAATGCTTGGTGTGACAGCAAGTAAAAGCTGAACTGCACAGGACTGCTGGTTTACTTCAACCATTACCTATTCCGGAATGGAAGTGGCAATACATTACCATGGACTTCATGACTGCACTTCCTCGCAGCACGAAAGGTAACGATGCGGTATAGGTTATTGTGTATCGATTCACAAAATCGGCTCACTTCATCCCATTCTGAGATGGCCAATCTACCGAGACACTAGCAAAGAAGTACTTGAATCATATTCAAGTCAGATTGATAGACATATAAACAGAGTATATCCATGGTTCGGTTTGGTCGAGTCATGTTGATATAGATTGAATTCTGGTATAAATGGATTCATGTTGAATTGCAGTTTATACTTGAATCATATTCAAGTCAGATTGATTGCATATTTGACCGTGACTCGAACTGAGTCAGACTTTTTAAAAAGAAATTGAAGTCCTGATTTAAGTTTTGATGTTATCAGTAACTGTTGCACATGGACGGCAGGATTTGTATCTTTTTCCAAGACAATTACCGTATTGATAACACCGTTGTTAGGTTGTCCACCTTAGATAGGAAAGCACCCATATTCTCCGGCTCCCTGAGGCTCAAGAGAGCTGGTCTCGCTTAAACCTATATTTACTAGGGTCCTTATTGTAATTTAATATAACTTGAGGGGGTTTTATGTAAAAATAGTTTTGATATAATTTCAAAATACACCTCAAATATTTATTGTAATTTGTATTGAATATTTATTTAATATTAATATATATATATATATATAATAAAAATAAATTTTATTTATTTTGTAGAAATCTCATTTTCTTACAAATTTGCATCAAAAATTCCATCAAGGTCGAATGCTCCTTGCGGAGGTCTGCATCTTGCTCTACTAGACCCGAGGACGTGCGATAACCAGCACTATCCCGATTGGAGTTCCCCAAAATGGGTTGTAGAGGCGTAATTGCAAGGAATTTAAATAACACACTTTTTAAAGAAACGGTTTTGAATGTTCAAGGTATTTATTCGTAATCTCATATTTTTCCCATAAACTAGAGTCCCAAAATTCATCGTGCTATATCAAGAATGTGTGTTGTGATGAGGTAGATCATTACCTCGTGAGTTATCTAAAGGTAATATGGTTAAATTGAATAATTATAAGTTGTATGTAAGATGATGGTATTTTACTGTAAAAGTGAAATAGAAATTGCAACATGAATTATTTTGATATGAAACTTGTTCTAATGTGTTTATTTATATTTGTTAAACATTATGAGAGAATATGGTATTTAATTATTTAAGAAAAATGGGGTTTTTAAAGAAAACGATTCGGAAGTCGGACTAACTCCGCTTCCGACGAGTTTTTGAAATAGATTATTTTAGAATAGAGATGGAGGAGGTGAGTGGGAACTTACCGGCTATTAAGAAAGAAGGGAGAAAGAAGAAGCTTTAGGGACCGTCGGGGCGTCGTTTCATCGCCGGATTCTTCTTGGAACGTCGCCGAAACTTCGCCTCATGCTAACTCCACTTGTACAACTTGGAACATGGAAATTTTGGAGAGTTTTTGTAATGGAATTCTGAATGAGGAGGGATGAAATGTGGTGTGGTATTTATAGGAAAAACTAGGGCTTAGGTTAATGAATAATAGAATTAAAATGTGCATTAAAATGTGGATTAATGCCCATTTTTAATTCTTTAGAAATGTGCAGAGAAATCAAACAGTATAGGAGTAGTGGGGGGAGTCCAAGAGGTTTAGGGTTAAAAATTAGGGACCATCCCTTACGGGGGGGCCGGCGGTACTGGCCGTAGGCTCCATCTCGCCGGTCCAATACCGGTGAGAGGGGTTGGGATCTTTACCACATATCTCCATCGCTTCAACTAGCCTATTGCACATGTTTATTTTCAGTGTAACTTTTCATTTTACGTGCAGTGCACGTGCAAACTTTTGAACTTCTAAAAGTTTAAAAGAAAAATTAACAAAAAATAATGTGGCTGGGTGATTCGAGCACAGGGGCTACGTCACAGCAGTACAAGGCTTTACCAATGAGCTACAAGTGTTTTGTTGCTGTTCAAAAGCAATTCAAATACTTATAGCATACACAGTATTGCAAATACTCTATTTGTACATTATTTTTAAACAAATTTCTGTCATTGAAAATAGAGATGTTACATTCTTCTCTCCTTACAAAAATTTCGTTCTCGAAATTTACAATTATTTTAAGGACTAATTTACAAACAATTGAAGGTATCTTGCACGCATGTCGTCCTCTCTTTCCCAAGTTGATTCTCCTGGTAAATCTTTTCTCCTCATCACTCGAACCAAGTTTACTTTCTCGTTCCGAAGTGACTTCACCTTTCTATCCAAGATTTCAACAGGTTGTTGCTCACAGGATAATTCTGGCTGTACAGTGAGCTCGGAGTGATCAAGAATATGACTGAGGTCACTCACATACCTTCTGAGTTGGGATATGTGGAATATATTGTGCACTCCTTCCAATGAAGGTGGAAGCACTAAGCGATAAGCCACTTCTCTGACTCGTTCAAGTATGTCGAACGGTCCAATATATCTTGGACTGAGCTTATCCTGTCTTCCAAAATGAACCACTCCACGGTTTAGAGAAATCTTTAAAAAGACATGATCTCCCGATTGGAACTCCAAGTGACGGTGCTTTGCATCAGCCCTGTGCTTCTGTCGATCTTGGGCTATACGCATTCTTTCCCTGATAGTGCGAACTACATCGACAGTTGCTACTATCATCTCAGGTCCAAGGAGGTCTCTATCTCAGATGTCATCCCAACTTAATGGCGATCGACACTTCCTTCCATATAAAGCTGAAAATGGTGCAATTCCTATACTTGCTTGGTAGCTGTTGTTGTATGAAAACTCCACAAAATGTAGGTGATCTTCCCATGATCCTCCGAAGTCTAGCATACACGCTCTTAGCATATCTTCAAGTATCTGAATAGTTCACTCAAACTGTCCATCTATTTGTGGATGGTAAGTTGTGCTGAAGTTCAAACTTGTTCCCAAGCTAGCTTGCAGACTCTGCCAAAATTGCGATCAGAATCTGGTGTCACGATCGGAGACAATGCAAACCAGTACTCCATATAATCTCATGATTTCCTGCATGAGTTCATAGGTATCAGAGATAGTACATATTGAATATTTAAACCTTACTTAGATTCTTACCTCCATGTACTTCTATGCTAGTGTCTCAGTAGATAGGCCAACTCGAAATGGGATGAAGTGAGCTGACTTTGTGAGTCGATCCACTATAACCCATACCGCATCGTTACCCTTTGTGCTGTGAGGATGTGCAGTCACGAAATCTATTGTGATGTGTTGCCACTTCCATTCTAGGATAGGTAATGGTTGAAGTAACCCAGCAGTCCTGTGATATTCAGCCTTTACTTGCTGACACACCAAGCATTTAGCGACACTTCTGGCTACTTCACACTTCATTCCATGCTACCAGTAATTTTGACGCAGATCTTTGTACATCTTTGTGCCTCCGGGGTGTACTGAATAAGGAGAGCTGTGAGCTTCTTTCATCAACTCTTCTCGCTCAGAACCTTTTGGTACGCACAATCTACTGTCGTATCTCAAAGATCCGTCTTCATGGATGATGAAGTCTGTTCTAAGTCCACTTTATACTTGTTCTCTGATCTTTTGCAACTTAGCATCACTTGCTTGTGCTGCTTTGATCTGATTGACAATGGTAGATTGAACTTGTAAGTTCATCAAATTTAAAGCGTTACCTGGCATGACCACTTTAATCTCCATCTGATGAAACGTTGTTGAAGCTTCCACTGTGCGGTGAGATTCAATGCTAAAGGTTGGCACTAAATGCATCAGGTACTACATTCATCTTCCCTGGATGATATTGTGGGTTGATGTCGAAGTCTGCCATAAGTTCTAACCATCTTCTCTACCGCATATTCAACACCTTCTGAGTAAACACATATTTCAGACTCTTGTGATATGTGTATATGTCCACTCGTTCACCAAGAAAATAATGGTGTGAAATCTTGAATGCAAATATTACGGCTGCCAACTCCAAATCATGCGTCGGATAATTGCGCTCATGAATCTTCAGCTATCTTGATGCATAAGCTACAACTTTACTGAGCTGATGTAGAACACATCCTAATCCCTTACCGTATGCATCGCAATGCACTTCAAAACCTCTAGATTGGTCCGGTATAATGAGAATAGGTGATGATGTCAATCTTGACTTGATTTCTACGAAAGCTTGTTCGCATGCTTCTGACCACACGAATTCTTCATCTTTACATGTGAGCTTGGTCAGAGGTGTTACAATCTTCGAAAATTCTTCAATAAACCTTCTGTAATATTCTGCTAATCCCAAGAAATTTCGAATGTCCTTCACTGACTTCGGTATCGACCATTCGCTTGTTGCTGATACTTTAGCTGGATCTTCAGAGATTCCTTCGCCTGATACAATATGTTCGAGGAAATCGACTTAATCTAGCCAAAACTCGCACTTGCTGTACTTTGCATAGAGTTGATGCTGTCGTAAAGTCTCCAAGACAATTCGTAGGTGTTCGGTGTATTCTTTCCGACTCTTAGAATACACAAGGATGTCGTCGATGAAGATGACAACAAACCTGTCTAGGTACTCTCAGAAAACTTGATTCATTAGGTTCATGAATATAGCTGGTGTGTCGGTCACTCAAAATGGCGTCACAAGAAATTCGTAATGTCCATAGAGAGTTCTGAATGCCGTTTTATGGATATCAGATTCTTTGACATTCACCTGATGATAACCTGAATGAATATCTAACTTGGAGAAAACGCAAGATCCACTTAGCTGATCAAACAGATCGTTGATGCATGGAAGTGGATACTTGTTCTTTATAGTTACTTCATTCAGAGCTCTATAATTAATGCACATTCGATATGAACCTTCCTTCTTCTTCACAAATAGAACTGGAGATCCCAAACATAAAGTGCTGAGACGAATCCATCCTTTCGCCAATAATTCGTCCAACTGAGTACGGACCTCCTTCAAACCTTCAGGGCTTAACCGATACGGAGCTTTGATCACTGGTTGTGCTCCAGGTACTAAATCAATGCTGAATTCAAGAGCTCGATCGGGAGGCAAACCTGATATGTCTTCAGGAAATACAACATCAAACTCTTGAACTATCTCTAGCTTCGATCCTTCCTTTGCTTGAAGTGTTGCAATCACTGCCTTCTTCGGTTTTTCCTTATATGTGCTTGGCACCAGGGTACGGTCTCTACTTTTGAAATAAAAGACCGGATGGTCTGGAATCTCGAACACTACCCTCCTTTGACGACAGTCAATGGTAGAGTAAAAAGTTCCAAGCCAATCCATACCCAAAACGACATCGAAATTCAGTATGTCTAGCACCTTGAAGTCAACATAGAATTCTATGCTGCAGATGACTACTGGACACAGATCGTATCCCATTATTGCCTTTAGAACGTCGTTCCCTGAACTGACATTCCAGCTGGATACAAGAGGTTTGACTGGAATCGCATGAGTTCGGACGAACCGTTGCGACATAAAGCAATAAGATGCTCCAGTATCAAAGAGTGCTAGTGCAGGAAGTGAGGCTACTAAGATCGTATCTAAGTTATGTGGGATAGGTTTTAGGTATAAGATAAAGATATATGGGTACAAATAAAGACTGAAAGAAAGCTTGAAAGAAAAGAGTTACCAGTAATGACTTGGCCGGTGGCTTCAGCTTCTTCCACAGTCATTGTGAAAGCCTGTCGCCTCGGCACATTCTTCCTTACTGGAGGAGCATTCCTCTGTCCGTTCCTCTGTACTTGAGGTAAGTTCCTTTGAGCTTGATAGAACTGACGAGGAGGAGGTGCATTCGGTCCACGAGGTGGTGGAGCTGGGAGAGCTAGTCGTGGAGCAGGTGCCTGGATGGCCGGTCGCTGTTGATAAGTGATTGCTGGTCTGGGTGCAGCATTTGGATTGAGTCTTCGAGGACAAGACCTAATATCATATGTGGCTGAGCCACAGACTAATCAAAGGCGATTTGCACGCCGGCAGTCCTTCACTAGGTGTGCATCCCTCTTACAGTAAGTGCAAAAAGTTTTGCTGGGCCGGTTGGTTGGTACTCCCGGTCTCCTGGGCACAAAAGGTGGCCTTGAAGAGGCTCCTCCTGCCATCTGAGTGGCAGGGTGCATCACTCCGGCAGATTAGGGTCTACCTTTCATCATCACCACTGCCTCATATCGACGGGCAGTTTTCAGGGCCAGTTCGTGGGTTGGGAAATCCCGTGTAGTTAAGGTAGCTTGGATCTCCGGATCTAACCTTTGCTGAAATCGTCTTGACCTGATCTCAGCAGTCGGTATCAAGTGTTCTGCGAACCTGTTAAGGTCTTATGTTAGCTGTGTAGTATGTGATATTTAGAAAATCGAATATTGAGATATATCTTACCTACTGAGCATGGTAAACTCAGGATCATACTCATCCACTGATTTGGTCCACATCGAACCCTGTTGTAGATGGATGAATTGCTGCTCCATGTAAAATCGAGCAGTCTATGGAAAGTACCTCGCGTCGAACATGTCGCGAAAGGTTTTCCATTCGATCGGTTGGTCAAGACGGCTTTCTTCTGCCTTCCACCAAACTCGGGCGTTGTCAGTGAGTTACAGCTTTGCAACCCGTACCCAAGCGATCTCTGGCACTTGTGTTGCTGCCAGATCATCCTCAATACTTTGAGCCCATTCCTCAGCTTCCAGAAGGCTCTCTTTTCCTGAATATTGCTTTGGGTGCAATTCCCGGAATTGCTTTACTCCGGGTGCTTCTGCTTCTGGACGACTCATCAGAATAGCAGTCTGCTGCTACTGTCCTTCTAGAAGGCTTCGGATCGCCTCAAGCAGTACCATCTGCTCATTGATCGGAGAAGCAACGGTAGGTGTAAGCAGTAGAAGTGGTGGTGTATTGTTGAAGTTGGTACTGGTATTGTTTGGAGAATCCATAACCTTAAAAGAAAAATAAGGTTAGGATAGATTCAAAGTATATGAAATTGTAAGATTCAAGGAATATGAAATATAAAGAATGTTTTTAGTTGCTGATTCTTGTGTTATATTGTTTAGGACTTCATGCAGAATTGACCTACATGTCCATGCAGAATTGACCTGCATGTCCATGCAGAACTGACCTGCATGGGCCGCCAACAAAAACCCGTCACGCCCCGCTTCCCAGTATATGGGTAAGAAGGCGCGATGGAGTCCGCTACGTATTTACACATAAGTAAACACGCTAAGCGTATCTAAGTAATATAAAGTAAAATGTACACAAGAGACAGGAATATAAATGAACAGCAAATTTTATTTATTTAACAATTCTTTGCAAGTACAACTGGAAATGTAAATACAGGAATAGAAAGCAATGCCTAAACAATGGTATAACTGAAATGAAAAGTATATACAGGTGCCTACAGCTCTGCGTCGATGGCAAACTGCTCCGAGTCCTCAATACTGGGCTCGATCTCTAGTGAGTCGAATCCACCTGACAATATTCCAAAAAAAGAAGAAAAGGAATGCCGTCAGCAAACAATCGCTCGGTAAGTCCCAAAGATAGGTAAAGATAGAATAGAAAGAAAGAGAGTATGACTAGTAATGTTTGATTATAATGTTAACGCGGTCGTTTGTAGCTTGGTATAAAATATGCCAGTGTATACGAGAGGAGTCCCACTATTCCGGAGACTAAGGTATACGGAACACAATGAACCGTTACGCCACGGTACAACAACAATGGATATTCAGGTCAGGTGTATTAAAGTGACCGTCTCGTGCCACTTCTAACACATTCCGTACCAGTCTACCACTTTAAACCCCCGTAATGTATTTTGTATTATTTGTATTGTTTTGGTATATAGATGGATAACTTGCCGAAACTATGATATCATGTAAACAGAATGGATATAAATGGATAAACATGTAAACAGAGTATATCCATGGTTCGGTTTGGTCGAGTCATGTTGATGTAGATTGAATTCTGGTATAAATGGATTCATGTTGAATTGCAGTTTATACTTGAATCATATTCAAGTCAGATTGATTGCATATTTGATCGTGACTCAAACTGAGTCAGACTTTTTAAAAAGAAATTGAAGTCCTGATTTAAGTTTTGATGTTATCGGTAACTGCTGCACATGGACGGCAGGATTTGTGTCTTTTTCCAAGGCAATTACCGTGTTGATAACACCGTTGTTAGGTTGTCCACCTTAGATAGGAAAGCACCTATATTCTCCAGCTCCCTGAGACTCAAGAGAACTAGTCCCGCTTAAACCTATATTTACTAGGGTCTTTATTGTAATTTAATATAACTTGAGGGGGTTTTATGTAAAAATAGTTTTAATATAATTTCAAAATACATTTTAAGTATTTTATTATCGTCTTTAGGGTTTTCATAGATGTAGTTTTTATAAAAATGAAATTTTCTAGTGAATAGAACTTAGTTTTCATTATATATGGTATTTTAATGAAATACTGGAATTTGTATTGGATTGTAACGGTAGTTTCATGAAATTGTGATTTCTTTGATTTAGAAAACATGGAATATTTATATAATATATTTTAAAGTAGATCTTTTGATAATATTCATATATATATATATATATATATATATATATATATATATATATAATAAAAATAAATTTTATTTATTTTGTAGAAATCTCATTTTCTTAAAAAATTGCATCAAAAATTCCATCGAGATCGAATGCTCCTTGCGGAGGTCTGCATCTCGCTCTACTAGGCCCGAGGACGTGCGATAACCCGCACCATCCCGATCGAAGTTCCCCAAAATGGATTGTAGAGGCGTAATTGCAAGAAATTTAAATAACACACTTTTTAAAGAAACGGTTTTCAATGTTCAAGGTATTTATTTGTAATCTCGTATTTTTCCTATAAACTAGAGTCCCAAAATTCATCGTGCTATATCAAGAATGTGTGTTGTGATGAGGTAGGACATTACCTCTTGAGTTATCTAAAGGTAATACGGTTAAATTGAATAATTATAAGTTGTATGTAACATGATGGTATTTTACTGTAAAAGTGAAATAGAAATTGCAACATGAATTATTTTGAGATGAAACTTGTTCTAATGTGTTTATTTATATTTGTTAAACATTATGAGAGAATATGGTATTTAATTATTTAAGAAAAATAGAGTTTTTAAAGAAAAACGATTCGGAAGTCGGACTAACTCCGCTTCTGACGAGTTTTCGAAATAGATTATTTTAGAATAGAGATGGAGGAGGTGAATGGGGACTTACTGGCTATTAAGAAAGAAGAGAGAAAAAGAAGCTTTCGGGACCATCGGGGCGTCGTTTCATCGCCGGATTCTTCTTGGAACGTCGCTGGAACTTCGCATCTTGCTAACTCCACTTGTACAACATGGGACTTGAAAATTTTGGAAAGTGTTTGTAATGGAATTCTGAATGAGGAGGGGTGAAATGTGGTGTGGTATTTATAAGGAAAATTAGGGTTTAGGGTAATGAAGAATAGAATTAAAATGTGGATTAATACTCATTTTTAATTCTCTGGAAATGTGCAGAGAAATCAAACAACATAGGAGTAGTGGGGGAGTCCAAGGGGTTTGGGGTTAAAAATTGGAGACCATCCCCTACAGGGGGCCCAACGGTGCCGGCCGTAGGCTCCATCTCGCCGGACCAATACCGGTGAGAGGGGTTGGGATCTTCACCATATGTCCCCGTCGCTTCAACTAGCCTATTGCACATGTTTATTTTCTGTGTAACTTTTCGTTTTACGTGCAGTGCACGTGCAAACTTTTGAGCTTCTAAAAGTTTAAAAGAAAAATTAATAAAAAATAATATGGCTGGGGTGATTTGAACATAGAGGCTATATCACAGCAGTGCAAGGCTTTACCAATGAGCTACAAGTGCTTTCTTGCTGTTCAAGAGCAATTCAAATACTTATAGCATACTCAAGATTGCAAATACTCTATTTGTACATTAATTTTTAAACAAATTTCAGTACACTGAAAACAGAGATGTTACAGTACAGATATACTTATCTTGTGAGCAGCAACCCGATGAAATCCTGGACAGAAAGGTAAAGTCACTTAGGAACAAGGAAGTAAATTTGGTCCGAGTGATGTGAAGAAAAGATTCACCAGGAGAATCAACATGGGAAAGAGAAGACGATATGCGTGCAAGATACCCTTTCTTATTTGTAAATTAGTCCTTATATATTTGTAAATTTCGAGAACGAAATTTCTGTAAGGATGGTAGAATATAATGACTCTGTTTTAATGTACAAAATTTTTTAAAGTTAATATACTGAATGGAGTATTTGCAAGCATGAATATACTTTAAGTATTATTTTGTTTGAAAAACAATAAGAAAGCACTTGTAGCTAATTGGTAAAGCCTTGCACTACTGTGACATAGCCTTTGTATTCGAATCCCATCAGCCACATATTATTTTTAATGATTTTTTCTTTTTAAACTTTTTGGAAGCCCAAAAGTTTACATGTGCAATACATGTAAAATTAAAAAGTTACTGAAAACAAATATGTGGAAAATTGTATTAACAGCGACCTAGACACGTGACAAGAATCCCACACCCAACCTCACCAAAATGACCGGCGAAGATTGCCTTTGGGCCGATGCCGCCGGGCTTGCTCGATGGTAATGCCCCCAAACTTTGCCCAAGTGACTTTTTCCCTACCCCACTACTTCTCTTCTGTTTGATTTCTCTGCATTTATCCAAAGAGTGTAATTTCACTCTTTAATTCTATTTTAAATGCATTTTAATTCCTTTCTTCAATTCTCAAAACCCTACTTTCTCTTATAAATACATCATCACACCCTAGCCCTCTCCATTCTGAAATCCATTATCAAAAAATCTCAAATTGTTCTAAGTCAAAGAAGTGTACAAGTGGAGCTAACCTAAGGTCAAATTCCGGCGACGATTCAAGAAGATTCCAGCGACCTCGCGACTCCACGAAACTCTCAAATCCTTCCTATACCTCCCCTCTCTCATTCCAACTCGTAAGTCCCCTCTATTCTCTTCTTCTCACCTCTCAAAACTTCTTCTTTACAATGATGTCAGTAAGTGGAGTTATACCGACATTCATTTCTAAAACTTCTTAAACTAACAATTTTCTTAAGAATTAGTGATCTAAATCATTGTACTTTGTTTGTTAAACATTAAACTATAATTAGAAACAAGTTTCAATTCAAAACTCCATATAAAACCACTTTTATTGCACTTTTATGTTCAAATACCACAAACTTTACATACGACATCTTTTATCATATTTGCTTGTACTACCTTTAGGAAAATCTCAAGAGGTAATGACCTACCTCTCACAACACGCATCTTGACATAGCACGATTTTCTTTTAACAATATTTTTGGGACAAATACTACTGTTACATTAAAATACCATAAACTATTCAAAACCATATTCTTTAAATTTGTATTATTTACATTCCTTACAATTAAACCTCTACAACCCATTTTGGGGAACCTGATAGAGATGGTGCGGGTTATCACACATTCTCGGAAATAGTAGAGCGAGATGCAGACCTCCTCACAGAGCATCTGATCTCGATGGAATTTTTAATGCAATTTTTAAGAATAACGTGATTTTCTATTAATAAATAAATTTTATTTTTATAAATATTATCAAATCATTTATTTTAAATATATAATAAATTCCACGTTTTTTTCCAAACAAAAGAAAATAATCACAAGTTTTATGAAAATACCATCAAGAATCCATACAGGTCAAATTTACACAAAAATGCCATATATTATTAAAACTAGGTATTTATTCACTAGAATACCTCACTTTTAAAAGTTACATCCATAAAAACCCTAAACATGATAAATTAATACTTGAGTTTTATTTTGAAAGCATACTAAAACTATTTTCATAAAACCCCTCAAGTTATATTAAATTACAATAAGGACCCTAGTAAATATAGATTTAAGCGGGACAAATTCTCTTGAGCCTCAGGGAGCCGGAAAAAATGGGTGCTTTCTTATTTAAGGTAGAAAACTAAAACGGGGTTATTAACGGTAATTGGCTTAGAAAAAATCACAAATCCTGCCATCTATATGCATCAGTTACCGATAACTCCAAAATCTAATTCAGGAATCCAATTCTGATTAAGTGTATGACTTAGACAGGGTCTCAATCTAATCTGAATACCATCCATACATGAATACAATTCAAATATAAGTCCAATACAACATGAATCCATATATACTGGAACTTGAACATGAATACCATAATACTATCAAATATCAACATGACTCGACTGGACCGAACCATGGATATATATTGACTTGAATACATGACTATACGTTCATATCCTTATCCGTTTACATAAATAATTTATACCATGGTTTCGACAAGTCTTATACAACAAATCAATACAATCAATAAAATATGCATTACGGGGTTTTAAGGGGTAAACTGGTACGGAATGTGTTAAAAGTGGCACGAAGACGGTCACTATAATACACCTAACCTGAACATCCGTTACCGTTGTCCCGTGGGTTTTGACGGGGCCTTGTACTCCATATACCTTAGTCCACGGAGTAAGTTGGACTCCTCTCGTATACACTGGAATATTCTGTACCAAGCTATAAACAACTACGTTAACATAACAAATATAACCATGTATACTTTACCTGTTCTATTCTCTGTCTATTCTTCTTTATCTTTTGGGACTTACCGAGCGATTGTTCGCCGACGACATTTCTTTTCCCTTCTTTCTTTGGAATGTTGTCAGAAGGACCCGACTCTCTAGAGATCGAGCCCAGCCAGGACGATTTGGAGCAGTTCATTGAGGACCCAAAGCTCTAGTTCACTTGTATATACTTTTACTTTCAGTTCATGCCATTGTTTAGGTATTGCTTTCCAGTATTGCATTTACTTTGCAGTGTATTGTAAAGAATGTTTCAATAAAAATTTGTTGTTGATTTATATCTTTTGTCATTTCTTGTGTACATTTATTATATTGCCTATTTACGCTTAACGTGTTTACTTCTGAGTAAATACGCCGCGGGCCTTGTAGCGTCTCCTTACCCGTACTCTGGGAAGCGGGGCGTGACACTTGACATAGCATGCGAGTATTCGACAGGATCGCCGATCGGTGAGGACCACCTCATTGATATAGCTCTTATGCGGGTTAGTTGTTCCTTGGATCTTTATTGCTTCCGCTATCTTTTCCAGTTATTGTAACAACTCTATTTTAAGTGTACAAAAATTTGCTTTAAAATTAATGTATATTTGGGGTATTTACTTTTGCTGTGATTACTTTAAATAACTAATGCACTCCTTAATTACAAGAAGGAGCTTGTAGCTCATTGGTAATACCTTGCACTGCTGAATTAAGGCACCAGAGTTCAAATTCCATACCCCACATTATTTTTAATATTGTTTTATTTTGAGTTTTTTTTAGAATACCAACAGTCAGCACGTGTTAACTCCCAAAAATCCCACTACCCTAGAAAAAGTAAATATACCAGTGAGATCACCAAACGACGATACACATCCTAAGCTCCCGACTCGGCCGGACTCGGCCGGTCGGCCGAGTCGTCAACAGCAAAGTCATGCCTCTTCGTCTTCTCAACCCTCCTGCACACTTCATTTCCCCAAATCGGTTCCAGAGACCTTTGAAATCCCCATTTACTCTATATTTTAATGAATTTTAATATATTTTTTACATTTTTTCAATTTAAACTCTTCATCCACCCTAACCTTAGCCTAACCCTATAAATACCACCCTTACACTCTACCCCCTCACCTCAAAACTCTGAGCCAACTCTCAAGAAATCTCCAGAAACGCTAGTGTGCAATCGAAGTGAGCGAAAGGCGAAGCTCCGGCGGATTTTCCGGCGACAACCGTAGGAACTCCCGACGACGAAACGACGCACAGTCGAATCCTCTCGTCTCCCTTTCCTCTCTTTTAAAGTCCTAAACCCGTAAGTTCCAATTTCTCTCCTCGAACTTCCAAAACCCGACAAAATCGGAACAAATCCGATTTCCGATTCAGTTTCTTCCTAAAACCTCACTTTTCTTTAATACAATTATGCTAAAACCAATTCATGTTGACTATTAAACACTAACTAATCATATTGAACAAGTTTTATATCAAAAGTAATTGCTATTTCTAATTTACCGTATTTTTTTCATTAAAATACCATATAGTTTCTTTTCTACATTTAAACCATCAAAACCCTTGATATACCTTTAAGTAGATCACGAGGTAATGACCTATCTCCTCACACACTCATATGCAATATAGCATAATACCCTCGGGAACATAGAATACGGGAAAACGACACCTTTTCATTTAAATACTTTTTAATAATAAAACCATTTTCTAAACGATTTAGTATTTATACAAATCTTTGCAAAGCGCCGCTACAACCCATTTGGGGAACCCGTTCAGGATGGTGCTGCTTATCGCACATCCTTGGGCTTAGTAGTGCGAGATGCAGACCTCCGTAAGGAGAATTCGGTCTCGAAAGATTTAAAATACGAAAATCTAAAGAAAATGAGATTTCTAGAAATATTATATATATTAAAATTTATTTTCATATAAATATTTGTATTTATATCCTTAGAATATCTAATTTGTAATAATATAAATATTCCACCTTTTTTCTAAAAATATCACAAGAATCATTTTACACTAAAATACCATGAATTCCCTACAAATCAATATTACAAATAAATACCTTTATTTATGAAATTAGGATATTTTCACTAGAAATATCACAATATAAAATCTGCATTCATTACAAATCTAAAGACGATTAATAAATACTTAGGGAGTATTTTAAAAAGTATATAATAGTATTTTTACATAAAACCCCCTCAAGTTCTATAAATTACCTTAAGGACCCTAGTAAACATAGGTTTAAGTGGGACCAATCTGTTGAGCCTCAGAAAGTCGGAGAAGTGAGTGCTTGCCTATTTAAGATAGACAACTTAACAACGATATTATCAATATGGTAATCGTCTTTGAAAAAGACACAAATCCTGCCGCCCATGTGCAGCGGTTACCAATAATATCAAAACAATCAGGACTTCAATTTACTTTTCTAATTTTCTGACTCAGACTGAGTCTCATAAATAATCTAACTTGAATATGATCTACAATCTACAATATTACAATTCAATATGAATCCATGAATCCATATATTCAATCTGTTCAAATTATTCAATCTGTATTGACTGAACCGAACCATGAATATACTTCCATTTACATGATTCTCCAGTTACATCCATTTACATGATTCTCCAGTTATATCCATTTACTGATATCATGGTCTCGGTAAGTCATCCAATTATACAATCTATACAGTTACAATACAAGACAAACAATACAATCAAAATGCTACGGGGTTTAAGGGGTAGATTGGTACGGAAGGTGTTAGAAGTGGCACGAGACAGTAAGATTAAGACACCTAATCTATATTCCGTTGCTGTTGTACCGTGGCCCAACGGTTCCTTGTACTTTCCGTTTGCCCTGGTCTCTAGTATATAGGGACCCCTCTCGTATACACTGGCATCCTTCTGTACCAAGCTACAAACAACAGCATTAACACAATATTATAACAATATAATACAACTTTAAAAGATACTTTCTTACTCTGTCTATTCTATTTCTCCCTTATCTTTGAGACTTACCGAGCGATCTGTTCGCTGACGACATTCTCTTTCTTTCTTCTTTAAATATCGTCAGGTGATCTGGACACGTCAAAAATCGAGCCCACTGCTGAAGACTTGGACCAATTCAGTGAAGACCCCAAGCTCTAGTTCATTGTACACTTTCCATTCGGTACTTTTCATTTCTGTTATTCCATTGTTTAGGCATTGCTTTTTATCAGTTGTATTTACTTTCCATGTATTGTACAGAAAGAATGTGAATAAATAAAGTTATTGTTTTGATTATATCTTGTCTCTTATGCATTTACTTTTATACTGCTTAGATTCGCTTAGCATATTTACTTCACAGTAAATACGTAGCGGCCAGTCGCGTCCCTTTCGCCGTATACCGGGAAGCGGGGCATGACAGGTTTTGTTGGTGGCCCATACAGGTCAAAACTGTATAGAACCATACTATGCAGTTCTGTTCTGTGTGAACAACCTAAGCAATATAACACAAGAACTAGCAACTAAAACATTCTTTACAATTCATGTTCCTTGAATCTTATCATTTCAAATATTTTGAATTTGTCCTAACCCAAATTTTTTTCCAAGGTTATGGATTCCCCAAACAACACAAGCGCCAACTTCAACAACACTCCACCTCCACTACTAATCGTACCTACTGTTCCTGCTCTACCCACCGAGCAAACAGTTCTGCTTGAGGCGATCCGCAGTCTCCTTGAGGGACAGCAGCAACTCTTGAACCGTCCCGAGACTGAAGCACCTGGGATAAAGCAATTCAGAGATTTGCATCCCAAACAGTTCTCCGGAAAGGGAAGCCCACTTGAAGCTGAGGAATGGGCACAAAGTATCAAGGATAATCTGGCGGCAGCACAAGTGCCAGACATAGCTTGGGTTCGTGTGGCAAAATTACAGCTCACGGACAATGCTCGCAACTGGTGGAAGGCGGAAGAAAGCCGTCTTGAATAGCCCATTGAATGGAAGACTTTCCACGATAAGTTCGATGCGAAGTACTTCCCTGTGACTGCCAGGTTCGACATGGAACAGCAGTTTATTCATCTACAACAAGGTTCTATGTGAATTAAGTCGGTAGATGAGTATGACACTGAGTTCACCATGCTCAGTCGGTAAGATATATCACAATATTTCAAATTTTTAAATATCACATACTACACAGCTAACACAATCCTTTAAAAAGATTCGCGGCACACTTGATACCGACGGACGAGATCAGAGCCCGTCGATTTCAACAAGGCTTGGACACGGAAATCCAGGCTGCACTAGCCACAGGGAAATTTCAAACTCATGAGGATGCTCTGGAAGCTGCCCGCAGTTATGAGGCAGTGATAAAGGCGAGGGGCAAACCTCAGACCGCAGGAGTTAAACGCCCTGTCAACCAGATGACATGAGGAGCCTCGTCCAGGCCACCTTTTGTGCCAAGGCGACCGGAAGTACCGAACCATCGTCCCAGCCCAGCCTTTTATACCTACTATAAGAGACCTGGGCATATGATGCAAGACTGCCGGCGAGCCAACCGTATTTGCTTAGTCTATGGCTCAGCTGCTCATGACATTGGGTCTTGTCCTCATAGACAAAATCCAATTGCTGCACCCAGGCCAGCAAATACTTACCCACAGCGCCCAGCCATCCAAGCCCCTGCTCCAAGACTTGCACTACCTGCACCACCCGGAGGACCACAATCTGCACCACCTCCTCATCAGTTCCATTAAGCTCAAAGGAACGTTCCGAGAAATGCTCCTCAGGCCAGGAGGAATGTATCAAGGCGCCAGGCTTTCACGATGACCGTGGAAGAAGCTGAGGCCACTGGCCAAGTTATCACTGGTAAACTTTTCTTCTCAAACCTTTCTTTTCAGTCTTGCTACTTATCTACATACATTTCCCTATACCTAAAACAAATCCCACATACATAGGTACAATCTTAGTATCCTCAATACCTGCACTAGCACTGTTCGATACTGGAGCATCTCACTGTTTTATGTCGCAGCGGTTCGTCCGAACCAATGCGGTTCCAGTCACACCGCTTGTATCCAGCTGGAATGTCAATTCAGGAAATGGCGTTTTAAAGGCAACAATGGGATACAGATTGTGTCCAGTAGTCGTCTGCAGCAGAGAATTTTATGCTAATTTCAAAGTACTGGACATACCGAAGTTCGATGTGGTTCTAGGTATGGACTGGCTTGGAACTTTTTATGCTACCATCGACTATCGTCAAAGGAGGATAGTATTCGAGATTCCAGACCACCCGGTCTTCTATTTCAAAAGCGGAGACCGTACCCTGGAGCCAAGTACCTACAAAGCGAAGCCAAAAGAAGCAGTAGTTGCAGCAGCTCAAGCGGAGGAAGAATCAAGACCAGATGTGGTTCGAGAGTTCGACGATGTGTTTCCTGACGATATATCAGGTTTGCCTTCCGATCGAGCTCTTGAATTCAGCATTGATTTAGTACCATGAGCACACCTTATCGACTAAGTCCGGAAGGGTTGAAGGAAGTCCGAACACAGTTGGACGAATTACTGGCGAAAGGATGGATTCGTCCCAGCACTTCAAGTAGGGAATCACCTGTACTACTTGTGAAGAAGAAAGAAGGTTCATACAGAATGTGCATCGATTACAGAGCCTTGAACGAAGTTACTATAAAGAACAAGTATCCACTCCCGCGCATCGACGATTTATTCGATCAGCTAAGTGGATCTTATGTTTTCTCTAAATTGGATCTTCGTTCAGATTATCATCAGGTGAAGGTCAAGGACGCTGATATTCATAAAACGGCTTTCAGAACTCGCTATGGACATTACAAATTTCTAGTGATGCCATTTGGCGTGACCAATGCACCAGCAATATTCATGAACCTAATGAATCAAGTTTTCCGAGAGTACTTAGACAGGTTTGTTATCATCTTCATCGACGACATCCTGGTGTATTCTAAGAGTCGGAAAGAACATGCCGAGCACCTACGAATTGTCCTGGAAACTCTTCGACAACATCAGCTCTATGCCAAGTACAGCAAGTGCGAGTTTTGGCTAAAGCAAGTTGGTTTTCTTGGACATATCGTATCAGGAGAAGGAATCTCTGTGGATCCAGCGAAAGTTTCAGCAGTTAGCAAATGGCCGACGCCAAATTCAGTGAAGGACATTCGGAGTTTCTTGGGTTTAGCTGGATATTACAGAAGGTTCATTGAAGGCTTTTCAAAGATAGCAACACCCCTGACCAAGCTCACACGTAAAGATAAATATTTTGTGTGGTCAGAAGCATGCGAACAAGCTTTCGTAGAACTCAAGTCAAGGTTGACATCAGCACCTATTCTCGTCATACCGGATCAATCTGGAGGATTCGAAGTGTATTGTGATGCATCCGGTAAGGGATTAGGATGTGTTCTACATCAGCACGGTAAGGTTGTGGCTTATGCTTCAAGACAGCTGAAGATTCATGAGCGCAATTATCTGACGCATGATCTGGAGTTGGCAGCAGTCATCTTTGCTCTCAAGATTTGGCGCCACTATCTACTTGGTGAACGAGTGAATATATACACAGATCACAAGAGCCTAAAATATGTGTTTACTCAGAAGGAGTTGAATATGCGGCAGAGAAAATAGTTAGAACTCATGGCGGACTTTGACATCAACTTGCAATATCACCCAGGGAAGGTGAATGTGGTACCTGATGCTCTTAGTTGCCAACCTTTATCAATGAATCTCACCGCTCAGTGGAAGCTTCAACGAGACTTGCATCATATGGAGATTGAAGTAGTCATGCCAGGCAATGCTTCAAGTTTGATGAATTTACAAGTTCAATCAACCATTGTCAATCAGATCAAAGTAGCTCAAGCAAGTGATGCTATGTTGCAAAAGATCAGAGAACAAGTGGAGAATGGACTCAGAACAGACTTCATCATCCATGAAGATGGATCTTTGAGATACGGCAGCAGATTGTGTGTACCAAAAGGTCATGTTTGGGAAGAGTTAATGAAATAAGCTCACAGCTCTCCCTACTCAGTACACCCTAGAGGTACCAAAATGTATAAAGATCTACGTCAGAATTATTGGTGGCATGGAATGAAGCGTGAAGTAGCCAGAAGAGTCGCAAAATGCTTGGTGTGTCAGCAAGTAAAGGCTGAACATCACAGGACTGCTGGATTACTTCAACCATTACCAATTCCAGAATGGAAGTGGCAACACATCACGATGGATTTTATGACTGCTCTTCCCCGCAGCACAAAGGGTAACGATACCGTATGGGTCATTGTGGACCGACTCACAAAGTCGGCTCACTTCATCCTATTTCGAGTTGGCCAATCTACTGAGACACTAGCAAAGAAGTACATGTAGGTAATAATCTACTTAAAGATTTAAACTCTTCATAATGTACTATCTCTGATACCCATGAACTCATGCAGGAAATTATGAGACTTCATGGAGTACCGGTCTGCATTTTCTCTGATCGTGAGACCAGGTTCCGATCGCAATTTTGGCAGAGTCTGCAAGCAAGCTTGGGAACAAGTCTGAACTTTAGCACGGCTTATCATCCACAAACAGATGGTCAGTTTGAGCGAACTATTCAGATCTTGGAGGATATGCTTAGAGCATGTATGTTAGACTTCAAAGGATCGTGGGAAGATCACCTACATCTTTTGGAGTTCTCGTACAACAACAGCTACCAAGCAAGCATAGGAATGGCACCTTTTGCAGCACTATATGGAAGGAAGTGTCGATCGCCATTAATTTGGGACGACATCGGAGATAGGGAACTTCTTGGACCAGAGATGATAGTAGCAACTGTTGATGTGGTTCGTACTATCAAGGAAAGGATGCGCATAGCCCGAGATCGACCGAAGCACTGGGCTGATGCAAAGAGACGTCACTTGGAGTTCCAGCCAGGAGATCATGTGTTCTTAAAGATATCTCCGAACCGCGGAGTGATCCGATTTGGAAGGCGGGGTAAGTTAAGTCCGAGATACATTGGACCGTTCGACATACTCGAACGAGTCGGTGAAGTGGCATACCGCTTAGCGCTTCCATCTTTATTGGAAGGAGTGCATAATGTGTTCCACATATCTCAACTCAGAAGATATGTGAGTGACCCCAGCCATGTTCTTGATCATTCCGAGCTCACTATACAGCCTGATTTATCTTGTGAGCAACAACCTATGGAGATCCTGGACAGGAAAGTGAAGGCACTTCGGAACAAGAAAGTCAACTTAGTCCGAGTGATGTGGAGGAAAGACACTTCAGCAGAGTCCACTTAGGAAAGGGAAGATGAAATGCGTGCAAGATATCCATACCTCTTTGTAAACTAGTTCTCAAATAAAAGTTGTAAATTTCGATGACGAAATTTTTGTAAGGAGGGTAGACTGTAACAACTTCATTTTTAGTGTACAAAAATTTGCTTTAAATTAATGTATACTTGGGGTATTTACTTTTCCTGTGATTACTTTAAGTAACTAATTCACTCCTTAATTACAAAAAGGAGCTTGTAGCTCATTGGTAATACCTTGCACTGCTGAACCAAGCCACCAGAGTTCAAATTCCATACCCCACATTATTTTTAATATTGTTTTATTTTGAGTTTTCTTTAGAATACCAACAGTCAGCACGTGTTAACTCCCAAAAATCCCACTACCCTAGAAAAAGTAAATATACCAGTGAGATCACCAGACGACGATACACATCCTAAGCTCCTGACTCGGCCTGACTCGGCCGAGTCGGCCGGCGGACCGGCCGACTCGAGCCGGCGCTGCCTGCCGGACTCGGCCGGTCGGCCGAGTCGTCAACAGCAAAGTCATGCCTCTTCATCTTCTCAACCCTCCTGCACACTTCATTTCCCCAGATCGGTTCCAGAGACCTTTGAAATCCCCATTTACTCCATATTTTAATAAATTTTAATATATTTTTTACATTTTTTCAATTTAAACTCTTCATCTACCCTAACCCTAGCCTAACCCTATAAATACCACCCCTACACTCTACCCCTCACCCTAAAAATCTGAGCCAACTCTCAAGAAATCTTTAGAAATGCTAGTGTGCAATTGAAGTGAGCGAAAGGCGAAGCTCCGACGGATTTTCCGGCGACAACCGTAGGAACTCCCGGCGACGAAACGACGCACCGTCGACTGCTCTCGTCTCCCCTTCCTCTCTTTTAAAGTCCTAAACCCGTAAGTCCCAATTTCTCTCCTTTACTCTTTTCTAAAAATACGAACTTCCAAAACCCGACGGAATCGGAACAAATCCGATTTCCGATTCGGTTTCTTCCTAAAACCTCACTTTTTTTTAATACAATTATGCTAAAACCAATTCATGTTGACTATTAAACACTAACTAATTATATTGAACAAGTTCTATATCAAAAGTAATTGCTATTTTTATTTTACCGTATTTTTTCATTAAAATACCATATAGTTTCTTTTCTACATTTAAACCATCAAAACCCTTGCTATACCTTTAAGTAGATCACGAAGTAATGACCTACCTCCTCACACACTCATATGCAATATAGCACAATACCCTCGAGAACATAGAATATAGGAAAACGACACATTTTCATTTAAATACCTTTTAATAATAAAACCATTTTCTAAACGATTTAGTATTTATACAAATCTTTACAAAGCGCCGCTACAACCCATTTGGGGAACCCGTTCGGGATGGTACGGATTATCACACATCCTCGGGCTTAGTAGTGCGAGATGCAGACCTCCGCAAGAAGCATTCGGTCTCGAAAGATTTAAAATACGAAAATCTAAAGAAAATGAGATTTCTAGAAATATTATATATATTAAAAATTATTTTCATATAAATATATGTATTTATATTCTTAAATTATCTAGTTTGTAATAATATAAATATTCCACCTTTTTTCTAAAAATATCACAAGAATCATTTTACACTAAAACACCATGAATTCCCTACAAATCAATATTACAAATAAATACCTTTATTTATGAAATTAGGATATTTTCACTAAAAATATCACAATATAAAATCTGCATTCATTACAACTCTAAAGACGATTAATAAATATTTGGGGAGTATTTTGAAAAGTATATAATAGTATTTTTACATAAAACCCCCTCAAGTTCTATAAATTACCCTAAGGACCCTAGTAAACATAGGTTTAAGTGGGACCAATCTCTTGAACCTCAGGAAGCCGGAGAAGTGGGTGCTTGCCTATTTAAGGTAGACAACTTAATAACGGTGTTATCAATACGGTAATTGTCTTTAAAAAAACACAAATTCTGTCGTCCATGTGCAGCGGTTACCGATAACATCAAAACAACCAGGACTTCAATTTACTTTTCTAATTTTCTGACTCAGACTGAGTCTCATTAATAATCTGACTTGAATATGATCTACAATCTACAATCTATAATATTACAATTCAATATGATTCAATATGAATTCATGAATCCATATATTCAATCTGTATTGACTGAACCGAACCATGGATATACTTCCATTTACATGATTCTCCAGTTACATCCATTTACATGATTCTCCCGTTACATCCGTTTACTGATATCATGGTTTCGGTAAGTCATCCAATTATACAATCTATACAGTTACAATACAAGACAAACAATACAATCAAAACACTACGGGGTTTAAGGGGTAGATTGGTACGAAAGGTGTTAGAAGTGGCACGAGACAGTAAGATTAAGACACCTAACTTATATTCCGTTGTTGTTGTACCATGGCCCAACGGTTCCTTGTACTTTCCGTTTGCCCTGATCTCTAGCATATAGGGACCCCTCTCGTATACACTAGCATTCTTCTGTACCAAGATACAAACAATAGCATTAACACAATATTATAACAATATAATACAACTTTAAAACATACATTCTTACTCTGTCTATTCTATTTCTCCCTTATCTTTGGGACTTATCGAGCGATCTGTTCGCTGACGACATTCTCTTTCTTTCTTCTTTGAATGTCGTCAGGTGATCTGGACACGTCAAAAATCGAGCCCACTGCTGAAGACTTGGACCAATTCAGTGAAGACCCCGAGCTCTAGTTCATTGTACACTTTCCATTCAGTAATTTTCATTTCTGTTATGCCATTGTTTAGGCATTGCTTTTTATCAGTTGTATTTACTTTCCATGTATTGTACAGAAAGAATGTGAATAAATAAATTTGTTGTTTTGATTATATCTTGTCTCTTGTGTATTTACTTTTATATTGCTTAGATACGCTCAGCGTATTTACTTCACAGTAAATACGTAGCGGTCAGTCGCGTCCCCTTCGCCGTATACCGGGAAGCGGGGCGTGACAGTTATTGTTCTTGTGACTATTGGACATGTGATAGATAGATTTAGTATTTTACAGTTCTTGATATTCTGTAGACAACCGTAATGTGACTATGGAGAGATAATTCCTATCCACGGGTAGCATGGTTGGCTCTGTCACGTGCCGTAATTAGCGCACTCTGGCAAGCGGGGCGTGACAGCCCATCACTTATTACATCATATACTAACAACCATAAGAATTTTAATATATCCCAAAATTACGCTTAGAGACCCATATGTCTAAGTACAAATTGACGGCTACAATTTTTTTGGCAAAAATTCTTATGTTGAGTTGCTTATAATTTCTATCCTAAGTTGAGTTCTGTTGATTTCTAAGGACTGAACATTAAATGCTCCAACCAAGCAATTTTTCCTCCAAATTCATTATTTTCCCCCACAAAAGCCTTATTTGCCAACTGAAGCACAATTATCCCTTTCATTTTCTCCATTATCCTTCTTTCATTTACTCCATTTTCATTTAACTTCTAATAACCTGCTTGTAAATTCTAAACAGGTGTCTGTAATTTCTAATGAACTACATGTAATTTCTTAGCAGTTGCCTGTAATTTCTAATAAGCTGCATGTAAATTCTAAGCAGGTGCATGTAATTTCTAAGCAGATACCTGTAACTTCTAATAAGCTGCCTGCAACCTCTAATAATCTGCCTATAACTTCAAATGACCTATCTGTAACTTCTAATAAGCTGCATATAATTTCTAAGCAGTTGCCTGTAACTTCTAATAAACTGCCTGTAACTTCTAAGCAGTTGCCTGTAACTTCTAACCAACTGCATGCAACTTCTAACCAGTTTCATGTAACTTCTAATAATTTGCCCGTAACTTCTAATAACATTCATGTAATTTCTAAGCAGTTGCCTGTAACTTCTAATAAACTTTCTGTAAGTTCTAAGCAGTTGCACGTAATTTCTAATAAGCTGCATGCAATTTCTAAGCAGTTGCTTGTAATTTCTAAAGACTTACCTGTAATTTCTAATAAGCTGCATGTAATTTCTAATAACTTACATGTCATTTCTAAGCAGTTGCCTGTAATTTCTAATAATTTGCATATAACTTTTAATAAGCTGCATGTAAATTCTAAGTAGTTGTCTGTAATTTCTAATAAGTTGTCTGTAATTTCTAAACAGTTGCATGTAACTTTTAAGTAGTTGCATATAACTTCCAATAAGCTGCCTGCAACTTCTAATCAGTTGTTTATAACTCCTAATAAACTCTATTCCTCCATTTCCCTCTATTTTTTTTTCTTCTATTTAACTTTGTATTTCCCTTTAGACCAGCACCAGATCTCGTCGTATTTCAATTATATTAGACCGGCACCAGATCTCGTCGGAGTCGAATTTTGATCATATTAGATTTTCATTAAAAACTTGCAAAATTAGACTTTGACAAAGAAAAAGAAAACTTACAAAATTAGACAATTGCAATTTTTACACGATTTCAAAAACCACAAACGCAATATCCTCAAAATCAGCAGATTATGCCAGAGGAAAAAGAAATGGAATGGAGATTAGAATCGTGGCAGAATAACTCAATACTTACCAAAAAATCACATACTCACAACCCCTTTCACCGCCTTCCTCCTTCATCACCCATCACATTTACATTTTTAAAAAAGAAAAAGAAAAAAAGGAGCAATGCTGATCTCGGAGTCGATCGCTTCAAGGCATGAGAATTTTTAAGGCTTCGGCAGCGAAGAAGCTGATGCCGACCTTGGCATCGCTGCCAGCGGAAGATTTTCCAGAGGCTTGGGACGCGAAGAAGTTGATGCCGATCGCTACTGGCGGTCGAGTTTCTAAAGGCTTCGACAGCGAGGAAGCTGATTCGATCTCGGCGTCGTTGTGGGCGAGGGTCTTTTAGAAGTTTCGGCAGCGAAAAAGTTTTGGCGGCGGGAGTCGTTGATGGCGATGGCAGTGACGCAATCGGAACGAAGGTTGTGTGAGAGAGATTTTGAGGGCCGGAAAGAGATTTGTTGATTTGAGAAGAAAGATAATTTGGTAAGCTCATCTAATTTGTAATGCTAGGCCTAATTCAAATACAAGCCAAGAAAGATTTATGAAAAGTAGACCCCTCCCAGCCCTTTTGAAAATACCAAGGGCTTTTTAAAAGGGTTTTTTGGGCCAGGAGTTTTTCAACAATTTACCCTGTACCTTATTGATTTTTTGGCTGCACTTATATACCATAAACTACAAACCGTTAATATTTTACTCACTTTAGTTAACCATCAATTCCATCACTATTTTAAACAAAATGCAAAGGGTTTGTATTTGAGCGTATCTAAGATAAGCGAAAAAATCAATAAGATATATAAATGCAAAGTAGGCGAAACATTAGGGTATTATTTAGCAATTAACCCTTCTTTTCTTTTCTTTTTTTGAAAAGATGAATCCAAAGGAAGAGCGAGCACTTTCATTCTATCTAGTTTCTTGGCATTGCAAGGAATAGTTGTCTGACTGCGTATCTAATTATGATTTGTTGCGTTGTGCAACCCCTTTTCTTCCTCATGCATCTTGAAACATGACGGCCAATTTTGAAATCAATCTAAAAACATGCCATTCTTGTTTGCAAAGGAAATCAATTAAAAAAGCTCTTTAAAAAATCAAATTAAATTTCATAGCTGCAACCACCAAATTTAGTGGATGAAATTTATTTATTTATTTATTTATTTCTCCTAATAAAACTCCTTCCACTGACCCTTCTATCTTTATAAAAACGGTTCCCACTGTTTAAGTTAACTAATTTGGTCTTAAAAATCTAATTTATTAAATACGTGCAGCGTATGAGTAGAACACCAGTGAATATAAGAAGAATGTTTTCTCATATGGTTTCTCTTTTGATCTGACATCAAGAAGATAATCAAAACAATTCCGCTACGACAGATATATCTGCTATGATAACTCAAATTGAAGAGGAGTTCGTTTGTCATCTTTTCATTTTTCGAGAAATTGTTTGTTTTTTTTCTAAAGGAACTGGTTTGTTTAATATATTATTAAGCTTTGGTCTAGCATGCATTAGTATTGCGTGCAACAATATGGAGGATTTAAAGAATATGACGATTGGGTTAAACAATTGCAATGATGTGACGAGATGTGAAGCATTATTTATTTTTTAGTTCTGCTGAAAAGCTCGGATGAAAAAAGATTTAGATTATTGGTATGATGCAATATCTCTACCGGCGTGGACATGCTTCTCTGTCAACAAGATTTAGCTGAATCGTGTAAGTGCAAAAATTCTAATCTTAAGCAAACCATGCCTCTCTGTCAACAAGATTTACATAAAAATATGGATGTCAAGGTTATGCAATATAGATTAGGACAATAAACTTTGTATATAGAACCCTTTTTTCAATATCAGGACGGAAACAAATTTAACAACCCCCCACACACACACCGACCCGATTCGGATCGGCTCCATTAGCATTATCTAATGGCTAAAATATGAAGAAATCAATTTATTAGATTATAGGCAAAATATTCCATATCAAATAATGTTCTTATTTAATTTTTTGCAAAACAATATTGCGGAAAACTGAAATCAAAATTAAAAATTCATGTAAAATACTTGGACAATTAAGTATCTTCTTAGGATTTTCGATTTTTCGATTTTCTTTCGAATATTATGTTGCGTTTGCTCATTTGAGCAAAATTAAGTGTTTATTCTCATTATTGTTTTAAATTAGGAATAAATCCATGACAATAATAATTGTAGTTGATTGTAAATTTTAATTTGTGAAATGCATTATGATTTTTCTCAATTTTAATGAAAGCGAGATGGTTGAAGATACTTCCATAATATAAAAAAAACCAAGAGTTTAATGGATTTAATATTCAATCAACTTTTTGTTTTCCCTTTGTTGCTAAACAACAAGAATGAAATCTATGTATATCATGCATTGAAGAAGAATAGATTGTTGTTTTAATAATATGTAATTGAGTAAGATCGTATTGTCTTGCTTTTTTTGTCAAAAAAAAAAGACGAATAGATTGATATAAAATGTTTTGCATAAAATATAACTAATTGATTTATTTATACCTTAGCAAATTTAAACACGTATACCTAATTAATAATAAGACTATATATAAACACGTTAATCATTTATAGTCATTCATTCTAAATGGATGGGTGGATATGATGTAATAGACTCTCCATTAGATAATGCCAATGAAGAGGGGCCCAAACAAAGACACATCGCCCACCAAAAACACACATCCACACCCCCACCCCAATCCGAAAGTTTCACACGTACTCTAACTCTATCCATTCCACCATGATCCAGTAGCTACAACAGTATTTTTGACTTCGAACCACCACCATGATGCAACAAATCACAATTGGACTTGCAACTCATCTCTGTTATAATACTAGCTCCAAGAACCTAGCTAAGGAAAAAAACTTCAATATGCCGGTAATATATGACCCGTTATGAGTGAGAAAGATATAAGAACATGGACCCCATCAAATTGTGCGAAAGGTGTCTAAAATTCTCCATCTACTTTACTTTTCTGCTCAGATGTTTCACATTCGGCACACCAAATAATTTCTCCTAAAAAAGATTCTCAATTGATGGTCTTTTTTTTATATAAGAAATAAAAAATTGATAAAATTCTTTCAATCTATTCCCCATTTTATAATATTTTAATTGTCAATTAAATTCAGATTTAGAACATCCTCTCTCCATAAATATCTATACCTAGGCATCAACGTTTCAAGAAATCTCTACAACTTAATTATCACATCTTAATAATTTAATCACATAATATAATATGTATCCAAAGCATAAAATATACTATCCAGCAAAATACCAATCAACATAGTCAAAATACATAACAAGAATATCACCACCACTGGAGATTGCAATTCTTAGCGGGTTCTTTTCATATTATCCAAGATTCCAGTATCAGCTCTTCATAAAAAAAAGGGGGCAAAGGTGAATAGAAACTCTATAATCCTCGGAAAAAGATTTGTTGATGAATTTACACGGCAACGATGCAAAAGAAAACCATCTGGCTACAACCAATTTACATTCCTCGTGCCCAAACCAACCTACTCCAGTGAAAAACGAAGTGTAAAAATTGAAAATTCATCAAAAAGGCCCCAATTCACATTCCTTAATAGCCTAACCAACCATTTGTTCTCTCACGGGTAGTCAAATATACCCCCCATTATTTACATCAAACTTGATTAGTAAGAGCTGGCTCATGATTACGGCTCGGCTTTCCTCCAATTTGCTTAAAAAAGGAAAGGAGGGGGGCTATAGAAGAATATTCCAAGCTTTCTTGGGTGGTCCATTGTTAATTCCCAGTTCCCACCGCGGGCCTGTTGGTGGCAATGCGGACGTTGTGCCGCTCGCAAACCCTTTGTCGATTAGCAGCCCACCACTGCGCTGCTTGATTGTCAGTGAACCGCTTCCGACTGTTTCCATATTCATACAAATAATCAGTTAAAAAAATAAGGATAGGCATCAGACTCAAAAGAAACTTTAAAAGTTATGAATGATGGATTCCATGCGAAAAAGAGCTTATGTAACACTTTACAGATAATCCACAAGAGAATAATACTAATGATAACAAGAATACTCGATCTTTCTATGGCAACCGGATATTGATCAGAAGTGATCCAGAAACCAAATACAAACACGTAGGCGCGCGCGCGTGCACGAAAAGCTCAAATTAAAGTTTGTAGACAGTAAATATTATCGAATTCTGCAGATATGAGAAAGTATCAGATGTTATACTTGAGTAAAACAGAAAACTAGCGGTTCCAAGTCAAACTCGTATATACGTTTGAAACATTAGAATGGAATAAAGCTAAATGATTTAAGTGATTGACAAAAAGGAACACATTACAGAAACACAATGATTCGTTCTCTTACATTTCCAAAGACATGAAAGGAACATATTTCAGAAATACTTTTCTATAAGAGAATATAATATGTTTATGCAAGCGTATGGGCAGACATTGGTCCCTCATCTGAATGGGGTTTACACTCTTAAGACTATAGAAGCTTAAGGTCCACTATTGATTACTAAATCTTCACTTTGATGCTAGGCATCTCAAGAAACTGGTTAGTATGTTGAGCGTAGCTGCTCCAGCATTATAGATCAAATGGAAACAATAAACAATTATCAATAAATCATAACAAATTTCATAAATGATTGCTTTTTGTGATGTCAGGATCTTCCAGATTGACAAATAACTGAATAAGACAAATAGATGAATAAGACAAACACCTGGGATATGCTTGTCATGGCATTCTAGTGGTGTATCTCGATTATTTAAAAAACAGAATCTTCCATACTAAAAAATCTCTTTCTTAGCAGTAACTTCACAAAATCAGTACTTTGTTGGAATTCTAGACAAAAGCTGTGAAGACTCAGGCCTCATTTGCAACAGGGTTACAGTTTCCAACAAACGGTTTTTTTTCCCGTGGAGTTTCAATGTCAAAACTCTATGAATTGAAACCGTGGCTCATTTGACAACTAAATTAGAGCATCCCAAATCGTGGTTTCAAAAAGTTTCGGGGGGCTAGAAACCACATTTTTCTAAACCCTGAAAAAAGTGGAGTTTCGTAAGGTTTAGTGCCGTCTCTCTTTATTCTCTCTCCCCCGCATTAAAAAGAAATTTAAACGAAACCTTGGTTTCATAAACCATGTTGCCGAACAACCCTAACCTTTGCAAAACCCCAAGATTACAAGATTGAAGTTTGCACACATGCAATCCGTGGTTTTGTTTTAACTTAAAACGAAACCTTGATCCGGAAACCTTGTAGCCAAACTAGGCCTGAAAGGACTTCCTCGGTACAATAAATTTGAGTTGCTCCTAACAATTGACGAGCGAACTATTCTTGGAGCTTATGTGTAACAAATTTATTTATTCTTGAACCTTTTTTGACCCTACCCATTTTCCTCGATTAAAAAAAGAAGATAGAGATGAAAATGCTTTAAACAATACCTGAATCTAACTCGACGTAATTCTCTCACCCCCCCAGGTAAAGAAGTTAGTGTAAGATAAACGCCTGGCTCATCGTGCTCAATGTATTCAACCTCATGATTGAGAGGGCCATTAGAATTAGGTCCATTTGCAACAGCTCCATTTGAATCCAGCATATTACTCATTTGATCAATAGCTGCAACAGAGAAATCACTTGAAGCAGAATTAGTGCTGAAGGATCCCAATGAAGGAAGTCTGCCATTGCTTCTGACTGCTCCTGCAGGTAGCCTTTCTGCCATGTCCTTCAACTATCCTCGCAAAAATTAAGGATTTTCAGCAACTTGAATAAACTAGTAAACATCACCAGAATAAAAACCCTCCTATTTTAACTCAAAATGGCATGTCTCAAATTGAAATTTTAGTTTTGATTCTCAACCTGACATGTGGCAAAAAAAGCTCCTCATATTTTTTTATGGGAAAAAATATTGTTTAAATATTCTTTCTAATAATTTATATATTCTAAAATCTTTCAAAATCTTTACAATTTTAATTAAAAATCTTCGCTGTTTTAACTAAAACCCTTCACTATTTTATAACTAAAACTTTTCACTAATACTCTTTCGTGAGTGTTACAAAATGTATACATGCATCACATGCAAATTACTAGTTCCGTAGAAATTCAAGTTGCAGTACTTTTGGTATTGCTGAATTAAGGACACAGGAACAAACATGCAACAAAAGGAGCAAAAATGATGTAGGGCGTAAATAGACAACTACACAACTGGTGTTGTTGGGATCACATGAGCAGGCATCATGAACCATAAATTTAAGTAAACTGTTATAGCCTGTCATATTGTTTTATCTAGTTGAATTCATCCTGGATGAAGAAAATACACTAATTTGGACCAGGAAAATTGTTTGCCTTTTTCTGCTGCCATATAGTTGACTATTCAGCCTATTTGTGGTAAGAGATTTGGTTTAAGCAACAACCAATACAGGATTCAATATGAAGAACTTCATGAGTGAGATTATGGGAAATAAAGACGAGAAATGGCTTGAAGATTTTAATTGGTGCCTTGAATTCATATACATTTTTGCATGCCCAAACGAAATCTTGATAAGAATCAACTGAAGGCTTAATTTTATGCAAACATTTTGGTAAAACAATGATGGCAGCAGTACATCAGACCAAGTCTCTTTTACTAGAAATGTGTACTCTAAAGCCTTCAACATCACAAAATTCCCAGATAAATTTAACTTTCACTCATTGTTCTAATAAAACCTATGGATATGGCCTACTCATCGGGAGGTGAACCCAAGTTAAAGTTATAACTAGGCTTCTTATATATCTTTATTTTTAAAGGAGACAATAACAGAAAGTCTAGATCTACTAAAACAAGAATGTGGAGATCAATTTAAACAATTCTAATCAGTGTTCTAAATGTCGGCCGATATCGCCGAAATGTCGGTGACATGTCGGTTTTGGAGAAAAAAACGACACTGATTTGCAGAATTATTTCGATTACCGGTATTTTGGAAAATATCGGCCGACATTTCGTGACGTCACCGTTTTTAAAAAAAGACATTTTCCGATATGTGGAGAAATTATTTTCGGGTAATTTTCTTTCGTGTTTTGGGATTTGGGCTTTGTATTTAAGTAATTAAAAATATAAATTTAATAAAACTAAAAATCTGCATAAGTTAATATTTTTTCAAAAAATTAAGTTATATAAATGATGTTTATATTACAAAAATGTAGAACCCGATATTTGATAAAACCACCCGACATTCACGATATCTGATATCCGACATCAAAATTTTTGGGCCTACACGACACCGACATTCGAAAAAACTACCATGCTTTGAAAGTTTTGTAAACAACTAAGCCTTTATCCCAAACATATGAAGTAGGCTACATGAACCAACACAAGAATCATGCTGGGTCGAGCACATGGATCCTCCGCCTCCACTCACTCCTATCGAACAACACATGGGCATCCATATCTTTTCATATCGCCTCCATCAACGTTTTCTTCGGTCTCCCTTTTGTTCTTTTCACTTGGCATAAATCGAGAATACTCATTTGTCGAATCGGTGCTTCCGTAAGTCTGTATCGCACATGACCAAACTATCTTAGGCGGTCTTCTCATATCTTCTTCTCCACAGGTGCTGCACCAAGCTTTGCATAAATATTCTCATTTCACACATTATCTTTTCTGGTGTTACCACAGATCCAAAGAAGCGTGTGCATCTCCGCTACATTCATCCTTTGAGTATAATGTTTTATAGGAGCCCAACATTCCGTACCATATAATAAGACAGGATTGATAGCGCTTCGATAAAACTTCACCTTCAACCTTAACGGAAAGTTTCCATCGCACAAAATCCCCGTTACGCTCCTACATTTCAACCAACCAGCCTTAGTCCTCTAGTTTACATCGCTATCGATCTCCCCATCCTTTTAGATTATGCAACCTAGATATCTAAACTAATCGCTCGGTGGTTTCTCGTGTCCATCCAGTGTTATATCATAATGATATTGACTTCTCTGTTTACTAAATTTGCATTGCATATATGTTATCTTGGACCAAGTCAATCTAAACCCCTGAGATTCCAACATTTGCCTCCGTAGATCCAATTTGGCATTAACCCTTGCTTTTGTCTCATTTACTAGAATGATATCATTAGTGAATAATATACACCAAGTACCTGTCCTGAATAGTTCTAGTAAGCTCACCCATCACTATGGAAAACAAGAATGGTAATACAGATCCTTGATGCAAACCAATTGTGGTCGAAAAATCACCCGCCGCAAGTTCTTACATTTGCCGCTACTCCATCGTATATGTCCTTGATTATGTCAATATACTTGATTCGGATTCCCTTCTTCATCATTGTCCTCCATAACTCCCTCTCTAGATATCTTATTGTAAGCTTTCTTTAAGTCAATAAAAAATCAATATGCAAATCCCTTCTCTCTCAAAAACGCTTAACAAGTTGACGGAGCAAATGAATAATCTATGTAGTTGATCGTCCAAATATGAACCCAAATTGGTGTTGTGTTATCTTAACATCATGTCTTAGCTTGTGTTCAATCACGCTCTTTCAAAACTTCATGGTGTGGTACATGAGATTTATTCTACGGCAATTATGGCAATTATCCTTGACACGGCACCTTATTTATGGTAGTTTTTCATAGTTTTGAAAGTTTTGTTGTAGTTTCAAGTATTTTTTGAAAGTTTTGCGGTAGTTTCTTGTGTATTTAAGAAGTTTTGGTAGTTTCTCATAATTAGGCCAAAAAATTTGATATTTTTTTTTTTGAATTAAGCCATTATTTTAACCAATAAGAAGCCTAAACCTCTAATTCAAATGCAAAATGGTAAAGAAGGAAGCACAGCTATCAAATTTGTGAACATTGGAATTTATATAGGAGATATCTAAAAAGAAGGGGGGGCTAATAAAATCAGAATGCAATTATGGTCACAATTCAAAACAAAACATCTTACTTGTGTGGTAAGTGATTTAATAACTTCTTTTGCTGCTTTGCATTTTGCAGTTTCTTCCCCTGCAAATGCAATAGCATCCTTCAGCTGTTCAGATGCCCTTTCCAACTCAACTTCTTGAAGTTGGGCCTTGCGACTAAGATTTTCCACCTACAAATAATAAATAATAATAGCAGTCAAGAAAGTTCATTACCTATTGAAACTTGTGTAAGCGGTGTCGAAAAGATTGTACATATAATTCTTTAATCTTACACACCTATAAATCAACCTCATATTTTCTTTTCCTATTAGATAAATTTATGAATCAAGGCATATGAAAGAAATCTGCACAGTGTGTTAACATCTACAAGTCTCATGCATCGATTTCAAAATACAAGTATCATGCATCCAGCACACCATAAAGTAAAATTAGATGGGTTTGAGATAAAGGGGCCGTTCTTACTATGTGCTATTGATATATTTATTGCACGCCCTAAATGTTGAATTAGTTGTAATACAGGGCTGCCCACTTAATATTCATATGCATATCAGAAGGCACAGTATATTGGACAGACCACATACACTTCTACATAACAGAGTTCACAGGTGCAGGAAATTATTTGTCTGGGGGCATGATCACAATAAGAGACATTGCCATGACCTTGATTTCTGCAATTAGTTGTATAGGGGTCTTTACCTGAGCAAGATTTTTTTCAAGATTTCGCTTATTGTGATAATTCATACAAGAAATTAATAAGCTTTATATTGTTTTGCTTGGAAGATTTTGTCAGTTGAATGAAAGTGTGTATGAACATGAAGAAATTGAGGGAAACAACATTTAGCCAGCTACTCTGGAACACTTTCAGCTGGAAATTGATAGACAATAGCATATATGTGATTCTTAGGCCTAAAGAGGGCTATATATAAATGCACCGATGGGTTGTGATCTACTGTGAGTTAAGTACATGCATACATCATGGAAGAGCGGCACTTGGTAAGGAAAAATAAAAGAACCACAAAAATGGGTGGTTATTATCATCTGGATTCGTTAATCTATCAGCAAGGAATTTAACAGACTATGAAAGCTCATCGCACCGTGATAAAGAGCTATCAAGTTAATCCTGCTAATTTAATAGAACTGAGAATGTGTGCGCGTGTGCACACACATTATGGATTCATTATCTGTTTACAGCTTGTAATATTTGTATGGATGCATCATACCTGCAAATTATAGTAATCTAATCTAGGAAGACCGGACATTTCCAATGGCGTTTCATGTTCGACATGTCTAGGACACTAACACTTGCACTACACATGCCCGACACGTATTGCACATGTTGTATACGTGTCGGACACATTGTATATGTAATGTATCACTATCGTATGCTTCTTGTACACATCCTATGCATGTCGTATAGGTTTCTAGTAAAAAAAACATGTTAGCATCATATATAATATAGTAGAAGTCAGAGCTTAATTCATGTACAGATCTGTTTAATGTTTAGTACTTTATCCATTTGTGCATGTATATGATAAACTAAATCTTGGTAATTAGGTTTTAGTTCATTGTTATTACCAGCTCGTTAGTTCTATTAATAACATTCTTGTCCCTTTTTATGTTCGTTAATTTTCTTTTGGAAGAACATATACTTTTGATTATTTTTTCAATTAGGTGGATTTTTTAGCTTCATTTAACAGAAGTATCAATCTATGGTTTTAGTTGTCTGGTCTTACATATTACATATAGTTTGCATGTTAATTCTTAAAGATGAACGTGGATTATGATAATAATTTTATAGCTGATAATTTGTTTATTTCGGGACACATTATAGAATTTTTATATTCCCCTCTCCATATCCTACTTCTCAGAAAAATTGTGTTGATGTATCCAAGTCTAGTCGCATATGTATCATGTGTCTGTGTCCATGCAACCTTGAATATAAGATTCTTTGCTAATAGAAATGTCAATGCAAAAGCAAATGACATAGCTTATTTCATATAATGGAAGGTATGCAGATTTATACCTGTGCTTTTAATCGAACAACCTCTTGGCTCAGATTATCATTTGAATTTTTTGTGTCGTCTACAGCAATCATTGGAGAAGTAAAGCCTCCATGGATTGGTGTTGGAGTTGTTGAACGTGGTGGGTTGGTTCTTCTTGATTTGGGTGATGATGCACGGGAAGCAATTCTTGATACAGGAACAGAAACCGACATGTATTTATTCAATAAGCCAGGATTTAACGATTTGGAAATGTACAGGTTACCCCAATTTGAGGCTTCATTTGGATCTGGAGATACACGACTGCAAGAAAATTCATTTTTCTTGCTTTTCTTTAATCTCCCATCCCTGGGTTTAAAGGAGTCCATCGACATTAATCTAGATATTTGTACATGGGATCTATTATCCAATTTATCATCCTCAGCCATCTCACTAGAACCCTTGATCATGCTTGCTTGCATTTTAAGTGAAGAATTATACGATGAGTCAGTTTCCAAGGCCTTCCCTAGCTTGGTAAAGCAGCCATCACAAACACGATATGGTTTCTTAGGATTTGGTGCCATGGAAGCCTTAACAGACTTCTTACTGCTGCAAGAATGACAAAAAACAAGAGCACAGTTGTAGCAATTATGGCGTTTCCTAGTAAAATTAAATGGCATGCGGCAGCCTGAGCAAACAGACTGGTCCACAGACTTATGAATACAAATTGCTGCGGTAAAATTAGCACCACAAACAATGCTTCTGACTTGTTTTCCCTTCAAAGCATCAACCAGCGTCGGCGAATCTCTTTCTTTCATATCCCCATGACCTAATTGACCGTATGCTCCTTTGCCCCAAGTATACACTTCAGTCTTTGAAGTTAGAACGGCAACATGATAAGCACCAGATGATATTTCCTCCACAAAATTTCTAAGTAGCTTTCCTTCAACACGAACAGGCAATTTTCCATTCGCCTGTGGATTTCCAAGTTGTCCAAACTCACTACTTCCCATTGTGTAAACATGGCCTGAGGTAGTAAGAGCCACTGTCAAGTTCTCCCCACATGCAACTTGGCAAAAGGTCGGCTCGACTAAGTGAGCAACACATGTAGGCACAAGTTTTGTTTCCTGATCACCATGTCCAAGACGATATTTAACCCCATCCCCCCAGGTAAAAATCTTGCCTGAAGAAATATTGCTAGAACTAGAATTGCAAGCCATAACTTCTACAACTGCGGCAGTATGCCAAACTCCACATGCTGCTCTAACTGTTCGTAGCCCTTTCAATGATTCTACTTCTCTGGGAATTGAGACACTCTTTCGATCTCCATGACCAAGGACACCAAAAGTCCCGACTCCAAAAGTAAACAACTGCCCAGATGAGGTTACTAGAGCAGAATGCCAAGGCCCACAGGAAATCGATGAAACACGCATGCCCGTGAAAGATCCCTCAACTCTTTTCGGCAAATAATGACTCACTTCATTTCCATGTCCTAGAAGCCCAAAGTTACCGACACCCCAAGTGTAGAGATCTCCAGAGAGCATAACAGCACAACTATGGTACTTGCCACATGCTACAAGCTCCACGTTCATATTGGCTAAAAAGTCAATAAGCTTTGGTTGTGATACATCGCTTTCAATACCATGCCCAAGCCTTCCTCCTGATTCCTCTCCCCATGAGTAGACCTCGCCTTGTTTAGTAACTAAAGTAGCGTGTCTTGCAGCGCAGGATATATTCTGAACATCAAGTATGACAACAGATTCCACAGCTTTTGGCAAAAGAGAATCTAATATATGGGGAGAAGGGCTACTAATTTTCACCTCTTCATTTCTTTTCTTATTCATAACACCAGGAATTGAAGCATGAGAATCTGTTAAATTGTCTGAGCAGCTTCTGCCTTTCTCTCTTCCACCACCTAGAAATCCCTCTCCAGTTCCTTCTCCCCATATATAAACATCACCCAAGGCATCACCATCATCATGCCCAGAGCCTTGACTTGATGAAGTTGCGGCACTTGATGAACTTACCAGAAACGCATTTGTTGTAGTGTCCCTTGTATTCCCATTTATATTATCAGACAATCCTGATGATGATGAATGAACTGAGCCGGTAACACAATCTGAAGGCACAGGTCCATTTGGAGGTACCACAGATATTACATCAGAAAAAGACTTATCTAAACCATTGTTTCGGGGACTTTCATATGGGCTTCGAAAGCGAAGATGATCACTACCTTCCTGAGTTTATTAAAGATTAAGAATCCACATATGTTGTGAATTGTGATACATAAGAATAAGATGGGTTAGTTCCACAGAACATCCATAAAGTTTGCCTTGTATAGTGCTCCCATCAAGCAATTTATTAGCGCAAACACTTCCTCTGCTCATCGACCAGAATCCTCAAAAACACCCAAATCCTACTCTAAATATCACGAGCAAGTTCTATAGTTAAATTAGATAATCGTTTGTGTTGTTTCGGTCACAGAGGAGGTGTTTGCACTAATAAATCACTTGAGGGGTTATAAGTGCTATATGGGTAAAGTACAGAGGTGTTTTGTGCAATTAACCCTACATAATAACAAGATTATTGAAATTAATAGTATAGCTTATAAAGCACCTGTACGCTCTCACTGCAACTAAAAGGAGAGCTTAAAGGTGAACTTATTCTTGTATATGTTCTTGGACTAGTTGTTGCAGATGATACTCCATCGGCTCTTGATTCCGTTCTCCAATTCCGGTGATTGCTGCGAGATATTAATGTTTTTAGACCAGCAAACCAGACTTCAGCCTCATCTTTATCCTTGCATATCTGGTATAGATGAGAGTAATAAGTCCATAGGATAACTCTTCAATAACACAAAAAAGGGGCCAATAATTGATAAACAAATTAAAACAGAGTCCAAAGACGACTAAAAGATTTATCAAGATATGACCACACAAAATGCTCTAAGATAATGCTTACAATATCCAGCGATCTATTGCTGTATATAAGAGAAAATGACTGGCACTCCTTCTCCGGCCGCAGATACCTCTGAAAAATTACCTTAAAAAGAAATTGTTTTCTGATTAATTATTTACCTTATATCAGAATAAGTAGTTCCAGAAAAATCAGTTGACATTATAAGAAAATAAGCAAGTTAATTTTAAAAATGGGGCATCAACATGTCCGTCCCATATGGTTGAGAGATAGAAAAATGGGGTATCCAGATTGTGTTTCTCCCAGCAAGGGCACTCCTTACAAGGATACATGTACTAACTGCTAAGCTTATGCTCTTAAGCACATCTAGCATCCTTTCTTGAAAAGTGAAAAGCATTAATAAATCAATAAATGATACAAAAGGGTCGAGTTGCCATGGAAACGGCTCGGATGCTCATGAGGGAGAAATACAAAATAAACTATTTTTTAATGAACCTCAAATTCTCCCTTATTTCAAAATACTACTCACTTTATTTTTATTTACATGTAAGTTTGTTAACTTTACTCCATATTATCCGTTTTAATGTCTGTTCCTCAGGTTAATTATTGGATGTTGAAGAAGCATTGCCTACCATGCAGCCGTTGGAAGCCATAAGTCGAACATGACGATGCCTCGATTGGCTTAAAACATTTTTATAGTGATTATAATAATGGAGAAGCTCTTGCAAGTGCTGTGCACAGCTCTCGGTATAAGGAAGTTCTTAGGAGGATCTGTTTTTAAAAGGTATATAACACAACAGATATGCGCAGCTCCCAGTATGGTGCAAGTTGGGTTGGCTTGACCCGAACCCTTCCCGATTTTTCCAGCTTTTTTGACCTGCATACAGTCGCCTGAACCCATATGGGTGGGTTAGCTTTTTCCGGAAAAAAATCGGGTTCAGATTTGGATCAAAACTTGCCAGCCCAAACCCGTAAGTCCGCACATTCCCAAAACCTGCCCAACCCAAACCTGTTCCAATAAAACCGAAATACAAACCTCTCTCATTTTAATATGACCGTTGCCGCCCAAATTTTTTAGAGTTGTATAGCTTATGAAATGTTCTAAACTGCGAAATGTTATGAATTGCAAAATGTTATAACTTTTGAATTTTTTGACAATAATTTAAGAAGATTTTAGTAAATTATTCAATAAATATGTTGTAATTAATAAAAGTGCAAACTAGACAACCCGTTAAAACCTGACCGACCAGTAGAAATCTGTAACATGCCTGAAACCCACTCGAACCCATATATAGTGTCTGGTTATATATTATTGTAAACCCGTTGGGTCTGGACGGGTTTCGGACATAGGGTTAAATTTTCAGGTCGGTTATAAAATTGATCCAAAAAAAAAAACCGACCCAGTTGCACCCCTAACTTCTTGAAATAAAATATAAAAAAAAAAAGCACCCAATGTAGAAATCAGAATAGCAACCCCGAAAAAAGTACTTGATTTGTATATTTAGATTAACTGTTCTGCGCAACCAGCATGATCAACAAGATAATTACATCGGCCTGGTAAATTCACTATAAACTCATCATCATCAGACAATATTACAATCTCTTTCATTTACTTAATGTTTTATATTTAACTTTGGCAGAATAATATAAACATTTGGATGATTACCATAGAGGCTAGAGATACTTTAAATTAGAAGCTTACTGTGCGTTGGCCGGGCATGATCCTGGAAACGTGACTCAATTTGAGGTGTTTTTCTTGCTTGCCTGATAACCAAATTAGTATAGACTCATCCTGAATATGCAGAAAACAGCGTTAAAAAACTACACAAGTGATTTGAACAAAATTATAACAAACATGCTGGCACATAAAAAATCTCATATATTAAACATATCGTGTATACACACACAGTGATCGTGTTGTTGAAGGCATTCCATACTAAAAATAAAAATAAATAGATTGAATGTATGGACCATTATTATACACAACAAAAGATAGTAAATGCAATAGATCAGAAATATCAGCAGGGGAATTGCCGAATGAAAGTTTTGACAAAACAAATGGGCACATAATTGGTTAAGCTTACATGGGAAAGCCTGAACGGACAAAACTTTGGCTTCCCTCTACGTCCATACTTCAGGAGATGTGCTCCTTTCTTAAGAGCAGTTACAGCCTGCACAATAGAAACATTTTTATGGATACCTCAAAAAACCCTTTTATTATCAAATTAGATCCATGCAATTTCATTTATCAGACACACGATAGAAAAATCCAAATAAGATGCATAACAACAAAAGAGCAAGCAACGCCGTAGAAACTCTTAGACTAAGAAAATATTGAAAAGTTGTTCATTACGTTAATTTGGTATGAGGGTTTGCATAATTTGAATTTGTTAGTCATGGTAAAGCCAAAGAGCCAAACAAATACAGGTTCCCAAATTCTCTGGCAGTGCAGGTATATTGATTAGTTTTGTGTGGGAACTGAAGCAGTCATTGCTTTGTTTACCGTAAAGTGACTTAAGTATCATATTTTGTGTGTAAAATTAAGTGATGAACTAGATCTACTTACCTTAGTTTAGAGGCAGTCATACAACTTGAAACGCAATTCCTCCCCCAGAAAAACAACTTGAGACGTTGAAAAAAGTATAATAAAGTGGTTAGACATGAGTTTGGAGTGCTTGCTCTTCTGATCCCTAGACTACATCAGTAAAGTACGTATCTGGATTGAATGCTTTGCTTCAGGAACAGTAATAGTACAACAACAAAAGAAAAAGGGACAGCTTTGGAATTAGTTACATGGATCGTTTTCTCCATTCTGCTCCGTTAAGGAAAATCCATGCTACATAAATCGTAATAATAACTATTTCTGCATCAACATTTGGGATAAGATACATGCTTCCAATTGAGACCTGACCATAAGAGTTCTGAGTTAGTTTAAATTATTGTTTCTCCCTTAAAATGAACCTAGAGGAAGTTTCTTTGGTTTTATCAGCTTCCAGCAGACAATCTAGCGTTCAGCAAAGCACATGAACCAGAAACACCACATGCCTACATAAAAGCTCAAAACTAGGCTTCACATGTTAGCAAGAGAGCATGATCTGGTTCACTGCCTTTAATTCAGTGGTGATTTCTGCAAAGGAAAGAACAATTTCTTTGTTCTTTGTTGAGAATGTGGTTACACATTGGGAAAATTATGGGATGCATATGGGTATAAAATATAAGATGGGTGTAACGCCCCTAAAATCCATGTACACTTTTATTATTCCAATATTGATAAAAGGTTGTATTTCTATTCTGATGATGAGTTATAAGTAATTCTTGTTAAATAAGTGCAAGAAACAACTTGTAGCCCACTGGTTAAGCCTTTTCCCTGCTGTTTCATAGCCCACGTATTCGAATCCTTACATCCCAATTATTTTATTTTATTTTCTTCTTGGTCGTTTTGGAATTTTGAAAGTTTCACGGGCCAATGACGAAGTTACAAAATGTTTCAGAAGAAATGACATGAATTTGGACTATATACACTGAGCCGAGTCCCGACCCAAACCACCCCACTTGGACCGACTTGGCTAGCCCAAACAAGAGTTTAGTCGGCCAAGGCATTCCAAACGGGCTCCGCTCGTGAAGTTGCGACCCTTTGACTCCCTGCAGCTCGTTTTTATATTTCAAAACTCTCAAATTAATCCAGAAAGCTGCGAGTCCTTTCATCTCCTCCATTAACACCCATTTTTAATTCATATTAATTATCTTTTTAATTCACCTTACCCCATTTCCTTCCCCTATATATATATCAGGCTATCCTAGTTGTCTTCCCTATGAATTTATTCAGAAAATTACCCTCAAATTGTTCTCTCAAGAAGATAAGTACCCTCAAGAAGCCCAAGCTTGCTTTCTTTCTCTCATGGTCGGTCTCGACTTCTCCTCCATCTTCTACGATCCAATCTAGATCAAGCGCACCCCGTAAGTCTTCCCTGACTTCTCTCTTTTGTTCTTCCTTACCATCGACATAATATGTTTTAGAAAACTATTTTTTTATTTGAAACAACTTTGACATAACCGTTATAATGCATATGTCAACAAGAGAATATCACTTGCCATCATACCTTCGTTGCATGCCATATTTCATCTAAATCTTATATGATTTTAAAATGAAATTTCCATGGTTAAAACAATTACTAGAATGAAACATGACGGATAAATACCATGACCTTTTTATTTGTCGATATTATTTTATAAGATATGTTCATGTAGATAGCGCATGGGGTAATGACCTATCCCACACACACTTTTTATCATGGCACAATTTTATGTTTGTAGTATTTTTATAAAAGAATCAAATTTCACTAAAATACTCTCAAGTTGTAAGAAATGGAATGACTCTATAATTCTTTTTTCTTAGCAATTTCGCCCCACAACCCACGTTAGGGAAGCCCTTTTGAAGATGGTGCGGATTATCGCACATCTTGGGTCTAGTGGGTAAGATCGGAGCTCTTCACGGAGCGCGCTCTCAAAAGAAAAAAATACGTTTTTAAAGTAAAGTAAAACAAATTTAACATAAAAATAACTTAATTATCATCTATTTGTAACTTTAAAGTAAAAAATTTACAAATAAGATTTTAAATAAAATACCCTAAAATGAAAAGATTTAAGTTTCTAATAAAATAACTCAAGTTTTCCAAAAGATAGATTTTTTATTAAAATACCATAAACTCTTAAAAGCTAGGTTTTGTCACTAAAATACCACGAAATCTAAAATATATTTTTTTATTAAAAACTATTGATATTCTAATCAATATAATTTTTCCCAAAACACTCTCGAGGTTTACTTTTAACATAAAGTATTTTACATAAAACCCCTCAAGCTTTCAAATGGTTTAATTTAAATAAATACCTTAGAATTTCCAAATGATATATTTTCACATAAATACCTAGAATCCATAAAAAAAAACTATTCTTTAAGGAATTTAGGTAACGGATGGGTTTAAGTGATTTATTCTCTCTTGAGACTCGACGAGCCGGAGACAATCAGTGTTATCACTTGTTTATCTCCCGATATAAAATTCATATATTCACAGAAATTATATTACTTTAATATCAACTCAAACATAACCCAACACATGATACTTTACATGACTTGTGCTAAATCATTTCATACTTGATATTGACATTAACTCAATTGTATCTATATGCCTTACTCGATGAAACCTATTTATACTTGACTCGACTTGACCCGAATCGTGAATACATGACTTGACATGAACACTTGACATGAATACTTGAACTTGCCATGAATACATGAACTCGATTTGAATCTTGAAATGATACGCTTCTTATGTATTCATTGATTCAGACAAGACTTATGAGTATAATTGTAAATTGGATTACGCGGAGTGTTGGGTACTTTAAGTGTGAATCCAACGAAATCACAGGAGTCTATCTAGTACATGAATCCATGAATACTAACGTATGCAATCTATAATGAAGGCCCGTATTTCCTTGCCTTTGCCTCTGGATTATAGTTTGTTGGGTTTGGAATATTTCAACACTAAATCGAAGTTCCGTTACTAACACTTAATTCGGACCTGTGGTTTCTTATCCCTGAATTATAGCTTGTGGGTTCGAGAACAATCTTGAAATTGGTTGACATTCACTCTTGAACTAACGTTAGATTATTTTACCATTGTAGAGACTTTTAAGACACATTAATTCATGTTCACCAACACACTTATCACCTATTTAGATTAACCAATGCTTAACCTAAACTGCCATGTTTACTTAATTTGCCATGTTTAAATAATTGTCGTATTTATTTAACACGTCATACATGTGCTATAACTGTCAACACACCACCACAATTTTTATAATCCCACCTTTCTTGGGACTTACCGAGCGTAAATTCGCAGACGGGCATTCCACCAATCTTTGTTATCTTGGAATGTTCGTCGGGTGATCTAAGGACCGAGGAGGTTAAGCGACTATAGAGAATTACGACCAGCTTGCTTCTGAAACTAATCTTTTGATTTTCTTTCCAGTTTCAGTTTAAATATGCCACATGTTTAGGCATTTTTATGTTTTTGTATCTTATTTTCAGAAATCATGTATCAATTTGAAACTTGTAGAAGTTGAATGTAAATAAAACAGTTTGTTGAAATTTCTATTCACTTGTCATTTCTTGATATTTTATATTGCTTATATACGCTTAGCGTATTTGTTTCGGAAAATGACCTTCTCGAAATAAATACGTCGCGGGCTTATCACGTTTCGTTACCGCTATTTTGAGAAGCGGGACGTGACAGATTTTATTGGTGGCCCATGCAGATCAGTTCTGTGTAGACGTCATAAGCAATTTATCACAAGAATTATGAAATTCAACAAATTTTACATTCCTTTCATTTCAAATTCCTTTGAATCATTTCTAATCCATCTTTTCTCTATCTAAAGTGATGACTTCTTCCGACAACACCAACATCGATGGAGATGCCCCACCACCACCATCTGCTGCAACTTTACCTGTTAAACAGTTGGTGCTTCTGGAGGTTATCAAAAGCCTACTCTTAGGTCACCAGACTCAAGGCGTGATTCTGCAGGAGCAGACTGCTCTCTTTCAACAGAGTTTCATCCGTCCTGAAGCAGAAGCACCGAGAGTGAAACAATTCCGAACGTTGCAGTCGAAGAATTTCTCTGGAAAAGAAAGCCCGCTAGAAGCTGAGCAATGGGCTCAGGGCATAGAAAATGACTTGGTGGTAGCCCAAGTTCCAAAAGCAGCTTAGGTTCGAGTAGCAAAACTCCAGGTCACTAACAATACCAGGGTCTGGAGGAAGGCCGAAGAGAGTCGATTTACGCAGCCTATTGAGTGAGACATTTCGCGATCTTTTCGACGCCAAATACTTTCCGAAGGCCGCACATTTTGAGATGGAACAGAAATTCATCCACCTGCAATAAGGATTTATGTGGGACAAGTCGGTGGATGAGTACGATGCCGAATTCACCATGCTCGCCTGGTTCGCTGTACATTTGATTCCTACTGCAGAAATCCGGACCAGAAGCTTTCAGCGAGGTTTATAGACCTTGCCCTAGCAACGGAAGAGTACCTGACATGGGAAGCGGCTTTAAAGTCGGCTGGTGTTATGAAGCCGTCATCAAGAAGAAGGAAAGGCAACAATCTACAGGAATGAAACGCCCCGCTAGTCAAATTGCTGTAGAAGCACCTCCTCAAGGCTAGCTTTTATAGGGCCACCAAGGAGGCTAGGAGAGCCATTTGCTAATCGTAGGCCAAACTTCTGCAGTTGTTGCAAGAAGAACGGGCATCGGGTTAAGGATTGCCGACGGGCTAATGGTCTCTGTCTAATCTATGGATCACCTACACACGCTATAGCAACATGCCTACAGAACCGAGCTGGCTCAGCCTCCGCAGCTAGACCAGCTATTCAAGCTCTTCCTACCCGTTTAGCTCTTCCTACACCACCTCCACACGGACCACCTTTACCTCGTTAGCTATCAATGTATCAGCAGGCACAGAGAAACGTACCGAGACGCCAAGCTTTCACTATGTCTGCCGTAGAGGCCGAAACCATAGGTCAGGATAACACTGGTAAAATTTCCTTCTATCCTTTTCAGCTATTTCAAATTCTTGCATTCTTTTGTTCCTTCCTTCCCCATGCAATAACGTTTGATATTAGTAATCCCAACCCCGGCTTTCACGACTGCATTAACCTAAAAAAAATTCTTGAATCTGTTACAATATACTCCTTTCGTAAATTTCGAGAAAGAGTTTTTCTAAGAAAGGCGGGATGTAACGACCATAAAATCCCTGTACACTTCTATTTTTTCAATATCGATAAAAGGCTCTATTTCTATTCTTATGATGAGTTATAAGTAATTCTTGTTAAATAAGTGCAAGAAACAACTTGTAGCCTACTGGTTAAGCCTTTCCCCTACTGTTCCATAGCCCACGTGTTTGAATTCATGCATCCCAATTATTTTATTTGATTTTCTTTTTGGTCGTTTTGGAATTCTGAAAGTTTCACGGGCGAATGACGGAGTTACGAAACGTTTCGAAAAAAATGACATGAATTTGGACTAGATACACTGACCCAAGCACTGGACCCAAGCCCCGACCCAAACCACGCTACTTGGACCGACCTAGCAGGCCCAAACAAGGGTTTGATCGGCCAAGGCATTTCCAAACGGGCTCCGCTCGTGAAGTTGCGACCCTTTGACTCCTTACAGCTCGTTTTTATATTTGAAAACTCCTAAATTAATCCAGAGAGTTGACAGTCCTTTCATCTCCTCCATTAGCACCTATTTTTAATTCATGTTAATTATCTTTTTAATTCACCTTACCCCATTTTCTTTCCCTATATATACTAGGCTGTCCTAGTTGCCTTCCCTATGAATTTATTCAGAAAATTATTCTCAAATTGTTCTCTCAGGAAACTAAGTTCCCTAAGATGCCCAAGCTTGCTTTCATCTTGTGGTCGGTCTCAACTTCTCCAATCTAGATTAAGCGCAACCTATAAGTCTCCATCTCAACTTCTTTCTCTTTTGTTCTCCCTCACCATCGACATAATATCTTTTAGAAAACTATTTGTTTTATTTGAAATTATTGTTGCAAACTTTGACATATCCGTTCTAATGCTTATGTTAACAAGAGAATATCACTTACTGTCATACCCTCCTTGCATGCCATGCTTCATCTAAATGTTATATGATTTTAAAATGAAATTGCCATGGTTAAAACAATTACTAGAATGAAACATAATGGATAAATACCATGACCTTTTTATTTGTCAATATTAGTTTATATGATATGTTCATGTAGATAGCGCACGGGGTAATGACCTACCCCACACGCACATTTTTGATCATATCACAATCTTATGTTTGTAGCATTTTTATAAAAGAATCAAATTTCACTAAAGTACCCTCAAGTTATAAGAATTGGAATGAGTCTACAATTCTTTTTTCTTAGCAATTTCGCCCCTCACAGCCCTCGCTAGAGAAGCCCGGTTGAAGATGGTGCGGATTATCGCACATCTTGGGTCTAGTGGGTGAGTTCGGAGCTCTTCACGGAACGTATTATCGAAGGAAAAGAAATGCGGATTTTAAAACAAAATAAAACAAATTTAACAATATAAAAATAACTTAATTACCATCTATTTGTAACTTAAAAGAAAAGAGATTTGCAAATAAGATTTTAAATAAAATACCCTAAAATGAAAAGATTTAAGTTTCTAATAAAATACCTCAAGTTTTCCAAAAGATAGATTTTTCATTAAAATACGATAAACTCTTAAAAGCTTGGTTTTGTCACTAAAATACCACGAAATCTAAAATATATTTTTTCTTAAAAAGCCTCGATATTCTAATCAATACATTTTTCCCAAAACACTGTCGAGGTTTACTTTTAAGATAAAGTATTTAACATAAAACACTCTCAAGCTTTCAAATGGTTTAATTTAAATAAATATCTTGGAATTTCCAAATGATATATTTTTACATAAATACTTAGAATTCATAAAACAACTATTTTTTAAGGTATTTAGATAATGGATGGGTTTAAGTGACATATTCTCTCTTGAGCCTCAGGAAGCCGAAAACAATCAGTGTTATCACTTGCTTATTTCCCGATATAAAATTCATATATTCACAGAAATCATATTACTTTAATATCGACTCAAATATAACCCAACGCATGATACTTTACATGACTTGTGCTAAACCATTTCATACTTGATATTGACATGAACTCAATTGTATCTATATGACTTACTCGATGAAACATGTTGCATGCTTGACTCGACTTGATCCGAATCGTGAATACGGAATGACTTGACATGAATACATGAACTCGACATGAATCTTGAAATGATACACTTCTTATGTATTTATTAATTCGAACAAGACTCATGACTATAATTGTAAATTAGATTATACAGGATGTTGGATAGTTTAAGTGTGAATCCAACGAAATCTCAAGAGTTCTCCTAGTATATGAATTCATGAATACTGACACATGCAATCTAGCATGAGGACCCGTGTTTTCTTGCCCCTTGATTATAACCTGCTAGGTTTGGAATACTTCGACACTAAGTTAAAGTCCCGTTGCTAACGCTTGATTCGGGCCCGTGGTTCTTTACCCCTGTATTATAGTCTGTTAGGTTCAAGAACACTCTTGAAATTATTTGACACTCACTCTTGAACTGACATTAGATTATTTTACCATTGTAAAGACTTTTAATACATTACTTCATGTTCACCGACACACATTTATCAACTGTTTAGAGTAACCAATGTTTAATCTGAACTGCCATGTTTACTTAGTTTGTCATGTTTAAATAGTTGCCATATTTACTTGATATATAATACATATCTTATAACTGTTAACACACCACCATGATTTTTATAATCCCATCTTTCTTGGGGACTTACCGAGCGCAAATTCGTTGACGAGCATTCCACCGATCTTTATTTTCTTGGAATATTCATCAGGTGATCTAAGGACCGAGGAGGTTGAAGCGACTACAGAGGATTACGACCAGCTTACTTTTGAAGCCGATTTTTAGATTTTCTTTTCAGTTTCATTTTAAGTATGCCACATGTTTAGGCATTTTTATATTTTCGTATCTTGTTTTCAAACATCATGTATTAGTTTGAAACTTGTGGAAATTTTATGTAAATAAAGCAGTTTGTTGAAATTTTTGTTCACTTGTCATTTCTTGAAGTTTTATATTGCTTATATACACTTAGCGTATTTGTTTCGGGGAATGACTTTCTCAAAATAAATATGTCGCGGGCTTGTCACGTATCGTTACCGCTCTTTTGGGAAGCGGGACGTGACAATAGGATAAACCTCTATAAGGCTTGAGTGTTTTGGATGGGGTCCCACTATATTAAAAGCCCACGTGCATCCATGTGTGGGCCCATGTGCTATGGGCCCAAACCGAATTTTACACGTTATCAGAGCTCGGGTGTTTGTTTGTCCATATTGCATATGAGGTTTTGAGCCCTCACACGTCAAATCCTTTCTGTCCACGTGCGTTGCACATAAAGGTGTGTTGAGAATCTGGTTAACATTGTCCCGCATCCGGAAAATTATAGAATGCATATGGGTATAAGATATAAGATGCGATAAACCTCCATACAGCTTGAGTGTTTTGGATAGAGTCTAACTATATTAAAAGCTCATGTGCATCCATGTGTGGGCTCATATGTTGTGGGCCCAAACCGAGTTTTACATTCTAAAAAAACTAGATTATCCTCCTGCTTAATACTACCTGTTGATTTCCGAAAGAATGGTTGAGTAGTAGCTATAAAAATTGATTCTATCTCGACTCTGAACTATATAGCCCTTGTTAGGTGGTATATCATCTATTTCATGTATTATTCCCTGTCATCATGACAATAAGTATCTTCAACTAAAACTGTTTCCATCAAAATATGCTCCTCTCTAAAGCACATGGCTCCATTAAAGTTTTGTAACTAGCTGTCAATCTTACCTCTCCATGTTCTTAAATTCAAATGCATGACGGAGTAATAAGTTCAAGAGTGTATTTTCATAACCCAAGAAGGCCCTTTGGCATTCTCTTATTTCTTCATGACTAATGTAAAATCCAGAAGAAAAAAGATGATATATGCTAGTATAAGGAATTACACAACTCTAAGGCGCAAAAAGGCGGAGAGCCAAACTGATAATTATTATTAAAATCAAGTACTTGTTTACTCTTGTTTTACTTCTGTTATTATTAAAATTGTAAGAAGAATATCATTTTAGAGGGTTTAGGATTTTGTTTCCTGCTGCACTTTGATAGGAGATTTCATTTCATCGAAGAAAGACAAAGAATCTCTACAAAGAAAGATAAAGTATTTTTCTTCCCCTTTTTCTAGAAAAAAATTCAAAAAAAGGAGAGAAAAGCAAGAAAAGAAGATGTTCAGATCATCTCTCTTTCTCCCTCTGATGAGAACTAAAATTAATCAATAGGACAAAAAAGAAAAATTAAAGAAAAAAGAGAAACGAAATGACAATAGGTGGTAGTATCGAATCATTTTATGAATGCTTATTTAAATATAAAAATTGGACCCACCGGCCCAGATATTTATGAAAATAGAGGTCATCAATTCAAGGGCTTATTCTAGAGTGGAAAACAAGAGTTATCCAGACTATTCAAATCTCATTTAACATGTATGAAATATTACTATTTAATGAAAAGGGAAAGTTTCCAAAATTGATTACTTACGTGGTATGCACCTCTTCTTATAAAACCAAAGAAAAAAGCAAAAGACCCATGTCAAAATCGATTTCCAATGATCGTCTCTTTATACCTGCAAAGCCCATGAACCTCTCTCTCTCTCTTCTCTCTTTTAACATCTACAACCTATTTTCTTTTTCTTCTCCTTCCAATCTCTACAAACGCGAAGAATTTAATTATTGAAAAGTTTATAGTTTAGCATGAATTTTGACTCAAAAATATGTTAGTTCACAACTTGGCTTTACTAAGAAAGATAAGAATGAATAAAAAGATGGCAAAGAAGAAAAAATGGATACGGTCATATAGTGACGAATCCAGGAATTTTGTTCAGGTGTGGAGGAGTTCATATATATTGCTAAAAAACTTTAATATATATATATATATATATATTGCTAAAAAATTAAAAAAGAACTACTCTCTTAATTAGGTATCATGAATCTTTCTTCCAATAACATATTTCCATGTTTAGATTGCAATATTAACAAAATTGATCAAAAAAAACTAAACAAAGACTCCTTATTTCTTGCAAATATCTAAAATTTGATCCAAAAATAACTCACGAGTACTCGGTTTTTGACGTCGGAATCGAGCTGCGACCCACCCCACGATTATCAATGCAGCAAATCTCGATTCCATTCTCATCCTCACTGGCGCCGTCCGATCCCAAATCGACTTCTGCAGTCGCCTCCTCGTCGTCGTCCGAACATCACAGTTCCCCATCAGCCTATTGATTTGTGGGCCTCACGACTCATGCGTCGCCACCAATCCTAAGAAAATTCCTCCAAAACCAGCATCAAATCAAATCAAATTCCAATAAAATTCGGAATTTCTTCAGAGAATTCGATTCGATTGATTTACCGATGATCATGAGGACTTTGGTAAATCAATCCTAAAGAGAGAGATCTAGACGAGAGAGAGAGCTTTTTAGGCCAAAGAGAGATTTAGGCGTGCGAGAGAGAGATAACCCCTCAAATCATGGGCCTAATTTTAAAAAAATTCAGAAATTTCCGAGGGCGACCGCCCCCGGATTATGAGTGGATCCGCCGTTGAGGTCATATGTGTCATCAAATTAAATTTGATATTAATATTTCATGCGAGTTTTTTTATATGATATTGCAATTTGTAATCCATGAATTTTTTTAACTTATCATTGGGATCTTTATTTAAATGTTCTTCAATATGATTTATGAGTAGAAATGAAATAGCCGTTCTACATTTCACCTGAGATGAAAATTTAGAATATATGGAAAATAATTATTGTCATGATTCAATATTCTCCCTTATAAGATAAAATATTATAAAGCTCTGAAATAAACATTTACAATTTTATTATTCTACTTAACACAACTATGAATATTGAATCATATATCATAGAATTATTCAAATTACCAATTTGCAAATCATATTTTTTCCCACGTAATCTTTAATACACATGCATATGCACCGCATAAGAAAAAATACTGCTATGAGAATATAATGGAGGGTAAAGGCCCTATAAAGAAAACCCTCCTATTATGGTTTAAAAAAATAACTACACCATTTCGGGGATTTTCGGAAATGTTCATCTTACTCTTCGTCGTCTAAAATATACATACCCCAAATTTCATATGATTTTAATACTTTTTATCCATTGATTTAAAGAAAATGTTCAATTATCGAAAAACCACCAATTTTGCACCCACTAGATCTATGGGTTAAAAGTATCAAAACCACATATATTTGCTGGATAATGTCAATCGTCAAAAAAATAGTGTAGGATTGAGGTTTGACCACCGCGATAAGAGGATTTCTCTCGTAGGACATTTGCCCTCCATTTTCCTCATATACATAAACACATGCTTATAGGAATACATATAAAGGTGGATTAGATATATATCTTATTGTGATATTTAATATTGTTTTGTGTGAATAAAATTACCGTGTTTAAATTTGCATGTGTATGTGTTTAGAAGTAATCCCTTCCTCCCTCCTCCTACTACTAAAGTAGATCTAACGTGGCGAAAGGAATTTGTTAGCCGTATATACTTGTTAGCAAACTGAAAGGGTTCCGAATGAGAATTCATCACGACTAGCAATAAATCCATGAAGGGTAAATTACACTAAAATACCCGAAACCAGCACGTTTTTTTCCTAAAACACCTTAAAGTTTTTTCTATTGCAGTAAAATACCTTAAGTTCTAATTTTGAGGGTAATTTAGGTTTTAAAAAATCCCTTAAAACCATAGTTCAAGGTATTTTACTGTAGTAAGTGAAAAACCGTGATAGTCGAGGGTGCTTTAGTGTAATTTACCCCTAATTCGATTTATTTAGTTTTTAACACATACAAATAGAAGTTCAGCTCATCATAAAGGAGAGAAAGTATGAAAACTTCATGTTTGCATCGCAAAATAAAACCATGATAGCACTAATCAGCAAAATCAATCAATCACTCGTAATCACAACCCAAATTTAATATTCAACAACAGCTGCATTTTTTCCAAAATTTTCAACCAATTAAACCTTCTCTTTAGCTGGAAAAAAAAACCTAATTGATTTCCTGATCAAATTAAGACTCGATTCAAACAGCCACAACAATTAAGCATTCGGTACAACAAAAGAACATCAATTTTCTCTTACAGAAACAGCAAAGCACTGAGACAAACGACTGCTTCCCCAAAAAAAAAATACCTGCTCGATGTCCCTCTCCATAGCGCCGCCCCTGCCTTGATCAGCTTCCATCATCGCCGACTCTGCCGCGCCGCCGCCGCCCATAGCAAGTATCAACAGCACACGAATCGTCCCCTCTGCCCCATCGAAACCCTAGGCTTGAATCGACGAAACTTTTCTTTGAGAAATGCAGTCCAAATTGAGTCCACTGATCCCTCGACTCAGATTCAAATAACTAACCTCCAAAATTTTCGGAGAATCGAAGGAGGACAGAGAGCAAAGACGGGAGCTTTCTTTCTCTTTCTCTCTCCTCACTCTTTGATCGTTTCTCTCTTCTTTTTTATGCTTGTGCTTTTTATTTTTTACGCTTGTGCTTTTTATTTTTTACTGCTGATGGATCCAATAAAGGGAGAGATTATTTTTACTGTTGGATCCACCGAATAAGGGGGCACAACGAGGAGTATATTAGGACTTGATATTACATTTCAGTCCTTGGGTTTTTGTGTTTTCTTCAGATTTGGCACTCCGTTTTGTTAGGATTTTGAATACCAAGGTGGTTCTGTTATGGTCACCCCCGCTGAGCTTACAGCAGGAGACCCAAATAATTTGCGTGTGAAGAAATTGATTATTTTATGGGGAAAAAATCAGCTAGGTTCAATTAATTTTTGAGCCATTTATATATATAAACACGCATGGTTTTAAGATATCCACCAGCAAGAACCCCTGCGGTTACTGAAATTTTCATCCGTATACTGAAAACAAAATGAACAGTACATTAAGCGACGATTTTTCAATATAGCTGCAATAAAACGGTTGTCGCAAGTTAAAAAATTTTCATGCAGAAGTTAAAGAGTATTACTGAATTTTGTTTACGAAATTTTACAACCATGATGGTATTTTGAAAATGATGGTCTTTTATATAATTTTCCGCTAGATGTCAAAAAAAAGCACGAAATTTGTGTATTTGAAAGCAAAATAAACAATACATTAAGCAACGGTTTCCCAATATAACTACAGTAAGATGGTTGTCGCGGATTAAAATTTTCCATGACGAAAAAGGATGTAATTTTCCATGACGAAGTTAAAATATATTATTAAAGTTTATTTACGAAATTTTGCAACCATTATTAAATTTTGAAAATCATGATTCCATGTAAGTATGTGGTAGATGCCAAAAAGAGCATGAAAAACCGAAGTTTTCATTTATATATTAGAAAGCAAAACGAACATTGTATTAAGCAACTATTTCCTAATATAGCTGCAGTAATATGATTGTCGCAGATTAAAAAATTACCATGATGTGATTGAGATGTAATTTTTCATGACAAACATAAAGCGTATTATTAGAGTTTGTTTATGAAAGTTTGCAGCCATGACAAAATTTTGAAAATGATGATCTTCCAATAATTATCCGTAGATGTTTATAAAAGCATGAAAAACCGATATTTCCATCTGTGCATTTAAAAGCAAAATGAACTGTGCATTAAGCGACGTTTTCACAATATAGCGGCAATAAGATAGTTCTCGCAAGTGTCACGACCTAGAGATGGCACGTGACCGGCACTTGGCTCACGCGAAGTCTATAGAACCCCACTTTAACCCAAATAAGCCGAAAACCCAGAAATCTAAACCTTTTTAGTAAAATAACAGAGGCGGAGTTTTAAAAAGGGGGTATAATTGAAATCAAATTCTCTTTTTTAAAATATATGTAAAGTTCGTTTGAAAAGCAAGTGAGATATATGCTATAATTTGAAAACGTTTTCGTCATTTGAAATTTGAACAGCACATCTTTTGTACATTTCAATCCAAAACCAGTATATAACAAATATAATATGGCATCCCTAAACAGGAGCTAGCTCTTCACCAATCGGCGGAAACAACTATGCAAATACGAATATACGACGCCCAAGACGAACATCAACACAGAAAAGAAAGTAAAGAGAAAAAAAACCAAAGTATCATCAAACCCAAAATAAGGAATAATACACATACCTCGCTCTAAATCTCAAAGAATATACAGTCTTTAGTTTCTAAGTTTACCAAATATACATAGTTGGTTGATGGAACTTTTAACAAGATACAATGAATAAATATATACGAATGGTGGTCATGATCCTAAGCGTAACCCATCTACTAATGCACATCACCCAGAAGAAAGATGTGTGCCAGCAAGCCGCTACTGATCCGAGCGGTCGATTTTGCAAGAAAACTATGGCATAACGGGGATGAGTTGCCAACTCGTGAGTAGAAAATATCAGTAGGTAGAATCGAATGTATAACGATCTCCTAGGTCATGCTGTAATATAATAATATCATACCGTATAGTATCTGGGGTGATCGTGTATACATATGTGTAATAATAACAATATTGTGCATGTATCAACATATAGTACCAAGTCATCTGTATCATACGTATGTATATACGTGTATCATCCAACATGTGTCCATCAACGACACATCAAATCATCATAAACATGAGTGCCCAGCGTCGACACTCGAAATCATCATAAAACCCATGTCTAATATCGACACGTAAATCCTTATATCTCAGGCACCGTCTCATCAGATCGGTCCCCATATCCGTCTCATATCACTTCGGTCGGTATCCTCAGGATATTCGCCGAGTCCAATACTGTCACCGATAGGTAGTGTTCCCCTGCCGGACTCAACGCCTTTCTATATGATTTTCTTGTCCCGGGGTACCGTAACGGGTCCACCATGTACCCGCAGACGGTGACTCCTCACTCTTCAAATCGGGTAATCATCATAGCTCAGCACTGAGAAAACACATGGTGGGTGTCGAAATATCATATCAAGAGAAACCGCGTTTTTAAAACAATCATAAGACTTTAAAAATATATCCGCAGTTTCTCAAATCCAGAAATCTCACGAAAACAGAATCTCATAAGCATGTAACCACAATAGAATAGGAAGTGCAAGCACAGAACAGTACTGCAAGGTGTAGCAGGTGTTTTCATATAAGCATGTCGTGTAATTAGGTAAGGAAGTGCAATATCTGAACTAGCATGTGCAGTAATGAGTACTAAACAATAACTATAATTATACAAGTTAGAAAACAATACGGCGACATAGCAATTTCTAAGGTGTACGTGGCATGGCAATCACCGATGATGTGTGTGTGAACCGGCGAGTAGATGTACGTGCAGCATGCGCATCATCGGTAATGGTGCATGTGTTCTAGCAGACAAAGTCATAATAAGGTAAGTACGCTCTGTAGGATATATATGTCGCAAACGAAAATAGTACGAGCATCTGCGGAAATAAGATATCGTATATAAAACACGTAACCACGTAATAAGCCATATAGCTAAAGTTAAGATAGTACGAATCGTTATTTATGAAAATAAGGCTACGATGTTTTAGAAAAAGATACCATTTGAAAATCCGTAGAGTTCCTTGATGTTATCATTTGAAAGTGCATAATGATTCGTTAGTTTTGAAAATAGGTATGGCAATAAGTATATCTTAGTATCTACCTAATGATTTTAATAAATATATCTTGAGTCGATATATATATATGTCGGCGATCCATCTTAATCGTATCACGTACGGTATAATCCATCGTACGATATCATTAATCAATAGTATGGATCTATAGTCACGTACATCATCTCATCTCATATCGTCATATATCATCTCATGTCGTATCATATCATATATATATCGTCTCGTATTCCTCATACCAAATCATATCGACTTATGTAGTTATATTCGATCATCTCCTCATCTCATAATGTCATCTCATAATTATCCTCATGTTTATACACACACACACACATAACTCATGAACTAAGAAAAACTAGAATTAGGGATATACCTTCCTACACGTAAACTACTATTGTTTATGGTATCCTAAAACCCTATTAGCTAGGTATACATATCTAAAATATCTATATATACTATATCTCTAGTATCCAAGTACTACAGTTGTGGGGGTGCTATACGCCATCCACCCGACTTCCCCCGTAGATAAATATCTACTCACCTACTACGCCTTACTCTAATCGATCCCGACGATGCCTTACCCTCCTTCATCGTCCCGGAAGTCCACGTGCTTATACCTACAAATCAAGTCCATAACTAAATCCAATGAAAACCTGAATCGAATTCCATGTAAATCCGTATCCAAAACCGATACGACAAGCGAAAAGCACATAGGTTAGAACTTATGGTCCACGCATGCAAGAACAACACAACAACCACCGACGTTGACGTACGAACGTCAAGCGACCGAGTCAAAACTTAAATATCAAGACCCAAGTTTTCAAAAGTCGCAAAACGTAATTAGAAACTTAGTAAAACACCCCCAGATTCTACCTAAGGTGAAATTAGAACATTTTGCATATAAGGTAGGTCTAGTTATCATATGTGTGTGCTACAGAACAAAAACCAAACCCTAACTCCAACCTTGGGCCGTAATTTGCGGCCAATAGAAATAAATTTGCGGCCATGAAAGGGAGATGGAGGCTCGGGCTTGTAGGGTAGCTTCCTAAGCGTCTGCATATCTCACTGTGTTTGCAATTAAATTTTCAGAGTTCTAGAGTCATCCTAGATTCTAATTGATCACCACATTTTATCAAAAACCGATATTGGAAAATTCTAAGTTCATCAAATTCGAGAATTTCTCCACGATATCACCCTCTCTTATCACTAATGGTCTAGTATGCCCTCCCTAAACCCTCTACTAAGCACTACTGCAGGTTATAACCACTAATTCTCATCCTAAAATTTTCCAAGATCACAAAACCTACACTTCTTAACTCTAAACTAATACTTGAAGTTAGGAAACTAAATACTTGAACAAAGGTGAGTGTTTTACCTCAAGAAGCAACTCAAGAAAATTTCTAGTTGGCAAGGGAAGCTCAAAACTCCAACTTGATCCCACCGTGAAACTTGTAATGAGCTTAGGAACAATTTTTGTGAAGGTTATATGAGATTTTGATGAAGTTTTGGGAAGGTTTTGGTGGTGGTAGTGAGGTGGTGGATGAGGTGATGAAAAAGAATGAGGAGAAGAGAAATGAGAAGATGAAGAAGGAATGTGTGAAGGGTGCCCATAGTTGAAGGCAACCATTCTCTCTCTCCCTCTCTTTCTTCTCTCTCCTCATAAATTCTATTCATTTCATGTCTCCCTCTAATTTTTCTTTTTCTTTTTCTTTTTCTTTTCTTTACCTTTCCTTTTCTTAAAAAAAAAACAAAACAAAACCATAATACAAATCAAAATCTCAATGTTACATGTTATGGCACGTCAACATGGTTTTAACAAAAATGGATTTGGTTTAATACATAATTAGTAATATAATAATCAAGTTTAACATAAACTTATATGTAAATAATTGTATAAAAATTTATAAAAACCCAAATCCAATAAATGCTTTCATAAATAACAATTCATATTAATCTCCAAATATTTTTCAAAATATAGGTATATAATTATACCATTCTACTATAACTTATTTCCATACTTGCATAATATTCATAAAATTTATTATTTTGTTATTTAAATTCCAAAAGTATTATTTAAATTTTTCTGAATTGTTACAGCAAGTTAAAAAATTTGCATGGCGAAATTAAAGTGTGCTGTTGGAGTTTATTTACTAAATTTTATAACCTTAACAAAATTTTGGAAACGAGAGTCCTCCACATAATTTTCCATTAGATGTCCAAAAGTGAAAGGCTTTCCTACATTTTTTCGCAAAAAAACAAAATTGAGCTTGAAAATTTCAAGCTACATCCATCTACATAATATATCCATATATATTATATTATATATCTATATATCTATCTTACACACACACGCACACATACTACGAGACGGGTTTGTGTTTTTAAAAACACAAACCTGAATCAGGGCCATTGGATTTTGTGTTTTTAATCAACGGTTAAAATTAATTCAGCTTATTAAATATTTAATAAATATAAGGTAAATATTTTACTTCTTAATTTTAGAAAAAAATCAAAAGAAACAACAAATCCTTTAGTATTATCTGCACAATATTTGCCTGTGGAATATTTAGCTTTCATTTATTAACGTTTAATAAGCTGAATTAATTTTAACAGTCTATTAAAAACACAAGATCTAACGGTCCTCATTTAGGTTCGTGTTTTTAAAATCGCAAACCCGCCTTATAGGATCCGTACTCTCTCTCTCTCTTTATATATATATATATATATATATATATATATATATATATATATATATAAAGAGCTCTTTCTACACACACATAGATAAAGCTGTGTGGCAAATTTCAAGCTACTTTTTGTCATTTAGTAAATTTTCATGCTTCTCTTTATCATGCAGTGCAAAATTATAGGAAAGACCCTCATTTCCAAAACTTTGTTATTGTTGCAAAATTTTGCAAACAAACTCCATTTATCTATCTATATATTATCTATCTATTATCTTCTTTTCATATAGCGGAAACTTCTGTTTTTCATGCTCTTTTTATAACATCTAGCCGAAAATTATATCGAAGGCTCTCATTTTCGAAATTTTGTCAGGTTTGCACAATTTCGTAAATAAACTTTAATAATACACTTCAACTTCATCATGGTTACATTTTAACTTCGTCATGGAAAATTATATGAAAGACTCTCGTTTTCAAAATTTTGTCATGCTTGCAAAATTTCGTAAATAAACTCTAACAATACACTTTAACTTCGTCGTGAATAATTGCACTTTACCTTTGTCATGGAAATATTTTAAATTTCCGACAACAATGTTACTGTAGCTATATTGGTAAATCGTCACTTGATGTTGTTCATTTTGCTTCCAGGTATTCATGTCGAAACTTCGGTCTCTCGTGCCCTTTTCTGGCATCTAGCAGAAAATTATATGGAAGAGTATTAGCTTTAAAATTTTATCATGGTTGCAAAATTTCGAAATAGACTCCAATAATACACTTTAATTTGGTCATGTAATTTTTTAATTTGCGACAACCATCTTATTGCAGCTTTATTGGGAAATTGTCGCTTGATGCGCTATTAATTACTCTTTCAAATATGCATATGGAAACTACTATAACGATCCTAAAATTTCCATACCTTCGTATCATCCTTTTTTGATAAAATTCTGTTTTCTTTTGGAATTCTGGTAGATATATATTTAATACTTGTTAAGTATATGCATGAACAAGCTTGTATCCCTTTGATTTAGTCTTTACACTACTGTTCTATAGACCGTGTGTTCAAATTCTTACAGCCCAATTCTTTTATTTCAATATCTTTTTGTCATTTTTGAACCCCGGAACTTTTACGAACGATACACGGAGTCATGAAACTTTATAAGAGAATTGAAGTATGTTTTGGACCGCCGACGTTGATCCGAGCCTGAAGTTTGAAGCTTGACCCAATCGCTTGAGGTTGGACCGACTGGAGCGGCCCAAGGGGTGTCTTGGGCGCCAAGTGGGCCCCACACACGTCCATCCAGTAATCTTGAGTCCTTTGGTCTTCCGTCTATTCATTTTCACATGCCAAACTTCCTAATTCTTTCTTTGACCCTTTGAGCCGTCTCAAAACTTGCCTAAACAGTTGTTTTTGTTCACTGCTCCCATGAACCGGCTCAAGAATATTCCAAGCCGTCTCATGCCCCTGTTCGACTCTAAAACGCACCAGAAACTCAAGAGACGTCGTTTAGACTCAAGATTGTTGGTTTCACATCCCAAAACCGCACAATCAATTCTTTAACCCCCATAACCTTTCAATTTCCTCCATAAATCCTTTTTTAATGTCACTCATTCACTTTTAATGTTTTTTAATTACTTTTAATACAAAATCCTTTTAAATTGTTCTTCTTCTTCCTTATTTTTTTGTCTACCCAAAATTCTTCTCCTCTGAAAATTCCTATATGAAAATTCCCCTCAAGAATTTCTCTCAAGTCTTTGGAAGATCAACTCACCATAGAAGATCCAGGTTCTCGTTCAAGCCTCAAATCAAGATTATCGGTGATACGGTTGTTACACCGTAACACACCCCCGAGTAAGCCTTCATCCCTTCTTCTCTTGATATCTCTCATCATCTCATCAACTCTCCTTTTTCGTTGTCTTGTCTCTTTCTCTCTCTTTTCCTTGTCATGCTTCTCCACGAAACCACCATCCTCACTAGTCCATGGATCTCAATAAAATATAGTTGTCGAAATTAATTGTTATGCTCGTTTACATTTATGATCACATATTATCTATCAACACCATACATGCCATAGAACTGGAGAACTTGATTTAGTCATCACGAAATGAACCTAAACCCATATCGCAACCCTTACACGTTTAAAATTGAAACCTCAAAAACCTGATCGTCTGAACGAACAGGCGTTGAGCCGACTTAACATAACATGAGCCGTCTCATATATAAAAAAGCATAAACCCACCTTTGGACATGGCGTGAGCCGTCTCAAGTTTGGATTTGAGTCATCTCAAGACATGGTCGAGCCTGCTCAACCTTATAATGAGCTGTCTCATGGATCCTGTCACGCCCCGCTTCCCAGAGTACGCTAAGTAGGCACGTGACATAGCTAACCATGCTACCTGTGGATAGGAATTTTCCTTCCACAGTCACATTACGGCTGTAGAGATATCAAGAACAAAAATAAAACTATCTAATACATGTCCATAAGCCAAAGTAAAATGAGTCAAGAATAATAATGATGCGGAAGCAAAAGATCCGATACAAGAATAACTGGAATGTATGTCCCATAATGCGGGCTCACATCAGGAATAAAATGCTAAAAAGTAAAAGAACTAACTACTACTGAATCCTCACTGCTCAGCCTGCTGGCTGAAGTACTCCTGCTCGGACTGCAGCAAAGGTACGGAATCTGGGCCATGCAAAACCCAGACGTCAGCGCGTCATGTCATCAAGCAATAAAAATATAAACAGGGTAGCAAGACATGCAAGTGTAATCATAAATGGTAAAGCAGGTGTAACAGCAATATAAAATCAGGGCAGTGAGGGTAGTGTGCTGTGAGTAAACCAAACTAGTCTACTGGGTTATCTACTCTCAAGTCTTTGAAATCAATTTGATAAATTATCGATGTAACTCAGTAGTATTCCGTGCATGCCCGGGACCACGGTCTAAGACTCTCGGGCTGAAACTGAGACGTGCTGCTAGGCACTAAAAGGAAAAGGGTAAAAACGAACGATATCAGCAGCATCGTCCCGAGGCGGGCCTAACCTATGAAACTGATCAGTATAAGCAAGCAATATCGAGTTACAAGTCAGGATTTCATTATTGATTTCCCCATACCCCCAAGTTATATGTGTTCAAGTCAGGTATTCCAGTAATCTGGAGCTAATGCCAACATAGGATCAGGCAAGTACAGGTTTGTCTGGATAGACAACAGGAACGGTCCGTAAGGACTACAGGTTATGTTCGTTGGCATTAGACAAAAGATCAGGTAACGGGCAAAGCCATGGTACATCAGGTCAAGTCAAGTAGTGTATTTAGGTGTCATGTCATGTCAAGAGTGTACGGTACCATGTCGGGTCAAGTAATATGTGTAGCAAGTCACAACAGGGTGTACAAGATATCATGTGGGTGCTCATAATCAACTAGCAAATCATGGTTACAAATAAACAAGCATGGTTATCAATAACACAATAAATTGGCACATGTAATAGGTTAAGCAATATGTGCAGATTAAACTACTTAGCTGTACGGTTATCAGTTTGTGTTTAAGAGATGGTTTCAACATTATATGCATACAGTATGACAAATATGGATGTTAACATCAGGTTAATAAGCGTTAAGTAATCTAGGGATGCAATGACATGTATAATATGTTCAATAGATGCAATTTTAACTAAAATCGGTTAAAGATGCGCACGGATGTCCGATAGAGTAAAACTAGAGAAAAGGGTATCATGGACTATATACAATAGTTATTATGTGATTAAAATGTAACTGTGCTTACTAGGTATAGTCAACTAAATGCAACAGTTGGGTTTCAAGTTTTGAATCTAAAATATGCAAACGGAACATCATATTGTTAACCTGGAACTCATGGATTTAGATTCTATCTATGGATTTGATAAGAAAATAGATAAATTAATATAGGAATAGTATGAATAGCATGTAGCAAGTTTCACTTGCCTCGACGGATCGCGATACGGTAAACGGAACGTCTCGCGTCGACAGGAAAAGTCGCGACGCGCGCACGGTACACGGAATGAGTCCAAACGACGAACAGTGGAATCACACGGGTCAGAGGTCCTTACTCGGTCGTCGGGATCGTCCCCGGCACGGTCGGATTCCGGCCACCAAGAAAAACAGTAAACACAATAGAAAAGGTGCATGGAAAAAGAGAAGAAAAGAATGGAAGGAGAAATGGGAATAAGATCTCTTACTGGGTTGCAGAGGGATGCTAACGGTAACGGCAAGACCAACAGTGATGAGACCGACGGAGCTCCGACTATCACCAGAGGCTCTTCTTTTTAAAAAAAACAGAAAGAAAACTTTAACAGAAAGAAGCATAGGAAGAAGAAGAAGAGAAAGATGATAGAGAGAAGAGTTGCTCACTGGGGTGTGCACGAAGGCCTGGGACACGGGGACGAGGTCACCAGCGGCAACAGTTCCGGCGGTGCAAAAGTGCAGGGGGTGCACGGCTGCTCGGCACGGGTGCAGGATGATCGGGGAAGAAGGGAGTGGTGGCGGATGTGATGAGGGTGAGGAGCGGCGACGAACGGCGATGGTGGCGTCGGCGCTCGATCAACGGCGAGAGGGAGACGGCGGCTAGGTTTACACGGGATGGGTTCTGTTTTCGTTTTAAAAAGAACGAAGGAGAATAGGAAATATATAAAGGGAAGAGAGAGAGAGAGAGATACGCGGGGAGAGAGAAAGAGAGATTCGAGAGGAGAGAGAAGATGAGAGAGATAGAGAGACGAGAGAGATAGAGGAGAGAGAGAGAGGAAAAGGAGATATAAAGTTGGCTTTTAGTGCTGGGATAAAAGAGAGAAGAGAGAGAGAGAGAAAGAGAAAGGTGAGAGAGGGAGAGAGCTGTGGAATGGTGGGGCCGGGTAAATAAGAATGGGGTTTTTGATTGGCTCGAGGAGTTAAGAATTTGTTTGGGAAAATTTATTAAAGATTTTAAATATTATCAAGAGCCATTCATTCGCTGGAAAACAGAGGGGAAAAGAATAGGTTAGGAAAGATTTACAAAAGATTTTCTGGGTGTTAAAAAAATATGATATCGTTGGCTTAGGAATTTTGATAGGCTGAAAATATTCTTTTGGCTGATTTAAAAGATTTAGAAAAATAGGATTTGGTAAATTTAAAAATATTAAATAATTATAATTTGGCGGGATACAAAACATTTCAGAATTGTGCCCGGGTCGGGTCCGAAAATTTGAATTTGAAATATGAAAATTATTGGCAAGCTCCAAAAATTAAAATGAAGGATTTTGTAACCGAAAAGCATACCGCAAAGAACGGATGCACGTATGTGCGCGGAGCTGTCCAAACACGCCCGTTACACTGAACGGGACGAGAACACGATGCAAGGACGCTACCACAGGGTTAGGGGTATCAAGCAGGCCATGTTATGGATATTTTAAATTATTTTAAGTAACTTGAATGATTAAATGCAAGAATAAGAAATGTTAGTGTAGTCTACAATTAGGAAACAACAAGCCCAAGTAAACGGGTCGAATATAAAGTAAATTACCATTTTGCAACCAAACATGATAAATGAACTAAATACCACAAACAACACATACGGTAACTGGAATTGGTATATCTGGACTCGGTTGTTACATTATACCCAACTACAAAAAGAATTTCGTCCTCAAAATTCCAAGAACACAAAAGATAAACAACCAACAGCTACAAAAAAGATGGGGAAACTTCTGCCGGATTTCATCTTCTCGTTCCCAAGTGGACTCTCCATGTGAGCGGCTACCCCAAGAAACAAGTACAAGAGGGATAGCCATGTTCTTAAGAACCTTTTCCTTTCGATCCACAATCGCAACCGGTCGCTCCTCAAAAGTCAAGTCTTCTCGTACCGTCAGCTCCGAATGATCCAACACATACGTTTCATCTCGAACATACTTACGAAGTTGAGATACGTGGAACACATCATGAACATTCGCCAAGGATTGCGGTAACGCCAATCGATACGCTACCTCACCGACACGCTCCAAAATCTCAAAGGGTCCAACGAATCGAGGACTGAGCTTACCTCGACTTCCGAAACGAATCACCCCTCTAGTCGGTGATATCTTCAAGAATACCAAATCACCCACGGCGAACTCCAGAGGTCTTCTCGACGTATCTGCCCAGCTCTTCTATCTGTCTTGTACCGCTCTCATATGATTCCGAATTGCATTAACTTTCTCAACTGTCTGCACAACCAAGTCTGGTCCCAACAACCTTCGTTCACCGACATCGTCCCAACAAACAGGTGAACGACACTTGCGACCATATAAAGCTTCGAATGGAGCCATCTGAATTGTCGCCTGGAAACTGTTGTTGTAAAAAAACTCCACCAAATGCAGATGATCCTCCCATGAACTCTTGAAGTCCAACATGCAAGCTCTCAACATATCTTCAAGAGTTTGGATCGTTCTCTCCGACTGGTCATCTGTTTGAGGATGATAAGCTATGCTAAATTTCAATCGAATCCCTAAACTTTCTTATAAGCTCCTCCAAAAGTGTTGTCACGCCCCGCTTCCCAGAGTACGCTAGATTGGGCACGTGACATAGCCAACCATGCTATCTATGGGTAGGAAGTATCCATCCACAGTCATATTACGGCTGTAGAGATATCAAGAACAAGATAAACTATCTAAAACATGTCCACAATCCAGAATAATAAGAGTCAATGATAAATAAATGCGGAAGCAAATGATCCAATACAATAATAGAAAAGTATGTCCTATAATGCGGGCTCACATCTGGAAATAAGAGTGCAGGAAATAAAACTAACCACTACAGAACTCACAAATCAGCCTGCTGGCTGAAATACTCCTGCTCAGACAGCGACAGTGGTAAAGAATCTGGGCCATGCAAAACCCAGACGTCAGCGCGTCATGTCAACCAATAATATAGTATGCACAGTGTAATAGGCAATGCAGAAATAAACATGAATAAAGCAATAATAGGAAACAAGCAGTGCAAGGTAGTGTGCAGTGGGTAACTAAACTGTTCTAACAGGTTTTCTATTCTAAAGTCTTTGAAATCAATTTGTGTAAACCTCCATGTAACTCAAAGGATATGTCCCGTTACCCCCCGGGACCACGGATCAGGAAGATGGGAACCAATAGTGGTTCTGTCCCGTTGCCCCCCAGGACCACGGATCAGGAAAATGTAAGAGTCACGAATGGCTCTGTCTCGTTACCCCCCGGGACCACGGATCAAGTAATACCCTTTTAAGTTACACTTTAGTTTACACTTTTGATTTCCCCATACCCCCAAGTTATATGTGTCAGGTCAGGTATTCAGTAATCAAGAACTAATGCCAACACAGGATCAGGTAACAGCAGGTTTTGTCTGGATAGACAACAGGAATGGTCCATGAGGACAACATGTCAGGTTTGTTGGCATTAGGCATGAGATCAGGTAACAGGTCGGGTCATGGTACATCAGGTCAAGCCAGGTAATGTATAAAGGTGTCATGTCAAGAGTGTACGGTACCATGTCATGTCAAGTAGGAAGTGTAACAGGTCATGTCAGGAAGCACAAGATGTCATGTGGGTGCTCATAATCAAACTATCATAAACATGTGTATAAATAAACAAGCATGAGTACTATCAGAACAATAAACTGGAACATGTAATATGATATGCAAATAGATATAATTTCAAGGATATGGATGCACAGTTATCGATTAGGATTACATTTATAGTTCCAATATTAATTAGGATGCAATTTATTAAACATGGAGTGTTAATATCACATTATTATGTAGTAATGTGATCTATGGATGCAATTATATGTATCTTAAATGCGATGGATGCAAACGGGCATCCGAAAAGTTATAAAACTATAAAATGGAAACTTGGGATGTACAACTAAGCAATATGTGATATAAATATTAATATGGATAGCATATTCAAAGCGATTAATAACTATAAAAGTGGTATTGATTAACCAACACAAGAAAGTTCCGTTCAGAAATTCAGCGTCACCCTAATTTGTAAAATAGCTTAAAAATAACAAACGTTCTCCAAAATGGACGTGTCTTATACCAAAACGAAGATAATTCAATAAGGTTTTCAGTTTTATAAGTATAAGTATCTCAGGTTGTCCCTACAAAAAGTTATGAATATTCGAAATTGAAAGTTTGCTGCTGGAATTTCCCTGGACAACAGTTTGGAGACATTTTCATTTGCATTTTACGTTATTTAAACAATTTATTTTGCAAGTAAATATTTCATACATTTATAGTATTCTAAGTTAGCTTCGTAACAAACTAAATAACGTATACTAATGATTTTTCTATGATTTATAATGAATTTTATACGATAAGGTGTACAGTAAATTTCAGATTTGTCATATCCGATTTTCCAACGACGTTTCATGTGTAAACTATAAGATTTTCAAATGTATAACATTATAAAATGAAGATTATAAACTAATTAAAGATAATAATAATAAATATTACGACGATATATATTTTAAATGATATGGTTGCAGTATAATGTAATCTAGTATGTCACAAGATAAGTTTTCATGATCTAGATTTAATATGATATAAACTGATGCCAACGGAACATCGAAACGTTATAAAATTAAACATGAGGCACTAGATTTAAACTATAGGTATGGTATTTATTTAAATAGGTATAAAATGAATTATATAGCATGTAGCAAGATTAACTTGCCTTGATGGGTCGCGAAACGGGAAAACGGAACGTTAACTGTCGGCGGGGGAAACTCGCGACGGGCGCACGGTTCACGGAATGAACCCAAACGACGAACAAAGGAACCACACGGGTCGGGGTACCTCGCTGGAACGTCGAGAAGCGTCACCGGCACGACGGAATTCCAGCAACAAAAGAACAGTTAAAAAAATAAGAAACGAGACATGAAGGAAGAAGAGAAAGAACGATAAAGAGAAGTACGAGAGGATATATGAGAGAGAGAGAAAAAGTGGAGAGAGAGAAAGTGGGGCCCACGGGGTTAAAGGAGAGGTTGCGATTGGCTGAGAGAATAAATTGAGAAGGATATAAAAGATTGTAAAAATATTATATGGTTAACTTAAAGATTTAAAAGATAGGTAATGAACAGTAAGATATCAGATTAGTTAGAAAAAATATATGCGAAGGTTTTAATAATATTAAAATTTGGGATTTTGGCGCCAAATGAAACATTTCCAAATTGCGTCCGGGTTGGGTCCAAAAATTCGAAATTCAAATAATAGGATTTTAAGCGGGTTCCAAATTTTAAAATGAAATGTTTTATGATTAAAAAAGCATACTCCCAAAACGGACACACGCACGTGCACGTAGCCATCCAAACTCGCCCGTTTCACTGAACGGGATGAGAACACAATGCACGGACGCTACCACGAGGCTAAGGGTGTCAAGTAGGCCAAGATAAATATTTTCAATTTTATTTTAGGTGCTAAAATTTGTTATATGCAGAATGACTTAGCCAGATAAAATTTTACAGTAAAACCCAAACAAGCAAGATAAATGAAATAAGTAATATCTAATGCTCAACCAATAATAGAAAATAGTAGTATTGGGCTCGGATGTTACATTATACCCAACTACAAAAGAATTTCGTCCTCGAAATTCCAAGAATACAAGATAGAAAACTACAGGAAAAGGTGAGGAAACTTCTGTCGGATCTCGTCTTCTCGCTCCCACGTGGACTCTCCATGCAATCGATTACCCCAAGAAACTAGCACAAGGGGGATAACCTTGTTCTTAAGAACCTTTTCCCTTCGATCCATGATTTCAACCGGTCGCTCCTTAAAAGTCAGGTCTTCCCGTACTGTTAACTCCGAATGATCCAAGACGTGTGTTTCATCTCGAATATACCTTCGTAGTTGAGATACGTGAAACACATCGTGCACACCTGCTAAGGACTACGGTAACGCCAAACGGTACGCTACCTCTCCAACGCGCTCCAATATCTCGAAGGGTCCAACGAATCGAGGACTAAGCTTTTCTCGACTCCCAAAACGGATCACCCCTCTAGTCGGTGATATCTTCAAGAATACCAAATCACCCACGGCGAACTCTAGAGGTCTTCTTGACGTGTCAGCCCAACTTTTCTGTCTGTCTTGAGCTGCCTTCATATGCTTTCTGATGGTGTTAACCTTCTCCACTGTCTGTACCACCAAATCTGGTCCCAATAATGTTCGTTCACCAACATCATCCCAACAAACAGGTGAACGGCACTTATGACCATACAAAGCCTCAAACGGAGCCATCTGGATAGTTGCTTGAAAACTGTTGTTGTAAAACAACTCCACCAAAAGTAGATGATCCTCCCAAGACCCCTTGAAGTCCAACATGCATGCTCTCAACATATTCTCAAGAGTTTGGATCGTTCTCTCTGACTGACCATCAGTTTGAGGATGATAAGCTGTGCTAAACTTCAATCGAGTCCCCAAACTTTTCTGTAAACTCCTCCAGAAGTGTGATAAGAACCGAGTGTCCCGATCGGACACGATGCTCACCGGTACTCCATGCAATCTTACAATCTCCTGTATGTACCGCTCTGCCAAAGTCTCTGTTGATTGACCAACCCGAAAAGGAATAAAGTGAGCTGCCTTGGTCAATCGGTCAACAATTACCCATACTGCATTGTTGCCTTTTGGACTCCGCGGTAAAGCCGTCACGAAATCTATGGTTATATGTTCCCACTTCCACTGAGGAATCGGAAGTGGTTGCAATAAACCAGCAACCCTTTGATGTTCAGCCTTAACTTGCTGACACACCAAGCACTTTGCCACAAAGCGAGCAATCTCCCGCTTCATGCCCTCCCACCAGAAATGCTGTCGAATATCTCGGTACATCTTTGTGCCTCCTGGATGTACAGAATAAGCTGAACTGTGTGCCTCCTTCATAAGCTCTTCACGAACATCACCCTTTAGCACACACAAACGGCTACCATACCTCAATTAACCATCTTCGTGGATCAATAAATCTGTTCGTAACCCGGCTTCAACCTGCTCTCGAAACTTTTGCAGTCTAGGATCCTGCGATTGAGCTGCTTTAATATTCTCGATCAAAGACGAATGTACTTGCAGCTGCAACAACTGTCCCATAGAACGCGGTAGCACAACCTCCAAGTCAAATCTTCGAAAATCTGCGACGATCTCCTTCTGCGTAGTTAACACCTGAATTACTAGTAACCGACTAAGCGCATCCAGCATAACATTAACCTTCCCCGGATGGTACTTAAGATCAAGATCGTAGTCAGCCATCAGCTCCAACCATCTACGCTGCCTCATGTTAAGCTCCTTCTGTGTGAACACATACTTCAAGCTCTTATGATCTGTAAAAACTTCGACTCTCTCACCCAAAAGGTAGTGTCTCCAAATCTTCAAAGCGAAGATCACAGCCGCAAGCTCCAAGTCATGAGTTGGATAATTCTTCTCATGGGTCTTCAGTTGTCTTGATGCGTATGCTACCACCTTCCCATGCTGCATCAAAACACATCCCAATCCTTTCCCAGATGCGTCGCTGTGAATCATCAATCCTCCGGAATTGTCTGGCACGGTCAAAATAGGGGATGTTATCAACTTCTGCTTCAACGTCTCGAAAGCTAACGCACACTTATCCGCCCATACAAAAGGTACCTCCTTGCGCGTGGCTCTGCCAGACGAGCAAAGTTCTCCACAAATCTCCTGTAGTATCCGGCTAATCCAAGGAAATTTCTTATCTCAGCAACATTCTTTGGGATAGGCCAATCTCAAACCGCTGCAATCTTTTCTGGATCGACGGCAATACCATCGCCAGACACAACATGCGCCAAAAACCTTACTTCCTCCAGCCAAAACTCGCACTTACTCATCTTCGCATACAATTTCTCCTGTCTCAACGTCTGCAGTGCGATCTTCAAATGCTCAGCATGCTCTTCAAACTCTTCGAGTAAACCAGAATATCGTCAATGAATACCACAATGAACTGATCCAAGAACGGTGAAAAGATTCGGTTCATCAAGTCCATTAATACTGCCGGCGCATTCGTTACTCCGAAAGGCATCACTAGATACTCGTAATGTCCATACCGAGTTCGAAACGCCGTCTTGCAAATATCTTCTGCTTTCACTCGGACCTGATGATATACGGATCGCAAATCCAGTTTCGAGAATACCCTCGCGCCACTAAGCTGCTCAAAAAGTTCTCCAATGCGAGGGATCGGGTACTTGTTCTTAATAGTTACCCGGTTTAATTCTCGATAATCGATGCACATCCTTCTCGTGCCATCCTTCTTCTTTACTAGAAGAACTGGAGCTCCCCAAGACGAGTTGCTGCTTCGAATCCAACCTTTCTCAAGCAATTCAGCAACTTGTTTCTTAACTTCTTCCAATTCTACTGGTGCCATTGGATAATACGCTTTAGATACTGGCGCTGCACCAGGAATAAGGTCAATTGCGAACTCCACGTCTCGCTTCGGCGGTAAACCCGGTATATCTTCAAATACGTCCATAAAATCGCGAACAACCGCCGGCTCTTCACCACTATCAACTTCCATTGCTGCAAGAATATTGGTAAAGCCTTCTGGGAGTGAGGTATAATACCATCTGGGAGTTCTCGGCTCCACGTCTCTCTGTTACATGTTGGTAAAGCCCTTAGGATGTGTACTTGACTACCTGGACTATGATGCGGATCATACTAGTGGGGACATGGTAGTCCATAAGTACATCCTTCAAGGTCCCTAGTCGTGGGTGTATCGAGACGGCGCATCGATATACCAGAGTAGACTAGCGTATACCTTCTCGACCCATACAGATAGGCGATGGATGATCCCATATCCATTGGTTTTTGACATCAGAGATGATATACGGGTGCTCAGTGGAGACTGGGTACACTGGACGGACTCGCCGAGAACTCCCAGATGGTATTATACCTCACGTCAGATGGCAGTTCTCTGGTGACACTGGTACAGGTTAGTCTGTAGACCCGAGATCGTCATAGAGTCTTGTGTGATTCCCACTGTGCTTTAATTTCCACTTACCACGTCCAAGAGGACGTGCAAAACGGTGGTTTTTGGGTACAGCCCCGAATCACATGGAGGCAATGAGCGATAGGAGGGGATTCGTCTCTCCCGGTATAGGGAGTTGATGTTGCGCTGTGTTCGATTGGCTATAACCGGAAATCCCTGGCCAGGGTTGCTGAGATTTACTGGTAAGTGTTACCAGTAGTTTCTCGAACTGTTATAGACCTCATATCGACACGACTTATCGAGCTATTGGGGTCTGACGTTTACCACCCCTAGGCAAGATATGCGACATATCAGACGAACAGACCGGACTGTACGGTAAGTGTTACTGGTTGGATTCACAGGAGTATGAGCGGGCTTGCTCGTCGATCTTCTGATCGCTCAATACCCGGGTGGCCGTTACGTTTAGCAGACCGCTTGCGACTTGTGGGTGTTTGATATGATCATCACCTGCTGCCGGAGTATTGACGAGTCTTTAGAGTCCTACACAGAGGTTTCCTGGCTCAAGCGAAACGAAATAGGAGCGCATATGAGATATGTGCGGGACCGAGAATAATACCAGTATGTGATACTGGATTCTATTCTCGCGATTTGTATCATCGGCAGGTTATATGTGATATAGCCGGGTTACCGAATCAAGTGTTGATTCGATATATTGATACACTTGATATTAGTCGGTTATATGCGATATGACCGGATCATTAAATCAAGTGTTGATTTAATGATTTGATGTATAATTATATATTTGATATATTACTTTACATTAACTAGTATTTGTTCACTTAAGATGGATTTTCTCACTTGATGTGCACAAGTAGTATATGTGATATATTTTTGTGCACTGGATTGTATCATGTCTGATGATACATGCAACCTTGGGTGTATGTTTACTTTAAACCATGTTTAAGTGAATGGTTAAGGTTTTGTTATATTTTCTTAATTATTTATTTCATTAATTTAATTTAGGGCAAGAAACAAAATGTTGGCATCTTTTGTTTTGACCTTGAAGCTTCATGAAACTTTGACCACTTTGTTTCTTTCCTAAACCTAACCATTCACCTAACCCTAGTTTATTCTCTACACTTGTTAAACTAACCCAAGGTTGCATTATGACAAGAATGAATGGGATTTTCTTTTTAACAAAATCCTTTTTATTCTTTCATCTTCATCATCTTCATCAAGCTTTAAAAAGCTTGCTAGCTTCAATGGTGAAATGAGAAAAAGAGTGAGAAATCCAATTCTAAAATGAACCCACTTCCTATTTATTCATTCTCTACCACTTGCCAAGTAGTATAGGGTGTTTTCTTCACAAGTTTCATGACTTGGTGAAGTTGGAGCTTGATCTTGAGTTGCCTCGACGTAGATCATCTTCGACATCGAAGTCGACGACCTAGCCCGATCATTTCTCCGACGAAGCCATAACCAGAGCTCGGGATCCGATGATTGAAGCGGAGGGTCGTCAACACGGAGCTAAGGAAGTGGAGGACCGGATCTACAAAGGTCGTAGTCACTTCCCTTTTAGCAGTAAAGTTGTTTACTACTTGTAGTTTCGCCTATTCTCTAGTTAACAATCCGTATTAGGGTTTGTAGGTACATGAAAAAAATTGAATTTGGCATAGTTGATGCCTTGTGAGACCTCATTATCGTGCCTAGGAACCCTACAGTGGTATCAGAGCCTAGCTAGAGCCTTAGGCGATGCATAGACGGAGTTAGAAGTCCGATCGAACCGAAACCTTAATGCAAAATCGCTCTCTGTACATTTTTTCAAAACTGGGATTTTTTGTGAATTAAAAATATGCAGAAAAATAATCAGGGTTTTATAAGAATTACTGTACGAAACGGGACCCCTATATCGTTCAATGTGCCGAGGAAACGCGGCACGAGCATGGCTCGTGCGGCGGTTCCGCGGCCGTACGGTCGCCTCCTTCAGATCTGTTTGCACAGTAATTCCTAACTTTAATTCCTATATTTTCTGGGTATTTTTATTTTCTACTCAAGAGTTGAGTATTCTGGGTTGTATTGGGGACTCCGTGTTTCGATCGGGAAGTTTAACTTCGTCTGTGTTTTTCCGGATAATTTTAGAAAATGTTGAAAAGTTTGACCGGATATAAATACCCACTTTTTCGCCTGCCGGGAAATTTCCAATTGTTGGATTTTTCCGTAGTTTAATCACGTTCTAAGTAGTGCAAGTAACGCGATGGTCCCTTTAGAAGACAACAAACCTTAACTCGATTAAGTGACCGTCTTGAACTGCCCTTTGAACCTTCGGGTTTGGGGTAGTACGGCGTGCCACATGTGAGGCGTTGGCTTGACCCTTCTACGGCTGGACCGTTGGTACTGAGGCATGAAGTGAATGTTTTTAAACTTATTTCATGTGTTGAGCTGTTTCGGGAAAACTTGGGTGTTCGATTGTTCGATCGGAAAGTTTGACATTTTCTATTTATCCGGAATGTGATACAATATTTGGAATCCACAAGTAGTTATGAGATAACTGAATGTTATAAATCTAGCGGTTTAGTCTCACTTGATCGGTTGCCACGGAATTTTGATGTGATCAAAAATCTGTCGCAATCACGTAGTGTACGCGGATACTCGCCGGATAAACTTAATAGACAGCTACACCCCTTAGCCCCGACCAAGTGACTGTAGGAGAACCCCGTTGCCAAAGCATCTGTTCGGGTGCTCACGGTAGCGGTGTTCCGCCTTGGTGCACTTCGTCGACGGTATCGGGGGTGCAGTCGTCTACTGAAGTTTGCGACGAGCATTCGATCAGGATGTCGGGAATCTTATTGAATTGCCCGACTTGATATTGAAAAGAGTTTTCGATAATGAGACTAAAATGCGGGGTTTATAATTGTTAGGCATGCGATATCTAAGGAATTCATTTGATTAGGCATGCGATGTCTAAAAAGGTTGCGGATTCCAACTGTTGTAGTTTTATACTTTCTTTTCTGTGACCGTAAGTGTAATATGTGATATCGCCGGTTTCGTTGCTATATGTCAACGACAATTGGGATACGCATGTTTACTTACGTTGATGACATGTGATGTTATGTGTTGCTGGATATGTTATATTGGATCGTCGTGTTTGAATAGCCGGGGTTTTTTTTATGTGAGATGGGTGTTTTTCATTTTCATTCATGTAAAAACTTGTATGTAATATTCTTTTATTGGGGCACTTCCAGGTTGCGGAAGCTGTCACCTTTTGTATATTATTTTCTTTTCCGCACTAGGATAGACGCAAGGAGGAGGGCACAAGTAACCGGGTTCTGGAGTCCAGTGGGAGACCAACTCGAGGAGTCGAGTCCGGGTCTCCTAACTCCAGAATTGGTAGGGTTGCTTGCCCCTCTCGTAGGGGTCTAGGGGTGTGGGTTTGGCTATTCATCGCGACCGTGGAATCCGTGTTTTATACTAGCTCGTATTGAAAATACGGACGTCCTAGTATATCCAATGTTTCATATGATTCTTCTGCTGCGATATCTGTGATGTGATCATGTAATATGTTCTGTGATAGATACTGTATATAGTATATATGATATATTATATAGACGTTACTTATGTTTTACACCCGCGCTAGCCCTGCCCCGCTCTGCCATTAGTTACCTAACCTAACGGTGCACGAGGGGACATCGAGGCGAATGCGGATGGCATAAGTGTACGTCGTATTTATCTGTGATGTTTAGGTACTTAAATGATGGGACTTCATTAATGAGATTAATGAAATAAAAGAAACCTAAAGATGTTGTAGAATCGAATTTCAAAAATAAAACAGGTAGCTACAGCTCTTGCTTTGCACAGCGGTATATATGATATATCCTGCACCTTATTCGATGAGGAAAGGGCCGACGATCCCTTCACCGGGAGTGACCCCTTTAGCAATAACTGGCAGATGCTACACACTCGGTTTGTCTTTTGATAGCTTCTATAGTTTCTGCTTTGCACAGCGATATATATGATATATCCCGCACCTCATTCGACGAGGAAAGGGCCGACGATCCCTTCACCGGGAGTGACCCCTTTAGCAAAACTAGAAAAGCCTCAAAAACACTCCATTTCAAAATTCATTTGATTCTACAACGATATCAAGTTCATTACGCAATAGATTTTTAGAAAAACCTGTCGTAGCCCTCCGTCATTTCAGATAAGTGGTAGTTAGTATTCGTGCTACGTTTGTTGGCCTGCGTCAAGGCGTAGTGTGCGGTAGCTAACTAGTATTTATCTGCTTATGCATATGATGCAGATTGGATTAGGGTAGTCGTGCAACTTTGTTGGCCTGCGTCAAGAGTCGTGCGGGTGGATTTAATTCAATCAGGAAATGACGGGTTGAACTTGACTAGCGCACTATGGTTTGTTGGCCTGCGTCAAGGTCATAGGACGCTAGGGGCAAAATTATCGGGAATTTCAAGTGTTGAAATTTGCAATGAGATTGCATACCTTCTATGGGATAGTTGGATCCCGATACCCGCTGCGAGTAAGAGTTATTCCTGGGAGACTTTTACACATTACAATTAGCCGATCAAGTAGGTGTCTAGAAAGGTGTTAATGAGGTTACGCCTCTGGGAAAACGAGGTTTACATTAATTAGGTTCGTGCGAAAGCACGGGGGACCTCCCTCAAAGTACCGACACTGGCCTGGCTGAAAGATTGGCGAACTTGTAGTGTGTAATTAATCCCGGCTAGTCTTTCCTTTTAGGGTTTGAAGGAAGATTTGATAAAAACAGTGGGAGCCATCCTGATTAGATAAAATAAATAACCAATCTGATCTTGCAAGAGCATACGCTGAGTGTTTTCTTCTCTCTCTCTCCAGGTAGCGACCATATCATGCCTTAATCAAGATAATAATACGGATGTGTTGACCGAACCCGCTTGTTATACTGAGCTGGGGAACATTGGTCCCGCTCCAACTTATAATTGTTATAAGACCGAGCATGAATTAGGGGATTACCAGAATTCCTATGCCGCCCAAACGAAGAAAGTGCATATGATGCATCTCTTTCGGGTGTGTTCATTACAAAGAACTGTTTCTTTATATCCTCTACGTCCTGGGTATTTGATACCGGATCAGGATCCCAGATATGTAATCTGTTACATAGGGCTACAGAGAGGTAGAGAACTGAGAACGGGTAAGAAGTTTCATGAGACAGAAAACGGTGCAAGTGTTGCAGCCAAGTCTGTTGGTTATTGTCATCCTGTATTCCAAATACATTGATTCTGAACAAATGTTATTAGATACCGAACCTGATATACAAAATCATATCAGTCTCTTTATTAGTAAAGAAATGATAAAATTTTGTATTGTTGGATAATGTTTTGAACATTTCCTATATCAAAAGTTGATCGGTTCAGGCACGTTATTTAAAAGCATTGACGTTCTAAATCAAACTACAGTTCTTAGTATACAGAACACACACAAGAGGAAGAGTTCAGAAATGAACGGATCCTTCTTGAGGTATTGTAGACTAGGTCATATCAATGCGACCCGACTAGCTGAAGTTACATTTAGATGCATATTTAAATCTGTTTGAATTTACATCTTGTGAAACTTGCTAGTCATGTCGCAAAGATAAGATGACCATAGCTCCGTTTACTGAAAACAGAGAAAGAGTTAGTAAACTCTTGGGATTGATACATGTTGATGTATGTAAGGTCCCCCGTCTACATATGCCAGGACCGGTTCTTTGTACTTCATTACATTCTCTGATAATCTCTCAAGATTCAGTCATATGTTCCTGTTGAAACACAAGTCCGAACCTTTTGAGATATTCACAGAATATAAGTTAGAAGTAGAGAACCAATACGGGTATAAGTATTATGTCCTTTGATGTGATCAGGGAGGAGAATACTTGAGCACGGAAATCCTGGAATATTCTAAAGGAGAATGAGATTCTCTCTCAGCATTACTCCTCCGAATACACCATAGCACGATGGTATATCGGGACGGAGCAATCACACCCTATATGATAAGGTGTGCTCTATGATGAGTACTACCGAGTTACCTATTTCCTTTTGGGAGTTATGCACTTGAGAAGCTGCATACCTATTGAATAGGATTCAAATCAAATCAGTTGCCTACCACTTCATATGTGATATGGAAAGGGAAGAGCCGTTCTCTTAAGTCAGTTAAGATTTGGGGTTGTCCGGCCTATGTCTAAAAGCAAAATCCGGACAAACTCGAGGCAAGGTCTGTTGTGTAGAACTGGAAAGGTTCCAGCTATACAAACTACAGTAGGTGATTTCGTAGAACCAAGGGATTCAGTAGATTCCAACGAACCTCAGCCTCTCCGCCGATCTAGTAGGGTTCCTCATCCACCTGAGAGATACTTCGGTTTCTCGATGACAGTGGGAGCGAGGATTGCATCATGAGATGATGACCCAACTAGTTTCGAGCTGGCCATCAGGAGTGGGACTCTGTAAGAATGGCTGGATGCTTAGCAATCTGAGATGGAATCCTTATACACCAACAAAGTATGGACTTTAGTTGCTTTATCTGAAGGGTTAAATCCCCATCAGGAGCAAGTATATCTTGAGAAGATTACTTGGTGTAGATGGAAAAGTTAAGACTTTCAAAGCTAGACTTGTTAAAGGTTTTTGTTATCGACCAGGCGTGGATAATGATGAAACCTTTTCCAGTGGCTATGCTTAAGTCCATCCGGATCCTACTTGCCACGGCTACATACCATGACTACGATATCTGGCGGTTGGGTGTCATGACTGTTTTTCTAAATGATGTTTTAGAAGAGAGAGTCTATAAGTACACAGTCAGAGGGCTTCGTAAACAGTGGGAGCAGCGGAAACGTATACAAGATGCTTTATAGGATAAAGCAGGCATCGCGGAGTTGGAACATCTGTTTTGATGTAGTAGTCAAATAGTTTGACTTCATCAAAATGGTAGATGAACCTTGTATATACAAAAAGGTAGTAGGAAGTATGGTGGCGATCCTCGTAGAGTACGTGGATGACATACTCTTGATAAGAAAGAAGTTTACTATGCTGCGCTCGGTCAATCTCCGCTTATCACAATGATTCTCCATATAAGATCAAAGTGATACCTCCCAAATCCTGGGTTTTGGATCTATGAGATAGATCTAATTGGATGTTAGGATACTCACTAGTTATAGTGAGATGGTATCAAATGATCCTGGGGAGAATCACTGGAAGTGTTCCAGGGTGATGAGAACGACTGAATGTCAGTCACAGGCATTGTCTTTACCCTCAGTAAAGGGACGGTATGTTGGAAGAGTTCCAAGCTAGATACCGTGGCATACTAGACGATAAAGGCTGGATACATCGCTACTTAAGATACTACCAAAGAGGCTGTCTGGGTGTATATTTGTTCATGAGATGAACTTAGTTCCTCCCATTGTGTGACAATGGAGTTGTGGCTTATTCCAAGGAACGTCCGTCCCATCAGTGATCCAGACATATTCTGAGGCAGTGTCACCTGATCATGGAGATAGTTGATCTCCAGGATGATCGAGGTTAGGAGAGTAGACTCAGAGGACAACACGGCGGATCCACTCACAAAGGCCTTTTCCCAGAGAGAGACTTTTATGGGATGGTTGAGTATGAGATACTGCAACTACTGCTATCAGATGGCCCTAGTGCAAGTGGGAGATTGTTAGTTATATGTATGCCCTAGAGGCCATTTCTATACATAGGATGTATATTGTAGTGGATGCTTGGACATATATAGGGAGGACTTTCTTGCTCGACATGATAGTATGCTATCTGATTGCTCTTTACCATAACGTGTACACTGATTGTCTCTCTGTTACATGTTGGTAAAGCCCTTAGGATGTGTACTTGACTACCTGGACTATGATGCGGATCATACTAGTGGGGACATGGTAGTCCATAAGTACATCCTTCAAGGTCCCTAGTCGTGGGTGTATCGAGACGGCGCATCGATATACCAGAGTAGACTAACGTATACCTTCTCGACCCATACAGATGGGCGATGGATGATCCCATATCCATTGGTGTTTGACATCAGAGATGATATACGGGTGCTCAGTGGAGACTGGGTATACTGGACGGACTCGCCGAGAACTCCCAGATGGTATTATACCTCACGTCAGATGGCAGTTCTCTGGTGACACTGGTACAGGTTAGTCTGTAGACCCGAGATCGTCATAGAGTCTTGTGTGATTCCCACTGTGCTTTGATTTCCACCTTACCACGTCCAAGAGGGCGAGCAAAATGGTGGTTTTTGGGTACAGTCCCGAATCACATGGAGGCAATGAGCGATAGGAGGGGATTCGTCTCTCCCGGTATAGGGAGTTGATGTTGCGCTGTGTTCGATTGGCTATAACCGGAAATCCCTGGCCAGGGTTGCTGAGCTGGTAAGTGTTACCAGTAGTTTCTCGAACTGTTATAGACCTCATATCGACACGACTTATCGAGCTATTGGGGTCTGACGTTTACCACCCCTAGGCAAGATATGGGACATATCAGACGAACAGACCGGACTGTACGGTAAGTGTTACTAGTTGGATTCACAGGAGTATGAGCGGGCTTGCTCGTCGATCTTCTGATCGCTCAATACCCGGGTGGCCGTTACGTTTAGCAGACCGCTTGCGACTTGTGGGTGTTTGATATGATCATCACCTGCTGCCGGAGTATTGACGAGTCTTTAGAATCCTATACAGAGGTTTCCTGGCTCAAGCGAAACGAAATAGGAGCGCATATGAGATATGTGCGGGACCGAGAATAATACCAGTATGTGATACTGGATTCTATTCTCGCGATTTGTATCATCGGCAGGTTATATGTGATATAGCCGGGTTACCGAATCAAGTGTTGATTCGATACATTGATACACTTGATATTAGTCGGTTATATGCGATATGACCGGATCATTAAATCAAGTGTTGATTTAATGATTTGATGTATAATTATATATTTGATATATTATTTTATATTAACTAGTATTTGTTCACTTAAGATGGATTTTCTCACTTGATGTGCACAAGTAGTATATGTGATATATTTTTGTGCACTAGATTGTATCATGTTTGATGATACATGCAAGCTTGGGTGTATATTTACTTTAAACCATGTTTAAGTGAATGGTTAGGGTTTTGTTATATTTTCTTAATTATTTATTTCATTAATTTAATTTAGGGCAAGAAACAAAATGGTGGCATCTTTTGTTTTGACCTTGAAGCTTCATGAAGCTTTGACCACTTTGTTTCTTTCTTAAACCTAACCATTCGCCTAACCCTAGTTTATTCTCTACACTTGTTAAACTAACCCAAGGTTGCATTATGATAAGAATGAATGGGATTTTCTTTTTAACAAAATCCTTTTTATTCTTTCATCTTCATCATCTTCATCAAGCTTTAAAAAGCTTGCTAGCTTCAATGGTGAAATGAGAAAAAGAGTGAGAAATCCAATTCTAAAGTGAACCCACTTCCTATTTCTTCATCCTCTACCACTTGCCAAGTAGTATAGGGTGTTTTCTTCACAAGTTTCATGACTTGGTAAAGTTGGAGCTTGATCTTGAGTTGCCTCGACGTAGATCATCTTCGGCATCGAAGTCGACGACTTAGCCCGATCATTTCTCCGACGAAGCCATAGCCAGAGTCCGGGATCCGATGATTGCAGCGGAGGGTCGTCAACACGGAGCTAAGGAAGTGGAGGACAGGATCTACAAAGGTTGTAGTCACTTCCCTTTTAGCAGTAAAGTTGTTTACTACTTGTAGTTTCGCCTATTCTCTAGTTAACGATCCGTATCAGGGTTTGTAGGCACATGAAAAATTTGAATTTGGCATGGTTTATGCCTTGTGAGACCTCATTATCGTGCCTAGGAACCCTACACTAACATGCAATAATCTATGTTTCCATGCACTAGATATTAAAATACCACAAACGGATGCGAACGGAATACCAAAATGTTATAAAATGCTGCATGGGGTACCATATTTAAACTACAGGTATTATCTATATTAGAATAGGTATAAAATGATTTAAATAGCATGTAACAAGATTAACTTGCCTCGACGGGTCGCGAAGCGGTATACGGAACGTCTCACGTCGACGAGAAAAGTCGCGACGCGCGCACGGTACACGGAATGGGTCCAAACAACGAACAGTGGAATCACACGGGTCAGAGGTCCTTGCTGGGTCGTCGTGATCGTCGCCGGCACGGTCGGGTTCCGGCAAATCAAGAAAACAGTAAACATGAAATAATGAAAATGATGCGTGGAACAAGAGAAGGGAAGAATGGAAGGAAAAAGGAGAGGAGGGAGGAAGCTCACTATGGTTAGAAGGGAGTTGTGACGTGTCGACGGCGTCGACGGCGTCGACGGAATTCCGGCAATCAACAGAGGTGCATCTCTCCTTTATACAAAACCAGAAAAGAATAAATTAAAGTAAAGAAAAATAGAAAGAAGAAGAAGAAGAGACGGAGAGTTAAGGGGTTGCTCATTGGGGTTGGAAGAATGCTAGGATGTGGCTACCAGGTTGGAAGTCGTTGGCAAGGGTCTCCGGCAAGAACGACGGGGAGGCGGCACGTGTTCAGGGTTACAGGGAAGGCCTCGGGTGTGGTCTTGGTGGGGTTTGTGTGCAAGATTTTGGTTGCTGGAGGGAGAGCAGAGGAGAGGAAGGAGATAGCGATGGCGATGGGGATGGTCGGCAGCGATGGAAGGCGGCGATGGGTTCTTGGGTTTATCTCGGGTGTGTGTGCAGGGGAGACAGACTCGGTAAGAAGGAGAGAAAAGAAGATGAAGACGAGGAGGAGGTTGAGAAGAAGATGAAGTGGAGGTGGTGACGAGGTTAGGTTCGAGGGCAGAGGAGGCGGCGATCGTTTGGGTTTAGATGCAGCGGGTTTTAAACGCGAACAGACGAAGAAGGAGAATTATAAAGAGGGGGGTGAGTGTATCGCGGGGGAGGTGACGGGATCCTCTTCTCACCGCGATAGGAGAGAGAGAGAGAGGCGCGGGAAGAGAGAAACGCGAGGAGAGAGAAAGAAGAGGAGAGAGAGAGTTGTTGGCTAGCGGGGGTGAGCGTAAAAGAAAGAGAGAGAAGGAGAAGGGAAAAGAGAGAGAAAGAGAGAGGCGCGTGGGGACCACAGGAAAAATAGAGCAATGTGATTGGCTGCGAAACACAAAGAGGGGTAAAGGATCTGGGCAGTTAAGGGAATTAATTTTAAAAGATTTTTGCTGGGTTTTAAAAAGTAATATCGTTGGCTTAGAAAAACTGATTGGTTGTAAAATATTTTTAAGATGATTTAAAAGATTTAAAATAAATTGGATTTGGCAGGATGCAAAATATCTCAGAATTGCGCCCGGGTCGGATTCAAAATTTTGAATTTGAAATATGAAAATTATTAGCAAGTTCCAAAATTGAAATGAAGGATTTTGTAACAGAAATGCATACCCCCAAGAACGGACGCACGTACGTGCGCGTAGCCGTCCAAACACGCCCGTTTCACTGAACGGGACGAGAATACGATGCAAGGACGCTACCACAGGGTTAGGGGTAACAAGCAGGCCATGACAAGTATTTTAAATTATTTTAAGTAACTTAAATTGTTATATGCAAAAATATGTGGTGCTAGGTATTATGAACAGCAAGTTCAAACAAGCGGGTCGAATATAGGGTACGCTACCATTTGCAACCAAACAGGGTAAATGAAATAAACACCACAACCAACACATACGGTAACTGAAATTGGTATACTGGACTCGGTTGTTACAAACCCTCTCTTCGAGGAATCCATTTCTAAAACGAAAGAATTGGGGAGTTGCGAGAACATTCAGCCGTACAATCTCACGCTACCCGGAAAAAACCTCGGACCCGCAAACAACGGAGCGAAACAAAAAGGATAAAGGAAAGAAAAAACGCCCTTCGTCACCAACACTCAACAACAATCGAGTGGCTCTAGACCGGTTGTTCGCCAAAACAACAAGCGGCAACCCCTCTGGGAGAGGTTGAAACGTCCTTACTCATTTCCCCGGGATAAAGCAAGGAGACTGTTCGAGCTGGCAGTGCGCAACAGACTCATCAATCTGCTGAGTCCAAAACATCCGTTGCAGCCAGGCGATGTCAACGATCCCAATTATTGCCCTTACCATCGAACGGTAAGTCACCCGATCGAGGATTGCTTCGTCTTCAAAAACTGGGTTGAAGATCAATACCAACAGGGCGAGTTCGCGTTGTCCGAAAACTGGAAGGTGAGCCCGGGACAACCACATGCTCCGAGAAAGATGGATATGCCATGGGCATCATGCTCATTCATAGGGAAAGCCCCATAGACTGAAAATTCAGTAAACTAGAGATTCGCCTCAAATACGGCGACGGCGGACCGAAACGTCCTTAAACTAACGACGGACCACTACGTCCTAAAACTAGCTGATGACCGAAACGACTTTAAACTACTACCGCAGCATCCTCAGGCTGACGCGAATATAAAAAAAAAGAAAGAGAATAAAAAAAAGAATAAAAAATAAATAAAAACGGTATGTCCATAAGCAAAATGGGCACGGATGAAAACCCGAAAGGGCTCCGTGAGTAAAAACAGCAGGGCTACCGGCGAGTGTTCGTGAAAACCCGAAAGGGCGCGACCTCGTTAGAAAAAAGAATAAAAAGAATATAAAAAAACGGTATGTCCATAATTAAAATGGGCACGGATGAAAACCCGAAAGGGCTCCGTGAGTAAAAACAGCAGGGCTACCGGCGAATGTTCGTGAAAACCCGAAAGGGCGCGACCTCATTAGAAAAAAGAATAAAAAGAATAAAAAAAACGGTATGTCCATAAGCGAAATGGGCACGGATGAAAACCTGAAAGGGCTCCGTGAGTAAAAACAGCAGGGCTACCGGCGAGTGTTTGCGAAAACTCGAAAGGGCGCAACCTCGTTAAAAGACACTTACAAGGTCCTCTCGACCTTGTAGGGAGAAACCACCCGCGTGAGATCCTTATGACTCATAAGGGAACAATACACTTAGAGATCCTCACGATTCCTAAGGAGAAATTACACTTGCGGGATCCTCACGACTCGTAAGGAGAACTCTCTTATGGGACCCTCACGGCTCATAAGATTTGAAAGCCTTAAGTTACAGAGACCTGAACCTGTTCTTAAGCAACCCCCACAACCTCCGATATTGCCCTAGAGGCGACTCGATACTGACCCTTGTATACAATCCACGGGCACGAATAAATATTTCCCTAACAAAGTCCCACCCGTGACTAGAGATATGTCCATATGGTGAACAATCCTTATAAGTCCTCTCGACTTATAAGGAGAAAACCCTTTTGTAAGATCCTTACGACTTACAGGGGAACATACACTTAGGAATCCTCACGATCCTTAAGGAGAAAACGCACCTACGAGATCCTCACGACTCGTAGGGAGAAATACCTTTGTGTGACCCTTATGGCTCATGAAGTCAAAAGACTTAGTCGACAGAATCCTAACCCTGTTTGCTAAGCCACCTTTGTTCGACATCAACAGAGGCAAGTGATGATTCGCTCCTGGCAATATCCCAGTTGTAGCGATACTGATGCCTAAACCGGTATCAAATTCCAGGCCCTTTCACGGCAAATGATGATTCGCTCCTGGCAATATTCCAGTTGTAGCGATGCTGGTGCTGAGTTGGCGTCAGATTCCAAGTTCCACAATCGCGATAAAAAAAAATATGTATGCGAAATAGCCGAAATGATGGGGCAACTTGCAATAAAAATCAGCAAGTAAAAATGTATGCATGCAAAATAACCGAAATGATTGGGCAACTCGCAATAAAAAGCAGCGAGTAAAAATAAAATAAATAGCCGAAATGATTGGCCACCGCGAAAAATAGCCGAAATGATTGGGCAATCGCGACCTTCGCGATATAAAAGCGGAAATGATAGAGCATCACGGAAAGAAAATAATAATAAAAAATGAATGAAACTTCTGCCCTACAGGTGAGATCACATCGATTCCTGTATACAATCCAGGGGCACAAACAAAGAGGGAACCATATCTTCCCAACAGGCTCCACCAGAAAGCAAAGCCAAGTCTCGACGGTTCATAGACAACCTAGAGACAATCTCGACATTTGTCGCAATATTGTAGACACGATGTCAACAAACGGAGCAAAAGAAGATCCTTAGTTTCAGGGTCTCGACGTCGATATCGACAAATTAGAGATCGCTAACGGCGTTTCTTCTCACTCCAACCAGATGTAGACATGACGTCAACAACCGACCTCAGAGTCGCAATGAAACGGAGCCACGGCATAGTCCCTAGTTCCAAATCTTAACGGCAATATCTACAGCCTAAGAATCAACAAAGGCGTTCCTTCGTAGTCCAGCAGGATGCAGATGCGACGTCAACAAAAGACCCCATGGTCGAAATAATGCGAAGTGACGGCAAAATCCCAGCTCCACCTCAGCATTCGTCTCGTTACAGCGGACTCAATGTCAGCAAACGAAGCGAAGGCCAAATTCCTAGCTTCAAGATCTTAATGGCAAGTCATATAAAGCCTGTAAGACAACCGGAGATCATCTCACACCAGTGCGGAATGGTCACCATCTCGACGTTCGTCTCGACACAGTAGACGCAATATCATCGAACAGCGGAGCCATGGCAAAGTCCCTAGTTCCAAACCTCGACGGTTCACCAACAACATAGAGACAACCGTGACATTCGTCTCGATATAGAGGACGCAATGCCAGCAAACGAAGCGAAGGCCAAATTCCTAGCTTCAAGGTCTTAACGGCAAGTCATATAAAGCCTGAATGACAACCGGAGATCATCTCACACCAGTGCGGAATGGTCACCATCTCGACGTTCGTCTCGACACAGCAGACGCAACATCATCAAACAGCGGAGCCATGGTAAAGTCCCTAGTTCCAAACCTCGACGGTTCACCAACAACCTAGAGACAACCGCGACATTCGTCTTGATATAGAGGACGTAATGCCAGCAAACGAAGCGAAAGCCAAATTCCTAGCTTCAAGGTCTTAACGGCAAGTCATATAAAGCCTGAAAGACAACCGGAGATCATCTCACACCAGTGCGGAATGGTCACCACCTCGACGTTCGTCTCGACATAGCAGATGCAACATCATCAAACAGTGGAGCCACGACAAAGTCCCTAGTTCCAAACCTCTACGGTTCACCAACAACCTAGAAACAACCGCGACATTCGTCTCGATATAGAGGACGCAATGCCAGCAAACGAAGCAAAGGCCAAATTTCTAACTTCAGGGTCTTGATGGCAAGTCATATAAAGCCTGAAGGACTATCGGAGATCATCCCACACCAACGCGGAGTGGTTATGACTCATCGGGGCTCTCCAAAATGAGCCTAACCTCAAGTAAAAAGTGACATGGAATATCCTTACGCTTGCTCTTTCGACGGTAATACTACCTGGAAGATTACTTGAAGACGTCTTGTCCAGCCCCCGAAGGGATCAGAGACACGACAATCGCAAGGCTACTCGAACAGCAAGATTGCATATCGAGGAATATATCTGCCAACGCGACGGTACGACGGCCAAAACCCTAATTACAACAGACCCTAACGGACCTCCGTCGTAAAGAGCAGAGGTTAACTGTGACGTTAGGACACCCTTGCGAGAAATGCTCGATTCATTTCGACTCGTGAGGCAAAGCCTTAGGCAGTGGGGATTAAAAAACCTGTTTCCTAAGCACTGGGGCCCTGCAAGTCGGTCCAAAATGGACTCTTGCATGCTATTCACGGGTCACACTCTCCGAAGTCAAATCTTGATAAGGAGGGAAACAACCGCTTACGGGTCCTCTCGACTCGTAAGAGGGAAAATTCTCTTGTGAGATCCTTACGACGCTCAAGAGAAAACACACTTAGGAGTTCTTACGACTCCTAAGGAGAAAATACACCTACGAGATCCTCTCGATCCGTAGGGAGAAAATTCTTTATGAGACCCTCACGGCTCATAAAGTTGAAAAGTCTTAGGCTACAGGACCCTAAACTTGTCTCCTAAGCCTTAAATTCTATCGCCACCTCTTGAAGGAGCTAAGACAGGATGCTCGCTCTGTCATCTATCGACCATGTTTACTAAGGCAACATGCTGATAATCAAAGAAAGAAGAAAGAACATCCGATTTGCATTTGATCAAGCGTTCGAGACACACTCATTCATGCATGTGCAAGAGACTCAGAATGAGAAATAAGACAAGCTGAAATAAAAAAAATTCCATTCATATTGCCAAAAATTCTTACAATCATGAAAGCAGTAAACGAAGAACGTCATCAAATGATTACAACGGTATAACTTCAGATCCAGGGCACGGATTAAGGAATTCAAAAGTAAGGCCATCTAGAGTTCCTCTGGCCTTTCTGATTATTCTCGTGCGCAGCCTCTCGCGCTCACGTGTGTCAAGATCTTCGGCAAGGCCCCCCATCCTTCGATAAGCAGCGATTATCGTCGTCTACTGAAAAATTTGATGCAGAATGTCGATGAGGCTATCCCGTCGTTTCTTCGAGATTAGCCCTGATAGGTACACTGAATGCACCTTGTCTTCGGCATCATCCAGCGCATTAAGCGGCATGGCCTCGTGAAACCCTGGAAGTGCTCTCCAAATTGCTCCCAGCACGACTTTCAAGAGAGCAGAACGACGAGGAAGCAGCCAACTAACGCGTGCGTTCAGACGACCCATAACCTCCGCACACTTGGCATCTGTAAACTCCTGGTTTTGGTGACGGCCCTGTACGCGGATATCCTCGTAGGTGATGAATTCGTGCAGACTGTATAGATGAACAGCCATAATACCTGAAGGAAACATCATTGGAAGATTAGCAATGAGTAAAAGACACAGGGAGTTAAAATCCTCGAGAGCAATGCTCTGCAGACAGGAGTGACACCTGTCAAAATCAGTTATGAGGAGAATTTGAAGAAAATCCCCCAAGAACATGAAAAGCTCTGCTCTAAAAAGATGATATGATTCATCAAAAATAAAATTCCATCTTAAAACCTCCAAGATCCATGAAACAGCATCTTAAAAGTTCCTTCATATGATTTGGAAGGAGCAAAGCTCCATTAATGAATTAAGAAAATACAAGGAAAATCTTTTAGAGAGCAGAGCTCTATTAATGGAACCCTAATAGGGTTCTCCTTAGTTCTCTTTAGATCCCTTTAAAGCAAAACTCTGCTAAGTGAAACCCTAAATGAGTCTTCTTTAGATCAGGGATCTATTGACAGCAAGGCTCTTATAATTGATTTAATTTAATCCAAATTAATTTTTACCTAAAATTCTCTAGAGTTTGAACTTTTAAAAGTGCTTAAACAAAAGAGTAGGGCTCTGAACAAAATTCTTATGAAGAGATGAAAATCATCTAAGGGACCAAAGGTCCTATTTATAGGCATTGAAGAGCTGTTTCAACTTCCAAGAGATGGCGCGACGGTTGGAATTCTGCCACCACTGCGCTCACGTTTGGGGCCACGTAAGCACAACGGTGGGGGGCATTTGTTTACCCCAATCAGAGCAAAACTCTGTTCAAATTCTAAGGCGGGAAACGAAGCAACGCTTCTGTTTCCCCAATCAGAGGAAAGCTCTGCTTTGGAAATTAAAATGAAAATTAAAGTTAAAATAAATGAAGCAACGCTTTAGCTCCCCTGCGCTGCGCGCAGAGCGCCACGTGTCAAAATCAGACACTCCAGCGCAGGGAGCGCAGCGTCCAAGGCAGCGCACTCAATCAGAGCAAGGCTCTATTTAAAATGAAATTAAAGGAAGCAACGCTTTAGTCGCGCTGCGCTCTGCGCTGCGCGACACGTGTCAGCGCAGTTGCGCTAGCGCAGTCGCGCTGCGCTGCGCGACACGTGTCAAGCGTAGGTGCGCTTGCGCCAAACAAAAAAATTCTGAAAGATCTTTCTGATCTTGTTAAAACAAGAAGATTGTCTTCTGTAAAACAGAAGCCCTTAGATCAAAGATCCAACGGTGGGGAAAAATCCCTAAATCACTCAGAGAACGATCTCTTTAACTATTTTAACAAACTAATTGGCACTATATAAAGGCCCCTAGACCCCAAGTCTAAAACACACAGAGAAACAGAGAGAGAATTCAAAGAACTTCTAAAAAAAGAAAAGTTTGAACTCAGAAAAAAGAAAAAAAGGTAAACCTTTGAAAAGAAGAATTTCTTCTGAAAAAGATCAATGATCTAAGAACAAGATCAAGATCTTAAAATTAAAATAAAAGATCAGATAATAAGAATAAAATAAGAAGTAAGATACTTCTTTATTAGATCATTTGATCTACATAAAGGCATTGCCTTTTGATGAACCACTGGTTTTGGAATCTTAAAAGATTCTTTTCTTGAATCCAAAATGGGATCAAGATATTAAAACAGTGCCTTGCACTTGTAAATCTGCACTGTTGCGCTCTTGGGTTGGCGCAAGCCACCAGAGAGCGCCACGTGTCAGCTCCAGAACAACTTGTGCTATGCGCTTTTAAAATAGAGCATTGCTCTCTGAAATTGGCGCAACTCATCAGAGCGCGCCACGTGTCAGCAGCGCAACAGCGCGGCGCACTGGCACAACGCACTGCGCTAACTGCGCTTGCGCTCACCAGAGCGTGACACGTGTCACCTCCACATGCACTTGCGCTCATTAATTGGCGCAGAGCGCCTGACAGGCCATGTGGCACTCTGTCAGTTTAATCAATGCTCTGCATCATTTAAAGAAGGGCTGAGCCCAATTAAAAAAGGCCTAACAGACCTAATAAAATGCAATGCATTATTTTAAAAAGGGCAGAGCCCAAACAAAGGTCTGTCAGACTAAAACAGATGCCCTGCATCATAAAAATAAAGGGCAGAGCCCAAACAAAGGTCTATCAGACCAAAACAGATGCTGTGCATCATTTAAAAAGGGGCAGAACCCAAGCAGAGGCCTAATAGGCCAGCTACAAACAAAAATGTTGAACATTCTCAACTGGAATTAGCCCAATTCTGGCCGTAAGTTCTCAAATTAAATTGACCGAGCATGATTACTCCCTTAAATCAATTTACATTCGGTTCAAGGGTACATCTCCGAACTCCTCTGACACCTGTCGTTGTAATCCTTCAACGTCGTCAGAGAGGTGACGGGTCCCGACGGCCATACATGCAATGGACCACCATGTCCCTAAACTGGCAATAGACCATTATATCCCTAAACTGGAACAATAGAGCCAACTGCTCTCTTGTCGGATCCAAACGATCCCGTTAAGTTGATCTTAGTCTGGAGATTAGGCTAACGTATCCTTAACAAACGTTTAAGTTGATCTTAGCCTCAAACATGGCTAACGTGTCCTTAAACTAATATCCGTCCCCAAAATGGGAATATTGAACCACCATGTCCCTAAACTGGGAATCGACCGCAATGTCATTAAACTAAACAATATAGCCAATTGCTCTCTTGTCGGATCCAAACGATCCCGTTAAGTTGATCTTAGTCTGGAGATTAGGATAACGTATCCTTAACAAAAGTTTAAGTTGATCTTAGCCTCAATATGGCTAACGTATCCTTAAACTAAAACCCTAAACCTAAATCTAAGAAAATACGGATTTGGACTAATTCACGTCCTACGGACGACGACATAAATTAGTCTCCGTATACGATCCACGAGCAACCACAAACAAAACAAAACCCACGACACGAAGTGAAATTCTGGAGAAGGAGAAAGTTGTTACCGCGATGCGGTAGCGTAATTAACTGCAGGGGATTGCGCCTGCAGGAAAGAGCGTCCCCACAATCAAAAACCTCTCAAGCGAGGGGGAATCTGATGAAGTCTGCTACATCGGCCGCATCCGTCTAAACCTCCGATACACGGTACCATAAATCAACTTGGCATCTTTGAAGAGGTGGACGGATAAAACCAAATAGCATCTGCCTCGAATCTCAGGCATGACGTCCCTGTCTTGGCCGCCGTTCGGAGGGGAACATGGACTATATACAATAGTTATTATGTGATTAAAATGTAACTGTAATTACTAGGTATAGTCAACTAAATGCAACAGTTGGGTTTCAAGTTTTGAATCTAAAATATGCAAATAGAATATCATATTGTTAACTTCGAACTCATGGATTTAGATTCTATCTATGGATTTGATAAGAAAATAGATATTTTAATATAGGAATAGTATGAATAGCATGTAGCAAGTTTCACTTGCCTCGACGGATCGCGATACGGTAAACGGAACGTCTCGCGTCGGTGGGAAAAGTCACGACGCACGCACGGTACACGGAATGAGTCCAAACGACGAACAGTGGAATCACACGGGTCAGAGATCCTTGCTGGGTCGTCGGGATCGTCGCCGGCACGGTTGGATTCCGGCCACCAAGAAAAACAGTAAACACAATAGAAAAGGTGCATGGAAAAAGAGAAGAAAAGAATGGAAGGAGAAATAGGAATAAAATCACTTACTGGGTTACAGAGGGATGCTAACGGTGATGGCGAGACCAACAGTGATGAGACCGATGGAGCTCCGACTATCACCAGAGGCTCTTCTTTTTAAAAAAACAGAAAGAAAACTTTAACAGAAAGAAGCATAGGAAGAAGAAGAAGAGAAGGATGATAGAGAGAAGAGTTGCTCACTGGGGTGTGCACGAAGGCCTGGGACACGGGGACGAGGTCACCGGCGGCAACAGTTCCGGCGGTGCAAAAGTGCAGGGGGTGCACGGCTGCTCGGCGCGAGTGCAGGGTGATCGGGGAAGAAGGGAGTGGTGGCGGAGGTGATGAGGGTGAGGAGCGGAGACGAACGGCGATGGTGGCGTCGGCGCTCGGGCAACGGCGAGAGGAGAGACGGCGGCTAGGTTTGCAGGGGATGGGTTCTGTTTTCGTTTTAAAAAGAACGAAGGAGAATAGGAAATATATAAAGGGAAAAGAGAGAGAGATACGCGGGGAGAGAGAAAGAGAGATTCGAGAGGAGAGAGAAGATGCGAGAGATAGAGAGACGAGAGAGAGCGAGAGGAGAGAGGAAGAGGAGATATAAAGTTGGCTTTTAGTGCTGGGATAAAAGAGAGAAGAGAGAGAGAGAGAAAGAGAAAGGTGAGAGAGGGAGAGAGCTGTGGAATGGTGGGGCCGGGTAAATAAGAATGGGGTTTTTGATTGGCTCGGGGAGTTAAGAATTTGTTTGGGAAAATTTATTAAAGATTTTAAATATTATCAAGAGCCATTCATTCGCTGGAAAACAGAGGGGAAAAGAATAGGTTAGGAAAGATTTACAAAAGATTTTCTGGGTGTTAAAAAAATATGATATCGTTGGCTTAGGAATTTTGATAGGCTGAAAATATTCTTTTGGCTGATTTAAAAGATTTAGAAAAATAGGATTTGGTAAAATTAAAAATATTAAATAATTATAATTTGGCGGGATACAAAACATTTCAGAATTGCGCCCGGGCCGGGTCCAAAAATTTGAATTTGAAATATGAAAATTATTGGCAAGCTCCAAAAATTAAAATGAAGGATTTTGTAACCGAAAAGCATACCCCCGAGAACGGACGCACGTATGTGCGCGGAGCTGTCCAAACACGCCCGTTACACTGAACGGGACGAGAACACGATGCAAGGATGCTACCACAGGGTTAGGGGTATCAAGCAGGCCATGTCATGGATATTTTAAATTATTTTAAGTAACTTGAATGATTAAATGCAAGAATAAGAAATGTTAGTGTAGTCTACAATTAGGAAACAACGAGCCCAAGTAAACGGGTCGAATATAAAGTAAATTACCATTTTGCAACCAAACATGATAAATGAACTAAATACCACAAACAACACATACGGTAACTGGAATTGGTATATCTGGACTCGGTTGTTACAGATACAGACAAATAAAAATCCATTTTTGGCATAACTCGAGCCGGCTCAATTTCGATTGAGCTGTCTCAAGATCATGTCGAGTCGGCTCAACATCACTGTGAGCCGTCTCTTGAAAACAGAGCACATAACATTGATCCTAGAAGACTCGTGAACCGTCTCGAACAATTTTAAGCCACCTCAAACTGATATTCAAACTGAATTAATATCTGACATGAGAATTAATCCGATATATACTGATATTGCTAAATTTACTATTCTATACATGTCTTCTCTTATGCTATGTACTGCTTGCTTAGTGTATCCACACGATTCACATGAATAATCTATTTACTATACTTAGTACATTCATGACATGTTACATCGTTACTTATCTACATCACTTGCATGAATACTGTGTTACATGCTTAACTTGACTTGTCTTGAACCATGAATACCACTTGATATGTATACTTGAATTTGACATGAATACTTGATCTTGACATGAACTTGATCTTGAAAACTTGATGTATTCATGGATTCAAGCAAAACTTGTGACTTTAACTACAATATAATAAACGTGGGGGCTTGGGGTAGTTTGAGTATGAATCCAATGGAATCTCAAGAGTCCCATTACGACACGGGTCGACTCCTCCACAGCTTGGGGTCCCGTTGTCAGGCCCATGATTCCTTGCTCTGGACGATAGCCTTAGCTTTGAGAATGCTCTTGAGATTGGTATTCACTGTAACGACCCTGAATTTTCTGTACAAAATTTTTCTTCTTAAACTACAGAAAGGAGTTTGCAGGCCTGGGCATAATTTAAAAGTTATACTTGCTTAAGAACAGAAAAAAACACTTGTAGCTCACTGGTAAAACCTTGCACTGCTGTGACGTAGCCCCTGTGTTCGAATCCCATCAGCCACATATAATTTTATTGATTTTTCTTTTAAACTTTTTGGAAGCCCAAAAGTTTACACGTGTAATACACGTAAAATCAAAAGTCACAGAAAATCGAACATGTGTAAAATGTTGTATGAGCAGACTAGGACACGTGGCTCAAATCCAAGCACCCAACGCCCCCATTGGACCGGCGAGATTCGCCATGGGGCCGGCGACGCCGGCCGTCCATAGGGGAGGTCTTCGTGCTTTGCACACAACACCCCTTGGCCTACCCCACTACCCTTGTTCTGTTTGTTTTCTCTGTAATTATCCAGAGAATTTAAATTCAGCATTAATCCAATTTTTAATGCATTTTAATTCAATCTTTCAATTCTAAAACCCTAATTCCATACTATAAATACAGCCCCATACCCTAGCCTCTCTTCATTCTGAAATCTATTGTCAAAATTCTTAAATTTTTCTAAGTCCTAGAAGAGCACAAGTGGAGTTAGCTCAAGAACGACTTCCGGCGAGGATTCGAGACAATTCCGGCGACCCCGCGACTCCACGAAGCTACCTTTCTCATCCTATACCTCCTCTCTCTCAATTTAACTCGTAAGTTCTATCCCTTTTCCTCTCTTCCTATCTTCAAATGATCTTTTTTCAAAATATGTCGGTAAGTGGAGTTATACCAGCTTTTGTTTCTAAAACTTTGAAAACTACAAGTTCTTCTTAATAACCACTCATCATATCACTATACTTTGCTTGTTAATCATTAACTAATATTTTGAAACAAGTTTCACCTTAAAACTCCATGTAAAACAATTTTATTTAAGCTTTTATAGTTAAATACCATGAAGTTTACATTCGACATCTTTTAATACTTTTGCTTAGTATATCTTTAGAAAACCTCACGAGATAATGACTTATCTCTCACATACACACATCTTGATATAGCACGATTCTCTTAAAACCAATATCTTGTGACAAAATACAACTTTTCAATAAAATATCTCGAACTATAAAAACCCGTTTTCTTATAAATAGTATTATTTAAATTCCTTGCGATTATGCCTCTACAACCCATTTTGGAGAACTCGGTTGGGATGGTGCGGATTATCGCACATCCTCGAGACTAGTAGAGCGAGATGCAGACTTCCTCACGGAGTATAAGAAAAACGAGAATTTCTATTTAAATAATAAAAATTAATTTTTAATAATTATATAAATATTATATAAAACCATTTATTTTTAATATATAATAAAATTCCATATTTTCTAGAATATAAAGTTTCATGAAAATACCATCAAGAATCAATACAAGTCCAACTTTATATTAAAATACCTTGAACTATTCAAGCTAGGTACATATTCACTAGAATATCTCACCTTTTAAAAGTTACATCCATGAAAACCTTAAATACAATAAATAAAAACTTGAGATTTATTTTTAAAGTATACTAAAAATATTTTTCATAAAACCCTCAAGTTATATTAAATTTACATTAAGAACCCTAGTAAATATAGGTTTAAGCGGGATCAATTTTCTTGAGCCTTAGGGAGCCAGAGAAAGTGGGTTCTTACATATTTAAGGTAGAAAACTAAAACGGGGTTATCAATGGTAATTGTCTTGGAAAAAAACACAAATCCTGCCGTCCATGTACAGCAGTTACCGATAACACCAAAATCTAATTTAGGATCCAAATCCGTTTAAGTATCTGGCTCAATCTGAGTCTCGGTCTAATCTGAATACAATCTAAACATGAATCCAATCATAACTCCAATTCAACATGAATACAATATACCAAACATGAACACTTGAACCTGAACATGAATACCGAACAATACGAACATGCAATATGACTTGACTTGACCGAACCATAGCTATATCTTGAACTTGACTACATGACTATCCGTTTACATGAACAACTTATACCATGGTCTCGGCAAGTCTCATAACTACAAATTAATATATATATATATATATATATATATATATATATATATATATATTACGGGGTTTAACGGGGTTGACTGGCACGGAATGTATTAGAAGTGAAATGGGATGGTCACTAAATAACGTTGTCCCGTGGTTTTATCGATGGGGTTTTGTATTACGGGTTACTATATTCCACGGGATAAGTTGGACTCCTCTCATATACACTGATACCTTCTGTACCAAACTACAAACAACTACGTTAGTATAACAAACAGATAATTTACCAGTTCTATACTATTTACTTGTCTATTCCTTTCTATCTTTTGGGACTTATCGAACGCTAGTTCGCTGACGACATTTCTTTCTCTTCTTTCTTTGGAATGTTGTCAGGAGAACCCGACTCTCAGGAGATCGAGCCCAGCCAGGATGATCTGGAGCAGTTTACAGAGGAGCCAGAGTTCCGGTTCCTACTTATACTTACTTTTTTTCAGTTCATATGCCATTATTTAGATATCGCTTTTTTCATTGTACTTTGCTTTTCAGTTGTATGTAAAGAATGATTATCAATAAAAAGTTGTTTTATTACACCTCTTGTCATTCTTATGTTATTTACTTATAATACTTATTTACGCTTAACGTGTTTATTTATGAGTAAATACATCGCGGCACGCCGTGTCTCTTTCCCTGTACACCAGGAACCGGGGTGTGACATTCACACTTGAACTGTCGTTAGAATAATTTACCATTGTAGAAACCCATTAGGACATATCGTCGTTTCTATTCATGTTCAACACTTTCACTGATCACATGCTCACGTTGACCAACACATGTTATATTATATTGTCATGTTATATAAAAACCGTCATGCTATATACAATTGTCATGGTAATATTAATTGTCATGTTTAATTACCATATTACACTCGTTCACTGCTTCATGATTTCCATTTCCACTTATATAACTAGTCATTATAGACTTATGTCATAAACCCACATTTCTTGAGGACTTACCCAGCGCAAGTTCGCTGACGGACATTCTATCATGTTTATTTGTTTCCTTTGAATTTTCGTCGGGTAACTTAAGGACAGAGGATGTGGAACCGATTGAAGAGGAATACTTCCAGCTAGCTTCACATGCTCTAATTCAGTATTTTACCTTTCCTGTACGCCTATTGTTTAAGGCATCCTGTTTATGTTTCTTTTTCAGGCATCATGTATCAGTTTGAAACTCTGTGAAATATGGAATGTAATAAACTGCATGTTGGATTTTCATTCTCTTGCTTATTCTTGTTATTTTATATTGCTTACAATACGCTTAACGTATTTGTTTTGAGAAATATCCTTCTCGAAATAAATACGTCGCGGACCACATCACATTCCTGCTATCGTATTTTTGGAAGCGGAGTGTGACCCTAGCTTTGAATTTTCAAACATAATTTTGTCTTCTTGCGGAAAATTGTAGGAAAACCCCTCATTTTCCTTATATTATATATCTATATCTACCAGTATATTATATTAGATATCCATATAAAACTAACTTTGAATTTTCAAGCACCATTTTGTCTTCAAGCGGAAAATTGTAGGAAGCCCCTTATTTTCCCTACCTTTTGAATTTTCATGCTCTTTCTTGGTATCTAGCGAAAAGTTATAATGAAAACCTCATGTTATACCCCACGCCCTAATACGGATGGCATTGTCAACTCTGGCCGAAGAGCGCACGGTTTTGTTCTTTGGAGCGAACCTGACTCGAAAAGGGACTACTTCCCATGAGGTCACCCAACCTTAGATTTCCTTAGCCCGAGCACACTTAACTACGGAGTTCCGGAGTGCCGGTTCATCCAAAAGGCACCTCCGTAATTGAGGGTGGTATCATTACATTTATAATGCAGTTCGGTCATCTTTCGGACGGTGCTTCAGAAACCCGATCCCATTGTTCTAAAACGGCTCCATACTCAGATCACCATGTGTCCGCAACAGACCGCACTGTGTGTGGACAGAGAAGATCACCATGATTTTCGAAGACCGCACTGCTCTGAGGTATTACATTCCCCCATCTAAGAACAATGGTTCGTTCTCGAACCACGGACCTACTACTAGGCCACCATAAATGTCATGCCACACGTCCCAATACGGATGGTATTGTCCGAAACTGCATGGTTTTGTCTTTTGAAGCGAACCGGACTCGAGAAGGGACCACTTCCCAGGAGGTCGTCCATCTTAGGATTTCCCTAACCCGTGCACGCTTAACTGCAGAGTTCTTTAAATTCCTGAGTGCTGGTTCATCCAAAAGGAACCTCCGTAATTGAGGGTTATATCGTTACATTTATAATACAGTTCAGTCCTCTTTCGGAATGTGCTTCAGGGACCCGATCTCATTGTTCTGAAGCGGCTCCACACTCAGATCACCATGTGTCCGCAACAGACCGCACTGAGTATGGACAAAGAAGATCACCATGATGTCCGAAAACCGCACCGCAATGTGTTATTACACTTCATTTTCAAAATAAAATTCATGTTTGCAAAACTTTATAGATAAACTAAAATAATAAATTTTAACTTTGTCATCGAAATTTTTTAATTTGCGACAACTGTCTTAGTGCAGCTCATATTGGAAAAACATCGCTTAATACACTGTCCATTTTGCTTTTAAATATACAGATGAAAACTTCGGTTTTCATGCTCTTTTTTGCCATCTGACGGAAAATTATATGAAAGACCTTCATTTAAATTTTTTTTGTAAATAACTCCAATAATACACTTCAACTTCCTAAGAAAGGCGCTCACCACCTCCCGGCACGCGCGTGCGTGTGTGTATATATATATATATATATATATATATATATATAGCTTTGAATTTTCATTCTCTTTTGCCGCATCTAGCGGAAAATTATATGAAAAACCCTCATTTTCAAAATTGATCATGTTTGTAAAATTTTGTAAATAAACTTCAATAATATACTTTAACTTCGACATGGAAATTTTTTAATTTGCGGCAATCATCTTACTGCAGGTATATTGGGAAATCGTCGTTTAATACCCTATTCATTTTGCTTTCAACCATACAAATGGAAACTTCGGTATTTCATGCTCTTTTTTGGTATCTAGCGGAAAATTATACGGAACACTCTCATTTTCAAAAATTTGTGAGGGTTGCAAAATTTCGTAAACAGACTCCAATAAAACATTTTAACTCCGTCATGTAAAATTTTAATTTGCGACGTCCATCTTTTTGTTGCTTTATTGGAAAATCATCGCTTAACGCTATTCATTTTGCTTCCAGATATACAAAAACTTCGGGGTTTCATGCTCTTTTTTGGCATCTAGCTAAAATTATACGGAAGACCCTCATTTTCAAAATTTAGTCATGGTTACAAAATTTTGTAAATAAACTCCACCATTACACTTCAACTTCCTCAAGGAAATTTTTAATTTTCAACAACCATCTTACTGCAAGTAAACTGGAATTTTTTTAATTTTGCACCCACTAAATCAACCTAAATCAACGGTGAAAAAATGGTAGAATTACATGAAATTCGGTGTATCTACATCTTAGATGATAAGAATGAAGATGATGGATGATGGGTGCCGATCGTCGAATAAAATTATGGAGGGTGTATTTTATTGACGCCATAGGAAGAAATTCCCTGCTATGGCACATTTCCTCTATTATTCTCGGGGGGGCGCGCGCGCGTGTGTATATATATATATATATATACACATACATACACACATACATAAAAGAACCACGCAGGCAAAAAAAATCTCATAGTTTTCACCCAGGATTAGATTCTTGATGGAAATGGAAAGGTATCCATTAACAAAATTTGATTTATAGATTTTATTATTAAAAAAAAGCTATATCAGATTACATTAGTTTTTTACACATGGGATATACACGGAATTGAAAAAACTCGCGTTCATATAAAATTAAAAAAGAACTTTATTTTATTGAACATGTATGCAAAAATTTGAACTTCATATCATCTATTATAAATATATAATGGTAAATAGTATCTATTTCTTGTGAAAATTATGTAAAATTTGATTTAGTTTTATCTTGCTTATTATAACACTTTTAGTAAAAAGAGTAGTAAATATTTATTAATTTGATATGCATTATTTTTTTAATTTTACAGGATCTATTAATATCTTAATGAACAATTTGAAATAGAATTTTCTTTTTCTAAAAGAGAACGGGAGGGAGGTGGATAAATTTTATCGGGAATGAGAGATAGAGAAAGAGAGAGTATTTGGAGAGAGGGGAATCATTTCAAAATTCAAATGAACGTGTACATGAAAGTCCTATGACGAAGCAAATATATCGGTTTTTTTTCCTTTCCCATGATAAACCTTTCTCGCAAAAGTAGATGCCATCTATATCTACGAAAAATTACAAAATTAATTAGGATCCTCAAGAATTTGCATTATAATAATAGAGATTAGATAGTCATTGAACATCTGCCATCATTACAGCTCAAATCAACGACCTATACAGCAAACTTAAACAATAAGCACCTCAAATTTGGTTTAGAGGTTAACCAGTAGTGTTGCCAAACCAAATAGTCTATGTTGCGTTATGACAAAGTAGGCTAATTAAGGAGCCCACTTAAAAAAAGGGAAAAAAAAAGAAAAACTAAAAAGAAAAAAAAATGGGACCAAGCTAGTTAGGAAATTATTTCCAGAAATAAAAATATTCAATAATCTTTATAAGAAAAACTATGCCAAACTGCTTATTAGGAAATTATTTCCTTTATGGTATTCCTTTCTAAAGAAAATCAACCCTCGAGATAATGTTGAGGAAAATTTTTAATTTTTAATTTTTGTTGGAAACAGTAAGAAACATTAAGCAAAGATTTTTTTTATTGAAGATAAAGAGAAGGCGCATAAGTCTCAAAGAAAGAAAAAGGTAGTGCATGAAAGGGAGGAGTAGTCTGTAGAAAATAATAGGGGTAATATTAAAATTTTCCCTTCCAACTCGAGAAACTAATAAATTCACACATGGTAACCACACGTGGTGGTGGTAATATCTCAGCTGTTCTTTTAAATTGGAATTCAGAGCCAGTGGCGTTTTCGTAGTTTACATAAATTAAAAGGGCAATTGGGTAAACTCTAGGGACGACATAAGCAGTCGTAAAAAGAAAAATTCCATAATAAATCGTGAGAGAGGAAAGGAATCTATCTACAGCTGCTGCGCCTTTTTAACCCGTGCGGGACGCCAAGTTAAGCGTGCGATCGTTAACGGAAAAGCGTTAGAAGTAACGGCGTATGGGTACGGCGAACCCGCCTCAGCTCTTGAGCCTTTCGCCCCTGCCACGTGGCGAGGCAGTCACTCTCGCCTTCGACAGTCGTGCATGGCTGGATGATTTCCCATTCTGATGGGTCCCACCCTATGTGGTCCCACGCGTCTCAAATTAATTATCAGATAGATACTCCTCTGTGCTAATTAATTAAAGGGTTTTTTTTGACCGTATCCTCCTAAAATATAGCAAATTACTTTTAACCCTCCAAAATTTGGTATTTACCTTTTACCCATCAAAACCAATAAGTTAAATTATTTTACCCTTTTACAATTTCCATCAGGAAAAAACCGTTAACTTTAACTTTAATTTTTCTCTATACATTTTAGGTTTATCATTTACCCGAATACAACAAATAAGACCGAGCTAGAGAAGAATGTTGAAAATGCTTCTGATTTTATGGTCGGTTTTGAAAAAAATGTAGCAGAAACCCAAACCCCAATTTCAATTTGAGGAAAAAATTGAGTATTTCCAAAGAAGAAGAGCGGTTGCGATATTTTAAAGAAAAACCTGATGTTATACCGTTAAAAGTTGATGGAAATCGTAAAAGAGGATAAAAGGATATATAATATTAATTTTGGGAGGTGGGGGGAGGGGGTAGAAAAGTAAATACAAAGTCTTTGGGATAGAAAGAAATATGAATCATTTTAGGAGGCTGCAAATAAAAAACCCTTGGAAATGCGCCCATTATACGAATCAATGATCCATGGGCATCTTTATTTTACAAATAAAACCATATAAGAATCTTTTGGGACAACTTAAAAATGAAAATTGATATCGATCATGAAATGTGCGTTGCCATCATGCCATGTGTACTGGTGTTGCTTTATATTTTGCATCCCTTATGATAATCGAACGATTTGTAATTCTTTGTGTTGTTATTGAGCTGCTTGCTTGTTGGAAGTCTTATTTTGCAATGTTTTTTCTATCTGGATTTTTTCCCGGACCGTCCGTAAGCAGCATCTATGCACACAACATACACAAGCACACAAAACATACACACCAGGAATTTACGAATTTATCCTTAAAGTGTTAAATTATACCCACTTCTCCTCTTAGGGATCGAACCCCACACTCTCCATTGAAGGAGATGTACCGTACCAATCTTGGTTGAAACGTTAAAGATGTCGTGCGCAAACATATTATTTTGTTTATAAGTTATTCATTTTCCAAGTTTCTAAATTTCTTATAGGCAAACATTGAATTAGTCAAAAATCAAAATACCAGGCCGCATGTAGAAAATATTACCTTATTTTTGTGCTGTAGCTAATTTATGTTCCATCCTCTCAAACTCCATCTTCCCAATTTGTAATCGTTATAACGGAATAACCAAAAGATTAAGAATAAAGCTAAACTTTTTTCTTTTGTAAATTAAAGAAAATAGAACACAACATAACAAAACTAAGTAGCTCCTAACAAAAAATATAATGAAGTAACTTAAGAAAGAGTCATACGTGGCTACAATCTATAGCAGCCCCCTAGTTGTCCTCATAAGAAAAAACAGGGAGGACTAGGTTGGGGGGAGGGGGAAGGGAGGGGCATCCAAGATTGCATTATGCGTCCGCGGTCGCGGTTGATCCCAGCTCTATGAACCATAAGAAACAAGATAAAAAGACGTATTTTTCAATAATTTAACTTGTATATGTAAATTTATTTTAAAATAGTTATATGTAAATATGAAATGAACTTGTTACATGCAGTGCAATAAGCTGAGGAAAATAAATTTCTTAAATATGCTTTATTTTAACCAACCGATCTGAGACGATGATTGGTTGAGGATAATTCAATTATTAACCTAAGTTGGTGGACTTCCCAAATTTGGACGGCGGCAATGAAAAGATGTAAATTGTCCATTGGCACCAATTTGGAAACTTACGACCTGCACTGACCTGTACATTATTTTAGTTCATCTTATTTTGCTTTCTACTCCAAACATCAACTCTAATTTATGTAAATTTTTGGCTCATTTTGCATTAAACCCTTTTCACATGCCCGAAAATGAAGGAAACATTTTAAACTGACCGGTCCATTATCCCATAAACCCTAATGTTGCTAATATTTCCATTCCTAAGACTCTTTTTTTTTTACGGAAAACATCATCTAGTAAATTTAATCAACAAACTCAATAACTCAATGCTCTTCTTTTTTCCGAATCCATACTCTTTTGATTTCACGCAGATATTGTGTTATATTGAATTTGACGTTTAAACGGAAGAAAGGGGAAAATGTTTTCTACCAAAAGAGAAAAGGAAATTTGGAGGGAAAGATTCTAAAAAAGAAAGAAAGTGGTAAAAACGGGCTATAGGAGCATTTTGGAAAAAATACAATAGATAAACTAACTATATTAAATAAATTTGTGATGGTTGGTATGGATATCTAAACTTAAATTTAAAGGGCATTTCATAATTTTCGGTAAAAAATCAAGGGGCTTCTTGGTTTTTGCCGAATTTTTTCATAGAATCAACAAGAATGTAGGTTTTTATCAACATATCAAAAAGCTATATGGAAAGAATTTACCAATAATACTCATTTATGCCATAAAACTTTATAAATTGTGAAAAATATTTTGTTAAATCCAATAGCATACTGATCTTCTGATTGTTCCATATTCATTTATATGATAAATTAAAATAAAGTTATTGTTTGATCACAAGCCACATTATCTTTTCTTGGAAAAAAATCATCTTCTAGAACCAATGAAAGAAAATAGAGAAAGAAGTATGATTGAAATTAGTTATCTATTTTCTAGGGTTGAATTAAAATGATGTCTTATAACAAGACTATCTTTCTATCATTTTTAGCACAAAGCACCAATCACATTTTTATATCAAGTTTTTCACTTCTACCAACTGGGCTTCGTTCAGATGGTATCAATTCCCTCTTTAATGTGAGAGGCCATAAGTTCGATCCCTTGATTCCCAAAAAAATTTCTTCACTTCTGTTATATCAAATTACGTCAAATGTTTGATTACGCTAATAAAGTTCTAAACTAAACTTCACCAACATTTGATAACGTTACTCCAAAACTATTACTCCATATTATCTGCATATTCCATCAAATTGAGATTTTAATGTGCTATTATGGGAAAATAGATAAAAGCTACAAAATATTATAGTTTGCTTATATATATCTATATATATAAGCCTAAAGGATGCTTGAAGTTTGATTTCAAGCTTTTTGGATTTCCAATTCTTCCCTTGCCATTTTCTATATTTTTGTCATCAATCATGTCCGTAAATTAAACCATTTTTGTCCTTTTCTCCTGAAGATCATCTTCTACCCCTTAGATTTTAGGATATTTGCATTTGGCGTTCCTTTTAATAAATGTAGATTGAAAAAATCTAGCCTCGGCCCATGTGTTCTAAGAAAATGCGCTTTTGGTCTCTTCTAAAACAACTTGCATGTACATGGCTCCTTTTAATTTTATCTACATATAATTAAAAAGATTGATAAATTAAATTTTGCCCCATCTTTTTGTTGGAAATTTTCATTTGGTTCAGTTTCTCATATTTCTTCTTTGTGCTTGAAATTGATTAAGTTTAGATGTATTATCTATAGTGATATATATTTTGGAGTTATATGAAGTTGCGGTCAATATTTGTAAATTCGATGTGTTCCGCTGCGGCTCAAAAAGAAAAGATAGGTCTTTATGGTTATTAAAGTGTTGCCCATCTATGGGGTTACATCAGTTGATTGCCATCATGCAGTCGATCTTAGAACCAATCTGTCTATATTTTGTGTGGCTTTCGAATTAAAACTAACGTGATAGAATTAGCGTCGATGGAGCTCTGGATCTCCTTCAGATGTTGTATTCCGACGATCTGCCGACAGCGTTGACGAACGACTGAGATTGGGTTTGAGGACTGTCTCCTGAGGTGTGTGGATCTTAATGGGTTTGATTTGGTGTGAAGCAGAGCTACCTGCAAAGAAGTCTCGGGGTGGTTGTACCACCGTGGACTCTCCGACGATCAAGTTAGTTGAGGTATTTGGGCAGAGTAGCGGCCTATTGGATAAGAAATGTCTTACCCGAGTCGTCTGAGAGAGGGGTTTATATAGAGGCAGCCATGGGCTAGCGGCCGCGAGATTTTCGCTGGCCATTACGCCCCTGGCGTTACGCATGCGAGAATGACGGGATCCCCCATTAATGACGAGATACGCTTGTTAATGGGGGGATGCGACAGCGTGGAACGCAGGATCGTGAGGCGGCGGATATCTCGCGTCTGGCGAGATTCACGGAGCCATGGTGGAAACACCGGTGATCTGCGTTCTAGGGCGCTCGATAGAACCGAGGAAGCCTAGCTCGGCGAGAGGCCTAAAAGAGGGCGAGAGGCCGAGCTGGTTCGGCTCCGGGATAGCTCGGAGGCGAAGGGCCAAGAAGCTCGGCGTGTAGGAGGGCTCGGCAGGGAGCCAATGGCCATTTACGTGGAGAGCACAGGAATGTTCAGGGAATCCTCAGAGGTCGGGTCCAGGCAGCTGGACAATAGCCCAGGGGACGCTTCCAATGTGTAGTCCTTGCCCTGTTTCCGTATGCATCGGGACACGTCTTCTGCCACGTGTCATGATCTGGGGAGCTCCCACTTATGAGCATCATCATTAGCCCCCCACTCTTGTCCCGACCTATTTATGGGTCGGGTCGAGAGTGGTCCAATCGGTCACCCGGTCTCAGTTTGTAGTTGAAGACCTTGTCGGTGCGGATTCCCGAGGCAGTTAGGCGTATCTTTTGATGACGTCAGCGGATCAGAGAGGAGATCGTGCATTAAAGAGGGAGCGCCGATTCGATCGTACGTTCGTTGAGGCGCCAGGCCACGTGTCCGACGGCGGTTGGCTGACGTGACGGGCCGCCGCTCTCTTCTGTGCTTGAAGGGGCACGTTCAATGGTCATGCGACACGTGGAACGCCGACGGCCGTCGAGTGCGAAGCGTTGTTTTGGCGGGAAACGATCAGAGCCGTCGGATGTGTTTGCCAATACGCTATAAATAGAGGTGGGATCCCCCCGGGGCCACACTTCGCTATCATTTCTCCATCGCCGCGAGAGTTAGCTCGACGCTCTTTCCTTTAGGTTGGATCTCTCGTGCTCTTTCCTCGGAGGACTCTTTCTTTGACTCAGGTTAGATGTCTTCCTCTGAGGAGTCTGTTGAGATAGTTAGGGTAGAGTCTAGGGAGTCTTCCGCTGTTTCTTCCTCTGCCCCATTCGAGTCGGATTTCCCCCGTAGGGTTAGGGTTACTCGTGCTTCCCGTGGTCATGCGACGAGGAGGGTCCCCAAAGCGCGTATCAGGAATGCTCGCGATGCGCCTTTCCTCCTGAGGTATGTGGACGAGCTCACCACAATTCGGGCTCGCTTCCACATTCCCCCTAGCTATTCTCTTCGCTTGGTTAGGGAGGGAGAGAGGGCGGACCAGGTGCAGGGCAAGGAGATCGCCTTGTACCTGGATGCTTTTTGGGCTGGAATGCATCTGCTCTTCTCCCCCGAGGTATGCGGGGTGCTGCGTTGTTTTCAACTAGCTCCGGGCCAGCTAGTGCCGAACTCGTGGAGGATTCTCCTCGGGTTCCTAGTCCAGTTGAGACTTGAAGAAATCCCCTTCAGCTTGACCCTTCTCCTTTCCTCCCTTTGCTATAAAAATCATCCCGGCACCCGTAAGGACGAGCCGAGCTAGGTGTATGTTTTCTTTAGAAAACATAGGGGAGGGACGGTCGGGTCGGGGGTCGTAGCAGTTCCTTCTTCCATCCATGAATAGAAGGAGAAGTTCATATTTGTCGGGCCACCCGAGGGTGAAGATTGGCCTGTGCCTGTACAGTGGCACATGGCCGACTCTCTGCGGGTGAAGCGGTCGTCCTCTCCCGAAGCGAGGGCGGTGTCGGCGTGGGAGCCTATCCGACAGGCCGATGTTTTGCTTTCTGAGCAGGCCCTCAGTTTGGCCGGGCTCAGCCCCGCTCGATTTATGGGTAAGTTAGGAGCCTAGGCGACCTGTCTAAACTTGCATATTTTCTCTGGTTCTTTCTGGTGTCACTAACTCCCTTTGTGTATTTTTCTTTTTTGCAGAACCGATGGACCGATCCAAATTCCTGGCTGCCATGGCCGAGAAGAAAGGGAGGAAGGCCGGGGGCGCCGGCCCGTCCTGCCCCGCCCCGCTACGAGCCCGGCCCCACCGGCGGCCGCCTCGACTAGGCGTTCCACCACGCCCCGGGCTTCAGAGACCAGCCGTAGGGAGAGCCGTAAGCATGCTCGGGAGCCGGAGCCCGGGTTTTGGAGGTGGAGGACGAGGCTGACCTCCCTGAGGTCCCCCTCAAGAGGCACAAGAGGACGGTATCTAGATCAACGTCCTTCCCGATCTTCATGCAGGAGGGGGACATTTGTTTCGAAGTGCCCTCGGGGCTTTCTATTGTCGATAGCTTGCTCTCAGAGATGGAATGATCGGCCGGGGAAAAATTCCCTGGGGGACCCTCAAGGCCTAAGTCGCCGCCATTACTCAGGAGGCTGTTCAGGTCGATATTCGTTTTCCGTTTAGGTTCTTGCTTTAGATATTTTTTCTAACCTCCTCTTTCATCCTCCCCAGGTCCTCTAGCACTGCGCCCTCATCGCCAACATGGAGCACGGGAAAATTGCCCCGGTGATGCAGATGGCTGGCGAGTTTTCTTCGCGGGAGGAGGGCCAGTGTCGGGAGCTGCGTCAGGCGAAGGAGAAGATCGCCGCCCTTGAAAATTGGGTGGCCGCCGAGGAGGAGGTGAACTCCAATGCTGGGAGTTCATTCGAATTTTAAAGGAGTCCAACAAGGCCGTCGAGGCTAAGTTAGAGGAGACCAGGGTGCTCAACGCCACGATGAAGAAGACGCGGGACACCCTTAAGAGGGAAAACGAGGCGGAGAAGGAAGAGATGCATCTCGCTGACTTCCGGGCCGCAAAGGCGGTGGAGAGGTACAAGATGTCGGATCAATTCTACACCGACCTTGCTAACGCCTCAGCCCTCGTCTGGCATCAGGCTTTCAGTGCCTTCAAGGCGTTGATGCCGGAGTTTGCCGACGATGGGCTCCGGCTCGAGTACCCCCTCGAGGATGAGACGCAGGGGGATGCCGCCGGAAGTGCCGCCGGGGGAAAGGCTCCCGGTGGGAGTGTTGGGGATAAGGCGATCACCCCGGCTCCCAGTGCCGAAACTCCTGGTGGGGGCGCCAACCCTAAAGCCACAACCCCGGCTACCGATGCTTGCGCGGAGCAAATCGAGGTCCTCCCTGGTCCCGAGGCTTGAGCTTTTCTGCTTTCTTCTTCTTTTCTTTTTGTTTTGGAATCTTGTAAGCCTTCGAGCGATTTTGTAAGGCTGAGGAGCCTATAATACCTTTGTAAAGAATCCCAAGTTATGAATAAAGCCGTTTTGCAAATTTTTGCGTAGCAATGTTTTCTTGTGTGAGCCTGTTAGCGTTTTCCTCGCCTGATGAGTTAGACCGCAGGTCAGTGACCGGTCCTTTAGTTTGCGATCACGCGTCGAGTGAAATCCAATTATTTGTCAAGTATATAAAGGCCGATGTAAGGCCAGTGTCCTTATGGCCCCGAAGTCGAGTTGGCGATCGCTCACTTAAGGTACGTCGATTGGCTCCTTCGAGTAGAAAGGTATAGATTTTCCCATTCCTTTGAGTTGGACCGACGACCACTTCTCTTAGAATGAGTTAGACAAGAGCCTAGTTTGGATTGGTCGGTGTTTGCCGAGGTTGAGGGCTTCTGATCCTTAGTACAGATGGGTAGGAAGTTGTCCGCTAAGGATTGGCCGTACAGGGAAGCTGCTCGGTGGCCTTTTAGTGAGGGCTTGATCTTTGGCGTCGGTAGATAGTAAACTACCAGCCAAAGATGGACCGAGCAGGGAAGCTGCTCGGTGGCCTCTTAAGGAGGGCTTTGATCCTTAGCGTAGATTGGTAAGAAGCTACCCACTAAGGATGGATCGAGCAGGGAAGCTGCTCGGTGGCCTCTTGATGAGGGTTTTTGATCCTTGGTGTCGGTGGGTAGTAAACTATCAGCCATGGATTGAACGAGCAGGGAAGCTGCTCGGCGGTCTTTTGATGAGGGCTTTCGATCCTTAGCGTCGGTGGATAGTAAACTACCAGCCATGAATTGACCGAGCAGGGAAGCTGCTCGGTGGCCTCTTGAGGATGGCTTTGATCGTTAGAGTGGATAAGTAAGAAGTTACCTACTAAGGATGGACCGAGCAGGGAATCTGCTCGGTGGCCTCTTGATGAGGGCTTTCGATCCTTGGCGTCGGTGGGTAGTAAACTACCATCCATGGATGGACCGAGCAGGGAAGCAGTTCGGAGGCCTCTTAAGGAGGGCTTTGATCCTTAGAGTAGATGGGTAAGAAGTTACCCACTAAGGATGAACCGAGCAGGGAAGCTGCTCAGCGAAATCTTGAGGATGGCTTTCGATCCTTGGCGTCGATGGGTAGTAAACTACCAGCCATGGATGGACCGAGCAGGGAAGCTGCTCGGTGGCCTCTTGATGAGGGCTTTCGATCCTTGGCGTCGGTGGGTAGTAAACTACCAGCCATGGATGGACCAAGCAGGGAAGCAGCTCGGCGGCCTCTTAAGGAGGGCTTTTGATCCTTGGCGTCGGTGGGTAGTAAACTACCAGCCATGGATGGACCGAGCAGGGAAGCTGCTCGGCGGCCTCTTGATGAGGGCTTTCGATCCTTGGCGTCGGTGGGTAGTAAACTACCAGCCATGGATGGACCGAGTAAGGAAGCTACTCGGTGGCCTCTTGATGAGGGCTTTCGATCCTTGGCATCGATGGGTAGTAAGCAACCAGCCATGGATTGACCGAGCAGGGAAGCTGCTCGGTGGTCTCTTGATGAGGGCTTTCGATCCTTGGCGTCGGTGGGTAGTAAACTACCAGCCATAGATAGACCGAGCAGGGAAGCTGCTCGGTGGCCTCTTGATGAGGGCTTTCGATCCTTGGCGTCGGTGGGTGGTAAACTACCAGCCATGGATGGACCGAGCAGGGAAGCTGCTCGGTGGCCTCTTGATGAGGGCTTTCGATCCTTGGCGTCGGTGGGTAGTAAACTACCAGCCATGGATGGACCGAGCAGGGAAGCAACTCGGTGGCCTCTTGATGAGAGCTTTTGATCCTTGGCGTCGATGGGTAGTAAGCTACCGGCCATGGATTGACCGAGCAAGGAAGCTGCTCGGTTTTGCGAGGTGTCGCTCGACCTCCCTCGACGTGTGAAAATCTGGAAGAGTGACCATCGTGAAAGTCGACCTTAGCACCTCCATGAGGTTCTAGAAGCATCAAGCATGCCAAATTTTAATTTTATTAGGTGCTAAGTTAGATTAACAAGATCTTTACTAGATTATTTAGGGTTTGCCTTTATGATGTGATGAACTCAAGAGAAGAAAAGAGCATACAACCTTTGTAGTTCGAGTCCTTCTCTTCAATAGCTCCGGGTTGAAGTCCACACGACTCTACTAGGCTCCTCTTCGAGTTGAACGAACCTCTTTCGTGATCTTCGCGCCAAAGACGATCCACCCGAAGTCTACAAAGTCAAGCTAACCCTTCACTAGTCTCATTAGTGAAGGCAACACTCCACATCAAATTGATAATCTAATGTGTTATGGTGAAGTAGGGGTTTAATTTGCTCACTAGTTTGTGTTCAAGCTTCATGGTTCACATCACATGTGAGGGTTGAAGCTTGAACTATGTGATTGATGAAGAAGAAGAAACTAGAGAGCAACCATGGGAGCAAAGCAAGCAAAATGGCTAAGTGTTGAGAATGAGACTAGAATGAATGGCAGCTTTTAACCCCCACTCATTCAAGCATGAAATTTTGCAAATAAAATTGCAACCATGCTTGAATAGTGAGTCAAGATGAATAAACAAATATAACTCCCGTGCTTGCAACCATGCTCTCAATTTACACCCCATTTCTATTTTTCTCAAAAATAGAAAATCAAGCCATGCTTCATTATATATATATATATATATATATATATATATATATAATGAAGAATAATTAGTGAGCTAATGATATTAGTTAAGATATAATTATATCACATATAATGTATATCACATTATTAAATCAACACTTGATTTAATGATCCGGTTATATCACATATGACCTACTAATATCATTTATTTGTATATCACATTATCAAATCAATACTTGATTCGAAAATATGGTTATATCACATATAACCGAACTGATAACAGATAACTGCCAGATTACAATACAGTATCACATACACGTATTTAATCAGGCCCACACATATATCACATATGTGTCCTACTTTGTTTCGCTTGAATCAGGGAACTTCTATATGGGATTCTAAAGACTCGTCAATACGCCAGCAGTAGGTGGTGATCACATCAGTCACCCACAAGCCGTCAGCGGTACTAGCTGGACGTAACGGCTACCCGGGTATTGAGCGATATGAAGATCAACAAGCAAGCTCGTCCATAGTCTCCATGAAGCCTATTAGTAACACTATCGTATAGTCCGGTCTCTTCGTCTGATATGTCGAATATCATGTCTAGGGGTGGTAAACGTCAGCCCCTAGTAACGTGACAAGTCATGCCGATGTCTGGCCTATAATGGTTCGAGAAACTACTGATAACACTTATCAGTAAATCTCGGCAACAGCCCTGGCCAGAGACTTCCAGTTATAGCTAATCGATCATAGTGCAATATCAACCCCTAATACCGGGAGAGACGAAACCCCTCCTATCGCTCATTACCTCCATGTGACTCGGGACTGTATCCAAAATCCACCTGTTTGCAGACTCCTTTGAGCCGTGGTAGGGAGGAAATCAAAGCACAGTGGGAGCTACACAAGACTCTATGACGATCTCGGGTCTATAGACTAACCTATACCAGTGTCACTAGAGGACCGCCATCTGACGATAGGTATACTACCATATAGGAGTCCTCGGCGAGTCCTGTTCGGTGTACCCATTCTCCAATGAGCACCTGTGTACAATCTTTGATGTCACACACCAATGGTTGTGGGATCAACCATCGCCCTCTATGGGACAAGAAACGTACACACTAGTCTACTCTGGAATATCGATGCCCTAGTTTCGATATTCTCATGTCTAGGAACTGATTAAAGGATGTACTTTTGGACCACCCTGGCCCTACTAGTATGATCTCATCATAATCCTGGTAGTCAAGTACATATCCTAAGAGCTTTATCAACATGTAAGAGACAGACTGTATAAATACCAGTCTACATGTTAAGATAAAGATAACCTGATAGCATACTATCATGTCGAGCAAGAAAGTCCTTTATATATATGTCCAAGCATCCACTATATCATCAATAATGGCCTCTAGGGCATACATATTCCTAACAATCTCCCACTTGCACTAAGGCCAGTTGTTTTAGTATCTCATACCCAACGTCCCAAAAGTCTCTCGATCAGCATATGGAGTGTTGGATATAGTGTCCTCAAAGTCAATTATTGGATCGCAGGCACGTGATTGTAGTGATTGAGGGAGGACCTATACCGGTAGGACAGTCTTACTCAAGATGATAGTAAGCTATCTGGTTTATCTTTATCATACGTGTACTGCTTTATGTGGCATGATATATCACTATTGCACGTTGATAGAGCCCATAGGATTCTTGCTTGACTACTGTTCCCGCTAAAATTTTGGCTCAAAACCCGCTTCCGTATAAAATAATAACAATAAAATAAAAATAATAAATAAATAAATAAATAAATAAATAAAATAAATAAATAAATAATAATAATAAAGGAGAAAATCTCCTATTCAGAGCAAAGCTCTGTTTGAATTTAAAAATTCAAAAATTGAAGCAACGCTTCAGATTCCTTGTGCTGCGCGCAACGCGCCACGTGTCAAAAACAGGCACGCCAGCGCAGCGCCCAAGACAGCGCACCCAATCAGAGCAAGACTCTGTTTAAAATTCAAATTTTAATAAAGGAAGCAACGTTTCAGATGATCTGCGCTCTGCGCTGCGCGACACGTGTCAGCGCAGTTCGCTGCGCGACACGTGTCAGCGCAGTTGTGTTAGCGCTCTGCGCTGCGCGACACGTGTCAAGCGCAGGTGCGCTTGCGCCAACTGTGCTAACACTAAAACAGAATTAAAATTTTGAAAGATCTTTCTGATCTTATTAAAACAATAAGATTCTCTCCTGTAAAACATGAGCCCTTGGATCAAAGATCCAATGGTAGGGAAAAATCCCTAAATCACTCAGAGAAAGATCTCTTTAACTAATTTAACAAATCTATTGGCACTATATAAAGGCCCCTAGACTTCAAGTCTAAAACAGATTGAAACACAGAGAAATATTCAGAACTACTCTAGAAAACTTTGAGAAGAAACTCAGAGAGATAAAAAAAAAGGTAAAAACCTTTGAGAAAAAAGAAGAGTTTCTTCTAAAAAGATCATTGATCTAAGAACAAGATCAAAGATCTTCAATAAAAAAATATATAATAATAATAAAGGCATTGCCTTTTGATGAACCACTGGTTCTTAAGATTTGAGGTAAAACCTCTCTGGAAAACAAGAAAAACTTGTTTTCTTTGATCTAAATCTGATCAAAATATAAAACAGTGCCTTGCACTTTGGAGCTTGCACTGTTGCGCTTCTTAGGTTGGCGCAACTCACCGGAGCGCGCCACGTGTCAGCCCCAGAAAAAACTGCGCCTTGCGCTTTACAAAAAATGAGCATTGCGCTTTTGGGTTGACGCAACTCACCGGAGCGCGCCACGTATCAGCAGCGCAACAGCGCAGCGCACTGCGCTTGCGCTCACCAGAACGTGACACGTGTCACCATCACATGAGTTTGCGCCTTGCGCTCCTCAATTGGCGCAAAGCGCCTGACAAGCCACGTGGGGCGTTGTCAGAGCATTTAATGCAATGCATTATCAAGGGCAGAGCCCAATAAAACAGGTCTATCAGACCAAACAAAAGTGCTGTGCACTATTAAAAGGGGCAGAGCCCAATTAAAAGAAAAGAGTCTAAACAGACCAAAATAAAATGCAATGAATTATTTTAAAAGGGGCAGAGCCCTAGTAAAGGCCTAACAGGCTAGGCACAAATAAAATGTTGAACATTTTCAACTGGACTTAGCCCAATTCTGGCCGTAAGTTCTCAAATTAAATTGATTGAGCACGACTACTCTCTTAAATCAATTTACACCCGGTTCAAGGGTACATCTCCGAACTCCTCTGACATCCGTCGTTGTAATCCTTCAACGTCGTCAGAGAGGTGACGGGTCCCAACAACCACACATCGATGCGGACCGTGGGGTCCTTAAACCCATGGACTTAAGCGTCCTTAAACTAACAATACGGACTGTGGGGTCCTTAAACTCATGGACTTAAGCGTCCTTAAACCAATATACGGACTTAAGCGTCCTTAAAATCACGGACTGTGGGGTCCTTAAACTCATGGACTTATGCGTCCTTAAACCAACATTCGTCCCCAAATGGGAATGATGGACCACCATGTCCCTAAACTGGAAATCGACCGCAATGTCATTAAACTAAACAATAGAGCCAATTGCTCTCTTGTCGGATCCAAACGATCCCGTTAAGTTGATCTTAGTCTGGAGATTAAGCTAACTTATCCTTAACAAACGTTTAAGTTGATCTTAGCCTCAAATAGGGCTGACGTATCCTTAAACCAAAACCCCAAACCCAAATCTAAGTAAATACGGATTTGGACTAATTCACGTCCTACGGACGACGGCATAACTTAGTCTCCGTATACAATCCACGGGCAACCACAAACAAAACAAACACCCACGACATGAAGTGACCAGCTGGAGAAGGAGAAAGTTGTTACCGCGATGCGGTAGCGTAATTAACTGCAAGGGCTTACGCCTACAGGGAAGAGCGTCCCCACAATCAAAAACCCCTCAGACGAGGGGGAATCTGACGAAGTCTGCTACATCGGCCGCATCCGTCTGAACCTCCGATACACGGTGCCATAAATCAACTTGGCATCTTCGGAGAGGTGGACGGATAAAACCAAATAGCATCTGCCCCGAATCTCAGGCAAGACGCCCATGTCTTGGCCGCCGTTCGGAGGGGAACAACTACCAACAGTATGATGGCGATCATATACGTGAGAGTTGGGTAGTCTATAAGCACATCCTTAAAAGTGGTCCCTAATCGCGGGAGTTTCGAGATAGGGCATCGATACTCCGGAGTAGACTAGTGTATACAATCGAGACCCCGACGAGGGGCGATGGCCGGTCTCACAAGCCATTGGTGTCAGTTGGTTCACCTAAGATGTATACAGGTGCTCATTGGGTTATGAGTACACCGGACAGGACTCGCCGGGAATATGCTAGCTGGTTTTTGAAACCTGTCGTCAGATAGCAATTTCCAGGTGACATGTGTACAGGTTAGTCTATCGACCTGAGATTATCATCTGTCTCGTGTGAGTTCCCACCGTGCTTTAATTATTACCCTACCACGGCTCAAAGAAGTCGTGCAAACAGGTTTTAGTTGGGTACAGTCCCGAGCCACATGGAGGTAGTGAGCAGATCGGCAGGGGATTCGTCTCTCCCAACTTTTGGAGTGAGATCACGCTGTGTTTAGGAGTGCCATTACACGAAGTCCATGTCCATGGCAAGCGAGATTTACTGGTAGGTATTCCAGTAGTATCTCAGGGTGTTTTGGGCTACACTCTGACACGACTTATACCGCTTTTGGGGGTCTGACGTTTACCAGCTCCCTAGGCCCGATATGCGATACTCATAGACGAACGGACCGGACTGTACGGATATTGTCACACATAGGCTCAGTAGGGTTCCAGGATGAGTTCGCTCATCGGACTCCCTTTCACTCAGTACATGGGCAGCCGTTACGTACAGCAAGTACCACTGACGGCTTGTGGTTAAACCCATTGCCAGGGTATTGACGAGTCTTTAGAGTCCCCCATAGAAAGTTTCCCAGTTCGGGCGAAACGTTGTAGAGGCCGTATAGTTTTATGGCAGGGTTCGAACATACACGTGCACTTGTGTACGTGTCATGGTTCGGACAGATAATACTAGTGGGCTTTGGTTTAAACCGGATCCTAGTATTATACTGTGTAGATATTGTCTCGTTGTATTTGTATTCGGTCGGAATACAAATGCGGGTATGTATATACAGTTGCGGGGTTATCCTATAATTTATTACGGGATCGCTTTTGAAGTTGCCAGTTTGCATTCCGTTTCGGCCATTTTTTTTCATTCCTTCATTGGCTGAAATTTGTGTTGTGAGGGGGCTTATTTGCAAATGTGTAGATTAGTAAATGGAGGTTTTTTTTTGTGGTGGCTGGTTCTCCAGCAGCATCTTGCTCATTCTAAATGTACATGGATTGATTTGTGCATTATTGTGAGCATTAATTAGTTTTGGATTACTTAGGATATTTTGTGAGGATTTTTTGCTAAGTATCACCCCATTTTTCCTTGCTCAAAAACTCACTCCATTCTTTCCTCTGGCCTTGGCCGAGAGCACTAAGAGGCAGCCCCATTTCTTTGTGTGTGAGTGATTTTTCATTTCATTGCAACACCAAAAATCCAAAGCTCATTCCAAAGCCCATTTCATAATCTCCTCCATTGTGGCAACTTCGATTAACCCTTGAGACAAAGCGTTCTACACTTATTCTACAGCAACCTTGGACACGTCGGCTAGCAAACTTCGTGTCCGAGTTGCCTCGGTTCAGAGGCGGGAGCCCGTATAAAGATTTGTTGATGTGGCGCAGTATTCGGCGAGGAGGAGACCGTAGATCGAGCGAGATCGGGGAGCCAAGTTCGTCGGCGCATCCGCAACATGCTAGGGACAGAGCTTAAAGACCGAAGGACACGGATCGATCGGTATAATCTCTAAACCCTCTATTACAGTATACTAGTTTACGGTTAATAGAACGATCCGGATTTTAAGTTTGCGTTAGCGCCAGTTCTGTAATTTTTGTTCCGCATTTGGCCTCGAAAAGATGGCCGGGACGCTACCGTAGACTTACAGTGGTATCAGAGCCAAACTATTAACCGTTTACTAGTTGGTTTAGACAATGTTAAAGTATTGAAACTGAAACAAAACCCAAATGATGTCACGGAATATCTGTTCTCTGGTGTTTTTTAAAAGGTCCAGAATTTTTTTTTAAACAAGTTCAGAAGCCTACTGGGGAGACCACATGAACATAGACCAAACACGGACCCAAGGCATCGGAATTTGGCCGGCCACCTTCATCATTTTTCTGGCCAGGCCGGCCCAGTTATGGCCCATTGGGTTGGTGTTTGGCGTGTGCTCTGGTCACTGGGAATTTGATCCTGTGGTGTTGTTTATTTGGCCCTTTTTGGATATGGTTTTTATCAAGTTGTTTGGGCTATTCGGGGGTTATTTCGGAGTCAATTTTTTTAACATTGTTTTAAGTTTTGCAGTGCATTACATTACTATCTGTGACCGTGAATGTCATTTGATCGGTAAAACTTGTCTAATTGCTATAGTCCTTTTAGACGGGTTTTGTGAACGTGATATTCACGTTGATGTTCTGTGTTGTGCTGTGATGTTGCGGATTTGTCGTGGTGGATAGCTCCTGTGCAATGGTAGTGCAGTTTTTATATTTATACATTTGATATTGCGGGGCGAGCGTCCGACATATAGACTGCCCTCACTGCCCGTTTGTATATTATTCTTTTGGGGCACGACCGGGTTGAGTTCGATGTACCCTTTGTATATATTTTTCTTTTCTGTACTAGGTTTACTCCGCGGCGGGGTGCACAGATAGCCGGGTTCTGGAGGGCAACGGGTCCGCATCTCATGGCTTTGAGAGGGAGGGAACCTCACTCTAGGATTGGCGGGCTATTCGCCGCACTCGTAGGGGGTATAGGTTTACATTGCACAGGATATCCACACGACCAGGGGAACGTCGGGTTTCATTTGTGGCTCTATGAAACCCGGGGATCCTAGATTATCTGTATTGTTCTGTGATACTTATTACTTTTCTGTGATGTTGCATTTATCACGCCTAGAGCGATTATTATATATTGATATATATACTAATAGATGTTGTATATGTTTTACACCCGCGCTAGTCCTGTCCCCGCTCTGTCGTTAGTTAAGTAACCTAACGGGTGATGACGGGATCCAGTGGCGAATGCGGATGGCATATACGTACATTATATTTTCGTTCTTTATTGGTGTGATTAATTGATGGGACTGCATTGATTCGTATCAATGCAAAGAAAACAGACCTATACAGATGTTGTTGGAACATTTTTCAAAAATCTTTTATTACAAGGACGTTCTCTTTTGTTTTGTATAGCGGTATTCGGTTATAAATATTCAGTACCTCATTCGACGAGGCAAGGGCCGAGATCCCTTCACCGGGAGTGACCCCTTGGACAGAGGTTTGCGTCAGGGTAACAACTTCACTATAGTCGATTACTTTTTGCTTTGCATCGTGGTATTCAGTTTGGAATATCCTGCACCTCATTCTATGGGGAAAGAGCTGAGATCCCTTCACCGGGAGTGACCTCTTTAGCAAAGGTTTTCGCAACTATATATTTGTAAAAGCTATCCGGTTCCTTCAACGATATCAAGTTCATTACGTTAAAGGTTTTTCGCCAAAAATTATTCGTAGCCCTCCGTCATTTCAGACGGGTAGCACTTAGTATTCATGCTATGTATGTTGGCCTTCGTCAAGGCATAGTGTATGGTAGCTATTTGTTACTTTTCTGTTGCATAGATAGATGCGTTGGTTTGGGACAGTCGTACTACCATTTTGGCCTTCGTCAAGGGTATGTACGGGTGGGTTCAAATTAACCTGGATAATGACGGGTAGAACTTGACATGTGACTTATGATATGTTGGCCTTCGTCAAGGTCATAAGAGTATGGGGTAAAAATCACATCGGGAGTTTCTAAAGAAACTGAAACTTGCCAGGCATGCGCATACCATCTAGAGTGTGATAACGTGAGTGGATTCCGTCACGTTATCATGCGATGATAGTTGGATCCCGATTCTCACTGATGAGTTGGTTTACTCCTCGGATGATCCCGACTAATTCTTCTTTCTGGTTTGGAGGAGAATTTGAGGATATAGTGGGAGGTTTCCTGATTAGATAAAGTAATAACCATTCTGATCTAGGTTAGAGTGCACGCAGAGTGTTTCTTTTCTCTCTCTCTTTGGTAGCGATCATGACCCGACCCTAGATTATGACTCATTAACCAAGTTAACCGAACTTTCTTAAAACACTGGCTTTTGGATTGTCTGAGTTGCATACATCATTGCCACTCTTTCTTATACCCTTTGTATTTCTCCAGAACACCCCGTATCACTACGGATATCCACTTCAATTGGATAAATCCATCGTATGGTTATATACGAACTCGGAGGAACATGTTCCATATTCGAGGATGGATTTTGGTTCTGGAGAGATAGAATAGGACTATTCAGTTATCTTTTCCTTTTACCTTCCCTCAGCTTATGAGGGCTCTTAGGATTAGGGGACAGTATACCTATTACGCTTATTGGATAGTCTTCTTCCAAACCATAGGCAGGTGCCGAAAGGTAGGGAATGAAGAAAACCAATTAGCCTAACAGTGGTGTACAGAAGGTAATAAGTAAAGACAAATAAAGGGATTAGAAAGAGGGTAAAGTAAATTGCGACTGCTATTCACGACCAAACCAAGTATTTCATCGCCACTCCTATTTCACCTTTGTATTTCTCCAGAACACCCCGTATTACTATGAAGATCCACGGTTATTTGGATAATCCATCGTATGGTTATATACGAACTCGATGGAACTTGTTCCAGTTCGGGGATGGATTCTGGTTCAAGAGAAATAGAATAAGATTTATTCAGTTGTCTTTTATCATCACATTCTCTCAGGTTGAGAGTACTCCTAGGATTAGGAGAGTACACCTATTATGCTTATTGGATAGTCTTCTTCCAAACCATAGGCTGGTGCCGAAAGGTATGGAAGGAAGAAAACCATTAAGCCTAACGATGGTGTACAGAAGGTAACGATTAAAGACAAATAAAGGGATTTGGAGAGATGGCAGAGGAAATATACGGTTACAGTCATGAATCTGGATAATGGAAGAGGCATTACTAGGAATACCCGGATATCCCTTCGAAACATATTCATGTTTTAGTTTCACTGTGTATTCTTAGAAAACTGATTTCCCAATTAGTCCTTGCTCCAGGGTATGTATTTACCAGGTATGATTCTCACATCTGTATGGTTTTACAGATGATGAGTGGGAGTAAGTTATTGGGAATTAGGTGATCATCCTCATTATATCAGAATTCGTTGTAATTGGTGATATTTGAGGAAATCGCCTGGGTACAGTTTTCAACCTACGACGCACAGGGTTTGAGTTATTAAACTCAAGGGACTTATACAAAGTATTGTATGTTGTCCAGTGTCCATTAGGATAAAGGGGATGGTCCTCGTACTGTATTCTGTTTACCTGTGACTTCTCAAGTTTTAGACAAGTGTTTCGTTGAAATACAAGGTTCAAGTTTGAGAAGTTATAGGTACAAGAATAAAGTAGGGAACCAGGTGTAGCATGTATCGGGATTCTTTAAGGTGATCGAAGATGTAGACACTTGTGTATATTATTCAGTTGATAGTAATGTTTTAGAGAACTTGCTTCTCTTTCAGGTTACTCATAATTGGATGCACTCCTAAGTTGAGTAATGCTGATCGGCCTCTCTCCATTTAGTTGACATGCATTGGAGACGGCTGCATGATTTGAATCTGGTTCCAATTAAATTAGTGTCTTTGTTTCTATATTGTATATAGAATGGATCATATCTTAACGATGTTAAGCTATATGGAGTTGTCCGGCTTATGCTTAAAACTAGACTCTGGATAACTCAAGGCACGTTTCTGTAATGGCAGTTTGTGGGTTGACCCTAGCTTTGATGAGGGTTGACTTTCTACCATCTGGAAGATCAATAGTGATATTGTTCTTGACTCGCCACCGTTTTAGTAAAATGGATTTTTTCAGAAAACAGTAGTGGGAGTATGGTAGAACTGGAAGAGATTCTAGAACCGCAAACGATTACGGAAAATTTAATAGGACCTAAACATTCAATCAGGTTTGACATTCTATTAGCCATTCCGTAGATATGGAGGGTAACCTCAGACACCCGAGAGGTATTCTGGTAGCCTCAAGGACGGTGACAGGGAGGTTCTTGTTTACCCAGACTTGCCATTACTACTGTTCTAGACTGTGAAACCCGGCAGGAGGATAAGTATAGCGTCGTTCTAAACTAGTTTTAGAAGTGCACGTGTATATTATTCTGCCAGAGGGTTGTCGTAGTCAGTGGGAGCAGCGGAAGTATAGTGGACAAGAAGCTTGTGTCTATTTATAGACTAAAACATATATAGCGGAGAAAGATCATCTATTTTTGATGTGACAGTCGTGGGCTTTGACTTCATCAGAATAGGGGATGGATCTGTTACGAAAGTAGTAGGGTATGATGTCCTGGTATTTGGATGACATACACAGAGTAGGAAGTAAAATTTCTATACTACGATCGGTTATACTGAGGTTGTCACACAGTAGTTTCTCCATATAGGATATGGATATTATATCAGACATTGTGGTTACTAGATCTATGGTTTTAGATCTAGATTTGGATAGTTTCCCAATCTGGGTACTTAGACTGCATTCTAAAGGTATTTAGAATGGACAATTCCTAGCATGGGGGTGTACCATCAGGTGATGGAGTCACCCTCTCTAAAGGTGTCTTACAGACTAAAAGGGAGAGGGATGTGCATGATTAGCAGATCATTTGCTTAGGCAATTGAGTTGATCATGAGATGTCAAGTACCACACCAGATATTGTTTTTGCACTAGATGCAATAAGTTGATATTGGTCCAATCATGGAGAAACGTTCGGTGGCAGTTTTAGAACATAAGTGGATGTTCTAGGGATATGATAATGATAGCCTCCTTCGGGAGACAATTATCATTCCAGGCTTTCAAGGTGACATGGATGATAGAGTGACTGTCAGAGTTATAGTTTTCCCTACGACGAGGGGCAGTAGTTTGGACAGATAGTCCAAGCAGATACTGAGAGAGGCATGGCGTAGGATACTGATAAGGTTCAGTTGACGATACAGTCTAAGAAGTTTAGATTTGGAGTTCAACCGTGAACTAGGTCCCATCAGATATCGAGACAAATTCTAAGACAGGTATTGCTCATTTCGGGAGATGGCTTTCTCCGCGAACTTGAGATTAAGAGAGACATAGAATGAAACATCAGAGCGGATCCACTCACTGAGGCTATTTCTCGAACATAATAGTTTTACAAACGATCTTTGTGACACTGATTAGTAGAGGAGTTGGGTGTTCGGTATCACACGGGCTGTGAGTATGCGACATCGCAATAATTAGCCTTAAGTGCAAGTGGGAGATTGTTGGATATAGTGCCCTCAAAGTCAATTATTGGATCGCAGGCATGTGATATCCGTACAGTCCGGTCCGTTCGTCTATGAGTATCGCATATCGGGCCTAGGGAGCTGGTAAACGTCAGACCACCAAAAGCGGTATAAGTCGTGTCAGATATAGCCCAAAACACCCTGAGATACTATTGGAATACCTACCAGTAAATCTCGCTTGCCATGGCCATGGACTTCGTGTAATGGCTCTCCTAAACACAGCGCGATCTCACTCCCAAAGTTGGGAGAGACGAATCCCCTGCCGATCTGCTCACTGCCTCCATGTGGCTCGGGACTGTACCCAACTAAAACCTGTTTGCACGACTCCTTTGAGCCGTGGTAGGGTAATAATCAAAGCACAGTGGGAACTCACACGAGACAGATGACGATCTCAGGTCTATAGACTAACCTATACACATATCACCTGGGAATTGCTATCTGACGACAGGTTTCAAAAACCAGCTAGCATATTCTTGGCGAGTCCTGTCCGGTGTACTCATAACCCAATGAGCACCTGTATACATCTTAGGTGAACCAACTAACACCAATGGCTTGTGAGACCGGCCATCGCCCCTCGTCGGGGTCTCGACTGTATACACTAGTCTACTCCGGAGCATTGATGCCTTATCTCGAAACTCCCGTGACTAGGGACCACTTTTAAGGATGTGCTTATAGACTACCCAACTCTCACGCATATGATCGCCATCATACTGTTGGTAGTCAAGCAAGAATCCTATGGGCTCTATCAACGTGCAATAGTGATACATCATGCTACCTAAAGCAGTACATGTATGATAAAGATAAACCAGATAGCTTACTATCATCTTGAGTAAGACTGTCCTACCGGTATAGGTCCTCCCTCAATCACTGCAATTGTCACACATAGGCTCAGTAGGGTTCCAGGATGAGTTTGCTCATCGGACTCCCTTTCACTCAGTACATGGGCAGCCGTTACGTACAGCTAGTACCACTGACGGCTTGTGGTTAAACCCACTGTCAGGGTATTGACGAGTCTTTAGAGTCCTCCACAGAAAGTTTCCCAGTTCGGGCGAAACATTGTAGAGGCCGTATGGTTTTATGGCAGGGTTCGAACATACGCGTACACTTGTGTACGTGTCATGGTTCGGACAGATAATACTAGTGGGCTTTGGTTTAAACCGGATCCTAGTATTATACTGTGTAGATACTGTCTCGTTGCATTTGTATTCGGTCGGAATACAAATGCGGGTATGTATATACAGTTGCGGGGTTATCCTATAATTTATTACGGGATCGCTTTTTGAAGTTTCCAGTTTACATTCCGTTTCGGCCATTTTTTTCATTCCTTCATTGGCTGAAATTTGTGTTGTGAGGGGGCTTATTTGCAAATGTGTAGATTAGTAAATGGAGGTTTTTTTTTTGTGGTGGCTGGTTCTCCAGCAGCTTCTTGCTCATTCTAGATGTACATGGATTGATTTGTGCATTATTGTGAGCATTAATTGGTTTTGGATTACTTAGGATATTTTGTGAGGATTTTTTGCTAAGTATCACCCCATTTTTCCTTGCTCAAAAACTCACTCCATTCTTTCCTCTGGCCTTGGCCGAGAGCACTAAGAGGCAGCCCCATTTCTTTGTGTGTGAGTGATTTTTCATTTCATTGCAACACCAAAAATCCAAAGCTCATTTCATAATCTCCTCCATTGTGGCAACTTCGATTAACCCTCGAGACAAAGCGTTCTACACTTATTCTACAGCAACCTTGGACACGTCGGCTAGCAAACTTCGTGTCCGAGTTGCCTCGGTTCAGAGGCGGGAGCCCGTATAAAGATTCGTTGATGTGGCGCAGTATTCGGCGAGGAGAAGACCGTAGATCGAGCGAGATCGGGGAGCGAAGTTCGTCGGCTCATCCGCAACATGCTAGGGATAGAGCTTAAAGACTGAAGGACACGGATCGATCGGTATAATCTCTAAACCCCCTATTACAGCATACTAGTTTACGGTTAATAGAATGATCCGGATTTTAAGTTTGCGTTAGCGCCAGTTCTGTAAAAAGTTTTTGTTCTGCATTTGGCCTCGGAAAGACGGCCGGGACGCTACCGTAGACTTACATGGAGAATGGCCTTGGTGAGTGGATCCGCTATGTTATCCTCTGTGTCAACTCTCCTGACCTCGATCCCCCGGAGATCAACTATCTCTTTGATCAGGTGATACTGTCAAAGAATATGTTTGGATCACTAACGGGACCGGGGTTCCTAGGCCAAAGCCACAGCTCCATTGTCATCCCAATACACAGGTACTGGATGCCCAATGGTCGGAACCAAGTTCATCATATGAAAATTTTCATCCAGACAACCTCTTTGGCAATATCGTTGGTAGCGATGTAATTAGCCTCTATCAACGAGTCTGCTAGGGTATATAGCTTAGAACCTTTCCAACATACCGTCCATCTACTGAGGGTAAAGACAAAACCCGAGACTAACTTTCAGTCGTCCTTATCACTCTGGAAGATCGAATTGGTAAAGGACTCCATCTGAAGTTCACCGTTACCATACACCAAGAACATCTCTTTAGTCCTTCTCAATCACTTAAGAATGTTTTTCAGCTGTCCAGTGGTTTTCCTAAAGATCTTTTCGATACTTATTCACTACACCTAGTGAATAAGCTACATCTAGTCTGGTACATAACATCGCATACATGAATGCCCCGTCTGCCAAAGCATAGGGTATCCCTTGTATGCGAGCCCTCTCCAAATCAGTCTCGAGAGACATCTCTTTGGAGAGAGTGGTTCCTGAACAAGCAGATACATTACCATGCTTAGAATCATCCATATTAAACCCCTTTAGCATGGTGTCTATGTACCTGTATTGGGACAATCCTAAATCTATCTTTATAGATCTATATCCCTAGGATGTAGGAGACATCAGTTAGATCTTTCATGGAGAACCTATGTGATAAGAGGCGCTTGACCGAGTGTAGCATTGGAACACCCTTTCCTATCAAGAGTATGTCATCCGCGTACAATACGAGGAAGCCAACCATACTCAATACAACCTTCTTATTTATACATGGTTCATCTATCTTTTTGATGAAGTCAAACTCTTTGACAGCTTCATTAAAACAGATGTTCCATCTTCGCGATGCCTGTTTTAACCCGTAGATGGATTTAAGCAGCTTGCACTTGCTTCTGCTGCTCCCACTGTCTACGAAGCCCTCTGGAAGTGTCATATACGCTCTCTTCTAAATCACCATTTAGAAAAGCGGTTTTGACGTGCAGTCTGCCAGATTTCGTAGTCATGGTATGCAGCAATGGAAAGTAGGATCCTGATGGACTTAAACATAGCTTTGAAAGTCTCAACTTTTCCATCTACACCAAATTATTTTTCTCAGAGATCCTCTTGCTCCCGATGGGTTTTACCCCTTCAGGAGCAACATCCAAAGTCAGCACTTTGTTGGTGTACATGGATTCCATCTCAGATTGCATAGCATCCAGCCATTTCACATAGTCTCCACTTGTGAAGGCTTGCTCGAAACTAGTTGGGTCATCATCTCCATGATGTAATCCTCGCTCTTATCATCTACGAGAAAACCGTAGTTGTAGGGTGTTTTTCGTCACCCCATTGAGATGGGAATACGCACGCGCTTGTCAGGCGTACTACAGATTCCCCCTGCCTAGGGTAGGCGGGGGTTTATTGATTGTGGGGATCCGAATCTCCGGCAGCCGCGGACTAAGCTGCCGTTAATTACCCCTCGCCTTTGGAGCGAGAGAACCTCCGATTAACGGGTCAAACAGGTCATGTGAACTCAACGTGCAGGGTGCGTATGTTTTGAAAGGGTTTTGGATATATCGGGGCCCCGCAGAGTTTTACGGGGGTCCCGCTACCCGAATAGTGGGCTGGGGGTCAAGGGGGCTAGTAGCCCCCTTGCAGGGTGCGGGGCAGCGTCCCGTTAGAAAAATTTTCCTTACGGAGGACGTGTTTTGATGTGGAGTGCATAAAAAAATGGAGGGGGGATGAGCGTCTTAAAGACACGTGTGTGGCACGTGGGCGCATGGTGCCCACGGGTCACGTGCCTGGCGCGTGAGCGCTTGGCGCCCGCTGGTCACGTGCGCAGCACGTGGGCGCTGGGTGCCAGCGGTTCACGTGCGCAGCACGCGACCGCGAGGCGCCCGCGGGTCACGTGCGCTGCACGCGACCACTAGGTACCGAGCGGGTCGCGTGGGGCGCATGTGGGTGCTATAGTGCCAGCGGGTCACGTGCCTTGCACGCGACCGTTGGTCACGTGTCGAGTGCCCCGCTCGGTTCACTGGGCTGTTGGCCTACTAAGCACTTGCCCGCAGCTTCTGCTGCCCATGCGCTGCACGCGATCGTGGGGCGTGCGCGTACGTGGGCGCTTTAGTGCCCGGGGTCATGTGTGCTGCATGCGACCATTGGGCGCTTTAGCGCCCACGGGTCATGTGCCATGCACGCGATCGCGGGGCGCCCGTGGGTCACAGGCTCGGCACGTGATCGCTGGGCACCCAAGGGTCACGTATGCGGCATGCGATCGCTGGGCGCCCACGGGTCATGTGCGCGGCACGCGACCGCTGGGTGCCCGTGGGTCACGTGCGCGGCTCACGACCATGAGGAACACCAGCGGGAAGGGGCTTAGCCCTTAGGTTGGGGAGTTGAACTCACAAGGGGTTTTGGAGTTGAACTCCTAATAGAAATTTAATTTGTAGGGTTAAACTCCAACAGATCTAGAAAGGAGTTAAACTCCTAGAAATTTTTGGGCTCTTCTTTTGAGCCTTGGATCCTCCCAACGTGGGATTTTTGGAGATGGGTCTCCTTCTTCTTCCTCTCAGTTGGCCGGCTTTTGGGGGAAAGGGGAGTGAGATTCAAAATCTCCCATTTCAAAGATTTGATGGAAGATCCGAGCTCCCCTTTGTGGGTTTTGTGGTGAAAAGCTACTTTTTAAGAAAGGAAGAGTTAAAATCTTGATTTAATTCAAAAAGAGAAAGAAGGTTTTAGACTCTTGAAAAAGGGGAAGGAGGCACAAACCCTAGAATATTGGGGAGAATGAATTGTTATGCTTTATTTCATCATCATATTGCCTTTTATAGGCTTACAAATTTACATATAGCCCCTTAGGCTTTACAAAATGGCATTTTGCCCATCACATGTCTCATGTGCTCATTTCTTTTGCACATAAGCTATGGGCTTTACAGAAATTTGGCTTCATGCCCATTTTCTTACATTCATGCATAAAAAAATTATATCAAAATTATTTATTATATGATTTTTTTCGGCGTGGGAGAGGCCGGCCGTAGGGCTCGACTTGGGCATGGGTCCACTTGAACCGGGCTTGGGCCCACCTAGTTTGGCGTTGACTTTGACTTTGACATGGTCAACCGGGGTGCAATTTTTGACCCCAACAAAGTGCCCCCATTAATAAATGCACACCACATATGTGGGTCGTGTGCATGAAATTGATGGATTTTCTTTCGCGTGGAAGCGACTTGCTTTGGTTCCCACTTTTTGGGATGCACTGCCCTTTTTACGACATGGACGGTCGACGCTTGACGCGTCTCCGAGGCGGAGTGTCCTTAGTAGACGTTTCTCCGGCATGGAGTGATTTGGTTCCCGCTTTGTAGGAAGCCGACACTGCCCTTTTCACAACATGGACGGTCGACGCTTGACGCGTCTCCGAGACGGAGTGTCCGTGGTAGACGTTTCCCTGGCTCGGAGCGCTTTGGTTCCAGCTTTGTGGGAAGCCTGCACTGCCCTTTTTACGACATGGATGGTCGACGCTTCCTTTTTTGCGTCGTAGACAGTCGGTTTTGCCCTTTTAAAGACTTGGACGGTCGATACTACCCTTTTTGCTGTGTGGACGGTCGGTTCTGCCCTTTTAGCGACTTGGATGGTCGGTTCTTCCCTTTTAGCGACTTGGACGGTCTGTGCTGCCCTTTTAGCAACGTAGATGGTTGATCCTGCCCTTTTTGCGACTTGGACGGTCGGTTCTGCCCATTTAGCGATTTGGACGGTCGATGCTACCCTTTTTGCGACTTGGATGGTCGGTTCTGCCCTTTTAGCGACGTGGATGGTCGATGCTGCCCTTTTAGCGACTTGGACGGTCGATGATGCCCTTTTAGTGACGTGGATGGTCGATGCTACCCTTTTAGCGACTTGGACGGTCGATGCTACCCTTTTAGCGACGTGGACGGTCGATTCTGCCCTTTTAGCGACGTGGACGGTCGATTCTACCCTTTTAGCGACGTGGACGGTCGATTCTGCCCTTTTAGTGACTTGGACGGTCGGTGCTGCCCTTTTAGCGACTTGGACGGTCGGTGCTGCCCTTTTAGTGACTTGGACGGTCGGTGCTGCCCTTTTTGCAACTTGGACGGTCGGTTCTGCCCTTTTAGCGACGTGGACGGTCGATGCTGCCCTTTTAGCGACTTGGACGGTCGATGCTGCCCTTTTAGAGACGTGGACGGTCGATGCTTGATTTGACTTGCTCCGATTCTTGCGGTGTCAGAGTTCGATTTGACTTGCTCCGCTTTCCGTGGTGTCGGGATTTGACTTTTTTCCGAGGTGGAGCTTCATTCCGCCAGGAAGGTCGTTGGTTGTCTTGCTGACTTGATATGATTTGGGTTGACATCAGCATCATTACACTGGAATATGGTACCAGGAGCGAATCATCATTTTCCATGAGAGGATTTAGGGATTTTGGTTTTGGTTTGGCATCTACATTGCTGTACTGGAATAATTCCAGGAGCAATTCATCATTTGCCCCGGGAAGATTTGGGAATTGGTTTTTAGATCGGCATCTACATTGCTGCACTGGAATAATGCCAGGAGCAACTCATCATTTGCCCCGGGAGGACTTGGGAATTGGTTTTTTGGGTCGGCATCTGCATTGCTGCACTGGAATAATGCCAGGAGCAACTCATCATTTGCCTTTGCCTATTGGGAAGCGATGGCTTAGAAGACAGGTTTAGATCCCTATCACCTAAGGCTTTTCAATTTTATGGACCGTAGGGGTCCCATAAAAGCATTTTCTCCCTACGAGTTGTAAGGATCCCGTAGGTATATTTTCTCCTTAGGAGTCGTGAGGACCCCCAAGTGTATTTTTCCTTTGTGAGCGTAAGGATCCCACGAAGGCTTTTTCTTATGAGTCGTAAGGATCTCGCAAGTTTTGTTCTCCTCATGCATCGTGAGGACACATGAGTGGATTTCCCTCATTCCCAGTTTAATGACTTAGGGGTCATCTGTTTCCAGTTTAACGACTTAGAGGTCATCTGTTCCCAGTTTAAAGACTTAGGGGTCTATTGTGCCCAGTTTAACGACTTAGAGGTCATCTGTTCCCAGTTTAACGACTTAGGGGTTTATTGGATCAGAAGCTTGGAATTTTGGGGTAGGGGTCGGCATCAGCGTTGCTAACACTGAAGCACAGATGCCAGGAGCAATTCATCATTTGCCTTTCCCTATTGGGAAGCGATGGCTTAGGAGACAGGTTTAGGTCCCCATCACCTAAGACTTTTTCAATTTTATGAGTCGTAAGGGTCTCATAAAAGCATTTTCTCCATACGAGTCGAAAGGATCTTGCAAGTGTACTTTCTCCTTAGGAGTCGTGGGGACTCCCAAGTGTGTTTTTCCTTCGTGAGTCGTAAGGATCCCACGAAGGTGTTTTCTTACGAGTCGAGAGGATCTTGTAAGTTTGTTCTCCTCATGCATCATGAGGACACATGAGCGGGACTTCCTAAATAGAGCATAATTCCAAGGGCGGAGACCGGCCGCTGGACTGGTGACTGCGGTGGGGCATGGGTGTGAGGAGAATTATTTGAACCTATGGATTGTATATGGTAGTAAATTTGGGGACCACCCGTAGGGCTGGGAGAATTTTGGAAATTTGAATTTTGGTTGGCGTCTGCATCGCTGCACTAGAATATGGTACCAGGAGCGACTCATCATTCGCCGTTGGGATATTCAAAGTTCGGTTGGCATCTGCATCGCTGCACTGGAATATGGGATCAGGAGCGACTCATCATTCGCCATTGGGATATTCGGGGATTTGAGTTTTGGTTAGCGTCTGTATCGCTCCACTGGAATATGGGATCAGGAGCGACTCATCATTCGCCATTTGGAGGAGTTTTTTTTATACCGCGATTGCTCTATCATTTCAGATTTTCTTATCGCGAAGGTCACGATTGTCCTATCATTTCGACTATTTATTCGTGGTTGCCCCATCATTTCGGCTTTATTTTCATCTTTATTTTTACTCACTGATTTTTATTACGAGTTGCCCCATCATTTCGGCTTTTTATTATTTTTGTTTTATTTACACATTTTTACATTCCCAGTTTAATGACTTTGAGGTCGATTGTTCCCAGTTTAACGACGTGGTGGTCATTGGTTCTGTATGAAGTTAGCAGTCGCAGCTTGACTGTTTGCCAATACGCCTTTAGACAGTTCTATCTCTCTTGCCTTATATTGTTTTTCGACCCAATCTTTGAAGACGAAACAATCCTCAATAGCATGACTTATCACTCTGTGATAGGGGCAATATTTGGGGTCATCGGTCATATTCGCTTCCTGCGGTCTTTTTGATTCCGGCAATTGTAGACCGTTTCTTAGGGCATCCTTGAATATTTTACGGACTTTGTCCCTTCTGAAGGAATAGATCTTATCCAACTTCTCTTTCAGTGGAGATTTTTCTCCCTCTCTGAACACTAGTTTCCGAGGCTAGTTGGCATTAGGCCTGCTCACCCCTTACTTATTTCGGTTAGCCGAAGTGTTAAAAGATTCAGCATCGTCAGAATTTCCGCCTTTGCGATTTTCGTCCTTTCGGTTTCTCGAGGACCTATTGTTACTTTGGGAGTCAGAGGAGGACTCCTGCTTTGAGCGTTCCAACATCTGAACTTTCCTGGTCAGCTTTTGGAATGTTTTGAGACCCGCGGTGCATAGAAACGGGGTCATCCAATTTTTGAGATTTCCGACGAGGAGACTGACAGATTGGTCCTGCACTATCGGCGGTTCACATTTGACGGAGAGATTGCGCCATCGGGTTATAAAATCTATGCTGTTTTCGTTGTTCTTTGGTTTAGTCCTTACGAGATCGGCAATGGTGATCTTATCGCTGACTCTCATGAACCTCTGCCGAAACAGAAACTCCATTTGGACGAAAGTTGTGGCGTAGCCATCCGGTATGCTCGCGTACCAGTCGAAAGCAACATCGGTCAAGCTATTAACGAACTGGCGGAGGAGAAGCGCATCATTGCCCCCAGTATTCCCGCATGAGACTTTAAAGTGGGCGATGTGCTGATTCGCATTTCCCAAACCATCGAATCTTCTGAATTTAGGGATGACATAGCCGCTAGGAAATTCTACTAGATCATACTGAGCAGGATATGGTCTCCCGCTACTGCTAACATCTTTTTGTGCTTCGGCTTCGGCTATCAATGTTTTGACTTTATTGGCAACCAAATCCATGATTTGATCTTGAGTTAGCGGGCTACTGTCATCGGTAGCCAAGATATTTCCCAAGATAGGATGCGACTGACTTTCATGCGGTCCGTCCACCTTTGGATTTGAGGGAATAGGCATTGGCTATCTCGGGACACCGTTTCCCGGTTCATGAACAGAGCCCTGCGCTTGATTGGGCGGCAGAGAGGCAAGTTGGGCCATGAGCTGTAAGACGACGTTTGTCAAGTCGTCAATTTTTGAGTAGAGCTTGACCATCTCCTTGTCTTTGTTTCTGAGCTTCTTTCGGAGCTCCTGGAGAAGTTGCCGCTCTACGATCTAGGATGGAAAGTTGGCTCATCTTCGCTTTCCAAGCCCGACTCCTTATGAACTGAGGGCGCTCTCTGTTTATCAGCCTCACTAGAAGGGTTTTCATTACCTTCCAGAGGAGGCTGGTCTTGGAATGTGGCAGCCATATTTACACCAGATTGGATTTGAGATGCGATGGCCCCATCCTTGCTTTTGCTGCGTGTGCCCACCATGTAGACAGTGTGGACCACATATCCAGCCATTTCCTTATCTTTAGTGGGGTGACCCTGTTCATGGAACCTCATGAAGTTCAGCCTAGCGTGAGTCCTAGCCCTTTTGTTGGCTCTATATCTGAGCCTTTTTTGCTTTAGCTTCTTAATTTTAAGGGCTTAGCGGGCATCTGTTTCCTGGGAAGCTACTGTGAGTCGATTGATGAGGAGCTTAGAGAAGATACCCGATCGAGCAGTTGTCGAGGGCACCGCTGGAGCTTGCTCGAGATGCCTCATTGCTTTGTTCGTGTTGATGGCCTTGCCCCCAGCTAGGGCCAAGGAAAATCGTTCAAACACCGACTTGCGTTTGGGTTAGGACGCTTTCGAGACCACCACATTTGGCCTTTTGCCTTTCGAGGCCGGTTTATCCATCATCGAAGCTTGAGGAGCAGAGATGGTGTTAGCTGACATGAACAGAATAAAGCCGAATAGTAACAGCGGCTCTTCCCACTGTCGCCCGAGACTGGCCGGAAGGACCGTTGTCACTGTTGGGGTAAAAAATTGCACCCCGGTTGACCAAGTCAAAGTCAAGGTCAACCCCAAGCCAAGTGGGTCCAAGCCCAGATTAAGTGGGCCTATGCCCAAGTCAAGCCCCACTGCCGGCCTCCCTATGCCAAAATAAAAATTATGTAACAAATAATTTTGATGTAATTTTTTGTGCATGAATGTAAGCAAAATGGGTATAAAGCCAAATTTTTGTAAAGCCCATGGCTTATGTGCAAAAAGAAATAGCATATGAGACATGGGATGGGCAAAATACCATTTTGTAAAGCCTAAGGGGCTATATGTAAATGTGTAAGCTTATATAAAGCAACATGATGATGAATCAAAGAGAGACTTTTCATTCTCCCTAAAAACTAGGGTTCCTGTACCTCCTTCTCCTTCCAAGAGCTTCTAAAACCTTCTTCCTTTCTTTTGAATTAAATCAAGAGTTTTACTCTTCTTTTTCCAAAACTAAATAGGTTTTCACCACAAAACCCACAAAGGGGAGCCTAGATCTTCCATTAGATCTCAAAAAGGGAAGATTTTTAAATCTCATACCTCTTGTTCTTCAAGATCCAGCCAACAGAGAAGGAAAAAGGAGACCCATCTCCGAAAATCCCACTTTGGACAAAATCCCAGTCAAGAGAAGATCCAAGACTCAAGAGAGAAGAACCTCTGAAGATTTTTTGGGAGTTCAACTCAAAGGCCCAAATCCTCAAAGGAGTTTAACTCCTAATCCAGATCCTTAGGAGTTTGACACCAAATCTAAATCTTTTGGAGTTTAACTCCACTCAAAATCCTCTTTAGGATTTTAACTCTCATTTTTGGGGGTAAAAAAACCCCTTCCTTTCGCTAGCGCCCAAAGTGCTAGCGCCCGAGCGCCCACGTGCCGGATACGTGAGGCGCTAGCGCCCAAAGCGCTTGCGTCCGAGCGCCCAAAGCGCTAACGCTCACGTGCCGGGCACGCGAGGGGCGAGCGTCCACGTGCCGGGCACGCGAGGCGCGAGTGCCCACATGCACCCGATCGCCCAAAGCGCTAGCGCCTAGCGCCTGCATGCTAGGCGCGCGAGGCGCTGGCACCCACGCGTCGTTTGGACGCCATTTCCCCCATTTTACACACACTCCACACTAAAAATACTTCCCCCGTTAGAAAAAATTTCTAACGGGGAGCTGCCCCGCACCCCGCACCCCGCAAGGGGACTGCTAGCCCTCTTGACCCCTAACCCGCTATCCGGATAGCGGGACCCCGTAAAAACTCTGTGGGGCCCCCGATATATCCAAAACCCCTTCAAAACACAACACTGCACATTGTGTTCGCATGACCTGTTTGACCCGTCAATCGGAGGTTCTCTCGCTCCAAAGACGAGGGGTAATTAACGGCAGCTTAGTCCGCGGCTGCCGGAGATTCGGATCCCTACAATCAATAAACCCCAGCCTACCCTAGGCAGGGGAAATCTGTAATGCGCCTGACAAGCGCGCGCGTATTCCCATCTCAATGGGGTGACGAAAAACACCCTACAGTCACGATCCGGAAATAGCACGTTACTGGCACTTGAATCATATGAAGTCTATAGGACCCCATCTAATTCAAGTAAGCCAAAAATCCCAGAAATCTAAACCATTTGAAAAGAGAGAGAAGGAAAATTTAGTTTTAAACAAGTGGTTTAACAAAATAAGTCGTAGTATACATTTTTAAAACATCATGTCTTTTCCAAAAATTTCGGCATAGTTTCCTTTGTAAATACTGGCCCCAAACGGGTACAAACAAGCATAATATAAAGGTATCCCCAAGCGGGAGCTAGCTCTTTGCCAATTGGCGGTCATAACCATGCAACAATATAATATACAATGCCGAATGGTGATGATCAAAACTCAGAAGAAAACCAAAGGAAAACCATAATAATACAAGCACGACTCTAAGGTCGAAAGAATGTACACTGGTCTTCTAGGTCTATAAATATACAAGTCTGGTTGATGGAGTTTACTAGATACACTGAATATAAATAAAGTACGAGGGTGGTCACGATGTGAGTGAACCCACCTACCAAAGCAATCACCCGGAAAGAAGCAATGTGCCAGCAAAGCCGTCAAGGAAACCTGTACGGCAAAACCTGCAAGAAACTGTGGCACAACGGGGATGAGTTGCCAACTCGTAAGTAGAAAACTTCACCAAGCAGAAATCGCATGTATGACTCTATCCTAGGTCATACCATAATACATCCTCAATATAAAACCTGAAGCATCTAATTAATGGCAAGGGTAAACATCTATACGTAAGTGTAATACCAAGTGCTCGTGTCAGTGCCTCAGGTAGCAACATAATACATATATGATGTAAGAATGCATGAAAACAGAATGCAACTGAATGAGAAAACTGTTTTCATATCTCAGTGAGATTTCTGTATAAAAATCGAAGGATCATCAATGAAATCAACAGAGAATCAGTATCAAGTATCGACACAAAATATATATCCCAATATCTCAGGCTCCGGCTATCTGGACTGGCATGTATCATCAAATCTCAATATCTCAGGCTCCGGCAATCCGGACTGGCTTATACTCCGATCGGTATCCTCCGGATATCCGTCGAGTCACAATAAAATCACCGGTCGGTAGTGCTCCTCTGCCGGGCTCAACGCCATCATCTGCGACCTTCTCGTCCCGGGGACCGCACCGGGTCCACCATGCACCCACAGACGGTTCCTCCTCCTCCTCGAATCGGGTGTATGATATCGCTCAAGAGCCGAGAAAACTCATGGTGGACTCATTTCAAATCATATAATGAGAAAACCGCAATTTTCTATCTTTAAAATGATAATAAGTTTATAAAATCCGTGCAGTTTCTCCAAATCCAGAAATCTCATGAAAATCCAAAATCCCAATTTCAAGGGTAAATAAACAATAAAATACCGGTAATAAGTTCCATAATATTGCATGACAAATGAAAATACACATGCATGAGATATCACAGTAATAAATACAATGTCTAAGCTATCATATAAAAACAAGCGTACTAGTACTATATCGAAACTATCAGCTAGCAATTTATACTAATGAAATAGTGTTTTCTAATGTGTACGTGACATGGTAATTACCGATGATGATGTGTGTGAGCCGACAAGCAGGTGTACGTGGAGCATACGCATCATCGGTAATGGTGCTAGTGTCCTGACAGCATGATTTTATAATAACTACAAAAACACATTTAAGTATGCAATGCGATGCGAATAGCAAGAACATACGGAAAACGAATAGTAAGCGCAACAATAAAGAATGTACAATATATATATATAAGTCATAAGTTTTGGCATTTGAAATAACACGAACCATGGTGTTTAGAAAATAGGGGTTACGGTGTTTTTAAGAAAAGGTACGTCCTTTGAAATATTCGCAGAATCCCTTGGCCTGTCTTTAAAATACTCACGATTCGTTAGTTTTGAAATAAGTATGACACGAGTCTAGTCCAATATCTACTAAGTAAACTACAGGACTAAACTAACAGACTAGTCGAAAGGGTAAGGAAAACCATCTAAGTCTGAGTCGATAAATATATCTAATAGTCTGTGATCCTGCCTCAATAGTATCACGTACGATACAATATATAATATGACATTAGAGTGCGGATCTATCATCATAATTATGTCTCGTACGGTAAATCCATCGTATAGCATCTCAAATCTGGGTACGGGTCGAATATCACGTTTATCTCATTATTCATCTGGTATCCTTTTCATCATATCCTGAATTAGGGGTACTGATCTAAATTCTAGTACACTCTGATACCATCAACATATATATATGCGTGTGTATGAAAACACATCGCCTAAAGATCCGATATAATATCATGTCGTATCTCATATTACAAACCAAATCACATCACCGATCTCGTGGCATCATGCCCAATCACATCGACCCATCTCCAAGTACCATGTACTATCCTCATTATCCATGTATACGTATACATACACACACACACACACACATACTCACATACATATGTGTGTGTGTCTCCCCATATACGCATAAGTAAAACAAATGTATGCGTGCGCGCGCGTGTGTGCAAAACTTTACTCTAGGGTTTCGCGACTAAGAAGCTAAACTAAGTTACTTCTAATACACTAAAACTAACCCAATGAACATCTAAAACCTGTCTGATAATCATTCACATCACAGTACACACACACACATATATATAATATAACGTATTCGTATTTTGGACTACGAAACTGCGGGGGTGCTATACGCCATCCACCCGACTTCCCCCGTAGATATATATCTACTCACCTTGATCCATGCTTGCCGAAGTCAATATCGCCATCCTCTTCTTCATCATCCGAAGTCCACGTGAGGGTACCTACATATCACATATATCGTATCGCATCAAAACGTCCAATTCAAAACCAAAACGATACGCGAATCATACATAGGTTAAAACCTATAGTCTACTCAAGCAAAAAAGCCAAATAACACTCGACATGGACGTACAAACGTCAAGTGACCGATACAAAATACAAAATCAAAACTTCAATTCATAAACATCAAGGAATACAAAGCAGCAACTCAAGAAAATGGTCTCAGATTTTGGTTCAGGTGAAATTGGGCTAAACAAACAGTACTGGGGTGTTGTATAGGATGTATATGAGCTACAGAAGCAACCTGGACCCCAAACCCTACAACTTGGCCGGCCACTTACCTATTAAATCTGGCCTGCTCGGTTTGCCTATGGTGAAACGGCCTCGTATTCTCAGGGTGGTCTCTTAGGGTCTTAATTAGGTTAATGGTGTTGCTTGTTTTTCTTGTAAAACTCCCGGGTCACTCCAGATTTCCTGCACCCACTATTTATTCACAAACCGACATTTCGATATCTAAAATTCAAGTTTGGGGTTCTAGTTCTGGTTTGGGCTAATTTTCAACACCAAAGGGGGGGGTTTGTAGTCACTAATACATCTCAATTACACCATCACAACTCAAGGATCCCTAAACTTCATCTAAGAATTTTCAAACCTCACTAAACCCCACCAAATCACTTCTAAACTAAACTAGAATCTAAAGTAAATGAAACACTACACTATTTATGAAAGAAATACCTCATTTGGCAACTCAAGAAAATTCTTGAGTTGCCCCAAGTCTTCAAAATCCAAACTTTCTTGGTTCTCCATGCTTATAGTGAGCTTGTACATGTTTTTTTATGAAAGGAATGAAGTGTTTTGATGTGTTTTTGGGTATGATATGAGAAGGTAGAGGAGGGGGGAGTGAGTGGGCAGCCATGAGAGAAAGGAGGAGAGAAATGATGAAGATGATGAAGGAAACACAATGGGAGTCATGGTCAATTGACCCCTCACCTCACTCTTTCTTCTCTCTCTTGCCCATACCCATTTCTTTATTCTTTTCTTCTCTTTTCTTTTGTTTTTCCTTTTTCTTTTCCATTTTATAAGCAAAACACTTAAGAATAAAGATCAAGACATGCTTCATATCATAAAATGTAACAAGTATATGTGACATACTATGGTGCATTGTTTCCCCCAATCAGAGCAAAGCTCATTTCAAAATTCAAATTTTGAAATGAAGCAACGTTTCATAGCAGCGCCAAGTGCGCTGTGCCCTAAGCGCACCACGTGCAAAGCACGTGTGCGCTAGCGCTAAGAGCGCTGCACTATAGACAGCGCACCATGTGTAAAGCACGTGTGCGCTAGCGCTAAGAGCGCTGCACTCTAAGCAGCGCACCACGTGCAAAACACGGGTGCGCTAGCGCTAAGTGCGCTGCACTCTAAGCAGCGCACCACATGCAAAGCACGGGTGCGCTAGCGCTGAAACTAAAAGCTCCCCACCGTCAGATCAAAGATCCAATAAAGATGATAAATCATCAATCAACCAGAATAAAATTCTGTTAAGGAAAGATTCCTTAAAATCTTTCCAAACAAGAAAATTGTGCTCTGTAGATCAGTGATCCAAAGGTGATTAAAAATCACCGAAATACAGAATAAATTCTGTATGGGGAAAAATTTCCCAATCTTGTTAAAAAAAAAGAAGGTTGTCTTCTGTAAATCAGAAGCCCTTGGATCAAAAATCCAACGGTGGGGAAATCCCCAAATTAATTAGAGAAAAGATCTTCTTAACCGATTGAACAAATCAACTTGCCCTATATAAAGGCTCCAAGACTTCAAGTCTCATATGGAGAACTCCCCCAAACTTTGAAATCTCAGAAAGAAGAGCCAAGCTCTCGGTAGAAGAAGAAGATTTTCTTCAAGGTAAAAATAAACAGAGAGATGAAATCATCTCATATTAAAAAGAAGAATTCACTTCTTTCTTTAAGATCATAGATCTACAAGACCAAGGTTTTTCACAAAGAGATCAAAAGCTCTCATTATAAAATAAGAAGAAGAACATAATTCTTCTCACAGATCATAGATCTATAAGATTAAGATCTTTTATACAAGGAGATCATGGATATCTCATTATAAAATAAAGGGGGGAGAATAAGTCAATTCTCTTAGGATCACAGATCCATAAAGGCAAAGCCTTTCATTAAATAAAGAAATTGAAACATCTCCTATAAAATAAGAACTTTTGTTCTTATAATCTTGAGACAAAGTCTCTCACAAACGAGAATTTATTTCTTAGATCATAAAGTTGATCAAATAGCGTTTTGCGCTCATAAACTAGCGCTTTGCACTCTTGGACTGGCGCTCAGCGCCAAGCGCACCACGTGCTCCTCACGTGTGCGCCACTTAACAGCTAGTGCTTTGCGCTCTTGAACTGGCGCTCAGCGCCAAGCGCACCACGTGCTCCTCACATGTGCGCCACTTAACAGCTAGTGCATTGCGCTCTTGAACTGACGCTCAGCGCCAAGCGCACCACGTGCTCCTCACGTGTGCGCCACTTAACAGCTAGCGCTTTGTGCTCATAAACTGGCGCAATGCGCCCATTATCTGGCGCTTAGTGCCAAGTGCGCCACGTGCTGTTCACGTATGCGCTAAAAAGAACATAAATTGTTCTATAAATAAAGCCCGGAGTTATGATGAATGCTCAGCATCCAGTAAAAGACAAAAATATTGTCAGAACTCAAATCAATGCTCAGCATTGTAAAATGTTTAACATTTTAACTGAGTGGGCCGAGCCCAAGTTGGCCATAAACCCCTCATTAAAATTAACTAAGCCCATATGCTCATAAATTTCAGATCTTAGTCCCAATTGGACCACAGATCTCCCAACCAATATTGGTTCAAGGGTACATCTCTTCACTCCTCCGATATTTGTCGTTGTAATCCTTCAACGTCTTCAGAGAGGTGGCGGGTCCTGACAACCAGACATTTCATGGACTGTGGGGTCCTTAAGCCCATGGATTATGATGTCCTTAACCTCGGACTGTGGGGTCCTCAAACCCATGGACTATGATGTCCTTAACCTCGGACTGTGGGGTCCTTAAACCCATGGACTATGATGTCCTTAACTTGGACCACTATGTCCTTAAACTGGTAATCGACCGCAATGTCCCTAAACTAAACAATAGAGCCCAAATGCTCTCTTGTTGGATCTAAACGATCCCGTTAAGTTATCTTAGTCTAAAATTAGACTAACGTATTCTTAACTAACGTTTAAGTTGATCTTAGTCTCAAATGAGACTAACGTATCCTTAAACCCAAACCAAAAACCTAAATCTAAGAAAATACGGATTTGGACTAATCCATGCCCTATGGGCGACAACACAAATTAGTCTCCGTATACAATCCACGGGCAACCATAAATAAAAAAAACACACACGACACGAAGTGATCATCTGGAGAAGGAGAAAGTGGTTATCGCGATGCGGTAGCGTAATTAACTGCAGGGGTTTGCACTTGCAAGGAAGAGCATCCCCACAATCAAAAACCCCTCAACAAGGGGGAATCTGACGAAATCTGCTACATCGGTCGTATCCGTTTAAACCTTCGATGATGCATGGTGTCATAAATCAACTTGGTATTTTCGGAGAGGTGGATGGATAGCACCAAATAGCATCTGCCCTCGAAATTCAGGCAAGACGAACCTACGCGGTCTCGTCCCTGTCTTTCGGCGGAGAACAGATTCTGGCACGCCCGGTGGGACCTTTTTCTCTTTCCACTCCACACTTTGTGTGTCGTGTTCACGAACGAATCACGGTTTAATATGGTTGCCCTTAGGTTTGAGGTACTAAGATTTGGTTTTGCTCCCGTGCAGAAGAAATAACAGCAATGGCCTCTAACTGCTCCAGCTGCAACTGCAACTCCCGTTCTGTCTCATCTGGAGGAGTAACCTACGGGCCCCAAGCAGCCTCCCTGTTCACGATGCCAGTGGAACAAGTGACCCAAGCCACCACTGGGTTATTCTTCGGGACCATGATCCCGCCAATAAGCTTCAGCGCCCCTGTACCATTGCAAGAAGCTCAGAAGAAGTCGGTATTTGATCGGCTTACCACTACCACGGCCCCTCTTAACAGGTCGCCCAAACCAAGCGCCTCAGTTTTCAGCAGACTGGGCTAAAGCTCCAACGGGCCCATGAAGAAGCCTGCAATACCAGAAAGTGTTATCTCGAAGCGGATAGCCATTCCTACTCTTGAAGTTACCAAGGCGGCTTCTCCGGCTAAGGGGTCGGTCTTCACAAGACTGGCCGTTTCAGCTCCCACTCCAAGTGAAGTAACCTAAGTCGTTTCCCCTGCACGAAAATCGGCCTTTTCAAGATTGGCCATTCCCTCTTAGCGAGCATCTGTCTTTGACAGGCTGGCGCCAACAACAGACTCTCATCAAAACAGGGAGCATGGAAAAACTGATCCAACAGCGGAGGTGATCCCGGCCGCACGACATGCTCGACATCGCCACTGGCGCCAAGTGAGGAAAGCTAGGGGCAATTCCCCTTCTGGATTGACTCCGCCGGCTCCAACGGTGGAAATTGATGCTGCTATTCCAACTGGGAACAGCTTTGAACTACTTAATAAGGTGCACAGGAATTCGCCAACTGCCATGCTAAAAAAGTCTCTTCCGCCTGTTGGAAAGATCACAAAGGCGAAGCCAGAGCAGCCCCCTCAGCGGTTGTCCTCTAAAGTTTACAAGGTCTGGCGTCAAGTCCAAGACTCGATGATTGATCCAGATTACTCCCGCTGACAGAAAAAGATAAAGGTTCGGCAAGAAAAAGACCACCCTGTCATACCGCAGGATACGTCATTTACTCGGGTGCCCGCTGCAACGGCCCCCTCGACTTCGACCGCCCACAAAAGGAGAAGGCCAGAGAAGATCCATACGACCAATCTCAAAGGCGCCAAACCTAAACGCCCCAAGTCTGGGGGCATAGTAGTCCACACTGTCTATATAGCATCCGGGAAAGAGGATAGCCGTATTTCTACGGGTCATCGACCACTCACCAGATCTGTAACAAAGTCCCAGGAGCAACGGCAGAAGCTCCAGGAAATGCTAACACAGATGGCCGCACTCACTGGGCCAAAAGAAATCCCGGAGATGTCGTCAAAACAGTGTCATGAACAAGAAACCGATGCTGCGTTCCTCCGCAGAATCCTCGAGAAGAAGGACAAAGAGGCAGCGGAACAAGCTGCCAACATAAAACAAATGGCGCTTTTATTCCAAGACATGGTCGAGATGATGTTACAGCCGGATCCTCCAGCTGAAGACCCTCCGATTATCCTCGAGGACGACCGAGGGGAGACGTCAAACCCCTTTCCTGCTTGTTCAGCAGCCAAGGAGGAGACCATCTCCAAAGCCACCCTGGATGACTATATAACTCAACAGATACGAGTTCATCAGGCGAGCGAAGCGGCTAACCAAATCGTTAAAACTGGACGCCCCTATCCTGGTTGATACGACCAAATAAAGTACCCGCCGGGATATACGATCCCTAAATTCTATGTATATAAGGGGACGGGGAATCCACACTAGCACGTTGCTTAATTTAGGGCTTTGTGCGACAACACCGGAGGTGACGACAAACTGCTGCTTCGCCAGTTTGTTAGCAGCTTGTCAGAGATAGCGTTTGAATGGTACTCCGAGCTCCCGAACGATTCCATTAAGACATTTGCAGAAATGAAGTTACTGTTCACACAAAGGTTCGCGAGTGCAGTATGTAATTCGATGGCGGAACCTATGGTCAAAATGCAAACAGCGCATAGAAGAGGCTCTTGCAGTAGGCATGTTCGTGGGTACCCTCGATCCGCAGGCAACCATATCCCAGTTCATGATATTCTTCAAGCCGACCACTTTCCAGGCCTTGATCGACAAGCTGGCCCAAATGGACCAGATGGGCCATAGACCGCTCTCTTCAAAGACGGAGCTTCGAAATGAAAAAGGTAAAGGGAAAGCGACCTTTGTTGCCAGCACTCAACCAAGTGGCCCGAAACCGGTTGTTCGCCAAAGCAACAAACGGCAATCCCTTGATGAGAAGTTGAGATGTCCCTACTCATTTCCCCAGAATAAAACAAGGAGATTGTTCGAACTAGCAGTGCGCAACGAGCTCATCACTCTACCGGAGCCGAGACACCCATTACAACCGAAGGATGTCAACGATCCCAATTACTGCCCCTACCATCAAGTATTGGGCCATCCACTCGAAGATTGCTACATCTTCAAAAATTGGGTTAAAGACCAATACCAGCGGGGCAAGTTCGCGCTGTCTGAAAACTGGAAGGTAAATCCGCCACAACAGCACACTCCTAAAAGGGTAGACACACTGGGGGCATCGTGCTCTTTTATAGAAGAAGCTCCATGGGAGGTCGCTCTTTCAGCCAAGACGAAAAGAATGCTGAATGATCTTCACACATGCCCGGCAATCAGGTGAAAAAGCCCGCTAGAGCCTGAGATCATTGATGGAATGCTAAAACCGCGCCTGACGCTGAGAATTGGTAGCGATGGTCAAAACACTCAGGCCCAGCCATCAAAGTCTTCAAAAAAGAAGAAGAAGCCCATGAAGTCTGACGACAAGCGCACGGATCTGCAAAATCATATTGACGCACTGGAAGAATACAACCAGAAGGCGCGAACCTCAGTCATGCTTCAAGAGTTTCTCAATCATATCCTTGAAAGTGAAAATAATGACAAGGATGAGGAAGACGACTTGTCAGAGGAACCCGAAGATTATGTGGCAAGTTGCCACATGATCTCTCATTCGTCGCTAGGCAATAAAGAAGCCCACTCGGCGGTAGAAGATAACGTAGAGGAGCTGGGGGCAGGAGCAGTGCTAAAATCCTTGGATTATGTGACAATGATTATCAAGGACAAACCTACTTGTTCATAGAGCATCTGGTGAAAAGCCGCCTTAAAGCTACAACGGATTGAAATGTCCCTAGACTAACAACGGACCGAAACGTCCTTAAACTAACGATGGACCGCAATGTCCTAAAACTTGCAATTGACCGAGACATCTATAAACTACTATGGACCGCAGCATCCCAAGGCTGACAAAAAAAAAACGGTATGTCCACAAGCAAAATGGGCACGGATGAAAACCCGAAAATGCGCCGTGAGTAAAAACAGCAGGACTACGGGCGATGTTTATGAAAACCCGAAAAGGCGCAGACTCGGGAAAAAAAAGAAAACAAAGGGTACATCCATAAGCGAGATGGGCATGGATGAAAACCTGAAAGGGCTCCGTGAGTAAAAACAGCAGGACTACCGGCGAGTTTGTGAAAACCCGAAAGGGCGCAATCTCGTTAAAAGACACTTGCAAGGTCCTCTCGACCCTGTGAGGAGAAAATACCTGCGTGAGATCCTTATGACTCACAAAGGAGCAATACACTTAGGGATCCCCACGATTCCTGAGGAGAAATGTACCTACGAGATCCTCACGACTTGTAGGGAGAAACACCTTTATGAGACCCTTACAGCTCATGAAGTCAAAAGACTTAGTTGACAGGATCTTAACCCTGTTTGCTAAGCCACCTTTGTTTGACATCGACAGAGGCAAATGATGATTCGCTCCTGGTAATGTCCCAGTGGTAGCGATGCTGATGCCTAAATTGGTATCAAATTCCAAGTCCTTTCACGGCAAATGATGATTCGCTCCTGGCAACATTCCAGTCGCAGCGATACTGATACTAAGATTGGTATCAGATCTTGGGTTCCATACTCGGAAGAAAGAAAGAAAAAAGGGGTACGTCCATAAGCGAGATGGGCACGGATGAAAACCCGAAAGGGCTCCGTGAGTAAAAACAGCAGGACTACCGGCGAGTTTGTGAAAACACGAAAGGGCGCAATCTCGTTAAAAGACACTTGCAAGGTCCTTTCGACCCTGTGAGGAGAAAATACCTGCGTGAGATCTTTACGACTCATAAGGGAGCAACACACTTAGGGATCCCCACGATTCTTAAGGAGAAATTACATTTACGAGATCCTCACGACTCGTAAGGAGAATTCCCCTTTGAGACCCTCACGGCTCATAGGATTCAAAAGCCTTAAGCAACAGGGATCTGAACCTGTTCTTAAGCCATCACAACCTCCAATGTTTCCCTACAAGTGGTTCAATATTGACCCTTGTATACAATCCACGGGCACGAATAAGCATTTCCTTAATAGAGTCCCACCACTGACGAGGGATTTCTTCATATGGCAAACGACACTTGTAAGTCTTCTCGACTTATAAGAAGAAAGCACTCTTGTGAGATCCTTACGACTTACAAGAGAACTTACACTTAGGAATCCTCATGATTCCTAAGGAGAAAATACACCTACGAGATCCTCATAACTTGTAGGGGAAAAAACTTTATGAAACCCTTACGGCTCATGAAGTCAAAAACCTTAGTCGGGAGGATCCTAACCCTGTTTGCTAAGCCACCCTTGTTCGAAACGACAATGGCAAATGATGATTCGCTCCTGGCAATATTCTAGTCGTAGCGATGTTGATGCTAAAATTGGCACCAGATTCCAAGTTCCACACTCGCGATAAAAAATCAGCGAGCCAAAAATGCATATGAAATAGCCGAAATGATGGGGCAACTTGCAACAAAATCAGCAAGTAAAAGATATGCATACAAAAATAGCCGAAATGATTGGGCAACTCGCAATAAAAAGCAATGAGTAATAAAAACAAATAGCCGAAATGATTGGGTACCGCGAAAAATAGCTGAAATGATTGGGCAATCGCGGCTTTTGCGAGATAAAAGCTGAAATGATAGAGCATCGCGGAAAGAAATAAAAAAATGAAAGATACGAGAGCGACAAGTAACCCTGCCAATTTTAGAGTTAGGAGACCCGGTCTCAACTTCTTGAGATGGTCTCCCACTGGACTCTAGAACCCGGTTACTTGTGCTCCCCGTCTTGGGTCTATCCTAATGCGGAAAAGTAAATAATATACAACAGCGGTGAGATCATCCTCAACCCGGAAGTGCCCCAATAAAAGAATATTACATATAGATTTTACATGAATGAAAATAAAAACGCTCATCTCACATAAAACTCCCAGATATTCTTTCACGACGATCCAATAAATCATATCAATAGCAACACATGATATCACATATCATCAACGTAAGCAAATATGCGTATCTTTAAAACTCGTTGACATATAGCAATGAGATTGGGATACCCCACATATTACACTTACGGTCGCAGAAAAAGAAACAGAAAACTACAATAATTAGAATCCGCAATTTCCTTAGACATCATAAACCCGGAATATCTCATATTCGGATTTCATGCCTAACTTATAAAAGTTGCATTTTAGTCTCAAATTGAAAACTCTTTTCAATTGGTTGTCAGATAATTCAACGAGATTCCCGACTTAGTGATCGCGTATAATACGCAATTGCGACGGAGTTTTGATCCGAATCAAAAGTTCGTGGCAATCGATCAATTGAGACTAAATGGCTAGCTTTACAATATACTAACTAGTTTTCATAAAACTAATTAATCCGGATTCTAATAATTGTATCACATACATCACAAAGCTTGTAAAGTAACCGCGACATTAGAATTTCGCGCGCAATTAGCAAACTTAACCAATTTTTCTAAGACATGAAAAATCCAGTGAGCTAAAATTCCAAAACCGATCATTTTAAGCCAACCCGGGAGTCGAAACAAACTCGAAACCCGCCCGAATCTTCGCGGGGGAGAATATCCCAAAATTAACTATCGAATGGGGGAATAGCCGCCGAGGCCACCATGAGGTGGCCATGGGGTGAGGCAGACCCGAAACTGCCTAAGGTGGGGCAGTTTCGGGTCCCCACCGCCAAGACCACCTTGTGGTGGTCTTGTGGAGTGTGCCCAGCCGTTCGGTCCCCCCGGGGTGCTCACGCTCCACCCCGCGGCTTCTCGGTTCAAACCGTGAGCCCGCGGGGTGTGCAAACAACTAAAAACATCATTTTTGAAACTGTTTTTATCGGCAGTTTTTGCGCGACAAAAACAACGCATTTCTAACGTCGCTACAAATTACCCTAATGTTCTAGCTTGGCTCTGATACCATGAAAGTCGACCTTAGCACCACCATGAGGTTTTAGAGGCATCAAGCTGTTAGTTATATGTATGCCCTAGAGGCCATTGCTATACATAGGATGTATATTGTAGTGGATGCTGGGACATATATAGGGAGGACTTTTTTGCTCGACATGATAGTATGCTATCTGGTTACTCTTTACCTTAACGTGTATACTGATTGTCTCTCTGTTACATATTGGTAAAGCCCTTAGGATGTGTACTTGAATACCTGGACTATGATGCGGATCATACTAGTGGGGACATGGTAGCCCATAAGTATATCCTTCAAGGTCCCTAGTCGTAGGTGTATCGAGACGGGGCATCGATATACCAGAGTAGACTAGCATATACCTTCTCGACCCATACAGATGGATGATCCCATATCCATTGGTGTTTGACATCAGAGATGATATACGGGTGCTCAGTGGAGACTGCGTACACTGGACGGACTCGCCGAGAACTCCCAGATGGTATTATACCTTACGTCAGATGGCAGTTCTCTGGTGACACTGGTACAGAGTAGTCTGTTGACCCGAGATCGTCATAGAGTCTTGTGTGATTCCCACTATACTTTGATTTCCACCTTACCACGTCCAAGAGGGCGTGCAAAACGGTGGTTTTTGGGTACAGTCCCGATTCACATGGAGGCAATGAGCGATAGGAGGGGATTCGTCTCTCCCGGTATGGGGAGTTGATGTTGCACTGTGTTCGATTGGCTATAACCGGAAATTCCTGGCCAGGGATGTTGAGATTTACTGGTAAGTGTTACCAGTAGTTTCTCGAACTGTTATAGACCTCATATCGACACGACTTATCGAGCTATTGGGGTCTGACGTTTACCACCCCTAGGCGAGATATGCGACATATCAGACGACGAGACCGGACTGTACGGTAAGTGTTGCTGGTTGGATTCACAGGAGTGTGAGCGGGCTTGCTCGTCGATCTTCTGATCGCTCAATACCCGGGTGGCCGTTACGTTTAGCAGACCGCTTGCGGCTTGTGGGTGTTTTATATGATCATCACCTGCTGCCGGCGTATTGACGAGTCTTTAGAGTCCTACACAGAGGTTTCCTGGCTCAAGCGAAACGAAATAGGAGCGCGTATGAGATATGTGCGGGACTGAGAATAATGCGTGTATGTGATACCGTATTCTATTCTCGCGATGAATGTATCGATTGGTTGTATGCGATATAACCTAGTTATCGAATCGAGGATTGATTCGATAAGTCGATACATTGGATATTAGTTGGTCATATGCGATATGACCGGATCGTTAAATCAAGTGTTGATTTAATGATTTAATGTATAATTATATATTTGATATATTACTTTACATTAACTAATATTGGTTCACTTAAGATGTTTTTCTCACTTGTTTGTGCACATTGTATATGTGATATATTTTTGTGCACAAGTTTGTATCATGTTTGATGATACATGCAAACTTGGGTGTGTATGATTAAACCATGGTTATGTTAATGGTTAGGATTTTGATTTACTTATTTATTTATTCTCTTAATTCATTTTTGGCAAAAAGAGAAATGGTGGCTTGCTTTGTTTTATAGTTGAAGCTTCATGAAGCTTTGAAAATGTCTACCATTTTTGTTTCATGCTAAACCTAACCATTCACCTAACCCTAGTTTATTCTCTACACTTGTTAATCTAACCCAAGGTTGCATAATGATAAGAATGACTTATTTTCTATTTTCCAATAATTCTTATCATATTCTTCTTCTTCTTCTTCAAGAAGAAAGAAGCTTGCTAGCTTCAATGGTGACTTGAGAAAAAGAGTGAGAAATCCAATTCTAAAGTGAACCCACTTCCTATTTCTTCATCCTCTACCACTTGCCAAGTAGTATAGGGTGTTTTCTTCACAAGTTTCATGACTTGGTGAAGTTGGAGCTTGATCTTGAGTTGCCTCGACGTAGATCATCTTCGGCATCGAAGTCGACGACCTAGCCCGATCATTTCTTCGATGAAACCACCGTGAGAGTCCGGGATCCGATGGGTACAGCGGAGGGACATCATCATGGAGCTATGGAGGTGGAGGACCGGATCTACAAAGGTTGTATTTTCCGTTCACTCTTAGTTAAGTTGTTAACTAGTTGCATGTTTTCGCCTAATCTCTAGTCAACGATCGCATTAGGGTTTCTCGGCACCGGAAATTTTTGAATTTGGCATGGTTGATGCCTTGTGAGACCTCTTTAGTGTGCCTAGGAACCCTACACAAGCATGCCAAATTTTAATTTTATTAGGTGCTAAGTTAGACTAACAAGATCTTTAGTAGATTATTTAGGGTTTGCCTTTGTGATGTGATGAACTCAAGAGAATAAAAGAGCATACAACCTTTGTAGTTCGAGTCCTTCTCTTCAATAGCTCCAGGTTGAAGTCCACGTGACTTTACTAGGCTCCTCATCGAGTTGAACGAACCTCCTTCGTGATCTTCGCGCCAAAGACGATCCACCCGAAGTCCACAAGCTCAAGCTAACCCTTCACTAATCTCATTAATGAAGGCAACACTCTATATCAAATTGCTAATCTAATGTGTGATGGTGAAGTAGGGGTTTAATTTGCTCACTAGTTTGTGTTCAAGCTTTATGGTTCACATCACATATGAAAGTTGAAGCTTAACCATGGGATTGAGGAAGAAGAAGAAGTTAGAGAGCAACCATAGGAGCAAAGCAAGCAAAATGGCTAAGTGTTGTAACACCCTAGTTCATTTATACCAATTCCAGTCCGCGTATTTCTTTAATTATGGTATTTCCTGATTTACTGTATTTTGGGTGCAAATAGTACATCTGACATCTATATTAGTATTCGACCCGACCCGCTTTTTTGAAACCTGTTCGATTCATGTTTATGATTTAACCCGACTTGTTACGTAGACTTGTGCATTTTCATGTTTATTGCATACTAGCTTTTTATCTAGCATTTGCATCTTTTACCATATAATATTTTAAGTCATATAAAATATTTTAAAAATACATAACATGGCCTGCATGATATCCCTAACCCCGTGGTAGTATCTGCGCATCTTGTTCTCGTCCCGTTCAGTAAAACAGACGTGTTTGGATGGCTACGCGCACGTACGTGCAACCATTCTTGGGGTATGCATTTTAGTTACCCGAGTATTCATTTTGAATTTTGAAAGTCACATATATTTTTCATATTTTAAAACTGAATTTTAGATCCGACCCGGGCGTATTTTGGAATATTTTTGGTATCCCGCCAAAATTCAAATTTATTTAATATTTAAAATTTATTTAACAAATAAATTTCGTTAACAGTTTAATTCCTAAAACTAACCAAATATATTTTCAAATTAAAATTCTAACAGCATAACTAACACATTCTCTCTCTGACTCTGGGCCCCACACCACTCCCTCTCTCTATCTCGCAGTCTCTTTCTCTCTCCCCGCTACAGATAATATTCTTTCTCCTCCCTTTCTCCCTCTCCTCCCGCGCGTCTCTCTCTCTCTTCTTTCTCTCTCCTCTCGGAGATACTGTAGACTTCTAGGATGTGGTCACCACCCTCAGCGCTCTCGTCACCTCCCTTAACCAACTTCCCATATTCTCATCGTCACCTTCCTATAAAACCCAGTGAGCTCCTCCTTTAACCCATGATCCCCACTCCTCTATTCCTCAAACCCTAACCCTAAAAACCATTGCCTCCTCCTCCTCACCAACTTCGCCACCTTCTTCCTTCTCCCTGAGCACTCTGCACCCAAAAGAAACCCGAGAACCCATAAAAAACCCTGCACCACCTAACCTCGCCACCGATCACCTCCACCAATCATCGCCATCTCCTTCCTCTCCTCCTCTCCCTCTCGTCTGCATTCCCCCTCACCAATATCCCTGCACACCCCAGCAGCAAGAAACCCAGAAAACAAAACCGACCCCAAACCCTAACCTAACCCCAACACCAAACCCTAGATCGCCGGAGCTCCGTTCACCGCCGTTGACACCTTCACACTTCCTCCCTGCAAACACAGTGCACAACCACAGTAAGCCAATCCCTCTTCCTCTCTTCTTCTTCTTCTTCCTCTTTCTTTTCTTTTCTTTGATTCTTGATTTCTGTATTTCATAGTTCACCGGAGCCGGGCTTGACGCCGACGATCCAGACGACGTACCTTACCTGCATGATCACCCTCATGCGTTACTTGGACCCGTTCCGTGTGCTGTGCATGCGTCACGACATTTCGCCGACGTCGGACGTACCATACATATCCGTTTCACATTCTGTCTAGGCAAGTTAATCTTGCTACATGCTATGTGACTCATTATACATCTATTTAAATAAGTATAACACCTGTATTTTAAATAATGCACCCCATGTTTAGTTTTACAGCTTTTCGATGTCCGTTTACATCCGTATAATACATTTCATATCTATTGCATGCAAGTCAATCTTACTCATGCTACATTACTTTATATACATCGATTTTAACAAATATAATACTTGGATTTCAAATCGTGCATCCCAAGTACTCGTTTTACAATTTTACGATGTCCGTACGCATCCGTTCATATCATTTTAGATCTAGGGCATGAAAACCTATCTTGTTACATACTCTACAATATACTTCATCCAATTGAATATAACAGTTCATATTGTTTAAATTGTACATTCCGTAATTACCAGTTTATCATTTTACGGTTATATGATATCCGTTTGCATCCATATCATATAGAATACATGTAGCTGCATCTACAGATCTCATTAATAACATAATACTGTTATTTTAACATCCCATATTTAATAAAGTACATCCTAATTAGTATTGGAACTATAAAAGGTAACCCTAATCGATAGTGTGCATCCATATCATTGATTTTGTATCTATTTGCATACCATTCATATTATTTCATTTTATTAGTACTTCAAACTTGATTTTGTGCATCCATACTTACTACAGTTGATTATGATTACCCATCTGTTACCTGTGCACTACCTGATTTGACCTGATACATTATTTGACATAACTTGATACATGTACACTACCTGACATGACCTGATATATACCACTACCTGATTTGATACCTGATTTTGTTACTAATGCCGACAATCTTGACCTGTTGTCCCTACGGACATTTCCTGTTGTCTATACAGACAAACATGTACCTGCTTGATCCTGTGTTGGCATTAGCTCCAGATTTATCAATACCTGACTTACACACATAACCTTAGGGGTATGGGGAAATCAAGAATGTAGCCGAACGTAACTCAAAGGGCTATTATCCTTTTACCGTGGTCCCGTGGGGAATGAACGAGACATAGACTCACAGTCTATTATCCTTTTACCATGGTCCCGTGGGGAATGAACGGGGCATAGACCGATGGGTTACGATGAGAATTACATTAATTGATTTCAAAGAACTTTAGAATAGATAACCCTATAGTACAGTTTAGACTACTCACTGCACTTCACCTGTATATATATACTGTTCACTGATCCATATTCATGTTACTGCTTATTTCCTTATAACTTGTTACTGTTTGAACTTCATGCTTGCATATTTCATTACATCCTGCTTGCTTAGAATTATTGATATTATGACGCACCGACGTCTGGGTTTTACATGGCCCAGATCCCTTATCCTTATCGCAGGCAGTCCAAGAGTATTTTGATCAACAGGTCAAGCAGTGAGGACCTGTTATTAGTTTAGTTTAGTTTCCTTTCAGTATTTTCATTCCTGATGTGAGCCCGCATTATGGGACGTACATTTCAGATTATTATTGTACTTGGATCTTTTGCTTCCGCATTATTATATTTCATGACTCGTTTATTCTGGCTTATGGACATGTATTAGATAGTTTATTATTGTTCTTGATATCTCTACAGCCGTAATGTGACCGTGGAGGGATATTTCCTATCCACAGAGAGCATGGTTGGCTCTGTCACGTGCCGATCTTAGCGCACTCTGGCAAGCGGGGCGTGACAAGTGTTGAGATTAAGACTAGAATGAATGGAAACTCTTGACCCCCACTCATTCAAGCATGGAATTTTGCAATATAAAATTGCAACCATGCTTGAATAGTGAGTCAAGATGAATAAACAAATATAATTCCCATACTTGCAACCATGCTCTCAATTTACACCTCATTTCTATTTTTCTCAAAAACAGAAAATCAAGCCATGCTTCATTATATATATATATATATATATATATCAATATATATATATATATATCTCATATATATCAATATATATATATATATAATGAAGAATAATTAGTGAGCTAATGATATTAGTTAAGATATAATTATATTACATATAATGTATATCACATTATTAAATCAACACTTGATTTAATAATCCGGTTATATCACATATGACCGACTAATATCATTTATCTGTATATCACATTATCAAATCAACACTTGATTCGACAATATGGTTATATCACATATAACCGGACCGATAACAGATAACTGCCAGATTACAATACGGTATCACATACACGTATTTAATCAGGCCCACACACATATCACATATGTGTCCTACTTCGTTTCGCTTGAACCAGAGAACTTCTGTGTGGGGCTCTAAAGCCTTGTCAATACGCCAGCATAGGTGATGATCACATCAGTCACCCACAAGCCGTCAGCGGTACTAGCTGGACGTAACGGCTATCCGGGTATTGAGCGATATGAAGATCAACAAGCAAGCTCGTCTATAGTCTCCATGAAGCCTATCAGTAACACTACCGTACAGTCCGGTATCTTCGTCTGATATGTCGCATATTATGTCTAGGGGTGGTAAACGTCAGTCCCCAGTAACGTGATAAGTCATGCCGATGTCTGGCCTATAACGGTTCGAGAAACTACTAATAACACTTATCAGTATATCGCGGCAGCAGCCCTGACCAGGGAGTTGGAGTTATAGCCAATCGATCATAGTGCAACATCAACCCCCAATACCGGGAGAGACGAAATCCCTCCTATCGCTCATTGCCTCCATGTGACTCGGGACTGTATCCAAAATCCACCTGTTTGCACGACTCGTTTGAGCCGTGGTAGGAAGGAAATCAAAGCATAGTGGGAGCCACACAAGACTCTATGACGATCTCGGATCTACAAACTAACCTGTACCAGTGTCACCAGAGGACCGCTATCTGACGATAGGTATACTACCACATAGGAGTCCTCGGCGAGTCCTGTTTGGTGTACCCATTCTCCAATGAGCACATGTGTACAATCTTTGATGTCACACACCAATAGTTGTGGGATCAACCATCGCCCTTTAAGGGACAAGAAACGTACACACTAGTCTACTCTGGAATATCGATGCCCTAGTCTCGATATTCTCACGACTAGGAACTGATTAAAAGATGTACTTTTGGACCACCCTGGCCCCACTAGTATGATTTCATCATAATCCTAGTAGTCAAGTACATATCCTAAGGGTTTTATCAACATGTAAGAGACAGACAGTATAAATACCAGTCTACATGTTAAGATGAAGATAACCTGATAGCATACTATCATGTCGAGCAAGAAAGTCCTCTATATATATGCCCAAGCATCCATTATATCATCAATAATGGCCTCTAGGGCATACATATTCCTAACAATCTCCCACTTGCACTAAGACCAGTTGTTTTAGTATCTCATACCCAACGTCCCAAAAGTCTCTCGAATAGCATCTGGAGAATGGCCTCAGTGAGTGGATCTGTTATGTTATCCTCTGTGTTAACTCTCCTGACCTCGATCCCCCAGAGATCTACTATCTCCCTGATCAGGTGATACCCGAAGCAGTTCGTTGACCCAATTGCCATATCTTCCTTCCAGACGAGTTCGAAGACCTCGGATGACATCCCGGTTAGCGACCTCAGCCTGCCCATTGCATTGAGGATGCGCGGCCGCGGAAAACTTCATCAGTATATGGTATTCGCTGCAGAATCCTTTGACTTTGTCATTTTCGAAGTTCGTCCCGTGGTCGATAACGATACACCTTGGGATCCCAAACCGGGATATTATATTGTTTATGCCACGTTTCAAATGAAGTTGGCTGCAAGCAATCTATCAACTTAGCCCTCGATCGCCTTTTGTTTGATCGAAGCGAAACTTCGTTTCTTCTGCCTGACGGATCGGACCGTCGGGTCGACACTGAGGTTATGTGATATTACTTTGGGGTCGATCCCGGGCATGTCGGCGGGCGCCCAAGCGAACACGTCCGAGTTCCCTATGAAGAAGTGGATCAAGCCGTCCCGCCGGGACCCGTTAAGAGTGACCCGATTTGGACAGTTCGTTCATTGTCCCCTTCGACGAGGGAGACCTCTGTTAGCAGCTCCACCGGGGCCCCTCGGATTTCTTTATGTTTGTCCCGAGTATCCAAAGACCCCTGGAAATCACCCGCGCTTTCAAGGTCGTCGCTTCGTTCCTCGGGCGTAGATATCGCTATGAAGCAAATCTTTGCGGTTTGCTGGTTCCCGTCGGCCCGACCTATTCCGCCATGGTCGAGTGGAAATTTGATCACGGGGTGGTAGGTCAAGATCTGGGCCCGAAGGGAATTTAGTGTCGGGCATCCCAGGAGGATATTGTAGGTCGATGGAATTCTAGCGACAATGAACTCCACTGGTACGGTTCACATACGGCCTCCCTCCTCGATGTTAAGTAGGAGGGTGACCACTCCTTCTGCTGGGATGGAGTGGTTAGTAAACCCCGACAGAATGTGGGCGGTCGGCCTCAGGTCCGACGGGCCGAGCCCCATACGTAAAAAGCAGTCGTAGAAAAGGATGTCTGCCGAGCTCCCCGAGTCGACCAATATCCTTTGAACCTCGTAGCGGTGGACTTATGCTGTAATCACCAGGGGGTCGTTGTGAGGCAAGGATATCCCGTGGAGGTCCTCGTCGGTGAAGGTGATGGGCTCGGCTGCTTTGCTCTTCTTCCGGGGTTGGCTGCTAGTCCCCTCGACCGGCAGGAGGAGTCGAATCTCGCCGGCTCTGGGCGCACTCCCCGTTGATACGATCATGATTTGGCCGATCGTCAACTCGCCGGGAGGGGGATGGTTCTCTTGCTCCCGGTCTGCTTATCGTTTTTCCCGCAAGTACTTTGCCAGGTGCCCCGAGCAAATCAACTCCTCGATGTAGTCGCGGAGCTGTTTGCAGTTCTCGGTGGGGTGTCCCTACGACCTGTGGAAGGTGCAGTAAAGGCCTCGTGTCTGTTTGGCCGCCCTATTGGTGACCGGAGGGAGTTTGAAAAATCGCTCGCCCTTTACCTCCTCCAACTGCTCTTCCTGGGAGATGTTGAGTGGAGTATACTCCTGGAACTTTGGGGAGTATGGCTTTGGCTGGTCAACCTTCTTCTTCTCTTCTCTTCTCTACCCCTCTTCTTTTGATCGACCTGGTCGTTCCGGGGCATGTTCGCATTTACCTCAGACTCAAGCTGGACTTCTCGCTCGGTCCAGGGTTTGACCTCGGCCATGGTCTTAGGTTGCGCTAATCCAAAGGAGCGGAGCCACTCCTTGTGCCTAAGACCCGACCTAAGGGCCGTGATGACAGTTTCGTCCCGGTGCTCTGGGACCTCAAGAAGAGCGTTGTAGAAGTAGGTGACGCATCCTTTGAAAGATTCCTTGTCCCCGCTCTTTATAGTGAAGAGGTAGTCGGTGGTCCGCTTCTGCCGTCTGTTCCCGACGAAATGCCCGAGGAACTGGGTGGCCAGCTCATCAAAGGTAGAGATGGAGCGTGGCGTGAGTCCTCGGAACCAATCTCGTCCGGCGTGGATGAAAGTTGCGCGGAATGCTCGGCATTGGGCGGCGTCAGAGTTGTCCTGGAAGCTCATCCCCGCCGTGAACGCATCTAAGTGGTCTTTCGGGTCGGACTTTCCGTCGAAGAGGGCCACCTTTGGAGGCTTGTTTCTTGAGGAGACGCGGACAACGAGCAATTCTTCAGTAAAGGGCTTCGTAAGCGAGTCGGCGTCATACCTGGCCCCCTCGCTTGAAGAACGACTCTCCCGATGTATACCTTCGATCTTCTTTTCGAGGGCATCAAGGCGGTCGTGGTATCTCGAGGATTCGGCGTACTCTGAGTTATGGCCCCTCCTGCTGGCAGCCTATGCCTGGCTGCGGTTCCGGTTTCGGTCTATGAAGTTCCTCAGGTCCCCTGGCGAGGCCGTCCTCGAGCCACCGTAGTAAGTGCCGTCCGTGCGACCCTGTCGAAGGAGAGGGTGTCGGCCATGCCTGAGAGCAGGCGAGCTGACCAACACCTCCTCGGGAAGGACAGGAGCGCGATGGGCCTCGGGGCGGGGTGCTCTTTCATGAGACCTTGGCATGGAGCTGTGAGGTGCCCATCAGGTCATTGAATTGGTCGCCACGGGGGATCTGTGGCCGCCGGAAATAGCGAGACGCTGTTCAGTCGTGCCAGCGTGGGCAGTGTCATCTCCCCCTCTGCGGAGGTCATGGCCCCGAGGTGGGGGAACGACGATCTGGGGGGCTTGTCTAGCTGTTTGGACACGGACAAGGACATCCACTATGGACGCGAACTTGTCGATCCGTGCAGACAGAACGTGAATGGCGTTAGGGGGAGGAGAGGATCTGTCCGCGCCCCTATTGTGGGGAGGACGGCGGCTAGTACTGGGATCGTCGTGATGATCGCTCACCATCAGCTCAAGATCGGAAGATCAACTTTCGATGAGTGGAATTTTCGAATTTTCCACAGACGACGCCAACTGATGGAGCTCTGGATCTCCTTCAGATATTGTCTTCCGACGATCTGCCGACAGCGTTGACGAACGGCTGAGATTGGGTTTGAGGACTGTCTCCAGAGGCGTGTAGATCTCAATGGGTTTGGTTTGGTGTGAAGCCGAGCTACCTGCAAAGAAGTCCCGGGGTGGTTGTACCACCGTGGACCCTCCGACGATCAAGTTAGTCGAGGTATTTAGGCAGAGTAGCGGCCTATTGGATAAGAAATTCCTTACCCGAGTCGTCTGAGAGAGGGGTTTATATAGCGGCAGCCATGGGCTAGCGGCTGCGAGATTCTCGCCGGCCGTTATTCCCCTGGCGTTACGCCTGCGAGAATAGCGGGATCCCCCATTAATGACGAGATACGCTCGTTAATGGAGGGATGCGACGGCGTGGAACGCGGGATCGTGGGCGCCGGATATCTCGCGTCTGGCGAGATTCGCGGAGCCATGGTGGAAATGCCGGTGAACTGCATTCTAGGTCGCACGATAGAACCCAGGAAGCCTAGCTCGGCGAAAGGCCTAAAAGAGGGCGGAAGGCCGAGCTGGTTTGGCTCCGGGATAGCTCGAAAGCGAAAGGCTGAGAAGCTCGGCGTGTAGGAGGGCTCGGCGGGGAGCCAATGGCCGTTTACTTGGCGAGTACAGGAATGTTCAGGGAATCCTCGGAGGTCGGGTCCAGGCAGCCGGACAGCAGACCGGGGGACGCTTCCAATGTATAGTCCTTGCGCCCTGTTTCCGTGTGCATCGGGACACGTCTTCTGCCACGTGTCATGATCTGGGAAACTCCCACTTATAAGCATCATCAAGCGTACTTTAATATTTTGTTTGCTAAAAATCAGCTTCTTAAGCAAGTAAGCTACTACGATAAATATATATAGCACAATATCAATATAAATTGCGGTATGTATCTTTCTTAAATTGTCGTAGATTATTATGTATTTAATTGTCATAAATTTTTAATATTCTGCAATATTTTTTTATATGATTTATCTACCATCATCATAGATCATGAAAAAAATATCAAAACAGAAATCTTATCGTAAAATTTTTCACGGATTTGCACGCACGGGTCCCAAGCTAGTTTATATAAATTTTGAATAAAAACCAAGTTGCACCAGTACTACCTGTAATTGGCTTGCCAAATTCGTGGAATCTAGATCAATATATATGCGATTGACTTTAACTCTAATTTTTTAAAACTTGAGTAGGCAAGATTAGGATCAAACTTATCTGCATGATTTCAGCTTCATATGCATGAAATATATAGAGTGCAAGTAACATAATCCAAGATCCTTAATTATTAAATTTTCATTGTCAACATTGAACGCAACTCCTATTTAATATTGAGCCTAGCTAGTACACTTGTGAAACAAAGAACGTCTCATTGACATAAATTAATGCCAATCTTATATATAAGATGAACTAAAGCAAGAACGACAAGAATAAATCTTTATTTTTTGCACGGCTAACGTGGCACCAAAATGATGAATATAAAAATTTAGATTCCTGCCAGCATCAACACTTTGACCTAGCTACGATGAGGAGAAATTTATTTAAAAATAAATAAAATTGGATAGAAACATTTTATATTTAGAGTAAGTGGATTGTGTTTTCCATTTCATTAAAGAAATAATCATGGGAGTTGAATCTTTAATTATATACTTGCTTAATTGATAGAGCAATCACATTGAATTAGTTTAGCATGATACAGGTGTTTCACATCGGCTCTGCTTGCTATGGACTCAAATTCTTAAATTAATCCATTTGGATTAAGATCCGGTGTAACTAATTAATGTGCGACGCATATGTATATGTATTTGGGCATTATGTATAAATAATGAGAGAGAGAAAGAGAGAGAGTGTGTGTGAGTGAGTGATGACGATGATGTAGACAGCTCGTGAGTTTGATGATTTTTTTTATAGTTCATGAAATTTTCTTTGGAAAATTAAAAAAGATGAGCTGTGGATACTTTAGATTTGGCTTATGATAATTGTGAAGTAGATATTAGCGTAATGGTTGTACATATAAAGTATATAGTCGAAACAAGCAACCCCGTTGTGCCTATCTTCTTCAATATATAGTCGGGATGTGCCTTCTTCTTATATAATGTCATGAATGTGTGAACTTCTTATCCCGGCCATATTGTTCAATCAACTCTTTTCGGTTCACTTAACTGCATGGGCAATTCGGTTAGTTTTTCTTATAAATGATCATAATTGGCTACAAAAGTTTGTCCACAAGGATACAGAAAAAGAAAATTAGGAAAAGTGAGATGGATTTTTCTATCTTTCAACTGTGTAGATAACTCAATCTATTCGATATAAAATCATTCATTGTAGAGGATCTAAATACGTTCATTCATCCATAACAATGATTGAGGGGAGACAAAAAGGGAAGCACAGTTGATTTGCTCTTTAACAAATCAAATCAAATCAAAAGAGAGAGAGAGAGAGAGAGAGAGAGAGAGAGATATGAATATGATGAGAGCTAGTATTGGAATATTATGCCAACCCTCCAACTTTGGATCTACAAAACCTTTATACACGTGAAGAACTAAAGTGCAACACATGCTGGTACAGTCGCAAGGGCTACAGAGTAGGGTCCACGTGCTAATGAAAAAAAGCCTGAAGCTCAAAGCTCGGCTCGTTTGAAAACTAAACGAGCAGAGGCTGAACAAGAATCGAAGCTCGGTAAAATAAATGAACGAACATGAACATGACAAGCTCAAGCTCAATTTGTTTAAGACTTGTGTAAGCTTGGATAGTTTTGTATCTACCTGGTATATGATTGGGATAATAAAATAATAATAATTTAATTTAAGATCATTATTATTAAGCCGTTTATGCTAACTCTAGACTTTGATCATGATAAATATTAAATCTAATATTTTTTTGCTACAATATTGAAGAATTTAGACATAAAATAACTTTAAATTTAAACACAGTGAGGTTCCAAACAGCCTTTGAACTTGTTTATTTAGATATAAAAATTCTCGTTTCTCAAATTTTCAAATATGATATCGAACATTTATATGATTCTCTTACATACTATTGTAATTTTTTGTTGCCAACTTTCTAGATCTCAATTAGGCTCGAAAAAACTCAAGACTTGGCTCGTGACACTTTTAAAAAATAAACAAGCCGAACCTAAACAAGTTTTTAAGCTCGTTTAAATAATTGAACGAATACGAACACACAAACTCTTTTGGTCCATTTAACAGCCCTACATCTATCACGGTGTAAAATTTTAGAACGAGCTAAAAAATTTCACTAAAATACCACATAAGTTTTTTTTTAGGACAATAAATTACTTTAACGATCGTTTCCAAGGGGATTTTTTCTCACTAAAATACCCTTGAAGAGCATATAGCCTATTCTTTTGTCAGTCATTATGCAATTTTAATACTTAGAAGCCTCATACCTCTTCTCTTTCTTTTGCTTTCTTTTATTTCTGCTAAATAAAGGGCGATGGGCATGTTAGATAATATATATAACCTTGCATTCATCATTATGTTTCCTTGTAACTATTTTAATAATCTTATGCATCATCATTATCATCATCCTCCTTCCTTAAACTATTCCAATATATATGGACTTCCTCGAACTATTTCAATATATATGGACATGTTTGTTTGACATGAAATAGTATGAAAATACCGGAAGTAAACCTACTAGTTCTGATACTTCAAGTGTTTGTTTGAAGGAAGAAGAACTTGAAAGTTACTTTCAATTGATGAGATACATCCTACAAGACATACTTACTTCCAAAATTTACTTTTCCTCATTTTGGGTTGAAAAAAGTTAAGGAAAAAAAGTAACAAGAAAAAGTATTAATTGTTCATCTCTAATACATCTAAAATATACTAATTTCTTATTATTAAAAAATAGTTATTTTTTGATTCTATTAATTAAAAAACATAAGAAATTACTTCAATACCTACTTCCTGCTTCAAAAACCATCCCAAACAAACGTTTGAAATAAGTTTTAGGTTTAATAAGTTATAGGTTTAATTCGACAACTATTTCATAACTATTTTTTGCATTTCCGGTGATCCTAACAGACCCACTTACTCCGTGACACATTTCAACAAACCCCATCATCCTTTTCCACAATGTAGATCTTCTATCTGAAAGGTTCAATATTGCACCTTAGATTTCCCATGCTTGGCAGATGCAATGCAAATATAACCTCGTTCAACTTTGATGTTAAAACCCGGAAAAAATTGTGCAGGCTGCATACAGATTTCGAGTAAATCATCCCTCGATATTCCATGAAGTAAATCACATGTCAATATATAGATATAATATGAAAAATTAAAGGCACAACAAGCAGTTGAAGTATTTCACATAGTGATTGCACATAGAACCCAAACATAGTTAAGCAGCATAGAGATTTTAGGTTTAGTATGAATCACAAAGATTTCACTTGTTGGCTAACATTGGAAAGGGTCAGCAACCGTTCATCTGTCCTCAACACTACATACATTTCACAAGTTAAAAAGAAAAAAACAGAATGACGCCGGATGCATACAAAAAAAGCGGCTTCTGCCTTTTTAGTTACATAACGTGGTATCAGTTTACTACCTAAAAATTTACAACAAAGAGAATTTCCTTACATTATATCCACCTCGAGAAAAGATTCACTAATTCACAAGTATAGCTCTTCACAAGTATAGCTCTCAAGTGACAGGAATGTTTACCTTGAAATTCCCATGCGATGACATTGATGACATTACGTAGAGCACATATTTTTTAAGCGCACAGCATTGTCTTCATGAGAACCAGGTGTCGTGTCTGCAGAAAACCGATGCAATAAGCTGTGACATGTAAATGTTTAGTATATAAGCAACTACTAGATTATCATAGACTTTTCGTCCATTTTTGTCGAGTACCAGTTTACCCAAAAGCTCAAGTTTGGGTCATGGTGTAAGCAACCGTGTATTCAAGTTTTCATTGAGGTTAAACGGTGGATTCCACCTAACGACATATTCAAGTTGACATAATACTCGATGTCCCCTCTCATATAGGCCATACGGCTTCAAGGAAAGGCCTCTGACAAAAACACTCACTATTTATTAATATAATAAGGTTTCAATCTATGGCATACTGAAACCTAGTGTTCGAAACCACATCAACAATCAGTTTACTTAAAAGCTTAAGCTGGTGGGCTAAGAATCTATATTAAGCTAACAATTTGGTTTCTCTTCGATTGAAAGAATGAAGGGGATTGCGGTGTTTCGAATGTTAATAGCACACTACAAATTAAAGTGCTAATACGATATAATGATACTACAAACCCAATACTAATATGCAAATGATACAATGCAAATATATGGAAACCCCTCCCTCCAAATTGCATACTAAATAAGTAAAAAGATTTAAAACAATTTTCTCATAAAATGAAATCATACAGCTATGTTAATTGCAGTAATTTGAAAGAGAATACTTTAATCATGTAAACAATAACTGTATAATAAAGCAAACCTATTTGATGGGTATTTTGGCGACGAATCATTGAAACTTTGATTACATTCTGCGTAGAAAGCCTTTACCATGCTCTTTCTTGGCCATCTGCAAAATAAACAAGCAAATTAATACGCTAGATATAAAAAGAAAATTAAAGGAAATTTCCAAACTTCAAGATTCCCACTCACTCGCGTATCACTTGTCATAAGCATTTCTGGGCAAACTGAATCATGATTTTCATGAAATCCATTTTCTTTTTGAATTTTCTTATTCTGCAAATAAGTTTAAAAAGGACATGTCAATTTAATGTAATTAGTCGACAAAACAAATACCAATTACAATCAAGATAAAGTATTACCAGAACTTTTAGCATCCCTCTTGATTGCATTCTGCCCTTGGTATTCAGAAATCCATCTGTTTTCTTCTTAACTACTGGCTTTGGAATTTTAGCTGCAAAGAGTTCTCTCCAAGACATTGGAGCATTGTAATTATGATGAGGAAGAGGATAATCCAATGACTTAATTGCATTAACTTTCTTATTATTAGCAAATTCCCCAGCAAATCTGTTTTTAATCGATCTCATATTGTTGTAGGTGTAATCATCATCAGCTTCTCCTGCAAAATCATCTTCCTCCTCATCCATTATAAATGTCCTATCTAAGACATGATTGTTATTCTTGACCGTCAAAGCTTTTGCGGTTAATCGGCAGCCAGTAAAATTGCTCGAATGATTAAATCTCTGCAATTTGTTATGATAACCACTTCGTTCCGGAGATACACCAGTTGATATTCTTTCATCTCTGTATTTACCATACATCTGGTAAAAATATAAAATATATAAAGTTAAGTACTATCAGTAATACCATAATATCAGAAAAATAAGAAAGCGCTTAAAACCAAAATGCTCATATCGCAACCACAAATCAAAATTAGGTTGGAGAATGAAGAGCTTTGCTTATGATTCTAAGTAAATGCTTTCGGCTGATAGTTTTGTTTGGCTATTGGGTTTATTTGTGTCTCAGAGTTCGATGTAATTCTCTATCACAAATCTTCCCTATCTAGGGTAATTTCAAGGACATAGACTGGTCTTTTAGAGTTGGGCTAAATTACACTAAACTACCTTCACTACTGCTGTTTTTTAGTTACCTACCTTAAAGATTAATAATTAAATAAGCTTTCATTAAGTGCTGAATTTAAAATAGTGAAGAAAAACTCAATTAAAACCAATATTTAAAGGAGTTTACTCTAATAAAGGAAGAGTTCAAAGTGGTAAAATGAAAAACAGCTATAGTTATGGGTAGTGTTGTGTAATTTAGTCTTCACTTTCCTCAACCAAAAAATTCTCTATTGGCACTAATTAAGAGAGAGGGTTGACATCAAGTTGTAAACCAATCGTAAAACATTGTAAAATCTTTCAACGATCCTTGGTACATAGACAACTTGTATTGATGGAAAGACTTAGATGATACAGTTATGACTTTTAAAGTCTGAATGTCTATAATCAATAGATACGTAAGATATTTGACATGCAAAAAAAAGTAACAAAGAACTTTTTTGTTTCTACATACATATGAGGATTGAAGAAAGGAGTCACACCACTGTTCGATTTTAAAGATTGGAAAAGAAGTGATTAGTATTCTGTGTCAGAATAAAATAGCAAATACCGAAAGCATAATCGAGTTATGGTGATAATCTTCACATATACAATATAAGACATTTGCGTAGGGTTAACTACTTTAGCCGATCCCATTTAACCGGAAAAGGCTTGAAATTATGGTTGTGATGGTTTTGGGGTTAAGTACTGCAAGTTTTATGACAGATACAAGAAAAAAAAGAATACAGCCAACAATAGTAAAAGCAAACTAGGATGCTTTAATGCTACATGCAGATCTGCCTATAAAAATACAAGCAAACAAAAAATACCAAAAAGTGCAAAATTTATGTCAGAGAAGTGCCAATTACCTTGCATACAAGAAAAATGAACGAAATGTTCTAAGGAAGTCTCGATTATGAAAGACTATTAATTTTGAAACCAAATAAAAGCACCAAGATGTTTGTGGGTAAACTCATGGGCGGACGCACATATAATTTAGTGGAGTCATGCGCTCTCAATGAGATTTTACAGAAAAAGAAATCCCTACTTTGATTTATTGATGTGATACCATATTTATGAGCGTATAATAAATATACTGATTTCATAAACTCAACAAAAATATTATTGCCCCTGTGGTTGTGTAGGATAATATCTTGCAAAAAGTTGTGGGTTCAATTCCCACAATTGGCGTAATTATTTTTTTTGTTTTAATTATATCAAATCCTATTGTGACCTTTTCGTAAACAAAATGATTGGGCATCGTTTAGTTACAGGGTTACCGTTTCTGAAGCCATGGTTTCATGGGTTTCGGGCTAAACTTCAAAATTTGTAACCGAGACTCGTTTGGGAACCAAAATAAAGATTTCCAAACCACGGTTTCAAAAAGTTCGAAGGCTTGAAACCCCAACTTTTTGAATTAAAAAAACTGGAGTTTTACAAAGTTTCAATCTGACGAAACCTTGGTTTCAAGACTGTTGTCCCAAACGATCCTAAACTTTATGAAACCCCATTTGTACGAAACCACGGTTTGCATACATGCAAAATGCGGTTTCGTTTACTTAGACGAACCGAATTATAAAGACTTGGTCTCAATGAAAAATGACAAGATAATAGAAAATTTTAAATTAAATCTCAGTGGAGCCTTGTTACATGTTCTGCCCTCCCTGACAAAATTTCAGGGTCCGCCATCGAGTAAACTTATGATATTTTTTTGTAAGAATCGTAAGCTGTATGATATTGGAGCTTACTGATTGTATAAAAGCAAGAGCATAATAAAAAATATTGGAAGTCTAAAAAAATCAATGTATACATCATCAAACATAATAACTAGGCTCATGCACTGGTGGAAACAGAGAAAAGAATGATGTGTATTTATCAGCAGGAACTTTGATAATCAAACGTACATACACTATTCATATTTTAACAACAACAATGGCCGACACAACATGATCGTACCTTTCTTTGCAACCAAAATCAGAACAAATATTATTTCTTATTGCTTATTTTTAATTTATCTTATTTTGCATCACAATGTACTAAGATAACAAATCCAGGGGAAAAGGCCGTATTCTGGTTCAGTTCCAAATGGCTTTAGCCGTTGCAAATATGCAAACACAAAAACTATATCTACGATTCTAGTTCAATTTCATGCATAGCGCATAGTAAAATTTTAAAACATGCACTCTATTGCCAGAATAAGAATCAATCAATATTCTTCTCTAACTATTAAGTTTTCTAAACCACAAAATCTGCAGCTGCATCAGAACATATCAAACAATCTATTACACATACATGACCTGCTGGCATATAAAGTGCCTATATGACATTTCAAGAGACGACCACAACAAATTGCTTTATAATTGTAGAGATGATAAATCTGAAAGGCGCGGGCTAGAATTCGCCTTTCTGTCTTAAGCGGGCTAAAAATTACAGCTCTGACGAATTTACAGAAAAAGTTACCATGCATAAATTGTGAAACAAAATACTGTGAAGAAGTTACCATAGGTTCTTCAACAGTCATTTGGATGCCACAAGACCTTGGTTGGATGGGATCTCCCACATAATATGGCTCTGACAAATACAGAAGAAAAAACATTATGAATAATGAAACAGAATCTACGGGGAAAAAAGAAGGAAAGTTTGTCATCTAGAATAATGACATGAGAACAAATAAAATCTTCAAGAGACAATCAGATAATGGACAACTTCGAGCTGCAAATTCAAGTAGAACATAAAGGCTTTTAATTTGTTTTAAAGTCTTCAAGTAACAACCACAGAAAAAGGGATTTTTTTTTTACAGCACCTCCAAAAATTCACAATTTGTACCAGGAACTTTTCTCATGTGACATGTTAGACATAAAACTTAAAATGAATGCACAGAACATGAAGAAGCAATCATAAACAACTATTCCTGCTCAGTCGATAGAATTATGCTCAAATATAATTTACACTTCAATAGTTAGTTCGATGAGTGCTAAATAAAGTATAATAAAACAATGCATAATTATGGTGCATGTGACAACATGGAAAAAAACAAGCATAGAGATGATCTATAGTAATTTTTAAAAAAAAAACTATTTTGGTGACACTAATTATTAGCATGCAGAGATGAGACTTAGGTTGCATAAAAAACATCAGCAATAGCAGCAAGCCTTCATCCTAAATATTTGGGGTCGGATATATAAATCTTTTCTTCCATTCTCCTCTGATAAGGGTTGTCTCCTCATTGAATTGAAAATTCAACACATCCAATTTCACTATCCATATCCATGTTTGTTAATGCAAAAAAAAAAATGGCATCAGACAATATTTTAACCATGTATCAGAATGTTACCAATAGTTAAGGCTCTAACTGGGGAATCAAATGCACCGGGGGGTAGTGAGTCAAACTCAGTAGCAGGAGGCGGCCCATCTTCACGATATTCCCTTCCTAATCTCAGTTTAACCAGATAAACAGCATCAGGACTTTCAATAAATCGTGATCCAATGTCCTTCGTATATCCTCTTTTCTTCACACCCTTAGATTCTGTCGCCACGTAATTTTCATCGCAAAACGAGTATTCTGGTTTCATATTGCAATCCCGGCCCTGCTTTAACAATCTTTCATATGATGTTGTGCTGCTTCCAGAAGATCTATCCTCAGTAATTGCGTGTGAAGATTTCAACCGATTGCTTTCAACTTCTTTGCCATCAAAATACCTATCTTCTTGTTTTGTACTATTGCATGACTCTTGTCTAAGTCCACTAGTGCTTTCATGTAAAACAGCTTCATTTGAAATTTTCTGGTTTGTATTTGCAAGAACATCATCGTGCAATAGCTTTCTATCCTTTGCTCTTCTGTGGCAAAACCATCCAGCTATTTGCTTCTCGGTTAATCCAACTTGCGCTGCAAATTGTGATTTCATTGACTCGTTGGGGTACTTGTGTTCTGAAAATTTTCAGCGCAAATTACGATAAATGTACATACAAAGGGGAAAACAAAATATAGCAAGAGCAGAAGTTATACCATTGTAAAATTTCTCTAATGCCTGAACCTGTGCAGGTGTTTTAAACCTTTTCCTGCTTTTTTCAGGGGAGAGACTCTCTCTTTCATAAAGCATATCCTCAAAATCTGCAAAATTAATGAGAAGAAAAAAATATTTTACGTGCAGATGATAAAATAGGTAAATCTGCAACACTGCAATGTGTAGTGTGAAGTCCAACCAATTATGAGGACGTAAATCGTCGATCAAACCACAAGAAATAGAAGATCTGAAAAGTGAAAAGTACTAACAGCAGCGATTATAGGTCAAAAGGATATGTTAAAATAAAATTAAAAGGGCCATGATCGTGAAAAAGCTTTTGGGTTAGAGTAATTAAAGGGTAGTACACCAATGCAATTATGCCTTAAAATTAGCCTGGCTATCTATTTAACTAACTTAACCTTTTGCTTTCCTATTCTAAACTATTTCTATTTCTTGGTATAGCTATCCTTGTTACTTCACATATGATCGGTTATGTCATTCATATCTCAAATACAATTTTTTAAATATCATTTTACTACTTAAAGAATACCAAATCCTCGCCTATCAAGTTCCATCACATTACTCTCAAACTCTTGGCGTGCTAGTCCTTTTCATCCACTTCTTAGTAATGTTGTGCAATAGGGTTCTCTCCATGTAAATATATAGTTTTGTCGGACCAAAAATTTCACCAGATACAATCGAGCAATTTAAAACTTAAACAATGAACCAATGAGCTATAGCTCAGTTGGTATGGGCACTTCCCCTCTTGGGGAGAGTGCGGGTTCGAACCCCAGAAACCCCAAGCGGGGAAATGGCCACAAATTGACGCTTTCGTGGCAAATTCGAAGGTCCCCTGGATGCGTGTGTGTGTTGTGTACTTGTGTGTTGTGTACATAGGTTAGGGCTTACAGGCTAGTGCCCAAAAAAAACTTAAACAATAAGCCCTAAAAAACTATATCTTCGGGAATCATTCTAAAGGTCGAATTTGATTCCCTTCAGCAATCTCTTTATCCTGTCCTTACGTCTAAAACTTTTTTCAACCGCAGAATTTTAAGGCGCTGCTGGACACTTGAGATCACATGGAGCGGTTAATAAGATAGTCTCCTTACATATTACGGCAAGCTCCACATTATGCATCATTCTAATGCTTACGCAGCCTTTCAGAGTTTTTTCAATTTAGACTTTTCATAACATAAGATAACAAAGTTACATCAGCTTATGATTATAGCCAAGTCTTCAACCCCAAAGATCTTACCCAACTAATATTCACATGTGATAAAAACAAGATCAAATTGCAGGAACCCAATTTACATTTGGCCGAAGAGCATGAAACCACCCTATTCAACACCAATTTCTTCACAATCATTTTACATTGAAGCATTCAGCACTACATATATAGGGCTTTTCAGCCAAATGTAGGGGGGTTTCCTGCAATTTACATCAAAACACAGATACAATAACAACTGAGCCTTTTATCCCAAGCATATGGGGTAGGCTACATGAACCAACATGAGAATCACGCAGGGTCCAACACATGAATCCTCCGCTCCACCCACTCCTATCGAACAATATACTTTCATTGAGGCATTTGGCAACCATATCTTTTCGTACCACCTCCATCCATATTTTTTTCGGTCTCCTTTTCGCCCTTTTGACATTGCCTATATCGATAGTATCCATTCGTCGAACCGACACTTCCATAAGTCTACGTCGCACATGACCAAACCATCTTATCCGGTTTTCCCGTATCTCCTCCTCCATTTCACCAACTTTTGCACGAATATCCTCATTTCGCACCTTATCTTTTATAGTGTTACAACACATCCAACGAATCATGCGCATCTCTGCTACGTGCATCTTCTGTGTATGATATTTCTTAGGAGCCCGCATTCTGTACCAAATAATAAGGCAGACCGAATAGCGCTCAGATAAAACTTCCCTTTCAAACTTAACGGAAAGTTACGATCGCATAAAATCCATGTTGTACTCCTCCATTTTAGCCAACCAGCTTGGATTTTTTTGATTAATATCGCTATCGATCTCCCCATCCTTTTAGATGATGGAACCTAAATATCTAAACTTTATCGCTCAGTGATATCTCGCCCTTCCATTATTATACCAATGTGGTCTTGACTTCCTTGTTTGCTAAATTTGCAATGCATATATACTGTTTTGGACCTGCTCAATTTAAACTCTCGAGGTTCCAATGTTTGCCTCTATAACTCCAATTTGGTATTAACCCCTGCTTTCGTCTCATTTACTAGAACAATATCATCAGCAAATGGTATATACCAAGGTATCTCATCTTGGATAGTTCTAGTAAGCCCATCCATCACGATTGTAAACAGGAATGGACTTAATACAGATCCTTGATGGAAGCCAATTATAATCGGAAAATTACTCGTTAGGTCGCCGCAAGTTCTGACATTTGTCACTACTCTATCGTACATATCTTTTATTATGTCAATGTACTTGACGGGGACCCCTTCTTCTTCATTGTCCGCATAATACCTCTCTAGATACCTTATCATACGCTTTCTCTAAATCAATAAATATTATATGCAATTCTTTTCCCCTCTCTCGAAAACGCTCGACAAGTTGATCGTCCAGACATGAACCCAAACCGGTTTTCTATTATCTTAACAACCTTCCTTAGCCTATTTTCAATCACTCTCCCAATCCTTCCTTACACCTAAACACATATATGAGCTATTAAACAAAAAATCACAATCTAGGCAGTTCAAGAAAAGGGTAATGGCCAAAACCCTAAACTAGTACAAAGAACCAATGACAACAATCCCAAACAAAATCGCATTCCAACAAACTCAATCAACCCATTTCACATACCAGCCCTAATTCACAAAAACACAGCATAAAACTACCAAATATTGATAACATGATGCAATTTCATCAAAATACTAGGATCAATCGTGGATAAAATGAAATGGGCACACAGCATTGCTAGCAAAATTGGGGGATTCGAGTAGGGTTTGCATACCTTCCATCGCAATTAATCCCAGATTTCAATTTTCTTTCTAATTTTTTTTAATTAAAAATCTCTCAAGGGGAATTTCTCCCCCTTTGAGAAAACAACAGCTATCGATTGACACGCAGACAGAGAGGAATAGAATTGGAAAGGGGCTTTGATTGTTTTATTTTCCCTTTTGCTTTTGTTTTATTTCTGGAAAAAATATTATTTACAAGGGCTCATTCAAGATCAGGTTTCTCTGCGTGCCCAGTTGGAGAAGATTTTTCCTATTTCAGGCGCTTTGTTTATTGAGAAATTGCGGGTCCCACCTCTTTGGCCTTTTCAGAATTTGTTTCACGCACCCATTTGTGCACGCACGAGGCATGTGGGCCCAAGTGTTTACTGAAAGTGAACACATGAAATATTACATTTGCACGCCCACTTTCCTTTTGTTTGTTATGTGATTTAAAAAAGAAAAATGTTTAATCAACCGGACTTGAATCTACCACAGCCCATCCAAAAGACAAAAACTATCGGCCCGCATGTTTGGCACTAGAATCTAGGTGTTGCAGGTCCCACCATTTTGTCCTTTAAGTGGATTGCTATGGGATTTCAAGCCCGGTAGACAAAGTATTGCTCTTTATAAAGTTCATTAAACCCTCAATAAGTTTGGTCATATCCCATAAAAACCAAAAAAGTTTGATTTGCGCAGAAAACCCCCAAAGGTAACGATCAACAATTAACGGTGTTAAGTAGACATGTAAAATGACCATTTTGCCCTTTTTTAAAACCTTAGTTAATTAAATTATTGATTTTATTTATTAAATTATTAATTAATATTAAAATTGATAATATTAGGTTAGCCCGGATTTGGTTGGAGGAGGGTGGTCAGAGGAGGGCAGGAGGTGAGGAGGAAGTCGACAAGGAGGTGGTGGGTGGGAGAGGAAGAGGGAAAGAGATGGACGAGGTGACGAGGTGGGCGGGCGAGGTGAGGAGGAGGGCAGGAGGTAGCCGGAAGGGCGAGGTGGAGACGAGGAGGAGATGTGTTAGAACAAATGTTAGGGTTAGAGGAGGAGGGAGAGAGGGAGGGAGGCGGCGGCGGTGGGGAAGAGGTAGGATGGCAGTGCCGGCAGCTGTGGTGGACCAGGATTTTTTCCAAATTAGTTAGGGTTTTTTTGTAGAAGGAAGGAGGAAGATGGTAATTTGGGAAATTATATAGATATATTTTTGCTGATGTAGCAGTTTGCTGACGTGGCAGTGATGTGGTGTTAACTGTTATGACGTATCACCCTTATCTTTGGGAATTTTTCATGCCAATCAAACATTTTGGAAATTTTCTAGGATATGATCAAGCTTATTGTGTGTGTAGGAGGGAATGGGGTGGAGGGTGGGAGAGAGGTTTTAATGATCTTTAGCCTTACAAAAGAAAATGAGTATATAATTTAGTATCATAAGAGCTTGGCATGATTATTTTGTATTCGAGAGTTAAAGATTTTCTGTTGTACCACACGTTTGACAATGGATTAGCTCCATGTTTGGTGGAAATTTCTCATGAAGGTCAAAAAATCCATTTTTTGATTGGATGATCAATACCGTCCAAGAGTAACTGCTTGTCCAAGAGTAACTGCTATTATCAGATCTATGATATTAAGAAATATTAGATCCAACAACAAGAAGTGGGTGAAACAAGAGGGTCCATAGGTTTATGCTTTTTTATCTTCAATATGTGTCCAAGATCTAATAACACCACGAAATATAGAAAGGTAAACGGGCACTACAGTAAATAAACACTTATTTCGACAGAAAATTACCGTCTAAATAGGTCTATTTCGTCGGGACACTCCAAATAACCACGAAGAAACGCCGACGCAATAGGTTGTGTCGTAACAGGTTATTTCCACGGCTAACGTGCGTCATAATAATCAAATGTATTTCGACGCCTATTTCCTGTCGAAATAGATCTTTTCTCGACAGACGTAACACGTCGAAATATATAAAGTTTTCAAATTAAAAAAAATCATTTCTGGAATGATTTAAAAATTATTTTTTATGTTTCGACGAGTAATTTCCGTCGAAATACTCTATTTCGATGGGCCAGTTCTATCAAAATAGAGTGCATCACAGATTTTTTTTTTAATAAAAAAACCAAGAAAATCTCAAATCCAATTTATTTCAACTTAATATCGATTCCATTCTATTCAAATAACGATTCTAATATAAAATTTATTCCATTCAAATATCGATTATCCAAATACGATTATAATACATACTACACGTTCCATTACAATCTTGACATCATAAATTTACAAAAATGAAAAATGAAAAATCAACGGTGGATGAACACGGGGAGGGAGAGTTGATCATATGAAGGAGGCGTTTATGGATTTCCGGGATAAAGCCCCTGCGATTAAAATTTTAGAATACATGAATTAGTATGGATATTTTATATTAATTAAATGTGTGTGCACCCGCTTGTTTGTGTATGTGTGTGTATGTATGCTTGTGCGCGCGCGCGCATTTGTTTGTTTGTGTGTATGCTTGTCTGTGTCCGCGCGCGTCTGTTTGTGTCAGTGTGTATGTATGCATGTGTGTGCACGCATGTATGTGATTTGTGCATGTGTGTGTGTGATATGCTTTTGTATGTGTGTGCGTGCGCGTGTGCATGTATTGTTTACCACCGAAGACCGGACTGAGATGTTGTGACGTCTAACCTGCATTTAAGAGCCGATACTATTTGGAATATATCCATTCACCTCTCTGAAAATACCAAGATGATTTATGGCACCGTATATCGAAGATTTGGATAGATGCGACCGATATAGCAGACTTCATCAAATTCCTCCTCATTTGTGAAGGATTTTGATTGTGGAGACGCTCTTTCCTGCTGGCACAAGCCCCCGCAGTTAATTACGTTATCGTATTGCGATAACCACTTTCTCCTTCTCCAATAGTTCACTTCGTGTCGTGTGTTATTTTGTTTGTGTCACGCCCCGCTTCCCAATAGACGGAAACGGTGACATGGTAAGCCCGTAACGTATTACTATAAAAGTACGTTAAGCGTAATTAAGCAATATAACCATGAGCAAGAATGACAAGAATAATAAAATGAAACAACATTTTTATTTACCTTCAACTTTACATACAACTGTTTGAAATAAAAGATAAAATAATGAAAACAAATGCCTAAATAATGGCATACTGAAAATAAATGCAGGCTGGACGGAGCTAGTAGTCAAACTGAGCTACTGTTCACCGCCAGAAATAGAGACAAATCGGGATGAATCGTCTTGCCTGAATTTGGGGGCAGATGCTATTTGGATTTATCCGTCCACTTCTCCAAAAATGCCAAGTTGATTTATGGCACCATATATCGGAGGTTTGGATGGATGCGGCCGTTGTAACAGATTTCGTCAGATTCTCCCTCGTTTGCGATAGGTTTTTGATTATGAGGACGCTCTTCCTTGCAGGCGCAAGCCACTGCAGTTAATTACGTTACCGTATCGCGATAACCACTTTCTCCTACTCCGGAAGTTCACTTCGTGTCGTGTGTGTTTGTTTTATTTTGGGTTGCCCATGAATTGTATACGGAGACTAATTAATATCGTCGCCCGTAGGATATGGATTAGTCCAAATCCGTATATTTTTAGATTTGGATTTGGGTTGATTTAAGGATCATTAATCTGGTTTAAGATTAAGATCAGCTTAAATGTATGTGAGCAGTTGGGCTCAATCGGTTTTTTGTTAAGGATACGTTAGTCCAATTTGAGACTAAGATCCACTTAACAAGCTTTCAGAATCATTTTTATTTTAGATCCAATAAAAGATCATTCGGGCTCTATTGTTTTAATTTAAGAACGTTTCGGTCCGTTATCGCCATTTTGAAGGCGAATATTAGTTTAAGAACGTTTCGGTCCGTTATCGCCATTTTGGAGGCGAATACTAGTTTAAGAACGTTTCGGTCCACTGTGTTCATTTTGCGCGCACGTGTATTTGTTACGTGATGGAATGAACACGGGTGATATGGAATGCACCTAGTATAGGGTGCGGTCTGATTTGAGGCATGCATGTCAATTTGGAAGTGCACCAAAGAGTTGTTGGTTGTCGGGACCCGCCACCTCTCTGAAAACGTTGAAGAATTAAAACGACATATATCAGAGGTGTGGAGAGATGTACCCTTAAACCAAATTTCGTATTGAAAGGAAAAAGGGCTGTTGTAGACCTAAGAAATGTTAGTCATGTTTGAGACTAAAATTATCTTAGGAGATATAAGATGAATATCATTTGGGATATCATCAATGGGAGACCACTAGTCAATTTTGAGACGGAGGTCGGCTTGGGAAAACATGAGCAATATGGGCTTGGTTGTTTTAGTACCAAAGAGATCCAATCTCAGGAAACTTAGCCAATTTGGGCTAAGATTGAGTCTCTAACAGTACTAACCACTGAGGAATGCAGTGCTCACGTGCGTTTCATGTGAGCGCTGGATTAGTGTTAAACACTATAGTTTTATGGCGCTCACGCGTGAGGCACCCCAAATACGGGCGCTGCTCTTTGGGTTTTATTTCCCTTCCCTTTTTATATAAGTGTTAAGCACTTGGTTCTTGTTGCGTCCGCGTGTGAAACACGTGAGGCGCCCTAAATATAAGCACTGCCTTTTGGGGTTTTATTCCCCCTTTTTATATAAGTGCTAAGCACTTGGTTGGGGCTCTCGTGGAAAACACGTGACTGCCTTACGAAGTGCCTCTTGTTTTTCTTTTAAGCACTCGTGTGGGAAACACGTGAGGCAGTCTGAGCCGTTCTTGTTGTTCATTAGAGGCATTCACGTGGAAAACACGTGAGGTCTCATTATAGTGTTAAACACTAATGAATCCCCAGACTTTCCTTCTGTTTTCTTGGAGATCTTGATCTCTTATTAATGACATTTCTAGTCATTAGGATTTGGATTTGGAAGGTCTCAGATTATTATCATCGTCTGGACTGAGGAATCAAGTTCTCCTTTCGTTTTTTGCAAGAATCAAATTCTTTATATAGGATTAAACCCTAGTTTTCAGAGGAATTAAATTCCCATATGTTTTTGTAAGAATTAAATTCTTTGAACTCAGTTCTTTCCCCTAGATTTTAAATCTGCAGGACAGAATCTCCCCGATGAGAATTAAATTCTCAACTTATGGGGAGATCTGCTTCTGCAAATCTCAACCAAAGGAAGAACTGCGTTCTTATATGAAGGGTTAAACCCTTAAAGAGGCAAAGAAGAGATCGAACAACCTCTGTGTTTTTTCTTTTTACCTAGTGCGCTATGACGAAACAAGTCTTCACCGAGAATTAAATTCTCTTTTTTCTGTCTCTCTTTATGTCTCGTCCCTTTTCTCCCCTCCTTCGTTTTTCTCCTTGCTCCTATTTATAGGAGAGGGGAAAAGATCAATTTCGTTGAGCAAATCTCTGATGGAGAGATCAAAAATGATTTTTAGATCAACCGATGAATTTTATTCACCATTGGATTTTAATCCAAAAGCTCTCTGGCCAACAGAGAGGTTTTTTTGTTTGTTTAACAAGATTATGATATATTTTTCCTAAGATAGAATTTTATCTATCAGATGGTCGGTTGGTGGTTTTATAATCACGGTTGGATCCTTGATCCAAAGGTCCTCTGTTTAACAGAGAATATCTTTCTAATTTTAAGAAAGATCAAGGAAATATTTCATCATGGAATTTAATTCTATCGGATAGTTCATCCAAGATTCTCTGTTAGAGAAGGCTTTTTCCATATTAGAAAGATTCAGGGAAACATTACCCTCATAGAATTTAATTCTATTGCATAGAATTTAATTCTATCAGCTGCGAAGATTTTAAAAAAACTCACGTGTGGCACGTGATCCCTAATGGGGTTGAGCTTGTTTACTTTTAACACTCATATGCTTTTGCATATGAGTGCTCACGTGTTTAACACGTGAAGCCTGTTTGGCTTGCCAATTATTTGATTGTAGCGCCTATATGCAAAGCATATAGGCGTTCACGTGTTTAACACGTGAGGCTTATTTAGCCCATCAGTTGTTTTAACTGCAACGCCTATATGATTTGCATATAGGTGCTCACGTGTTTAACATGTGAGGCTTGTTTATCCTATCAGTAGTTTAATTGCAGCGTCTATACGCTTTGCATATAGGTGCTCATGTGTTTAACACGTGAGGCTCGAATAGTGGGGAGTTTCCCCCTTTCTTACTCTTCATGTTTTTTTTATGAGGGAACAGCTGCGAACTGGTCCAAGTCCTCCTGGCACGGCTCTACGTCTTCAGAGTCCAGTCCTCCTGACGAACATTCTAAAGAAAGAATACAGAGAGGAATGTCATTAGCGAACTAGCGCTCAGTAAGCCCCAAAAGAAATAAGAGAAGATAGTATATAATGTGAATATAAACCAAATGAACAAAGGACAGGTAAAATTGTATATGATCATTCACAAGTATAAGATAGTAATTTTAACGCGGTTATTTAGTTTGATAAAGAAGGTATTCATGTATACGAGAGAAGTCTATGTTATCCCGTGGATTATGGTAACATGTAGTATAAGGACCCGTCATAACCCATGGGACAACGGCACGTGAATTCATGTAGGTGTCTTTTAAAGTGACCTCCCGTGCCACGATATACGTTCCGTACCAATCTACTCCTTTATCCCCACGTATGGTATTGTATAAATTACGATTATAGGCCTTGGCCGAATCCATAGATATAAAATGTATAGGTTCATGTTCAAGATGTAATCATGTGTTCAGGTATTCATGTCAAGTTTATGTCAAGTTATAACCATGGTTCGGTCAAATCGAGTCGAGTATTCAAGTATAAGTTTGATATTTGAATTCGAGTGTTCAGGTTCATGATCAAGTATTCAAATTTGTGTTTGATTTTGGATTCTGGTTTGAGTTTGGATTCAGCTTGAAGTCAGAAACTTGTGAACGGATTTAGCTCTTGAAATTCTTAGGTTCGGGAGTAATCGGCAACTGCCGCATATGGATGACAGGATTTGTATCTTTTTCCAAGATAATTGCCATTGAAAACTCCGTTAAGTTGTCTAACCTGAATAGGTAAGCACTCACTTTCTCCGGCTTTCCGGGGCTCAAGAGAAATGATACGGCTTAAGCTTATATTAATCTATAGTCTTTAAAATATTATTTTGCATATCTCGAGGGGGTTTCATGTAAAATACTTTAATATCGTTTAAAAATAAATCTCGAGGGTGATTTATAATATTTAGGATTTTTATGAACATGTATGTTAATTTGTTGTGGTGTTTTGGTGATAATCTAGATTTTTGAAAGTTTATGGTACTTTTATGAAAACTAGCTCTTTTGGAAACTTGATGATATTTTATTAAAATTCTACTCTTTCATTTTAAAATACAGTTTCATAATATGTTTTCATTGAAAATACGAATTCATAGTTTTATATAATTTTCTAAAATTTAATATTTATTTAGAAAATCGTATTTTTTATTTCTTTTCGAGACCGAATACCCCATGAGAAGTTCTGCATCTTGCCCTACTGTTTCCAAGGATGTGCTATAATTCGCACCATCCATTAGCGAGTCCCCTAACGAGAGTTGTAGAGGCGTAATTGCCAAGAATTTAAATTATCGATTAAAAGAAACTCGTTTTGAAATGTGTGGTATTTTAATGAAAAACTTATTCTTTAAATGAACCATATATCTAGAATACCGTGCTATGAAACCATATTGTGCGTGTGGGGTAGTTCGTTACCCTGTGAAAATCCTAGAGATGGGTATACTAGTTATCGAAAAAGGGTTATACTAAAGTTCATGGTATTTTAATGAGAAGTTCGTTACATGATTGTTTCACATGGAAATTTTGGTTAAACTCAAAACTAAATGATTGTAAATAAGGTTACAAGTAGTGTGAGAAAGTTTGTTTGACCTTATTTTGCTTAAAAGGGGAGTACAAAGGTTTAAATAACATGTATCGAGGATAACTCCACTTTACCGATATGTTTTTAAAAGGTGGTTTGAAAAGAAAGAAGAAGAGAGAAGAGGAACTTATTCGCTGTGTAGCGTTGGGAAGAGATGAGGGGGTTTTCGTGGCGTCGCGGAAGCTCCGGAAACAACTTCGATCTTCGATGGAAAGAGCTTGGTTGCTAACTCTACTTGACTCCACTTGCACTTAGGAATTTTTAGGATAATTTTGCTAGAAATTTTCAGAATAGAGAGGAGCTAGGGTATGGGATGGTTTTATAGTGAAGAATTAGGGTTTGGGAATTAAAAATTTGGATTAAAAAAATTAAAATGGTGTTAAATGATGAATTTAAATGTCACTGTTTAATTGCAGGGAAATCAAACAGTGTAGGGGAGTTGAGGGGAGTCGAAGGGATTAGTGTGCAAAGCACGGAGGCAATTGGGCGTATCAGGACTGTCGGCGACGGGAAAAAGAGCAAAACGGGCGGTCGAATTTGGTTGGTTTGCCTCGAGATTCGTGCCACGTGTCTAGTTTGGTGTTTGCTTCTCTTTGCACCTGTTTGATTTTTCTGAAACTTTTCGTTTCTCCGTGAATTGCACGTGCAACTCTTGGGCTTCCGAAAAATTAAAAAAGAAAAATCTTAAAAATAATTGGGTCTGATGGGATTTGAACACACAGGTTATGTCACAGCAGTGTAAAGCCTTTACCGGTGAGCTACAGGTTACTTCTTACTTTTATTGAACAAAAATAACCTATAAGTCTTACACAAGCTAAAATACCCTTTTCTATACAAATAACAAGAAATTTTTTTACAGGGATTTCAGAGTCGTTATATTCTACCCTCCTTATAAAAATTTCGTTCTCGAAATTTATATTTGCATAGAGACTAATTTTCAAAAAGGTAAGAGTATCGTGCACACATATCTTCTTCTCTTTCCCAAATTGATTCTTTTGGCGAATCCTTTCTCCACATTACTCAGACCAAGTTTACCTCCTTGTTCCATAATATCTTCACTTTTCGGTCCAGGATCTCAACTGGTTGTTGCTCGCAGGTTAGGTCAGTTTGTACCGTGGGCTCTGAGTGATCAAGTATATGGCTGGGGTCGCTCATATATTGTCTTAGCTGGGATATGTGGAACACGTTGTGCACTCCTTCCAATGAGGGTGGTAGTACCAAGCTGTATGCCATTTCTTCAACTCGTTCGAGTATGTCGAACGGTCATATATATCTTGGACTTAGTTTACCCCTTTTGCTAAAACGTATCACTCCTCTGTTTGGAGAGATCTTCAGGAACACATGGTCTCCGGGTTAGAACTCCAGATGTCGAAGCTTTTCATCTGCCTAATGTTTCTGTCGGTCTTGGGCTATGCGCATCCTTTCCCTGATCGTGCGAACCACATCTACAGTTGCCATCATCTCTGGTCCAAGGAGTTCACGATCTCCAACGTCATCCCAACTCAATGGGGAACGACATTTCCGTCCGTAGAGTGCTGCGAAAGGTGCCATCCCAATACTTGTCCGATAGCTGTTGTTGTATGAAAACTCCATAAGGTGTAGTGATCTTCCCACGAACCTCCGAAGTCTAACATACAGGCTCTCAGCATATCTTCTAGTATCTGAATTGTTTACTCAGACTGTCCATCTGTTTGTGGATGATACGCCGTGCTGAAATTCAGACTTGTTCCCAGGTTGGCTTGCAGACTCTGCCAAAACTGTGATTGGAATCTTGTATCACGATCGAAGACGATGAAAATAGGTACTTCATGTAATCTTACGATCTCCTGCATGATTTTATGGGTATCAAATATGGTACATCTTGAAGATATAAATCATACTTTAGATTTACTATCACCTCTATGTACTTCCTTACCAATGTCTTAGTTGACTGCCCAACTCTGAATGGAATAAAGTGAGCCGATTGGTGAGTCGATCCACAATAACCCAAATCACGTCGTTACCCTTCATGCTGTGAGGGAGTGTAGTCACGAAGTCCATGGTAATGTACTGCCATTTCCATTCTGGGATTGGTAACGGCTGAAGTAGACTAGCAGTTCTGTGATGTTCAACTTTCACTTGCTGACACACCAAACACTTGGCTACGCTCATTACTATTTCTTGCTTCATTCCATACCACCGGTAATGTTGCCGTAGATCCTTGTACATCTTTGTACTGCCGGGATGTACAGAATAAGGAGAGTTATGATTTTTTCATCAACTCTTCTCGAACAGGTCCGACTGGCACGCATAAACGGTTTCCATATCGCAAGGATCCATCTTCGTAGATGATGAAATCAGTTCGTAGTCCACTTTTTACTTGTTCTCGAATCTTTTATAGCTTGGCATCATTTGCTTGAGCTGCCTTGGTCTGATTGATAAGAGTGGACTGAACTTGTAAGTTCATCAAAGATGAAGCATTACCTGACACAACTACTTCAATCTCCAATCCATGCAGTTCTTATTGTTTTCTTCACTGAGCGGTGAGGTTCATTGCTAATGGATGGCGACTAAGTGCATCAGGAACTACGTTCACCTTTCTAGGATGATACTGTAGGTTGATGTTGAAATCCGCCATGAGTTCTAACCATCTTCTTTACCGCATGTTGAGTTCTTTTTGAGTAAATACATACTTCAGACTTTTATGGTCAGTGTATATATCCACTCGTTCTCCCAAAAGATAGTGGCACCAAATCTTGAGTGCAAAAATGACGGCTGCCAATTTCAGATCATGTGTTGGATAGTTGCGCTCATGAACCTTTAGTTGTTTTAATGCAAAAGCCACAACCTTTCCATGCTGGTGTAGAATACATCCTAATTTTTTACCGGACGCATCACAATGCACAACGAATTCGCCAGATTGATCCGGTATTACAAGAATAGATGCAGAGGTTAACCTCAGCTTGAGTTCTACAAAAGCCTTCTCAAATGCTTCTGACCATATGAATACTTCGTCTTTACGTATGAGCTTGGTCAGGAGTCCTGCGATCTTTGAGAATCCTTCAATGTATCATCTGTAGTATCCTGCTAAGTCCAAGAAACTTCTTATATCTTTCACCGTTTTTGGTGTCGGCCACTCGCTGACAGCTGACACCTTAGCTGGATCCACAGAGATTCTTTCGCCTGAATGATATGTCCAAGAAATCCGACTTGATCTAGCCAAAATTCACACTTGTTGTCACGCCCCGCTTCCTAATGTACGGAATCGGTGACGTAGCGGGCCGCAACGTATTTATTAAGAAATAAATACGTTAAGCGTAATTTAAGCAATATATATATATAATGCACAAGAATGACAAGTAATATAAAATAAACTGCAAATTTTATTAAAATTCATTTTTACAATACAACTGCTTTGAAAAAGAAAGATACAATGATATAAATCAATGCCTACACAGTGGCGGACAAACTGAAAGTAAGTACAAGAGAGCTAGAAGTCCGGCTGGGCAGTGAACTGGTCCAAGTCCTCCTAGCTAGGCTCGATCTCCTAAAAGTCCGGTCCTCCTGACGAACATTCCAAAGAAAGAAAAGACAGAAATGTCGTCAGCGAACTAGCGCTCGGTAAGTCCCAAAAGAATGAATGGAATATAATAAGTAATGTGAAATGAAACTGGTAAATTGTACATGTATGATTGTTATTCTAACGTGGTTGTTTATAACTTGATACAGAAGGTATTTGTGTATACGAGAGGAGTCCATCTTACCCTGTGGACTATGGTACCATGTAGTACAAGGCCCCATCAAAATCCACAGGACAACGGCACGAGATTTCATGTAGGTGTCTTTTAAGTGACCATCTCGTGCCACGTTAATACGTTCCATACCAATCTACCTCGTTATCCCAGCGTAATGTATTGTATAGATTATGTTTACAAGTCTTGCTGAAACCATGGAACAAGTTGTTCAAATAAACATGTTCAGGATGTAATCTTGTAGTCATGTCAAGTTATAGCTATGGTTCGGTCAAGTCAAGTCAGGCATTCAGGTTTGATATTGAAGTTTGAATTCAGGTATTCAGGTTCATGTTCAAATATTCATGTTAGACTTTGGATTCATATTTGAATTGGACTCTGATTTGAGTTTGGATTCAGGTTTGAGTTAGACTCAGACCGAGTCAGACACTTGTAACTGATTTAGATCCTGAATTAGGTTCGGGAGTCACCGGTAACTGCTGCACATGGACGACATGATTTGTGTCTTTTTCCAAGATAATTACCATTGATAACTTCGTTAAGTTTTCTACCTTAAATAAGCAAGTATTCACTTTCTCCCGCTTAATCGATGACGATATGTATCGATTTACTTTTTTTCATCATCAAGTATCATGCACTTAATTAGATTGGTTTTTATGGTTATCATGCCAACGTCAACCCTACAAGCACACAAATTTTTAGTTACATATGCTATACATCTCTATAAATAACAACAATATATATAACTCCTAACCATAATTAACTAAAATTAACAATCTAAACCAAACCCTAAATCTAAAATTAACTAAATTATTCAATAAATAAACAAACTTAACCCTTACCCTAAAATTAACCCTAACCCAATCCCTAAAATTAACCCTAACCTTAAATAAAATTAACCTTAATCATAAAATTACCCCTAACCAAAACCTAAAATTAGCCATAAACCTTAAAATTAACCCTAATCCTAAAATTACCCCAAACCCTAAATAAAAATAACCTAAAATTAACCCTAACCCAATCTCTAAAATTAACCCTAACCCTAAATAAAATTAACCTTAAAGTTAACCTTAATCCTAAAATTATCCCTAACTAAAACCTAAAATTAGCCATAAACCTTAAAATTAACCATAACCCTAAAATTACCCCAAACCCTAAATAAAAATAACCCTAACACTAACCATAAAATTAATTAAAATAAACGAATTATTAACCCTAACCCTAACCTAAAATTAACCCTAAACCTATAATTAATCCATCCCATAAACCTAAAATTGACATTATCCTGAAATTAATCCAAACACTAGGCATAAAATTAATTAAATATAACAAAAATCCAACTGATTAACTAAATTAATAAAACTATTCATGGATTTTGGGATCGGAGGCGTTAGCGTGGAGGCCGGGGCTTAAATAGGAGGGAGCTGGAGGCAAGATGGTGGTAGATCGGAGAGGCCGGGGTTCGGAGGGGCGTGGTCAAGTGTGCACGAGGGCCGAGGGCTCAAAGGCGGGGAAGGGCACGATTGAGTTGGCTCGGAGGGGCTCGGAGGGCTTGAAGGCGGCCTGCGAGGAGCGGATCGCGGCCGCTGGAGAGGCTTGGGACTCGGTCGAGTGCTCAAAGGCGGATGAGGGAGGAGCAGATATTATGGTAGGGAGAAAAAAATTTAGTAGGGGGAAGGGAAGGGGGAAAGTAAATTTTTAGAATGGGGATAAGGTAGTGTTAGCGTACGGGGAGATTTTTTGATGCGGGTTTGGTGACGAAATTTATGTTGACCATAGTCAACAAAATCTCCAACTTTTTCGTCGGATATGGTCATATTTCGACATCTTAATAGACATCTTAATACCGGCGAAATATCCCTCAAAAAAATGGCCCATGTAATAAGGCCCAATTTCCTGCAGCGAAGGTGATAATGAAATTATGCGAGCAATGCAACACTTGCACAAAAGGGAACATGTTATTTACATTAACATCTAAAAATTCGGTTATTTAATTTAAATAGAAAGGTAAATAAGGTCCATGTTTAATTCTCTTCCATACATAAGGCCATCAAAATTAAACTGCACCAGAAATTTATATGCCAACACTGTAACTCATCAATATCTTGTTCATAGCATTTCGAGTCCAAGGCGCAAGCGCAAATGTATTTCTTTCTCATCTTGCTCACTCCTTTAACTTTCTTCAAGAATGCCATAACGTTGAAGTTCAACGAGTTAGTGCTATTTTTTATGAAGGATTTTATAACCTCTTCTGCATCCGGCAACATGACAATAACAATCATCAGAAAGATATATAAACGAAATGTAGCAGCAAAGTAAACAAAAATATGTATCTTTTGAGACTGTATTTCTTAAATGTTGTGGTTATTTAACACAACTTTTTGCAATTTTTTTTTCCAGTTATAGTTTGTTATAAAGCATACTTTTTTAACGCTACAATTTGGTCTATATAATAAGTTTTAAACATGCAGTAACACGTGTGTGCATGCGTTGGTTGTTTGTATGGAATTCTCCTATGAGAACTTCGAAGAATGTGGAATTTCTGTACTGCTAGCTAGGTATTTATGTAGGCAGCTAAAAAATCTCGGTCAATTTTAGCAAATACCAAACAGTTGTGGATGTGGCTTTTTTATTCAGATTTTCTATAATAATTTAAGCATCAGGGAAGGGGGGGAGGGGGGGGGGGGATACATCTAGCTGCTAGTGTGTGCGCGCGCGCGCAAAAGCGGGCAACCTTTCAGTGTAAGACATGAAATTTGATCAAGACTTGCTATTGTTAAGCCTTTATATGTAGGTTGAATGAAAGCAATAACAATGCAGGAACAAGCTTACCAACTAGTTATTGAAAGTTTTTCAATAGAAAAACATCCTTTTTGCAATTAAAATGGAAAATAAGTAAAGACTCCGCAACTTTGATCTATTAGTTTTATTGCTTGAGTAGTTCTTTTGCCTCTAGGCTCTCTTCTCTTCACTAGATCTTGTGCACATTATAGTTATGATTATTAATGTTAATTTCAGTAGAATACCCTCTATTATCGCTGCTTTTCACTAAAATAAATTCTGGTTTTAAAGGAGTTTCTCACCAAATTAGGTTAACTGGTTGCATTATAAGTAGAACTTACCGCAATAAAAAACTACTTCAAGATAGTTAGTGGAAAACATTGCTAGTCAATGGTGTTTTAGTGAAATTTACCTTATTATTAAGGCAAGCTATAATAGTAAAAGCAATATGCGCAATCTTAAGTTTTATGTGTGTAAAATCTCAGTTATGGATTAAACATAAAATATGAATGGCGGAAAAAAAAGGTAACCTGTAGTAAGCTGTTTGGTGATGACGGACCATGAGATATTGGTCCTGACTTCCTCCCATCCAGCTGATAAAGTTCGCCTGCAATACTAGAACATTATAATTGAGCAATGGAGATAAAACTCTATTTGATGGAAGTCCTTTTCGGGTCTCCGTCAGATGTTGTCTTCCGTTGATCTCCCGGTGGATTTCGGCGGTTATCTTCTGTTGCGTGTGGGTATCAATGAGTTTTGAGGAGATTGGTGATTTGAGGAGTTTAGCGTCGAGTACCTGCAAAGAAGTTCCGGGATGGTTTGGTACCACCGAGGACCCTCCGACGATCAAGTTAGTATTAGATCCGAGCAGAGTAACGGCTAAGTGGAATCAAGAATGGCTTACTTGACCACTCTGTAATGGGGGTTTATATAGCGGCGGCAACACGCAGCAGCAGGCGTGAGAATCTCGCCGGCAGTTACGCTCCCGACGTCACGCCCGCGTAAAGAGCGGATCGCCCATTAATGGGGATCGTGATGGCGTAGAACGCGGGATATTGCTGACGGAGAATCTGCGCGTGGCGAGATTTGCGGAGCGGCGGTTACGCCTGTGAGTGGTGGAGTTGGTCGGTCGGAGGGACCGAGGAAGACGGCCTCGACTGGGGAGCTTGGAACCGAACTAGAGGGATGAGGAGTCTTGGTCCTGTGGCATCTCGGGGCGAGCTGAGGGGCCAGGGAGGCAAATTTGCAGGGGGCTCCGAGGAGGGCCAGCTTGTGCTCGCAGGTCGGGTACAAGGATGGCCTGGTCGGCCTCTGTGGGCCCTTTCTTCTGGGTCTTGGGACATGTCATCCGCCATGTGTCCTGATCTTACATCGCCAATATTGAGATCAGAAAGATGAAGGAGGCACTGAATCTCACAATGAACCAAACACTTACCTGCACGGACTCCTGGGCGATGGACGCCAGCTGAGCCCTGAAGGTCCTCCCCGGAACTCTACCCCCGGCCGAGGCCTCTATCTCACACCGCGAACCGGAGGCTCCCTTCCTCCACCATGATCGGCGAGGACTGGCCCCGGAAAGGTCTCTAGGAGCTCCTCTTGAGCGGCTCCGAGGGAGAGCCGATCTTCTCCTCCGAGACCGGGTCCTCCAGAATCAGGGCCCGCTTCCGGCCCGACACTCTGCTGGTGTCAGGCCCCGCTTCCCAAAATACGGAAAACGAGGGATGACTAGGCCAGCCATGCTCCTACGGTCAAGGAATCATCCGCCATAGTCACACTTCGGCTTCTAGCATTACATGGTAATCAGTAAATAAAGCACAATAGTAAAGGAATCATATCACTAATTTATTACAATAAAATCCATTATTCACAAATTACAGATAACAAGAACAATTACTAACCAAGTTCAATCTCACGATCACTTTTATGAAAAGCAGTAAAGATAGGAAGTACACCAGACTATATCTCCGTGAACTTGAAAGGTAGATCCGTCTCCTGTGCTGGTCCTTCCACGGAATCTGAGCATGCATACTCAGGTCGTCAGAGCGACACAATAACAATATTATATAATAAGATGAACAGGTAAAAAGGGTAATACTAGTGAAAGTACAATGCTAGTAATCACTATGTCACTATATGATGCAGAATATGCTCTGTGTCCCTATCGGTCTCTAGGTCATGTTTGAAATCGTATAGTGGAAGGAGGATCGTATTTAACAGGAGTCTCGTACATACCCGAGACAACGGCCCACATGCTCGGGACATAACCCTGTCAGCCGGATCGCTAGATCCTACCTAGTATATATATTACTGCTCGAATGATCATCCTCTAATACACGGTCCCGCTAAATACGATTCTCTTTCCACTTCGATTTCCCCTTTATCCCCAGGTTTACACTATTTATGATCTTGATTTAGTCGTGTACAAGTATACCAATGGCACGGTTTTATCACTGTTCACTGTATCAATCACTGTCACGAATATTTACTTTCCATTGGTGTACTCGTCACTTCTAAACCAGCATCAATCACGCACGATAATGCAATGTCCACTGACTCTAACACGCGCTAACACTAAGTATATGGCAAATGGGGTATGATATAGGTATGTATGCTATTAATAAGCTAAGTATGTTATGAATCAACATGCATGTCATTAACTTACATAAATTGCATAAATTAATATGTTAAGAATTCAGCAAAATGATACAAGTAAGATAAATAGAACACTCAGTCAGCAATTCATCAAAAGTAGTTTCAGTTCAATCGGGATTCCGGTTTTCAAGATACAGCTGTTCCATTTTAAGTGCTCGCGGCTGGAAATTCAGTTTCAGAACTTAACGTCCGTTTCGCGACACGAATTGCACCCAGTTGGGTTCAGATTTCAGCGATGCTACAGTTGAATAATATCTAGGGTTTTCAATAGAGTATTCAACGCAACAGACAGATCCTCAATCGCGTCTGTACGTCGAAAGTTATACACAGTTTAACCTCAGTGTGTCATTTTTGAATCTGTTCTGGACAGTTATACGTTCTGCCCTTTTATTTACAGTTTAAAATAGCAAACGGCAATGAAACGGAATGGAACCACTTGTTTTGTTTAGCTAACAGAATTATCTTTAATATACTGCAGAGTTCCATAACATACGACTTCAGGAAACACAGTGACACACATTTTGGGACAGTACACAGTAATCAGAGTCGCTCTGGACTGCAGTCCAGAGTCGCACTCCGATCTAAATATCATCGCAGTTACAGAACAGAAATCATTAGAAATTTACATAGGGTTAAAGTTCGTCGAGTCGGATTCGATTTAAGCCCTCGAACGCATCATTCCAGTATGCACATAATTTACAGTGATTTTAATCGTTTTACGATACGGACAAATTCTAGTTTTATCGGCATATTTGGGGGTATCAATTCTAGTCACTAACAATCGTATTTTCCAGTGAGATTTAAACACGATATTCGTCATTATATGGGCCAACAGAAAACATCTATTTCCGTCAAATTAAGCAAGTATTTTCATTGGGGTCTAGCATCGAACACATAGGTCACATAACATATCGGGAATCGGTAAATTATAAACTAAATGATTTAAGTTTGTATCACACTTATTTTAGCATGTAGCAAGTAAAACACTTGTCTGGAAATGTCTCGGGGTCGCACGGCAGCAGCGGCGTCACGAGCGCGCGATGTACGTCGTGAAATGGATTGCGCGAGCTTGGCTCGAGATACGGAATTTGCGTCGGAGTTGTCCGGAGACTTCTTGTACTCGCTGGAAGGGTGAAGGAGGCTCTGTGGATCTCCTGAGTAGTGTTGGGGTTGACGACGGTCGACGGCGTCGCTCCGGCGACGTACACAGTGAGCTCGTAGGCTTGGTGGTTGGGACTTGAAAGAGAGAGGGATAGTGGGCTCGGTTGTGTAGGTTTAGGGGGTGTGTGGGTGTTGATGCTGATGGCGAGGAGGTCGTAGGGTGGTCGGTGATGTGGTGGGGAGTTCGCCGGCGTCGAGGGTGCAAGGTGGCTGAGCTCGGTGCAGTGGTGGGTGTGCAGGGGTTGGTTGATGGATGGTGGAGTTGTAGAGGAGTTATGTTGAGGAGGAGTTGGCGAGGAGTCGCTGAGGGGTTGCCGAGGGTTGTCGACGTCGTCAGCGGCGGTGAAGTGAGGGATAATGGGAGCTCGGTGGGTTTTTGTGAGTGGAGAGGAGTGGGGAAAATTTGAAAATGGCAGAGGAGAGAGAGGTGAGGGTGTGAGGGAAAGAATGAGGGTTGAAGTCGCGAGTGTAACGTCGCAATAACGGGCGTGGGCGTGGGCACGAGCTGCGGCGGAGGAGGCGGGTCGCGAGCGGGAACGGAGGAAGTTACCGTTGGAGGAGAAAGGGAGATGAACAGGAGAGGGTCGGGTCGGGTCTTGGTGCACTTGGAGACGGGCCGAAGGAGGGAGTGGGCTTTGGGTTTTAAAAATTTTCTTATTTAAAGTTGTGGGCTGAGGGGAAGGAAACGGGCTGGGTTTTATTTAAAGAATTTAGTAAAAATATGGTGAGTGGGCTGAAAGAGGGAGTGGGCTTGGGGATTTAGTTTAATTGTTTTGAAAAAGATTTGGGCTGAAGGTTTATATATAGGGTTTAAAGTAAAGTATTTTACTTATTTTAGTTTAATTCGGCTTTGGTTTTAAATCTTAGGTTTTGGCTTTTAGGGTTTGGAAAAATATAAATATTGAGATTCAAGCAACCACCTTCTTCAAAAATATACGAGGAAAAAGTAAATCTCTGGGACTTAAAGAATAGAAAAAAAAACTTTTATTAAGATGGTAACGGGGATTTACATCATACCCCTCCTTAACAAAAATTTCGTCCTCGAAATTTAACAAGGATACAAGGAAACAATGTACTAAACAAAGAGATGTGGATAACGATCACGGATATCTTCCTCTCGCTCCCAGGTGGATTCTCCTGGGGAACGACCGCCCCAAGACACTCGGACTAAAGGAATGACCTTATTCTTCAACACTTTCTCTCTACGGTCGAGGATGGTAGTAGGATACTCCTCGTACGATAAATCGGTACCCAAAACTAGCTCCGAATGGTCCAGGACATGGCTCTCATCCTGAATATAACGCCGTAACTGAGACACGTGAAAGGTATTGTGCACACCAGCTAGCGATGGAGGCAAGGCAAGTCGATAGGCCACCTCTCCTACTCGCTCTAGCACCTCAAAAGGTCCGATAAAGCGGGGACTGAGCTTTCCCCGACCTCCGAACCTGATAACTCCACGAGTAGGGGAAATCTTCAAGAACACGTGATCTCTGACTTCGAATTCTAGTGCCCTCCTGCTGGTATCTGCCCAACTCTTCTGTCGATCCTGAGCCGTCTTGATGCGCTGTCTGATCATTTGGACCTTGTCGACTGTCTGAACAATGAGTTCGGGGCCCAGTAATCTTCGTTCTCCCACATCATCCCAACATACTGGGGATCGACACTTCCGCCCGTATAATGCTTCAAAAGGAGCCATCTGAATACTAGCCTGATAACTATTGTTATAAGAGAACTCGACTAGATGCAAATGGTCCTCCCAGGAACCCTGAAAGTCCAACATACAGGCTCTCAACATATCCTCGAGCGTCTGAATCGTACGCTCAGATTGTCCATCCGTCTGTGGGTGATAAGCTGTGCTGAATTTAAGGCGGGTTCCCAAACTCTCCTGTAAGCTCTTCCAAAAGTGTGACAAGAATCTGGTGTCCCGGTCTGACACAATGCTGACTGGAACACCGTGAAGTCGTACAATCTCTTGCATATATCTTTCTGCCAGTGATTGTGTCGACTGTCCCACTCGGAAAGGTAGGAAGTGTGCAGCTTTCGTGAGGCGATCGACGATAACCCAAATGGCGTTATTGCCCCTAGGGCTCCGTGGTAAGGCCGTCACGAAATCCATAGTAATGTGCTCCCACTTCCATTCGGGTATCGACAGTGGTTGTAGCAATCCTGCTGTCCTCTGATGTTCCGCCTTCACCTGCTGACATACCAAACACCTGGATACGAACCTCGCAATTTCCCACTTCATCCCGTTCCACCAAAAATGTTGCTTTAGGTCCTGATACATTTTTGTACCTCCTGGATGCACAGAATAAGCTGAACTGTGTGCTTCAGCCAATACTTCTTCTCGAACATCTCCCTTGGGTACGCAGAGTCTGCTACCGAATCTCAGAGAGCCATCTTCATGTATAATCATAGTCACAAATTCGTCGTTCGGGAATAACTCGGCGAGGTTGAAAATTCGGATTCGGAGAACTATTCGGAAAAAATCGGCAGGTATTCGGGAAAGATTCGGTAAGTGTTCGGGAAGGATTTCGAGCAATAAATTAATATATGAGACGCTAGGTTTTGATTTTGTGAATTATTTGCTATTTTTTTGAATTATTCGTTGTTTTTCACATAATTCGGGAATAATTCGTGAATTATTCGTGAATAATTCGCGAATTATTCGGCCAGTTCGGCAATGGCGATTAATTCGGAGATTAATTCGTCTGATCAAAAATTCGCGAATTATTCGCGAATTCGGCGAATAATTCGCGAATTATGTGACTATGTGTATAATCAAGTCCGTTCTCAGTCCGGCTTCCACTTGCTCTCTGAACTTTTGCAATCGGGGATCATCCGCTTGTACAGTTTTGATGCGATCCACCAGAGAAGATTGCACCTGTAGCTGCCAAAATTGACTGAGTGCGTTCGGCGTAACGACTTCAAGTTCAAGTCTCTGAAAGTCCTCAATAATGCTCCTCTGATCGGTCAACTTCATGACCGCTGGCTTGCGACTGAGCGCATCTGGTACAACATTCACCTTCCCCGGGTGATACTGAAGGTCCAAGTCATAATCTGCCATCAGCTCTAGCCATCGGCGCTGCCTCATATTTAGTTCCTTCTGAGTGAAAACGTACTTCAAACTTTTGTGATCAGTGTACACCTCCACTTTCTCACCCAATAGATAGTGCCTCCAAATCTTCAACGCAAAGACTACCGCAGCTAACTCCAAGTAATGCGTAGGGTAGTTCTTCTCGTGATTTCTTAGTTGTCGAGAGGCGTAAGCAACCACTCGGCCGTGCTGCATTAGAACACAGCCTAAACCCTTCCCTGAGGCATCACTGTGTATCACCAAACCACCGGAATCATCTGGTACTGTAAGAATAGGCGCCGTGGTTAACTTCTGCTTTAGTGTGTCAAATGCCTGAGTGCACTCCTCTGTCCATGTAAACGGTACGTCCTTCCGTGTCAGCCTCGTCAATGGTTCAGCGATTCTTGAGAAATCTTGGACGAATCTCCGATAATAACTTGCCAATCCCAGAAAACTCCTGATCTCGGCCACTGACTTCGGCGTTGGCCAATCTCTGACAGATTCTATCTTTGCCGGGTCCACCGAGATGCCTTCGCCCGAAACGATATGTCCCAAAAATCGAACCTTGTCGAGCCAGAATTCACACTTGCTTAGCTTCGCATACAGCTTCTCTTCCCGAAGAATTTGTAGTACCGTGCGCAAATGTTCAGCGTGCTCTTCCCAGGTCTTCGAGTAGACAAGTATGTCGTCGATAAACACAACGACAAACGTGTCCAAGTACTTTGCGAACACCTTGTTCATCAAATCCATGAATATTGCTGGGGCATTGGTAACACCGAACGACATCACAAGGAACTCGTAATGTCCGTATCAGGTCCTGAAAGCCGTCTTGCATACGTCCTCGGCTGCTACTCTGATTTGATGATATCCAGAACAGAGGTCCAACTTCGAGAACACCTTGGCTCCACTTAGCTGATCGAATAGGTCGTCAATGCGCGGGATTGGGTACTTGTTCTTTATTGTGACCTTGTTCAGCTCCCGATAATCTATACACATTCGCAGCGATCCATCCTTCTTCTTTACTAACAGAACTGGTGCACCCAACGGTGAAGCGCTTGGCCGAATAAATCCCTTCTCCAATAGTTCTTCAACCTGCTTCTTCAATTCCGCCAACTCAACTGGTGCCATTCTGTATAGGGCTCTGGATACTGGGGCTGTACCTGGAGTCAAATCGATTGAGAACTCCAAGATTCGAGGAGGTGGTAGACCTGGTAGATCTTCAGGAAATACGTCCAGAAAGTCCCGAACAATTTCTGGGACTGGGCTCTTATCAATCTCCATAGCTGTCAGCTCCTTGGGCTTGGCTCTGTACTTAGCTGGCTCCAAAGATTCGCTTCCTCCCTCGAAAGTAAACTCCGGGTGATTGGGAATGCGGAAGATCACATTTCTTGCACGACAATCGATAACCGCATGGAAAGTGCTCATCCAATCCATCCCGAGAATTGCGTCGTAACTGCCTGTCCCAATCAGAAGGAAATTCGCATAGAATTCCCTGCCACACACTACAACCGGGCATAATCTACATTCTCGACTAGATATTATAATGCCATTACCCGTATGAATTTCCTATCCCTCAGTTAGTGGTTCATGTGGTATTGAGTGTGTATCAGTGAAATGCTCAGACAAGAAACAATGCGATGCTCCAGAATCAAATAGTACTCTAGCTGGCAAGGAATGTACGAGTAGAGTACCTGTAACAACGTCTTCTGACGCCTCTGCCTGCTCGGCGGTCAAAGTGAAAGCCCGTCCCTGACCGCGACCTGTAAAGGGTTGCCTCTTCTCCTGCGGCCTCTGCTGTGGCGGTCCAGAACCTCCCTGTATCTCTGCTCGCTCAGGGCAACTGCTAATCTTGTGCTGACTGGATCCGCAAATCAAGCACTGTCCCTTGGCACGGCGACAGTCCTTCTGGGTATGCCCACCTTTACCGCAATAGCCGCAAACTACGCCCTGTCTCTGGGGACGATGCTGTGGTACGAACGGGCGCTTCATTTGTGTCGTTCCTGGCCTGCGAACCGGTATGGCTCCTCGAGAAGGCGCGTGGGTACGTGCTGGAACGACTGGGGGTCTCCTGAACTTGTTAATCAATTGCTCCTGAACTCTCGCCGCGTTGAGTACCTGTGCGAAAGTCTGCAAATCCAACGATGCAATCAACTGCTGCAACTCGAAATCTAACCCCTGAAGGAAGCATCTGGCCCTGGTGGCCTCTGATTTGACCATGTATGGAGCAAAGCGGCTCAGACGGTTGAACTCTGCCGCATATACGTCCACTGGGCGTCCATTCTGCTTCAAAAGAATAAATCTTTCCTCCATTTCTGCCTTGGCTGTGGAAGGAAAATAATGATCTAGAAAACATTCCTTAAATTTACCCCATTCAATCGGCCCGTCTAGCCTGCTTTCTTCCACCGACCACCATGTACGGGCTTCATCTTCCAATTGTATCTTTATCACGTCCACCCTATCTTCCTCTGGAACCCTGGCGGCTGTCAATAAGTTCTCCATGTTCACCAGCCATTGCTCAGCCTCAAGGGGTTCAGCTAGCCCTGTGAATGCAGCTGGATGTAACCGTCGGAAGTCTAATACGGTACCGGCCCTAGCATGATAATCTGGTGGGGTAGCGCCCTCGGGAGTGGTAATGAGTGCGGAGGGTCCTCCTGCGGCGGTAATCGCCCTGAGTCCCTCAGCGAGTAAATCTGTCTTCCTTTCCTGAGCTTCCGCTAGAGAGGTCAGTGCACTAAGTATTCTTTCCGTGCGGTCCTGAAAGCTGGAGTCCGAGGAGGGGTCGTTCGGGGACGTCATATCACTGAAAGATTCAAAGGATAAGATCAGATTCAAGGATGAAAATCAAGAGTAGTGAATCAAGAATAACGTAATACAGTATAGTTAATGTTATCCCTTGATACTAAACACGGCTCTGATACCAACTAAACCTTGTCACGCCCCGCTTCCCAAAATACGGAAAACGAGGGATGACTATGCCAGCCATGCTCCTACGGTCAAGGAATCATCCTGCCGTAGTCACACTTCGGCTTCTAGCATTACATGGTAATCAGTAAATAAAGTACAATAGTAAAGGAATCACATCACTAATTTATTACATTAAAATCCATTGTTCACAAATTACAGATAACAAGAACAATTATTAACCAAGTTCAATCTCACGATCACTTTTATGAAAAGCAGTAAAGATAGGAAGTACACCAGACTATATCTCCGTGAACTCGAAAGGTAGATCCGTCTCCTGTGCTGGTCCTTCCACGGAATCTGAGCATGCATACTCAGGTCGTCAGAGCGACACAATAACAATATTATATAATAAGATGAACAGGTAAAAGGGGTAATACTAGTGAAAGTACAATGCTAGTAATCACTATGTCACTATATGATGCAGAATATGCTCCGTGTCCCTATCGGTCTCTAGGTCATGTTTGAAATCGTATAGTGGAAGGGGGATCATGTTTAACAGGAGTCTCGTACATACCCGAGACAACGGCCCACATGCTCGGGACATAACCCTGTCAGCCAGATCGCTAGATCCTACCTAGTATATATATTACTGCTCGAATGATCATCCTCTAAAACACGGTCCCGCTAAATACGATTCTCTTTCCACTTCGATTTCCCCTTTATCCCCAGGTTTACACTATTTATGATCTTGATTAAGTCGTGTACAAGTATACCAATGGCACGGTTTTATCACTGTTCACTGTATCAATCACTGTCACGAATATTTACTTTCCATTGGTGTACTCGTCACTTCTAAACCAGCATCAATCACGCACGATAATGCAATGTCCTCTGACTCTAACACGCGCTAACACTAAGTATATAGCAAATGGGGTATGATATATATATGTATGCTATCAATAAGCTAAGTATGTTATGAATCAACATGCATGTCATTAACTTACATAAATTGCATAAATTAATATGTTAAGAATTCAGCAAAATGATACAAGTAAGATAAATAGAACACTCAGTCAACAATTCATCAAAAGTAGTTTCAGTTCAATCGGGATTCCGGTTTTCAAGATACAGCTGTTCCATTTTAAGTGCTCGCGGCTGGAAATTCAGTTTCAGAACTGAATGTCCGTTTCGCGACACGAATTGCACCCAGTTGGGTTCAGATTTCAGCGATGCTACAGTTGAATAATATCTAGGGTTTTCAATAGAGTATTCAACGCAATAGACAGATCCTCAATCGCGTCTGTACGTCGAAAGTTATACACAGTTTAACCTCAGTGTGTCATTTTTGAATCTGTTCTGGACAGTTATACGTTCTGCCCTTTTATTTACAGTTTAAAATAGAAAACGGCAATGAAACGGAATGTAACCACTTGTTTTGTCTAGCTAACAGAATTATATTTAATTTACTGCAGAGTTCCGTAACATACGACTTCAGGAAACACAGTGACACACATTTTGGGACAGTACACAGTAATCAGAGTCGCTCTGGACTGCAGTCCAGAGTCGCACTCCGATCTAAATATCATCGCAGTTACAGAACATAAATCATTAGAAGTTTACATAGGGTTAAAGTTCATCGAGTCGACTTCGATTTAAGCCCTCGAACGCATCATTCCAGTATGTACATAATTTACAGTGATTTTAATCGTTTTAAGATACGGACAAATTCTAGTTTTATCGGCATATTTGGGGGTATCAATTCTAGTCACTAACAATCGTATTTTCCAGTGAGATTTTTACACGATATTCATCATTATATGGGCCAACAGAAAACATCTATTTCCGTCAAATTAAGCAAGTATTTTCTTTATGGTCTAGTATCGAACACATAGGTCACATAACATATCGGGAATCGGTAAATTATAAACTAAATGATTTAAGTTTGTATCACACTTATTTTAGCATGTAGCAAGTAAAACACTTGCCTGGAAATGTCTCGGGGTCGCACGGCAGCAGCGGCGTCACGAGCGCGCGATGTACTGTTTCCCTCCGAACGACGGCCGAGACATGGACCGTCTCGCCTGAAATTCGGGGCAGATGCTAATTGGTGTTATCCGTTCACATCTCCGAAGATACCAAGTTGATTTATGGCACCGAGTATCGAAGGTTTAAACGGATGTGTCCGATGTAGCAGATTTCGTCAGATTCTCCCTCGCTTGAGGGGTTTTTTGATTGTGGGGACGCTCTTCCCTGCAGGCGCAAGCCCCTGCAGTTAATTACGCTACCGCACTGCGGTAACCACTTTCTCCTTCTCCAGATGGTCACTTCGTGTCGTGTGTGTTTATTTTGTGTTTGGTTGCCCGTGGATTGTATACGGAGACTGAGTTATGTCGTCGCCCGTAGGGCGTGGACTAGTCCATATCCGTATTATCTTAGATTTGGGTTTGGGGGTTTGGGTTTAAGGATACGTTAGCCTCATTTGAGACTAAGATCGACTTAAACGTTTGTTAAGGATACGTTAGTCTAGTTTTTAGACTAAGATCAACTTAACGGGATCGTTTAGATCCAACAAGAGAGCAACAAAAAGGGAGGGGCTCTGTTGTTTAGTTTAGTGACATTACGGTCGGTAGGTAGTTTAAGGACATTGCGGTCCATGGGTAGTTTAAGGACATTGCGGTCCAATGTTAGTTTTAAGACATTGCGGTCAAGGTTAAGGACGTCATAGTCCATGGGTTTAAGGACCCCACAGTCCGTTGTTAGTTTTAAAATATCTCGGTCAAGGTTAAGGACCTCATAGTCCATGAGTTTAAGGACCCCACAGTCCGTGTCAATGTGTGGTCATCGGGACCCGTCACCTCTTTGAAGACGTTGAGGAATTACAACGCCAAGTATCAAAGGAGTGAAGAGATGTACCCTTGAACCGGGGGGGGGATTAAATAGTCTTTCGCCCAATTTGGGATCAAGACCAATTAATTATGTTATGAGCCCATTAGCCCAGTTAAGTCTGAATTGAGGACTTATGGCCATCTTGGGCTAAGTCCAATCATGTTTGGAATATTGGCTTCCTGTTGGTCCATTGAAGGAGTGGCTTTGCCTCTGGCCATTTAGCCAATTGGGCTAACGTTAATTCAGCAGTGTTGAACACTGGGATCAAATTAGTGTTTTAACACTAAAAGACAATTGGTGTTAAACACCAGCAACAGGGAGTTCAGATTAATGTTAAACACTAGAGCAAATCAGTGTCAAACACTAGCAGCAGAGGTTTCAAATTAGTGTTAAACACTAAGAATAATTAGTGTTAAACACTGGTGACAGAGATTTTACTTTAGTGTTGAACACTAAGGGAGTTAGTCTTAAGCTATGTTAACAGGGGTTTAATTTAGTATTAAACACTAAGAAATTCAGTGTTAAACACTGCAAATAAAGTTCTTTGATTAGTGTTGAACACTAAGGCCAAACAGTGTTTTAACACTGGATTCAGAGGTTCCAATTTAGTGTTAAACACTGAGGCAAGAGGGGTCACGTGGTAGCACGTGAGGGCGCCTTCCCTTCATTTGTTCTGCTGAGAATATTGTATCTTTTAGAGTATCACGTGCCATCACGTGACGGGCATTTAAATGCTTGTATGTTAAAGTTTCTGCCAAAGGTCACGTGGGTCACGTGAGGCACTGCCTCAAAGGCCCTTCTCTGTGGATCTTTTCGGGGGTCACGTGGTGGCACGTGACCCTGCCTCTTTGTATGTTTTTTAGAAGATCTGTTAATCCCTTTTTTTTAAGAATTAAATTCTTCGTAGGGTTGAACCCTAACGATAAATTTAAGAGGAATTAAATTCCTATTTCCTTCTGAAGATTTATATTCTGGGATAGAGTTGAACTCTGAATTTTCTGTAGGAATTAAATTCCTCATATATGTGAAGAACTGAATTCTATAACTGAATTTTATCATAGGGTTAAACCCTAATAAAAGCTTTAAAGGAATTAAATTCCCACTCTCTTTTAGAGAAGCATGAGATTCTGTCATAGGGTGAAACCCTAATTTCTTCTTTCTTAAAAGAATTAAATTCCTGTTATTTTAACAGAACGAAGTTCTTAACTAGGGTTGAACCCTGATTCTGTTCATTCTGAAGGAATTAAATTCCCATAACATAGGGTTAAACCCTAATTTTATTTTAAAGGAATTAAATTCCTATAGTTCTGTGAGAATTAAATTCTCAAGCATCCATTCCCTCTCTCTATGCTTTGGATCTGCATGGCAGGATCTCAACCCAATGAGAATTAAATTCTCAATTCAAGGGGAGATGTGCACTTTACAGATCCTCCACCAAAGAGAGAACTATGTTCTTCTGTTTAATATCAGAGTTAAACTCTATTGAGAATTAAATTCTCTTTTTCTTTCAAAAAGCCTTCCCTTTCTTACCTAGGGTTTTCTTTTGCAGAAGATCCAAATTCCTCTCAAAGTATCAAGGCTCTCCTCTTTTTTATGTATCCATCCTTCCGCCTATATATTGGCTCCTATTTATAGGAGAAGCAGCAGAATCAATTAGTTTTTGATGAATCTTTCGTTGAGAGATTTGATTTGTATTCATCATTCATTTGGACCTTTGGATTATTAGGTGAATTTTATTCACCATTGGATTTTAAATCCAGAGATTTTCCTTTGTTATTTCGGTTAGATTTTAAGGGGAAATCTTTCCAAATTCAAGATTTTTCCATAGATAGATGATATTTAAGAATCTTTAAATTTTTAATTCAATCGGTTCCAAATAATCATTTTCCTTTGGAAAGATTTGAGAGATCTTTTCTCAGAATTTAATTCTGTTAACAGATAGGCTTTGAAAGCCGGTCACGTGTGGCCATGTGACCCCTGGTCACGTGTGGCCACGTGACCCCTGGTCACGTGTGGGCACGTGACCCCCTTGGAACGAGCCCTCTTCTTCTTTTTGCGCTCTGCCTTCTGGCCGCTGCTTAGCCGTCACGTGCCACCACGTGACCCCTGGTTACGTGTGAGCACGTGACCCTCGTCTGGAGCCTTTTTCTTGATTTAATCAGAGAATGAGTCCGCTGCTTTTAAATGTCACGTGCCAACACGTGACCCCTGGCCACGTGTGAGCACGTGACCTCTTCTGAAGCCTTTTCCTTGATTTGATCAGGGAACTGATGTGCCTTTGCCGCTGCTTTTAAATGTCACGTGCCAACACGTGACTGCTGGTCACGTGTTAGCACGTGATGTCCTTGAAACCCAAGGGCAACCATTAGCGAACCGCGATTAGTTCGCGAATCACGACACACGAAGTGTGGAGTGGAAAGAGGAAAAGGTCCCACCGGGCGTGCCAGAATCTGTTTCCCCCTGAACGGCGGCCGAGACATGGACTGTCTCGCCTGAAATTCGGGGCAGATGCTAATTTGTGCTATCCGTCCACCTCTCCGAAGATGCCAAGTTGATTTATGGCACCGTGTATCGAAGGTTTAAACGGATGCGTTCGATGTAGCAGACTTCGTCAGATTCCCTCTCGCTTGAGGGGTTTTTTGATTGTGGGGACGCTCTTCCCTGCAGGCGCAAGCCCCTGCAGTTAATTACGCTACCGCACTGCGGTAACCACTTTCTCCTTCTCCAGATGGTCACTTCGTGTCGTGTGTGTTTATTTTGTGTTTGGTTGCCCGTGGATTGTATACGGAGACTGAGTTATGTCGTCGCCCGTAGGGCGTGGACTAGTCCATATCCGTATTATCTTAGATTTGGGTTTGGGGGTTTGGGTTTAAGGATACGTTAGACTCATTTGAAACTAAGATCGACTTAAACGTTTGTTAAGGATACGTTAGTCTAGTTTTTAGACTAAGATCAACTTAACGGGATCGTTTAGATCCAACAAGAGAGCAACAAAAAGGAAGGGGCTCTGTTGTTTAGTTTAGTGACATTACGGTCGGTAGGTAGTTTAAGGACATTGCGGTCCATGGGTAGTTTAAGGACATTGCGGTCCAATGTTAGTTTTAAGACATTGCGGTCAAGGTTAAGGACGTCATAGTCCTTGGGTTTAAGGACCCCACAGTCCGTTGTTTGTTTTAAGACATCTCGGTCAAGGTTAAGGACCTCATAGTCCATGAGTTTAAGGACCCCACAGTCCGTGTCAATGTGTGGTCATCGGGACCCGTCACCTCTTTGAAGACGTTGAGAAATTACAACGCCAAGTATCAAAGGAGTGAAGAGATGTGCGCTTGAACCGGGGTGGATTAAATAGTCTTTCGCCCAATTTGGGATCAAGACCAATTAATTATGTTATGAGCCCATTAGCCCAGTTAAGTCTGAATTGAGGAATTATGGCCATCTTGGGCTAAGTCCAATCATGTTTGGAATATTGGCTTCCTGTTGGTCCATTGAAGGAAAGGCTGTGCCTCTGGCCATTTAGCCAATTGGGCTAACGTTAATTCAGCAGTGTTGAACACTGGGATCAAGTTAGTGTTTTAACACTAAAAGACAATTGGTGTTAAACATCAGCAACAGGGGGTTCAAATTAATGTTAAACACTAGAGCAAATCAGTGTCAAACACTAGCAGCAGAGGTTTCAAATTAGTGTTAAACACTAAGAATAATCAGTGTTAAACACTGGTGACAGAGATTTTAATTTAGTGTTGTACACTAAGGGAGTTAGTCTTAAGCTCTGTTAACAGGGGTTTAATTTAGTATTAAACACTAAGAAATTCAGTGTTAAACACTGCAAATAAAGTTCTTTGATTAGTATTGAACACTAAGGCCAAACAGTGTTTTAACACTGGATTCAGAGGTTCCAATTTAGTGTTAAACACTGAGGCAAGAGGGGTCACGTGGTAGCACGTGAGGGCGCCCTCCCTTCATTTGTTCTGCTGAGAATATTGCATCTTTTAGAGCATCACGTGCCATCACGTGACGGACATTTAAATGCTTGTATGTTAAAGCTTCTGCCAAAGGTCACGTGGGTCACGTGAGGCACTGCCTCAAAGGCCCTTCTCTGTGGATCTTTTCGGGGGTCACGTGGTGGCACGTGACCCTGCCTCTTTGTATGTTTTTTAGAAGATCTGTTAATCCTTCTTTTTTAAGAATTAAATTCTTAGTAGGGTTGAACTCTAACGATAAATTTAAGAGGAGTTAAATTCCTATTTCCTTCTGAAGATTTATATTCTGGGATAGAGTTGAACTCTGAATTTTCTGTAGGAATTAAATTCCTCATATATGTGAAGAACTGAATTCTATAACTGAATTCTATCATTGGGTTAAACCCTAATAAAAGCTTTAAAGGAATTAAATTCCCACTCTCGTTTAGAGAGGCATGAGATTCTGTCATAGGGTGAAACCCTAATTTCTTCTTTCTTAAAGGAATTAAATTCCTGTTATTTTAACAGAACTAAGTTCTTAACTAGGGTTGAACCCTGATTCTGTTCATTCTGAAGGAATTAAATTCCCATAACATAGGGTTAAACCCTAATTTTATTTTAAAGGAATTAAATTCCTATAGTTCTGTGAGAATTAAATTCTCAAGCTTCCATTCCCTGTCTATGCTTTGGATCTGCATGGCAGGATCTCAACCCAATGAGAATTAAATTCTTAATTCAAGGGGAGATGTGCACTTTACAGATTCTCTACCAAAGAGAGAACTATGTTCTTCTGTTTAATATCAGAGTTAAACTCTATTGAGAATTAAATTCTCTTTTTCTTTCAAAAAGCCTTCCCTTTCTTACCTAGGGTTTTCTTTTGCAGAAGATCCAAATTCCTCTCAAAGTATCAAGGCTCTCCTCTTTTTTATGTATCCATCCTTCCGCCTATATATTGGCTCCTATTTATAGGAGAAGCAGCAGAATCAATTAGTTTTTGATGAATCTTTCGTTGAGAGATTTGATTTGTATTCATCATTCATTTGGACCTTTGGATTATTAGGTGAATTTTATTCACCATTGGATTTTAAATCCAGAGATTTTCCTTTGTTATTTCGGTTAGATTTTAAGGGGAAATCTTTCCAAATTCAAGATTTTTCCATAGATAGGTGATATTTAAGAATCTTTAAATTTTTAATTCAATCGGTTCCAAATAATCATTTTCCTTTGGAAAGATTTGAGAGATCTTTTCTCAGAATTTAATTCTGTTAACAGATAGGCTTTGAAAGCCGGTCACGTGTGGCCACGTGACCTCTGGTCACGTGTGGACACGTGACCCCTGGTCACATGTGGGCACGTGACCCCTTTGGAACGAGCCCTCTTCTTCTTTTTGTGCTCTGCCTTCTGGCCGCTGCTTAGCCGTCACGTGCCACCACGTGACCTCTGGTCACGTATGAGTATGTGACCCTCGTCTGGAGCCTTTTTCTTGATTTAATCAGAGAATGAGTCCGCTGCTTTTAAATATCACGTGCCAACACGTGACCCCTGGCCACGTGTGAGCACGTGACCTCTTCTGAAGCCTTTTCCTTGATTTGATCAGGGAACTGATGTGCCTTTGCCGCTGCTTTTAAATGTCACGTGCCAACACGTGACTGCTGGTCACGTGTTAGCACGTGATGCCTCTTCTGTAGGCTTTCCTGATTTTAAATTAGGAAACAAATGCCCCCACAGCGTTGTTCTCACGTGTCTGCACGTGAGTGCAACGCTGTCACCTTTTGCGATCATTGGATTCCTCTAGAGATTTGGGGAGATGAAGCGTTTCCATCACCTCCTATAAATATTGGGGTCATTTCAGAAGAGCCTCCACTTTGCTCATCTTCCTCCTTTGAGAACTTTCTTCCTTTTGAGAATTTAATTCTCTTTTCCCAGAGCTTAGTTCTCTGCCTTGAAAATATTCCAGAGTTTAACTCTGTTCGAAGAGACTTTTCTCGTTAGGTAATGCTCTCGAATGAACGATGAACTCTCACATTCCTCTGGATTTTAAATCTAAAATAAGGGTTTTTACCCTTTTTTAACAAAGAACCCATTTTTCTTCAAGTTTCAAAATACGAAACCATTTTACCTCCAACAGTAGATTTCTTAGGGTTCATATGATGATCCATGGAGTTTAACTCTGTTCACAGAACAGGCTTTTTGGGGAATTTAATTCCCTTTTCTTAATAAGGAATTTAATTCCTGTGAAGAACTCGGTATCTTCTTATGGGGGCTCTTTAGGGTCTCCTTACCTTAGGTTGTCATTCTGTAATTAATGAAACAGGAACTTTGTAATGATGCCTTCTGTGGGAATTTAATTTCTTTGATCCTGTTGGATCTGTTGTAGAGCCCGAGACAGATTTGTCTTCTAGGGGGAATGTGTAGGGTTACTTGAAACCCATTCTTTATTTAATGAGGATATTCCCTCTGTTTTGTTATAACTACTTGGTCTCATTATTAATGAGCCGTCATCCTGATTCTGTGGGGCCCATGTTGTTCTGTAGCCAATGGCCCCATAAAAGAGTCTGCTGTTGCTTTCTTCAGCTAGTCTTCATGTTCATGCATGCATATATATTGCTAGCTTTGTTTTTGACAGTCTTATTTTATTGGATTTCAGGTGCGATGGCTTCTGTTCCATACTTTCCCTTCATTCGCTTGGAGGCCGCTTTTCCTCAGTCACCATCTGATGAGGAAGCGATGGCGATGATCCGGGCTCATGACCCGAACTGCACCAACCTACTTCAATGGGGATCTAGGTACAGTCATATTATTCAGGGTCGCCGGAGTTTCCTTTGCGCGGTACCGACAGAGCCCACTTTTCCATTCTTACCGATGGACCCTCCGAGAATGGTTTTTGCTGTGGAGATGCCCAACTGGACTCCAACGGAGAGGCTCGAGCCTTCGACGACTGGTATCCCGAACCATCCGATCCCGGCTATAGATATCTTGGGGCGGCGTATTTGCCAGGGTGAGGCCCACCCGTGGGGGCAAATTTATAAGATAGGGCTCACTCCTCGACACCCTACGGGCTACCTCCTCTGGGCTCGTTATATCCTTGCTACCCATCGTGCGCGGCTGCAGAAGGTCGGGCTTTACCAGGCAATATATGCGTCACTCTTCCATTATCAGTCCCCGCATGTCTGGTGGGTTAAGGCTTTCTTGAATCTATGGAATCTCCCCACCAACACTTTTCTTCTGGGGGACAGAGAAGTCTCGATCTCTTTGGGGGAGTTCTATGAGATCTCGGGACTGCCAATTCGAGGGACGCTTTATGAGGAATTGCTGCCCTCTGATGAATACGTTTTTGAACCCGAGCCCGCACCGCTTGACGGCTTGTCTGCTGAGAACGCCGTCCGCCACAAGCGTCTTAGCTTAATCAAGGTGCTGGGTATCTTTGATCGTTTGTTCACCGAATCTGAAGAGCAGGGTGTTACTTTCAAGAGCTTCATTGCCTGTTTCCTTCGCGAGGGCGTCTTGTCGAAGACAGCTCCGAAGTTTGCAAACATCAAATACCCCTTTGGGTTTGGCCCGAAGAAACTGCCGACTAATGAATCGGATCTGCCGCAATACTACATTCCCATAATGTCGCCGACGTCTTTCGAATCCATCGCAGCTCCCGGCATGGATGAGGGGACATTCTTCGTTGGGTTCATCAGTGTTTGGCTCAGCTGGTTTGTTATCCTTATGCATCGCCGCTTTATGAGAGCTTCGGTCATTTATCCGGCTCACTGTATAGCTGAGGGAACGCGCCTCGCCATTGGCATCCCAGCATTGGCGCATCTCTATCACGGGCTAGGCGCCGCAGCTAACACTTCCACTCCTGGCGTAGATGTGGTAAATTTTTCGCTTCATTACTTCACATCTTGGATCGAAATGCACGTGTTGGGGGCTTTCGCTATGCATCAGAGGCCCGCATTCTACGACGCCTATACTTTCCCTCGGCTTATGCGATTGGTGGATGCTTCTGCCGCTGACCCAACTCAATTCGGGGCCATTCGGGCGTTGATTTCTCCTTACGCTACTGCCGGCGGATTAATATTTACTGATCGGGTCTTATCTTCTTCCACGGGTTCGGCCCAGCCGCTTTGGGACCGGTCGAAGGATAATGCGCCCACTTTGAAGCCCCGGGAGGACGCGCGCTTATATGCAATTAGACCGGGTTACCTGGTATTCCGTCAGGATAGCGCGGCCCTCTTCATGCAGTACAATCCGCACCGTTTTGCCCGGCAGTTCGGCTATGATCAGAGTGTCCCGTTCGAAGCTTTCATAGTCGCGCCGGTTCCTTCGCTTGAGGCCGTTCGAGATGCCGCCCATCATTTTGTGAGGCTGAACATCGGTTCTCAATTCATGATACCTGATGGCGATTACATCCCCCGATGCGTGGGGTTGTTCACGGGTTGGTATCTCCATCGAATCAACCCGGTTATTATTGAGGAAAGAAGGGTACTTCTCGGTCATGGTGCCCCTACTCAAGTTTCGGCCGCGGGAACTACACTGCAGTCGCACGCTCCGGTCCGCTTTCCTTTGAGGGATACTGGCGCCGTGCTTATTCCAGGGGAGTCGGGGGTGAATCTCACTCCAATAGCTGGTATGCCCCTGGGTACTCGGTCGCGGGGTAGACAGGCTCCGGTGGCAGCACCACCTCCCGAGGCGGCACCGCATTCCGTGGCATCGACAATGGCGGTGTCATCCCCGGTTGTGGCACCGGGTGAGGGTAATAGGGATGAGGGTGTCGAGGGCGATGTGGGTCGGCGCCGCTCTAAGGCTTCGCGGGGGAGAAAGCGGTCATCTTCGGCGACTGGTTCTGGGTCCAAGCGTCGAAGGAGGGTAGCTACTAATTTGCTCGACTCTCTAACGGAGTCTGAGCCCATCCTTGAAGATGAGCCGTTGGCCTTACCGGAATCAAATGCTGAACTACTTTTTCCCAGTTCAGCCGCCGAGGAAGCTGCACAGTTGGCTGAGGCTATAAGGCGTTCTAAAGACGCGTCTCAGAACGACAGGGTTCCGAAGAAGCCCTATCCTGCTGTAATCTTTTACGAAGACCCCTCGTGGATTCGGCGGCGGTTTATAGGCCCTTTGGAGGAATGGGGGGAAAGGGCCTTAAAGCAGGCTGTTTCAGAGGACGCGGCGGACGCACTCTCTTTATGGACCGGCGGCCATGAGTCTACTCTTGAACCCCGGCGAGCACGCCTCCTTGAGAAGGAGCAGCGACTTGAAGAAGCCATATTGAGGGCTTCTTTGCGCATCGGTACATTGTGGTTCTTTTTGTAGTTCTTCGGATTATTTATGCTCGTGCATATGTATCCTTATTCTTATTTGAATTGTGCAGAATCTTCGACGCCGGGAGAGATCCCCACTGGCTTGCTACAGCCAGAGCCCGTTGACATTCCCGATGTAGCCCTACTCGATGGGGCCGGCAATGCCACTCCTCTCGCAATAGATCCTCCGGTGGCGGCTCTTGATTCCAGGGTACTCGCTCCTTTGGGAGAGGTTCCCTCGGTGGTTGCCGTCCCAACGACTTTACCCGAAGGCGACCCAGAGATTGAGATGGAGGTAGTCGGGACTACCCTCCCTTTGTTGGAGCCTAAGGTCACGACAGAGGCCGCTGAAGCTGCTATCCCCCCGGCTCAGAATAGGAGGAGTGTTGAAGGTAACCTTCCACGTTTTGAGCTAGTAATCTTTCTGTTACCTGAACTCTTTTGTCTTTTCAGGATTCCGTAGACTGGCGGCCTCCATTGTCGATCTGTCTCCTCGGCAGTCCTTCCGGCATCTTTTGGAAATGGCCGCTCCGCAGGCGATATCTCCTCAGCGCATCGTCCTCTCGTCTGGACAAGGTGAGTGTTGTTCATCACTTCTCATAGCATCGTTGTTATCTTGCGTATTGACATTGATGTTCTCTACAGTTTTGGAGGCCGATGATGAGGTCGAGGTTCTCGAAGGGCCAGGGGAACCCTCGGCTCCTACTTGCATGACCGTAGGTAAGTGACGTTCCGGCATATCCTCACTTGTTCCTTTGCTTAAGAGTCTTCCTAATATTTTTCAACTCTGAACAGCCTTGCCAGCTCCAATAGTGTTGGAATCACGTGTCGTCATGCCGCCTGGCCCTTATGCTTTGCGAGCTTCAGAACGCTTGGCCCAATTGAGCCTCGTCTCCCTGTTGTCTTTGATTGAGGAGCTCCGTGCTGGTAGCGCGACTACAGCCGAAGCGTTTGCCGCCGAAGCTAACGGCTCTCTCCCTTTTCTTGCCACCTATCATAGTGAGGAGGTGGTGCGGGTCTGGGTGGAGTTCTGTAGGAAGGTGGAGGCTTGTTTGCACGCCCTTGAATGTTCCCACCTTTCCTCGGAAGCCGTGGCTGCAAAGGCGGAGTTACGGGGGCTGATAGCACGGTACGCGGTGAACATGACGTCGTGCGAGAAGAGGCTCGGTCGCAAGTTCTCGGAGAGGGAGCTAGCTTCCAAGGCACTGAGCGAGCTTCAAGCAAATCTTACCGCCAAGGCCAACAAAGCGTATGAACTCTGGCGGGTGCTTCAGGAGTCCATCAAAGAGGTGGTGGCTCTCGATAAAGCTGCCACGTTCACTCGTGAAAGGGTCGAGGCTCATAAAGCCACCGAGAAAGAGCTTGAAGCTCGGCTTGCTTCATATCAGGCCCAGCAAGCTCAGGCGGAGGCTCGCCTTCTGGCGATCTTAAATCATGAGGCCGTGGCCCGATAAAAGCAGGATGAGCTGACCAAGCTGCTAAATCGCCCGCCGGCTTGAAACATTTGTATCATTCCCTGCCTTCCTGTATATACTCATAGATGAGAGTATTTTCTTTTATTTTTTCATGAATTGTACTTTGTATCCATTTTGGTTTATGAATAAAAGATACATTTTTTTCTTCTCAATGATGCGTCTCCTTTTTGTTGAATGTGTTTTGCGGACAATTTATTTTGATCTCCTTGCAGGGCAGCGATAGCTCAGGATTCAGGGTTAAGATCTGCTTCCTAAGACTTTTGCACTTTACGAGCCACGAGGGTCTCATAAAGAGTTTTTTTCTCCCCATGGGTCGAGAGGACCCCATAGGTGTAAGTTCTTCTTAAGAATCGTGAGGATTCTTAAGCGGGTTGTCCCTTGAGAGTCGTAAGGATCTCACAAGAGAGTTTTTCTTCCTTATAGGTCGTGAGGACCTGCAAGTGCTGGATGTGGTCACCCTTATTCGTGTTTCACGGAGTCAGGGGCTTCTCGAGGCATCGTAGTTTAAAGACGTCGCGGTCAAGGTTAAGGACCTCATAGTCCGTGGATTTAAGGACTCCACAGTCCGATATTAGTTTTAAGACATTACGGTCAAGGTTAAGGACCTCATAGTCCGCGAATTTAAGGACTCCATAGTCCGATGTTAGTTTTAAGACATCACGGTCAAGGTTAAGGACATCATAGTCCGTGGATTTAAGGATTCCACAGTCCGATATTAGTTTTAAGACATCACGGTCAAGGTTAAGGACCTCATAGTCTGTGGATTTAGGGACTCCACAGTCCGATGTTAGTTTTAAGACATCACGGTCAAGGTTAAGGACCTCATAGTCCGTGGATTTAAGGACTCCACAGTCCGATATTAGTTTTAAGACATCACGGTCATGGTTAAGGACCTCATAGTCCGTGGATTTAAGGACTCCACAGTCCGATGTTTGGTTGCAGGGACCCGTCACCTCTTTGAAGACGTTGAGGAATTACAACGCCAGATATCAAAGGAGTGAAGAGATGTACCCTTAAACCAAGGCAGAATCCGTAGGGAATCGGGGTGGTTGATTGTTAGTTTTAAGACATTACGGTCGAGGTTAAGGACATCATAGTCCGTGGATTTTAGGGACTCCACAGTCCGGTGTTTGCTCAGGATGCTTCACACGGGTTCACTGCCGTGCTTGGCGAGGACCAGGCTCCGCTCTGGATGCTTCACACGGGTTCACTGCCGTGCTCCATGAGGACTAGGATCCACTCTGGATGTTTTCCACGGGGTCAAAGAGTGACGTTATCCGTGTTCCACGTAACCAGGAATTTTACACTAGATGCTTCACACGGGTTCACTGTCGTGCTCGGCGAGGACTAGGCTCCGCTCTGGATGCTTCACACGGGTTCACTGCCGTGCTCTGCGAGGACCAGGATCCGCTCTGGACGTTTTCCACGGGGTCAAAGAGTGACGTTATCCGCGTTCCATGTAACCAGGAATTTTGCACTAGATGCTTCACACGGGTTCACTGCCGTGCTCGGCGAGAACTAGGCTCCGCTCTGGATGCTTCACACGGGTTCACTGCCGTGCTCTGCGAGGACCAGGATCCGCTCTGGACGTTTTCCACGGGGTCAAAGAGTGACGTTATCCGCGTTCCACGTAACCAGGAATTTTGCACTAGATGCTTCACACGGGTTCACTGCCGTGTTCGGCGAGGACTAGGCTCCGCTCTGGATGCTTCACACGGGTTCACTGCCGTGCTCCGCGAGGACCAGGATCCGCTCTGGACATTTTCCACGGGGTCAAAGAGTGACGTTATCCGCGTTCCACGTAACCAGGAATTTTGCACTAGATGCTTCACACGGGTTCACTGCCGTGTTCGGCGAGGACTAGGCTCCGCTCTGGATGCTTCACACGAATTCATTGCCGTGCTCTGCGAGGACCAGGATCCGCTCTAGACGTTTTCCACGGGGTCAAAGAGTGACGTTATCCGCGTTCCACGTAACCAGGAATTTTGCACTAGATGCTTCACACGGGTTCACTGCCGTGTTCGGCGAGGACTAGGCACTCTGGATGCTTCATACGGGTTCACTGCCGTGCTCTGCGAGGACCAGGATCCATTCTGGATATTTTCCATGGGGTCAAAGAGTGACGTTATCCGCGTTCCACGTAACCAGGAATTTTGCTGATTGTATCCGCATTTCACGGAAGGGAGGTTTGGCTGTTGGTGATATGTATATTGCCGAGCCATGGAGCTAGGGGTTGCCGCTGCTCCGCTTTGTCTGAAGTTGTGTCCGTTGTTACGAGATGGGTGTTGGAATGATCTCTAGGTTGCTTGCGGCCCGTCGAGGCTTAGCTTCTTTCTTTGATGAGACCTGGGGGAAGTATGATCACTCATTTGTTTACGCCCTTGGATTGTATACAGGGTGTGATGGAACATCACCTGTAGGGCATAAATTAAAACCTCTTTTTTTTATTTCTTTTTCCGCGATGCTCTATCATTTCAGCTTTTATATCGCGGAGGTCGCGATTGCCCTATCATTTCGGCTATTTTTCGCGGTGCCCAATCATTTCGGCTATTTATTTCATTTTTACTCGCTGCTTTTTATTGCGAGTTGCCCCATCATTTCGGCTATTTTTCATGCATACATTTTTACTTGCTGTTTTTATTGCAAGTTGCCCCATCATTTCGGCTATTTCGTATGCATGTGTGGCTTGCTGGATTTTCACCGTAAATATGATATTAGACACCGATTTCGGCATCAGCACCGCTACAACTGGGATATGGCCAGGAGCGAATCATCATTTGCCTCTGTCGATGTTGAACAAAGGTGGCTTAGCAAACAGGGTTAGGGTCCTGTCAACTAAGGCTTTTGACTTCATGAGCCGTAAGGGTCTCACAAAGGTATTTCTCCCTACAAGTCGTGAGGATCTTGTAGGTGTATTTTCTCCCTAGGAATCGTGAGGATTCCTGAGTGTATGTTCCTTTGTAAGTCGTAAGGATCTTACAAGAGGGCTTTCTCCTTATAAGTCGAGAGGACTTATAAGGGTTGCTCATCATACGGACGTATCCCTAGTCACGGGTGGGACTTTGCTGGGGAAATGCTCATTCGTGCCCGTGGATTGTATACAAGGGTCAGTATGAGCCGCTTGTAGGGCATTGTCGAAGGGTATGGGGGATTTTGCTTAAGCACAGGTTTAGGTCTCTGTGACTTAAGACTTTCAAATCTTATGAGCCGTGAGGGTCCCATAAGAGAGTTCTCCTTACGAGTCGTGAGGATCTCGCAAGTGTATTTTCTCCTTAGGAATCGTGGGGATCCCTAAGTGTGTTGCTCCCTTGTGAGTCGTAAGGATCTCACGCGGGTGGTTTCTCCTTGCAAGGTCGTGAGGATCCCGCAAGTGTCCTTTAACGAGGTTGCGCCCTTTCAGGTTTTCACAAACACTCGCCGGTAGCCCTGCTGTTTTTACTCACGGAGCCCTTTCGGGTTTTCATCCGTGCCCTTCTTGCTTGTGGACATACCGTTTTTCTTTTTTCTTTTCTTATTATTTTTTTTTACGAGGTCGCGCCCTTTCGAGTTTTCATGAACACTCGCCGGTAGCCCTGCTGTTTTTACTCACGGAGACCTTTCGGGTTTTCATCCGTACCCTTCTTGCTTATGGACATACCATTTTTTTTTATTATATTATTTTTTTTTTACGAGGTCGCGCCCTTTCGGGTTTTCATGAACACTCGCCGGTAGCCCTGCTGTTTTTACTCACGGAGCCCTTTCGGGTTTTCATCCGTGCCCTTCTTGCTTATGGACATACCGTTTTTTTTATTATATTATTATTTTTTTTTGTTAGCTTAAGGATGCTGCGGTAGTAGTTTTAGGGACGTTTCGGTCCGTCGTTAGTTTAAGGACGTTTCGGTCCGTCATTAGCTTAAGGACGTTTCGGTCCGTCGTTAGTTTAAGGACGTTTCGGTCCGTTCAGGGGAAGGCCGGCTACTGCTTATAAGGTCTGAGTTTAGGAAGATAGCGAGCGGACATAGTCGTCGTCATCTATCATTGACCTAGGCGGTGGATCATTAAGCGTAGTATTTCTTTAGGAAGCGGCCGTTTATTGGCCTGAAAGGCCTTTCACCGTGCATGTCCATGAGTAGATAGGCTCCACCCTGGTAGACCTTGTCTATGATGTACGGGCCTTCATAGTTCGGCTCAAATTTTCCCCGCTTGGCACGATTGGGGATCATAGGTCTTTTGACCACCAGTACGAGTTCGCCTTGGCGGAATGTCCTCGGCCTGGTCAATCTTTCGTACGAGCGCGTTATCTTTGCTTTGTAGGCCTCCAGATTTTGTTGCGCTATGAGCCGGGTTTCATCGAGGGCATCAAGCTCCTCAAGCCGAAGGTGAGCATTTTCTTTGTCCGTCAGCTCGTAGTGGACTGCCACTCGTAGAGAGGGTAACTCTATCTCGAGGGGGAGTACTGCTTCCGTCCCAAATACCAACGCGTACGACGTTGTGTTCGTGGCCATCTTGAATGTAGTTCGATAGGCCCAAAGGGCCTCTTGCAGCCTCTCGTGCCAGTCTTTCTTATTTCGGGACACCGTCTTTTTTATGATCTTTGTCAAGGTCTTATTGAAGGCCTCGGCCAGACCGTTAGCTCGTGGATTGTAAACTGAAGAATATCTTCAGTCTATATTGTGCTGCTGCGCGAAGCGGCTAATCTTATGGCTTCTATAAGCTGGCCCGTTATCGGAGATAATCCGCCGTGGAGTTCCAAACCGATAGATGACGTGTGTCTTGAAGAAGTGGAGGATATTCTCCGTCTTCACTTCCCTCAGCGGTACTGTTTCTGCCCATTTGGAGAAGTAATCAGTTGTCGCCAGGATGAAACGATGCCCCCGGGACGATGCTGGTTCGATAGGGCCGACTATGTCAGTCCCCCACATTTCGAATGGCCAGCTAGCCACCGTCGGATGTAGTGGATTCGGATGCTGGTGGATGAAATCCCCGTGGATTTGGCATGAGTGGCATTGCTTCGCATATTCGAGGCAGTCCTGGATCATCGTGGGCTAGTAGTAACCCATCCGTTTAATTTTTAACTTCATCTTCGGGCCTGCTTGATGAGAACCACAGATTCCGTCATGAACCTCTTGAACGACTCTTTCCGCTTCGTCAGGTCCTAAACATCTCAGCCACAGAGAATCAAACAACCTCTTATACAGAGTATCATTGACGAAAGCGAAAGATAGAGCTCGTTTCATGAGCTGATGTCGTGAGGACGCTTCTTCGGGGATTCGGTGGGACTTAAAGTAGTCTATGAAGACTTCCCTCCAGTCCTCAGCCTTGTCACGGTCTTTTATTTGTAGGGTCGTCTGCTCAGTCGCTCCTTTTTCTTCGTATGATTCGGGAGATATTTCTGCTGGGGCGAGCACTCGACGGCTTTGTACCATGATTTTGACGTCATCGAGGTTCTCGTCAGCCAGTTCTTTAGCGAGCTTAGCTAGCGCGTCCGCTTTACTATTTTTCGTGCGTGGTATTCTTTCCAAAGTGTAGGAGGGAATTTGGGTCAATAGTTGTTGCACCTTTTCGCCGTACTTCACCAACTCCGGTTTGCACGTTTGGTAGTCACCATTTACTTGACTAACGACCAGTTGAGAATCCCCGTATATAAGGAGGTCTTCAATTCCCATGTCAATGGCGATCTCGAGGCCCGCTATTAAAGCTTCGTATTCGGCTTCATTGTTCGTCCTCGATTCCGTTAAGGAGAAGGCAAAGCGCATAATCCCTCCTTGTGGAGTTACGAAGATGAGGCCTACTCCCGATTTGATTATGGGGGTACATTGTTTGCGCTTCTTCATGGAAGATGCTCCATCAAAATAGAGTTTCCATCGGGTATCACCGCCGCCGATCGCATCAAATGCATGTTCGTCCGGCAAATCGCAGTTCAGAGGAGAACCAGCAGGTACTGGATGCTCAGCAAGGAAGTCGGCAATGGCCTGGCCTTTCACTGCCTTAAGAGGCTGATATGTTATTGAAAACTCCATCAGGAGCAGGGCCTATTTAGCGAGTCTCCCTGTCAATATGGCCTTTGACATTAGATATTTTAGGGGATCCACCTTTGATATGAGACGGACTTCATGTGCCAATGCATAGTGCCTGAGTTTTGTTATCACAAAGATTAACGTCAGGCAGTGTTTTTCAGTGGGAGAGTAATTGCTTTCTGCCCCCAGCAGAACTCGACTTAAGTAGTAGAGTGCCCTTTCTTTTCCCTGGTCATTCTCTTGCGCCCATAATGCGCCCAATGAACCTTCTAGGGCAGTTGTATAAAGAATGAGAGGCTTTCTCTTGACCAGCGCAGCCAACACTGGAGGGTTCTGCAGGTACTGCTTGATCTCGTCTAGTGCGCCTTGGCATTTGTGATCCCAAACGAATGGAGTTCCCTTCTTCATCAGGTGGATGTAAGGACGGCACTTGCCTGAAAGATTGGCGATAAACCGCCGGATGTATGCGAGCTTCCCTTGGAGAGACCGCAACTGTTTGAGGGTTCTTGGCGGAGGCATTTCCATGATCGCCTTAATCTTAGATGGATCTATTTCGATACCCCGGTGTCGGATGATGAATCCCAGGAATTTACCCGAGGAGACTCCGAACGCGCATTTGAGGGGATTCATCTTCAAATTATACTGCCGAAGGCGTTGAAATACAGTTTTCAGATGCTCTAAATGCTCTTCGTATGACATGCTCTTCACTACGAGGTCATCAATATAGCACTCGACGATGTCATGTATGAGATCATCGAAGATCTTTGTCATGGCCCTTTGATAGGTAGCACCGGCGTTCTTTAGACCAAAGGGCATAACCTTGTAGCAGAATATACCCAAAGGGGTCCGGAAAGCGGTGTGCTTCTGGCCTTCGGGATGCATCTTTATCTGATTGTACCCTGATGAACCGTCCATAAAGGAGAAAACCTCGTGAGTGGACGTGTTATCTATCATTAGCTCGGTTACCGGTACTGGGAAATCATCCTTCGGGCAGGCTTTATTGAGATCCCTGAAATCCACGCATATGCGTACCGTCCCATTTTTCTTCATTACCGGGACGATGTTGGAAATCCAGTCAGGATATTGGACTTCTTGGATAAATCCAGAATTGATCAGCTTTTTGACTTCGGCGTTGATGCTCATCTCAAGCTCGAGCCGCATCCTTCTTGGCGCCTACTTGACTGGCTTGATATCCGGGGATATTGCTAATTTATGCACAGCAATCTCCGGATCTAATCCCGGCATCTCGGAATAGTTCCACGCGAAACAATCTTTATGCTGTAGAAGCACGTCCTTTAATGCAGCCACCCTTTCTTCAGATAGCCGCTCACTGACGAATGTCGGTCGCGGATCGTCTGCCGATCCCAACTCAATCTTCTTGAGGTTATCTGCAGTAGTATGTATGCCATCTTCCAGTTCTTTCGGAGCCGGTGGGAATTCTGAGATTACCTCATTGTCCTTGTTTTCGAAGCACCAAGGGAGCTCATCTATGTCTTCGGGCTCTTCTTTTAATATTGTAATCGTGTAACAGGTGCGAATCCGCTTCCAAGATTGATGTGGATCTGGTTCTGCTTTTGCGGCTTTAGGCTCGTGCTTTTGTGGCGGCGTTACCCTCCAGCTGCTGGATAAAGCAAATCTGCCTTGTTGGTACTGGTCTTCGACCCAGTTCTTGAAGGTGAAGCAGTCTTCGATAGGGTGTCCTATGGCTCGGTGATAAGAGCAATAGCCCGGATAAGAAACCTCGTTAACTTGCTCAGGGTGCTTAGACTCCGGAAGTGCGATCATTTGATGTTTAATAGCGAGCTCGAGTAGCTTCTTCGTCTTGTCTCGAGGGAAGGAATACGCTCGACTCATCTTCTTCATGAGGGACAAATCCAGACCGCGCAATGCCCGATCACACGACTCTCTAATCCTGCGTCGTTGTTGTCGGCTTTTCTTTCCACTTCTTGATTTATTTCTGCCTCTGCGTCGGGCCTTTTGTACAACGGGTTGACAGGGAGGAGCATCTTTGTCTTTTGCAGCCTATTGAAACAGACGTTGCGTCCTGGCCTTCTCGTAGATGTCCATCTCGCGGTTGTGTTCTTCCCGAGCCTTTTGACCTGCTTTCCTGATAAGCTTGTCCACTTGTTCTTCAAATGACGGACTCGGCACTTCACTCGCGGGATCCAGTTTTGATGAAGGGTTGGCATTGCTGGACAGGGTGTTTTCCTCCTCATCGAAGTTATATACGGCGTAGCTGCCGTGGGCTCGCTCCCGTTTCTCGGATCTCACATATCCAAGCCCAAGCGTTTCCATTCTCCCGTTGGGCAATTTGCGCTGAGTCTCGAGGACATTCTAAATCTTGTTATAGAACCGAGCCTGTCGAACGGTCCGTTTTAAGGGTACTCCTTGGCGCTTCAATAGCCTCTTTAGTCCACTTGTGTAATATCTAGGCAAACGGATGGGTTGGAGCCTGTCGAGTGTAGAATCCGCGCCATGCTAGATCTTTTTCTCTACTTTCGTCTCTGAGGATCGGTAGAATAGGATTACCTTCTCACCCCTTTGCCTGGGAGGGACGTAAAACGTCTGCAGGTCCTGCACATTGTAAGCTTGAAGTGTGTCGAGATCCTTGTAGTGTTCTTGCGGCACCCTGGTGATTTGCAAACTTTGATCATCGCCAGGGGATGCTTGTATTGACGGCCGACTGGAGAACACGGCATTAACCTCATCTTCCGAGTCACTTCCAAAGACCAACATGGGGGCGGACGGTCCCGGGTTGTTGCGCCGGGACGGACCAGCGTAGACTATCTCTTCTTCTTCTTCGGTATCGCTCCCGAAAACAGGGACGGCGGCGGCGGCTTTGTTCTCCGGCTTGCGACACTTTTCTGTATCCTCGAAGTCTGGCAAAAAGTACTTCGCATCTTCATACTTGCGGACTTCGTTCACGGAGAATGGGTTCAGCTCGCCTGTTACGGTATATTCGAAGTCATCCTTGAAGTACTTCATACACTGATGCTGTGTAGAAGGGATGATGTTGTATTCATGTAACCAAGGACGACCGAGCAAGGCGTTGTAGCAGGTCTTGGCGTTAATGACATGGAATTTGATGTCCGTGATGCGTAGTCCAAAGCGTAATGTTAGTATCACGGATCCGAGAGTCCGTGACGATTGGGAGTCGAAACCAGAGATGGTAATTTTGTCACGAGCGAGGTGCTGCACGCTCATGCAAATTTCCTTTAACACTCGAACGTTAAGGAGATTGACGGAGGATCCATTATCTACCAGGATCTTGCCTATCTTGATATCATGGCAGTATCCAGAGACATATAGGGGATGATTGTGGTCGCATGTCCCGAGGAGAAGGTCTTCGTCACCGAAAGTGATGTCGGCCGTATGCACTTCTTCCAGTTCATCCTTCATCCTTTCCACGGCGAGGAAGGCTTGGAATTGCTCGGGTTCTTGTAACGCCTTGATTAATGAATCTCGCGCTTCTTTTGATAATAGGAGAGCATCGAGAATGCTGAGTTGAGAAGGTAGCTTTCTTTGGTGCGCTAGGATGTTGTAGTCCACCTTACCCTTCCTGGGAGGGTCCTTGGTAGTCAGCTCTTTCATGACTTGGTCATCTAAAGTGATATCCTCAAGGACCTTTTCTTTTCCCTTATCTTTTCTATTTGCGGGCCCGAGATTCTTTTCCGGGAGCGTACGATTGCGCAGCTGAATGTTTTCGCAGGCCTCTGGTTCTTCCTCTTTCCCTAAAACGGATTCTTTAAAGAGAGGGCCCAGAGCCATTTCTTCATCAGAAGGTGAAAACTTGTGACCCTCCGGCGTTAACCATGTAACAGTTGCCAGTAGTTCTGTTGTGACCGTCGGCAGTACTTCTTCATTCCCGACGAGTCTTGCGTTTCATGCGCTTAAAATGTTGCCGATGAGCAACATATCCCTGCCACCATATCTTAAAGGCGTCGCACTCCTCCGTAGGGTGTGAAATTTTCCGATGATATGCGCAATAATTAGGGTGCCTCTCCGCCCCCTTGAGCGTGTTTTCTTCTGAGGGTGGTAGCTTCATTCCCATTGACATGGCTTTGGCAAACCTTTTTCTCGTCTTGAATATCTTTTTGTCTGCCTCGGATGCTGTTCATGCTATAATATTGCAATTCATACGCCCCATTTTTATTCATTTTATAAGTAAACATGTACTCTTGACGCACGTTTGTTGCATGTTACAGGATGCAGGCTCTTGGAGCAAATACAGTGAAAAAGACGAAAGTTCACATGGGTACAAGACAGTGCAAGGTCCAGAAATGTCAAATCAAAACGGTTAAAAGATCGCTACATGTTTTCACTAAAGATCTGGAGAAGAATAAGAGGCCAAACAGAGAAATGGGAAGAATATATGACAAGCCCAGACAACCAAAAATAAAGCCCAGAAAATTGGTGATGTGATCTCACAACATGGCCGCGGAACCGCGGCCTAAACCCCCCTTATGCCGCGGTTCCGCAGCCTTATGGTGCCCGTGTCGGTGGAATTTTTCTCTGTCGGTGTGTCGGTGCAGGTGTTGGGATTTTCAGTGGGCATATCTGTAAAATCATGTGTGCGAGAATCTGTAACCCTAGCTTCCCTGTTTACTTATAAATTGTACTCACAATCTGTAAAAAGCTATACCTCTTTTCAATCAATAAAATTCAGAATTGTAGGGAGATCAAGAGCATCATTTCTGTTAGTTTTTAATTTTTTAATTCCTGCCTTAGTTATTTTTTAATTCTTGCCCTAGCTATCTAGTATCATTCTTGCAGTAGAGTAATCATATCACTTGCCTTAGTTAACTTAGTGTAGCTCCTTTTAATCTGCGGTAAGTAAGTAATAATTTTAGATCTAAACAAAACACATTAAAAATAACAAAAAAATGTCATTTTTAGAAGATCCCCTAATGAGTGAGTAAAATCCTCGCTTGTTAGGGTTAGGAATAAGGGAGGGAGTGAGAGATGAATATCTCTCACCTCCTTCAATGCCAATACAATTTCATAAGTAGAACTTCATGCACTCAAACATGATCCGCTCCCTACGGCATCCTACCTACGAGGTAACGGTGAACCGTAGTATAAAGGGACGGACATACATGACGTCCATGAAGGTTGTAGCAATTAATAGGAAAAGACGGACAAGGATCTAGAGGAAGAAACTTCGTTTCTTCCCAATCATCCTAATCCCTTTTGCTAATAATTGTTATGACTTCTAAAAAGTTTTAATCAAAAGGCATTGAAAGAGGTGACAATATTAATCTTATCAATCCTACCTTAGACCTAATCCTAACAAGTTTTTTAATATCGTATAAATTAGTTTTTAAAAACAATCAACAAAAACCAAACCACCATCGGAATCAACTCGTAAAAACACAAATCAAAAAATCACACATCTCTGTGGATCGACCCGTATTCACCGGCTAACTGCAAAGCGACGCCGTTTCTGATTACGGTAAACATAATATTTTTGGACTAATCAAATGGCGCCGTTGCCGGGGATGGCGTAATCTTTCTTTTGTGTAATTTCGGGTTGATTTAAATTTTTAAAAAAAAAAATCATAAAAATCAGAAATAGAAAAATACAAAAACATTTGATCGATTTTTATCTGTTTGAAGGGTTTTATGGTTTGAATCTTGCAGGAACAGCGAAGGATTGCGATCTAAAAATTTACAGAGAGCAAAACAGAAGTTGGTACATGAGAACAGAGAGGAACTGCAAGTACAGAACAGAAGAAATTTTTTCACAGCCTGATCCCACTACTTGGCCGCGTTTCCGCCGCATAAGAGGCCCCTAGACCGCGGAACCGCGGTGATCTTGCCACGTCAGCGCACCAAATTTTCATGGTTTGTTTTCTTTTTCCCCCCCTCTGCAACCTCAATATATCTCTCTGTGAAAAATTTCTGCAGGAATTCTTTGCGCTAAAAAAAAAATCTCTCTCCCCCTTCCTTATAACAGATTTTCTGCAGGAATTCTTTGCGCCGTGCTAAAAATTGATTGCAAGTGAATTTTATTGTTTTGCATAATTTAATCGGACTTTAAGGGGCTAATTGACCAAACTCAGATTGGGTGGGGATTTCATCACCCTTCCCAGGACCCCAGAAAACACCTAAAGCATGTGCATTGACCACAATTAATTAAAAAATATTAGACTCAGACCTAAGGACATCGAGCTCAATAGGAAAAGGACTAGTATAGGCATCGACCGTTTATCCTGACCGACTTTGCGGTGTCTAGGCTAGTGGTTATTAATTAGGCCCACTATTGTGGTTCCTTCCCACTTACCTGGCCGTACTTGTCGGTGAAGAGGCGGTTTGAGGTCTTATTTCTAGCCCTAGTTAGGAGCTGTCTAGCAGACCTAGGTGACCCTAGATCTGTTAGTGTATATGCCCTAGAGGCCATTACTGTATCATACTAGCTTGTATATTACTTGATGGAAGCTTGGGATATTCACAGTTGTATATACAATCTTGCTCGAAATGGTAGTATGCTACTTGGTTTGTCTCTGCTTTAATATGTGTATGTGTTTCTTTTAGCATATTGCTGGTATACATATTAGTAGAGCCCTTAGGATCTTTGCTTGATTACCAGCGTTGTGATGGCGCTCGCACTCGTGGGAGCTGGGTAATCTATAAGCACATCCTTATACAGGTCCCTGGTCGTTGGACTATCGAGACAGGGCATCGATACTCCGGAGTAGACTAGCGTATGCGCTTCTCATCCCAGTGTGGGAGACGGTCTGTCCCACAGCCGTTAGTACGTCGTACTTGGGATAGTATGCGGGTGCTCGTTAGGTTACGAGTACACTGGACAGGACTCGTCGGGAACTGTTGGTTGGTAATATACCTATCGTCAGTTATCAGTTCCCAGGTGACATGAGTACAGCTTAGTCCGCTGACTTGACACTGTCACTTCGCCTCGAGTGTGTTCCCACTGCACTTTGATTACTACCCTACCACGGCTCAAAGGAGCTGTGCAAACAGGTAGTTTTTGGGTGCAGTCCCGAAGCACTTGGAGGCAGTGACGGTTAGACAGGATTCGTCTCTCCCGGTATTGGGGGTTGACATCGCGCTGTGTCTAGGAGAGCCATTACACAAGTAGTCCCTGGCCAGGGCAAGCGAGATATACTGGTAGGTTTCCAGTGTTATCTCAGGGTGTTCTGGGCTACACTCCGACACGACTTGTACCGCTATTAGGGGACTGACGTTCACCGCCCCCCTAGGCCCGCCATGCGATGTATCAGACGAACAGACCGGACTGTACGGAGACTGTCACATACAGGCTCAGTAGGAGTGCAGATGGGGTTCACCTCGTCAGTCTTCTTATCGACATCTACCTGGGGACCGTTACGTACAGCTAGTGCCGCTTGCGGTCTGTGGTTAAACCCACTGCCAGCGTAGTGTCGAGTCTTTAGAGTCCCACACAGAGAGCTATTCGCCTTTAGGCAAAACGAGTAGAGGTCGCATGGTTTTGCGACAGGGTTCGTTCGCATCCGCGCACTTGTGCACGTTTGCTGTCCGGACAGTTTATACTAGCGGGCTTTGGTTTAAGCCGGATCCTAGTATATGATTTGAGATTGGTTTTTCTCAGGGTATTCGTGTTCCTCGGATCACGAATGCGGGTGCGTATGCACAGTTGCTTGAGATTGGGGGAGAGGACCTTGTTTAAGGGTTAATGGCTTTTGTCATTTTATTAACCCTATTGATTTTGTGTGGATTATTGTTAATTGATAATTAGCTTAATTATTGTGCATGGTTGTTGTTGACAATTTGACTTCATTGACTTGTTGACCATGTTGACAACTTGACCATAATCATTTCATTTGGAAGATGCTCTTTGATCTTTGCAAAAATGAAATGATAATGGTCAATTCATGATTTATCATGACAATTTTCAAGCTAATTATCTAATTAAAATTATCCTCACATATTAGTGAGAATGGCTCACTATTTTCTCATTCTATCATATCTTTTCTCTCTCTTGCTCATCCTCTCCCTCAAGCTCTCTCCCTCTCATGTGTTGAGAAACAAAAAGCTTGAGAAAAACCCTCTCTTAATCTTCTCTTCTCACTTCTAGGGTTCAAGTCTTAGCATTTCTTGCACTCTAGTTACTCCTAGCTTGGAGTTGAAGCTAAAGGTGGTGGCTTTCAAGTGGATCTTTCTTTGACGGGAGAAGACAAGCAAGGTGAACTCTTTCTACCATACCTAGGAGCAAGGAGAGAAGGACTAAAGACCAAAGGTATAACCTTTCTTCACTTAGCTACTTTGTAGTTAGGGTTAGCTAGTTTATGTTTAGCAAAGATCCTCACAAGCATAGTCCATGTTGCCTAAGTCAATAAAAATCCGATTTTTGTTATGTTTTCCGCCTCCCCGTAAGCACCGGGGTGGGCAACACGGACTTACAGTGGTATCAGAGCCTAACTAAACTCAAACTAGCTAAGTAGTTAAGTGTAACGAAGTTTCGAAACCGAAAAACCCTAAAACCAAACTTTTTCAAAATCCAACTTTCTGTTAAAATTTTTCCTGGTTAAAATGAAAAACTGTATACTTGTAAAATTGTCTCAGGGTTTTGTGTGAAACACCACCAAATACGAACCAGAGAGGAGCCAAGAGGACCGCGCTTCCGCGGCATAAGGAAGCTCTTGCCGCGGAAGCGCGGCCGTCTTGTCAACTCTCTGTATCGTTTTTGCTGCAGTTTGTTTCTGAGTTGGTTTTAGGATTTTTAGGATATGTTATATGTGCCCAGATTTTCCAGAACTAAAATTTACTTTTGGGGGCCTATAAATCCGTATTTTTCGGAACTTCACTACACTTTAACTATATCGGTTATATCTGTGATGCTTGTATGTATTGAACGTCGGCTAATCGCTATAAGTCGATTAGTCGGGGTTATACATCTCTGTGATCTGTGATTGTTGGTTTGTGGATATGAATGGATTGGATTGTCGCGGGTGAATAGCCGGGTTGGATGTGAGATGAGCGTTTTTTTTTTTTCTTTCATTCATTTGTAACATGTAAATTGATGTAATAATATTCTTTGTATGGCCGCACAACCGGGTCGGGGTTGTAGCCGTCATTGTATAATTCTTTTTACTGTTTTTGCTCCTAGGATAGACCCATGGAGGGGGTGCACAAACTACCGGGTATCTCGAAGCGCCGAGTGGCCTACTCACGGTGGTGAGGGAGGTTGCTTCGCTTCGGGTGCTTGGCGGGTAGTTTGCCGCACCCGTAGGGGTCTTGGGTGGGGTATTGGCTATTCACCGCGACCGTGTAATCCGCTTTGCGTTGCAGGCTCGAACGCATTGCGGATTCCTAGTATATCCAATGTATTCATCTGTGATCTGTAATGTCTATCATTGCTATATATTTATATATAATAACTATTTAGGCGTTGCTTATGTTTTACAGCCGCGCTAGCCCAGCCCCCGCTCTGTCGTTAGTTAAGTAACCTAACGGGTGATGACGGGGCCCCGTGGCGAATGCGAATGGCATAAGCGTACGTCATATTTTGGTTGTTTTCTGCAATGGTAGGATTAAATGATGGGACGCATTAAAAGAACTAATGCAAGAAATAAACCAAGTAAAAGTCGATTGGAACACTTTGAAAACCACTCGGTTCTTTTTCAAAAACTAAACTTTTAAACGCGGAGCTTGAACCACTCCTTTTAAAAGCTATCTCGTTCCATCGATTATATCAAGTTCACTACGTTCACGGTTTCGCCAAAACCATTCGTAGCCCTCCGTCGTTTCATATGAATAATCAACGGTATTCAAGCTGTGTTTGTTGGCCTTAGTCAAGGCACAGTGTTTGGTAGCTGGTGGGTATTCATATGTTGCATAGATAGAATGCGTTGGTTTGAGACAGTCGTATTGCCTTGTTGGCCATAGTCAAGGGTGGATACGGGTGGGTTCAAATTAACCTGGATAACGACGGGTAGAACTTGACATGTGACTTATGATTTGTTGGCCTTAGTCAAGGTCATAAGAGCATGGGGCAAAAATCCACATCGGGAGTTTCATAAGTACTGAAACTTGCTAGCGTTGCATACCATTTGGAGTGTGATGATTCTGGTAGGATTCCTTCGGTTTTATCACGCGATGATATTTGGATCCCGATCCTACTGTGAGTATATGCTACTCCTCGGGAAAACTCTCACTTAACGATCAATGCTATAAACCTAGTAGGTGCCTAGAAAGGTGTTAGCGGGGCTACGCCCACAGGGAAAAGAGGTTACTTAATTAAGGAACTTCGCGAAAGCGTTGGAAAACCTCCCTCGAAGTACCGACACTGGCCTGGCTGAACGGTTAAGCAAGTATTGTACGGTGAGAATGATCCCGGCTAATCCTTTTCTTTATGGTTTGAGAAGGGATTCGAGAGACAGTGGGAGCCATCCAGTTTAGACAAACTAAAAAAACCACTCTAAACTTGCAAGAGCATCATGCTAAAGTGTTTCTTTTCTCTCTCCTAATTGCAGCGACCATTCAAGATGACCGGACTTAAGTTACTATTAGATAAAAACATATTGACAGGGCCAAACTACAAAGATTGGCTCAGGAATGTCAAGATGGCTATCACTTATGACAAGCTGGGGTATATACTTACCACCAAAGCTCCCCCCGTCCCAGGTCCCACCTCCAGCGTCGCGGATGTAGAAATCCGTAAGACATGGGAGATAGATTGCGCGAGGGCCAAATGCCTCGTACTAGCCTCGATGGACAATGACCATCAGAGGAGGCACGAGAATATGGACCTAGAGTCCATATTTCTCCATACAAAAGAACTGTATGGAGAGCAGTCTCGTATCGCAAGATACGAAGTGTCGAAGAAGCTCTTTTCGGCAAGGTTGGCCGTCGGATCATCGGTAGCGGACCACGTGCTTAAGATGATCGGCTACATAGAGGAGCTCGCGGACCTTGGGACCACGTTGGAGAATGAACTCTATACTGATCTGATTCTCCAGTCCCTTCCTTCCACTTACGCCCAGTTCATTCTTAACTTCAACATGCAAGGAAAGGAGGTTGAACTTGCCGAGCTTCTGAACATGTTGAGGACTGCTGAGGGCACCCTACAGAAGGGTAGGGAGACATCCACTTTGTTTGTAGGAGGATCTTCCTCTTCTAGGTCCAGGGCGAAAGCCAAGGGCAAGAAGAAGAAAGCCCCCGCCAAACCAAGAGGCGGTGTCGGTAAAGTGGATACGAAGGGAAAGGGTAAAGCAACAAAGGTAGCGGGGAAGCTAGTGGGGAAGGAAGAATGCTTCTATTGTCACAAAAGTGGCCACTGGAAACAAGATTTCAAGGCTTGGAAAGCCAGAACACAGGATTTGAAGCGAGTTGCAGCTTCAGCTTCAGGTGTGTATGTTATTGAAAACTGTCTATCAATAAACTCTACATCCTGGGTATTGGATACCGGATCAGGATCTCATATCTGTAATTCTTTGCAGGCGTTGAGAAAGCGTAGAGTTTTGAAGGCAGGTGACATGACCCTCAGAGTTGCGAACGGTGCTAGCATGGATGCAGAGGCCGTGGGGGACTATCACCTGGGATTATCAGATGGACACTTTTTGGTTTTGCGTAGTTGTTATTATGTACCAAATGCAACCTGTAATATCATTTCTGTATCTTTATTATCTAAAGAAGGTTATGAATTTGCATTTGTAAGTAATGTAGTGAACATTCACCTTAATCAAGTTTTGATTGGGTCAGGTACATTAAACAACGGTATTTACGTTTTAAACCAACCACAGGTTTTCAATATCCAGAATACACATAAAAGAAAGTCTCCAGATATTAATCAGGCTTTCTTGTGGCATTGTAGACTAGGTCACATCAATGAGACACGGTTGACTAAGTTACATAAAGAAGGATACTTGGATCCGTTCGAGTATCAGTCTTATGCCACTTGTGAATCTTGTCTCATGGGAAAGATGACAAAGGCTCCGTTCACTGGACACGGAGAAAGAGCGAGCGAGCTCTTAGGACTCGTACACAGTGACGTGTGCGGTCCAATGTCTACACATGCGCGAAGCGGTTACTCTTACTTCATTACTTTTACGGATGATTTTTCAAGGTACGGTTATGTCTTCTTAATGAAACATAAGTCCGAGGCCTTTGAAAAGTTCCAGGAATATAAGAGTGAAGTAGAGAAACAAACCGGCAAAAGTATCAAGATCCTAAGATCGGATCGAGGAGGAGAATACTTAAGTGCCGAATTCCTGAATTACTTAAAAGAGAATGGAATTCTCTCTCAGCTTACTCCTCCATACACTCCGCAACACAACGGTATATCGGAGAGACGGAACCGAACCCTATTGGATATGGTACGGTCCATGATGAGTAAGGCTGAGTTACCGCGATCTTTCTGGGGTTATGCACTGGAAACAGCTGCACATCTCTTGAACCAGGTTCCTACTAAAACAGTGCCTACCACACCATATCAGATGTGGAGTGGGAAGAAACCCTGTCTTAAATCCTTTAAGACATGGGGATGTCCAGCTTTTGTAAAAAAGCAGCATGCGGACAAGCTCGAGGCACGCTCAGTACAGTGCAAGTTTGTGGGATACCCAAAGAACTCCAAGGGGTATCTCTTCTATTACGCAGAGGAGCAAAAAGTCCTTGTTTCTCGTCATGCCCGCTTCTTGGAAACTGAGTTTTTAGAAAATCAGATAAGCGGGAACGCAATAGAACTGGAAGAAATTCCAGAACCACAAACCATCACTGAAAGCTTAGAGGAACCAGAAGGTTCGAAAGAACAAGACATTCCCATGCCACTCCGCAGGAGTAGTAGGCAGTCTCATCCGCCCGAGAGGTACTACGGTTTCCTCATTGACGGGGATAGAGAGGACTGCATCCTAGATTGTGATGAGCCTACTAGCTTCCAGCAAGCCATTCAGAGCGTCGACTCGGTAAAATGGCTGGATGCAATGCGGACCGAGATGGAGTCCATGTACACCAACAAAGTATGGACGTTGGACATTGCTCCAGACGGGGTAAAACCCGTAGGATGCAAGTGGATCTTCAAAAGGAAGATTGGTGTAGATGGACAGGTTGAGACCTATAAAGCTAGACTGGTAGCAAAGGGTTTTCGTCAGCGACCTGGTTTGGACTATGACGAAACCTTTTCTCCAGTAGCTATGCTGAAATCCATTCGGATCCTTCTTGCCATCGCTGCTTTCCACGATTATGAGATTTGGCAGATGGACGTAAAGACAGCTTTTCTAAATGGTCATTTAGAGGAGTGTGTCTATATGGACCAGCCAGAGGGTTTCATTCAGGGTGGGAGCAGCGGAAAGGTGTGCAAGTTGCTCAAGTCCATTTATGGACTCAAGCAGGCATCGCGGAGTTGGAACATCTGTTTTGATGAGACGGTCAAAGAATTTGGCTTTATCAAAAATCCAGATGAACCATGCATCTATTGTAGATTTGTAGCGAGAACTGTAGTATTCCTCGTTTTATACGTGGATGACATTCTCTTAATAGGAAATGACATTCCTATGCTACAATCTGTCAAGGGGTTCTTGTCACACAGGTTCTCCATGAAAGACCTGGGTGATGCCTCCTACATTCTGGGTATCCGGATCTACCGTGACAGATCCAAGAGGATATTAGGACTCTCGCAGTCCAGGTACATCGACACCATACTGAAGAGATTCAGTATGGAAGATTCCAAGCACGGTAATCTACCGGCTTGTCACGGGATCACCCTCTCCAAAGAGATGTCTCCCAAGACTGATTTGGAGAGGGATCGCATGTCTATTATACCCTACGCTTCTGCGGTAGGCTCTATAATGTATGCGATGTTGTGTACCAGACCGGATGTGGCTTATGCACTGAGTGTGGTAAGCAGGTATCAGTCAAACCCTGGGGAGAAACATTGGATAGCAGTAAAGAACATTCTCAAGTACCTGAGAAGGACTAAGGAGATGTTCTTGGTGTATGGCGGAAAAGACCTGCAGATTGAGGCCTTTGCTGACTCCAGCTTCCAGAGTGACAAGGATGATTCCAAGTCCATGTCGGGTTTTGTCTTTACCCTCAATGGAGGGGCGGTGTGTTGGAAGAGCTCCAAACAGGAAACCGTTGCTGACTCGACTATGGAAGCGGAATACATCGCTGCATCTGATGCCGCAAAAGAAGCTGTCTGGATGAGGAAGTTCTTGAAAGAACTTCAGGTGGTTCCGTCCATTGTTGACCCAATACCTCTGTATTGTGACAACAACGGGGCTATAGCTTTAGCGAAGGAACCCAGGTCCCATCAGAAATCCAGACACATCTTAAGGCGGTATCACCTGATCAGGGAGATCGTGGATCGCCAGGAGATCGAGGTCCGGAGAGTTGCATCAGAGGATAACACAGCAGATCCATTCACAAAGGCCTTGCCCCAGACTCAGTTCGAGCGGCTGATCGAGATGATAGGTCTTCGATACGCCAGTACATGGCCTTAGTGCAAGTGGGAGATTGTTAGTGTATATGCCCTAGAGGCCATTACTGTATCATACTAGCTTGTATATTACTTGATGGAAGCTTGGGATATTCACAGTTGTATATACAATCTTGCTCGAAATGGTAGTATGCTACTTGGTTTGTCTCTGCTTTAATATGTGCATGTGTTTCTTTTAGCATATTGCTGGTATACATATTAGTAGAGCCCTTAGGATCTTTGCTTGATTACCAGCGTTGTGATGGCGCTCGCACTCGTGGGAGCTGGGTAATCTATAAGCACATCCTTATACAGGTCCCTGGTCGTTGGACTATCGAGACAGGGCATCGATACTCCGGAGTAGACTAGCGTATGCGCTTCTCATCCCAGTGTGGGAGACGGTCTGTCCCACAGCCGTTAGTACGTCGTACTTGGGATAGTATGCGGGTGCTCGTTAGGTTACGAGTACACTGGACAGGACTCGTCGGGAACTGTTGGTTGGTAATATACCTATCGTCAGTTATCAGTTCCCAGGTGACATGAGTACAGCTTAGTCCGCTGACTTGACACTGTCACTTCGCCTCGAGTGTGTTCCCACTGCACTTTGATTACTACCCTACCACGGCTCAAAGGAGCTGTGCAAACAGGTAGTTTTTGGGTGCAGTCCCGAAGCACTTGGAGGCAGTGACGGTTAGACAGGATTCGTCTCTCCCGGTATTGGGGGTTGACATCGCGCTGTGTCTAGGAGAGCCATTACATAAGTAGTCCCTGGCCAGGGCAAGCGAGATATACTGGTAGGTTTCCAGTGTTATCTCAGGGTGTTCTGGGCTACACTCCGACACGACTTGTACCGCTATTAGGGGACTGACGTTCACCGCCCCCCTAGGCCCGCCATGCGATGTATCAGACGAACAGACCGGACTGTACGGAGACTGTCACATACAGGCTCAGTAGGAGTGCAGATGGGGTTCACCTCGTCAGTCTTCTTATCGACATCTACCTGGGGACCGTTACGTACAGCTAGTGCCGCTTGCGGTCTGTGGTTAAACCCACTGCCAGCGTAGTGTCGAGTCTTTAGAGTCCCACACAGAGAGCTATTCGCCTTTAGGCAAAACGAGTAGAGGTCGCATGGTTTTGCGACAGGGTTCGTTCGCATCCGCGCACTTGTGCACGTTTGCTGTCCGGACAGTTTATACTAGCGGGCTTTGGTTTAAGCCGGATCCTAGTATATGATTTGAGATTGGTTTTTCTCAGGGTATTCGTGTTCCTCGGATCACGAATGCGGGTGCGTATGCACAGTTGCTTGAGATTGGGGGAGAGGACCTTGTTTAAGGGTTAATGGCTTTTGTCATTTTATTAACCCTATTGATTTTGTGTGGATTATTGTTAATTGATAATTAGCTTAATTATTGTGCATGGTTGTTGTTGACAATTTGACTTCATTGACTTGTTGACCATGTTGACAACTTGACCATAATCATTTCATTTGGAAGATGCTCTTTGATCTTTGCAAAAATGAAATGATAATGGTCAATTCATGATTTATCATGACAATTTTCAAGCTAATTATCTAATTAAAATTATCCTCACATATTAGTGAGAATGGCTCACTATTTTCTCATTCTATCATATCTTTTCTCTCTCTTGCTCATCCTCTCCCTCAAGCTCTCTCCCTCTCATGTGTTGAGAAACAAAAAGCTTGAGAAAAACCCTCTCTTAATCTTCTCTTCTCACTTCTAGGGTTCAAGTCTTAGCATTTCTTGCACTCTAGTTACTCCTAGCTTGGAGTTGAAGCTAAAGGTGGTGGCTTTCAAGTGGATCTTTCTTTGACGGGAGAAGACAAGCAAGGTGAACTCTTTCTACCATACCTAGGAGCAAGGAGAGAAGGACTAAAGACCAAAGGTATAACCTTTCTTCACTTAGCTACTTTGTAGTTAGGGTTAGCTAGTTTATGTTTAGCAAAGATCCTCACAAGCATACTCCATGTTGCCTAAGTCAATAAAAATCCGATTTTTGTTATGTTTTCCGCCTCCCCGTAAGCACCGGGGTGGGCAACACGGACTTACAAGATCTAGGCCTGATTGTGCATGTGTTGTTGATACATTTGTGTCACGAGTCCCTTTTCAAAAACCTCTTTTGCAAAACTCTCACATAAAAAATAAAAAAAATCTTTTCAAACTTGCAACTTGTCGCTAAGAAAACTTGCAACTCACTTCCACCACTTCCCTTCACTGACGTTATCTTACCCCCACATTCTGTCGTTCTTTTTTTTTTTCTGACTGCACTACCCTTTAGTGTATGTCACTTTGGACTAGGGATACTAACGCCCGATTAGTCCGTGTTTCGTTGGTACCGACCGACGAACCCTTCGACACCGAAGTCGACATTCCGTCCACTTTCTTACCCTCACCTTCAAATTCTTTCACCGAAGGCATGTCGGGATTCAACCCCAACAATACCTTACCGACGGGAAGGATTCCACCTCCGTTAGGTGCGAATAACCCGAACCAACCGCCTGTTGAAGCGCTCGCACGAGTTGCGCTCCAGGATCTCTTTTACCCCGTCCGCACTTCTTTACCTACCTGTCTTTCACCCCCACCGGCAAATGGGGACAATTTTGAAATAAAACCACATTTCATCAATATGCTGCCAAAATTTCATGGTTTGGAATCTGAAGATGCATATATCTTTTTCAATAAATTCCAAAATGTGTACGCTATGATGAAAACAACCCAATTAAGTGATGACGCTATAAGGCTAAGGGTCATTCCTTTCACCTTATGTGACCTAGCCGAGAAGTGGCTATACAGCACCGCATCACATTCCATTAGAAATTGGGATGAGTTTGTGAAAGCTTTTCTGAAAAAGTTCTATCCTCATCACAAAACTGCCAGAATCCGCAATGAAATAATTCAATTCTCACAACTTCCTTCCGAACCCTTTTGGAAGTGCTTCGAGAGATTTAAGGACCTACTCGTTCAATGCCCTCATCATGGGATCGAAAGTTGGCAACTTTGCCAAACATTATACGAGGGATTGAACTCGACAACGAAGCAGTTGCTAGAAACCATATGTCAAGGTCATTTTCTCTCCAAGTCTAGTGACGAAGCGTGGCAGTTTCTTGAGGATCTTAGTGAGCAAACAATTCAGTGGGAGAGTACCAAGACCACATCATCTTCTTCTAGTGGTCAATCTAGGGCAGGCATACATCAAGTAGAGATGTCGATTGCTATGAAGGCCGAGATGGCCGCTCTTACGAAAAAGCTAGAAGCGATTGAGACCAAAATCTCATCGCCTTCTCCTGCCCCTGTTATGCCTCCACGAACTGTTTGTGCTTGTTGTGCGGATCCATCGCACCTAACCGAAGAGTGTCCTTATAATGCATCTACTCAAGGACAGGATCAAGTCAATGCTGCATTTTAGCAACGACAAAGAAACGATCCTTACTCTTCGACATACAATCCGGGGTGGAGGAGTCACCCAAATTTCGCTTGGAACCAAAATCAACAATTCCAAGGAAATAACAATTTTCAAAGACCTCCTCCTCCACAACAACAACAAGCACCTTCACAAACTCAATTTCAACCGCAACAATTTCAACAGCAACCTTACCCTAATCAGGTGAACAATTTTGTGCCTAACAATACTTACCAGCCAAACAATTATGTTCAACCTAATAATGATAAGGTTAGCTCGCTCGAAAGAAGTCTAGATGCGTTCCTTAAGCAATCTACACAGTCTACAGCAAGACTTGAGACATCTATTCAATCTTTGGTGCAAAATAGTGTCTCACACGATCAAAGCATCAAATCTATTGAGGCACAAATTGTACAACTCAATGCAGCTTTGAGCGAGCGCGAAAAAGGAAAACTCCCGTCTTAACCACTGCCCAACCCCGGTCACGCACATGCTGCATATCAACAGCAGAATCATAACGTAAATGCTGTGACCACGTTGAGATCGGGAAAAGTGTTGCAAAACAATGTGGGTATTAACAATGACACCCCTGCCGGTGGGCCTTCTTCATCTTTTTCACCATCTTCTTCTTCTTTAGAGCCTATTCTCCACCCTTCACACGGCTCTACTTCTTCTAGCTCGAACGGACCCATTTCTCACAACACGAACACATCTACACGGGGTACCGTTCCAACTCGACAATCTGATCCGCAAAAATTGGACTCAACCACCTTTCAAAATGTTCCTTTTCCTAATCGGTTGAGATCTAATAAACCAACTCCACAGATGGAAAAGATTGTTGAGTTGTTCAAGCAGGTTAGCATAAATATCTCTCTTTTGGATGCAAACCAACAAGTTCCTTCATATGCAAAATTTTTAAAGGACTTATGCACCAAAAAGAGGAAGTCGCAAGTGCCAAAGAAAGTTTTTGTGGCTAGTGCTATTAGTGATGCTCTTGTCAATTCTTTATCCCCAAAGCAAAAGGACCCCGGGTGTCCGACCATTTCAATAACAATTGGGGACAAGAACATCAATAGAGCACTATTAGATCTTGGCGCGAGTGTCAATTTGCTATGTTATTCTGTGTACGAGCAATTGGGCGTTGGAGAGCTTAAGCCCACTCACTGTACTCTCCAAATGGCCGACCGGTCAATCACCCATCCTAGGGGAGAGCTGGAGGATGTGTTAATTAGAGTAGGGGATTTCATTTTCCCCGTTGACTTTATTGTGATGGATACACAACCTGTCGCTAACCCCCGGAATAAAATTCCGGTAATACTTGGTCGACCATTTCTGGAAACTTCCAACGCAGTGATCAATTGTCGTAATGGTTCAATGAACCTATCTTTCGGAAATATGACAATTGAGCTCAATATTTTCAAGTTGGGAAGCAGCCGGCTGAGCCTAATGCTAGCGTACTCGATATTTGCTCGATCAATGAGATCGCGGAGGAGGACTGTGAGTTCGAGAATTTTTTGTTCGATCACAGCAATGTTGACGCCACTAGTGCGTTCCTCCTAGAATCCGACACAGCTTTCACGGCGGATAACGATTTTGAGTGTTTTACCTTCGTTGACGACTTTGAAGACTCATCACCTGAATTGGAGTCTTTTGCTTTTTCGGATGAGTTAGTTGAACCATCCGACTCTATTGCGTACACTCGGTTCGAACCTTTGATGGAATCCTTCGAGTTTGAAACAGTTACCCCATTGTTACCATCTATTGTTTCACCTCCTAAACTCGAATTGAAGCTTTTGCCGTCGCACCTAAAATATGCTTATTTAGGTGATAATGAGACCTTACCCGTCATTATATCGGCCACTCTAGCTCTTGAGCAAGAGAAGGCTCTTTTGATGGTCTTACATAATAATCGGCAAGCTTTCGGCTGGTCTATGGAGGACATTAAGGGGATTAGTCCCCTCATAGTCGAACATCATATACACTTGATGGATGATGCCAAGCCGGCACAGGATCCACAAAGACGCCTCAACCCCATCATGAAAGAGGCTGTTAAGAAGGAGATTGTCAAGTGTCTGGATAGTGGTATCATTTACCCTATCTCGGATAGCCAATGGGTTAGCCCAATCCACGTCGTGCCAAAGAAATCGGGCATCACGGTCATTACCAATGAGGCAAATGAGTTGATTCCCACTCGCACCCAAACTGGGTGGCGAGTCTGCATAGACTATAGGAAACTCAATGCCGCAACAAGGAAAGACCACTTTCCTTTACCTTTCATTGACCAAATGCTCGAGCGATTGGCAGGGCACGAGTTCTATTGCTTTCTAGATGGCTATTCCGGTTACAACCAAGTCCCCATCGTCAAAGAGGATCAATACAAGACAACATTTACTTGTCCCTTTGGCATTTTTGCTTATCGTCGCATGCCCTTTGGGTTATGCAATCACCCGCGACATTTCAGCGGTGTATGAAGGGGATCTTTTCAGACATGGTTGAAAAGTTCTTGGAGATCTTTATGGATGATTTCTCCATCTTTGGCGACTCCTTCGACGAGTGTTTACGGCATCTTGACGCTGTTCTTACCCGCTGCAGGGATAAGAACCTAACATTGAATTGGGAGAAGTGCCATTTCATGGTGCGAGAAGGCATTGTCTTAGGACATGTCATCTCGCAAAACGGCATCGAGGTCGATAGAGCTAAAATCGAAGTGATTTCTAACCTCCCTCCCCCTAAATGCGTCAGAGACATCAGAGCCTTCCTTGGCCACGCCGGTTTTTACAGACGGTTCATCAAGGACTTTAGCAAGATCGCTAGACCCTTGACTCTCTTACTGGCCAAGGACACAACATTTGCTTTCGACTCCACATGCATTGAAGCATTCGAGTCTTTGAAACATTCTCTCATCTCTGCGCCCATCCTTTCATCTCCGGACTGGACGCACCCTTTCGAAATCATGTGCGACGCATCAGATTTTGCCATTGTCGCTGTTCTTGGACAGCACATTAATAAAATGCCGCACGTGATTTATTATGCTAGCCGAACACTAAATGAGGCCCAACTAAACTACACAACAACAGAGAAAGAATTTTTAGCTGTTGTGTTTGCACTTGAAAAATTTCGGCCTTATTTAATTGGCTCTCCAGTCATTGTATATACTGATCATTCAGCTCTTCGCCGCCTTTTTGCGAAGAAGGATGCTAAGTCAAGGCTCATACGTTGGATCCTTTTATTACAGGAGTTTGACCTTGTCATTAAGGACAAAAAGGATGTGAAAACGTAGTAGCTGATCACCTATCACGACTTCCTTCTTCGCCCACGCTCGATCTTCCAATCAATGATGTTTTTCCCGACGAGCAACTCTTGACCGTTTCTTGCGAACCATGGTTCGCCGATATTGTAAACTACTTAGCCACCAGCCTGATACCTAATGATTGGTCGAAACAGGATAAACTTCGGTTTTTGTCCCAAGTAAAGTATTTTTACTGGGATGAACCCTATCTTTTTAAATACTGTTCCGACCAAATCATTCGTCGGTGTGTACCTGAAAGTGAGGTCAAGAGCGTGCTGTCTTTTTGCCACGATCAAGCATGTGGCGGGCACTTTGGCCCAAAGAAGATAGCCGAGAAAGTTTTGCAGTGTGGTTTCTATTGGCTACGACTCTTCAAGGATACTTACGAATACTGCAAAACCTACTCCCGGTGCCAACACTTGGGCCGGATATCGCGGAGAAACGAAATGCCGCTCCAACCAATTTTGGTTGTGGATATTTTTGATGTTTGGGGTATAGATTTCATGGGACCATTTCCTAAATCTTTTGGAAATGTGTATATTCTTTTGGCCGTTGACTATGTTTCAAAGTGGGTCGAGGCTGTGCCCAGCCGAACGAACGATAACAAAGTCGTCGTTCGATTTCTTAAAGAACACATATTTTCTCGATTTGGGCACCCTCGAGCGATAATAAGTGATAATGGTTCTCATTTTTGCAATAGGACTTTCGAGTCCTTAATGCGCAAATACTCTATCACCCACAAGCTGTCAACACCATATCACCCCCAAACATGTGGGCAAGCCGAAGTTTCGAATCGGCAAATCAAGCAAATCTTGGAGAAAACGGTTTCTAAAAACCGTAAAGATTGGTCACTTAAACTGATAGATGCACTATGGGCTTTCCGTACTGCATATAAGACCGATCTCGGTATGTCTCCATACCGGCTTGTTTACGGGAAGGCTTACCACCCCCCAGTGGAGATTGAGCATAAAGCATTTTGGGCTATCAAAGAGCTAAATTTATCCTTAGGAGATGCGGGCAGCAATCGAAAGCTGCAATTGAATGAACTAGAAGAGCTACGGGATGAGGCATATGATAATGCCATAATTGCTAAAAACCGAGCCAAGGTGTTCCACGATAAACACCTTTTGCGAAAAACTTTTGAACCTGGTCAACAGGTTTTACTCTATGACACTCGGTTACATTTTCACCCCGGTAAGCTCCGTTCTAGATGGAGAGGACCTTTTGTAGTCCGCACCATTTATCCGCACGGTGCGGTTGATCTTGAAAATCCTGAAGACGGTACCTTATTCAAAGTGAATGGGCATCGACTGAAACCGTTCTTCACAGCGGACCCATCGGAGGAGCTCCTGTTTTTGCAGGAGCCGATTTACACTGATTGATCTTCCTCCACTTTCACCCCCGAATTTCCAATCAATTTTTCAAAACTTTATTTCGAATAAGTTTGGGGGTGTGTATCATTTGTAATAATGTGAATAAACAGGGAATGCCGACATCTTGAACCTCTTGGTTTAGTATGACAGTGAGGACACTGTCAAGTTCAAGTTTGGGGGTATACTCGGTACGTCTTCTTCCTCTGCATTCATTTGTACATATTTGCATACTTATTTGAAAACCTATAACAATTGAAAAATTTCAAAAATTATAAAAAATTATTGTATTCAATTTTGGCTAATTGACTTAAGTTTGACAAATAGATTAACTGGCTAGGAACAACTAGATCTTAGGCTTAGTGAATTAAAAACCCTAAAAATAACCTTCTTTGAAGATTAACGGTAGAAAGTATATGTCTTTGTAGTTTATTTAGAAATAGGCAAATTTTGAGTTCACTTTTTGGGCTAAGTTGAAATTAAGGAAAAATATTGATATTCTTATTAGAGTATAAGTTTGAAAAATAATTCCTGGCTTAAGTATGAATTCTGAAAATGTATACCCTGCAAAATGCACAATCACGCACCTTGAAACTTGGATTAGTAGAAGAGACCTTGAAATACTCTTGTCTAAAGTCCTTAGTACAATGCAAACAAAATGAAAATACAAAAGTGAAAAAAAAATGAACACTGGTTTTGTGATTACTTAAGGCTAAAAAAACAGAAAAATATATAGCGAGGGTGCTTCATCACCTAGTGCCTTAGACCAACTGGTTTGGGAGTCACTGCTAAAGCCTTGGGTGTTGCAAAACTAAAAAATGCGCTTTAAAGTGCTAACGCATCTTGTAATCGGTTGTTGGTACCTCAAGAAGTATTAACAGTCGCATGAAATATGTGTAAGGGAAAATTCACCAATTAATAAGTGCTTTGGACAATGGATGAGAGTACGATTGCTTGATTTGAAATTCCAAGTATAGGGGTGATATTTACACACACATGGGGATATGTGATTAGAGTTTAGATAAGAGAAATGAATGAAGAATAAAACTTGTATCTTTAATAGAGTTGATAGAAAAATTCCTAAGTGGAGATGGAACCCTAAGAGGAAAACCTAAGAAATGCTGAAAGCTGAATAAGTCTATCGAACATATATAATCTTAAGTTAAGAGGAAGAGTGAAGAATATGGGTGGATAGTTTATGAGTCGATGATAATAGAATTCTGTGTTAGAAAACCTAATTGGAGAATTATTGTCGAAAAAAGCCAAATTGATAGGATTTTGTAGGTGTAATCCGCTGAAAACCCTCAGGAGACAACACTCCTCCTACTAGGGACACCTAGAGGTTTAACGGCTTGTTGCACGAGCTCAGTGCAATCGTGTTTCCCTGCGAAAGTGCGGTTAGCTTTTATTGAAAATAAAATAATAAGTTTGCTCGAGAACGAGCAAAAGATAAGTTTGGGGGTATTTGTTCATGCTATAATATTGCAATTCATACGCCCCATTTTTATTCATTTTATAAGTAAACAGGTACTCTTGACGCACGTTTGTTGCATGTTACAGGATGCAGGCTCTTGGAGCAAATACAGTGAAAAAGACGAAAGTTGATACAGGAATAAGACTTTTGACGGATCCTAGTCAAGCCTAAACTAATAACAGTTCACATGGGTACAAGACAGTGCAAGGTCCAGAAATGTCAAAGCAAAACGGTTAAAAGATCGCTACATATTTTCACTAAAGATCTGGAGAAGAATAAGAGGCCAAACAGAGAAATGGGAAGAATATATGACAAGCCCAGACAACCAAAAATAAAGCCCAGAAAATTGGTGATGTGATCTCACAACATGGCCGCGGAACCGCGGCCTAAACCCCCCTTATGCCGCGGTTCCGCGGCCTTATGGTGCCCGTGTCGGTGGAATTTTTCTCTGTCGGTGTGTCGGTGCAGGTGTTGGGACTTTCAGTGGGCATATCTGTAAAATCATATGTGTGAGAATCTGTAACCCTAGCTTCCCTGTTTACTTATAAATTGTACTCACAATCTGTAAAAAGCTATGCCTCTTTTCAATCAATAAAATTCAGAATTGTTGGGAGATCAAGAGCATCATTTCTGTAAGTCTTTAATTTTTTAATTCCTGCCTTAGTTATTTTTTAATTCTTGCCCTAGCTATCTAGTATCATTCTTGCAGTAGAGTAATCATATCACTTGCCTTAGTTAACTTAGTGTAGCTCCTTTTAATCTACGGTAAGTAATAATTTTAGATCTAAACAAAACACATTAAAAATAACAAAAAAATGTCATTTTAGAAGATCCCCTAATGAGCGAGTAAAATCCTCGCTTGTTAGGGTTAGGAACAAGGGAGGGAGGGAGAGATGAATATCTCTCACCTCCTTCATTGCCAATACAATTTCATAAGTAGAACTTCATGCACACATGCATGATCCGCTCCCTACGGCACCCTACCTACGAAGTAACGGTGAACCGTAGTATAAAGGGCCGGACATACATGACGTCCATGAAGGTTGTAGCAATTAATAGGAAAAGACGGACAAGGATCTAGAGGAAGAAACTTCGTTTCTTCCCAATCATCCTAATCCCTTTTGCTAATAATTGTTATGACTTCTAAAAAGTTTTAATCAAAAGGCATTGAAAGAGGTGACAATATTAATCTTATCAACCCTACCTTAGACCTAATCCTAACAAGTTTTTTAATATCGTATAAATTAGTTTTTAAAAACAATCAACAAAAACCAAACCACCATCGGAATCAACTCGTAAAAACACAAATCAGAAAATTACACATCTCTGTGGATCGACCCGTATTCACCGGCTAGCTGCAAAGCGACGCCGTTTCTGATTACGGTAAACATAATATTTTTGGACTAATCAAATAAACATAATAGGAGATTCACAACTTCCCTGTGGACCGACCCGTACTCACCGGCTAGTTTCATGCGACGCCGTTCTTGTCTGCCTCGGATGCCTTTCGATCTGGCGGGAGTACTTCAACTCTTTCGTTTAGTCGCCTGCGCTTGGCTCCTTCCGATGCAGCCATCTCACGCTCCTGATCGGCTTTACTCTTCAAAAGAATCTCGTCTAGAAAGGCGTCGATCATTTCATCTGTTGGCCATACAAGTTCTGGCTCAGGTCGTGCCCCCAGTTTCTCAGTGCCAGGAGTTCTTTCATCTTCCGAGTGGGAAATCACATGACAACTCGCCACATATCCCTCGGATTCATCCGATGAGCTCTCTCCGCCATCTTCCACCTGAAAGACGTGGTTGAGGAACTCTTGCAGCGTGACGGGAGTCCACGCCTTTTGATTGTACTCCTCCAACGCGTCAATCTGTTTCTGTAAATCCGTGTGCTCGTCTCTAGGCTTCACGGGCTTTTTGGATTTCTTCTTCTTTTTCTTCGAAGATTTTGACGGTTGGGTGTGAGTATTTGGGCCATCACCACGAGTCTTCGTAGTTGGGCGCGGCTTCAACATCCCTTCGATAATTTGAGGTTCAAGCGGGTCCTTCCATTCGACCGCCGGGCACGCCTGAAGGTCCTTCAGCATTCTTTTGGTTTTAGTTGACAGCACGACCTCCCATGGAGCTTCCTCAATAAAGGAACAGGTTGCCCCCGGTGTATCTGCTTTCTTAGGAGTATGCGGCTCTGGTGGGTTCACCTTCTATTTTTCGGATAGTGCGAACTTCCCCTGGAGGTATTGATCTTCAATCTATCCTTTGAAGACGAAGCAATCCTCAATCGGATGGCTCACCGTTTGATGGTAAGGGCAATAGTTGGGGTTATTCACCTCAGCGGGTTGTAGCGGTCGCCTTGGATTTGGCAGGTTTATAAGTCTGTTGCGTACTGCCAGCTCGAATAACCGTTTTGTCTTATCCCGTGGGAACGAGTAGGGACGCTTTATCTTCTCATTATAATACCGGCGTCTTTCTTCCAGTTGATCCGCCAACTTTGGGGCACTAGGCTGCTGCTGAGCATTCGCGACGAAGGTTGCCTTTCCTTTACCCTTGTCACTCCGAGGCTCGGGCTTCGGGGGAGACGGTCTATGACCCATTTGGTCCATCTGGGCCAACTTGTCGATTAGAGCCTGGAATGTGGTTGGTTTAAAGAACATCATAAACTGGGAGATTGTTGCGTGAGGGTCTAGGGTTCCCACTGTTCCCCTCCGAACGGCGGCCTGCGACGTCGGGACATCACGTGCCTGAGGTTCGGGGCAGATGCTATTTGGTTTTTATCCGTCCACCTCTTCAAAGATGCCAAGTTGATTTATGGCACCGTGTATCGAAGGTTTAGACGGATGCGGCCGATGTAGCAGACTTTGTCAGATTCCCCCTCGCTTGAGGGGTTTTTTGATTGTGGGGACGCTCTTCCCTGCAGGCGCAAGCCCCTGCAGTTAATTACGCTACCGCTTTGCGGTAACAACTTTCTCCTTCTCCAGAATTTCACTTCGTGTCGTGTATGTTTATTTTGTTTGTGGTTGCCCGTGGATTGTATACGGAGACTGAGTAATACCGTCGCCCGTAGGACGTGGATTAGTCCAAATCCGTGTTTGCTTAGATTTGAGTTTGGTGTTTTTTACTTTAAGGATGCATTAGTCATATTGCGGTTAAGATCAGCTTAAACCTTCGTTAAGGATACGTTAGTCATGCTCTAGACTAAGATCGACTTAACATAGTGATTGATTTAATTATCTGGCCGTCGGGACTCGTCACCTCTCTGACGTCGTTGAGGGATTACAACGACAGGCGTCAGAGGAGTTCAGAGATGTACCCTTGATCCAAAGTTGATTTGGGGTTTTATTGTTTATTTAAAGATCTAAGGACACATTAGCCGTAGCTGGGGCTAAGATCAACTTAGACGGGACCGTTTAGATCCGACAAGAGAGCATTTGGGCTCTTTTGTGCCAGTTTAAGGACGTGACGGTCCGTTGCCAGTTTTAGGGACATGGTGGTCCATTATTGGTTTAGGGACGTTTCGGTCCGTCGCCAGTTTAAGGACGTAGTGGTCTATATTCCAGTTTAGGGACGTGGTGGTCTATCTCCAGTTTAGGGACGTGGTGGTCCGATGTTAGTTTAGGGACGTTTCGGTCCAATTTTAGTTTAGGGACGTTTCGGTCCGTTATTAGTTTAAGGACATTTCGGTCCGTTATTAGTTTAAGGACATTTCGGTCCGTTATTAGTTTAAGGACATTTCGGTCCGTTATTAGTTTAAGGGCATTTCGGTCCGTTATTAGTTTAAGGACATTTCGGTCCGTTATTAGTTTAAGGACATTTCGGTCCATAGCGATGTGTGGTCGTTGGGACCCGTCACCTCTTTGACGTCGTTGAGGAATTACAACGATGGATGTCAAAGGAGTTCGGAGATGTACCCTCGAACCGGATGTAGATTGATTTAGGAGAGCCATTTTGCTCAGTCAATTTAATTTAAGGACTTATGGCCACGATTGGGCTAAGTCCATTTCAACATTGCATTTTTTTATTTAGGTTCTACCCACAGAAGATATAGAGTATCGGTTTATTTTGGGTCCTGCCCATTTGCAAAGTATCTACTTCGTTTGGGCTTTGCCCCTTTTTTTAAAATGCATAGCATTCTGAATATTTTTGTTTGGGCTCTGCCCATTTATAAATGATGCAAAGCATTTGTTCTTGTTTGGGCTCTGCCCCCTTAAAATAATGCATTTGCGCTTTGTTGAGCCTGTTAGGCCTTCTCTTAATTGGGCTTGGCCCTTTTTAATGCATCTACGTTTTGCGCTAAGTAACGAGCGCAAGTCCATATGGTGATGACACATGTCGTGCTTTGATGAGCGCAAGCGCACTAGCGCAGTGCAATGCGCTGTTGCGCTGCTGACACGTGACGCGCTCTCAGCGAGTTGCGCCAATTCCGGAGAGCAAAGCTCTATCTCAAGGGCGCTTAGCGCAAGTGTTTTATGGCCGACACGTGGCGCTCTCTCAAGAGCGCAGCGGCGCAACTTGGAAGTGCAAAGCACTAAGAATCTTTTTAGATTCCAGAAAGGAAGTGCAAAGCTCTGTTCAAGTTCTTGGTCTAAATTAGATCAAAGAAAAAAATAAATTTCTTCTTTATTCGAAGAACCAGAGGTTCGCAGAAGTGCAAAGCACTATTCTTTTATTGTTTACATCGTTTTTAAAGAACCGAAGGTTCACAAGAAGTGCAAAGCACTGTTTTCTTCTTTTTTATAAAGATCATTGATCTTATATTTTTTTGTTTTAGACTAATGGTCTTTTAGAAGGAATTTCTTCTAATCCATGAAGGTTCTTTACCTCTTTCTTGAAATTTTCTCGGAGTTCTTTCTGTTTAGGGTTCTTGAATTCTAAAAAAAAAAACTCGATGCCTTTGAATTGAGGCCTAAGGGCCTTTTTATAGTGCTCACAAATTAGTTAAATTTGTTAAAGAGATCATCCTCTGAGTGATTTGGGGAATTTTCCCTACCGTTGGATCTTTGATCCAAGGGCTTCTGCCTTGCAGAAGAAAATCTTCTTGTTTCAACAAGAACAGAAAAGATTTCTTAAAAATCTTAATTTAATTTGGCGCAGATGCCCCAGCGCATGACACGTGTCGCGCAGCGCAGAGCGTAGCGCAACTGCGCTAGTGCATCTGCGCTGACACGTGTCGTGCAGCGCAGAGCGCAGCGCAACTGAAGCGTTGCTTCAGGCAAATAGAGCTCTGCTCTGATTGGGCGCGTCTTCTTGGGCGCAGCGCTGATACATCTGCGCCTGACACGTGGCGCGTTGCGCTCAGCGCAAAGGATCTGAAGCGTTGCTTCATTTATTAAATTTTTGAGAATCAGAAGCGCCGCTTCATCTCCTCTTTTCAAGTCAAACTTGTATTCCCAAAATTCTGATTTCCCGGGCCTTGGCAATGATTTCATTGTGCACAGAATTTTCTGTGCTTGGGTCTATATATATAACTCAAGGCTGAGCCTTTTCTTCTCTCATTTTCAGAGAACTTCTTCGATCATGGCTTGCAACCGCCCTCATGCCTGCCGACAACCATGGGAGGTGCCGATCCGGGACATCGTTCCTCGTTTTGCTGCACGTCTGGTGGACCCTTCTCTCTCGGACGAGCAATGCGACGCTGCAATGCACGAGCTTTTGACTCGTGTGGGGTCTCCTCTCCCTCCGAATTCCATTTGGCTTCGGATGATCCTTGCCTCGGCGCTTGCCGACATTCCCCCTCCTCCAGCAGAGATGTCCTCAGCAATGCTGGATGCCGCCGAAGATAAGATTGAGTGCTTTCTCGAAGCGCACTTGATCACCAAACCCTTGAGGGACTGCTCTTTCCACTTGCTGAGCCAGATACGGGCTCGTCGAGTCGTCATCGCCACTTTCTCCCAGGAATGCGGCGTCGACCGTTGGATGGCTACCCCTCGGGAAGATCGCCGCTTCGACGCGATGGAGAAGGCGGAGAGGGAGCTGAATAATTTTCTTTTCCTTTTTGTGAACCCTTGTCTCTCTGATCCCGTATTCGGTGATCTTTTTTAAATTTAATAATAAATAAATGTTTTGATTAAGTATTTTATTATCTGTTAAGTGTTCTTTTTATTTGAACTCTTTGTTGTGCTTGTGCATCGTATTTTAATTTGTTGTTATCAAGTGCATGTAATTTTGCATGGCTAAATTGCCTTTGGCACTTAGCCCCTTTTTCTGCACTAGCGCATCTGCGCTGACACGTGTCGCGCAGCGCAACTGTGTTGCCACGTGTCGCACGGCGCAGAGCGCAGCGCGGCGCTTCCTTTAACAGAGCCTTGCTCTAATTGGACGCGCTGCGCTAATGTATCTGCGCTGGACACGTGGCGCAGAGCGCTAGCGCAAAGGATCTGAAGCGTTGCTTGCTTTAAACAGAGCTTTGCTCTGATTGGGTGCGCTGCGCTAATGTATCTGCGCTGGACACGTGGCGCAGAGCGCTAGCGCAAAGGATCTGAAGCGTTGCTTCCTTTGAACAGAGCTTTGCTCTGATTGGGTGCGCTGCGCTAATGTATCTGCGCTGGACACGTGGCGCAGAGCGCGCAGCGCAAAGGATCTGAAGCGTTGCTTCCTTTAAACAGAGCTTTGCTCTGATTGGGTGCACTGCGCTAATGTATCTGCGCTGGACACGTGGCGCAGAGCGCTAGCGCAAAGGATCTGAAGCGTTGCTTCCTTTGAACAGAGCTTTGCTCTGATTGGGTGCGCTGCGCTAATGTATCTGCGCTGGACACGTGGCGCAGAGCGCGCAGCGCAAAGGATCTGAAGCGTTGCTTCCTTTAAACAGAGCTTTGCTCTGATTGGGTGCGCTGCGCTAATGTATCTGCGCTGGACACGTGGCGCAGAGCGCGCAGCGCAAAGGATCTGAAGCGTTGCTTCCTTTAAACAGAGCTTTGCTCTGATTGGGTGCGCTGCGCTTGAGACTTGAAGCGTTGCTTCGAAAATTTAAATTTTGAATTCAAACAGAGCTTTGCTCTGATTGGGCGAAACAAATGCCCCCCCAACGTTGCGCTCACGTGGCGCACACGTGAGTGCAACGGTGGCAACCCCTTCTGACCGTTGGATTGAGGGGGAATTCCAAGAGGCGCAAGCGCCTTATAAATAGGGCCTTTTAACCCTTAGAAAATCTCACCATTTTCTTGGATTTAGATTTTCAGAGCTCTGCTCTTTGCTTAAGAATTTCAGAGCTTTGCTCTTGTTTTCAGAACTCTAGAGCTTTGCTCTTATCTCCCAAAGTTTAGAAAACTTTTAGGTAATAATTAATTTTAAAATTAAGTTAAGTTAATTTAAATCAATTTTAACCAATAGAGCTCTGCTCTCATGGATCTTTTGATCTGAAGAAATTCCTTTTAGGGTTTCATTAACAGAGCTTTGCTCTCACAAATCCATAGATCTACAGAGATCTTATTCATGGGTTCTAACCCATGAACAGAGCTTTGCTCTTTGAATCAAATGTAGATCTTTTAGATCTGAAACAAATGAAGAATTTTTCTATAAGCTTTCGTGGATCTTTTTTTTTTATTTCAGAAATTTTAATTTTAAATTTCTTTTCAAAAACTTGCTTTTTGATGGAGTATTATAGAGCTAAGCTCTTTCTTAAGGAATTTTAATTCTTTTGAGACCAGAATTTGACAAGTGTCACTCTGTGACAGAGCTTTGCTCTGAAAGAGGAGATTCTCTCCTTGTCTCTAGGGATTCTCTCCCCCTTTTTTATTATGGGAATGTTCCCCCTAAGGACCAACTGACAATCTCATCCAATGATGAGTTTGTCTCTTTAATTGACGTATTGTCATTTAGATTTTGTGGGTCCCTCTTTGGTCCCCTACTCACTGCACTGGGGTGCGGTGTAATTAATTAATTTTGATTTTAATTAATGCATTTTCTTCTTTCAATGTCAAACGTTGGGATTACAACACTGACGGCTACATTGCTCTTTTTGCAGCGATCATGTCTGAAGACACTTCATTCCCGTTTGTCCGCTCGGAGGAAGGATTCCCAGAGGCGCCTTTGGACCGTGAGGTCCTGACCATGATCAAGGCATACGACCCTGAGCATAAGAGTCTCCACCTCTGGGGGTCGTGGTACAATCAGATCATTATGGGCCGACGGAGCTTTACATGCGCGGTGCCGTCGGAATCCATAACGGCGATTCATTATGCTACCCCACCCTCGGTGCAGTATGCCGTGGAGCTGGCAGACTGGACATCAAAAGGTTTTCTACATCCCGCTATAGATGCGATACCGGTCCAGCGTCCTATGGTTTTGGACATCCTAGGACGTCGTATCTGTCAAGGTGAAGCGCGGCCTTGGGGGCAATCGTATAACCTTGGTTTGATTCCCCGCCACCCGATTGGCTATCTGCCATGGGCCCGGTATATCCTGTCGACGAAGAAGTCACAGTTGATAAGACTAGGATTGTACACCGCAGTCTACGTCTCTCTCTTCCAATATCCTACGCTCCCCACCTGGTGGCTCAAGGCCTTCTTGGAGCAATGGAATATTCCCACCCACACTTTCCTTGCCATGGATCGGGAAGTGTCAATTTCTCTGGAGGAATTTGCGGAGGTATCCGGCTTACCGGTGATGGGGGAACATTATGAGGAGCTGCTCCCAACAGACGTGTACGTTTTCGGAGCTAGGCCAATGGTAAGGGGGGTCACTCCGGATACTGCTGTTCAACACCAGTTCCCAAGCTTAATTAACGTGTTGAACATATATGAGTCTCTCTTCGTTGAACATGGGAGTCGAGGAGTTAACTTTGAGGATTTCATTGCTCGGTTCCTTCACCCCAACGCCCTCTCTGCGGCCACTGCCAAGTTTGCCACCCTCGAGGACCCTTTCGGTTTAGGTTTGGATAACCTGCCGGCGAACGAAATAGGTCAAAAGGATTTCTTTCTTCCTAACTTTCCAACCGTGTCTCTTGCAGAAGTAGCGGCCCCTGGGATGGATGAGGAGACCTTTTTCTTGGGGTTTCTCGGGTTATGGTTGAGTTGGTTCGCTATCCCAATGCACTCTCATCGAATGCGACCCTCTGTCTTTTATCCAGCACATCGGATGGTCATCGGGGTGAAGGTAGCTGTTGGGATCGCCGGCCTGGCACACTTATACCACGGTCTCAGTCGAGCGGCGAATGCCAGTGAGCCCGGGGTTTTGCATGTGGTCTTCCCGATGCATTACTTCGCGTCGTGGCTCGAGTTACACACGGCGGGTGTCTTCGGGATGCACAAGAGGCCCTCGTTCTTTGACAAGAGCGGTTTTTCTCGCATTATACAACTGATCGGTGCATCAATTGTAAACCCTTCACAACGGAACGCTAGGGGCTTGCTCCTTCGCCCCCATACCGTCGAAGCCGGGATGTCCTTTGTCGATAAGGTGTTGACCGTTGGAAAGGTGTCTACCACCGTGACGCGGCCATTACAGGATATCTTTAAGGATGGAGCTTCTGTTTTAACGGCCCGGGAGACCCTCCACTTATATTCCATTAGACCGGGCTTTTTAGTTTTTAGGCAGAATGATGTGGCAATTTTTATGAGGTATAACCCACATCGTTTTGCTCAACAACTGGGCTACGATCAAGGGGTCCCCTTGGAAGCCTTTTTGGTGGAACCAGCTGCCACTGAAGAGGGGATCGAGAACGCCTTGCACCATTTCATGCGCGTGAATACGACCTCTCGTTTTTTTATTAATACGCCGACTTACGCTCCGAGACTCCTCAATGTGTACAAAGACTGGTACAATCATGCGACAGGGGCAGTCATAAAGGAGGAAAGGCGACTGTTGGTCGATCGTAAGGGTGCACCTCCAGGTACCGATCGCACCGCTCCCTTGGTTCCTAGGACCCCAGTAATCGCTCCCTTAAAAGATGCCGGGGGCAGACCATCACGTGCGCAAAGTCCTCCACGTGAATTATCACTTCCTGATATCGCGGAAGTACCTCCTGCACCCTGTGCTCAGGTGGAAGCAATGGTTGTACCCTCGCCGGAGTCTGGCGTGGGTGCGGACATCGGGACTCGTCGTCCCAGAGTAGCTGCTAAACGGAAGTCGATCCCTCGCGGGCCCAGGGTCGGAGGGCAAAAGAAAAAGAAGTCGCTCTTTGCAGCGGACGTTGCGTTCGGCCAGGAACCCCACGCTCCTTATTCCGAGGGTCTGCTCGAATATGGGACTAACGCGGGATTAGTGATGCCGCCGCCGGACGATACAGACTTGGAAGCTGCTCTCAGGGCTTCAGCATGGCTGGTGAAGCGTGATGCGTGGCTGGCTAAGCTTGCGCAATCAGGTAACTAGTAGTCACTTTTTCTTTATTGCAACGTATTTTCTTCGTCATTTCATTATATATATATATATATTTTTTTAACTAACGCTTTTCTTTTTTTTTTTTTAACAGGCATCACCGATGAAGAAGCCATTGCCGCTTCTCTGAAGACTTTCCAGGAAGAGGAACGTCTCAGAGAATCTATGGGTCTGAGTAAGTTTCGATTCATCGAATTTTTCATTTTCCTTGCGTTATGGTCGACCTAACCTTTCCATCTTAATTGCAGGGACTTCAATGCCGCTCCCTCCTAGCGACGCAGATGTTCTACCAGCGGCCGATGTTCCTGTTTCCTCTAGGACACCGCAGGAGGCTCATCTCGGAGAGCCGATGAGAGATGCCTTGAAGGCTCTGGAGGCATCCCTGAATGAAGATGATGATGCCTTGAAGGAGGCATCACGGAGGTCCCTCATGACCGCTCGGGAGGAGAGGAAACGGTTGAGGCGTGAGGCGAAGGCGCGTAGGGCTGCCTTGGCTATGGGAGCGGGCCCTAGCACCGTTCCTCGAGCTGATACTCCCTCTGAAGAGGCCCCTGTCGCCCTGTCCACTGCCCGCAGAGGGGTGGCACGTGCAGCTCGGAGCGCGAACGGTAAATCCGCCTCAGGTAATGTTTCTCTTGGAGTTTTTGTTATAAGTATCTTAATGTCGTTTGTCCTTACATCTCTCATCTTGCAGGACCAAGTCCGATCGAGGGGGAGGCGGAAACCGTCAATCTCGAAGGGACAGAGAGGGCAGTACCTGCCGAACTCGAGCCGACGGTGGGCAACGTCGTTGTGGCTTTGGAGCTTGGGGTAGATGTTGAGGGGCCTGCAGCCGATAAGGTCATGGATGCTGAACCCGAAGTGGTGGCAGATGACGTGATCATTATAACTGAGCCCAGAGTGGCGGCGAATGAGGCGCTCGAGACCGGTGATCCCCCGGCGATGGTGGACGATACAACCGCCACTATTGAGCCTGAGATGGTAGTGGGCGAGGTGGCCACGATTCCTGAAGACGAGCCAACCGCTCCTTCTCTGGAATCTGGCAATACTCCAGTCATAGCTCTTCCCGTCTACGGTCCTCCGCCGCCTCCCGGGCTTGCGAGCACGACGACGGTCCCTATTGAATCGGGCGATGAGGCCACAGGCGGTGGTCTCATGTCGATAGAGGAGGGAGTCGTCTCTGTTTCCGCCGGGAGCTCCTCAGGTACACCTTAAGTTGTTGTTTTTTTATTTGCTTTACAATCTTTTCTGACAAGTTCATTTTTCGTAATGCAGGTGCAGCTAGTGTTGATGCCCCACTACTTGAGGGAGCTCCCTCCACGACTGCCTTGGCGATGGTTACCCCTCGGCCCTCTCTTACACCGTCAAAGATGTTGGAAGGTATGGGTTTATAACTTATTAATCCTATGTTTGAGATATACAGTTTATGTACTGAAGTCACACCGTTGTATCTTTCAGGAGTGCTTTTTGATCATCTCTATCAAGTGTTGCTCCCACACTTCTCCTTCCCATCTGAATTCGCCTCCCCGTCTGGTGGCGCTGGTGAGTACTTGTTCCCGATTGGTAGCTTTGTCTTTTTAGCGGTAGAATTATTTCCAACTCTCTCTTGTTGTGACTGCAGCGTTGCAAATCGAAGGGGGAGCAGGAAGATCGGCTGTGCCACCAGTCCTTCCGGACTTGCCACCTGTCTCCACTGGTATAGTAAACCATTTTATCAATGACTTCCTTCATATCTATTGAATCATCATCTAATCGCATTTCGCCTTTTTCCAGCCGTCGTTCCAGTCTCGGTGCCTTTCGAGTCTCGCATTACAATACCAGGCGGCCCTTCCCAGCGACGGCCGTCCTCAAAAGGTGCCGCGAATAGTTTGCGCATGTTGAGCGACTACATTGAGGAACTCGACATCGAGGCTCCTGTATCTGCTGAGGACTTCGCCACGACGGTTAACCCAATGTTGGCGATATTTGCCACCTTCCATGACGAGGGTATTGTTGCCTCCTGGGTTAACTATTGTCGGGAGGTCGAGGCTCGCCTTCATCAGTTGGAGTCAATGCGCCCGTCCCCCGAGACTTTGGCCTTGAGCACTCAACGGGGAGCATGGCTCGAGCAAAGCGCTTCTCGTTTCCGTCATCTGGAACAAGAAGTGGCTTTGAGGCTGAAGGAGTGCCAAGATTCTTCGAGCAGAACTGCTCGCTTGCGTGCCGAAGTTGAGGCGAACGCTGCTGAGGTAAAGACCGTGTTCGAGGGTCTTCTGGAGCGCATGTCGAATGGGCTGAGATTAAAGCGGGCACTTGATGTCGCCGAGCATGACATTCCAGGCCGTGAAGCTGCTTATCAAGCCGTCAGGGATCAGCTTGCCTCCGTCGCACAGCAACGGGCCCAGGTGGAGTTGGCAGTCGCATCCAATCAGGAAAAGGCATGGAAGGAGGTGTACGAACAACTGATAGAGCTATTTAAGACGCTTCCTTCCCAATAGCTGCCTTTGTATCAGTGTATTTGTAAAAAATTTCTTTTCTGAGTAACGTGTACCCTTTCTTCGCTCTTTTGTATGATTCACCATGTATTTGATTGAGGTCAATGAATAAAGATACACACTTTCTTTTGCAATATCTTGTATGTTCTTTTGTTTTCTGCCTTTATACCATGATGTTGTCGATGAACTTGATTGGCATACAACTTAATTTCTCCAAGAGGCGGCGATGGCTTAGGCCGCAGGTTCAGATCTGCCGCCTAAGACTTTTCAATTCTATGAGCCGTGAGGGTCTCATAGAGATTTTTCTCCCTACGGATCGAGAGGATCTCATAGGTGGATTTTCTCCTTAGGAATCGTGAGGATTCCTAAGTGTGGTTTTCTCTTATAAGTCGTAAGGATCCTATAAGAGCATTTCTCCCTCTTACGAGTCGAGATGACTCGTAAGCGGTTGTTTCCCTCTTTGTCGAGAATCGACTTCAGAGAGTGAGACCCGTGAATAGTATGCAAGAGACCATTTAGGATTGACTTGCAGGGTCCCATTGTTCAGGAAGCAAGTTTTTGAATCCTTACTGCCCGAGATGTGAGTCAAAGAAGCTCTCGTCACGGAGTGTTTGTATCCGTGAGTTGAGAAGTTTGCTGGGGTTATTTGTTTCCTCAGCGCCAAGGATTATTTGTGTCCTTGGGGTTTGAAACGAGTCGATGGTTCCTACGGAGGCACTGGTGGCTCTGCGGGTCGACGCGGATCAGAAGGCTCTCGTCAAGGAGTGTTTGTATCCGTGAGTCGAGGAATTTGCTAGGGATTATTTGTGTCCCAAGCGCCAAGGATTATTTGTGTCCTTAGGGTTTGAAACGAGTCGATGATTCCCACGGAGGCTCTGGTGGCTCTACAGGTCGACGCGGATCAGAAGGCTCTCGTCAAGGAGTGTTTGTATCCGTGAGTCGAGGAATTTTGCTAGGGATTATTTGTGTCCCAAGCGCCAAGGATTATTTGTGTCCTTAGGGTTTGAAACGAGTCGATGATTCCCACGGAGGCTCTGGTGGCTCTACAGGTCGACGCGGATCAGAAGGCTCTCGTCAAGGAGTGTTTGTATCCGTGAGTCGAGAAATTTTGCTAGGGATTATTTGTGTCCCAAGCGCCAAGGATTATTTGTGTCCTTAGGGTTTGAAACGAGTCGATGATTCCCACGGAGGCTCTGGTGGCTCTATAGGTCGACGCGGATCAAAAGGCTCTCGTCAAGGAGTGTTTGTATCCGTGAGTCAAGGATTTTGTTAAAGTCACTGGCTTCTTCGGTTGAAATGAGCCGTTGAGGTTTGGCTTCGTCGTTTGACAGAATCCGCTGGGGAAGTATGGTTTCTTCTTTGTTTACGCCCTTGGATTGTATACAGGGATCGATGTGACCTCTACTGTAGGGCCAAAGTTTTATCATTTCTTCTTTTATTTTATTTTATTTCCGCGATGCTCTATCATTTCAGCTTTTATATCGCGAAGGTCGCGATTGCCCAAACATTTCGGCAATTTTTCGCGGTGCCCAATCATTTCGGCTATTTTTTCATGCATACACCTTTTTTTTTTTTTTTTTTTTTTTTTTTTTTGCAAGTCGTCCCATCATTTCGGCTATTTCGTATGCATGTGCGGCCTACTGGCTTTTCGCTGTAAACCTGAATTTGGACACCGATTTCGGCATCAGCACCGCTACAACTGGGATATTGCCAGGAGCGGATCATCATTTGCCTCTGTCGTTGTCAAACAAAGGAGGCTTAGCGACCAGGGTTAAGGTCCCGTCGACTAAGGCTTTTGACTTCATGAGCCGTAAGGGTCTCACAAAGTTATTTCTCCCTACAAGTCGTGAGGATCTTATAGGTGCATTTTCTCCTTAGGGATCGTGAGGATTCCTAAGTGTATTGTTCCGCTGTAAGTCGTAAGGATCCTACAGGAAGGTTTTCTCCTTATAAGTCGAGAGGACTTACAAGTGTTGTTTGCTGTACAAGCACATCCCTAGTCATGGATGGGACTTTGTTAGGGAAATATTTATTTGTGCCCGTGGATTGTATACAAGGGTCAATATGAGCCGCTTGTAGGGCAGCATTGGAAGTTTGTGGGGGTTTGCTTAAGCACAGGTTTAGGTCTCTGTGACTTAAGACTTTCAAATCTTATGAGCCGTGAGGGTCCCATAAGAGAGTTCTCCTTACGAGTCGTGAGGATCTCGCAAGTGTATTTTCTCCTTAGGAGTCGTGGGGATTCCTAAGTGTGTTGCTCCCTTGTGAGTCGTAAGGATCTCACGCGGGTGGTTTCTCCTTATAAGGTCGTGAGGACCCTATAAGTGTCTTCAACGAGGTTGCGCCCTTTCAGGTTTTCACAAACACTCGCCGGTAGTCCTGTTGTTTTTACTCACGGAGCCCTTTCGGGTTTTCATCCGTGCCCATTTTGCTTATGGACTTACCGCTTTTTTTTTTTTTTTTTTTTTTTTTTTTATCTCGTCAGCCTAAAGATGCTGTGGTAGTAGTTTAAAGACGTTTCGGTCTGTTATTAGTTTAAGGACATCTCGGTCCGCTATTAGTTTAAGGACATTTCGGTCCAATGTGGAGAGGGCTGACTACTGCTTATAAAGCTTGGGCTTAGGAAGACAGCGAGCGGACATAGTCGTCGTCATCTGCTATTGACCTAGGCTGTGGCCCATTAAGCGTAGTATTTCTTTAAGAAGCGACCGTTTATTGGTCTGAAGGGTCTTTCACCGTGCATGTCCATGAGTAGATAGGCCCCGCCCTGGTAGACCTTATCGATGATGTAGGGTCCTTCATAGTTTGGCTCAAACTTTCCCCGCTTGGCGCGATTGGGGATCATGGGCCTTTTGACCACTAGCACTAGTTCGCCTTGATGGAACGTTCTCGGTCGGGTCAATCTTTCGTATGAGCGCGTCATCTTTGCTTTATAAGCCTCTAGATTTTGTTGCGCTATGAGCCGTGTTCCTTCAAGGGCGTCAAGCTCCTCAAGCCGAAGGTGAGCATTTTCTACGTTCGTCAGCTCGTGGTGGACTGCTACTCGTAGAGAGGGTAACTCTATCTCGAGGGGGAGTATTGCTTCCGTCCCAAATACCAACGCGTATGGCGTTGTTTTTGTGGCTGTCTTGAACGTAGTTCGATACGCCCAAAGAGCTTCTTGCAGCCTCTCGTGCCAGTCTTTTTTATTTCGGGATACTGTTTTCTTTATGATCTTCGTCAAGGTCTTGTTGAAGGCCTCAGCTAGACCGTTAGCTCGCGGATTATAAACTGATGAATATCTCCAGTCTATATTGTGCTGCTGTGCGAAACGGCTAATCTTATGACTTCGGTAGGCTGGCCCATTGTCAGAGATGATCCTTCTCGGGGTTCCGAACCGGTATATGACGTGCGTTTTGAAGAAATGGAGAATGTTCTCCGTCTTCACTTCCCTCAACGGTACCGCCTCCGCCCATTTGGAGAAGTAATCAGTCGTCGCCAAGATGAAACGATGTCCTTTTGACGATGCTGGTTCGATGGGACCGACTATGTCAGTTCCCCACATTTCGAACGGCCAACTAGCCACTGTTGGGTGCAGTGGATTAGGATGCTGATGGATAAAGTCCCCATGAATTTGGCACGAGTGACATTGTCCGGCGTATTCCAGGCAATCCTGCATCATCGTAGGCCAGTAGTAGCCCATCCGCTTTATCTTTAATTTCATTTTAGGGCCTGCTTGGTGGGAACCACAGAGTCCGTCGTGAACCTCTTGGACGACCCTTCTCGCCTCGTCAGGTCCTAAGCATCTTAGCCACAGAGAGTCGAATGACCTTTTATACAAAGTATCATTGACGAAGGCGAAAGACAGAGCCCGTTTCGTGAGCTGATGTCTTGTGGACGCTTCTTCAGGTATTCGGTGGAACTTGAAGTAATCTATGAAGACTTCTCTCCAGTCCTCGGTATTTTCCCTGTCTTTTGTTTGCAGGGTTGTCTCCTCTTCCGCTTCTTTTTCTTCAGACGATTTTGGAGATATTTCTGTTGGGGCGAGCACTCGACGGCTTTGTACTATGATTTTAACGTCGTCGAGGTTCTCGTCAGCCAGTTCTTTAGCAAGTTTGGCTAGTGCGTCTGCTTTGCTGTTTTCCGCACGCGGTATGCTTTCCAACGTGTAGGAGGGAATTTGGGTTAGCAGTTGCTGCACTTTTTCACCGTATTTTATTAATTCCGGTTTACATGTTTGGTAATCGCCGTTCACTTGACTGACGACCAATTGGGAGTCCCCATATATGAGGAGGCTCTCAATTCCCATATCGATGGCGATCTCGAGGCCTGCTATCAGAGCCTCATATTCAGCTTCATTATTCGTTCTCGGTTCTGTCAAGGAGAAGGCGAAGCGCATTATCCCTCCTTGTGGAGTCACGAAGATAAGTCCCACCCCCGATTTGATCATTGGTGTACTTTGTTTGTGCTTTTTCATGGAAGACGCTCCATCGAAATACAGCTCCCAACGGCTATCACCACTGTCGATTGCGTCAAACGCATGTCTGTCTGGAAGATCGCAATTTAATGGAGAATCGGCGGGTATGGGATGTTCAGCGAGGAAGTCGGCGATAGCCTGGCCTTTCACTGCTTTGAGAGGTTGATACGTGATCGAAAACTCCATCAAGAGTAGGGCCCATTTAGCGAGTCGCCCTGTCAATACGGCCTTTGACATTAAGTATTTAAGGGGGTCCACCTTTGAAATCAAACGGACCTCGTGTGCTAATGCATAGTGCCTAAGCTTTGTTATTGCGAAGATCAACGCCAGGCAGTGTTTTTCAATGGGAGAGTAATTGCTTTCTGCCCCCAGCAGAACTCGACTTAGGTAGTAGAGTGCTCTTTCTTTCCCTTGGTCGTTCTCTTGTGCCCATAATGCGCCTAAGGAACCTTCGAGGGCGGTTGTATAAAGAATGAGAGGCTTCCCTTTAACCGGGGCAGCCAGCACGGGTGGGTTCTGCAAGTATTGCTTGATCTCATCCAGTGCGCCTTGACATTTTTGATCCCAAACGAATGGGGTTCCTTTCTTCATCAGGTGACTATAGGGACGGCACTTTCCTGAAAGGTTGGCTATAAATCGCCGTATGTATGCGAGTTTCCCTTGGAGAGACCGAAGTTGCTTGAGAGTTCTCGGCGGAGGCATTTCCATGATCGCTTTAATCTTTGAAGGATCTATTTCAATACCTCGATGCCGAACAACGAATCCCAGGAATTTGCCCGAGGAAACCCCGAACGCACATTTAAGAGGATTCATCTTCAAGTTGTACTGCCGAAGACGTTGAAACACGGTCTTCAGATGCTCAAGATGTTCGTCGTATGATTTGCTCTTGACCACGAGATCGTCGATGTAGCATTCGACGATTTCGTGTATAAGGTCGTCGAAAATCTTTGTCATGGCCCTCTGATAAGTAGCACCGGCGTTCTTCAAACCAAAGGGCATCACTTTATAACAAAATATATCAAGAGGAGTCCTGAAGGCTGTGTGCTTCTGGTCTTCGGGATGCATTTTTATCTGGTTATACCCCGACGAGCCGTCCATGAAGGAGAAAACCTCATGAGTGGATGTATTGTCTATCATAAGTTCAGTAACTGGCACTGGGAAATCATCTTTTGGGCAGGCTTTATTAAGATCCCGAAAGTCTACGCATATGCATACTGTCCCATTTTTCTTCATTACTGGGACGGTGTTGGCAATCCATTCAGGGTACTGAACTTCCTGAATGAAGCCAGAGTCGATTAACTTTTTTGACTTCGGTGTTTATGCTCATCTCAAGCTCGAGTCGCATTCTTCTCGGCGCCTGTTTGATTGGCTTGACGTCTGGGGATATTGCTAGTCTATGTACAGCAACTTCCGGATCTAATCCCGGCATCTCGGAATAGTTCCATGCGAAGCAATCTTTATGCTGCACAAGGACGTCTTTTAACGCAGCCACCCTCTCTTCAGACAGCAGCTCGCTGACGAATGTCGGTCGCGGATCATCTACTGTCCCCAACTCAATTTTCTTAAGATTGTCTGCGGTGGTATGGATTCCGTCCTCCAGTTCTTTCGGAGCTGGGGGAAATTCTGAGATCACCTCGTCGCTGCCGCTTTCAAAGCACCAAGGGAGGTTGTTCATATCCTCGGACCCTTCTTTTAATATTGTTATCACATGGCAGGTGCGAGTTTCCTGCTGATCCCAATGCGAGGTTGGTCTTGTTCTTGTGTTTTTGGGTTCGTGCTTTTGCGGCGGCGCTACCTTCCAACTGTCAGACAATGCGAACTTGCCAAGCTGATATTGATCCTCCGCCCAATTCTTAAAGGTGAAGCAATCTTCGAGTGGATGCCCTATTACTCGATGGTAAAAGCAATATTTTGGGTTGGAGACTTCGCCCGCCTGCTCAGGATGTTTAGACTCTGGCAGAGTAAGCATTTGATGTTTCAGAACAAGCTCAAGTATTTTCCTTGTTTTGTTCTGAGGAAATGAGTATGCTCGACCCATTTTCTTCATGATGGCTTGGTCAACAACGCTTGACTCTCGGATGCGTGGCTTCTTAGCTTTGCTTTGCGGTTGTCGAGCGCTTCTCTTGCCTTTCAACTTATTTCCGCCTTCGAGTCGAACTTTCTTCATAGTAGGTTGACAAGGGGCGGCGTTTTCGTCTTTCATCGCCCGCTGAAGGAGGCGCCGTGTCTTGGCCTTCTCATAGATTGCCATTTCACGATCATGATCATCTCGGGATTCTCGGCTGGCATCCCTTGTAGGTTTGCTCATTTGGCCTTCAGACGATGGGTTAGGAGGTCTTGCATAGGGAATTTTCACTGATTCCGGATTAGTTTCTTCCCAGTGAGCGTCTGCTTCTTCATCAAAGTCATACATGACATAACAGCTGTTTATTAGCTCACGTTTCTTTGAGCGAATATACCCGAGCCCTTTCGTTTCCGTTCTCCCGTTAGGCAGTTTGCATTGAGTTCCGGGAACGTTCCAGACCTTGTCATAGAATTTGGCCTTTCTGACGGTCTGTGTGAAGGACATCCCTTGGCGTTTCAGCAGCTTCTTCAAACCTTCGGTATAATACCTGGGAAGACGGATAGGCTGGAGCCTGTCGAGCGTGGGATCCGCGCCGTGCCAAATTTCCTTTTCCACCTTGTTTTCTTCAGAACGGTAGAATAGGATTGCTTTCTCGCCTTTTCGTCCAGGAGGGATATAGAATGTCTGCAATTCTTCTATGCTGTTGGTGTCGAGTGCATCCAGTTCTTTGTAATGCTCGAGCGGCACCAAGGTTATCTGTAGACTTCGCTCTTCCTCGGCAGAAGCCCGTATCGAAGGCCGAGCAGGGAATACAGCATGAACTTCATCCTCTGAGTCACTACCGAAGATCAATGAAGGAACAGATGGTCCTGGCCTGGTGGACCGGGACGGACCTGAATAAATTATATCCTCCTCCTCCTCGGTGTCACTGCCGAAGATAGGGATGGTTGCGTTAGTTTTGTTCTCCGGTTTGTGACACCTTTCCGCGTCTTCGAAATTCGGTAAGAAGTATTTGGCATCTTCATACTTGCGAACTTCATTCACGGAAAATGGATTCAACTCTCCTGCCACTGTGTACTCGAGGCCGTCCCTAGAATACTTCATGCACTGATGCTGTGTAGAAGGGATGATATTGTATTCGTGTAGCCATGGTCGGCCGAGCAGAGCATTGTAGCACGTCTTGGCGTCTATAACATGGAATTTGATGTCTGTGACGAGCACCCCGAAGCGTAGCGTCAATATCACAGATCCGAGAGTCTTTGAGGATTGAGAGTCGAAACCGGAGATGGTGATTTTGTCCCGGGCGAGGTGTTGGACACTCATGCAAATCTCCTTTAACACTCGCACATTGAGTAAATTGACAGACGATCCGTTATCGACCAAGATTTTTCCTATCTTTATGTCATGGCAGTATCCTGAAACATAAAGTGGGCGATTGTGCTCACATGTTCCGAGGAGAAGGTCTTCATCACCAAAAGCAACGTCGGCTGTGTGCACCTCTTCCAATTCATCCTTCATCTTTTGTTCGGCTAGGAAAGCCTGGAACTGGTCCGGATCTTGTAGGGCCTTAATCAGAGAATCCCTCGCTTCTTTCGATAGCAATAGGGCATCGAGAATGCTGAGTTGTGAGGGTAGCTTTCTCAGATGCGCCAAGACATTGTAATCTACTTTATTCCTTTTTGGGGGATTCTTGGCGGTTAACTCTTCCGCAACTTGGCCATCCAAAGCGATGTCTTCAGAGACCTTCTCTTTCCCTTTGTTTTTCTTATTCAAGGGTCCGAGGTTCTTTTCGGGTAATGTTCGATTGCGCAGCTGTATATTCTCGCAGGCCTTTAGTTCTTTTTCTTTTCCTGAAGTGGATTCTTCGAAGAGAGGGCCAAGCTCTAGCTCTTCATCGGAGTCGCTCCCAAATGTAGGCACTTGTGACCCGGTAGTGTTAACCATGTGACAATTGCCGGCAGTTCTTTCAAGTTCTTTAGTCGTATTTCTTTGGCCTCGGCGAATTTTACGTTTTTCCCGTTTAAATCGTTGTCGATCAGCGACGTATCCTTGCCACCATCCATTGAAAGCTTTGCAATCTTGGGTGGAATGCGAGACCTTCTGATGGTATAAGCAATAAGAGGGGTGCATTTCTACCGCGCCGGTAACTTTTTCTTCAGAGGGTGGTAGCTTCATGCCCATCGATATGGCCTTAGCAAATTTCTTTTTTATCTTGAATTGGCTTTTGTCAGTGGTGGAGGCATTTTGCTCCAACGGGATCATTTCAGCTCCTTCCTCAAGTCGCTGACGCTTAGCCCTTTCGAATATAGCCATCTCGCGTTCTCGATCAGCCTTGCTTTTCAACCGAGCTTCATTAAGAAACGCATTAATCATTTCAACCGGTAACCCTGGGGTTCCTGATTCGGCATTTGCCCCCAGCGTTTCAGTGCCAGAAGCTCCTTCATCGTTCGTGGTCGAATGGGAGATCATATGACAGCTTGCCACATATTCGTTAGATCCATCCGATGAACTTTCTCCTTCATCTTCTTTTTGGAAGACGTGATCAAGGAAATCTTGGAGCGTGATGGGAGTTCGCGCCTTTTGGTTATATTCATCCAGCGCATCGATTTGCTTTTGTAAGTCCGTGCGCTTGTCGCCAGGCTTCACGGGCTTCTTAGATTTCTTCTTCTTCTTTTTCGAAGATTTTGACGGTTGGCTATGAACGCTTGAACTACCACCATCGGTCTTCGGGGTCGGTCGTGGCTTCAACATTCCCTCAATAACCTGCGGTTCCAAGGGGTTCTTCCACTTGACCGCTGGGCAGGTTTGAAGATCATTTAGCATTCTTTTCGTTTTGGCCGATAATACAACCTCCCAGGGAGCCTCTTCAATAACGGAGCATGTTGCCCCCGGCGTATTCGTCCCCTTATAGGTGTGGGGCTGCGGAGGGTTCACCTTCCATTTGTCAGACAGCGCAAATTTGCCCTGACGGTATTGATTCTCAAGCCAATTTTTGAAAACGTAACAGTCTTCGATTGGATGTCCCAACACTCTGTGATAAGGGCAGTAACTAGGATCGTTGACGTCATTCGGTTGTGACGGACGTTTTGGATCTGGCAGATTTATAAGCCTGTTGCGCAACGCCAGCTCGAATAGCCTCCTTGTTTTATCACGGGGGAAGGAGTAAGCACGTCCCATCCTGTCCTCAAGGGGTACGTATGGGCGTGTATTGTTTGGACGAGCAGCCGGCTTCGAGTCGCTCGGTTGTTGTTGGGCATTGGCGACGATGATCGCTTTTCCCTTTCCTTTATCGTTTCGGGGGTCCGGCTTCGGGAGAGGGGGTTTATGGCCCATCTGGTCCATCTGCGCTAATTTGTCGATCAAAGCCTGGAAGGAAGTCGGTTTGAAGAACATCATGAACTGCGAGATGGTTGCCTGCGGATCAAGCGTTCCAACAAACATCCCCACTGCCGGCGCTTCTTCTATGCGTTGTTCACACTTAGACCATAGATTACGCCACCGTATAGCGTATTGAACCCACGTCTCGCCGGGCTTTACCCTGGCGTTAATCAGCGCCGTCATCGGAGTACGCTCGCTGGCGCTTGCAAAACGTTGGGTGAAGAGCAGCTCCATCTCCGCAAAGGTTTTAATAGAGTCGTTGGGGAGCTCGGAATACCACTCGAAAGCCGTGTCTGATAAGCTTCCAACGAATTGGCGCAGCAAAAGTTTGTCGTCGCCTCCAGTGTTACCACACAGTGCCCTGAACTGGGCAACATGTTGATGGGGGTTGCCGGTCCCCTTGTAGACATGAAACTTAGGAATTGTGTAACCTGGCGGGTACTTGATTTGGTCGTACCAGCCCGGATATGGCCGCCCCGTTTTCACGATCTGACCGGCTGCTTCAACCGCTTGATGCGCCCGTATTTGTTGAGCAATATATTCATCCAAATCAGCTTTTGATATGGTATCCTCTTTAGCTGCGGATAGAGCCGGTGGAGGATTCGATGTCTCTCCCCTATCATCTTCAAGAATGATTGGGGAATCTCCAGCAGGTGGATCTGGTTGAATCATCATACCCACCACGTCCTGGAACAGGAGGGCCATTTTCTTTATGTTGGCCGCCTGTTCTGCAGCCTCTTTGTCTCTTTTTTCCAGTATTCGGCGGAGGAACTCAGCGTCGGTCTCCTCCTCTTGACGTTCATCTAAGGACGTCTCAGGATTCTCTTTTGGCCCCGTGAGTGCAGCCATTGTAGTCATCATCTCCTGGAGCTTTTGTTGATGCTCCTGAGACCTGGTCACTGACCGGGTAAGCGGTCGGTGACCTGTAGAAGTACGACTTTCTTCTTTTCCTGAGGCCATATAGATTGTATGAACTGTTATGCCCCCTGACTTGGGGCGTTTAGGTTCACCATTGTTAACTCTTGCTGCCGTTGCGGGAGCTTTCTCTGGCCTCCTTCTTTTGTAGACCTTTGAGGTTGAAGGAGCCGTCGAAGCGGGTATTCTAGCATTTGTTGCCCCCTGCTGTTTAATGGGGCAGCTTTTGTTATTCTCCACCTTCGCCTTCTTCTGGTGACGCAGGTGGTCCGGATCGATCACAGAGTCTTGAACTCTGCGCCATACTTTATAAACTTTTGATGACAGCCGTTGAGGGGGCTGTTCCTGTTTCGTCTCCGGAGCTTTTTCCATGGGTGGAGGAGACCTTTTCAATGTAGCAACCGGGGAGTTCTTTCTCACCTTCCTTAGCAATTCAAAGCTGTTCCCAGTTGGAACAGCAGCGTTGACCTCCGCCACTGGAGCAGGCGGGGTTAACCCTGAAGGGGAGTTGCCTCCTGCTTTCCTTAATCGCTGCCAATGGCGACGTCGCGCACGACGAGCCATTGGGACTGGCTCAGATATCGGGACAGTTTCTTGTTGCCCCTTGTTTGGGAGTGGGGCAACTGCCGGTGTCAGCCTATCAAAGACTGATGCTTTTTGATCAGCTGAAGGAGGAGTAGGAACCGTCAATCTTGTGAAGACTGACTTCCTGATAGGAGAAACTGCTTCAACGACTTCCGAAGCTGTGGCCGTTGCCCTCTTTGGGACAGCCACTTTATGATCCTGACCTAGCCTGGTGAAAACAGAGGCTGTCAGCTTAGTAGCGGGCGACCCGTTGACAGGGGTCGTAGCAGCAGCGAGCCGGTCGAATACCGACTTCTTGTTCGCTTCTGGTGCGGATATCGGCATAGAGAAGCTTGCAGGGGGGACCATGGTCCCGAAAAATAGGCCGGTGGTGGCCTGGGTCACCTGCTCTACCGGCAGAGTAAGGAAAGAGGACGCTTGGGGCCCATATGTTACACCTCTCGGTGAGGTGGAGCGTCCGTTGCAGTGGTGCTTCGCGCATTTGGTGCAGTGGGAATCCATGGATGCTTGAGTTCTCTCTGCGCCAGATAAAAGACCAAATCTTAGCAACTTGAAATCCGAAGACAACCATTTAATAAACCGCGATTGATTCGCGAAGACGACACACGAAGTGTGGAGTGGAAAGAGGAAAAGGTCCCACCGGGCGTGCCAGAATCTGTTCCCCTCCGAACGGCGGCCTGCGACGTCGGGACGTCACGTGCCTGAGGTTCGGGGCAGATGCTATTTGGTTTTTATCCGTCCACCTCTTCAAAGATGCCAAGTTGATTTATGGCACCGTGTATCGAAGGTTTAGACGGATGCGGCCGATGTAGCAGACTTTGTCAGATTCCCCCTCGCTTGAGGGGTTTTTTGATTGTGGGGACGCTCTTCCCTGCAGGCGCAAGCCCCTGCAGTTAATTACGCTACCGCTTTGCGGTAACAACTTTCTCCTTCTCCAGAATTTCACTTCGTGTCGTGTATGTTTATTTTGTTTGTGGTTGCCCGTGGATTGTATACGGAGACTGAGTAATACCGTCGCCCGTAGGACGTGGATTAGTCCAAATCCGTGTTTGCTTAGATTTGAGTTTGGTGTTTTTTACTTTAAGGATGCATTAGTCATATTGCGGTTAAGATTAGCTTAAACCTTCGTTAAGGATACGTTAGTCATGCTCTAGACTAAGATCGACTTAACATAGTGATTGATTTAATTATCTGGCCGTCGGGACTCGTCACCTCTCTGACGTCGTTGAGGGATTACAACGACAGGCGTCAGAGGAGTTCAGAGATGTACCCTTGATCCAAAGTTGATTTGGGGTTTTATTGTTTATTTAAAGATCTAAGGACACATTAGCCGTAGCTGGGGCTAAGATCAACTTAGACGGGACCGTTTAGATCCGACAAGAGAGCATTTGGGCTCTTTTGTGCCAGTTTAAGGACGTGACGGTCCGTTGCCAGTTTTAGGGACATGGTGGTCCATTATTGGTTTAGGGACGTTTCGGTCCGTCGCCAGTTTAAGGACGTAGTGGTCTATATTCCAGTTTAGGGACGTGGTGGTCTATCTCCAGTTTAGGGACGTGGTGGTCCGATGTTAGTTTAGGGACGTTTCGGTCCAATTTTAGTTTAGGGACGTTTCGGTCCGTTATTAGTTTAAGGACATTTCGGTCCGTTATTAGTTTAAGGACATTTCGGTCCGTTATTAGTTTAAGGACATTTCGGTCCGTTATTAGTTTAAGGACATTTCGGTCCGTTATTAGTTTAAGGACATTTCGGTCCATAGCGATGTGTGGTCGTTGGGACCCGTCACCTCTTTGACGTCGTTGAGGAATTACAACGATGGATGTCAAAGGAGTTCGGAGATGTACCCTCGAACCGGATGTAGATTGATTTAGGAGAGCCATTTTGCTCAGTCAATTTAATTTAAGGACTTATGGCCACGATTGGGCTAAGTCCATTTCAACATTGCATTTTTTTATTTAGGTTCTACCCACAGAAGATATAGAGTATCGGTTTATTTTGGGTCCTGCCCATTTGCAAAGTATCTACTTCGTTTGGGCTTTGCCCCTTTTTTTAAAATGCATAGCATTCTGAATATTTTTGTTTGGGCTCTGCCCATTTATAAATGATGCAAAGCATTTGTTCTTGTTTGGGCTCTGCCCCCTTAAAATAATGCATTTGCGCTTTGTTGAGCCTGTTAGGCCTTCTCTTAATTGGGCTTGGCCCTTTTTAATGCATCTACGTTTTGCGCTAAGTAACGAGCGCAAGTCCATATGGTGATGACACATGTCGTGCTTTGATGAGCGCAAGCGCACTAGCGCAGTGCAATGCGCTGTTGCGCTGCTGACACGTGACGCGCTCTCAGCGAGTTGCGCCAATTCCGGAGAGCAAAGCTCTATCTCAAGGGCGCTTAGCGCAAGTGTTTTATGGCCGACACGTGGCGCTCTCTCAAGAGCGCAGCGGCGCAACTTGGAAGTGCAAAGCACTAAGAATCTTTTTAGATTCCAGAAAGGAAGTGCAAAGCTCTGTTCAAGTTCTTGGTCTAAATTAGATCAAAGAAAAAAATAAATTTCTTCTTTATTCGAAGAACCAGAGGTTCGCAGAAGTGCAAAGCACTATTCTTTTATTGTTTACATCGTTTTTAAAGAACCGAAGGTTCACAAGAAGTGCAAAGCACTGTTTTCTTCTTTTTTATAAAGATCATTGATCTTATATTTTTTTGTTTTAGACTAATGGTCTTTTAGAAGGAATTTCTTCTAATCCATGAAGGTTCTTTACCTCTTTCTTGAAATTTTCTCGGAGTTCTTTCTGTTTAGGGTTCTTGAATTCTAAAAAAAAAAACTCGATGCCTTTGAATTGAGGCCTAAGGTCCTTTTTATAGTGCTCACAAATTAGTTAAATTTGTTAAAGAGATCATCCTCTGAGTGATTTGGGGAATTTTCCCTACCGTTGGATCTTTGATCCAAGGGCTTCTGCCTTGCAGAAGAAAATCTTCTTGTTTCAACAAGAACAGAAAAGATTTCTTAAAAATCTTAATTTAATTTGGCGCAGATGCCCCAGCGCATGACACGTGTCGCGCAGCGCAGAGCGTAGCGCAACTGCGCTAGTGCATCTGCGCTGACACGTGTCGTGCAGCGCAGAGCGCAGCGCAACTGAAGCGTTGCTTCAGGCAAATAGAGCTCTGCTCTGATTGGGCGCGTCTTCTTGGGCGCAGCGCTGATACATCTGCGCCTGACACGTGGCGCGTTGCGCTCAGCGCAAAGGATCTGAAGCGTTGCTTCATTTATTAAATTTTTGAGAATCAGAAGCGCCGCTTCATCTCCTCTTTTCAAGTCAAACTTGTATTCCCAAAATTCTGATTTCCCGGGCCTTGGCAATGATTTCATTGTGCACAGAATTTTCTGTGCTTGGGTCTATATATATAACTCAAGGCTGAGCCTTTTCTTCTCTCATTTTCAGAGAACTTCTTCGATCATGGCTTGCAACCGCCCTCATGCCTGCCGACAACCATGGGAGGTGCCGATCCGGGACATCGTTCCTCGTTTTGCTGCACGTCTGGTGGACCCTTCTCTCTCGGACGAGCAATGCGACGCTGCAATGCACGAGCTTTTGACTCGTGTGGGGTCTCCTCTCCCTCCGAATTCCATTTGGCTTCGGATGATCCTTGCCTCGGCGCTTGCCGACATTCCCCCTCCTCCAGCAGAGATGTCCTCAGCAATGCTGGATGCCGCCGAAGATAAGATTGAGTGCTTTCTCGAAGCGCACTTGATCACCAAACCCTTGAGGGACTGCTCTTTCCACTTGCTGAGCCAGATACGGGCTCGTCGAGTCGTCATCGCCACTTTCTCCCAGGAATGCGGCGTCGACCGTTGGATGGCTACCCCTCGGGAAGATCGCCGCTTCGACGCGATGGAGAAGGCGGAGAGGGAGCTGAATAATTTTCTTTTCCTTTTTGTGAACCCTTGTCTCTCTGATCCCGTATTCGGTGATCTTTTTTAAATTTAATAATAAATAAATGTTTTGATTAAGTATTTTATTATCTGTTAAGTGTTCTTTTTATTTGAACTCTTTGTTGTGCTTGTGCATCGTATTTTAATTTGTTGTTATCAAGTGCATGTAATTTTGCATGGCTAAATTGCCTTTGGCACTTAGCCCCTTTTTCTGCACTAGCGCATCTGCGCTGACACGTGTCGCGCAGCGCAACTGTGTTGCCACGTGTCGCACGGCGCAGAGCGCAGCGCGGCGCTTCCTTTAACAGAGCCTTGCTCTAATTGGACGCGCTGCGCTAATGTATCTGCGCTGGACACGTGGCGCAGAGCGCTAGCGCAAAGGATCTGAAGCGTTGCTTGCTTTAAACAGAGCTTTGCTCTGATTGGGTGCGCTGCGCTAATGTATCTGCGCTGGACACGTGGCGCAGAGCGCTAGCGCAAAGGATCTGAAGCGTTGCTTCCTTTGAACAGAGCTTTGCTCTGATTGGGTACGCTGCGCTAATGTATCTGCGCTGGACACGTGGCGCAGAGCGCGCAGCGCAAAGGATCTGAAGCGTTGCTTCCTTTAAACAGAGCTTTGCTCTGATTGGGTGCACTGCGCTAATGTATCTGCGCTGGACACGTGGCGCAGAGCGCTAGCGCAAAGGATCTGAAGCGTTGCTTCCTTTGAACAGAGCTTTGCTCTGATTGGGTGCGCTGCGCTAATGTATCTGCGCTGGACACGTGGCGCAGAGCGCGCAGCGCAAAGGATCTGAAGCGTTGCTTCCTTTAAACAGAGCTTTGCTCTGATTGGGTGCGCTGCGCTAATGTATCTGCGCTGGACACGTGGCGCAGAGCGCGCAGCGCAAAGGATCTGAAGCGTTGCTTCCTTTAAACAGAGCTTTGCTCTGATTGGGTGCGCTGCGCTTGAGACTTGAAGCGTTGCTTCGAAAATTTAAATTTTGAATTCAAACAGAGCTTTGCTCTGATTGGGCGAAACACCCACGAACATGCCCACCGCGGGCGCTTCCTCAATGCGTTGCTCGCATTTCGACCATAAATTTCGCCAGCGTATAGCATACTGGACCCATGTTTCGCCTGGTTTCACCCTGGCATTAATCAACGCCGTTATTGGAGTGCGTTCGCTGGCGCTCGCGAATCGCTGAGTGAATAGCAACTCTATTTCAGCGAACGTCTTGATAGAATCGTTCGGGAGTTCCGAATACCATTCGAACGCTGTTTCTGATAAGCTGCCCATGAACTGGCGAAGCAATAGTTTATCATCACCGCCGGTGTTACCGCAAAGGGCCCTGAACTGGGCAACATGTTGATGGGGATTGCCGGTTCCCTTATATACGTGGAATTTTGGCATTGTATAACCCGGTGGGTATTTGATTTGGACGTACCAGCTTGGATACGGCCGCCCCGTTTTTACGACTTGACCAGCTGCCTCAGTCGCATGATGAACCCGGATTTGCTGGGCTATATAGTAGTCCAAATCAGCCTTAGAGATTGTCTCCTCCTTGGCCGTTGAGAGGGACGGCGGAGGATTCGACGTTTCTCCCCTGTCGTCTTCAAGGACGATCGGGGGATCCTCAGCGGGTGGGTCTTGTTGGATCATCATTCCCACCATATCCTGGAATAAGTGGGCTATCTGCTTTATATTGGCCGCTTGTTCCGCAGCCTCTTTATCTTTCTTTTCCAACATCCTCCGGAGGAACTCGGCGTCGGTTTCCTGTTCTTGTTGCTGATCCGAGGAAGCCTCGGGGCTTTCTTTCGGCCCAGTAAGCGCGGCCATTGCAATCATCATTTCCTGGAGCTTTTGCTGTTGCTCCTGAGCTTTGGTTACTGACCGTGTAAGCGGTCTATGGCCTGTAGACGCACGACTGTCTTCCTTCCCTGACGCCATGTATACAGTGTGGACCATCCTGCCCCCAACCTTAGGGCGTCTGGGTTCAGCGCTTTTAGCTCTCATTGCAGGCCCGGGGATCTTCTCCGGCCTCCTCTTTTTATGAGCAGTGGAAGTTGAGGGGGCCGTTGAGGTGGGCACCCAGACAGCCTTTCGTGGCTTAGCCTGGTGACTGGCTTCCTGTTGGATTTTCAGCTTCTTGTGCTGGCGGGAGAAGTTTGGATCGATCATCGAGTCTCGGGCCTGCCGCCAGACTTTATAGATTCGGGAGGACAGCCGTTGAGGAGATTGGGGCTGTTCTGTTTTTACTTCTACAGCCTTTTTCAGCGGAGGGGGAGACCTCTTTAGCACCGCGGTAGGATAATTCCTACGCACCTTATTTAGCATCTCAAAGCTGTCCCCAGTCGGAACAGCAGCATTAACTTCTGCCATCGGGGCTGATGGAGTTAGCCCAGAGGGCGAGTTGTCCCCAGCCTTCCTCATTCGGCGCCAGTAACGACGTCGAGCGCGTTGTGCTGATGGAACCGGCTTGGTGAGGGCGATAGCCTTGTCTTGCCCCCTGTGTAGGTGGGGGGTCGCTGCTGGTGTTAGCCTGTCAAAGACCGATGTCCTTTGGGTAGCAGGAGCGGGAGCTGGAGCCGTCAATCTTGTAAAGACCGAATTTTTGGCAGGGGAAGCCACCTTGACGACTTCAGGAGCAGGACCGGTCACTTTCTTAGAAGCAGCCTTCTCTGGGATTGCAGGCCCCATTGCGGGTCCACAGGAGTTCTGGCCCGATCTAAAGAAGACCGAGGCGCTGGCGTTGGGCGACCCGTTGAGAGGGGCCGCGGCAGGGGTAAGACGATCAAAGACCGACTTCTGGGGAGCCTCCTTTGTCAGCACCGGAGCGGTGAAGCTTGTCGGCGGGAGCATGGTCCCAAAAAACAATCCTGTGGTGGCTCGAGTGACTTGTTCCACGGGCATTGCGAATAGCAAAGCAGCTTGGGGTCCGTAGGCTATACCTCCTGTCGAGGCAGAGCGTTGGTTGCAATTGCAGTCCGAGCAGTTGGAGCATTTCGCACAAGTAGAAGCCAGCGATTCTTTGCTTTCTGCAATAAGCAAGACACCAAGTCTTAGTACCTTGAAACCCAAAGGCAACCATTAGCAAACCGCGATTAGTTCGCGAATCACGACACACGAAGTGTGGAGTGGAAAGAGGAAAAGGTCCCACCGGGCATGCCAGAATCTGTTTCCCTCCGAACGGCGGCCGAGACATGGACTGTCTCGCCTGAAATTCAGGGCAGATGCTAATTTGTGCTATCCGTCCACCTCTCCGAAGATGCCAAGTTGATTTATGGCACCGTGTATCGAAGGTTTAAACAGATGCGTCCGATGTAGCAGACTTCGTCAGATTCCCCCTCACTTGAGGGGTTTTTTGATTGTGGGGACGCTCTTCCCTGCAGGCACAAGCCCCTGCAGTTAATTACGCTACCGCACTGCGGTAACCACTTTCTCCTTCTCCAGATGGTCACTTCGTGTCGTGTGTGTTTATTTTGTGTTTGGTTGCCCGTGGATTGTATACGGAGACTGAGTTATGTCGTCGCCCGTAGGGCGTGGACTAGTCCATATCCGTATTATCTTAGATTTGGGTTTGGGGGTTTGGGTTTAAGGATGCGTTAGCCTCATTTGAAACTAAGATCGACTTAAACGTTTGTTAAGGATACGTTAGTCTAGTTTTTAGACTAAGATCAACTTAACGGGATCGTTTAGATCCAACAAGAGAGCAACAAAAAGGGAGGGGCTCTGTTGTTTAGTTTAGTGACATTACGGTCGGTAGGTAGTTTAAGGACATTGCGGTCCATGGGTAGTTTAAGGACATTGCGGTCCAATGTTAGTTTTAAGACATTGCGGTCAAGGTTAAGGACGTCATAGTCCATGGGTTTAAGGACCCAACAGTCTGTTGTTAGTTTTAAGACATCTCGGTCAAGGTTAAGGACCTCATAGTCCATGAGTTTAAGGACCCCACAGTCCGTGTCAATGTATGGTCATCGGGACCCGTCACCTCTTTGAAGACGTTGAGGAATTACAACGCCAAGTATCAAAGGAGTGAAGAGATGTACCCTTGAACCGGGGTGGATTAAATAGTCTTTGGCCTAATTTGGGATCAAGACCAATTAATTATGTTATGAGCCCATTAGCCCAGTTAAGTCTCAATTGAGGACTTATGGCCATCTTAGGCTAAGTCCAATCATGTTTGGAATATTGGCTTCCTGTTGGTCCATTGAAGGAAAGGCTGTGCCTCTGGCCATTTAGCCAATTGGGCTAACGTTAATTCAGCAGTGTTGAACACTGGGATCAAGTTAGTGTTTTAACACTAAAAGACAATTGGTGTTAAACACCAGCAACAGGGGGTTCAAATTAATGTTAAACACTAGAGAAAATCAGTGTCAAACACTAGCAGCAGAGGTTTCAAATTAGTGTTAAACACTAAGAATAATCAGTGTTAAACACTGGTGACAGAGATTTTAATTTAGTGTTGAACACTAAGGGAGTTAGTCTTAAGCTCTGTTAACAGGGGTTTAATTTAGTATTAAACACTAAGAAATTCAGTGTTAAACACTGCAAATAAAGTTCTTTGATTAGTGTTGAACACTAAGGCCAAACAGTGTTTTAACACTGGATTCAGAGGTTCCAATTTAGTGTTAAATACTGAGGCAAGAGGGGTCACGTGGTAGCACGTGAAGGCGCTCTCCCTTCATTTGTTCTGCTGAGAATATTGCATCTTTTAGAGCATCACGTGCCATCACGTGACGGGCATTTAAATGCTTGTATGTTAAAGCTTCTGCCAAAGGTCACGTGGGTCACGTGAGGCACCGCCTCAAAGGCCCTTCTCTGTGGATCTTTTCGGGGGTCACATGGTGGCACGTGACCCTGCCTCTTTGTATGTTTTTTAGAAGATCTGTTAATCCTTCTTTTTTTAAGAATTAAATTCTTCGTAGGGTTGAACCCTAACGATAAATTTAAGAGGAATTAAATTCCTATTTCCTTCTGATGATTTATATTCTGGGATAGAGTTGAACTCTGAATTTTCTGTAGGAATTAAATTCCTCATATATGTGAAGAACTGAATTCTGTAACTGAATTCTATCATAGGGTTAAACCCTAATAAAAGCTTTAAAGGAATTAAATTCCCACTCTCTTTTAGAGAGGCATGAGATTCTGTCATAGGGTGAAACCCTAATTTCTTCTTTCTTAAAGGAATTAAATTCCTGTTATTTTAACAGAACTAAGTTCTTAACTAGGGTTGAACCCTGATTCTGTTCATTCTGAAGGAATTAAATTCCCATAACATAGGGTTAAACCCTAATTTTATTTTAAAGGAATTAAATTCCTATAGTTCTGTGAGAATTAAATTCTCAAGCTTCCATTCCCTCTCTATGCTTTGGATCTGCATGGCAGGATCTCAACCCAATGAGAATTAAATTCTCAATTCAAGGGGAGATGTGCACTTTACAGATCCTCCACCAAAGAGAGAACTATGTTCTTCTGTTTAATATCAGAGTTAAACTTTATTGAGAATTAAATTCTCTTTTTCTTTCAAAAAGCCTTCCCTTTCTTACCCAGGGTTTTCTTTTGCAGAAGATCCAAATTCCTCTCAAAGTTTCAAGGCTCTCCTCTTTTTTATGTATCCATCCTTCCGCCTATATATTGGCTCCTATTCATAGGAGAAGCAGCAGAATCAATTAGTTTTTGATGAATCTTTCGTTGAGAGATTTGATTTGTATTCATCATTCATTTGGACCTTTGGATTATTAGGTGAATTTTATTCACCATTGGATTTTAAATCCAGAGATTTTCCTTTGTTATTTCGGTTAGATTTTAAGGGAAAATCTTTCCAAATTCAAGATTTTTCCATAGATAGGTGATATTTAAGAATCTTTAAATTTTTAATTCAATCGGTTCCAAATAATCATTTTCCTTTGGAAAGATTTGAGAGATCTTTTCTCAGAATTTAATTCTGTTAACAGATAGGCTTTGAAAGCCGGTCACGTGTGGCCACGTGACCTCTGGTCACGTGTGGCCACGTGACCCCTGGTCACGTGTGGGCACGTGACCCTCTTGGAACGAGCCCTCTTCTTCTTTTTGCGCTTTGCCTTCTGGCCGCTGCTTAGCCGTCACGTGCCACCACGTGACCCCTGGTCACGTGTGAGCACGTGACCCTCGTCTGGAGCCTTTTTCTTGATTTAATCAGAGAATGAGTCCGCTACTTTTAAATATCACGTGCCAACACGTGACCCCTGGCCACGTGTGAGCACGTGACCTCTTCTGAAGCCTTTTCCTTGATTTGATCAGGGAACTGATGTGCCTTTGCCGCTGCTTTTAAATGTCACGTGCCAACACGTGACTGCTGGTCACGTGTTAGCACGTGATGCCTTTTCTGTAGGCTTTCCTGATTTTAAATTAGGAAACAAATGCCCCCACAGCGTTGTTCTCACGTGTCTGCACGTGAGTGCAACGCTGTCACCTTTTGCGACCGTTGGATTCCTCTAGGGATTTGGGGAGATGAAGCGTTTCCATCACCTCCTATAAATATTAGGGTCATTTCAGAAGAGCCTCCAATTTGTTCATCTTCCTCCTTTGAGAACTTTCTTCCTTTTGAGAATTTAATTCTCTTTTCCCAGATCTTAGTTCTCTGCCTTGAAAATCTTCCAGAGTTTAACTCTGTTCGAAGAGACTTTTCTCTTTAGGTAATGCTCTCGAATGAACGATGAACTCTCACATTCCTCTGGATTTTAAATCCAAAACAAGGGTTTTTACCCTTTTTTAACAAAGAACCCATTTTTCTTCAAGTTTCAAAATACGAAACCATTTAACCTCCAACAGTAGATTTCTTAGGGTTCATATGATGATCCATGGAGTTTAACTCTGTTCAGAGAAAAGGCTTTTTGGGGAATTTAATTCCCTTTTCTTAATAAGGAATTTAATTCTTGTGAAGAACTCGGTTTCTTCCTATGGGGGCTCCTTAGGGTCTCCTTACCCTAGGTTGTCATTCTGTAATTAATGAAATAGGAACTTTGTAATGATGCCTTCTGTGGGAATTTAATATCTTTGATCCTGTTGGATCTGTTGTAGAGCCCGAGACAGATTTGTCTTCTAGGGGGAATGTGTAGGGTTACTTGAAACCCATTCTTTATTTAATGAGGATATTCCCTTTGTTTTGTTATAACTACTTGGTCTCATTATTAATGAGCCGTCATCCTGATTCTGTGGGGCCCATATTGTTCTGTAGCCAATGGCCCCATAAAAGAGTCTGCTGTTGCTTTCTTCAGCTAGTCTTCATGTTCATGCATGTATATATATTGCTAGCTTTGTTTTTGACAATCTTCTTTTATTGGATTTCAGGTGCGATGGCTTCTGTTCCATGCTTTCCCTTCATTCGCTCGGAGGCCGCTTTTCCTCAGTCACCATCTGATGAGGAAGCGATGGCGATGATCCGGGCTCATGACCCGAACTGCACCAACCTACTTCAATGGGGATCTTGGTACAGTCATATTATTCAGGGTCGCCGGAGTTTCCTTTGCGCCGGTACCGACAGAGCCCACTTTTCCATTCTTACCGATGGACCCTCCGAGAATGGTTTTTGCTGTGAAGATGCCCAACTGGACTCCAACGGAGAGGCTCGAGCCTTCGACGACTGGTATCCCGAACCATCCGATCCCGGTTATAGATATCTTGGGGCGGCGTATTTGCCAGGGTGAGGCCCACCCGTGGGGGCAAATTTATAAGATAGGGCTCACTCCTCGACACCCTATGGGCTACCTCCTCTGGGCTCGTTATATCCTTGCTACCCATCGTGCGCGGCTGCAGAAGGTCGGGCTTTACCAGGCAATATATGCGTCACTCTTCCATTATCAGTCCCCGCATGTCTGGTGGGATAAGGCTTTCTTGAATCTATGGAATCTCCCCACCAACACTTTTCTTCTGGGGGACAGAGAAGTCTCGATCTCTTTGGGGGAGTTCTATGAGATCTCGGGACCGCCAATTCGAGGGACGCTTTATGAGGAATTGCTGCCCTCTGATGAATATGTTTTTGAACCCGAGCTCGCACCGCTTGACGGCTTGTCTGCTGAGAACGCCGTCCGCCACAAGCGTCCTAGCTTAATCAAGGTGCTGGGTATCTTTGATCGTTTGTTCACCGAATCTGAAGAGCAGGGTGTTACTTTCAAGAGCTTCATTGCCTGTTTCCTTCGCGAGGGCGTCTTGTCGAAGACGGCTCCGAAGTTTGCAAACATCAAAGACCCCTTTGGGTTTGGCCCGAAGAAACTGCCGACTAATGAATCGGATCTGCCGCAATACTACATTCCCATAATGTCGCCGACGTCTTTCGAATCCATCGCAGCTCCCGGCATGGATGAGGAGACATTCTTCGTTGGGTTCATCAGTGTTTGGCTCAGCTGGTTTGTTATCCTTATGCATCGCCGCTTTATGAGAGCTTCGGTCATCTATCCGGCTCACTGTATAGCTGAGGGAACGCGCCTCGCCATTGGCATCCCAGCATTGGCGCATCTCTATCACGGGCTAGGCGCCGCAGCTAACACTTCCACTCCTGGCGTAAATGTGGTAAATTTTTCGCTTCATTACTTCACATCTTGGATCGAAATGAACGTGTTGGGGGCTTTCGCTATGCATCAGAGGCCCGCATTCTACGACGCCTATACTTTCCCTCGGCTTATGCGATTGGTGGATGCTTCTGCCACTGACCCAACTCAATTCGGGGCCATTCGGGCGTTGATTTCTCCTTACCCTACTGCCGGCGGATTAATATTTACTGATTGGGTCTTATCTTCTTCCACGGGTTCGGCCCAGCCGCTTTGGGACCGGTCGAAGGATAATGCGCCCACATTGAAGCCCCGGGAGGCCGCGCGCTTATATGCAATTAGACCGGGTTACCTGGTATTCCGTCAGGATAGCGCGGCCCTCTTCATGCGGTACAATCCGTACCGTTTTGCCCGGCAGTTCGGCTATGATCAGGGTGTCCCGTTCGAAGCTTTCATAGTCGCGCCGGTTCCTTCGCTTGAGGCCGTTCGAGATGCCGCCCATCATTTTGTGAGGCTGAACACCGGTTCTCAATTCATGATACCTGATGGCAATTACATCCCCCGATGCGTGGGGTCGTTCACGGGTTGGTATCTCCATCGAATCAACCCGGTTATTATTGAGGAAAGAAGGGTACTTCTCGGTCATGGTGCCCCTATTCAAGTTTCGGCCGCGGGAACTACACTGCAGCCGCGCGCTCCGGTCCGCTTTCCATTGAGGGATACTGGCACCGCGCTTATTCCAGGGGAGTCGGGGGTGAATCTCACTCCAATAGCTGGTATGCCCCCGGGTACTCGGTCGCGGGGTAGACAGGCTCCGGTGGCAGCACCACCTCCCGAGGCGGCACCGCATTCCGTGGCATCGACAATGGAGGTGTCATCCCCGGTTGTGGCACCGGGTGAGGGTAATAGGGATGAGGGTGTCGAGGGCGATGTGGGTCGGCGCCGCTCTAAGGCTTCGCGGGGGAGAAAGCGGTCATCTTCGGCGACTGGTTCTGGGTCCAAGCGTCGAAGGAGGGTAGCTACTAATTTGCTCGACTCTCTAACGGAGTCTGAGCCCATCCTTGAAGATGAGCCGTTGGCCTTACCGGAATCAAATGCTGAACTACTTTTTCCCAGTTCAGCCGCCGAGGAAGCTGCACAGTTGGCTGAGGCTATAAGGCGTTCCAAAGACGCGTCTCAGAACGCCAGGGTTCCGAAGAAGCCCTATTCTGCTGTAATCTTTTACGAAGACCCCTCGTGGATTCGGCGGCGGTTTATAGGCCCTTTGGAGGAATGGGGGGAAAGGGCCTTGAAGCAGGCTGTTTCAGAGGACGCGGCGGACGCACTCTCTTTATGGACCGGCGGCCATGAGTCTACTCTTGAACCCCGGCGAGCACGCCTCCTTGAGAAGGAGCAGCGGCTTGAAGAAGGCATATTGAGGGCTTCTTTGCGCATCGGTACATTGTGGTTCTTTTTGTAGTTCTTCGGATTATTTATGCTCGTGCATATGTATCCTTATTCTTATTTGAATTGTGCAGAATCTTCGACGCTGGGAGAGATCCCCACTGGCTTGCTACAGCTAGAGCCCGTTGACATTCCCGATGTAGCCCTACTCGATGGGGCCAGCAATGCCACTCCTCTCGCAATAGATCCTCCGGTGGCGGCTCTTGATTCCAGGGTACTCGCTCCTTTGGGAGAGGTTCCCTCGGTGGTTGCCGTCCCAACGACTTTACCCGAAGGCGGCCCAGAGATTGAGATGGAGGTAGTCGGGACTACCCTCCCTTTGTTGGAGCCTGAGGTCACGACAGAGGCCGCTGAAGCTGCTATCCCCCCGGCTCAGAATGGGAGGAGTGTTGAAGGTAACCTTCCACGTTTTGAGCTAGTAATCTTTCTGTTACCTGAACTCTTTTGTCTTTTCAGGATTGCGTAGACTGGCGGCCTCCATTGTCGATCTGTCTCCTCGGCAGTCCTTCCGGCATCTTTTGGAAATGGCCGCTCCGCAGGCGATATCTCCTCAGCGCATCGTCCTCTCATCTGGACAAGGTGAGTGTTGTTCATCACTTCTTATAGCATCGTTGTTATCTTGCGTATTGACATTAATGTTCTCTACAGTTTTGGAGGCCGATGATGAGGTCGAGGTTCTCGAAAGGCCAGGGGAATCCTCGGCTCCTACTTGCATGACCGTAGGTAAGTGACATTCCGGCATATCCTCACTTGTTCCTTTGCTTAAGAGTCTTCCTAATATTTTTCAACTCTGAACAGCCTTGCCAGCTCCAATAGTGTTGGAATCACGTGTCGTCATGCCGCCTGGCCCTTATGCTTTGCGAGCTTCAGAACGCTTGGCCCAATTGAGCCTCGTCTCCCTGTCGTCTTTGATTGAGGAGCTCCGTGCTGGTAGTGCGACTACAGCCGAAGCGTTTGCCGCCGAAGCTAACGGCTCTCTCCCTTTTCTTGCCACCTATCATAGTGAGGAGGTGGTGCGGGTCTGGGTGGAGTTCTGTAGGAAGGTGGAGGCTTGTTTGCACGCCCTTGAATGTTCCCACCTTTCCTCGGAAGCCGTGGCTGCAAAGGCGGAGTTACGGGGGCTGATAGCACGGTACGCGGCGACATGACGTCGTGCGAGAAGAGGCTCGGTCGCAAGTTCTCGGAGAGGGAGCTAGCTTCCAAGGCGCTGAGCGAGCTTCAAGCAAATCTTACCGCCAAGGCCAACAAAGCGTATGAACTCTGGCGGGTGCTTCAGGAGTCCATCAAAGAGGTGGTGGCTCTCGATAAAGCTGCCACGTTCACTCGTGAAAGGGTCGAGGCTCATAAAGCCACCGAGAAAGAGCTTGAAGCTCGGCTTGCTTCATATCAGGCCCAGCAAGCTCAGGCGGAGGCTCGCCTTCTGGCGATCTTAAATCATGAGGCCGTGGCCCGACAAAAGCAGGATGAGCTGACCAAGCTGCTAAATCGCCCGCCGGCTTGAAACATTTGTATCTTTCCCTGCCTTCCTGTATATACTCATAGATGAGAGTATTTTCTTTTATTTTTTCATGAATTGTACTTTGTATCCATTTTGGTTTATGAATAAAAGATACATTTTTTTCTTCTCAATGATGCGTCTCCTTTTTGTTGAATGTGTTTTGCGGACAATTTATTTTGATCTCCTTGCAGGGCAGCGATAGCTCAGGATTCAGAGTTAAGATCTGCTTCCTAAGACTTTTGCACTTTACGAGCCACGAGGGTCTCATAAAGAGTTTTTTTCTCCCCATGGGTCGAGAGGACCCCATAGGTGTAAGTTCTTCTTAAGAATCGTGAGGATTCTTAAGCGGGTTGTCCCTTGAGAGTCGTAAGGATCTCACAAGAGAGTTTTTCTTCCTTATAGGTCGTGAGGACCTGCAAGTGCTGGATGTGGTCACCCTTATTCGTGTTTCACGGAGTCAGGGGCTTCTCGAGGTATCGTAGTTTAAAGACGCCGCGGTCAAGGTTAAGGACCTCATAGTCCGTGGATTTAAGGACTCCACAGTCCGATGTTAGTTTTAAGACATTACGGTCAAGGTTAAGGACCTCATAGTCCGCGGATTTAAGGACTCTATAGTCCGATGTTAGTTTTAAGACATCACGGTCAAGGTTAAGGACCTCATAGTCCGTGGATTTAAGGATTCCACAGTCCGATGTTAGTTTTAAGACATCACGGTCAAGGTTAAGGACCTCATAGTCCGTGGATTTAGGGACTCCACAGTCCGATGTTAGTTTTAAGACATCACAGTCAAGGTTAAGGACCTCATAGTCCGTGGATTTAGGAACTCCACAGTCCGATGTTAGTTTTAAGACATCACGGTCAAGGTTAAGGACCTCATAGTCCGTGGATTTAAGGACTCCACAGTCCGATGTTTGGTTGCAGAGACCCGTCACCTCTTTGAAGACGTTGAGGAATTACAACGCCAGATATCAAAGGAGTGAAGAGATGTACCCTTAAACAAAGGCAGAATCCGTAGGGAATCGGGGTGGTTGATTGTTAGTTTTAAGACATTACGGTCGAGGTTAAGGACATCATAGTCCGTGGATTTTAGGGACTCCACAGTCCGGTGTTTGCTCTGGATACTTCACACGGGTTCACTGCCGTGCTTGGCGAGGACCAGGCTCCGCTCTGGATGCTTCATACGGGTTCATTGCCGTGCTCCGCGAGGACCAGGATCCGCTCTGGACGTTTTCCACGGGGTCAAAGAGTGACGTTATTCGCGTTCCACGTAACCAGGAATTTTGCACTAGATGCTTCACACGGGTTCACTGCCGTGCTCGGCGAGGACTAGGCTCCGCTCTGGATGCTTCACACGGGTTCACTGCCGTGCTCTGCGAGGACCAGGATCCGCTCTGAACGTTTTCTACGGGGTCAAAGAGTGACGTTATCCGCGTTCCACGTAACCAGGAATTTTGCACTAGATGCTTCACACGGGTTCACTGCCGTGCTCGGCGAGGACTAGGCTCCGCTCTGGATGCTTCACACGGGTTCACTGCCGTGCTCTACGAGGACCAGGATCCGCTCTCGATGTTTTCCACGGGGTTAAAGAGTGACGTTATCCGCATTCCACGTAACCAGGAATTTTGCACTAGATGCTTCACACGGGTTCACTGCCGTGTTCGGAGAGGACTAGGCTCCGCTCTGGATGCTTCACACGGGTTCGCTGCCGTGCTCCGCGAGGACCAGGATCCGCTCTGGACGTTTTCCACGGGGTCAAAGAGTGACGTTATCCGCGTTCCACGTAACCAGGAATTTTGCACTAGATGCTTCACACAGGTTCACTGCCGTGTTCGGCGAGGACTAGGCTCCGCTCTGGATGCTTCACACGGGTTCGCTGCCGTGCTCTGCGAGGACCAGGATCCGCTCTGGACGTTTTCCATGGGGTCAAAGAGTGACGTTATCCGCGTTCCACGTAACCAGGAATTTTGCACTAGATGTTTCACACGGGTTCACTGCCGTGTTCGGCGAGGACTAGGCACTCTGGATGCTTCACACGGGTTCACTGCCGTGCTCTGCGAGGACCAGGATCCGTTCTGGACATTTTCCACAGGGTCAAAGAGTGACGTTATCCCGGTAGATCTTCAGGAAATACGTCCAGAAAGTCCCGAACAATTTCTGGGACTGGGCTCTTATCAATCTCCATAGCTGTCAGCTCCTTGGGCTTGGCTCTGTACTTAGCTGGCTCCAAAGATTCGCTTCATCCCTCGAAAGTAAACTCCGGGTGATTGGGAATGCGGAAGATCATATTTCTTGAACGACAATCGATAACCGCATGGAAAGTGCTCATCCAATCCATCCCGAGAATTGCGTCATAACTGCCTGTCCCAATCAGAAGGAAATTCGCATAGAATTCCCTGCCACACACTACAACCGGGCATAATCTACATTCTCGACTAGATATTGTAATTCCATTACCCGTATGAATTTCCCATCCCTTGGTTAGTGGTTCATGTGGTATTGAGTGTGTATCAGTGAAATGCTCAGACAAAAAACAATGCGATGATCCAGAATCAAACAGTACTCTACCTGGAAAGGAATGTACGAGTAGAGTACCTGTAACAACGTCTCCTGACGCCTCTGCCTGCTCGGCGGTCAAAGTGAAAGCCCGTCCCTGACCGCGACCTGTAAAGGGTTGCCTCTGCTCTTGCGGCCTCTGCTGTGGCGGTCCAGAACCTCCCTGTATCTCTGCTCGCTCAGGGCAACTGCTAATCTTGTGCTGACTGGATCCGCAAATAAAGCACCGTCCCTTGGCACGGCGACAGTCCTTCTGGGTATGCCCACCTCTACCGCAATAGCCGCAAACTACGCCCTGTCTCTGGGGACGATGCTGTGGTACGAACGGGTGCTTCATTTGTATCGTTCCTGGCCTGCGAACCGGTATGGCTCCTCGAGAAGGCGCGTGGGTACGTGCTGGAACGACTGGGGGTCTCCTGAACTTGTTAATCAATTGCTCCTGAACTCTCGCCGCGTTGAGTACCTGTGCGAAAGTCTGCAAATCCAACGATGCAATCAACCGCTGCAACTCGAAATCTAACCCCTGAAGGAAGCGTCTGGCCCTGGTGGCCTCTGATTTGACCATGTATGGAGCAAAGCAGCTCAGACGGTTGAACTCTGCCGCATATACGTCCACTGGGCGTCCATTCTGCTTCAAAAGAATAAATCTTTCCTCCATTTCTGCCTTAGCTGTGGAAGAAAAATAATGATCTAGAAAACATTCCTTAAATTTACCCTATTCAATCGGCCCGTCTAGCCTGCTTTCTTCCACCGACCACCATGTACGGGCTTCATCTTCCAATTGTATCTTTATTACGTCCACCCTATCTTCCTCTGGAACCCTGGCGGCTGTCAATAAGTTCTCCATGTTCACCAGCCATTGCTCAGCCTCAAGGGGTTCAGCTAGCCCTGTGAATGCAGCTGGATGTAACCGTCGGAAGTCTGATACGGTATCAGCCCTAGCATGATAATCTGGTGGGGTAGCACCCTCGGGAATGGTAATGAGTGCGGAAGGTCCTCCTGCGGCGGTAATCGCCCTGAGTCCCTCAGCGAGTAAATCTGTCTTCATTTCCTAAGCTTCCGCTAGAGAGGTCAGTGCACTAAGTATTCTTTCCGTGCGGTCCTGAGTGCTGGAGTCCGAGGAGGGGTCGTTCGGGGACGTCATATCACTGGAAGATTCAAAGGATAAGATCAGATTCAAGGATGAAAATCAAGAGTAGTGAATCAAGAATAACGTAATACAGTATAGTTAATGTTATCCCTTGATACTAAACACGGCTCTAATACCAACTAAACCATGTCACGCCCCGCTTCCCAAAATACGGAAAACGAGGGATGACTAGGTCAGCCATGCTCCTACGGTCAAGGAATCATCCCGCCGTAGTCACACTTCGGCTTCTAGCATTACATGGTAATCAGTAAATAAAGCACAATAGTAAAGGAATCACATCACTAATTTATTACATTAAAATCCATTGTTCACAAATTACAGATAACAAGAACAATTACTAACCAAGTTCAATCTCACGATCACTTTTATGAAAAGCGGTAAAGATAGGAAGTACACCAGACTATATCTCCGTGAACTCGAAAGGTAGATCCGTCTCCTGTGCTGGTCCTCCCACGGAATCTGAGCATGCATACTCAGGTCGTCAGAGCGACACAATAACAATATTATATAATAAGATGAACAGGTAAAAGGGGTAATACTAGTGAAAGTACAATGCTAGTAATCACTGTGTCACTATATGATGCAGAATATGCTCTGTGTCCCTATCGGTCTCTAGGTCATATTTGAAATCGTATAGTGGAAGGAGGATCATATTTAACAGGAGTCTCGTACATACCCGAGACAACGGCCCACATGCTCGGGACATAACCCTGTCAGCCGGATCGCTAGATCCTACCTAGTTTATATATTACTGCTCGAATGATCATCCTCTAAAACATGGTCCCGCTAAATACGATTCTCTTTCCACTTCGATTTCCCCTTTATCCCCAGGTTTACACTATTTATGATCTTGATTTAGTCGTGTACAAGTATACCAATGGCACGGTTTTATCACTGTTCACTGTATCAATCACTGTCACGAATATTTACTTTCCATTGGTGTACTCGTCACTTCTAAACCAGCATCAATCACGCACGATAATGCAATTTCCACTGACTCTAACACGCGCTAACACTAAGTATATGGCAAATGGGGTATGATATATGTATGTATGCTATCAATAAGCTAAGTATGTTATGAATCAACATGCATGTCATTAACTTACATAAATTGCATAAATTAATATGTTAATAATTCAGCAAAATGATACAAGTAGATAAATAGAACACTCAGTCAGCAATTCATCAAAATTAGTTTCAGTTCAATCGGGATTCCGGTTTTCAAGATACAGCTGTTCCATTTTAAGTGCTCGCGGCTGGAATTTCAGTTTCAGAACTGAACGTCCGTTTTGCGACACGAATTGCACCCAGTTGGGTTCAGATTTCAGTGATGATACAGTTGAATAATATGTAGGGTTTTCAATAGAGTTTTCAACGCAACAGACGGATCCTCAATCGCGTCTGTACGTCGAAAGTTATACACAGTTTAACCTCAGTGTGTCATTTTTGAATCTGTTCTGGACAGTTATATGTTCTGCCCTTTTATTTACAGTTTAAAATAGCAAACGGCCATGAAACGGAATGGAACCACTTTTTTTGTTTAGATAACAGAATTATCTTTAATCTACTACAGAGTTCCGTAACATACGACTTCAGGAAACACAGTGATACACATTTTGGGACAGTACACAGTAATCAGAGTCGCTCTGGACTGCAGTCCAGAGTCGCACTCCGATCTAAATATCATCACAGTTACAGAATAGAAATCATTAGAAGTTTACATAAGGTTAAAGTTAGTCGAGTCGGCTTCGATTTAAGCCCTCGAACGCATCATTCCAGTATGCACATAATTTACAGTGATTTTAATCGTTTTAAGATACGGACAAATTCTAGTTTTATCGGCATATTTGGGGGTATCAATTCTAGTCACTAAAAATCGTATTTTCCAGTGAGATTTATACACGATATTCGTCATTATATGGGCCAACAGAAAACATCTATTTCCGTCAAATTAAGCAAGTATTTTCATTGGGGTCTAGCATCGAACACATAGGTCACATAACATATCGGGAATCGGTAAATTATAAACTAAATGATTTAAGTTTGTATCACACTTATTTTAGCATGTAGCAAGTAAAACACTTATCTGGAAATGTCTTGGGGTCGCACGGCAGCAGCGGCGTCACGAGCGCGTGATGTACGTCGTGAAATGGATTGCGCGAGCTTGGCTCGAGATACGGAATTTGCGTCGGAGTTGTCCGGAGACTTCTTGTACTCGCTGGAAGGGTGAAGGAGGCTCTGTGGATCTCTTGAGTAGTGTTGGGGTTGACGACGGTCGACGGCGTCGCTCCGGCGACGTACACAGTGAGCTCGTAGGCTTGGTGGTTGGGACTTGAAAGAGAGAGGGATAGTGGGCTCGGTTGTGTAGGTTTAGGGGGTGTGTGGGTGTTGATGCTGATGGCGAGGAGGTCGTAAGGTGGTCGGCGATGTGGTGGGGAGTTCGCCGGCGTCGAGGGTGCAAGGTGGCCGAGCTCGGTGCAGTGGTGGGTGTGCAGGGGTTGGTTGATGGATGGTGGAGTTGTAGAGGAGTTATGTTGAGGAGGAGTTGGCGAGGAGTCGCTGAGGGGTTGCCGAGGGTTGTCGACGTCGTCAGCGGCGGTGAAGTGAGGGATAATGGGAGCTCGGTGGGTTTTTGTGAGTGGAGAGGAGTGGGGAAAATTTGAAAATGGCAGAGGAGAGAGAGGTGAGGGTGTGAGGGAAAGAATGAGGGTTGAAGTCGCGAGTGTAACGTCGCAATAACGGGCGTGGGCGTGGGCGCGAGCTGCGGCGGAGGAGGCAGGTCGCGAGCGGGAATGGAGGAAGTTACCGTTGGAGGAGCAAGGGAGATGAACAGGAGCGGGTCGGGTCGGGTCTTGGTGCACTTGGAGACGAGCCGAAGGAGGGAGTGGGCTTTGGGTTTTAAAAATTTTCTTATTTAAAGTTGTGGGCTGAAGGGAAGGAAACGGGCTGGGTTTTATTTAAAGAATTTAGTAAAAATATGGTGAGTGGGCTGAAAGAGGGAGTGGGCTTAGGGATTTAGTTTAATTGTTTTGAAAAAGATTTGGGCTGAAGGTTTATATATAGGATTTAAAGTAAAGTATTTTACTTATTTTAGTTTAATTCGGCTTTGGTTTTAAATCTTGGGTTTTGGCTTTTAGGGTTTGGAAAAATATAAATATTGAGATTCAAGCAACCACCTTCTTCAAAAATATACGAGGAAAAAGTAAATCTCTGGGACTTAGAGAATAGAAAAAAAAAACTTTTATTAAGATGGTAACGGGGATTTACAGCTGGGACCCGGGGCGGGATCCACCCCCGAACGCTCGCGGGACACCACCACCGAAGCAGTAGGAGCCGGGGCGGGCTTCGCATGAGAAGAGCTGGCGCTCCCAACCTTTGTAACCTTTCTCGGCTGGCGCATGGAGGCTTTAAGCAAGTCTCGGCTGGCGCATGGAGGCTTTAAGCGAGTCGAAGTCCATGGATCCTGCACAAAACAAATACCCAACAAGTCAGCGACACGAGCAAAACACAAGCCAAAAAGCAAGCTTAACTTACCGACGAACTCAACGGGGCTGAGCCCGGCCCAACTCAAGACCCTCTCAGACAGCAGCACGTTAGGTCGGGGGATGGGCTCCCACGACGCCACTCTCACCGCGGTGGGGTCATTGGACTGGTTTACCGGCAAACATTTCTCCCTTGACCACTTGGTAGGCACGGGCCAGTCCTCGCCCTCGGGAGGGGAAACGAAGAAAAATTTCTTCTTCCAATCATGAATAGAAGAGGGCAAGGCCACGACCCCGGTCCCGGCAGCGCCCCCGGCTGCTTTCTGAAAGAAAGATAGACCCATCTCGGGTTGCCCGCTCGACCACCATGGTGACTTTTGAAGACGAGAGAAGAATCGAGAAGGGAAAGGCTGAAGGGAACCGCATGTAACTTCAGGCGGATCAAGAACCCGAGGAGGATCCTCCACGAATTCGACACTAACTGGCCGGGGGCCAAACCGAAAAAATTCAGCGCCGTGACGACCTCGGGAGAGAAGGGCAGGCGCATTCCTCCCCAAAAAGCTTCCAGATACAAAGCGATCTCCCTGCCCCGTACTTGATCCGTCCTCTCTCCCTCCTTGGCCAGTCAGAGCATGTAACACGAGGGGATGTGGAAGCGAGCCCGAGCATTGGCGAGCTCGTCCTCATGCCTTACCCAACACGAGGAGCCGGGGGCCGCATCTGCCGCCTCCTCCCTGGGGGCTGCCCCCGCCGCACATTCCCGGGGAGAGGATCCGACCCCTGCTCCCCGGGGGGACTCGGACACAACTAAAGGGTCCCTAGAACCTACTTCTACAATATCTACTAACTCTACAAAGGAAGACGTCTAACCTTGGAAAAGGGAATCCTCGGGAACCGAAAGCGAGAGAAAGAAGACGAGTGCCGAGCAACCAGGACTTAGAAAAGGGAAATATGAAGGAGTAGGGGCCTAAGGACGGACCCCACCCCTGTTAATTCTGCAAGTGACCTCATCCAACGACGCCCGTCATCTCCCGCCAAAACGACTCCTCGCGTCCAGCGGCTCCGATCGCTCCACGTGTCGATCCTGCGCTAGACCGCATCCCATCAGACCCCGCAGGCCTGCATGCGTCACGTCGGCCAGTCGACGCTTGACACGTGGACCGTCGCTTCAGTGGCAGAATGCACGAACCGGCGCATTTTCCTTAAATACAGAGATCTCGCCCTGATTCGCTAGCAGAAAAGACAACCGATAGCTCGAGGACTCGTCCCGACGAAGCCTTAGGAAGGAGCTCACTTCGGGAGGCCTAGCAGTCCACTACTGACCCGATCCGCTAACTGGTCGGGACAAGAGTGGGGGGCTAATGATGATGCTCAATATTGGCGATGTGAGATCAGGACACGTGGCGGATGACATGTGTAAATCCCCGTTCCCATTAATAAAATCTTTCTACTTTCCCTAAGTTCCCCGAACGTTTTCTCTTTCCTCGTAATTTTGCGTGAAACTGGTTGTTTAAATTTTTTAGCATTTAATTTTCCAAAACAGTTAAAAATCAATGCCCAAACTAATTTTTAATAAACATATATATATAAATCACTTTTCTCCAAGCCCAGCCAACAGAAAAACCCAAAAGCTAAATATATATAAAGTGTCCCCAATCCAGCCCATCTTCCATATTCATTTTATTACAAAACAAATTCCAAACAAATCATATAATAAATCCACACCGGCCCAGCCCAAACACCCAAGGCAACCCAAACCCGACCCGTTAGCTTCCATCTTCCCCACCTCGTCTTCACTTTCCCGCTCGATTCCTTCCTCCCTCGCGTCACCCCACGCTTCCGCGCTCCTCGCGCCCGCGCCGCGAGACCCGCACCCACACCCGCTCGCCTCCGCGTTCCTCGCGCCAGCCTCCATTTGACCCGCTCACCCCTAACAGCTCCAAGGCCCAACGGCTCTCCCCACGACTCCCCGCTCCTCGCGCTTGCGTGAGAACCGGCCATTTCCAACAGCCATGACCCCTCTTCTCTCCAACGTCTCCTCCTCACACCCCGTTCTCTTCAATCATCTCTCCCTCTCTGCTTCTCTCTCTCTCTCTCATCCTCGTTCTCCTCCAAAGTGAACCCCCACCTCACGTCGCCGAACTCCTCCCAGCTCCGACCACCGCCGCCGCCGAGCCCCCCAACACTCCCTCTTCTCTCTCCTAGCACCTCAGCCGCCAACACCCTCGCCTCATCTCCAAGACCCACCGAACCCGAGCACCCACCACCATCAGCGCCGACCCCGCATCTCGCCGACGAACCCAACTCCCTCGTCCCTTTACCTCGCCCGAGCTCCGACCGTCGCCTCAGCCAACCTCGCCAGAGCCAGAGCCACTGCATCGATTCCCAGCAGCCCGGGCATCCACTACTCACCAGCTCTCATCGCCTGCAGCACCTGAGCTCATCGCATGCAGCTCCCGAGCTCACCGCCTGCAGCCCCGAGCTCTCCCGTGACCTTCTCACTTTCCCCTACCCACCAATCCCAGGCCAGCACTGCCGAGCTCGCTTCCTCGACGCCATACGCACGGCCGAGCTCACTGCCGTCGTGTTCGTGCCGTGATCGTGTCCGTGTCGCGCCATCCCTTGTCGTCATCACGATCGTCTCAGGCAAGTGAAGCCCTTTCACTTGTTAAATTCATGCTATGTAATGGTGTAGTTAGAAATTGTAGTTTAACGGTTTAATTGGGTGTGATACGATACTTGGATGAACGAATAGATAACATCCCCGTACACGTACCGAGTGCGTGATACGTTTATTCCATTAAAATCCCCAAGTTTCATTATTAAAAGTTCCGATTGAGGTTAACGAATGACATTTAAGATATCGGCATCAAATTGTTAAGGCACCGAACGTAAAATAAAATTCCGATTGGTTACGGCAAAATCTGAAAATCGACGTACATCCACGTTGTAAAATTTGTAGTTATTTGAATATGATTCCAGTCATGATGCTCCAGGGCTCGTATCGAACCTAACGAGATGGCCTATAACCATGTGTATTTAGTTTTGGAATAATGAAATCCCACGCCCCTGAAAATGATGAGGGGTGAAATTCTGGACTGCAGTCTGGGGAAACTATCTATGGGGGAACCCGAATTCTGAGTACCTGTACACACTTGTTTAAAAATGAAAATGCACGGATCCCCATATGGTAGCATAGATAACTTAATTAGCTAACACCTGAAATCAGTCCCGTGCATTTTTACGGCTGTTTGGCATTTAATTTATATTTTAGAATGTCACTGCGTTCTGCAGTTTCTGCAGAAGGGTTCGGTACATTGTCACTTTAATCTGGACATAACTTCTGATGTAGAGGTGCGATTGATATTCTGTTTGGTGCGTTGGAAACGTAACTGGCAGAACTAAATTTTATTCAACTAGGACAAAAGCTGAATCTGCACACAATTACTGATAAACTGCGCGCGAAGTTGGGCTTCCAGTTCTGGAACTGGAATCTCAGAAGTCGATTGCTGCCTTCAAACGATGATAATTCTCTAACCTGAACTCCGATTGACCTGAAATAAATTTTATTGCTTAGATAATACAGGGTGCTTCATACGCCCTTTATATTGTTTTGGCCAATTATAAGCGTATGATTTACCATGAATTTTGCAAGTTATAAGGCATTAGACGTTGTAGTGTAACGAATACCTATTCAGTGCATTTCTACATATTTTCTCATGCTTGAGTTATACCTTCCGCATAGTGAATCATTTGCATTGTCGGTATATTAATAATTAGTGATTGAGTTGTGGCAAATACGACAGTGATATTGATAAGTGGAAAAAGTATTCGAAAATGACAGTGATACGTATTATCCACAACTTATCTAATTCGTGAATACAGACCATAACCAGGGGAAATGGGGGAAATCAAGGTGGATTTGAACTCGTATTTAGCGAGGTATAGTGATTAGAGGATGATCATTCGCTATCAGTGATACTTATATACATATACATACTTTAGGTCGTGGGCCTAGCGGCACGACTGACAGGGTTATGTCCCGGGCACAGTGGACCGTAGTCTCGGGCATGCACGAGAGACCCTTGTTAAACACGAGTATCCTCTCCACCAATTGATTTCATTGACTTAATGACCGTTAAGTAGTGACATATACATTGCTTAGTTCACCGACATCTTACTCATAGTGCACCATTCATTTTCAGTTGATGTGATTATATATATGTACTGCAATCCATTGTACTCCCCATGTTTAATACCACTGCACGTCTATTATACATATTTATTGCTATGTGTGTCGCCCTGACGACCTGAGTGTGCATGCTCAGAGCACGAAGTGGATCCAGCCGAGGAGCAGGACTTACCTTTCGAGATTGCGGAGATCTAGACTGCACCACCAGCGCTACTTTCTTTGATTTCAGCATTTGTTATTGGTTAGTTGTTTATTTTATGAAATAAATGTATCTCGAATTCTTTTAAATTGCAATGTAATAAAGTCGTGAACTATGATTTCTCCTTTACTCAAGCACAGTTTATTAACTGCCATGTAATGCTAGAAACCGAAGTGTGACTACGGCGGGATTATTCCCTGATCGTAGGAGTATGGCTGGCCTAGTCATCCCTCGTACCCCGTATTTTGGGAAGCGGGGCGTGACAACATGTCCCAAGACCCAGAAGAAAAGGCCCACAGAGGCCGACCAGGCCACCCTTGTACCCGACCTGCGAGCACAAGCTGGCCCTCCTCGGGCCCCCCCTGCAAATTTGCCTCCTCGGCCCCTCAGCTCGCCCCGAGCTGCCACAGGACCAAGACTCCTCAGCCCTCTTGCTCGGTTCCGAGCTTCCCAGCCGAGGCCATCTTTCTCGGTCCCTCCGACCGACCAACTCCACCACTCATAGGCGTAACCGCCGCTCGGCAAATCTCGCCACGCGCAGATTCTCCGCCAGCAACTTCTCACGTTCCATGCCATCACGATCCCCTTTAATGGGCGATCCGCTCTTTACGCGGGCGTGACGTCGGGAGCGTAACTGCCGACGAGATTCTCGCGCTTGCTGTTGCGTGCTGCAGCCGCTATATAAACCCCCATCACAGAGGGGTCAAGTAAACCATTCTTGATTCCATTTAGCCGTTACTCTGCTCGGATATAGTACTAACTTGATCGTCGGAGGGTCCTCGGTGGTACCAAACCCCCCTAGGACTTCTTTGCAGGTACTCGGCGCTAAACTCTTCAAATCACCAATCTCCTCAAAACCCATTGAGACCCACACGCAACAGAAGATCACCGCCGAAATCCACCGGGAGATCAACGGAAGACAACATCCGACGGAGACCCGAAAAGAACCTCCATCACTCACCTTCGCCTCCCTTATCCTCCTGTTCATCTTCTATCTTAATTTCTCTCTAAACCCAACCTAAACCAAACCCACCTCCCTTGCTGCCATCCTCGCAGTTGTTGCCCTCATCCTCCTCTTCACCTTCTTTTCTTCTCTCAAACTCTAACCCTTGACATCCTCTCCGGCCGCCATCCTGCCCCTCGTCGTCACCACCTCCTCTACCATCTTTAATTAAGCAATATAAATTTTAATAAAATAATTAATTGCTTCAAGTTATCGAATTTAATGTAAGGGCGAAAATGACATTTACTATGCATAATTAACTAACGATGTTAAGAGTTGACCCATGTTGACCATTACTCATGCTAATTTCCTATAACTTTAGGACCTTTTGACAGTTTCTTGCCAAAGAGCCAAACCTTTTGTCTGTTTTGGGAATTAATTCCAAAAATTATAATATAGAAGTTGTCAACACCAACCGTGAACACATGTGAAGCAAATAAAAATGTTCGTTGACATCGGAAGAAGCCTAGAGGGAAAAACCAGTGAATTAAGGCACAAAACAGATAACTAATAACATAAATCCAAATGTCAGATAATTATGAATACAAAATTATATGACTGAGGGCACACCACATGATAGTTAAATATAAGGGAAATTTCATCAAAACCACCATGTATTGTGTTATATGTTTCCAAAACCATTATGGAGATTTCTTTGTGCACAGAAATCCCCCGAACTTTTCTCCATTACACGCGACCTCCCTTTGATCCCCCAGGCCGTTAAAATTTGAACTTTTTAAGTTAAAATTTTATTTTTTGTTATGAAAATCCTCTTTCATCCTCCTTTAAGAGTCCACTATATGACAGAGTATTTTGGTCATTTCATAAAGAAATTAACTGCAGGGGGCTCAAGGGAGGTCGCGTTTAACGGAAGAAAGCTTATTGGGTTTCTGTACATGAAAAAATCTCAAGAGTGGTCTTGGAAACATATGCTACATTACATGGTGTTTTTGGTGAAATTTCCCTAAATATGAAGAGGAAGAGTCACACAGGGATAATAGATCTATGTATAGTAGACAAGTGCAAGTGCTAGTACACTTTTGTTTTCCCCGTTCATGTATCATTCAATTACTCACAGCAGATTCGATCCTCGTGTTCGTGTTCTCACATATATATAAAGCTCATAGACATTGAGAGCACTTGCATGTGTTTGGTTGTACTGCAAAGTTTTGTCATGGTTCGTAAATTTATTTTTTCACTAAACAACCTTAAGATTTCATATTACATTATAAAACCTTAAACCTTGGTTTGTAAGGGAGTTTTTGCACTAAAATGCCACTTAAATGCAGCACTTGAAGGGAGCTTAATGTAATGAAATATGTAATAAATAATAATAATAATAAAAAAGATAGTTAAGGATATTTTCCTGAAATTTACCCTTTTTTAATCCACTACTTTCACACAGAAATCATTAAGGGGTCTTTTTTTTTAATCCACAACTTTCTCATAGATATCTTTATCTGTTCAGATATTTTCAAATTCGAATACCAATTTAATTTCAGGTCTTAATTTTCGCAAGCCAATGCAACTAATAGCAGCACTTGGTAGATGCTATTTTATTTTGTGTTAGATTATTGAGCTTGTTCTAATCACGAAATTGTTTGGACTCCGCTATATTTTATCTTTGATAACACATATCGGAATAGGAATACGCACAATTTCATTATCAAACCAAGCTCAACAATCTACACGAAATAAATATTGACATTACTCCAATCTATCAGACGATATATAGCACAGACAGCAATGCATACCTCTGTGTGCGCGGCACTAGCTGCTACTGAATGGGCATTCTCCATTTCTCTGTCCCTTTCAAGAAAAGCAGCACGCTGAGTATCAAAGACATGAAATAGAGTAGAGTTATACAAGTATAGAAACCTGCTATAAGAATTTTTTATATTGGCTGAAGAGATTAGGAAAGTATAAATGATAAGAACCTCAGAAGGATCCATGTTGAGTGTTGACTTGAAGAACCTATCCAAAAATGAGCCCTCACCTGGAAAAAAAAGGGAAAGGGGAAATTGAATATGAGTGATGCGCTTGGTAAAAATGATGTAAAATGAAAGAATAACCTGTAGGTAAAGAGGAAACGGCCCCCAAGGACCCTGCAGGGACAAACTATAGTGGACTCTCATACGAGTCAGTGAGTCCCGTTGGCTATTTTACAGTTAGGCCCCTGGACCTCACCGAGCCCATGTGAAAGTCCACTGCAGTTTTGGGCCTGCAAATACCCTGTTTTCTCATAGATAAAAGTATTTAACTACAAAATTTCATTAGCAAGAATAGTTGCCGTTTCAGGCTTCAGTTTCTAATATTTTTTTGATATTACTGTTACAGCTTCCATCTACCAGTCTTGCTAAAAAACTCATTCGATATAGCAAATGTAATTATTTTACAGCTTCCATTTTTTATATCATTCAATATTGTCTAAAATATTTTTAATGCAGAATATGATTTTGATATTTAGAAAAGAAGGAATTCTCTAAATATGGCTACTGTTTATCCAGTTGCTTGCCAATTTTGCACAACATAATAGTTGTCCATGTTCAACTTTGGTTTTTTGGTGTGGTTTGTAATAACTTCAATTCAACGTGAGTTAGGTTAGGTCATGCAAACATGGATGGAAGCAGTCAGAAATGATAAAGTTGTTTAGTTTGAAGGAGAAGCCAGACCTTAGGAAATTAGGAGAGTTTGGTGGAATAAAATGATTCATCCAGCTAATGCCACGAGTTTGGGATAAAGCATTATTGTTGATGATGTTGTAACGAGTCAGACGCCTTGACGAATTGATTAAATACTACTCAAGAGCCAATACAATATAGGGTAAATTGTTGAAATGCCTCTAAAACCCAACTAAAACCTGTAACAAAATCCTAATTAGGAAGAATGGCCCTATTTTTAAAAATCTTGGTCTATAAATCTCTTGGCCCAATACCAAATAAGGCCTGGATGTTATATTTTTGTGGATGGACGAAAATACCCTCATTCAAAATTTTCTCTTTCTCTTTCTCTGTCACTTGAACCCAGAGAACCCACGTCTCTCTTCGTCCTCGTCGACGTCCCCACATTCATCGCCCTCGTCGCAATCTCGCCTCTCCAAGCCGACACCAAAACTCTCCGTCCCAAATCGTCTTTCGTCGTTGAAAACCCTAACCCTAGAGCCCCGTCCGTCTTTTCATCGGCCCTAAGCCGACATCAAAACTCCGGACCTTCGTCGTCTTCTCGTCGGCCTTCTAGAGCCCCCGTGCTCTGTCATAAGAATAACTTCATCACTGTCACTCTCTGCAGAATGGCTCCTAAATCGGAAGATAAGACGGCTAAATCGGCATTGGCCGAGGAATTAGAAGAAAAGACATCGGCTAAATCAGTGGCTACAGAATTGGAGAAAACGACGTCGGGTAAATTGAAAGTGGCCGAGAAATCAATAGCGGCCGAGGGATAGATAAGGGCCAATGAAGATAATAAATAAAATTGATACCCTTTCTGTTAATCTTACATTGCAATTTGAAGCTGTTTCTTTTCTAAAAAATTGTGAATATTTTGTCGATGCTTGAGTTTGGGGTTTGTAAAATTGGATATTACAGAGAATTGTTTAGATGATGCATGAAAATAAAAATGAGAACTTGTTTGTATTATAGATAAAATTGCTTAAATTCTCATATTCATCATGCTATTTGTTATTGCTAGAATATTATAGGCAAATGATTCAATATTACAGTCAAGTGCTTAGATGATGCATGAAAATGAGCACCTGCCTGTAACATCTATAAAGTTTCCTGTAACATTTATAATGTTGCATGTAACATCTATTAAAGTTGACTGTAATATATACCAAGGTTGCCTACATGTTACATGTAACTGCTTATATATTATATGCAACTGCTTACAAATTATCAGCAACTTCATAGATGTTACAGATAAGTGCTTATTTTCATTTGTTGTTGGCAATATAATACAAGCAAATTATTTGCCTGTAACATCTAAGTAGTTATCTGTAATTTCTATAAAAGTTGTCTGGTTGCCTGTAACTTCTAAGCAGTTACCTGTAATTTTCAGTTTGAAGAATTGATAGCTATGATTTAATATTTAAATTTGGTTTTCCGCAGAAGAAAACATGGAGATACGGATGCCATTCAGACGTATGTCGACATCGCTCTCTACAATAGCTTAATTGAGAGGTTAAAGATACACATTCACCCACAGCACATACGGAGGCTAAATAAAACTTCGTTCTGCCGACTTTGGGTCAAGATAGGCTTACCTTATGTAGGCTTATCTCTTGCTATGATCGAGGCACCAAAGATTTCTCTTTTGGATACATCACGCATAAATTTACTGTTGATTGGATTAGCGAGCACATATCGAGACTAACCGTGATATCACCCAGCTTCGAAAGAAGTACTTTATCATAGAGAAGGATGAAATGATGTACATCTGTCACATCCTACTTCCCAGAGTGCGCTAAGATCGGCACGTGACAGAACCAACCATACTACCTGTGGCTAGGAAATATCCCCCCACAGTCACATTACGGCTGTCTATAGATATCAAGAACAGGAAAAATAAAAGAAACTATCTAGTACATGTCTATAAGCCAGAAATAACGAGTCAAGAAATAATATGCGGAAACAATAAATTCAAGTAACAATAACAATCTAGAAAGTACGTCCCAAAATACGGGCTTACATCAGGAATGAAAATACGAAAAATAAAACTAAACTAACTAGCTACTAACAGGATCCTCACTGCTCGGCCTGTTGGCTGAAATACTCCTGAACGGCCTGCGATAGAGATGGAGGATCTGGGCCATGCAAAAAACAGACGTCAATGCGTCATAATATCAACAATAAAATATAATCAGGAGGTAACACGATATGCAGGTATGAGTAGTAACAGTAATGAGTGTATAACAGTAACACGGGTATGAACAGTGAAGTGTATATGTGCGAGTGAAGTGCGGTAAATATTTTAAACTGTGCTACTGGGTTATCTATTCTAAGTTATTCAAAATCAATTGATGTACTTCTCATGTAACTCAAAGAATATGTCCCGTTACCCCCCGAGACCACGGATCAAGATATGTGAACCAAGAATGGTTCTGTCCCGTTACCCCCCGGGACCACGGATCAAGAAGAATCACGAATAATTCTGTCCCGTTATCCCCCGGGACCACGGATCAAGTAATACCCTTTTAAGCTACACTTTAGTTACACTTTTGATTTCCCCATACCCCAAGGTTATGTGTTCAAGTCAGGTATTGATAATCTGGAGCTAATGCCAACACATGATCAAGCAGGTACCGGTTTGTCTAAACAGACAACAGGATATGTCCGTAGGGACAATAAGTCAAGATTGTCGGCATTAGTAACAAGATCATGTATCAAGTCAAGCAGTGGTATATCAGGTAGTGCACAGGTATCAAGCGGATGCTCATAATAAAACTGTAGCAGGTGCGGAAGCAATTAAAAGCATGGACGCACAAATATTTATCAGGGGTTATATCATGACTATGTAGAATGCACATTATCAAGTATGGGGTGCTAATAAAACTATAATATGGATTAATATAATCTGAAGATGCAATTACATGTATATTAAATGATATAGATGCAACGGGTGTCCGAAAACGGTAAACTTTAATATGGATGTACAATGCATTCAACATGTGATATTTTTATTCATATGGATGCATAATAATATACCTAACATGTAGCAAAATGAATTAGCATGCGACTGGATATGTAAATAACGATATGGATGCACACGGACGTCGTATAACAGTAAAATGGTAAAAATGGTAATGTGGGATGCATAACTAAATATTATGTGATGTTATCATTCAAATGGGTGCAGTATATTGTAGTATAGCATGTAGCAAGATTAACTTGCCTTGATCGGATCACACGACGGATACTTACGGCACGTCCGACGTCGGTAAATCGTCGCAACGCACACATGGCACGCGGGATGGGTCCAGACAAGGCAAGAAGGTGATCACGCGAGCAAAGGACATTCGCTGGATCGCCTGGATCGGCAGCGGCGCTACGACTCCGGCGATGTCTGGAAAAATCAAGATTCAAGAAAAGAAAAAGAAAAAGAAGAAGAGGAAGAAGAAGAAGAGAGGGGATTGGTTCTCACTGGGGTTGGTGCACAGGGGTCAGGGAAAACGAAGTGATGGTGTCGGGGGTTAACGGAGCTCCGGTAAGGTAAGGTGTGCAGGGTGCTCGGGCTTGGCTAGGGTCTCGGGTGCAGGAGGAAGAGGAAGTGTTGGGTGTGCAGGGTTTTAACAGAAGAAGAGAAGAATGAAGGAGATGATGACGAGGTTGGGAGTTTGAGGAGGCAGAGGAATTAGGGTTAGGGTTTGAGGAGCTATGGGTTTCTCGTGGAGGGCTTGGGCGTTTAAATAGATAAGAGATAAAAGAAGAGGAGAGGAAGAGGGAGATGATGGAGATGAGAAGGAGAAGGAGATGATGACGGGGGTTGAGGAACGAGGTCAAGGGCAGAGGAGTTAGGGTTAGGGTTTGAGGAGGCGGCGGATCTTGCACGGGTTTCTCGTGGCGAGGCAGGGGCTTTAAATAGAGGAAGAAGAAAAGAAGAGGAGGGAGGTGACCGTAGTGGGGGAAAGTGGTGACCAGAGTCGAGAAGCGAACAGTGTTCGCGAGAGGGGGGAGAGAGAGAGGGATCGAGAGGAGAGAGAAAAAGAAGAGAGAGAGATGCGCTGAGAGGGGAGGGGGGAGAAAGAAAGGAAGAGAGAGAGTGAGTGGGGCAGGAGAGAGAGAGAGAATGCTGTGGAGAGAGAGATAGAGAGAGAGAGAGGTTGTTATTTAAGTTAAGATTTTAAATTTAAAAAAAAAAATTGTTAAGAAAATTTTAAGTGTAACAGTTTTAAAAGAATAATATAATATTAATAAAATATTTGATATTTGGTTAATACAAAAATAGTCCAAAACACGCCCGGATTGGGTCTAAAAATTCAGTTTTAAAATATGGAAAATATATATGTCGACCAAAACAAAAATTGGATATTCGGGTAACGAAAATGCATACCCCCAAGAACGGATGCACGTACGTGCGCATAGCCATCCAAATAAGTCCGTTTCACTGAACGGGACGAGAACAAGATGTGCGAATGCTATCACAGGATTAGGGGTATCATGCAGGCCATGCAATATATTTTTAAACTATTTTATGTGACTTAAATGTTATATTAAAATGCAGATGCCAGATAAATGCCAGTATGCAGTATACAATAATGTAAGTGTACGGATCCATATAATAAGCCAGGATAAATCATAAACAGGAATCAAGACAGGTTTCCAGCAAGCGGGTCAGGTCGGATGCAAATGCAGATGTCAAAATAATATTCGCACCCAAAACACAGTAAATCAAGAAACTACCATAAATAAAGGAATACTTGACTAGAACTGGTATAAATGAACTACGGTGCTACAACATCGGAGGAAAGAGCCGAAATGGATGAGGTAGAGGAAGAACAGGAGGAGAGTAGGGATGTGGACGAAGTTGGCGGGTTTCATGGTGGTTTCGATGACTGCTTGGCTATTATTGTATCTCGGCGGTTGCTCGAATTGAGAAGGAAGTGGTTGCGGCTGCATTTAATGAGATAAACATTTATGCTGCAGTTGAGGAGCCCATTATTGAGGGTGCTGATGATGTGTTACAGTCTTCCACGGTCATCCCTGTACCGGCAGCCAGGAGGAAAGTGGTCGCCAAGTCCACCATCAAGAGTTTCGAGAGATGCACGAAGAATAGGCGGGACCGAAAGCCGTTTAGGTATCTAAATAAGGACGAATATGTAATTACGAAAATATCGAAGATATGGGTCACGGGGAAAAAAGGAACATGAGGACCGCGGAGGCCCAAACCGTGATTGAAATCTCCAGCACCGACAACACCGTTAACAAGGCACACGCATTCATTGCGGCCGAGGCATTGACCAAGATGCATAAGACCTTGGTCTATTACGGGGAGATACGCCCTAAAATGGTGGAAGATCCTAAGTCTCCAGGTGGGAAACAGTTGTAAAATGATTATAACTATGTTGTTTATTGCTTGTAATGTTTTGACCCTATTATATATCAGTACTATTCATGTAAACTATAATTCTTATGTGTGAAAATTTTCTGAATGTTATGTGCAATATTCTTTAGTGACTTAACCGAAACTCTTTTCGTTGTCTGCAGGCATGCAGGTGAAGGATACATGATGGGACATTTGTCGCTTATCCCTTAATAGAACACATCGATGAGCTCGAGAAGGTGCATAGGGATGCCGTTGATTCTTTTTTGAAGGAGCGTATTTTGTCGAAGGCAATACCCTTTGATCGTACGAACCGCGTTTCGATTTCGCGCTTCGAACTCTTCAATTTCTTAACCGGGCAGCAGGTGGAAGATACAATACATTTTAGAGCTTACATGCAACTTATTATAGATTACAGGTAACTGCTTAGAAATTACATGCAACTTTTATAGATATTACATGAAACTTATTAGAAGTTGCAGGCAATTGTTATAAATGTTACAAGCAACTCATTAGATGTTACATGCAACTTAGTAAATATTATAATCAAGTTACTAGATGTTACATGCAACTTAGTAGATATTATAATCATGTTAATAGAAGTTGCAAACAACTTATTAGAAATTACTAGTAACTTACTAAAATTTATATGCAAGTGGTTAGAAATTATATGCAGCTTATTAGAGCTTACATACAACTTACTATAAGTTACATGCAAATGGTTAGAAATTGCATACAACTTATTAGATATTACAGACCACTTAGTAGATGTTACAGGAAACCTATAAATATGTAACTCTTTATAGGTGATGGACTCCTTCGTCAAGATAGAAGATAACTGTAAAACCCTAGTACTGTTATACTATATTTATTTGGGGTATTTCAAATCTTGCAGCGAAATTCATTATTGTTGTTGCTTTTGGGTTTCGATTGGTACTATTAGCAGTTGTGGTTATTATCCGACCCGACCCGTATGTTTGAAACCCATTATGATTCAAGATTCCATCAAATATTTGCTAGTATAGAGAATCCATGCAAATCTAGATTTTATAAACATATAAATATATTTTAGACTATAAATATCTTTTTATAATACAAAATAAAACCAAATAACATATTTTCTTATCTTGCATTGCATGTTATAATACCCCATATCATGTGGTTGCGCCCATGTATCATAATTCATATCTTAATTGTTAAACATACTCGTTTGTGATCGCTACGTATATTAACGTAGATCCATATTTGGGAGTATAGGTTTTTATTGATAGGATATCACATCATAGTTTAGATTCTTATGTATATTCTTCATATTAAAAACTTGATTTTTGAATGGATACAGGTAATATTTGGAGAGATCCAGTATTATCTGTAGAATCTAACTATATATATATTTTATATATAATAATATATACTAAATGTTAGATAATATATATAATATTAATTAACTATTAATAAATCTCTCTCTCTCTCTCTCCGTCTCTTTCTGTCCCCACCTCATTCTCTCCCTCTCTAATATATATATTATATAATATGTAATAAAACTATATTACTCTCTCTCCCTCCCGCGTGCTTCTCCTCGTGCTTCTCCTTAACACCTAATCCAAACCCTAACCTTCATTCCCCCCATCGCCTCATAGCCACCATCCCCTCTGTCCTTGCCATGTCCAGAGAACCCAGTAACCCAGCATCACCACTTCTTCTTCTTCTTCTTTCTTTCCTTTCTTGATCCCCGATCGTCTCACCGGAGTTGAGCGCGTCGCCGACGATCCAGACGAGCCAGCCTCCGTCATCGTCTAGCCCAGTTACCACGTCACGCAGCCGCTCAGCCAGGTCCAGTCCTGCGCACGTAAGTTTGCGTCGTGACTTTATTTCAATGTCAGAACGTGACATCCGTATCTCGACGTGAGATCCGATCAGGTAAGGTCTAAACTTGCAACATGCCATGTTATTATATCAATATCTATTTGATAGATTATAGTGCATGTGTTTAATATTCAGCAGAAATTACCGATTTACCATTTTATAGCATCCGTTTGTATCCATAATGATAATAGTTTATCTAGTTGCATGCCAGAACGTCACGATATTATCATACTACTATATCGGTCCAATATGTTATCTAGATTGCATCATACATGGTAATAGATGTATAACGGTTATTACAGATAGATACATACGCATCCTGATAGTAATTGTGTTTCAATATTGATTACAGTTTTACATTGGTATCTATTTTGGTTAATATACAGTATATGGTATGTTCACGACACATTACCAGACTTGTTAATTGGATTTTATTGGTAATACCAACAACCCTGATTGTTGTCCTGATGAACGTGTGACTTGTTGTTTGCATAGACAAGACCGGTACCTCCTTGATCTTGTGTTGGCATTAGATTATATTGGCAATACCTGACTTAAACACAGAACCTTGGGGGAAAATGAGAAATTAAGAATGCAACCAAAACGTAACTCAAGAGAATATTATTATTGTTTACCGTAATTCCGGGTGTTACGGAATAAATCATTGTTTGTCGTGATTCCGGGCATTATGGAATAAATCATTGTTTGCCGTGATTCCGGGCGTTATGGAATAATCATTGTGTCGTGATCCCGTGGGGGTTTGAACAGGATATATACTGTTGAGTTATGATGATGATTACATTAATTGATTTCAAAGACTTGTAAAATAGATAACCTAAAAGCACGGACTCTAGGATACACATCACACATATATATATCTCATTGTTTTACCCCTGTGTTAGTTATTTATACGCATGTTTAATCATATCATCATATTCTGGTTATTACTATTGTTTTGATATTTATGATGCACTGATGTCTGGGTTTTGCATGGCCCGGTTCCTTTACTTTTATCGTAGGAAGATCAGGAGTAATTTAGCAATCAAGCCAAGCAAAGAGAAGTTAGCTATTTAGTTTAGAGACTCGTAGTTTATTTATTTCAGCAGTTTTATTTCTATTGATGTGAGCCCATATTGGGACGTGATTCAGATACTATTGTTTATTGGATCTTGATTCGTTTCCGTTACACCTATTTCTTATTTATTGTGGTAGATGGACATGTGTTAGCTAGATTATATTTTACTGTTCTTGATATCCGATTGACAGCCGTAATGTGACTGGAGGGATGATTTATAACCACAGGTAGCATGGTTGGCTCTGTCACGTGCCATGTTTGCGTATTTTGGAAGCGGGACGTGACAGGGTTTGTTTGGTATCAAAGCCATAGGTTTTAGGTTAGCTGGGTTTGGTTCTTTTGTAGTTGGGTATTGGACTCAATACACTAACCAGGAAACCCGGAATTAGGAATATGTCCTGCCACATTATTGTCTTGTCATTCAAATTCTTGAATCTTATCTTTCCTTTAACTCTTGTATCTTGACGATATGGAAATGACTTTGCATCTCAACTTGGAATCCTCCTGATTCCTTATTGTTTCTCACTTCTTATTCCTTCGATTCTAATAATAGAATTTGGACGACTTGAATAGACTTATGTGATTGTAATTATGTACCGCGGCATTGTTATAATGCGGTACTTTATTTAAGTAACCTGGAGTCCTATTTTGATTCATTTTCTTGACCTATGTTCGTAGTACTACCTTATCTTCTCTCGGTTTTATTGCTTATGAGTTTATATCTTATCACGAACTTGAATCCAATGACCACGATATATCTTTCATCTTCCTCCTTATCCCGTAGTGACCAGTCCGTTTGTGTTTTGAAGAATAAGGAGAAACACAGGAGAACATATGATGATTGCAGTAGTTTGAGATTAACTCCAGCGGGAGCTGGTATGGACCGCTTCAAGGCCGATCAAATGTTTGATTGGAGAAGTTTTGACAGACCCACCTTAAATTATCAGAATAGCGCAGCGAAAGTGTGGTGGGATAATAACCCACAAGTCTTAGAACAAACCTGCAAATTCATGATGAAGGGAACCATTTACTGAAGGGAGAAGTTCATAAATAAGTTGCAGATGAAGTGCTGATAGCAGTTCAGAATTTCATGGATGTGTTCAATAACATCTCGAGTTTACTGTCTAAACGAGATGTGGAGTTCGCGATTGATCTTATTCCTATAGCAGCGCCAATTCGAAGGCTTATTATCCAATGGCGCCGGTGGAACTAGAAGAGGTGAAGAAACAAGTTGCCGAATTACTAGAGAAGGGTTGGATTCACAGCAGCAATTCACCTTGGGGAGCTTGTTCAGTCGAAAATATTGCACATTTGATGGAACATTTTCCTTACTTTTGTTAAGTACTTAAAGGTGTTTATCGTAATTATGGAACATATGTGGGTTTATCTGTAGAATACTTTTTATCATATGTTTATATATTATAATTAATATTATGAAGGAAAATATATGCATATAATATTTATATAATATTTTAGTAATTTAAATATGTATATCATATCAAATATCCCTAATCAATATTCTTAAAATATCATATCATATAAAATGATTAGGATAATATTTCAAAATAATAACAAATATTACTAATACTATGAATTGAGATATTGTGCAGATATAAACTCAGGTCTGGAGATCGAGATATCCAATATGTCAGGAATGAAATCTGTCAATAAAGTTGAATCAAATCATAAAATCAATAATAGCGAAGACTCAGAGAAAGATTTAAACAATCCAGACATCACAACAATCTCCACGTGTCAACATCATACAGCATAAGAATTTTCAAAGCATGATTCCACTACTAAGCCGGGGTTGGGCGGCCAAACACACGATTTGCGGCGGTCCGCGGCAGTATTGGAGAAGTAGTAATTGAGATTTTTTGGCTTGGATTCTAACAACAAATATTATCACATGGCATCTAGGGTTTCTGCTTCTAGGGCTATTTAAATGACCGAGAGCTATACTTGGAAAACATCTCGAAATAGATCACTAAAATCATCACCTAATAGATCACCGATAAGATCAAGAGATCCAAGACAGGTCCACGAATCGACGTGATCAATCGACGCATCATCTACTTCCTACGAGACAGAGATCGAAAGCATAAACTAGGGTTCTTGTACTCTAAATTCGACGGATTTGTAAATGACAGTTGATTAATAAAAAGGTAGATCTTTAGTTTAATTATTTGCATTTTACTTTCTGCATTTAATTTCTGCATTACTTTCTGCATTTACATTATGATCTCCTTCTCTATCCTTTCTTCTTCTTCTCAAACCATGCGTGAGTAATTCTACGCTTGATAGGGTTCGTAGGATTAGGGTAGACCAATAGATGATAAAATCTCTTAACTTCTTTTACATCTTTTAAAGTTTATAAACTTTAGCAAAACAATTGTTAACATCCTTATCGGGCGCGCTGCCAATTTATTGATAGTCTCGACCGCGATTTGAGATTAGATTAACAATTGTTTTGGTAAAGGCTAGACATGAATAGAGGTCAATGAAAAGATAAGAGTTAAAAGTGGGAACCCTATTCCCTCCAAAAACCCTAATCTTCATTCATTACTATCGATCCAGCTTTAAATCTATTAAAACATAAAAGAAGTCATCTTTAATTAATCATCCATTACTACTAAATTTTATGAACCCTACAAGTCTCTTCTTCATAAATTCTACATCCGTATTCAACATAGATCAAAAAACTATTCTCCCTATTTTCAATCAACTCGTCTAAAGAAAGATAAAGGTTCAACGTTTCCCTGAGGATGACCCGTACTCATCTTGGCTAGCTACGAGCGACACCGTTATTGATTGCGGTTACTTTACAAAACACTTTCTTAAATACAAATCAATCAAATGGCGCCGTTGCCGGGGATATGTGCGTAATTTTTTTCTTGCTATTTGTGTTGAATTATTCTAAAAATCTAGCAAACATATTATAAAAGAGAACCAAAACCGCATATTGTGTATTTAACGATTATTGTGCGACTTTTGCGAGGGAATCTGGAGTCATTGGAGCTAGGAAACAGAGATTCAGAGATTTTCATCGAAGCCCAGAGGAGCATAGGGGAGCACTGTGGAAAAATTGTCAAAAGAACCCACCATTGCGCTGCGGAAATGCGGCAATAATGTGTGTTTGGCCGCGGTTGGGCGACGGCTTGGTGGTGTTGTGCCCTCAAAATCTTCTGGTATATTCCTCATATCTTTATCTCTCCTGTAGAAATCCAATAATATAATTTTCTGCAGGATTCTTTGCAAAATATCGCTGCTCAAAAACCTTTTGCGTGTTTTGTATTGGTTTGTTTGTGCATATCTTAACCGGACATTGAGGGGAAATAACCCAAACTATCTCCTGCGGTTCGGAGAGGACTCAGCTGTAATCCAGATTAGGTGGGGATTTCATCACCTTTCTTAGGCCCCACAAATCACAAAACGAGCATACTTTCATCCTACATTAATTAAAAAATATCTAGACCAAACCTCTAAGGACCGTCACCCTCATTTAGGACAGAGGAAGGTCGTGGGTAATCTATCGCTTATCCGTATTTCTCTTGTGGTGTTTAAAGCAAGTGTGACTAATGAAAATGGTTACTTAATTAGGCCCGCTATTTTTGGTAATTCGTATAGCGGATACCTCCCACTTACCTGGCCACAAGAGCGATAAAGAGGTGATAGAGGATTGATCATGCGGCTTATCTTTTGGAAGTCTAGGAGCGGTCTAGTGCTTGACCTAGGTGAGCTTAGTTCCAGGGTTGATTGTACATTTTGTGATTTGTTGAGTTAAGCCCCACGTTTGACTTTTTCAAAACAAACCTTTTTAAATACGTTCTCACACATGCTACCACTTGCGCTAAACACGCTTAGTGAATGATTGGCTGGACACGGGATTCTAGTACCCGTCTTGTCCGCGCTTTTGCTATCGACTCCGAAATCGGTACTTCTTCATCTTCTTTTTCCCCTCACCCACCACATCGACAGAGATTGACGGTTCTCCATCAGATTTTACCAACACACCCCTGCCACCACCCATAGGTGCACAGAATCCACCGCGTATCTCTCTTCAAGAAAGATGCTACCCTGTGCGTGGACCCATTCCTACCTGTCTGTCTCTTCCACCGGCCAATGAGAATAATTTCAAAATTAAACTCCACTTCATCAACTTGTTGCCCAAATTTCACGGGCTTGAGTCTGAAGACGCATACGTTTTTATAACCAAATTCGAAAACGTATGCGCAATGATGGACAATAAACAACTTTCTATGGATGCTATGCAATTACTTCTTCTCCCTTTTACTTTGTGCGACCTAGCAGAAAAATGGTTTTATAGTATTGCCGCACATTCTATCGCCAAATGGGACGAATTTGTTATAGCATTCCTTAAGAAATCCCAATTACAAAACTGCCCATGTTCGAAGCGAGATTAACCAGTTTACCCAACTTCCCAACGAACCATTCTGGAAATGTTTTGAGCGGTTTAAGGATCTTCTTCTACAATACCCCCATCACGGAATTGATAGATGGAAACTTTGCCGAATTATATATGAGGGTGTTAATCCTGCCACGAAACAGATACTTGAAACCATTTGTCAATGCTATTTCATGTCAAAAGACGATGGCTAAGCTTGGCAATTCCTGGAATATCTCGCCGAACAAACCTTACAGTGGGAAAACGTTAGACCAACTTCATCTAGGGCATGTACCCATCAGCTCGATATTTCCATCGCAGTAAAAGCCGAAATGGCCGCGATACAAAAAACTCGAAGCTATAGAAACCAAAGTCTCTTCGACCTCTCTAAACCAGGTTACACTCTCCAAAACCATGTGTGGTTGCTGTTCTGATTTATCACACTTAATGGAAGAATGTCATTTGAATTCTCCGTTTCAAGGTCAAGAACAAACTAATGCTTCTTTTCAGTAACGACTTAGAAACGATTCTTATTCTTCCAGATATAATCAGGGATAGAGAAATCATCCTAATTTTTCTTGGAACCAAAACCATATTCAAAATCAAAACCAGTTCCCAAGTAACTATCAAAGGCCTCCCCCACAACAACAACGGCCACCACAACAAAATCAGCACCCCTTTCAACCGCAATCTTTTCAAAACCCGGCCAACAACTTTGATACTTATAATAATATTTCAACAGCCGGAACCGAAAAATCCTCTGCACTCGAACAAAGCTTGGAAACGTTTATAAAATATTCCACGCAAATGACGGCTAATTTAACGTCGTCTATCCAAACGTTAGTGCAGCACACCGCTTCCCATGGTGAAAGTATAAAATCGATAGAAGCATAAATTGCACAGTTAAATGTCGCGATGAGTGAGAGAGAGAAAGGGAAACTTCCATCTCAACCTCTATCGAATCCTGTCCACTCACAAAGTTATAATGTGAGTGCCATAACCACGTTGAGATCGGGAAGAGTGCTGAACAATCAAGTCGGTGAACAAGTTGATGATGAGGAATCAATTGAAACCCCAGCTACTTCTTCTAACCCTAATTCGTCTAGTTCACCTTCTTCTTCCGAACCTATTCTCAGTTTTCCACTAGGCTTGAACCCTCAGCCCACTTTCTCGAGTCAACCTAAAACGATCCCAATTCCAATTCTGGGATCCATTCCAACCTCACAAATTTCTCCTCAAAAGTTGGACCCAACCCTTATTGATAAAGCTCCTTTTCCACATAGGTTGAGGGCCAACAAACCAAGTCCCCAAATGGAGATGATTGTGGACATTTTAAAGCAAGTTAACATAATTATCCCTCTTCTAGATGCTATCAAACAAGTTCCGTCCTATGCGAAAATTTTAAAAGATTTGTGCACTAGAAAGAGGAAAACTCAAGTACTTAAAAAGGTTTTCTTAGCGAGTAATATAAGCAATTCTCTTACCCAATTGGTACCCATGAAACGTAAGGACCTCGGTTGTCCTACAATATCTATAACCATTGGGGGTAAAAATATCAATCGTGCTCTACTCGATTTAGGTGCTAGTATTAACTTGCTTCCATATTCTGTTTATGAGCAATTAGGGATAGGAGATTTGAAACCCACGCATTGCACTTTCTAGATGGCCGATCGATCTATCACCGAACTACGGGGTGAGCTAGAGGACGTGTTAATCAAAGTCAGGGAATTTATATTCCATGTGGACTTTATAGTTATAAATACACAGCCTGTAGTAAATCCACGGAACTAAATTCCGGTGATTTTAGGTCGACCTTTCCTAGCAACGTCAAACGCGATAATCAATTATCGTAACGGTTCTATGAACCCATCCTTCGTAAAGATGACAATTGAGTTTAGCATCTAGAAGCTAGGAAGTCAACCATCAGAACCCTATGCTCATGTGTGCTCTGTCGAAAAGATAGCTTCCGACAGTTGCGAATTCGAGGACCTTCACGATACTAATCCTACTATTTATTATACATGTGAAGACCTTTCTGTCGACAAGTCCATATCTAAGTCCGAACCCTTTGACTTGTCAAATGATTTAGTCAAGCTATCCGAGTATCATGACTTCCTTTCCGATGAGACTATCATTCAGAATCTTGATGGAAGTTTTGAAGACATTTTTGCTGATGAACTCGCATTTCTGGAAAACATGGGAGTTGTGATGAATCAACCCCTACTCAAAGAAGTTGAATTGCCATCCGAGAATGCGAATATTCCATCCATTCCTTATCTTTCTTATTCTTATTTTCAGCCACCATCACTGTTTCGTCTCTACCAACCGAGACGTAAACCCATTCTATTACACCTCTTATCTCCTCCCCACTTCTTCTTGTCTATATATAACATGATCTTCTACCAATCTTGGCATTACATTGATAAAATCTTCGAATGGTTGGTGTTGAACTTTGGTCTTTATAAAGCTTTATATTGACCAATAAGTTTAACCCCCCTCATAATTTTAAATACTTAAATACCGTTTTACTCAAGTTTGGGGGGGGGGGAGAAAAATATTTTGGCTCTTGAAATAATTTTTTTATACAATTGTGAGCCAAAAATAATTTTGGGGGAGGATTTTAACTGTCATTGATTCTTGTCCCCTTTAATAACTTTTCCTCCTAAATCTACAGGTTTTTGAGATTAAAAGATGACATCAGTGAGGACACTGCTGCAAACAGATTTGGGGGAGGTTTGTGCTTATTCACGCATCATTTTGCATTATACTACATAAAAGCACAAAATAAATTTTTTTGATAATAAAAGTTAGAAAGTGAAAATTTACATATGAAAGATATGAATGGTTTGAGAAAAGCAAGAAAATTAGATATTTTATAACGAAGCTAGTAATAGATAGTCATAAGCTGTTGTCCCAAGAGTTAATAAGATGAAGAGAATCACTAATCTGAGAATAGAATTGAGTCTGAAAAATAATCCCTATTCTTTAGTCCAAACATTTGAACGTTTATATCCTACTATATGCACTTGCACACATTTTGAAACTTGGGATAGTAGAGGATACCTTGAAATGCTCTTGTCAAAAAGCCTTAGTATGAAGGTAACAAAAAATATAAATGGTGAAGAAAAAAATTAACACTGGTTTTGTAATTACTTAAGGCAGTATAAAAAAATATAACGTGAGTGCTTTATCACCTAGTGCTTTAGACCAACTGGTTTGGGAGCCACTACTAAGCCTCAGGTGTTGCAAGACGAGAATATTGCTATTTACGCCTAAAAGAGCGAGTGTCACGCCCCGCTTCCCAGAGTGCGCTAAGATCGGCACGTGACAGAGCCAACCATGCTACCTGTGGCTAAGAAATATCCCTCCACAGTCACATTACAGCTATCTATAGATATCAAGAACAGTAGAAATAAAATAAACTATCTAGTACATGTCCATAAGCCAGAATAAACGAGTCAAGAAATAATATACGGAAGCAATAGATCCAATAAACAATAACAATCTGGAATGCACGTCCCAAATACGGGCTCACATCAGAAATGAAAATGTTGAAAGAAAACTAAACTAAAATACTAACAGGTCCTCACTGCTCGGCCTGTCGACTGAAGTACTCCTGCTCGATCTGCGACAAGAGTAGCGGATCTGGGCCATGCAAAACCCAGACGTCAGCGCGTCACAATATCAACAATAATATAACCAGGGGTAACAAGATATGCAGGCATGAGTATGAACAGTAATAGGTATATCACAGTAACATGAATGTGGAAAAGTGATGTGTATCGGTGTATGTGACGTGCGGTGAGTAATCTATACTACTGGGTTAATTACTCTCAAGTCTTTCAAATCAATTAATGTAATCCTTAGCGTAACCCATCGGTGATTATTCCGTAACGCTCGGAAAAATGGCAAACAATATGTATTCCGTAACGCCCGGAAAAACGACAAACAATGTGTATTCCGTAACGCCCGGAAAAACGGCAAATAATATGATAGCCCTTTGCGTTATGTTTGGTTACATTCTTGATTTCCCCATACTCCCAAATTATGTGTTCAAGTCAGGTATTGATAAATCAGGAGCTAATGCCAACACAGGATCAAGCAGGTACAGATTTGTCTATACAGACAACGGGATATGTCCATCGAGACAACATGTCAGGATTGTCGGCATTAGAAACAGGATCAAGTAACTTATCAAGTAGTGGTGTATCAGGTCAATTCAGGTAGTGTACGTGTATCAAGTCATGTCAAGTAGTGGTGTATCAGGTCATGTCAAGTAGTGGTGTATCAGGTCATATCAAGTAGTGCACAGGTATCAAGAAGGTGCTCATAATTAAACTGTAGCAAGTATTGAATCAAGGTAAAAGTACAAATGTATAATAAAAGCATGGATGCACGGATATCGATCATGGGTTACATCATGACTATGTAGGATGGACATTATCAAGCATGGGGTACTAATGTAACAATAATATGAGTTAATGTAATAGGGCGTGCGACTAGGTATGCAGAATTAATGGTATGTATACACAAATAAACATGGATGCTCAAATAACTATTAGGGGTTGCAACTATAGCTTTATTACTATGTAGGATGACATTATCTAGCATGGGGTGTTAATGTAGCAGTAATATAAAATAACGTGACATGGCATGCAAATAGATATATAATTAATGGTATGGATGCACAAATATCGATTAAGGGTTACATTTACAGTTCCAATACTAAATGGGATGCACATTATTAAGCATGGGGTGTTACTACAATGATAACATGAATTAATGTGATCTGTAGATGTAGCTATATGTATATTAAATGATATGGATGCAAACGGGTATCCGAAAACGGTAAAACTTTAATATAGATGTATAATGTGATAAATGGGTAACATTCTACTCATATGGATGCATAATAATATACCTAGCATGAAGCAAAATGAACTAGCATGCGACTAGATATGTAAATAACGATATGGATACATACGGATATCCGAAAATAGTAAAACTGTAAAATGGTAATGTGGGATGCATAACTAAACATTATGTGATGTTATTATTCAAATGGACGTAAAATATAGTAGTATAGCATGTAGCAAGATAAACTTGCCTGAGCGGAACACACGACGGGTGCGTACGGCACGTCCAATGTCGGTAAATGTCGCGACGCACACGCAGGCGTAAAGAACTGAACCAAGCAAATTAAGAACACGACCACGCTGGCTGGGCACGTCAACTGGATTGTTCAGATCGTCGGTAGCGGCACGGCTCCGGCAATCATCGGGAAACCGAATCATGAAAGTAAAGAGAAGAAGAAAGAGAAGGAAGAAGAAGAAAGAGTGAGGAGAAAGAAGAGGACTGGGGTTTGGGTGAAGCTCTGGGGTACCTGAGACAGAGGCTAGGCAGGCGAGACGAAGACAACGATGATGGGCCGTCGACGGCAGGATCCACGACTGGCAGTAGCTGCGGTGTGTAGGGGGTTCTTGGGTCGGGGTGTGCAGGGGAGAGTCGGGGATGAGGGTTTGCAGCGGGGAGAGGGGATAGCGAGGTAAGGAGGTGGTCGAGGAAGGGAGGCCGACGAGGGTGATCGGAGCTCCGTCGAGGGTGCAGGCGAGGTGCAGTCGAAGGATAGGATTAGGGTTGCAGTGGATTGTGGGTGATGGTGGTGATGGTTGTGGTGATGGTTGGAGGCGGAGGAAGAGAAGGAGGAGACGAGAGGAGGAGGTGATAATGAACGAGGCCGACGAGGGGCGACGGCGAAGAGGTGAGGCGGCTGGGTTTTTGGGTTAGGGTTTGCGGGAAAAATAGAAGAAGGAGAAAAGAAACAGAGAAGGGAGGTGATTATATGGAGAGAAGGGAGCTAAGCGGATCCCTGGTGAACAGGGATCGCTAGAGGTGAGAGAGAGGGGAAGAGAGAGAGAGAGAGAAAGAGAAAGGAGAGAGAGAAAGATAGTGAGTGGGTCACGGGGGAAGAGAGAGAGAGAGAGAAAAAGAGAAAGAGAAACAGAGAGAGGAGAGAGAGTGCGAGAGGAGAGAGATAGAGAGAGAAATCGAAAGGAGAGAGAGATTTGTCGTTTAGTTAAGATAAAAAATCTTTTTCGTTATTTAAATTTTTAACAGTTAATAATATTTAAAATATAATATTAATAAAATTTGATATTTTGTCAAATACAAAGTTACTCCAAAATGCGTCCAGATCGGGTCTAAAAATCCAGTTATAAAATATGAAAAATATAAGTGTCGACCAAAACTAAAATAGGACTTTCGAATAACGAAAATGCATACCCCAAGAATGGATGCACGTAGCGTGCACGTAGCTATCCAAACGAGTCCGTTTCACTGAACGGAACGAGAACAATATGTGTGGATGCTACCACAGGGTCAGGGGTGTGATGCAGGCCATGCAATGTATTTTTAAAATATTTTATGTGACTTAAAAATGTTATGTTGATAAATGCAGATGCCAAATAATGCCAGTATGCAGTGTACAAATAATGAAAGTGCACGGATCCATATAACAAGCCAGGATAAATCATAAATAGGAATCAAGACGGGTTTCTAGCAAGCGGGTTGGGTAGGATGGGAATACAGATATCGAATACACTATTCGCACCCAAAACACAGTAAATCAGGAAAATACCATAAATAAAGAAATACTTGAACTAGAACTGGTATAAATGAACTAGGGTGTTACAGCGAGCACATTTAGTAATCGGTCGGTTAGTATCTCAAGAAGTATTAACGGTCGCATGAAAAATATGTGAGCAATTCCATCTAAAATATTCACCTACTAAAAAGTATTAACGAAGATGGATAAGGGTATGATAGCTTGAATTGAATTTTCTAAGTGTAGGAATATCTTTTACACACACGTAAGGGTATATGATCAATGTTTGAAAGAAAGGTAGGAAGGAAGATTAAAGGCGAAATTTTATTGAGAGATGATGTGATTCTGACATCTTTTCATGACCATTAAGATATGGCTCATGGCAATTGAAAAGCTAGTATAGTTTTAAACTCTTATTTTCAAGTTCTTTCTTTTATATAACCTTATCTTTGTATGTAACTTTCATCTATGTTTATATATTATAATTAAAATTATGAAGGAAAATATATGGATATAATATTTATATAATATTTTATTAATTTAAATATGTATATCGTATCAAATATCCCTAATCAATATTCTTAAAATATCATAACATATAAAATGATTAGGATAATATCTCAAAATAATAACAAATATTACCAATACTATGAATTGAGATATTGTGCAGATATGACCTCAGGTCTGGAGATTGAGATATCCAACATGTCGGGAATGAAATCTGCCGATAAAGTTGAATCAAATCATAAAATCAATAATGGCGAAGACTCGGAGAAAGATATAAACAATCCAGACATCACAACAATCTCCATGTGTCAACATCATACAGCACAAGAATTTTCAAAGCATGATTCCACTACTAGGTCGCGGTTGGGCGGCCAAACGCACGATTTGCGGCGGATCCGCGGCAGTATTGAGGAAGTAGTAATTGAGATTTTCTAGCTTGGATTCTAACAGCAAATATTATCACATGGCATCTAGGGTTTCTGCTTTTAAGGCTATTTAAAGGACCGAGAGCTATACTTGGAAAACATCTTGAAATAGATCACTAAAATCATCACCTAATAGATCACTGATAAGATTAAGAGATCTAAGAAAGGTCCACGAATCAACATGATCAATCGACGCATCATCTACTTCCTATGAGACAAAGATCGGGAGCATAAACTAGGGTTCTTGTACTTTATATTCGATGGATTTGTAAATGATAGTTGATTAATAAAAATGTAGGTCTTTAGTTTAATTCTTTGCATTTTACTTTCTGCATTTAATTTCTGCATTACTTTCTGCATTTACATTATGATCTCCTTCTCTATCTTTTCTTCTTCTTCTCAAACCATGCGTGAGTAATTCCATGCTTGATAGGGTTCGTAGGATTATGGTAGATCAATGGATGATAAAATCTCTTAATTTCTTTTACATCTTTTAAAGTTTATAAACTTTAGTAAAACAATTGTTAACATCCTTATTGGGCGTGCTACCAATTTATTGAAAGTCTCAACCGTGATTTGAGATTAGATTAACAACTATTTTGGTAAGGGCTAAATATGAATAGAGGCCAATGAAAAGATAAGGGTTAAAAGTGGGAACCCTATTCTCTCCAAAAACCCTAATCTTCATTCATCACTATCGATTTAGTTTTAAATCTATTAAAAGATAAAAGGAGTCATTTTTAATTAATCATCCATTACTACTAAATTCTATGAATCCTACAAGGCTCTTCTTCATAAATTCTATATCCGTGTTCAACATAGATCTAAAAACTATTCTTCTTATTTTCAATCAATTCGTATAAAATAAGATAAAGGTTTCATGTTTCCCTGAGGACGACCCGTACTCATCTCGGCTAGCTACGAGCGACACCGTTATTGATTGCGGTTACTTTACAAAACACTTTCTCAAATACACATCAATCGAGGCTCCAGTTCTTTTAGTCAAGAAGAAGGATGGCACGCGGAGGATGTGCATTGACTATCGAGAATTAAATCGGATGACTATTAAGAATAAATACCCAATCCCTCACATCGGCGAATTATTCGATCAACCCAGTGGCGCGAGGGTATTCTCAAAGTTGGATTTGCGATCCGGATATCATCAAGTTCGGGTGAAATCTGAAGATATTTGTAAGACAATGTTCCGAATTCGATATGGGCATTACAAGTACTTAGTGATGTCATTTAGAGTTACTAACGCATTGGCAATATTTATGGACTTGATGAGCCGAATATTTTCACTATATCTGGACCAGTTCGTAGTGTTGATTGATGATATTCTGGTCTATCCGAGGAGTAAAGAAGAGTATGAAGAACACTTGAGGATCGCACTGTAGACGTTGAGGCAAGAAAAGTTATTGGCTCGAAGAAGTGAAGTTCTTGGTTCATGTCGTATCCGGAGATGGAATTGCAGTTGACCCCGAAAAGATTGCAGTTATTTACGATTGGCCGATTCCAAAAAGTGTGAGGGAGATCAGAAGTTTCCTTAGGCTTGTTGGACATTATAGAAAGTTTGTGGAGAACTTCGCTCGAATAGCAGAACTATTGACCAAGCTAATAAGAAAGGAGGTACCGTTTGTATGAACTGAGAAGTGTGCGTCAGCTTTTGAAGCGGTGAAGCAGAGATTGACCACCGCTCATATTCTGATAGTGCCAGATGGTTCCGGAGGACTAGTTATTCACAACGACACATCTGGGAAAGGCTTGGGATGTATTCTGATGCAGCATGGGAAGGTTATAGCCTATGCGTTGAGACAATTGAAGACTCATTGGAAGAACTACCCAACTCATTATCTGGAGTTAGCAACAGTGATTTTCGCTATGAAGATTTGGAGACACTAATTATTCGGCGAAAGGGTAGAAATATTTACCGATCACAAAAGCCTATAGTATGTGTTCACACAGAAAAAGCTCAACATGAGGCAGCGTAAATGGTTAGAGCTGATTGCTGATTATGATCTTGATCTAAAATACCAGTCGGGGAAATTTAATGTAGTGCCGAATGCTCTAAGTTGGTTACCAGCAATACGGATGTTGACTGTACAAAAGGAGATTATAGCCGATTTCAGAGGTTCGAATTGGAGATTGTACCGCCAAATTATTCGGGCAGTTGATACAGTTACAAGTACAGTCATCCTTGACCGATAACATTAAAACAGCACAGTCGCACGATCCGAGATTGCAGAAGTTTCGAGAACAAGTAGAAGCGAGATTTCGAATAGATTTGGTAATTCATGAAGATAGTTCGTTATGATATTGGAGTCGTTTATGTGTGCCTAAAAGAGACGTTCGTGAAGAAGTCATGAAGGAGGCTCATGGTTTCGCGTATTCCGTATATCCGGGAAGCACAAAGATGTACAGAGATCTGCAACAACATTTCTGGTGGGAAGGGATGAAAAGGGAGATTGCTCGCTACATATCGAAGTGCTTGGTGTGTCAGCAAATCAAGGCTGAACATCAAAGGGTAGCTGGGTTGATACAACCACTTCCGATTTCTCAATGGAAGTGGGAATATATAACCATGGATTTCGTGACAGCTTATCATGGAGTCCAAAGGGTAATAATGCAGTTTGGGTGATTGTCGATCGATTGACCAAGGCAGCTCATTTTATACCATTTCGTGTTGGTTAGTCGACGAAGGCTTTGGCAGAGTGGTACATGCAGGAGATTGTGAGATTGCATGGAGTACCCGTGAGTATTGTTTCCGATCGTGATACTCGATTTTTATCACACTTTTGGAGGATTCTACAGGAAAGTTTAGGAACTCGTTTGAAATTTAGCACCGCCTATCATCCTCAGACAGATGGACAGTTTGAAAGAACGAAACAAACTCTTGAAGATATGTTGAGAGCATGCATGTTAGACTTCAAAGGTTCATGGGATGATCATTTGCATTTGGTGGAGTTTTCTTAATAATAGTTTTCAGACGACTATACAGATGGCTCCATTCGAAATATTGTACGGTCGTAAGTGTCGCTCGCCTATCTGTTGGGACGATATTGAGAAAGAAGATTATTGGAACCGGATCTTATTGTGCAAACGGTGGAGAAAGTTAATGTGATCCGAAATCATATGAAGGCGGCACAAGATCGACAGAAAAGCTGGCTGATACTGGAAGAAGACCTCTGGAATTCGCAGTGGGTGATCTTATATTCTTGAAGATATCACCGACCAAAGGAGTGATCCAATTTGGTAGTCGAGACAAGCTTAGTTCTTGATTCGTGGGGCCTTTCGGTATTATCGAGCGTGTTGGAGAGGTAACTTATCGATTGGATTTACCACCATCCTAGACGGGTGTTCATGACATGTTTCATGTATCTCAACTCCGCAAGTATGTTCAAGATGAGACACATGTCCTAAATCTCTCAGAACCGAGGAAGATTTAACATATGAAGAGCGACCAACGGCGATTGTAGATCGACGAGAAAAGGTCCTCAAGAACAAAGTTATCCCACTTGTACTCATTTCATGGGAGAATCGTTCGCACGGAGAATCTACTTGTGAACGTGACGACGAGATCCAACAGAGGTTTCCACACCTCTTTTGTTAGATCCGTGTTTTCTTGTTTTTTCTTGTTTCGGGAATTTCGAGGACGAAATTCTTTTGTAGTTGGGTATAATATAACACCCCAGTACCGTTATACTATATTTATTTGGGGTATTTCAAATCTTGCAGCAAAATTCTTTATTGTTGTTGCTTTTGGGTTCCGATTGGTGCTATTAGCAGTTGTGGTTATTATCCGACTCGACCCGCATGTTTGAAACCCATCATGCTTCAAGATTCAATCAAATATTTGCTAGTACAAAGGATCTATGCAAATCTAGATTTTATAAACATATTAATATATTTTAGACTATAAATATCTTTTTATAATATAAAATAAAACCAAATAATATATTTTCTTATCTACCTTTACATGTTATAATACCCCATATCATGTGGTTGCGCCCATCTATCATGATTCATATCCTAATTGTTAAACAAACTCATTTATGATCGCTATGTATATTTACGTAGATTCATATTTGGGGGTATAGGTTTTTATTGACAAGATATCACATCGTGATTTAGATTCTTACGTATATTCTCCATATTAAAAAACTAGATTTTTGAATGGATACGGGTAATATTTGGAGAGATCCAGTATTATCTGTAGAATCTAACTATATTTATATTTTATATATAATAATATATACTAAATGTTATATAATATATATAATATTAATTAACTATTAATAAATCTCTCTCTCTCTCTTTCTCTGTCTCTCTCTCTCTCCTCTCTCTCTTTGTCCCCACCTCATTCTCTCTCTCTAATATATATATTATATAATATGTAATAAAACTATATTATTCTCTCTCTCTCCCTCGTGCTTCTCCTCAACACTGAACCCTAACCTTCATTACCCTCATCGCCTCGTTGCTGTCACCTCGTCGCCACGATCCTCTCTGTCCCCGCCAAGTCCAGAGAACCCAATAACCTAGCATCACCACTTCTTCTTCTTCTTTCTTTCCTTTCTTTCTTTTCTTGATCCCCGATCGTCTCGCCGGAGTTGCGTGAGTCGCAGACGATTCAGACAACCTAGCAACCGTCATCGTCTAGCCCAGTTACCACGTCACGCAGCCGCTCAGCCAGGTCCAGTCCTGCACATATAAGTTTGCGTCATGATTTTATTTCGGCGTTGGAACGTGGCATCCGTATCTCGACATGAGATCCGATCAGGCAAGTTCTAAACTTGCAACATGTTATGTTATTATATCAATATCTATTTGATAAATTATAGTGCATGTGTTTAATATTCAGCAGAAATTACCGATTTACCTTTTTATAGTATCCGTCTGTACCCGTAATGATAATAGTTTATCTAGTTGCATGCCGGAACGTCATGATATTATCATACTATTATATCAGTTCAATATGTTATCTAGATTGTATCATACATGGTAATAGACATATAACGGTTATTATAGATAGATGCATATGCATCATGGCAGCAATTGTGTTTCGATATTGATTACAGTTTTACATTGGTATCTATTTTGGTTAATATACAGTACATGGCATGTTCACGGCACATTACCAGATTTGTTACTTGGATCTTATTGCTAATGCCAACAACCCTGATTATTGTCCTGATGGACGTGATTTGTTGTCTGCATAGATAAGACCGGTACCTGCTTAATCCTGTGTTGGCATTAGATTTTATTTGCAATACCTAACTTGAACACAAAACCTTGGAGGAAAAGGGGAAATCAAGAATGTAATAGAAACGTAACTCAAGAAAATATTATTGTTCACCGTCGAAAGACAGGGACCGGGACGTTGAGACGTCTGGCCTGAATTTGGGGACAGATGCTATTTGGACTTCTCCATCCACCTCTCCGAAGATACCTGTTGGGGCCAAAATTTACACTCCGGTTGAACAAGTCAAAATCAAAGTCAACTCCAAGCTCAGGCCAAGTGGGCCCATGCTCAAATCAAGCCCGAACAAGAAGCGTCTGACCTCTCCCATGCCAAGAAGAAAATTATGTAATAAATAAGTTTGATGTAATTTTCATGCATGAATGTAAAATAAATGGGCAAAAAGCAAAATTTTTGTAAAGCCCATGTCTCATGTGCAAAAAGAAATAAGCACATGAGGCATGAGATGGGCAAAATGCCATTTTGCAAAGCCCAAGGGACTATATATAAATTTGTAAGCCTATATAAGATAACATGATAATGAAATGAAAGACAATAATTCATTCCCCTCAAAATCTAGAGTTTCTGTGTCTGCTTCTCCTTCCTCAAGGTTATAAACTTTCTTCCATTTTTTTGAATTAAATCAAGAGTTTAACTCTTCTTTTTCCAAAAGGAAACCGTTTTTAACCATCAAACCCTTGAAGGGGAACTCGGATTTCCCATCAAATCCCCAAAAGGGGCAATTTTTAAGCCTCACCCCCATTTCCTCCAAGATCCAGCCAACAGAGAGGTGGAAGAAGGAGACCCATCTCTAAAAATCCCACTTTGGGAAAGATCCAAGGCTCAAGAGACAGCCCAGGGCTCAAAGGAGAAGAAAAGGGTCTCCTTCCATCATCTCCGAATATCTCTTAGGAGTTTAACTCCACACAAAAATATATATAAAATAATAAATCTTTCTTTTTATGAGTTCAACTCCAAAAGTCAATTGAGAGTACAACTCCCACTGCAGGGGCTAAGCCCCTTTGTCCTTCTTTTAGGGGTTTAACTCAAAAAGTCAATTGGGAGTACAACTCCCTGTACAGGGGCTAAGCCTATTTTTTCTGCAGGTGCCCAGCGTCCACGTGCCGGGCGCGTGAGGCGCTAGCGCCCAGCGCTCACATGCCGGGCACATGAAACGCTGGCACCCACACGTCCTTTGGATGCTATTCACCCTTGTTTTCTTATACATACGCACTCCACAACACTTTCCCCGTTAGAAAAAATTTCTAACGGGGTGCTGCCCCGCACCCCGTAAGGGGCTTCTAGCCTCCGAAACTCCGTAAACTCTGCGAGGCCCCCGATATACCTAAGACCCCTCAAAACGCAACACACGTACACTGCATATTGAGTTCACATGATCAGTTTGACCCGTCAATCGGAGGTTCCTTCGCTCGAAAGGTGAGGGGTAATTAACGGCAGCTTAGTCCGCGACTGCCGGAGATTCGAATCCCCACAATCAATAAACCCCAGCCTACCCTAGGAAAGGGGAATCTGTAGTACGCCTGACAAGCACGCGCATTCCCATCTCAATGGGGTGACAAAAAACACCCTACAGATTCTGGCACGCCCAGTGGGACCTTTTCTCTCCTCCCATTGTTCCCCTCCGAACGGCGGCCAAGACATGGACGTCTTGCCTGAGATTCGGGGCAGATGCTATTTGGTTTTATCCGTCCACCTCTCCGAATATGGCAAGTTGATTTATGGCACCGTGTATCGGAGGTTTAGACGGATGCGGCCAATGTAGCAGACTTTGTCAGATTCCCCTTCGTTCGAGGGGTTTTTGATTGTGGGGACGCTCTTCCCTGCAGGCGCAAGCCCCTGCAGTTAATTACGCTACTGCATCGCGGTAACAACTTTCTCCTTCTCCAGAATTTCACTTCGTGTCGTGGGTGTTTGTTTTGTTTGTGGTTTCCCGTGGATTGTATACGGAGAATAATTTATGTCGTCACCCATAGGACGTGGATTAGTCAAAATCCGTTTTTTCTTAGATTTGGGTTTGGGGTTTTGGTTTAAGGATACGTTAGCCGTATTTGAGGCTAAGATCAACTCAAACGTTTGTTAAGGATACGTTAGTCCAGTTTGAGACTAAGATCAACTTAACGGGATCGTTTAGATCCGAAAAAAGAGCGTTTAGGCTCTATTGTTCCAGTTTAGGGACGTAGTGGTCCATTGCATGTATGGCCATCGGGACCCGTCACCTCTCTGACGATGTTGAAGGATTACAACGACAGATGTCAGAGGAGTTCAGAGATGTACCCTTGAACCAAAGTTGATTGGGGGATCTATAGTCCAATTTGGGACTAAAGTCTGTTTGAAGGTTTAAGGATACGTTAGCCATATTTGAGACTAAGATCAACTTAAACGGGATCGTTTAGATCCGACAAAAGAGCATTTGGGGCTCTATTGTTCCAGTTTAGGGAAGTAGTGGTCCATTGCCAGTTTAGAGACATGGTGGTCCATTTGTTTAAGGACGCTTGAGTCCGGGAGTTTAAGGACGCTTGAGTCCGGGAGTTTAAGGACGCTTGAGTCCATGAGCTGGTTTAAGGACGCTTGAGTCCGGAAGTTTAAGGGCGCTTGAGTCCATGAGTTGGATTAAGGACGCTTGAGTCCGGGAGTTTAAGGACGCTTGAGTCCGGGAGTTTGTTTAAAGACGCTTAAGTCCGGAAGTTTAAGAACGCTTGAGTCCGGGAGTTTAAGGACGCTTAAGTCCATGAGTTGGTTTAAGGACGCTTGAGTCCGGGAGTTTAAGGACGCTTGAGTCCGGGAGTTGGTTTAAGGACGCTTGAGTCCGGGAGTTTAAGGACGCTTGAGTCCGGGAGTTTAAGGACGCTTGAGTCCATATTGATGTGTGGTTGTCAGGACCCGTCACCTCTCTGACGACGTTGAGGGATTACAACGACAAATGTCAGAGGAGTTCGGAGATGTACCCTCGAACCGGATGTAATTTGATTTAAGAGAGCAGTCGTGCTCAGTCAATTTAATTTGAGGACTTACGGCCAGAATTGGGCTAAGTCCAGTTGAAGATGATCAACGTTTTTATTTATCTTCGGCCTATTAGGCCTATACTAGGGCTTTGCCCCTGCACTGCATTTTATTTTGGCCTCTAAGGCCTATTTGATTTGGGCTCTGTCCCTTTATTTATGATGCAGAGCATCTGTTTTGGTCTGACAGACTTTTTCTTAGGCTCTGCCCTTTTAAAATAATGCATGGTATTTTATTAGGCCTGTTAGGCCTTTTTAAATTAGGCTTGGCCCTTCTTTTCAATAATGCAGTGCATTAATTATCTGACAGTGGCCATGTGGCCTGTCAGGCACTTTGCGCCAATTAATGAGCGCAAGCGCATGTGGAGGTGACACGTGTCACGCTCTGGTGAGCGCAAGCGCAGTGCGCTGCGCTGTTGCGCTGCTGACACGTGGCGCGCTCTGGTGAGTTGCGCCAATTTCAGAGAGCAATGCTCTATTTTAAAAGCGCATAGCGCAAGCTGTTCTGGAGCTGACACGTGGCGCTCTCTGGTGGTTTGCACCAACCCAAGAGCGCAACAGTGCAGATTTATAAGTGTAAGGCACTGTTTTAATATCTTGATCCAATTTTGGATTCAAGAAAAGAATCTTTTAAGATTTCAGAACCAATGGTTCATCAAAAGGCAATGCCTTTGTTATTATTATATATTTTTTATTTTTTATTTTTTTATTGAAGATCTTTGATCTTGTTCTTAGATCAATGATCTTTTTAAAAGAAACACTTCTTTTATTTAAAGGTTTTTACCTTTTTCTTTCTTTCTTGAATTCTTCTCAAAATTCTTTTAGAGGAATTCTCTGTTTTTCTCTCTGTGTTTCTGTGTTGATGTGTCCTTTGGACTTGGGGTCTAGGGGCCTTCATATAGTGCCAATTAGTTTGTTAAATTAGTTAAAGAGATCTTTCTCTGAGTGATTTAGGAATTTTTCCCTACCATTGGATCTTTGATCCAAGGGCTTTTGTTTTACAGAAGGCAATCTTCTTGTTTTTAACAAGATTGAGAAAGATCTTTTCAGAATTTTTCTGCTTTGGTGCTGGCATTGGCGCAAATGCATCTGCGCTTGACACGTGTCGCGCAGCGCAGAGCGCAGCGCCACTGCGCTGCCACGTGTCGCGCAGCGCAACTGCACTGACACGTGTCGCGCATCGCAGAGCGCAAGTCAGCTGAAGCGTTGCTTCTTTTATTTTAATTTTAATTTTCACTTTAATTTTCAGAACAGAGCTTTGCTCTGATTGGGGGAAACAGAAGCGTTGCTTCGTTTCCCGTCTTGGAATTTGAACAGAGCTTTGCTCTGATCGGGGTAAACAAATGCCCCCCACCGTTGCGCTTACGTGGCCCCAAGCGTGAGCGCAGCGGTGGCAGAATTCCAACCGTTGCAGCAACTTTTGGAAGTTGAAAGGGTTCTCAATGCCTATAAATAGGACCTTTGGTCCCTCAACAGATGATTATCATCTTCAAAATTTTTACTTTCAGAATCTCAGAGCCCTGCTCTTTATTTTCAAGAACTCCAAGAGTTAAACTCTTAAAACTTTTAGGTAAAATTTTTAATTTAAATTAAATTAAGTTAAATTGATTTTCATGGACAGAGCCTTGCTCTCAATAGATCCCTGATCTAAAGAAAACCCATTTAGGGTTTCACTTAGCAGAGTTTTGCTCTATAGGTCTAAAGGGATCCAAAGAGAACTAAAGGGGACCCTATTAGAGTTCCATTAATAGAGCTCTGCTTTCTAAAAGATTTTCCTTGTATTTTCTTAATTCATTAATGGAGCTTTGGTCCTTCCAAATCATATAGAAGAACTCTTAAGAGTTTTTCATGGATCCTGGAGGTTTTAAGATGGAATTTTATTTTTAATGAATTATATCATCTTTTTAGAGTAGAGCTCTTCATGTCCTCAGGGGGTTTTCTTTAAATTTTCCTCATAGCTGATTTTGACAGGTGTCACTCCTGTCTGCAGAGCATTGCTCTCGAGGAGTTTAACTCCCTATGCCTTTTCTATTGCTAATCTTCCAATGATGTTTCCTTCAGGCATTATGGCTGTTCATCTATACAGTCTGCACGAATTCATCACCTACGAGGATATCCGCGTACAAGGCTGCCACCAGAACCAGGAGTTTACAGATGCCCAGTGTGCGGAGGTTATGGGCCGTCTGAACGCACGTGTTGATTGGCTTCTTCCTCGCCGTTCTGCTCTCTTGAAAGTCGTGCTGGGAGCAATTTGGAGAGTACTCCCGGGGTTTCACGAGGCCATGCCGCTTAATGCGCTGGATGATGCCGAAGAAAAGGTGCATTCAGTGTACCTGTCGGGGCAGATCTCGAAGAAACGGCGAGATAGCCTCATCGATATTCTGCATCAAATCTTTCAACAAACGACGATAATTGCTGCTTACCAAAGGATGGGGGGCCTTGCAGAAGACTTGACACACGCGAGCGCGAGAGGCTGCGCACGAGAATAATCAGGAAGGCCAGAAGAACTCTAGATGGCCTTACTTTTGAATTCCTTAATCCGTGCCCTGGGTCTGAGGTCATACCGTTGTAATCATTTCAATAATGTCTTAGTTTATTTCTTTATGATTGTAAGAACTCTTGGCAATATGAATGGAAATTTTTTGTTTCAGCTTGTCTTATTTCTCGTTCTGGGTCTTTTGCACATGCATAAATATGTCTCGAACGCTTGACCAAATGCAAATTGGATGTTCTTTCTGTCGCTTTCTTCTTTCTTTTATTCTCAGCATGTTACTTCAGCAAACATGGTCGACAGATGATAGAGCGAGCATCTTGTCTTAGGTTCTTCAAGAGGTAGCAATGGCTTAGGCCGCAGGTTCAAATCTGCTGCCTAAGACTTTTCAACTCCATGAGCCGTGAGGGTCTCATAGAGACTTTTCTCCCTACGGATCGAGAGGATCTTGTAGGTGTATTTTCTCCTTAGGAATCGTGAGGATTCCTAAGTGCGTTTTCTCTTATAACTCGTAAGGATCTTATAAGAGAATTTTCCCTCTTACGAGTCGAGAGGACCCGTAAGCGGTTGTTTCCCTCCTTGTTGAGATTCGACTTTGGAGAGTGAGACCCATGGATAGTATGCAAAAGACCGTTTTGGGCCGACTTGCAGGGTCCCAGTTCTTAGGAAGCAGGTTTTTTAATCCCCGCCGCCTAAGGCTTTGCCTCACGAGTCGAAATGAATCGAGCATTTCTCGCAAGGATGTCCTAACGTCACAGTTAACCTCTGCTCTTTACGACAGAGGTCCGTTAGGGTCTGTGGTACTTAGGGTTTTGGCCGTCGTACCCCCGCGTTGGCAGATATATTCCTCGATATGCAATCTTGCTGTTCGAGTAGCTTTGCGATTGTCGTGTCTCTGATCCCTTCGGGGGTTGGACAAGACGTCTTCAAGTAATCTTTCAGGTAGTATTACCGTCGAAAGAGCAAGCGTAGGGATATTCCATGTCACTTTTTACTTGAGGTTAGGCTCATTTTGGAGAGCCCCGATGAGTCATAACCACTCCGCGCTGGTGTGGGATGATCTCCGATAGTTCTTCAGGCTTTATATGACTTGCCGTCAAGATCCTGAAGCTAGGAATTTGGTCTTTGCTTCGTTTGCTGACATTGCGTCCTCTATATCGAGACGAATGTCGCGGTTGTCTCTAAGTTGTTGGTGAACCGTCGAGATTTGGAACTAGGGACTTTGCCGTGGCTCCGCTGTTTGATGATGTTGCGTCTGCTGTGTCGAGACGAACGTCGAGGTGGTGACCATTCCGCACTGGTGTGAGACGATCTTCGGTTGTCTTTCAGGCTTTATATGACTTGCCGTTAAGACCTTGAAGCTAAGAATTTGGCCTTCGCTTCGTTTGCTGACATTGCGTCCTCTATATCGAGACGAATGTCGCGGTTGTCTCTAGGTTGTTGGTGAACCGTCAAGGTTTGGAACTAGGGACTTTGCCGTGGCTCCGCTGTTTGATGATGTTGCGTCTACATCCTGTTGGAGGAAGAACGCTGAGGTGACATCTCGTCTGTTGTATCAAGACGAACATCGAGGCGGTGACCACTCCGCACTGGTGCAAGATGATCTCCGATTGCCTTTCAGGCTTTATATGACTTGCCGTTAAGATTTTGAAGCTAGGAATTTGGCCTTCGCTTCATTTGCTTTGTCATGTCCGAATCCTGTTGGAGGAAGGACATTATTGTCGACATTGCGTCTACTGTAACGAGACGAATGCTGAGGTGGAGCTGGGATTTTGCCGTCACTCCGCTTTATTGACCATGAGGTCTTTTGTTGACGCTGCATCCACATCCTGCTGGACTGCGAAGGAACGCCGTTGTTGACATCTCGTCTGCTGTATCGAGACGAATGTTGAGGTGAAGCTGGGATTTTGCCGTCGCTTCGCTTTGTTTCGACCGCGAGGTCTTTTATTGGCGTTGTATCTGCATCTTGATGGACTGCGAAGGAACGCCTTTGTCGATTCTTTAGGCTGTAGATATTGCCGTTAAGATCTGGAACTAGGGACTATGCCGTGGCTCCGTTTCGTTGCGACTCTGAGGTCGGTTGTTGACGTCATGTCTGCGTCTGGTTGGAGTGAGCAGGAACACCGTTGGCGATCTCTAAGTTATCGATATCGACGTCGAGACCCTGGAGCTAGGGATCTTCTTTTGCTCCGTTTGTTGACATCGTGTCTGCAATATTGCGACAAATGTCGAGGTTGTCTCTAGGTTGTCTATGAACCGTCGAGATTTGGTTTCGCTTTCTGGTGGAGCCTGTTGGGAAGGTATGCTTCCCTCTTTGTTTGTGCCCCTGGATTGTATACAGGGATCGATGTGATCTCACCTGTAGGGCAGCAGTTTCATTTATTATTATTATTATTATTTTTTATTATTATTTTATTTCCGCGATGCTCTATCATTTCAGCTTTTATATCGCGAAGGTCGCGATTGCCCAATCATTTCGGCTATTTTTCGCGGTGCCCAATCATTTCGGCTATTTATTTTATTTTTACTCGCTGCTTTTTATTGCGAGTTGCCCAATCATTTCGGCTGTTTATTTTATTTTCACTCGCTGCTTTTTCTTGCAAGTTGCCCAATCATTTCGGCTATTTTTCATGCATACATTCTTACTTGCTACTTTTTATTGCAAGTTGCCCCATCATTTTGGCTATTTCGTATGCATGTATTGCTCGCTGATTTTCTTTTATCGCGAGTGTGGAATTTAGAATCTGACGCCAATCTCAGCATCAGCATCGCTACAACTGGAATATTGCCAGAAGCGAATCATCATTTGCCATGAAAGGATTTGGAATTTGATACCGGTTTAGGCATCAGCATCGCTACAACCGGGATATTGCCAGGAGCGAATCATCATTTTCCTCTGTCTATGTCGAACAAAGGTGGCTTAGTAAACAGGATTAGGATTCTGTCGACTAAGGCTTTTGACTTCATGAGCCGTAAGGGTACCACAAAGGTATTTCTCCCTACAAGCCGTGAGGATCTTGTAGGTGTGTTTTTTCCTTAGGAATCGTGAGGATTACTAAGTGCATGTTCCCCTGTAAGTCGTAAGGATCTTATAAAAGGGTTTTCTCCTTATAAGTCGAGAGGACTTACAAGGGTTGTTCACCGTATGGACATATCCCCAATCACGGGTGGGACTTGGTTAGGGAAATGTTTATTCGCGCCCGTGGATTGTATACAAGGGTCAGTACTAAGCCACTTATAGGGCATGAATTTCGAAGGTTGTGTGGGTTGCTTAAGAACAGGTTCAGGTCTCTGTAACTTAAGACTTTCAAATCTTATGAGCCGTGAGGGTCACATAAGAGAGTTCTCCTTACGAGTCGTGAGGATCTCGCAAGTGTGATTTCTCCTTAGGAATCGTGAGGATCCCTAAGTGTGTTGCTCCCTTGTGAGTCGTAAGGATTTCACGCGGGTGATTTCTCCTTACACGGTCGAGAGGACCCTGCAAGTGTCTTTTAACGAGGTTGCGCCTTTTCGGGTTTTCACAAACACTCACCGGTAGCCCTGCTGTTTTTACTCACGGAGCCCTTTCGGGTTTTCATCCGTGCCCATTTTGCTTATGGACATACCGTTTTCTTTTCTTCTCTTTTTTTTATTCTTTCCTTTTTTTTCTAACGAGGTTGCGCCCTTTCGGGTTTTCATAAACACTCGCCGGTAGCCCTGCTGTTTTTACTCACGGAGCTCTTTCGGGTTTTCATCCGTGCCCATTTTGCTTATGAGCATACCGTTTTTATTATATATTTTTTTATTTTATTTTTTTTCTACATTTTTTTATTCCTTTTTTTCCGGCTTTGTGATGTTTCAATCCACCGTAATTTATCGACATCTCGGTCAACAGCTAGTTTTAGGACATAGTGGTCCGTCATTAGTTTAAGGACGTTTCGGTCCGTCGTTAGTTTAAGGACGTTTCGGTCCGTCGTCGCCGTATCTGAGACGAATCTCTAGTTTACTGAATTTTCGGTCTATAGGGCTTTGAGCATGATGCCCTCGGCATATCTATCTTTCTCGGAGCATGTGGTTGTGGCGGGCTCACCTTCCAGTTTTCAGACAACGCGAACTTGCCCTGTTGGTATTGGTCTTCAACCCAGTTTTTGAAAACGTAGCAGTTTTCGATCGGATGGCCCAATACTTGGTGGTAAGGACAGTAATTAGGATTGTTGACATCATTCAGTTGTGGTTGGCATTTCGGCTCCGGTAGAGTGATAAGCCCATCGCGCACCGCTAGTTCGAACAACCTCCTTGTTTCATCCTGGGGGAATAAGTAAGGACATTTCAACCTCCCATAGAGGGGTTGCCGCTTGTTGTTTTGGCGAATAATCGGTCTGAGGCCACTCGATTGCTATTGAGTGTTGGCGATAAAGGCCGTTTTTCTTTTTCCTTTATCATTTTTGTTCACTCCGTTGTTTGGGGGTCCGAGATTCTCTCCGGGTATCATGCAATCGCACGGCTGAATGTTCTCGCAACTCCTCAATTCTTCAGAGACGGACTCCTTGAAGAGAGGGCCGAGGGCTACGTTTTCGTCGGAGTCGCTCCTGAAGGTGAGAACTCGTGATCCCCCGGGATCATCCCTATGACAATTGTCGGCAACTCTTTTATGCTCATCTGTCGCATCCTTCCGCTGTCTACGAGCTTCACGCTTTGTTCCGTTGACGTATTGCCTGTGGGCGACATACCCTTGCCACCAACACTTAAAAGAGTCACAGTCTTCAGTAGGATGTGTGATTTTCTGATGATATAAGCAGAAATTAGGATGCATCTCTACTCCACCGAGCGTGTTTTCTTTAGAGGGTGGTAACTTCATTCCCATTGATATGGCCTTAGCAAACCTTTTCCTCGTCTTGAATTTGTTTTTATCCGCAGCGGATGACTTTTGATTTGACGGGAGTGCCTCGGCTCTTTCGTCTAATAACCGGCATTTAGCTCCTTCCAATATGGCCTTCTCACGCTCTTGATTGGCTTTAACTTTCAAACGAATCTCATTCAGGAAGGTATCGATCATCTCGTCTGATAGCCACAGAAGTTCCAGTTTAGAATCCGCCCTCGTTTTCTCAGTGCAAGGAGCCTCTTTATCGTCTATCAATGAGTGAGAGATCACGTGACAAGTTGCCCCCGGCGCATCCGTCTTCTTTGGAGTGTGCGGCTATGGTGGGTTTACCTTCCACTTTTCAGACAGCGCAAACTTGCCTTATAGGTATTGGTCTTCAATCCAGTTTTTGAAGACGCGGCAATTCTCAATCGGATGACCCAACACTCAGTGATAGGGACAGTAATTGGGATCGTCGACGTCGTTTGGCTGCAACGGGCGTCTTGGATCTGGCAGATTGATGAGCCTGTTGCGCAGTGCCAGCTCGAACAGTCTTCTCGTTTTATTTTGAGGAAACGAGTAAGGACGTCCTAGCTTCTCCTCGAGGGATACGCGTGGACGCATGTTATTTCGACAGACAACCGGCTTCAAGTTGCTTGGCTGTTGTTGAGCATTGGCGGCGGCGATCGCTTTTCCTTTCCCCTTCTCATTTCGAGACTCTGGCTTCGGAGGAGACGGACTGTGACCCATTTGATCCATCTGGGCTAGCTTATCAATTAAAGCCTAGAACGTGGTCAGCTTGAAGAACATCATGAATTGCGAGATGGTCGCTTGCAGATCAAGAGTGCCCACGAACATGCCCACCGCAGGTGCTTCTTCGATCCACTGTTCGCATTTCGACCACAGATTCCGTCATCGTGTTGCGTATTGAACCCACGTTTCACCTGACTTCACCCTGGCATTGATCAGTGCTGTTATCGGGGTGCGTTCACTAGCACTCATGAATCTTTATGTAAACAATAGCTCCATCTCTGCAAATGTTTTGACAGAGTCGTTTGGGATTTCAGAGTACCACTCAAATGCCGTCTCCGATAAGCTACCGACGAACTGGCGAAGCAACAATTTATCATCACCGCCGGTATTGCCATAAAGAGCCCTGAACTGGGCAACATGTTGATGTGGATTCTCCGTCCCTTTATATACATGGAACTTAGGGTCGTATATCCCTGCGGGTAACTGATTTGGTCATACCAGCTCGGATAGGGTCGTCCGGTTCTAACAATTTGCCTAGCCGCTCCACTCGCCTGATGAGCTCGTATTTGCTGAGCTATACAGTCATCCAGTACGGCCTTGGAAATGGTTTCTTCCTTGGCTGCTGAAAGAACCGGAGGAGGATTCGATGTCTCTCCTTTGTCATCTTCAAGGACAATCGGAGGATCTTCAGCAGGAGGATCCTGCTGTAACATCATTCCTACCATATCTTAGAAGAGGAGCGCCATTTGTTTTATGTTAGCCGCTTGCTCTGCGGCTTCTTTGTCCTTCTTTTCGAGGACTCTGCGTAGGTAGTCAGCGTCAGTTTCTTGTTCATGACGCTGCTCCGATGATGCCTCCGAGCTTTCTTTTGGCTCGGTAAGTGCGGCCATTGCAGTCATCATTTCCTGAAGCTTCTGCTGCTGCTCCTGGGCTTTCGTCACGGATCGGGTGAGCGGTCGGTGATCCGTCGAAGCACGACCTTCTTCCTTTCTGGAAGCCATATAAACAGTGCGCACCACTATGCTCCCAGACTTGGGGTGTTTAGATTCGGTGTCTTTGCGATTTTCCAAAGAAACATGGATGTGCCCCCACCTCCTTCTTTTTTGAGTAGTCGAAGTTGAGGGGCCGTTGTAGTGGGCACCCAAGTAGCTGTTGCTTTTTGTGGCTTGACGGAGTAATCCTTCTCCTACCGAACCTTCATCTTTTTCTGTCGGCGGAGATAGTCTTGATCAATCCTCGACTCCTGGACCTGTCGCCGGACCTTGTAAATTTTAGAGGACAGCCGTTGAGGGGGCTGCTCTAGCTTCTTCTCTGGAGTATTCTCCACAGGTGAAGGGGTTCGCTTCAATACGGCAGTTGGTGAGTTTCTGCGCACCTTATTAAGTGGTTCAAAGCTGTTCCCGGTTGGAACAGCAGCGTCAACTTCCACCGCTGGAGCCGGCGGAGTCAGTCTAGAAGGGGAGTTGCCGCCAGCTTTCCTCACACGGCGCCAGTAGCGACATCGAGCATGTCGTGCGGATGAGATCATCTCCGTTGTTGGATAAGCTTCTCCATGCCCCCTGCTTTGAGGAGAGACTGTTATTGGTGCTAGCCTATCGAAGACTGACACCCCTTGAGAAGCAATATCTAATTTGTCAAAGACAGACCTCTGAGCAGGGGAAACAGCTTTGAGGACCTCGCCTGGAGCAGCAACCGGAATGGCCAGCCTTGTAAAAACTGACTTCTTGGAAGGAGGAGCCTTTCCAATGATTTCGTCCGCTTGAGCCGGGATAGCTATCCGCTTTGGGATGGCAGTTTCGGGTATCGCGGGTTTGCAGACGTTCTGGCCCAGTCTGTTGAAAACTGAGGTATTGAAGTTGGGCGACTCGTTGGGAGGGGTCACGGCAGTGGTAAGCCGATCAAAGACCGACTTCTTTGGGGCTTCTCACAACGTCATTGTGGCATTGAAGCTCAACGGTGGGAGCATGGTCCCGAAGAATAATCCAATGGTGGCTTGAGTTACTTGCTCCACTGGCATCTTGAAAAGTGAGGCCGCTTGGGGCCCATAAGTCACTCCTCCAGCAAAGACGGAGCGAGAGTTGCAGTTGCAGGCAGTGCAGTTTGAAGCCATTGATCTTCTGTTTTCTGCACGGAGCAAGGCACCAAATCTTAGTACCTCGAATCCACAGGCAACCACAGCAAACCGCCATTCGTTCGCGAACACGACACACGAAGTGTGGAATGGAAAGAGGAAAAGGTCCCACCGGGTGTGCCAGAATCTGTTCCCCTCCGAACGGCAGCCAAGACATGGACGTCTTGCCTGAGATTCGGGGCAGATGCTATTTGGTTTTATCCGTCCACCTCTCCGAAGATGCCAAGTTGATTTATGGCATCGTGTTTCGGAGGTTTAGACGGATGCGGCCGATGTAGCAGACTTCGTCAGATTCCCCCTTGTTCGAGGGGTTTTTGATTGTGGGGACGCTCTTCCCTGCAGGCGCAAGCCCCTGCAGTTAATTACGCTACCGCATCGCGGTAACAACTTTCTCCTTCTCCAGAATTTCACTTCGTGTCGTGGGTGTTTGTTTTGTTTGTGGTTGCCCGTGGATTGTATACGGAGACTAATTTATGTCGTCACCCGTAGGACGTGGATTAGTCCAAATCCATATTTTCTTAGATTTGGGTTTGGGGTTTTGGTTTGAGGATACGTTAGCTGTATTTGAGGCTAAGATCAACTCAAACGTTTGTTAAGGATACGTTAGTCCAGTTTGAGACTAAGATCAACTTAACGGGATCGTTTAGATCCGACAAAAAAGCATTTGGGCTCTATTGTTCCAGTTTAGGGACGTAGTGGTCCATTGCATGTATGGCCATCGGGACCCGTCACCTCTCTGACGACGTTGAAGAATTACAACGACAGATGTCAGAGGAGTTCAGAGATGTACCCTTGAACCAAAGTTGATTGGGGGATCTATAGTCCAATTTGGGACTAAAGTCTGTTTGAAGGTTTAAGGATACGTTAGCCATATTTGAGGCTAAGATCAACTTAAACGGGATCGTTTAGATCAGACAAAAGAGCATTTGGGGCTCTATTGTTCCAGTTTAGGGACATAGTGGTCCATTGCCAGTTTAGGGACATGGTGGTCCATTTGTTTAAGGACGCTTGGGTCCGGGAGTTTAAGGACGCTTGAGTCCGGGAGTTTAAGAACGCTTGAGTCCATGAGTTGGTTTAAGGACGCTTGAGTCCGGAAGTTTAAGGACGCTTGAGTCCATGAGTTGGTTTAAGGACGCTTGAGTCCGGGAGTTTAAGGACGCTTGAGTCCGGGAGTTTGTTTAAGGATGCTTAAGTCCGGAAGTTTCAGGACGCTTGAGTCCGGGAGTTTAAGGATACTTAAGTCCATGAGTTGGTTTAAGGACGCTTGAGTTCGGGAGTTTAAGGATGCTTGAGTCCGGGAGTTGGTTTAAGGACGCTTAAGTTCGGAAGTTTAAGGACGCTTGAGTCCGGGAGTTTAAGGACGCTTAAGTCCGGGAGTTTAAGGACGCTTAAGTCTATATTGATGTGTGGTTGTCGGGACCCGTCACCTCTCTGACGACGTTGAGGGATTACAATGACAAATGTCAGAGGAGTTCGGAGATGTACGCTCTAACCGGATGTAATTTGATTTGAGGGAGCAGTCGTGCTCAGTCAATTTAATTTGAGGACTTACGGCCAGAATTGGGCTAAGTCTAGTTGAAGATGATCAACGTTTTTATTTATCTTCGGCCTATTAGGCCTATACTAGGGCTTTGCCCCTGCACTGCATTTTATTTTGGCCTGTAAGGCCTATTTGATTTGGGCTCTATCCCTTTATTTATGATGCAGAGCATCTGTTTTGGTCTGACAGACCTTTACTTGGGCTCTGCCCTTTTTTAAAATAATGCATGGCATTTTATTAGGCATGTTAGGCCTTTTTTAATTGGGCTTGGCCCTTCTTTTCAATAATGCAGTGCATTAATTATCTGACAGTGGCCATGTGGCCTGTCAGGCGCTTTGCGCCAATTAATGAGCGTAAATGCATGTGGAGGTGACACGTGTCACGCTCTGGTGAGCGCAAGCACAGTGCGCTGCGCCAGTGCGCTGATGGCACGTGGCACACTCTGGTGAGTTCGCCAATTTTAGAGAGCAATGCTCTATTTTAAAAGCGCATAGCGCAAGCTGTTCTGGAGCTGACACGTGGCGCTCTCTGGTGGCTTGCGCCAACCCAAGAGCGCAACAGTGCAGATTTACAAGTGCAAGGCACCGTTTTAATATCTTGATCCAATTTTGGATTCAAGAAAAGAATCTTTTAAGATTCCAGAACCAATGGTTCATCAAAAGGCAATGCTTTTGTTATTATTATATATTTTTTATTTTTTATTGAAGATCTTTGATCTTGTTCTTAGATCAATGATCTTTTTAGAAGAAACTCTTCTTTTATTTAAAGGTTTTTACCTTTTTCTTTCTTTCTTGAATTCTTCTCAAAATTCTTTTAGAGGAATTCTCTGTTTTTCTCTCTGTGTTTCTGTGTTGATGTGTCTTTTAGACTTGGGGTCAAGGGCCTTTATATAGTGCCAATTAGTTTGTTAAATTAGTTAAAGAGATCTTTCTCTGAGTGATTTAGGGATTTTTCCCTACCATTGGATCTTTGATCCAAGGGCTTCTGTTTTACAGAAGGCAATCTTCTTGTTTTTAACAAGATTGAGAAAGGTCTTTCCAGAATTTTTCTGTTTTGGTGCTGGCATTGGCGCAAATGCATATGCGCTTGACACGTGTCGTGCAGCGCAACTGCGCTGCCACGTGTCGCGCAGCGCAGAGCGCAAGTCAGCTGAAGCGTTGCTTCTTTTATTTTAATTTTAATTTTCACTTTAATTTTCAGAACAGAGCTTTGCTCTAATTGGGGGAAACAGAAGCGTTGCTTCGTTTCCCGCCTTGGAATTTGAACAGAGCTTTGCTCTGATTGGGGTAAACACCTATATTTCGTGTTATACGTTCATGCGAACTTAATCAACATACATATCGATATTTATACTAAAATAATGCTCTTTCATACAGGATTTCAAGCGATCAAGCCTCAACAATGTCTCCAAGGACAAGCTCAGCTCTCGACACAATTCCTATTTCCTACACGATGAAGATGGACGCCAGGTCAATCCTACTGGTCAGTCTCGGGCGATAGTGGGAGGAGCCGCCGCTACCATTTGGCTCTATTCTGTTCGTGCCATCTAACGCCATCCCAGCTTCTCAAGCTCCAGTAACAGACAGATCGGACTCGAAAGGCAGGAGGCTAAATGTGGTGATCTCGAGGGCACCACTACCCAAACGCAAGTCGGTGTTTGAACGACTTTCCTTGGCCCAAGCTGAGGGAAAGGCCATCAACACCAACAAAGCAACAAGGTGGGCAAGCTCCAGCGGTGCCCCTGACAATTGCTCAATCGGGTATCTTCTCTAAGCTCCCTGTCAATTGACTTATGATGCTTCCTGGATGACGGATGCCCGTCAAGCCCTCAAAATCGAGAAGCTAAGACAGTAAAGGCTCAGATACAGAGCCAACAAAATGGCTAAGGCTCCTGCTAGGCCAAACTTTATGAGGTTCCAAGAACAGGGTTATCCCGCAACAACAGATGAATCGACTGTAAAGCTCAATAACTCTTTTGAAGCATTGAAATTGGTCCAGAAGAATGCCATGACTTCAAGAGTCAAGAAAGCTGCAATTCAGATAGCGCCACCCAAGGACCCAGTCAGACCAACCATCTTCAGTTGCATGTCCTTTTCAGAAGAGGAAGGGCTACGACGGCAGTCCGAAAAATTAGCCGCCAAAGATAAAGAGATGGATGGACATGTGGTCCACACTGTCTACATGGTGGGCACGCGTAGCAAGAGTAAGGACGGGATCACCACATCTCAAGTCCAATCTGGTGTGAATGTGGCCGCCACTTTCCAAGACCATCCTCTGCTGGAAGGTAATGAAAACCCTTCCAGTGAGGCTGATAAGAAGAGAGATCTCTCAGTTCATGAGGAGTCGGGCTCGGAAAACGAAGGAGTGTCAATCTTCCGTCCCAAGACCGCAGAGCAGCAACTTCTCCAAGAGATCCAAAAGCAGCTCAGAAACAAAGACAAAGAGATGGCTATGCTCTACTCAAAGATTGACGGCTTGACAAACGTCGCCTTACAGCTCACGGCCAAAGTTGCCTCTCAGCCGCTTAATCAAGCGCAGGGCCCTGCTCATGAACCGGGAAACGGTGTCCTGGGGCAGCCGATGCCTATTCTCTCAAATCCAATGGTGGGCGGACCGCATGAAAATCGGTCGCATTCTAACTCGGGAAATGTCTTGGTTACCGATCACAGCAACCCGCTAACGCAAGATCAAATCATAGATTTGGTCGCCAATAAAGTCAAAATATTGGTAGCCGAAGCCAGAGAGCAAAAGGATGTCAGCAGTAGCGGGAGAACATATCCTGCTCGGTACGATCTTGTAGAGTTTCCCACTGGCTATGTCGTCCCCAAATTTGAAAGGTTCGATTGGACGGGAAATGCGAATTGGCACATTTCCCAATTTAAAGCATCATGCGCAAATACTGGGGATAATGATGCACTCCTTCTCCGTCAGTTTTTCAATAGCTTGACCAATGTTGCTTTCGATTGGTATGCATGCATACCAGATGACTCGATCACGACGTTCGCTCAAATAGAATCCATGTTCAAGTAAAGGTTCATGAGCGTCAGCGATAAAATCACCATTGCCGACCTCGTAAGGATCGAGCCAAAGAACAACGAAAGCAACATGGATTTCGATGGTGCAATCTCTCTGTCGAATGTGAACCACCGTTGGAGAAAAACCAATCTGTCAGTTTTCTTATAGAAAATCTGAACAACTAGATGAAACCTTTCCTGTGCACTGCAGGTCTCAAAACATTCCAAGAGCTGGCCAAGAAGGTTCAAATGTTGGAACGCTCAAAGCCCGAGTCCACTCAAGATCTCCAATTCACAAACAGACCGAGACATCGGAGAGACGAAGACCGGAAAAGTGGAAGTTCCAACAACACCAATTCTTTAAATAGTAGAGAGCGGGCAGAGCGAAGATTAACAAATCGCGAGAGCCAATTTTGGAGGAAAAGAGAAATAAGGTCTACTCTTTCAGAAGAGATAAGGTTCACAAAATATTCAAAGATGCTCTGAAGAATGGCCTGCGACTACCAGAACCAAAAAGGCTAAGTGAAGCGAACAAGATTGATCATCCCAACTTTTGCCCATACCACCGAATGCTGGGAGACACTATTGAAGACTGTTGCATCTTCAAGGATTGGGTCGAGAAACAATACAAGACGGGAGAAATATCATTGTCCCCTGGTGTGTTGACAAACGATCGAGTCGTGACCGCCAATTTTATACAAACAGAGACCGAGATATTTGGGGAACCGGCCGCTCTCAATTGTTCACCCTTCCGTGATAGGGGCAAACTACGGCGACAATCCAAAGGTCCAGCGATTAACGTTGACGATGAGAGGCTAAAAAATGATGCGCGATCTATACGGTCTACATGGTCGGACCTGGAGAAACGAACCCTCCTATGCTTCACAGCCATGGTGACGATATGGTTGAAGCAGCCCAAGATTGGCTCGTTTCAGATAATGATGAGGGCCCTTCTCGAGCTGCTAAGCAAAGAGCCCATGGTTCTTGGGGAATCAAGCTCAGGCGATGAGGATAGACCAGTCATCATCCCCAAAATTACAGAACAAGCGTTATTCCAATGGTTTCAAGAGCAATTTCAGGACCGTGATAGGGAGTTAGCTAAGATCTGTTCCAAAGTCGACAATCTGGTGAATGTTGTGGAAAATCTCGCAACCCGGGTCCTTCAAATACAATCACAACAAAATTAAAATTTGATCCATGAATCAGGGATTGATGTCCCAAAGCAGCCAACAGCTATTCCCTCTGGTCTAAGAGCGGAACACCTTCATGAAAGTCGAAGGCGGCTAGCCCTCAGGAAAGTCCTGACGCATGTCTGCGACCAGTTGACACGGGGCAGAATTAAGGGAAAGTCATCAGCAGATCTCGAAACTCTCCAGGACTTACTTAAAAGAGTCCAGATGCTGGAACATATGGGCCTCGAATCTCTTCCAAACTACTAATATAACAACAAGTCCAAATATCCGGAGAACGACAACCGCAAAGGTGGGCCTCTAAGGACACTGAATCCTCTAATGTATCTGCCGACCAAAGTAGGCGAGGAGCAGGCAGACCTATTGCCGACCAGTCTCAAAAACCAGTGTTGGGAGGGGGAGGAGAATCTCCCCTGGAAGAGAAATTGAATAAGGTATATTCTTTTAGAAGGGACAGAGTCCATAAAATATTCAAGGACGTCCTGAGAAACGGTCTGCAATTGCCTAAATCGAAAAGACCATATGAAGCAAACATGACTAATGATCCTTTGTACTGCTCGTATCACAAAATGGTGAGTTATACCATTGAAAACTGCTTTGTTTTCAAGAATTGGGTGGAAAAACAATACAATGAGGGAGTAATCTCATTGGCCAAAGACGGGTTAGCAGAAAACCAAGCTACGATTGTCCGCTCCATTCGAACGAAGACCAAAACCCTCTGAGGGCAAACGACTTAATCGCCCGCTCCAGAAAATGACCCAGTTCATCGCAGTTTCTACGGGACACACGTGAACGTCTCTCCAAAAGGACAAAGAGAGTATTGAAGCGCCGTGAGATCAAAGTCCAAGGATTTTTGATTAAGTGCACGGTGAGGACCACCACGTCGTTAAATCGGGAACATTCGACCTCTAAGTCATTAAACTGGGGATGTAAAAATGTGTAAATAAAAAAATGAATGGAAAAAAATAAGCCAAAATGATGGGACAACTCGTAATAAAAATCAGCGAGTAAAATGAAAATGAAAATAAGCAGCCAAAATGATGGGGCAACCGCGAATGAATAGCCGAAATGATAGAGCAATCACGATCTTCGCGATAAGAAAAGATGAAATGATAGAGCAATCGTGGTAGTAAAAAAAACCCAATTGGCGAATGATGAGTCGCTCCTGGTACCATATTCTAGTGCAGCGATACAGACGCCAACCAAAATCCAAATCCCAAATCCACAAACGGCAAATGATGAGTCGCTCCTGGTACCATATTCTAGTGCAGCGATGCAAACGCCAACCAAAAACCAAATCCCCAAATGGCGAATGATGAGTCACTCCTGGTACCATATTCCAGTGTACCGATGCAGACGCCAACCAAAAATTCAAATCCCTGAATATCCCAACGGCGAATGATGAGACGCTCCTGGTACCATATTCCAGTGCAGCGATGCAGACGCTAACAAAGTCCCAAAATTCTCCCAGCCCTACGGTTGGTCCCCAAGTGGACTACCGTATACAATCCATGGACTGAAATAATTCTCATCACACTCATGCCCTACCGCAATCACCAGTCACGCGGTCAGACTCCGCCCTTGGAATTATGCTCCATTTGGGAAGACCCACTCATGTGTCCTCACGATACATAAGGAGAACAAAACTTACGAGATTCTCTCGACTCGTAAGAAAACACCTTCGTGGGATTCTTACGACTCACAAAGGAAAAACACACATGGGGGTCCTCATGACTCCTAATGAGAAAATACACCTACGGGGTCCTTTCGACTCGTAGGGAGAAAATGCTTTTATGGGATCCTTACGGTTCATAAAATTGAAAAGCCTTAGAGGATAGGGACCTAAGCCTGTCTCCTAAGCCATCGCTCCCCAACGGGTAAAGGCAAATGATGAATTGCTCATGGCATCTGTGCTTCAATGTTAGCAACGCTGATGCCGACCCCTACCCCAAAATTCCAAACTTCCAATCTAATAGACCCCTAAGTTGTTAAACTGGGAACATATGACCTCTAAATCGTTAAACTGTGGACAGATAACTCTAAGTCGTTAAACTGGGAACAGATGACCCCTAACTCGTTAAACTGGGGACCGATGACTTTAAGTCGTTAAACGAGGAAAATCCCATCATGGCAAATGATGATTCACTCCTGGTACCACATTCCAGTGTAGCGATGCTGATGCAAAACCAGAACCAAAATCCCCAAATTCTCTCACGGCAAATGATGATTGCTCTTGGTACCACATTCCAGTGTAGCGATGCTGATGCTAAACAAAATTCCAAATTCGAAATCCCACGCTGCAATGCCTCGAATTCAAGAGTCCCCCAAAAAAGGCAGGAAACAGACAAATCAAACTAAAGTCCTATCCGGAAGCGCTTCCAAGCTTAAAAGTCCCGCCGGACAGATTGGAACCTCCCCAAAAAAAATCAGGCCAAACAATTCCAACAACGACCTCTACATAAAAAACAGTGACACTCTGTGCCGGGGAAATGTCAAGCAGACACTCCGCCTCGGGGATACGTCGACCGGCAACACTCTATGCCGGGGACACGTCAACCAGCGACACTCTATACCGGGAAAACATCAAACAGATACTCCGTGATTGATGCGAAAGAGTGTTTTTATAGTTTAACCGCAATCAGAACGGTGTCGCGTGTAGCTAGACCGAGATGAGTACGGGTCGTCCTCAGGGAAACGTGGAACCTTTTAATCTTACTTTAGATGTGTTGACAAAAAGAGGAGGAATAAAGAATTTTTGTAAAAAGTTTCTAGATCTACTTTAAGCAAGAGTGCAAAATTATAGATCTAGATTATTTTAGGAATATAGTTAATATAATAAAAGGCTTGTAGGGTTCGTTAGGATTTAGTAGTCATGGACGATTAATTAAAAGTTACCATTTTTATCCATTAATAGATTTAAAACTAGAACGACGGTGATACGTGTAGATTAGGATTTCTGGAGGGAAAAGGAATCCCACTCTTAACCCTTATCTCGACACGGAACTCCGTTCAAATCTAGCCTTTACCAAAACAATCATTAATCTAATCTCTAATCGCGGTCGGATCTAGCAAAGAATTGCTAGCGCGCCCGATTAGGATGTTAATGATTTTTTTGATAAAGTTCATAAACTTTATAGGACTTAAAAAGGGTTTAGGGATGTTCATCATCCATTAGCCTACCCTAATCCTACGAACCCTAACAAGCGGAGAATTACTCACGCATGTTGGGAGAAGAAGATGAAAAGACAGAGAGGGAAAACATAATGCAAAAGAATTAAATAAAATAACTACCTTTATTAATCAACTTGAACAATCTACACTTTATTCCGTAGAAAATGATTACAAAACTAGTTGCTTCTCGATCTTTTCTAAGGAGGTAGACGAACAGTTGATGATCAGCCTGCATGCGTGAGCGTCTGGGGCTTCGTGATCTCTTCGGCTTGATGCCTTCTAACTTTAGCCCTTGGTCCTTTATATAGCCCTCAAAGAAGAAAAACTAGTTACCATATATGGCGACTTCCTAATATGGTGACTTTCCATGCCTGGATTCTGAGTCCCTATCAGTATTGATTTTATGATTTTGGCAGATTTTTGATCCTGACATCTTGAACATCTTCATCTCTTGACCTGAGCTAAATCTTGCACAATATCTCTATGAATAATGTTAGTTTATTTATTAAATTAGAGAGAGTATCTTAATCACTATATATGGTAATAAATCTTTAACAAACTTGATTAAGAATATTTAATATGCTATGCACTTTATATGGTAATAAATCTTTAAGAAACATGATTAAGAATATTTGATATGCTATGCATCTTTTAATTACTAAAATATTATGCATATATTTTGAAATATTATTCTAACCATTTGTATGATATTATATCTTTTAAGAATTGTGATTAGAATATTTGATATGATATGCATATTTTCAATTACCAAAATATTATATAAAATGCCTATATTTTCCTTCATAATGTTAATATAATATAGAAACATATGGCAAATAGTATTTTGCAGATAAATCCAAATATATTTAATATTTATAATAAACACCTTTTATTATTTAAGAAATGTAAGGAAAATACTTATACCAAAGTGCAATATTTTCAACTGAACAAATACCCCCAAACTTAACTTTGATCGTCCCGAGCAAACTAGTTATTCAAGAGAAAGAGAAAAAGAAAAAGAAAAACCTAAATAGCACACTTTCGTAGGCAAACACGATTGCACTAAGCACGTGCAATAAGCCGTTCAACCTCTAGGTGTCCCTAGTAGGAAGAGTGTTGTCTCCTGAGGGTTTTCAGCGGATTACACCCACAAAATCTTATAATAAAAGAGAGATGGTGAAAGTTACATATAAAGATAAGAACTATAAAAGTAAGAACTTGAAAATAAGAGTTTTTAACTACACCAGTTTTTCAGTAGTCATGACCCTTATCTTAATAGTCATGAAAAGATTTTAGAAATCACATCATCTCTCAATAAAATATCGTCTTTATTCTTCATTCCTACCTTTCATCCAAACATTGATCATATACCCCTATGTGTGTGAATAGAACATCCCTACACTCGGAGAATTCAATTCAAGCTATCATACTCTTGTCCATCTACCTCAGCACTTTTTAACTTGATGAATATTTAGATTTGCTCACACATTTTCATGCGACCGTTAATACTTCTTGAGGTACTAACCGACCAATTACTCATGTGCTTGCTGATTAGGTGATAATATTTTCCTCGTCTTGCACCACCTAAGGCTTAGCAGTGACTCCCAGACCAGTTGGCCTTAGGGCACTAGGTGAAGAGGCACCCTCGCTATATTTTTTTATTGCTGCCTTGGCGATACAAAACCAGTGTTCATTTTTTTCTTTTCACCATTTTTATATTTTCTTCATTTTTTTCATTTCCTTCATACTTTGGCTTTTAGACAAGAGCATTTCAAGGTATCCTCTACTATCCCGAGTTTCAAGACTTGTGTAAGTGCATATAGTAGGGTATCAACATTCAAATGTTTGGCTTCCAGAATAGGGACTATTTTTCAGACTTATTTTTATCCTCAGATTAGTGACTTCCTTCATCTTACTAACCCTTGGGACAACAGCTCATAACTACTTATTACTAGTTCGTTTAAGAAAACTTCTAATTTTCTTAGTTTTCTTAAACTATTCCTATCTTTTGGATGTAATTTTTTCACTTTCTACTCTTTTGTTATCAAAAAAAATAATTTGTGCTTATATATAGTATAATGCAAAGTATGTGTAAATAAGCACAAACCTCCCCCAAACTTGTTTTCAACAGTGTCCTCACTGTTGCTATCTGCTGGATCACAAAAACCTGTAAGCTTGGAAGGACATTATTAATGGGGGCAAGAATATATGAAAGTGAAAATGCTCCCCCAAACATATTTTTGGCTCACAAATTTGAGGACAAAAGTTATGTTCAAGAGCCAAAAATATACCCCCCCTCAAACATGAGTTAGACAATACGAAGCATTTTAAGAGGGGGTGAGTCATTTGGTCAAAGTAAGACTTTACAAAGACCAAAAGTTAACACCAACCATTCAAAGATTTTATCAGTATAGCGTATAGGTTGGTGGAAGAATATGTTGTATCGAGTCAAGAAAAAATGGGGAAGGGATAAGAGGTGGTCTGGAAAGGGTTTGAAATTAGAGAAAAGAAAGAATGGGGATGAATGTGAATGATTAGAAAGAAGGAATGGTGACGGTTCAATCTCTATAGGTGGAGATTGATCAATCACAAAATCCGTATTGTTTAAAAATTCAAGTTCGTCAGCAAAAAGTTCTTCAAAACTTTTATCAATGGTATGATTGAACATTTTGCTGTCAAAGAGTTTTGTGCCAGAATTTATCCTACTTGATTCATAAAAAATCATTGAGGTAGAGGACTCGAAAAACTCATCTATCTCATTTTCAAAAATATCCAAATCAAGTTGAATTTCTGGTATTATTGAACTTGAATTAACGGATTTTGATTTATCAAAACTCACTGAAACTATAGGAACAGAAGAAGAACCGGAGAAAGTAGAAAGTGAAATGGGTAAACAAATTGGTGTGTCGAGTGTTGCTGTACCAGATGTGGAAGATGGAGGCTGTATTTCGGTCTGATCTTCGTGTATACCATTATTATCAACTTCAAGACATATTTGGGATTCGGGAAGAATTAAAGGTTCAAGATGATGACCATAAGGAAGTGAAAGGATTTGATGAATTGGTGGGACAAAATCATCCAAAATTTCGGGTTCATCAATCAATATATCCCTAACGTCAATCACCTCATTCAAGTGAAGGTTAAAATTCTCAAATACCTCATCAAAAGTATGGTTTTCAATCAGTTTTGGTTCAAGAGTGGAGGTGTAGAGATCACAAGGGTTGGGTATGGTTTCACTTGAAATGGACCCTTCACAGTCGGGTAAATCAAACACTACAAAGTCACACAACTTATCAGATATTCTATTTGGTGTACTTGATGAATCTATGAAACTGGAGTTGTGGATTTCAGTTTGGAATAGGGAGGTTTGATTAGGAAGGGTGTACAGTTCTGTCTTACTACCGAAATCCTTCCTAAATTGGTTTGACAGTTCCAAAAAAATTTCTAATGTCTGCTCCAGACTAGTCTTGGGTTGATAAGGGGTTTCGGTATAAGATTGAAATTTCTGTGGATAATTAAAACTCCCAAATGAATGATTAGAAGAACTGTCTAGAGTAGGTGGAAAAGTCGGATTCGATTGATAGGAATAGAATGGTTGCGGAACTTGGGTAGGAGTAGGATCAATATTATGATACGAAGAATATTGATATGGGTTGGTTGTTTGGCTATTTTCTACAGACATCTTATATGCCACAAACCGCATATCAAACTCTTCTCCGGACAGTGGTGGTGATGGTTGATATTGGTCCGGATTGAAACTTTGACCTCTAGACCTAGCTATGTGCTCAGCAATGGACATTCGTCTAGGGGCTTCCTCACTCTGGGTATGAGCTGAAACAGGTGTAGGATTAGGATACGGTTGATAAGACCTAAACTGAGGTGGCCAACTGTTTCTTCCTGCTTGTTCTATATGATCTCTTAAGGACATGGAAGAGCCGGACGGTATACCGAAGGGATTACGAAAACAAGAGATATCTGGTTGTGGACAGCAAAGCTCGGCAAGTGTTCTTCTGTTTAGGTCACCCATTATAAGAAGAGAAGAAGGGGAAGGGGTAAAAAGGAGAGAAAGTAATTGGTTTGTTTTGAAAAATGACGGATTTAGACAAATCACACAAAAATGCACAACCCTAGAACTATGGTTACCTAGGTCCAGTCTCTAGACCGCTCCTAGACTTCCAAAGGACAAGCCGCAGAATCAATCCTCTACCGCCTCTGTACTACCCTTGTAGCCAGGTAAGTGCCAGGTAAGTGGGAAGGAACCACAGTAGTGGGCCTAATTAAAAACCACTAGCCTTTGACACACTTGCCTGGACACTACAAAAGTAATGCGGATAAGCGATAGATTACCCACGACCTTCCTCTGTCCTTATTGAGCGCGACAGTCCTTAGAGTCTGGTCTAGATATTTTTTAAATTAATGTAGGGTTGATGCAGATGCTCAGTTTGTGATTTGTGGGGCTTAGGAAGGGTGATGAAATCCCCACCTAATCTTGATTTGGTCTTTGCCCCTTAAAAATCCGTATTAAAATATGCAAAAACAAACCGCAAAACAAAACTTTGCAAAAAGATTTTTGAGCGGCGATATTTTGCAAAGAATCCTGCAGAAAATAGATTTTATTGGATTTGAGAGGAGAGAGAAGGAGTAAAGAAAGATACCAGAGAAGTGTGAAACCCTAGATCTCATGTTTCCTCAAGTCCGTGACTCCAGATTCCCTCGCAAAATTCACACACAAATCGTTAAATATGCAATTTACAGTTTTGTTTTAATAATGATATGAATCGTCTAAGAATTCAACACAAATAGCAAGAATAAAAAATTACGCACGTTTACCCGGCAACGGCGCCATTTGATTGATGTGAAAGAGTGTTTTTGTAGTTTAACCGCAATCAGAACGGTGTCGCGTATAGCTAGACCGAGGTGAGTACGGGTCGTCCTCAGGGAAACGTGGAACCTTTTAATCTTACTTTAGATGTGTTGACAAAGAGAGGAGGAATAAAGAATTTTTGTGAAAAGTTTCTAGATCTACTTTAAGCAAGAGTGCAAAATTATAGATCTAGATTATTTTAGGGATATAGTTAATATAATAAGAAGGCTTATAGGATTCGTTAGGATTTAGTAGTCATGGACGATTAATTAAAAGTTACCCTTTTTATCCATTAATAGATTTAAAACTAGAACGACGGTGATGCGTGTAGATTAGGGTTTCTGGAGGGAAAAGGAATCCCACTCTTAACCCTTATCTCGATACGGAACTCCGTTCAAATCTAGCCTTTACCAAAACAATCATTAATCTAATCTCTAATCGCGGTCGGAACTAGCAAAGAATTGCTAGCGCGCCCGATTAGGATGTTAATGATTCTTTTGATAAAGTTCATAAATTTTATAGGACTTAAAAAGGATTTTGGGATGTTCATCATCCATTAGCCTACCCTAATCCTACGAACCCTAACAAGCGGAGAATTACTCGCGCATGTTGGGAGAAGAAGATGAAAAGACAGAGAGGGAAAACATAATGCAAAAGAATTAAATAAAATAACTACCTTTATTAATCAATTTGAACAATCTACACTTTATTCCGTAGAAAATGATTACAAAACTAGTTGATTCTCGATCTTTCCTAAGGAGGTAGACGAACAGTTGATGATCAGCCTGGATGCGTGAGCGTCTGGGGCTTTGTGATCTCTTCGACTTGATGCCTTCTAACTTTAGCCCTTGGTCCTTTATATAGCTCTCAAAGAAGAAAAACTAGTTACCATATATGGTGACTTCCTAATATGGTGACTTTCCATGCCTGGATTCTGAGTCCCTGTCAGTATTGATTTTATGATTTTGGCAGATTTTTGATCCTGACATCTTGAACATCTTCATCTCTTGACCTGAGCTAAATCTTGCACAATATCTCTATGAATAATGTTAGTTTATTTATTAAATTAGAGAGAGTATCTTAATCACTATATATGGTAATAAATCTTTAACAAACTTGATTAAGAATATTTAATATGCTATGCACTTTATATGGTAATAAATCTTTAAGAAACATGATTAAGAATATCTGATATGCAATGCATCTTTTAATTACTAAAATATTATGCATATATTTTGAAATATTATTCTAACCATTTGTATGATATTATATCTTTTAAGAATTGTGATTAGAATATTTGATATGATATGCATATTTTCAATTACCAAAATATTATATAAAATGCCTATATTTTCCTTCATAATGTTAATATAATATAGAAACATATGGCAAATAGTATTTTGCAGATAAATCCAAATATGTTTAATATTTATAATAAACACCTTTTATTATTTAAGAAATGTAAGGAAAATACTTATACCAAAGTGCAATATTTTCAACTGAACACTCCGCCTCGGGGATACGTCGACTAGCGACACTCCATGCCGGGAAAACGTCAAACAGACACTCCGCCTCGGGGATACGTCGACCAGCGACACTCTGTACCGGGGACACACCAACCAGCGACACTCCATGCTAGGGAAACATCAAACAGACACTCCGCCTCGGGGATAAGTCGACCAGTGACACTCCGTTCTGGGGAAACATCGACCGGTGAAACTCCATGCCGGGGACACGTCAACCAGTGACACTCCGTGTCGGGGAACCGTCAAGCAAACACTCGATACGTCGACCAGCGACACTTCGTGCCAGGGATACGTTAACCAGCGACACTCCGTGCTGGGGAAACGTCAAACAAACACTCTGCCTTAGGAATAAGTAGACCAACGACACTCTGTGCTAGGAAAACGTCGATCAGCGACACTCCATGCCAGGGACACGTCAACCAGCAACACTCCGTGCCGGGAAAACTTCAAACAGACACTCCACCTCGGGGATAAGTCGACCAGCGACACTTCGCCTTGGGGATAAGTCGACCAGCGAAACTCCGTGCCGGGGAAACGTAGACCAGCGACACTCCGTGCTGGGGAAACGTCCAACAAAGACACTCCGCCTTGGGGACATGTCAACCAGAAACACTTCGTCTCGGAGATACGTCAAGTATTGACCGCCAATGTCGTAAAAATGGCAATGCCAGCCTCCCCAAAAGCGGGAACCAAATCAAGTCACCTCCACACGAAAGAAGATTCACCAATTTCATGCACACGACCTATATACGCGGTGTGCATTTATTGATGTGGGGCATTTTGATGGGGCCAAAATTTACACCCCGGTTGACCAAGTCAAAATCAAAGTCAACTCCAAGCCAAACGGGTCCAAGCCCAAGCCAAGTGGGCCGATGCCCAAGTCAAGCCCGAACAAGAAGCGGCCGGACTCCCCCATGCCAAGAAGAAAATTATGTAATAAATAAGTTTGATATAATTTTCATGCATGAATGTAAAATAAATGGGCAAAAAGCAATTTTTTTGTAAAAGCCCATGCCTCATGTGCAAAAAGAAATAAGCATATGTGGCATGAGATGGGCAAAATACTATTTTGTAAAGCTCAAGGGGCTATATGTAAATTTGTAAGCCTATATAAGGAAACATGATAATGAAATGAAAGACAATAATTCATTCCCCTCAAAATCTAGGGTTTCTGTGTCTTCTTCTCCTTCCTCAAGATTCTAAATCTTCTTCCCTTTTTTGAATTAAACCAAGAGTTTAACTCTTCTTATAAACTTTTCATTTTCCAAAAAGAAACCGATTTGCACCGTCAAACCCTTGAAGGGGAACTCATATCTCCCATCAAATCCCCAAAATGGGTGATTTTTAAGCCTCACCGTCCTTTTCCTCCAAGATCCAGCCAACAAAAAGGAAGAAGAAGGAGACCCATCTCCAAAAATCCCACATTGGGAAAGATCCAAGGCTCAAGAGAAAACCAAGAGCTTAAGGGAGAAGGGGTCCCCTTTCATCATCTCTGGAAATCTATATATATATATATATATATATATACACACACACATAATAAATCTTTCTTTTTAGGAGTTCAACTCCAAAATTCAATTGGGAGTACAACTCCCGCTACAGGGGCTAAACCCCTTTGTCCTTCTTTTAGGAGTTTAACTCCAAAAGTCAATTGGGAGTAATACTCCCTGTACAAGGGCTAAACCCCTTTTTTCTGCAGGCGTCTAGTGCCCACGTGCCGGACGCATGAGGCACCCGTGCCCAGTGTCCACGTGCCGGGCGCGTGAGCCGCCCGCGCCCAATGCCCAGGCGCTAGCGCCTAGTGCCCAGCGCCCGCATGCTGGGCACATGAGGCGCTGGCGCCCATGCGTCCTTTGGACGCTATTCACCCTTGTTTTCTTATACATACACACTCCACAACACTTTCCCTGTTAGAAAAAATTTCTAACGGGGCGCTGTCCCGCAAAACGCAAGGGGGCCGATAGCCTCCGGACCCCTGTAAACTCTGCGAGGCCCCCGATATACCCAAGACCCCTCAAAACAACAACACACGCACACTGCACATTGAGTTCGCATGATCAGTTTGATCCGTCAATCGGAGGTTCCTTCGCTCCAAAGGCGAGGGGTAATTAACGGCAGCTTAGTCCGCGGCTGCCGGAGATTCGGATCCCCACAATCAATAAACCCCAGCCTATTCTAGGCAGGGGGAATCTGTAGTATGCCTGACAAGCGCGCGCATTCCTATCTCAATGATGTGACGAAAAACACCCTACAATACCAAGTTGATTTATGGCACCATATATCGGAGGTTTGGACAGATGCGACCGTTGTAGCAGACTATATCAGATTCCGTCTCATTCTATGAGGGGTTTTTGATTGTGGGGATGCTCTTCCCTGCAGGAGCAATCTCCTGCAGTTAATTACATTACCGTATTGCGATAACCGCTTTCTCCTTCTCCAGCAGTTCACTTCATGTCGTGTGTGTTTTTGTTTGTTTTGGTTGCACGTAGATTGTATACAGAGACTAGTTTATGTCGTTGCCCGTAGGGCGTGGATTAGTCCAAATCCGTATATTTTAGATTTGGGCTTGGGTCAAAGATTTGCTTGACGGGGTTTTGAAGTTAGGTTGTATATTCCTACAGTTCAGAAATATTCTTGTTTATTTAAGGATCGTTAATCTAGTTTGAGATTAAGATCAATTTAAATCTGTAAGCGAGCATTTGGGCTCAGTTTGTTTTCGCTAAGGATACGTTAGTCTTATTTGGGAATAAGATCAATTTAATGACATTATAGGATCATTTTTACTTAAGATCCAGTAAAAGAGCATTTGGGCTCAACTGCAAGAAAACTTCAGAGACTTAACCAATTTGGGCTTAGTCTACTTAGTCTTTTTTTTATTCAAAAGTGTTAAGCACTTATTTGGGCTCTGATGCTCACATGTATATCATGTGAAGTTTTCAGTCATGGGTGCTGTCCAATAAATGTTGAACACTTTAGTCATTTTGACTAAATGTGAAGTGCTAAGCACTTCTTATGGTGTCCACGTGGGATGCATGTGCGGCGCTGGGCGCTGCCCAATTAGTGATAAGCACTCAGCTATTTTGGCTACATATGAAGTGCTAAGCATTTTTATATGGCGCCCACGTGAGGAGCACGTGCGGCGCTGGGCGCTGCCCGATCAGTGCTAAGCACTCAGTCGTTTTGGCTGTATATGGAGTGCTAAGCACTTTTTATATGGCGTCCACATGAGGAGCACGTGCGGCACTGGGCGCTGCCCGATCAGTGCTAAGCACTCAGCCGTTTTGGCTGTATATAGAGTGCTAAGCACTTTTGTGTGGCGCCCACGTGAGGAGCACGTGAGGCGCTGGACGCTGCCCAATCAGTGCTAAGCACTTAACCGTTTTGGCTGTATATGGAGTGCTAAACACTTTTACTCAGCACTCACGTGTGCTTCACGTAAGGCGCTGGCCTTCTATTTTGGGCGCTCGCGTGTTTTTCACGTAAGGCGTCAGACGCTGTTAAAAGGGCGCCCACATGGGAAGCACGTGGGGCGCTAGTCTTTTTTCCCTTTTTAAAGACTATATCTCTGTTAATGGTATTTTAACCATTAATAATCACCAAGATCTTCGTTTTTTGAAGATTGAACTAAGTTCTTTTATAGCTTCTTTTTTCCTTTTATTTTTCTTTTGGACCCAGTTCTTTTCTGAATTTTTGATTCACAAGAATAAGTTCTTCCCGATAAGAATTAAATTCTCAACTTATGGGAGACTTATTTTGTGGATCTCTGATCCAGAGAAAAAATTAAGTTCTTTGAGAAAGGTTACACTTTTAAAATAGGTAAAAGAGATATTTTTATCTCTGTGTTTTCTTTTACCTTGTTTATTTTAAAAGGGAAGTCTTCCTCTTTGAGAATTAAATTCTCTGTTGTTTTTTTAGAGCTCACTGTAGAAACTTATATGAAGTTTTTTCTATATGAGACTTAAAGTCTCAGGTCATTTATATAGTGGAGACAAATTTGTTAATTAATTTTTAGAAAATCTCTCATTGAGATATTCCAATTGATTTAATTGGTCTCAAATTGAGTTGGGAAATTTACCCACTGTTGGATTTTTTATCTAAGGACTTCTATTTTACAGAATATGTTTTCTTGTTTTTAACAAGATTGGGAAAATATTTTTCCATATACAAAATTTATTTTGTAAAATGGTGATTTTCTTAATCACCATTGAATTTTTAATCTAAGAGTTCTCTATTTTACAAAGAACAATCTCTTTTTGTTTAAAAAGATTGAGAGAATATATTCCCAAAAAATAGAATTTTATTATATTATTGGATCATTGATCCAACCGAGAGTAGATTTGGGAGATATTTTCTCCTAATAGAATTTAATTCTATATCTTGAAGATTTATCATCTCTATTGGATCTTTGATCCAACGGCATAGAGTATTCCAAATTCTTAGGTAGAATTTAATTCTATTGATCTTGACTTGGGCGCTGGCGCTCACGTGTTGTGCACGTGGGCGCTGCTTAAGAATTTAATTCTTATGATGGGTACTCCTGTGCTTTGCACATTAACACCCGCATGATGAGCACGTGCGGCGCCATATGAGAATTTAATTCTTACTCAGAAATCGTTCCTGTGCTTTGCACATTGGCGCCCGCGTGATGAGCACGTGCGGCGCCATATAAGAATTTAATTCTTACTCAGAAAGCGTTTCTGTGCTTTGCACATTGGCGCCGGCGTGTGGAGCACGTGCGGCGCCATATAAGAATTTAATTCTTACTTAGAAAACGTTTCTGTGTTTTGCACATTGGGGCCAGCGTGAGAAGCACGTGAGGCGCTGCCCCATTAGCTTCCAACAGAGCTTTGCTCTTTTAATATATTTAAATATTGGGGAAACAATTATTATTGTTTGCCGTGATTCCGGGCGTTACGGAATAAATCATTGTTTGCCGTGATTCCGGGCGTTACGGAATAATCATTGTGTCGTGATCCCGTGGGGGTTTGAACGGGATATATACTGTTAAGTTACGATGATGATTACATTAATTGATTTCAAAGACTTGTAGAATAGATAACCTAGAAGCATAGACTCAAGGATACACATCACATACATATATCTCATTGTTTTACCCCTGTGTTAGTTATTTATACGCATGTTTAATCATATCATCATATCCTGATTATTACTATTGTTTTGATATTTATGATGCACTGACGTCTGGGTTTTATATGGTCCAGTTCCTCTACCTTTATCGCAGGCAGATCAGGAGTACTTTAGCAATCAAAATGAGCAACGAGGAGCTATCTATTTAGTTTAGAGACTCTTAGTTTATTTATTTCAGCAGTTTTATTTCTATTGATGCGAGCCCATATTAGAACGTGATTCGGATACTATTGTTTATTGGATTTGGATTCGTTTCCGCTACTCCTATTTCTTGATTTTATTCATTATGGCAGATGAACATTAGCTAGATTATATTTTACTGTTCTTGATATCCGATTGACAGCCGTAATGTGACTGTGGAGGGATGATTCCTAACCACAGGTAGTATGGTTGGCTCTATCACATTCCATGTTTGCGTATTTTGGAAAGTGGGGCATGACAATAACTTGATGAAGTTTTTGGCCCCTAACACAGTAGTACCTCCATTTGCCTTCGTGAGGCCGTGGATAATGGTAATGTCTACTCATCTTATCCGGTTCTGCTGATTATATCCATCAATTTATTAACAAGTTAAATATTTGTGGCAGAGAATGATTGTTGATCCTGATGACTTCGAAAAGGTGCACTTCAATAGTAGCGGATGGAATATATACGTTGATGATGCATGGCATTCCCTCTCTACTCGTATTATGACCCATATATGTCATAACTCTCATTAGACGTTGCTCGTTATAGACTTTGCCGAAAAGAAATTGCGGCATTATTCTTCACTTGCATGCAACCCCCATTGGGAGGAAAGGGTTAGGCTATATTTACGGTACTTACTTAATTTTAAGGTAAAGGAATTCAATAAATATGGGGGTTTCAATGCATTTAACTTTACTAGTGTCTCTTACCCGATACAAAAGAATTCGTAAGCAGTATTTCCTTTATTTAGAAGTTTTGTTTTAACATTTCTGATTGTTAAGGGTTATAAGAATATGCGTTTGTTAAAGTTGTTGTTAACAGTTCTGTTTGCGGCGTGCTCATCTATTTATTCATGAAGGCCTTGATTAAGGGTCAGCGGATTCTGGATGCCCTGGATGGAAAAGGGTCGATACAGTAGCTGCCGATACTTACGGCCTAAATTCTATTGGCGAACGAGAAAGAAATGGCTTGATATTGTTTCAGTTTTTGTTTAGCCGAAATCTGAACTCTTTGTATTCGTACATGTATTCATCTATTTGTATTTGGCCAATGTTCGATGATATTATTACTTGTTTTGAGTGAGGATGGTAAATTGTTTATATGTTACTGATTTGTCTAATGAATGTACAAAATTGTTAACGTATTTACTTTTATATCACCGATCTTGGCCGATATTGTGATACAAATGATATTTTTGTTGACATTATCTGTTTTATATAGTTAATGTTGGCCGATACTGTGATATGAATGATATTTTTATTGATATTATCAGTTTTAATTAGCCGATGTTAGATGTATGGGAGGCATGGGGGAAGTGGAATAGATCAAGAAAAGACGAAGCCGATGCAGTAGACCTTTGCAGACAAAGACTGGCTCTGTCTGCAAAGCAGGGTACGTGGGCACCTTCTGAGAAGGCGCCTGGGTACCCCGAGAAACTGGACGCTTTCTGATAAGGCGCTTAAATATCCTAAGGAACTAAACTCTAAATTTTTTCTTTGAAAATACATGCAACTAGTTAGACGTTACAAGCAATTAATTAGAAATTACAAGCAAGTTGTTAAAAATTATAGGCAAGTGCTTACAAGTTACAGGTAACTTATTAGAAGTTACAAATAACTAATTAGAAATTACTGGCAAATAGTTAGAAATTAAAGGCAAGTGCATAAAAGTTATAGACAACTAATTAGAAGTTACAGGCAACTTCTTAGAAATTACAGAAAACTGTTTACAAATTACAAGTAACTTATCAGAAGTTATATGCAACTGTCTAAATGTTACAGGCAACTGCAAATAAAGAGATTCATAAAATAATTTCTAAATTTTATTCAGATGCATACTTAACCAATAGAAAAATTTACAGCAAAATTATAACGAACATTACGTTTTAATACAAAAGACCCACGAAACTTGACTGTGAATACATAAATATAAAATAAAATACCTAACAACCAACATATAATTATTTTACACTTAATTGATAGGAGCAGTGCATGTCGCTCTATTGTGACTATCATTGCCATACCTACTGCAATTCATCTTTCTCTTTTGAACATCTCTATTGAGATGCACCCTGAATTGCGCCATGCCACAGAACTAGTATATTGTTTCCTCATTATTTGATCATCTTTCCTCATCGGTGACAAGCTTGACTCCAACTCATGTATTCGGTCATACGCAATTCCTAGAGCGGAAAACGATAATGCGTGTTGACTGCTACACAAAAAACGCTTTTGTTAACATATTAGTACTTGCATTCATGTAAATATTACAAGCAATTTATTAGATATTAAAGGTAAATCTTCTTACATATTAAAAAAATGCAACAGCTTAGAAGTTACAAGTAACTGTTTAAAAGTTACAGGCAATTTTTTAGAAGTTACAGGCAACTGGTTAAAAGTTACACATAATTTCTTACAAGTTACATACATCTTCTTATAAGTTACAGGCAACTGTCTTGTATATATATTTCTCTAAACAAAAATCAAGTCATATAAAGATAAACCTGTTTATAATGGCTGGAGTATGAGCAGATACTTGCATATGGATAACCTTCTCGTTCATCTCTTGATGGATACTGACCATATTTACATAGTCATTTTCGGTTATCATCTTAACCATATAATCTCTATATTTCTCCATTTTATATGAAAGGTTTAATTTATCAGCCGGTAAATCAAGTTGAAACGAGATTGTTCCTTTCAATTCGAACTATGTTGTCGCCCCCGAGATGATCAAGACCCAACCTTTTCCATTAGATCCACTAACAAAACACATTAATGTTCAAGTTTGGACCATCCTCAATAATCAAGAGAGTAAATAAAGATTTAATTTGTTGATGTAGTAAATGAAAATGGAGTAAATGAGAGAAGATAATGGATAATTGATAAATGTATGGGATAATGTTTAACATAGGGTTTTTGGGGAGAAAGGTGGTGAATTTGTAGGGGAAATGGTTTGGTTAGAGCATTTAATGTTCAGTCTTTAAGGTAAAATATCAACAGGAGCATCGCTTTTCTTGGACTGAACTTCAGCTTCCATAATATTTTATAGAGGTTCATATGTGGATTAAAAGACCAATTTGAATCTATGTTGCAAATCACATGGTATATTGAATCTGGTGCGTCTCCAAATAATAACATCACGACGACTAGAATCGATAGATCCACGTACGTCCTCATGATCTGTTGAGCAATGGTTGGTTCAAAAGTTTAATTGATGACATTTAAATTCCACGAGCTTCTATTATCCATCGCTCTAGTCATTTGGTAATTAGTTATATTCTACCTTTGTATTCTGACTAATTTTCGTTCTTTCTAGTTACAGAAGTTTGTCAGGTTATATATCGGTTTAATTTACATAAAATATCAAAGTTTTAGATGAAGGGGTTTCTTTGTTAAAACCCCATATGGAGTCTGGAAGTTTTCTCGAAACTTCAAGCTTGAACAATAAACTGCCGAAATGGAGGTTGTTGCTTGGTCATTTTTTGTCGTCCTGCAGGATGCCACCATCAAATTTTAATGCATAGACTTGTCACCTCGTTAGTTTCTATTCCCAAAACATCTATAAATAAAAATTATTAAGTACGAAACGCTTTCCCGTAACAATTGCATAAAATATGATACAAAATTAGTGTAATTATGGAAACAAATCACCGCTAAAGGCTGCAGGTTCTTAAAACTGGTGATGGCTGGAAAAGGTAAGAAAAGTTTCCGGGCTAAAAAGCCGAACACATGTGCCTAAAAAAAAGCTCATTGATAGGTCTAAGGTCAATAAGCCCAATTCGAGAAAGTAAATTTTTAAGGACATTTTTAACAGATGCTTTAGATTTACATAGAAGGTCTTTTTTAATATTGAAGCAAGTGGTAATATGTACTAATGCACACAAAGTCGTACACTATAAGTATGAATTCTTTGTACAAAATGAGTCAACAAGATGCTTTAGACTCAACTCTCATCTTGTTATATTTATTTTATAATATTGAAATTTCTTTTATTCCTTCTATATGTTTTGGCTGAACATAATTATGAGCTTCGAGTTGGGAGTTCTCATTATTTCTTACAAGTTGGAAATGTGTGCACATCATTCACACTTTGCTACAAGGTTACCTTTTATCTTCCCTTCATACACAAGTATTTCTTAAACCAAATATCCGGCCCATTTTTGAGCCCAAGTCCATAAAAAATCGAAAAATTTGTTCTCTATTGGCATGGACTAATTGCTGGACCTAAATTAGATGCATGAAATCTGTACTTTTATCCGGTTTATATGCAGGAAACCTTTCCTTGCTTTTGCTGGAAAGCAGTAAACCCCTCTTGTTTTGAAAATCCTACACTTGCCGTATAAAACCTAACCGTACTTTAGTATTTTCCATCCATGCATCCTTTTCTATGCCGAAAATAGTAAACTCTCTTTCCCTTTTTTTTCCTTTCCCAAATTCTTCTCTTTATAATACATGCTCGGTTCTTGAAGGGGATGAAAGAACGTAGATGGCATGTAAAATTAAATTGGATACGTTGGAGAACAAATGCGGGAATATCCTTTTTTTTTACTAAAGTGATCTTTTGTTGCATATTATGTGACTGTCTAATTTTCTAATTTTACATATTATGTGACTATGTCTGATGCCTTTAGCTGGCTTCTAGCTTTTGTTGTTCTTGAGCCTTTAGCTTATATATTTAACTTTGGTTGCATCGCTTGCTTGCTTTTAACGAGATTAGCACGACCTGATCATGCTCATAATGACTATATCTATCTAGACCCTAATCTCTCACATAAATGGACAGACGTTCAAAGTGCTTAAACAAAACCTAATAGCTTCATCAATAGATGTTCCAACTCAAATAGCTCATAGATACATAAACAGATACGAGACTCAAAACCTCTGTTAGCTTATTATTTTCTTGACTAGCAACATTGACAATTTAATCTCTAAATTGATATTATCAATGCTCTTTGAAGTTATTTAACCTTAAAATTTCATAGGTTCATTGTATTAGAGAAGCTATATTATATATGATGGAATTTAGCTTGCAATTTAATTTTTCCAGATAGAACTGGTCAGGGAATATGAGTATGCACCTATGGAAATTAAAGGACTATAATGTAGCAGTCACATATTTCTTATATTTAGAAGTATAGTTAAGACTTATATAAAGGAGCAAAGTTGTTAGCAAACTATGATCGCTTAAGAATTGGCATTTAGGCAGGCTAGTTCATGGCCATGCATGGGGTTGTTTGCTAATTGGTGTCCTTGTTTCATATGTTTGTTTGGTTTTTTTGGTTAAAACGTAGGCTAAACGTCCCTATTTTATTAAACGAACGATGTAACGAAACTATATCAAAAGTCTTACGAATAACATAAAAACAACGAAAAGAAAAGCAAAGAAAAGAAAAAGGAGAGACAGAGGATTATACATCTCCATAAAAAACCAAATACAAGTACCTTTATTCTTGAAAAAGGAGAAATCGGCACCCTCCTCTCTCATATACTTTGACCCTCAAGGCCGTTACGGCTTAGGGTTGTTTCATATGTTCAATGGTAATATAATCAGTTTAGATGTGAAAATCTATTCGTTTTGCGGCAATATTTCTGTGCGTCTGTCAAATATTTATGAAGAATACCGGAGTGAGGATATTTAGCTTTATTATGTACTTAAAGTTCTTTAAATGCTAGAACTACAAGAGGTATGAGAAAATTGTTGGGAAAATAATCATCCTACAATGTACCAAGCTTTGTTATCAATTGTTGAGAGATTCCACGAAAGGTATCAGTCTCCGATACAAATTGTTGGAACAGCACAACGAAAGCATTACTAATCATCTTATGACTATCAATCAAATACACAACCTCCTGAAATATATATAGAATCATAATACCTGAAAAGCAAACATATGACAAAGAATGACAGCGTCAATATTTAACCGCAGAATACCTAATCCACGGGAAAAGGCAGATAATATCCACTATAATAATAAGAGTTATACAAGAGTATTTCATTGTATGCCTTGTTTAATTAGATACCTAAAGAACCGACCTTTATGCATCTATACTCAAAACCTTTCTCTACATCCTTGATGCCACCTCCTATTCTTTCTAAAAGATTAAAACCACATCCATTTATAGTATGGAGTAAGATACATTCCTATTTAAACAAGGATTCATAATTCTATAAAGATCCTAATCCGTATTTACGGAGGACTCTTTTAATCATTCTTACCATTAGCTAACTTCATGATTTAAATTTACACTAAAGCCCTGACAAATATGGCAACAACCAGCTAAGAATGACAAAACCATTGACAAATGACAACCTGAGGAAAAAAATTTAAACACCGCAAGAAACGCTGAGAAAATGTTGGTAGACAAACCATGGCTTTAAAAATCTATAAAGATATATGGCAACATCAATAAATTTTCAAAAAGGGGGGCAAAAAAAAAAAAAGAGCTCAAATCTCAGCCATGGAATTTTAAGACTCGTGGTCCCTAGCTAGCGCATAAAATCGTACAAGGTCAATATCCAAAAATAGATGGATGCCCTGGATTGCAAGTCAGTATTCATGGCCATGAGAGCCATCACTCGATGGACCCCACCATGCAACGCACGACACTTGATTATTCTCCTCCTCCTTGTAGAGAGGGACACGTGTCGGCGGGTTTTGGAGGGTTGTATTCGTCCAGGGAGACCGAATATCGGGCATGGGATTCAGCTTCACATGGGTCTGGCTCCGCCTGAGTTGGACTTGGACACCATCCATTTCAAACCCCCCCTCTCCATATCTCAAAGATGAATAATTTCACACACAACAATCCAAGCTAACCCGTCAAATATCCATATACCTATATCTATTCACATTTTCTTTGGTTATTCGTACTCATGTTCGTTTCCAGCAATAGCCATACTGATATATATATGAGAACCCTCTATCCCCTATACATTCGTCGTCATTTTAACTGCATGCATGTTAGGTGTAAAATAGCTATGTTTGCTTCATTTGTCCGGTATATCTGTTTCATATTCTCATTTGTATTTGATTTTTATCAAATATGGATTGTGATTTTCATACCTGGTTATTATATCCGTACTTGGATCTGTCAAAGACTACAATTTTCGAATATGAACTTACATAAATCAATCTGATATCTAATCAATCTTCATAGAAACCTTTTGCAGATTAAGGTTGAGTACATGGTTTTTAATTGTATAATACCATGCAGATCTCTTGTATAGCTCTCCCACTTTCTAACCAATGAAAAGCCGCCGAACTTATATGGAATTTTCCAAATTTGCTTGTAAAGCGACTTTCAAGGAATTATTCCCGCCGCAATAGGCCAAGAAGAGAAACAGTTGATAACTTTATGGCAGATTATGACCCGACACATATGTTTGGTACATAAAAGATTTTGAAAGTCCGGTCTTAGAGAAGGGTGAATAGGACTAAGCTACGATTATACCAAATTAAAAATCTATACTACTTGCTAATCAATATATCAATTGCAAAGCTTAGACAATAGATATAACAATTGAGATAAGAGGCTAAGCCAAACTATAATTGAATACAAAGCATATAGCAACGGACTATCACAAGAACAAACAATGAGCAAATAGAGCAAGAAATCTCCAAGCATGCAATTTCTAAGTTATCACTATTTGCAAGCAAATAAACGCAAACACCAGTCGTTTATAATGGTTCAGAAAATCCCCTAGTCCACTTTCTTTAGGCACACGAGCCCGTTCCACAAAATACGTCTTTTTCAGAGACAAACACGTTGCCCGCAAGCAACCCACAACCCCGCTTCCGGTGGAGTCCAAACCAACACATCTCCTCAAAAGACTACACATTGTTCGCCACTACGAACAACACTCCTCTCTACAATATTCGTCACCCTTCTCTTTACGAAAGATTCTCTCCTCTCTTACAATGACAATCTTGCACTGATGACCCCAAACACAAAGAAAGAAGAGATTATAATCGAAGCATAATACTCTCAAAAGAGTTTCTCTTAAAACTCATAACTAATACTTCAATGAGTATAGAATAATCAAATTAAGCTCTTTGATTTTTTGAGTGAGTGAGAGAAAAGATAATCAAAATTAAGTTTTTGCTCTCACAAGAAATGAGAAAATGTCATTGGAATATCTCATAATAATTTTGCCAGTGTTGGTTGTTCAAAACCCAAAGCAAATCTCAATAAATACCATTCAAGAAAAATTAGCCGTTACAAGTCAAATCAGCCAAAAAGAGCCGTTATCAAACGTCTGAAGTTCAACCAGACAGACGTCTGAAGAAGGACCAGCAACGACTATAAAATAGATTCAGACGTTTGTTTTTAAAAGTTTCAGACATTTGCGGATAGTTTTTACAAGAAAGCACACAAAAGTACAGAAGGGAAACAGACGTCTGAAAAAAGAGACACTAACGTCTGAAGAAGAAATGTTTTCAAAAGATTTTGAGTTTTCGATGTTTGTCTAAAATACTTTCAGACGTTTGCCGTGGTTTTCAAAATATGGCCAGTGAAAATACAGAGAACAAACAGACGTTTGAAGAACAAATGACACACGTCTGAAGAAAAAAAGGTTTTCAAAGTTTAAAACTTGTAGACGTTTGTGCTAAATAGGTCCAGATATTTGTTCTCACAAAAAGTCTTAATGCCATGAAAATACATAGAACAACCAGACGTTTGAAGAAGGTTTGACAGACGTTTGTTTTATTAAAAATTTTGAACCAATGAAAATCCAGAGAATAAACAGACATATGAAGAAGTATCGACAGACGTTTGTTCTGTCAAAATTTTAAACAATGAAAGGTCAGAAAACATTCAGACGTTTGTTCTGAAGCAAGAAACTGATATTTGAAACTTGTGCATATTTTTGAAAACAGGACTGAAGTCAGAAGCACAGTTGTAACAACCCTAATCTTTATGTACAGAATTTTTTTCAAAAATACAGAAAAGAACACCTAAGCTTGAGCACAAGTTATAAATTTAATTTGCTTTTGAACAGCAAGAAACATCTTGGAGCTCATTGGTAAAGTCTTGCACTGCTGTGACGTAGCTCCTATGATTGAACCCCCCCAGCCACATATATTTTTAATTGATTTTTTTATTTTAATCTTTTAGAAGTCCAAAGGTTTACACGTGCACTACACGTAAAATTAAAAGTCACAGATTAAACAAACACGTGCACTGAGTTATACCAAACGACACCAACACGTGGTGAAGATCCCAAGCCCCGTCACCGGATTTGGACCGGTGAGATGAAGCCTGCGATCGGCACCGCCGAGCCCCCCGTAGGGGATTGTCTTCATTTTGTAACCCCAACACTCCTTGGCCTACCCTACTACCCCCACGCTGTTTGATTTTTCTGCATATTTCCAAAGAATTAAAAATGGGCATTAATCCACATTTTAATGCATATTTTAATTCCATTCTTCATTACCCTAAGCCATAATTTTCCCTATAAATATCACACCACATTTCACCCCTCCTCATTCAGAATTTCATCACAAAAACTCTCTAAAATTTCCAAGTTCTAAGTTGTACAAGTGGAGGTAATGACCTACCTCATCACAACACATATTTTTGACATAGACCGATGCATTTTGGGACTCTAGTTTGTGGGAAAATACGAGATTACGAATAAATACCTTAAACATTCAAAACGTTTTCTTTAAAAAGTGTGTTAATTAAATTCCTTGCAATGGCACCTCTACAACCAATTTTGGGGACCTCGATCGGGATGGTGCGGCTTATCGGACATCCTCGGACCTAGTAAAGCATGATACAGATCTCCGCAAGGAGCATTCGATCTCGATGGAATTTTTAATGCAATTTTTAAGAAAATGAGATTTTTACAAAATAAATAAAATTTATTTTTATTATATATATATATATATACGAATATTATCAAAAGATCTATTTTGAATATATTATACAAATATTCCATGTTTTCTAAATCACAGGAATCACAATTTTATGAAACTTCCATCACAAATCAATACAATATCAATATTACACTAAAATACCATATACAATGAAAACTAGGTTCTACTCACTAAAAAATTTCACTTTTATAAAATATAAATCTATGAAAACCCTAAAGACGATAATTAAATACTTGAGATGTATTTTGAAAATATATCAAAACTATTCTTACATAAAACCCTCTCAAGTTATATTAAATTACAATAATGACCCTAGTAAATATAGGTTTAAGCGGGATCAGTTCTCTTGAGTCTCAGGGAGCCGGAGAATTTGGGTGCTTGTCTATCTAAGGTAGACAACCTAACTACGGTGTTATCAACACGGTAATTGTCTTGGAAAAAGACACAAATCCTGTCATCCATGTGCAGCAGTTACCGATAACATCAAAACTTAATCAGGACTTCAATTCTGTTTAAAAGTCTGACTCAGTTCGAGTCACAGTCAAATATGAAAATCAATCTGACTTGAATATGATTCAAGTATAACTTCAATTCAACATGAATCCGTCTATACCAGATTCAATCCATAACAACGTGAATTCGACCGAACTGAATCATGGATATACTCTGATTACATGACTGTCCATTTATATCCATTCTGTTAACATGATATCATTGTTTCGGCAAGTCGAACATTCTATTACACAAAACAATACAAATTAATACAAAAGACATTACGAGTTTTTTTTAAAGGGGTAAACTGGTACGGAATATGTTAGAAGTGGCACGAGTTACACCTAACCTGAATATCCATTGCCGTTGTACCGTGGCTAAACGGTTCCTTGTGCTCCGTATACATTGGTCTCCGGAATAGTGGGACTTCTCTCGTATACACAGGCATATTCTGTACCAAGCTACAAACAACTGCGTTAACAATATAATCAAACATTATTAGTTATACTCTCTTTCTGTCTATTCTATCTCTACCTATCTTTGGGACTTACCGAACGATTGTTCGCTAACGACATTACTTTCTTCTTTCTTTGGAATGTTGTCAGGTGGATCGTACTCACTTGAGATCGAGCCCAATACTGAGGACTTGGAGCCATCGACCCAATACTGTAGACACTTGTATATACTTTTCATTTCAGTTATGCCATTGTTTAAGCATTGCTTTCTATTCATGTATTTACATTTCCAGTTGTACTTGTAAAGAATTGTTAAATAAATAAAAGTTGCTGTTCATTTATACTCCTGTCTCTTATATACATTTTACTTTATATTGCTTAGATACGTTTAGCGTGTTTACTTCTGAGTAAATATGTAGCGGGCCTCACCGCATCCCTTCCCCATACACCGAGAAGCGGGGCATGACAGGTTTTGTTGGCGGCCCATGCAAGTCAGTGCTGCATGGAACCCTACCATGCAGGTCAGTGTTGCATGGACATGCAGGTCAGTTCTACATGGATATGCGGGTCAATTCTGCATGAAGTCCTAAGTAATATAACATAAGAATCAACAACTAAAAACATTCTTTATATTTCATATTCTTTGGATCTTACAATTTCATATACTTTGAATTTATTCTAACCCTATTTTTCTTTCAAGATTATGGATTCTCCAAACAACGCCATCACTATCACCAAATTGTTTTGAATCTGTTACACTTTTTTTCTACAAATTTCGAGGACGTAATTTTTATAAGGAGGGTAGAATGTAATAAGCCTAAACTTTCCGTACAGAATTTTTTTTCAAAAATACAGAAAGGAACACCTAAGCCTGAGCACAAGTTATAAATTTAATTTGCTTTTGAACAGCAAGAAACAACTTGTAGCTCATTGGTAAAGCCTTGCACTGCTGCGACGTAGCCCCTGTGATCGAATCCCCCTAACCGTATATATTTTTAATTGATGTTTTCTTTTAATCTTTTAGAAGCCCAAAGGTTTACATGTGCACTACACGTAAAATGAAAGGTTACAGATTAAACAAACACGTGCACTGAGTTATACCAAACGACACCAACACGTGGCGAAGATCCCAAGCCCCCTCACCGGATTTGGACCAGCGAGATGAAGCCTACGGCCGGCACCGCCGGGCCACTCGTAGGGGATGGTCTTCATTTTTTAACCCCAACACCTCTTGGCCTACCCCACTATCTCCATGTTGTTTGATTTTTCTGCACATTTTCAGAGAATTAAAAATAGGCATTAATCCACATTTTAATGCACATTTTAATTCCATTCTTCATTACCCTAAACCCTAATTTTACCTATAAATACCACACCACATTTCACCCTTTCTCATTCAGAATTTCATCATAAAAACTCTCTAAAATTTCCAAGTCCTATGTTGTACAAGTGGAGTTAGTAAAGGGCGATGTTCCGATGAAGTTTCGAGGAGAATCCGGCGACGAAATGACTCCCCGACGATTCTGATAGCTTCCCTTATCTCTTCTCTTATTTTCCAACCTGTAATTCCCCTCTCCTCTCTTCTTTTGCTATTCTAAAATTTTTTCTTTTCAAAACTCGTCGGAAGCGGAGTTATTTCGGCTTCCGAATCTCTTTTCTTTAAAAATCTAATTTTTCATAATAACAAACCTATAAATTTTTAATATATTGTTTAGTAATCATTAACAAACACATTAGAACAAGTTTCATCTCAAAAGAATTTATTATGCAACTGTTATCGCATTTTTACGGTAAAATACCATATACTTTACTTTCAAAACAATTCAACATATTTCCTTATATTACCTTTAGATAACTCACGAGATAATGACCTACCTCATCACAAAACACATTTTTTATATAGCACGAAACATTTTGGGACTATAGTTTGTGGGAAAATACGAGATTACGAATAAATACCTTAAACATTCAAAACGTTTTTTTTAAAAAGTGTGTTAATTAAATTCCTTGCAATTGCATCTTTACAACCCATTTTGGGGACCCCGATCAGGATGGTGTAGGTTATCGCACATCCTCGGACCTAGTAGAGCGAGATGCAGACCTCCGCAAGAAGCATTCGATCTCGATGGAATTTTTAATGCAATTTTTAAGAAAATGGGATTTCTACAGAATAAATAAAATTTATTTTTATTAGATATATATATATATATATATATATATGAATATTATCAAAAGATCTATTTTGAATATATTATACAAATATTCCATGTTTTCTAAAATAAAGGAATCATAATTTCATGAAACTACCATCACAAATCAATATAATATCAATATTACACTAAAATACCATATACACTGAAAACTAGGTTCTACTCACTAGAAAATTTCACTTTTATAAAATATACATCTATGAAAATCCTAAAGACGATAATTAAATACTTGAGATATATTTTAAAAATATATCAAAACTATTCTTACATAAAACTCTCTCAAGTTATATTAAATTACAATAATGACCCTAGTAAATATAGGTTTAAGCGAGACTAGTTCTCTTGAGCCTCAGGGAGCCGGAGAATGTGGGTGCTTGCCTATCTAAGATAGAAAATCTAACAACGGTGTTATCAACACGATAATTGTCTTGGAAAAAGACACAAATCCGGCCGTCCATGTGTAGCAGTTACCGATAACATCAAAACTTAATCAGGACTTCAATTCTGTTTAAAAGTCTGACTTAGTTCGAGTCACGGTCAAATATGAAAATCAATCTGACTTGAATATGATTCAAGTATAACTTCAATTCAATATGAATCCGTCTATACCAGATTCAATCCATAACAACGTGAGCTCGACCGAACCGAACCATGGATATACTCTGATTACGTGACTATCCATTTATATCCATTCTATTTACATGATATCATGGTTTCGGCAAGTCAAACAATCTATTACACAAAACAATACAAATCAATAAAAAAGACATTACGGGTTTTTTTTAAAGGGGTGGACTGGTACTGTTTCCTGATTTAAAATCAGGAAAGCTTCTGGGAAAAGCTTCAGAAGAGGGTCACGTGCTTACACGTGACTAGCGGTCACGTGTTGGCACGTGACACCTAAAAACATCATCAAGGCAAGTTCAGTTTCCTGACTACGTTGAAGAAAAGGGGGCTTCAGAAAGAGTCACGTGCTCCCACGTGACCCGGGTCACGTGGCGACACATGACATTTAAATGCAAGCGTCAAAAGGCACACCAGTTCCCTGATCAAGTCAAGGAAAAGGCTTCAGAAGAGGTCACGTGCTTCCATGTGACCAGGGTCACGTGTTGCCACGTGACGTTCAAGACAGCAGACTCGTTCTCCAGTTGAACCAAGGAAAGAGAGAGTTCAAACAAGGGTCGCGTGCTCACACGTGACCAGGGGTCACGTGGCAGCACGTGACGTTTAAGCAGCAATAAGAAGACAGAGCGCAAAAGAAAGGAAAAGGCTCATTCCAAAGGGGGTCACGTGCCCACACGTGACCATGAGTCACGTGGTCACACGTGACCGGCTTTCAAAGCCCATTTTGTCAAACAGAATTAAATTCTGAAGGAGAATCAAATCTTTCTAAAGGAAAGCGGCTATCTGGAACCGATCGAATTAAAGATTCAGAGGTGATGAAATATCATCTATCTATGGGAAAATCTCGGGTTTGGAAAGATTTCCCTTTTAAATCTAACCGAAATAATAAAGGGGAACCCCTGGATTTGAAATCCAATGGTGAATAAAATTCACCTAATAATCCAAAGGTCCAAAACAAATGATGGGTGCAAATCAAATCTCTTAATGAAGATTCGTCAAAAACTGATTGATTTGGCTGCTTCTCCTATAAATAGGAGCCAAGAGACACAGAGATATAGAGATACACACGCAGAGAAGAAAAAAGAAAAGAAAGAGAGTTTCGATACTTGGAGAACTTGGATCTTCTGCAAAAATCCTAGGTAAGAAAGGGAAGGCCTTTTGAAAGAAAGAGAATTTAATTCTCAACAGAGTTTAACTCTGATAATGTAAAAACAGAAGAACATATTTCTTCTCTCTTTGATAGAGGATCTGCAAAGTGCACATCTCACCTTAAGGTTGAGAATTTAATTCTCAATGGGTTGAGATCCTGTCATGCAGATCCAAAACATAGAGAAGGAATGCAAGCACGAGAATTTAATTCTCACAGAACTATAGGAATTTAATTCCTTTAAAATAAAATTAGGGCTTGCCCCTGTATCATGGGAATTTAATTCCTTCAGAATAAAAAGAGACAGGGTTTAACCCTAATTAAGAACCTAGTTCTGTTGCAGCAGCGGGAATTTAATTCCCTTAATCATAATTTAACAGAGGATGGAAGTTTAAACTCCTTAAAAAAGCTTTGTTAGGGTTTAACCCTATTTGGTTCTTCATATATATGAGGAATTTAATTCCTACAGAAAATTCAGAGTTAAACTCTATCCCAGAATATAAGTCTTCGAAAGGAAGTAGGAATTTAATTCCTCTGAAATTTACAGCTCGAGGAATTTAATTCCTGAAAAAAGATCAACAAAGCCTCTAAACAAAATACCTAGAGGCAGGGTCACGTGTCATCACGTGACCCCCCAAGAGATCTACAGAAAGCCCCTTTGAGGCAGCACCCCACATGACCCACGTGACCCTCGGCAGAAGCTCTAATACTTAGGCATTCGAATGCCCATCACGTGATGGCACGTGATGCTCTGAAAGATGCGATAATCCCGGCAGAATAAATGAAGGGAGGGCGCTCTCACGTGCTGCCACGTGACCCCTATTGTCCTAGTGTTTAACACTAAATCGAAACTCTCGAACCCAGTGTTAAAACACTGTTGGGCCTTAGTGTTCAACACTAATTAAAAAGCTTTATCTGCAGTGTTCAACACTGATCTGTTTTAGTGTTTAACACTAATTTGAAAAGCCTTATTGCTGGTGTTAAACACCAATTATCTCTTGGTGTTAAACACTAACTTGTCAACCTCATTCCCAGTATTCAACACTGATTGCTCTGTAGTGTTTAACACTAGGCTTCGGCCCAATTGACTAAATGGATGGAGGCAAAGCCTCTCCTGATTGGACTTAGCCCAAGATGGCCATAAGTCCTCAATTTGTGATTAACTGGGCCAATGGACTCATAACATAATTAATTCGTCTTGATCCCAAATTGGGCCAAGGACTATTTAATCCACTCCGGTTCTAGGGTACATCTCTTCACTCCTTTGATACTTGGCATTGTAATCCCTCAATGTCTTCAAAGAGGTGACGGGTCCCGACGACCACACATTGATACGGACTGCGGGGTCCTTAAACCCGTGTTTAATGCAAATTCCTGGTTACGTGGAACGCGGATAATGTCACTCTTTGACCCCGTGGAAAGCGTCCAGAGCGGAGCCTGGTCCTCGCAGAGCACGGCAGTGAACCCGTGTGAAGCATCCAGAGCACATAATGGACTGTGGGGTCCTTAAACCCATGGACTACGACGTCCTTAACCTTGACCGAGATGTCTTAAAACTAACAACGGACTGTGGGGTCCTTAAACCCATGGACTACGACGTCCTTAACCTTGACCGAGATGTCTTAAAACTAACAATGGACTGTGGGGTCCTTAAACCCATGGACTACGACGTCCTTAACCTTGACCGAGATGTCTTAAAACTAACAATGGACTGTGGGGTCCTTAAGCCCATGGACTACGACGTCCTTAACCTTGACCGAGATGTCTTAAAACTAACAATGGACCGCAATGTCCTTAAACTACCCATGGACCGCAACGTCCTTAAACTAGAACAATAGAGCCCCGTATGCTCTTTTGTCGGATCTAAACGGTCCCGTTTAAGTTGATCTTAGCCTCAAAGATGGCTAACGTATCCTTAAACCTTCAAACAGACTGGACTATGAATCCCCCCAATTAACTCTGGCTCGAGGGTATATCTCTGAACTCCTCTGACATCCGTCGTTGTAATCCTTCAACGTCGTCAGAGAGGTGATGGGTCCCGACGGCTTTACATACGATGGACCACTATGTCCCTAAACCGGAACAATAGAGCCCAAACGCTCTTCTGTCGGATCTAAACGATCCTGTTAAGTCGATCTTAGTCTCAAACTGGACTAACGTATCCTTAACAAACGTTTGAGTTGATCTTAGCCTCAAGTATGGCTGACGTATCCTCAAACCAAACCCCCAAACCCAAATCTAAGATAATACGGATTTGGACTAGTCCACGCCCTACGGGCGACGACATAACTCAGTCTCCGTAAACAATCCACGGGCAACAAAACAAACACCCACGACACGAAGTGACCATCTGGAGAAGGAGAAAGTTGTTACCGCAATGCGGTAGCGTAATTAACTGCAGGGGCTTGCGTCTGCAGGGAAGAGCGTCCCCACAATCAAAAACCCCTCAAACGAGGGGGAATCTGACGAAGTCTGCTACATTGGACGCATCCATCTAAACCTTCGATACACGGTGCCATAAATCAACTTGGCATCTTCGGAGAGGTGGACGGATAGCACCAATTAGCATCTGTCCCGAATCTCAGGCGAGACGTCCCCGCGTCTCGGCCGTCCTTCGGAGGGGAACAGATTCTGGCACGCCCGGTGGGACCTTTTCCTCTTTCCACTCCACACTTCGTGTGTCGTGACTCGCGAACCAATCGCGGTTCGCCAATGGCTGCCCTTGGGTTTCAAGATACTAAGAATTGGCGTCTTGCTTATTGCAGAAAGCAAAGGATCGATGGCTTCTACTTCCATGAAATTCTCCAACTGCTCAGACTGCAATTGCAACCAACGCTCTGCCTCGCCAGGAGGTATAGCCTACGGACCCCAAGCTGCTTCGCTATTCACAATGCCCGTGGAACAGGTCACTCGCGCCACCACAGGATTGTTCTTTGGGACCATGCTCCCACCGACAAACTTCACCGCTCCAGCGCTGACAACGGAAGCTCTCAAGAAGTCGGTCTTTGATCGTCTTACCCCTGCTGCGGCTCCTCTCAACGAGTCGCCCAACGTCAACGCCTCGGTCTTCTCTAGATTGGGCCAGAAATCCTGCGAACCCATCATGGGGCCTACAATCTCAGAGAAGGCTGCTTCTAAGAAGGTGGCCGCTCCTGCCCCCGAAGTCGTCAAGGCAGCTTCTTCGGCCAAAAGGTCGGTCTTTACAAGATTGACGGCTTCAGCTCCCGCTCCTGCTGCCCAAAGGACATCGGTCTTTGACAGGCTAATACCAACTGCGACCCCCCACCCAGACAGGGGGCAAGACGAAACCATTCTTACCGCTGACCCTACACCGTCCGCTCGACACGCTCGACGTCGCCATTGGCGCCGAATGAGGAAGGATGGGGGCAACTCTCCCTCTGGGCTAACTCCACCAGCCCCGGTGGCAGAAGTTAATGCTGCTGTTCCAACTGGGAACAGCTTCGAAATGCTAAACAAGGTGCGAAGGAATTCTCCTACTGAAGTGCTGAAGAAGTCTCCTCCCCCATTAAAAAAGGTTGTGGAAATAAAATCAGAACAGCCCCGATCTCCTCAACGGCTGTCTTCCAAAATCTATAAGGTTTGGCGGCAGGCCCGGGACTCGATCATCGATCCAAACTTCTCCCGCCAGCACAAGAAGCCGAAAATCCAACCAGAAGCGTGTCACCAGGCTAAACCCCAAAAGGCTGTCTGGACGCCCACCTCAACGGCCCCCTCAACCTCCATGGCTCATAAAAGGAGGAGGCCAGAGAAGACCCCCCAGCATGCAACGACGGCTAAAAGCGCCGAGCCCAGACGCCCGAAGTCTGGGGGCATGGTGGTGCACACTGTTTACATGGCCTCTGGAAAGGAGGAAAGCCGCACTTCTACGGGCCACCGACCGCTAACCCGATCCGTGACGAAGGCCCAGGAGCAGCAACAAAAGCTTCAAGAAATGATGAATGCTATGGCCGCGCTCACCGGGCCAAAAGAAAATCCGGAAACGTCCTCAGACGCACGCCGAGAGGAAGAAACCGACGCTGAATTCCTTCGCCGGACACTGGAGAAAAAGGACAAAGAGGCTGCTGAACAAGCGGCCAACATACAACGTATGGGCCTTCTCTTCCAAGATATGATAGGAATGATGATCCAGCAGGACTTACCCGCCGAGGATCCCCCAATCGTTCTTGAAGACGACCGAGGAGAAACGTCAAATCCACCGCCGGCCCTCTCAACGGCCAAGGAGGAGGCAATCTCTAAGGCTGACTTGGCTGACTACATAGCCCAGCAAATCCGGGTTCATCACGCGACTGAGGCAGCTGGTCAAGTCGTGAAAACGGGGCGGCCGTAACCGAGCTGGTACGACCAAATCAAATACCCGCAAGGCTACACGATACCAAAATTCCACGTGTATAAGGGGACCGGCAATCCCCATCAACATGTCGCCCAGTTCCGGGCCCTCTGCGGTAACACCGGCGGTGATGATAAACTGTTGCTCCGCCAGTTCGTGGGCAGCTTATCAGAAACTGCGTTCGAATGGTATTCGGAACTCCCGAACGATTCTATCAAAACGTTCGCTGAAATGGAGTTGTTGTTCACTCAGCGATTCGCAAGTGCCAGCGAACGCACTCCAATAACTGCACTTATTAACGCCAGGGTAAAACCGGGCGAAACCTGGGTCCAGTACGCTATACGCTGGCAGAACTTGTGGTCGAGATGTGAGCAACGCATCGAGGAAGCACCTGCGGTGGGCATGTTCGTAGGAACTCTAGACCCTCACGCAACTATCTCCCAATTTATGATGTTCTTTAAACCTACCACATTCCAGGCTTTGATCGACAAGTTGGCTCAGATGGACCAGATGGGTCATAGACCACCTCCCCCGAAGTCGGAACCTCGGAATGACAAGGGTAAAGGAAGGGCAACCTTTGTTGCAAATGCCCAACAGCAACCTAACGCCCCGAAACCGGCAGATCAACTGGAGGAAAGACGTCGGTATTATAATGAGAAGATGAAGCGTCCCTACTCGTTCCCACGGGACAAGACGAAACGGTTATTCGAGCTGGCAATACGCAACAGACTTATAAACCTACCAAATCCAAGGCGACCGCCGCAACCCACGGAAGTGAATAACCCTAATTATTGCCCTTACCATCAAACGGTAAGTCATCCGATCGAAGATTGCTTCGTCTTCAAAGGATGGATTGAAGATCAGTACCTCCAGGGGAAGTTCGTACTGTCCGAAAAGTGGAAGGTAAACCCACCACAGCCGCATGCTCCTAGGAAAGCGGAGACACCGGGGGCAACATGTTCTTTTATTGAAGAAGCTCCATGGGAGGTCGTGCTATCAACTAAAACCAAAAGAATGCTGAGAGACCTTCATGCGTGCCCTGCGATCGAATGGAAGGACCCTCTTGAACCTTAAATTATCGAAGGGATGCTAAGGCGCCGCCCGACTACAAAGACTCACGATAAGAGCCCAGATACTCACGCCCAATCGTCAAAATCTTCGAAGAAAAAGAAGAAGAAATCCAAGAAGTCCGTGAAGCCTGGAAAAGAGCACACGAACTTGCAGAAGCAAATCGACGCACTGGAAGAGTACAATCAAAAGGCGCGAACTCCTGTCACACTGCAAGAGTTCCTCAACCACATCTTTCAAGAGGAAGATGATGGAGAAAGCTCGTCGGATGAATCCGAAGGATATGTGGCGAGTTGTAACGTAATCTCCCACTCGTTTACCGATGAGGGGAAAACTCCTGGCACCAAGAAGCTGGAGGCAGAGCCTGTACCAGAGCATGCATGGCCAACAGATGAAATGATCGACGCTTTTCTAGACGAGATTCGTCTAAAATGTAAAGCGGACCAGGAGCGTGAGATGACCACGTCGGAAGGAGCCAAATGCGGGCAACTGAACGAAAGAGTTGAACTACCCCTGCCAGAGCGTAAGACATCTGAAGTAGACAAGAAGATATTCAAGACGAGGAAAAGGTTTGCCAAAGCCATGTCAATGGGAATGAAGCTACCACCCTCGGAAGGAAACACACACGATGGGGTAGAGACGCACCCTGACTATTGCGCATATCATCGGAGAATATCACACCCCACGGAGGAGTGCGACGCCTTTAAGATATGGTGGCAAGGGTATGTTGCTCATCGGCAACATTTTAAGCGCATGAAACGCAAGAGCCGTCGGAAGCGAAGAAGTGCTGTCGATGGGCACAACAGAACTACTGGTAACTGTTACATGGTTAACGCCGGGGGGTCACAAGTTCTCACCTTCGGGAGCGACTCTGACGAAGAAATGGCTCTGGGCCCTCTCTTTAAAGAATCCGCTTTAGGGAAAGAGGAGAAATCGGAGGCCTGCGAGAACATTCAGCTGCGCAATCGCACGCTCCCAGAGAAGAATCTTGGACCCGCAAATAGAAAAGATAAGGGAAAAGAAAAGGCCACTGAAGATATCACTTTAGATGACCAAGTCACGAAAGAGCTGGCTACCAAAGACCCTCCTAGGAAGAGTAAAGCGGACTATAACATCCTCGCACACCTAAGGAAGCTGCCTTCTCAGCTTAGCATTCTCGATGCCCTCCTATTATCAAAAGAAGCGCGAGACTCACTAATTAAGGCGTTACAAGAACCTGAGCAATTCCAAGCCTTCCTCGCCACTGAAAAGATGAAGGATGAACTGGAGGAAGTGCATACAGCCGACATCACTTTCGGTGATGAAGACCTCCTTCTCGGGACATGCGACCATAACCGTCCCCTATATGTCTCCGGATACTGCCATGATATCAAGATAGGCAAGATCCTGGTGGATAATGGATCCTCCGTCAACCTCCTTAATGTTCGGGTGTTGAAGGAAATCTGCATGAGTGTGCAACACCTCGCTCGTGACAAAATTACTATCTCCAGTTTCGATTCACAATCGTCACGGACTCTCGGATCTATGATACTAACATTACGCTTTGGACTTCTCGTCACAGACATCAAATTCCATGTCATTGACGCCAAGACTTGCTACAACGCCTTGCTCGGCCGTCCTTGGCTGCACGAGTACAATATCATCCCTTCTACACAACATCAGTGTATGAAGTACTTTAAGGATGGTTTCGAGTATACCGTAACAGGTGAGTTAAACCCATTTTCCGTGAACGAAGTCCGCAAATACGAAGATGCGAAGTACTTTTTGCCAGATTTCGAGGATACGGAAAGGTGTCGCAATCCGGAGAACAAAACCGCCGCCACCATCCCTATTTTCGGGAGCGATACCGAAGAAGAAGAAGAGATAGTTTATGCAGGGCCATCTCAACGCAACAACCTGGGGACGCCCGCCCCCGTGTTGGTCTTCGGAAGTGATTCAGAAGATGAAGTTAATGTTGTGTTCTTCAATCGGCTGTCAATACAAGCACCCCCTGGCGATGACCATAGTTTGCAAATCACCATGGTACCGCGAGAACACTATAAGGATCTCGACACGCTTCGGGCTCACAATGTGCAGGACCTGCAAACATTCTACGTCCCTCCCAGGCGAAGGGGTGAGAAGGTGATCCTATTCTACCGATCCTCAGAGTCGAAAATAGAGAAAGAGATCTGGCATGGCGCGGATGCTACACTTGACAGGCTCCAACCCATCCGTCTGCCCAGATACTATACAAATGGATTAAAGAAGCTATTGAAGCGCCAAGGAGTACCCTTAGAACAGACCGTTCGGCAAGCGCGGTTCTACAACAGGATTTGGGATGTCCCCGGGACTCAACGCAAATTGCCCAACGGGAAGATGGAAACACTCGAGCTTGGATACGCAAGAGCCGGAAAACGGGAACAGGCCCACAGTAGCTATGCCATATATACCTTTGATGAAGAAGAGGACGCCTCGTCGGGAGATGCCAACCCCTCATCAAAACTAGACCCCGCAATTGAAGCGCCGGGTCCGTCGTTTGAAGAACGAATGGGCAAGCCTATCAGGAAAGTGGGTCAGAAAGCTCGGGAAGACCACAACCGCGAAATGGCCATCTACGAGAAGGCCAGGACGCAACGTCTATTTCAACAGGCTGCAAAAGACAAAGACGCTTATCCTCGTCAATCCATTGTACGAGAGGCCCGACGCAGAGACGGAAATAAATCAAGAAGCGGCTCGGGTTTGTCCCTCATGAAGAAGATGAGTCGAGCGTACTCCTTCCCCCGAGACAAGACGGGGAGGTTACTTAACCTCGCCATAAAACATCAAATGATCGCGCTTCCAGAGTCTAGACATCCTGAGCAAGCTAGCAAGGCTTCTCATCCGAGTTATTGCTCTTATCACCGAGCCATAGGACATCCTACCGAAGACTGCTTCACCTTCAAGAACTGGGTCGAGGACCAATACCGACGGGGCAGATTCGCTTTATCCGACGGCTGGAGGGTAACGCCGCCACAAAAGCATGAACCCAAGGCCGCAAGAGCAGAACCGGGTCCACCTCAGTCCGGGGGGCGGGTTCGCACCTGTTATACGATTACGATATTAAGAGAAGAACCCGAGAACGTAGATGACCTTCCCCGGTGCTTTGAGAACAGCGATGATGAGGTGATCTCAGAATTTCCGCCCGCTCCGAAAGAACTGGAAGATGGTATACATACTACTGCAGATAACCTCAAGAAGATTGAGTTGGGATCGGCAGACAACCCGCAACCGACATTTGTCAGCGAGCTGTTATCCGAAGAGAGGATGGCTGCGTTAAAGAACGCGCTTCTACGGCATAAAGACTGCTTCGCGTGGAACTACTCCGAGATACCAGGATTAGATCCGGAGATTGCTGTGCATCGATTAGCAATATCCCCAGATATCAAGCCAGTCAAGCAGGCGCCAAGGAGGATGCGACTCGAGCTTGAGATGAGCATCAACGCCGAAGTCAAGAAGCTAATCGATTCTGGATTTATCCAAGAAGTCCAATATCCCGACTGGATTGCCAATATCGTCCCGGTAATGAAGAAGAATGAGACTGTACGCATATGCGTGGATTTCAGGGATCTCAATAAAGCCTGTCCCAAGGATGATTTTCCAGTACCAGTAACCGAGCTAATGATAGATAACACGTCCACTCACGAGGTTTTCTCCTTTATGGATGGTTCGTCAGGATACAATCAGATAAAGATGCATCCCGAAGACCAGAAGCATACCGCTTTCCGGACCCCTTTGGGTATATTCTGCTACAGGGTTATGCCCTTTGGCCTAAAGAACGCTGGCGCTACCTATCAAAGAGCCATGACAAAGATTTTTGACGATCTCATACATGACATCGTCGAGTGCTATATCGATGACCTTGTAGTGAAGAGCATGTCGTACGAAGAGCATTTAAAACATCTGGAGACTGTATTTCGACGCCTTCGGCAATATAATTTGAAAATGAATCCCCTCAAATGCGCGTTTGGAGTCTCCTCGGGCAAATTTTTGGGATTCATCGTTCGACACCGAGGTATTGAAATAGATCCGTCAAAGATTAAGGCGATCATGGAAATGCCTCCGCCAAGAACCCTCAAGCAGTTGCGGTCTCTCCAAGGGAAGCTCGCATACATCCGGCGGTTTATCGCTAATCTTTCGGGCAAATGCCGTCCTTACAGCCACCTGATGAAAAAGGGAACTCCATTCGTTTGGAACCACAAATGTCAAGGTGCACTAGACGAGATCAAGCAATACCTGCAGAACCCTCCGGTGTTGGCTGCTCCGGTTAAGGGAAAGCCCCTCATTCTTTATACGACCGCCCTCGAAGGTTCCTTGGGCGCATTATGGGCACAAGCGAACGATCAGGGGAAAGAAAGAGCACTCTACTACTTAAGTCGAGTGCTGCTGGGGGCAGAAAGCAACTACTCTCCCGTTGAAAAACATTGTTTGGCGTTAATCTTCGCGATAACAAAGCTCAGGCACTATGCGTTGGCACACGAAGTCCGTCTCATCTCGAAGGTGGACCCCCTTAAATACTTGATGTCAAAAGCCATATTGACGGGACGACTCGCTAGATGGGCCCTGCTCTTGATGGAGTTCTCGATAACGTATCAACCTCTCAAGGCGGTAAAAGGCCAGGCCATTGCCGATTTCCTCGCTGAACACCCGATACCGGCCGATTCTCCTCTGAACTGCGATTTGCCGGACGAGCATGCATTTGATGCGATTGGCGGCAATAGTATCCGATGAGAACTCTATTTCGATGGAGCGTCCTCCATAAAGAAGCAGAAACAAGGTATCCCAATGATCAAATCAGGGATAGGCCTCATCTTTACAACTCCACAAGGAGGGATAATGCGCTTCGCCTTCTCCTTAACAGAGCCGAGGACAAACAATGAAGCTGAATACGAAGCTCTGATAGCAGGCCTCGAGATCGCCATCGACATGGGAATTGAAGACCTCCTTATATACGGGGATTCTCAGCTGGTCGTTAGTCAAGTAAATGGTGACTACCAAACGTGCAAGCCGGAGTTGGTGAAGTACGGCGAAAGGGTGCAACAACTATTGACCCAAATTCCCTCCTATACTTTGGAGAACATACCGCGCGCGGAAAACAGCAAAGCAGACGCGTTGGCTAAACTTGCTAAAGAACTGGCTGACGAGAACCTCGATAACGTCAGAATCGTGGTAAAAAGCCGTCGAGTGCTCGCCCCGGCAGAAATATCTCCGGAATCATGCGAAGAAAAGGGAAGGACTGAGCAGACGACCCTACAAATAAAAGACCATGAGAAGGCCGAAGACTGGAGGGAAGTCTTCATAGACTACTTTAAGTCCCGCCGAATGCCCAAAGAAGCGTCCTCAAGATATCAGCTCATGAAACGAGCTCTATCCTTCACTTTCGTCAACGATATTCTATACAAAAGATCGTTTGATTCCCTATGGCTGAGATGCTTAGGATTTGACGAAGCGGAAAGAGTGATTCAGGAAGTTCATGACGGACTTTGCGGTTCTCACCAAGCAGGCCCAAAGATGAAGTTAAAAATCAAACGGATGGGTTACTATTAGCCCACGATGACCCAGGACTGCCTCGAGTATGCGAAGCAATGCCACTCATGCCAGATTCACGGAGACTTCATCCACCAACATCCGAATCCACTGCACCCAATGGTAGCTAGCTGGCCATTCGAAATGTGGGAGACTGACATAGTCGGCCCCATTGAGCCAGCATCGTCCCGGGGACACCGTTTTATCCTGGCGACAACTGATTACTTCTCCAAATGGGCAGAAGCAGTACCACTGAGGGAAGTGAAGACGGAGAATATCCTCCATTTCTTCAAGACGCATGTCATCTACCGGTTTGGGACCCCACGGCGGATTATCTCCGATAATGGGCCGGCCTACCGAAGCCATAAGATTAGCCGCTTCGCACAGCAGCACAATATAGACTGGAGATATTCTTCGGTTTACAATCCACGAGCTAACGGTCTAGCCGAGGCCTTCAATAAGACCTTGACGAAGATCATAAAAAAGACCGTTTCCAGAAATAAGAAAGACTGGCACGAAAGGCTGCAAGAAGCCCTTTGGGCTTATCGAACTACGTTCAAGACGGCCACAAACACAACGCCGTACGCGTTGGTATTTGGGACGGAAGCAGTGCTCCCCCTCGAGATAGAGTTACCCTCTCTACGAGTAGCAGTCCACCACGAGCTGACGAACGAAGAAAATGCTCATCTTCGGCTTGAGGAGCTTGATGCCCTCGACGAAACCCGGCTCATAGCGCAACAACATCTAGAGGCCTACAAAGCAAAGATGACGCGCTCATACGAAAGATTGACCAGACCGAGGACATTCCGCCAAGGCGAACTCGTACTAGTGGTCAAAAGACCTATGATCCCCAATCGTGCCAAGCGAGGAAAATTTGAGCCAAACTACGAAGGCCCGTACGTCATAGACAAGGTCTACCAGGGTGGAGCCTACCTACTCATGGACATGCACGGTGAAAGGCCTTTCAGGCCAATAAACGGCCGCTTCTTGAAGAAATACTACGCTTAATAAGCCGCAGCCGGGGTCAATGATAGATGACGATGACTATGTCCGCTCACTATCTTCCTAGGCTCAGACTTTACAAGCAGCAGCCGGCCTTCCCATATCAACGGACCGAAACGTCCTTAAACTAACGACGGACCGAAACGTCCTTAAACTAACGGCGGACCGAAACGTCCTTAAACTAACAACGGACCGAAACGTCCCTAAAACTACCACCGCAGCATCTTTAGGCTGACGAGATAAAAAAAAAGAGGAGAGAGAAAAAAAAGAAAAAAAAAAAAATACAAAAAAAAAGTGAAAAAGAATAAAAAAAAAACGGTATGTCTATAAGCAAAATGGGCACGGATGAAAACCCGAAAGGGCTCCGTGAGTAAAAACAGCAGGACTACCGGCGAGTGTTTGTGAAAATCCGAAATGGCACAACCTCGTTAAAAGACACTTGTAGGGTCCTCTCGACCTTGTAAGGAGAAACCACCTGCGTGAGATCCTTACGACTCACAAAGGAGCAGCACACTTAGGGATCCTCACGATTCCTAAGGAGAAAATACACTTACGAGATCCTCACGACTCGTAAGGAGAATTCTCTTATGGGACCCTCACGGCTCATGAGATTTGAAAGTCTTAAGTTACAGAAGCCTGAACCTGTTCTTAAGCAAATCCTCCACAACCTTCGATATTGCCCTACAAGAGGCTCAATACTGACCCTTGTATACAATCCACGGGCGCGAATAAACATATCCCTAGCAAAGTCCAACCCTTGTAGGTCCCCTCGACCTATAAGGAGAAAACCCTCTTGTAGGATCCTTACGACTTACAGAGGAACATACACTTAGGAATCCTCACGATCCCTAAGGAGAAGATACACCTGCAAGATCCTCACGACTTGTAGGGAGAAATACCTTTGTGAGACCCTTACGGCTCATGAAGTCAAAAGCCTTAGTCAACAGGACCTTAACCCTGTTTGCTAAGCCACCTTTGTTCAACATCGACAAAGGCAAATGATGATTCGCTCCTGGCAATATTCCAGTTGCAGCGATGCTGATGCCTAAACCGGTATCAAATCCCAAGTTCTTTCATGGCAAATGATGATTCGCTCCTGGCAACATCCCAGTTGCAGCGACGTTGATACCGAAATCGGTGTCCAAAATCCGAGCTTGCGGCGAAAAAGCTAGCAGGCCACACATGCCTACGAAATAGTCGAAATGATGGGGCAACTTGCAATAAAAAGCAGCAAGTAAAAATGTATGCATGAAAAATAGCCGAAATGATGGGGCAACTCGCAATAAAAATCAGCGAGTAAAAATAAAACAAATAGCCGAAATGATTGGGCACCGCGAAAAATAGCCGAAATGATTGGGCAATCGCGACCTTCGCGATATAAAAAGCTGAAATGATAGAGCATCGCGGAAAGAATAAAAGAAATGATGGAAAAATGAAACCTTTTTGCCCTACAGGTGATGCTACATCAATCCCTGTATACAATCCAGGGGCGCAAACAAAGAAGGAGTCGTACTCCTCCCCCAGGTTTCATCATGAGAGGAAGCCAAATCTCGACGGTTCACAAATAACCTGGAGATCATCTCGACGCAGCAGACACAACATCAAGCGAAATGGAACAGCGGCAACCCCCAGTTCCATGGATCAGTGATATACGTATCACCAAGAGTCAAACCCCCATTCCGTGAAATGCAGATACAATCGATAAAATTCCTGGTCACGTGAAACGCGGAAAATGTCACTCTTTGACCCCGTGGGAAACGTCCAGAGCGGATCCTGGTCCTCGCAGAGCATGGCAGTGAACCCGTGCGAAGCATCCAGAGCGGAGCCTAGTCCTCGCCTAACGCGGCAGTGAACCCGTGAGAAGCATCTAGTGCAAAATTCCTGGTCACGTGGAACGCGGATAATGTCACTCTTTGACCCCGTGGGAAACGTCCAGAGCGGATCCTGGTCCTCGCAGAGCATGGCAGTGAACCCGTGCGAAGCATCCAGAGCGGAGCCTAGTCCTCGCCTAACGCGGAAGTGAACCCGTGTGAAGCATCTAGTGCAAAATTCCTGGTCACGTGGAACGCGGATAATGTCACTCTTTGACCTCGTGGGAAACGTCCAGAGCGGATCCTGGTCCTCGCAGAGCATGGCAGTGAACCCGTACGAAGCATCCAGAGCGGAGCCTAGTCCTCGCCTAACGCGGCAGTGAACCCGTGTGAAGCATCTAGTGCAAAATTCCTGGTCACGTGGAACGCGGATAATGTCACTCTTTGACCCCGTGGGAAACGTCCAGAGCGGATCCTGGTCCTCGCAGAGCATGGCAGTGAACCCGTGCGAAGCATCCAGAGCGGAGTCTAGTCCTCGCCTAACGCGGCAGTGAACCCGTGTGAAGTATCTAGTGCAAAATTCCTGGTCACGTGGAACGCGGATAATGTCACTCTTTGACCCCGTGGGAAACGTCCAGAGCGGAGCCTAGTCCTCGCCTAACGTGGCAGTGAACCCGTGTGAAGCATCTAGTGCAAAATTCCTGGTCACGTGGAACGCGGATAATGTCACTCTTTGACCCCGTGGGAAACGTCCAGAGCGGAGCCTGGTCCTCGCCAAGCACGGCAGTGAACCCGTGTGAAGCATCCAGAGCAAATACCGGACTGTGGAGTCCTTAAAATCCACGGACTATGACGTCCTTAACCTCGACCGTGATGTCTTAAAACTAACGATCAACCACCCCGATTCCCTACAGACTTTGCCTTGGTTTAAGGGTACATCTCTTCACTCCTTTGATGCCCGGCGTTGTAATTCCTCAACGTCTTCAAAGAGGTGACAGGTCCCTGCAACCAAACACCGGACTGTGGAGTCCCTAAATCCACGGACTATGAGGTCCTTAACCTTGACCGTGATGTCTTAAAACTAACAGCGGACTGTGGAGTCCCTAAATCCATGGACTATGAGGTCCTTAACCTTGACCGTGATGTCTTAAAACTAACATCGGACTGTGGAGTCCCTAAATCCACGGACTATGAGGTCCTTAACCTTGACCGTGACGTCTTTAAACTACGATACCTTGAGAAACTCCCGACTCCGTAAAACACGGACAAGGGTGACCGCATCCAACACTTGCAGGCCCTCACGACCTGTAAGGAAGAAAAACTCTCTTGTGGGATCCTTACGACTCTCAAGGGAAAACCCTTTTAAGAATCCTCACGATTCTTAAGAAGAACTCACACCTATGGGATCCTCTCGACCTGTAGGGAGAAAAACTCTTTATGAGACCCTCGTGGCTCATAAGATGCAAAAGCCTTAGGAAGCAGATCTTAACCCTGAGTCCTGAGCCATTGCTGTCCTGCAAGGAGATCAAGATAGAATATCCGCAGAATACATTCAATGAAAAGGAGACACATCATTGACAAGAAAAATGTATCTTTTATTCATAAACCAAAATGGGTACAAAGTACAATTCATGAAAGAAACAAGAAGAAAATACTCTCATCCATGAGTATGTACAAAAGGGAAGAAAAAGATACAAATGTTTCAGGCCGGCGGGCGATTCAGCAGCTTGGTCAGCTCATCCTGCTTTTGCTGAGCCACGGCTTCATGACGCAAGATCTCCAGAAGACGAGCCTCCGCTTGAGCTTGCTGAGCCTGATACGAAGCGAGCCGGGCTTCAAGCTCTTTCTCAGTGGCCTTATGAGCCTCGACCCTCTCACGAGTGAACATGGCAGCTTTATCGAGAGCCACCACCTCTTTGATGGACTCCTGAAGCACCCGCCAGAGTTCATACGCTTTGTTGGCCCTGGCTGTGAGATTGGCTTGAAGCTCGCTCAGCGCCTTGGAGGCTAGCTCCCTTTCCGAGAACTTGCGACCGAGCCTCTTCTCACATGACGTCATGTTGGCCGCGCACCGTGCTATCAGCCCTCGTAACTCCGCCTTTGCAGCCACGGCCTCCGAGGAAAGGCGAGAACACTCGAGAGTGTGCAGGCAAGCCTCCACTCGCCGGCAGAACTCCACCCAGACTCGCACCACCTCTTCGCTGTGGTAGGTGGCAAGAAAAGGAAGAGAACCGTTAGCCTCGGCAGCGAATGCTTCAGCCGTGGTCGTGCTGCCAGCACGAAGCTCCTCGATCAGAGACGACAAGGAGACGAGGCTTAATTGGGCCAAGCGTTCTGAAGCCCGCAAGGCATATGGGCCGGGTGGCATCACGATGCGCGACTCCAACGCCGTAGAGACTGGCAAAGCTGTTTAAATTTAAAAGACGTCAACAAAATTCTTAAGCAAGGAACGAGTGAGAGTGCAATGAAATGTCACTCACCGACAGTCGTGCAAGCAGGAGCTGAAGGCTCCCCTGGCCCTTCGAGAATCTCGACCTCGTCATCGGCTTCCAGAACTGCAGGAAACGTCAATGTCAGTACGCAAAAATAACGACGATGCTATGAGAAAGGATGGACGACACTAACCTTGCCCAGACGAGAGGACAATGCGCTGAGGGGAGATCGCCTGCGGAGCTGCCATCTCCAATAAACGCTGAAATGACTGTCGAGGCGACAGATCCGCGATCATGGCCCCAAACCGCGCAATTCTGAGAAAGATAAAAGAGTTCAGACTATGAAGGGGTTGCTAAATTAAAACGCAGAGGGATACCTTCAACACTCCTCCCATTCTGAGCCGGGGGGATAGCAGCTTCAACGGTTTCCGCCGTAACCTCAGGCTCCAATAAAGGGAGAGTAGTCCCGACTACCTCACTCCCAGCCCTTGGGTTGCCCTCGGTAAGAGTCATTGGGGCGACGGCCTCCAAAGGAGCCTCCCCCAGAGGGGCAGGCACTCCCTGGTCAAGAACCGCCGCTGGAAGTTCCACCGTGAGAGGAGCAGCCTCGTCAGCCCCCTCCACATCCAGCAAGGCCTCATTGAGAATTTTGGTGGGCTTTAGCTTTAATGGGCCCGTGGGGAGCTCCCCCAGCGTCGAAGACTCTGCACGATGCAAATAAGAATAATGATATATATATGCACGGGCATAAATGATCGGAAAAACTATAAAAGAAACACAACATACCTATACGCAAAGAAGCCCTCAATATGGCTTCTTCAAGCCGCTGCTCCTTCTCAAGGAGGTGGGATCGCCGAGGTTCGAGGGTGGACTCATGGCCGCCGGTCCACAAAGAAAGTGCGTCAGCTGCATCCTCTGAAGCGGCCTGCTTCAAAGCCCTTTCTCCCCATTCCTCCAGTGGACCGATAAATCGTCGCCGAATCCACGAAGGGTCTTCGTAAAAAATTACAGCAGGATAAGACTTCTTCGGAACCTTGGCGTTATGAGACGCGTCTTTTGAACGCCGTATGGCCTCAGCCAACTGTGCGGCCTCCTCGTCCACTGAACTCGGGAAGAGAAATCCAGCGTCTGACCCTGGCACGGCCAATGGTTCATCTTCAAGGATAGGCTCAGACTCCACCACAGATCAAGCGGGGCAGTAGCCGCTTTCTTCCGCCGTTTAGACCCAGAGCCGGTCGCTGAGGATGACCGCTTCCTCCCTCGCGAAGCCTTATGGCGGCGCTGGCCCACATCGCCCTCAGCACCCTCATCCCTATTACTCTCGCTCGGTGCCACAACCGAGGATGACATCGCCATTGTCGATGCCACAGGAGGCGGCGCCGCCACCGGCAGGGGTGCTACTACTGGGGCCCGTTTACCCCGCGATCGGGAACCCAAGGGCATACCAGACGTTGGAGTAAGGTCTACCCCTGACTCCCCCGGAATGAGCACGGTGCCGATTTCCCTCAAAGGGAAGCGGACCGGAGCCCTCGGCCGTAGCTTAGCACCAGGAACCAGAGGAGGGGCATCGTGGCCAAGAAGCACCCTCTTTTCCTCGAGAATGATTGGGCTGACCCGATGAAGATACCAACCCGTAAACGCGCCCACGCATCGGGGCATGTACTCAGCTTCTGGGACCATGAAATAAGAGCCGGTGTTCAGCCTCATGAAATGATGAGCGGCATCACGAACAGCATCAAGCGAAGGGATCGGGGCGACTATAAAAGCCTCAAAAGGAACACCCTGGTCGTATCCAAGCTGCCGGACGAATCGATGCGGATTGTACCGCATAAAAAGAGCCGCACTGTCTTGGCGAAACACCAAGTAGCCCGGTCTGATTGCATACAAATGCGTGGCCTCCCGGGGCTTCAGAGAAGGTGCGTTGTCTTTCGACTGGTCCCAGAGTTGTTGAACGGGACCCGAAGGAGTAGAAAAAACCCGATCATTGAAAACCAACCCGCCAGCGGTGGCATGAGGAGAAATCAGCACCCGAATGGCCCCAAATTGAGTCGGGTCGGCAGCAGAAGCACCCACCAGCCGCATAAGTCGCGGGAAGGGATAGGCGTCGTAAAAGGCGGGCCTCTGATGCATAGCAAAAGACCCCAGCACATGCATTTCGATCCACGACGTGAAATAATGAAGCGAAAAGTCCACGCCAGGAGTAGAGGTATTAGCTGCGGTGCCCAATCCATTATAGAGGTGCGCCAAGGCCGGGATGCCGATGGCCAACCGCATCCCCTCAGCAATACGATGAGCCGGGTAGATGACCGAGGCTCTCATGAAGCGGCGATGCATGGGGATAACGAACCAACTAAGCCAGACGCTAACAAACCCCACAAAGAACGTCTCCTCGTCCATGCCCGGGACAGCAATGGATTCAAAAGATATCGGCGATATAATAGGGATGTAATATTGAGGTAAATCTGACTCGTTGGTCGGCAACCTCTTCGGACCGAACCTAAAGGGGTCCCCAATGTTGGCAAACTTCGGGGCTGTCTTCGATAAGGCGTCCTTACGAAGGAAACAAGCAATGAAGCTCTTGAAAGTGACACCCTGCTCCTCGGACTCGGTGAATAATCGGTCGAAGATGCCTAGGGCCTTAATTAAACTAGGGCGCTTATGGCGAACAGCATTCTCAGCGGACAGGCCGTCAACTGGTGCAGACTCGGGCTCGAAGACATACTCGTCAGGAGGCAACAACTCCTCATACAGTGCGCCCCTGATTGGCAATCCCGAGATTTCATAGAACTCTGCAAGAGAGATCGAGACCTCACGATCTCCTAAGATGAAAGTGTTGGTAGGAAGATTCCATTGGTTTAAGAACGCCTTAACCCACCAGGCATGCGGGGACTTATAATGAAAGAGTGACGCGTATATGGCCTGATAAAGCCCGACTTTCTGCAACCGCGCCCGATGAGCAGAAAGGATGTAACGAGCCCAGAGAAGGTAGCCCGTAGGATGCCTAGGAGTGAGCCCTATCTTATAAATTTGCCCCCACGGGTGGGCCTCACCCTGGCAGATACGCCGTCCCAAGATGTCTATGGCCGGGATCGGGTGATTCGGTATGCCGGTCGTCGAAGGATCCAGCCTCCCCGTTGGAGTCCAGTTGGGCATTTCCACAGCAAAAACTGTCCTTGGAGGATCCATCGGTAAGAATGGGAAAGTAGGCTCCGTCGGCACCGCACAAAGAAAACTCCGGCGACCCTCAATAATCTGACTGTACCAAGATCCCCATTGAAGAAGGTTGGCGCAGTTCGGGTCATGGGCCCGAATCATCGCCATCGCCTCCTCATCAGATGGTGACTGAGGAAAAGCCGCCTCCGAGCGAGAAAAGGGAAAACGTGGAACAGAAGCCATCGCACCTGAAATCCAATAAAGGGAGACCGTTAAAAGAAAAGTTAGCGATATATTCATGCATGAACATGAAGAATAGTTGGAGAAAGCAACAGCAAAGTTTCCTAGGACCATTGGCTACAAAACACATGGGCCCCACAGAATCCGGATGACGGCTCATTAATAATGAGACCAAATAGTTACAATAAAACAAAGGGAATATCCCCATTTAATAAAGAATGATGACCATGCACATTCCCCCAACAGGATCTGTCTCGAGCTCGACAGTGAATCCAACGAAATCAAAGGAATTAAATTCCCACAAAAAGACATCATTACAAAGCCCCCATTGTATTAATTGCAGGAAGAACAACCTAGGGCCAAGAGACCTCAGGAAGCCTCTGTGTGAAGGAAGCGAGTTCTTCATTGGAATTAAAATTCCTTATTAAGAAAAGGGAATTAAATTCCCAGAAACATTTTGAATGGAATTAAATTCCATGGAGTTGAGACGCCATCATCATCTCCCTAAGGGATCATCTGAACCCTAAGTGATCTACTGCGGGAAGTTAAGTGGTCTCATATTTTGGTTAAAGTACTTGAAGAAAAATGGTTTCTTTGTGAAACCCTCGATCTGGATTTAAAATCCAGAGAGTTTTGTCAAAACGAAGGTGCTTCGATTACCATTACCTGAGGAGGAAGAATCCCTTTAAAACAGAGTTAAACTCTGAAAATATTTTAAAACAGAGAACTAAGCTCTGAAAGCGAGAATTAAATTCTTAAAGAAGAAGTTCTCAGAAGAAGAAGATGAACAAAGTGAAGGCTCCTATGAAGAGACAGAGGTATTTATAGAAGACAATGAAAACGTTTCGTCTCCCCAGATCCCTAGAGGAATCCAACGGTCACAAGAGGTGACAGCGTTGCACTCACGTGCAGACACGTGAGAACAACGCTGTGGGGGCATTTGTTTCCTGATTTAAAATCAGGAAAGCTTCTGGGAAAAGCTTCAGAAGAGGGTCACGTGCTTACACGTGACTAGCGGTCACGTGTTGGCACGTGACACCTAAAAACATCATCAAGGCAAGTTCAGTTTCCTGACTACGTTGAAGAAAAGGGGGCTTCAGAAAGAGTCACGTGCTCCCACGTGACCCGGGTCACGTGGCGACACGTGACATTTAAATGCAAGCGTCAAAAGGCACACCAGTTCCCTGATCAAGTCAAGGAAAAGGCTTCAGAAGAGGTCACGTGCTTCCACGTGACCAGGGTCACGTGTTGCCACGTGACGTTCAAGACAGCAGACTCGTTCTCCAGTTGAACCAAGGAAAGAGAGAGTTCAAACAAGGGTCGCGTGCTCACACGTGACCAGGGGTCACGTGGCAGCACGTGACGTTTAAGCAGCAATAAGAAGACAGAGCGCAAAAGAAAGGAAAAGGCTCATTCCAAAGGGGGTCACGTGCCCACACGTGACCATGAGTCACGTGGTCACACGTGACCGGCTTTCAAAGCCCATTTTGTCAAACAGAATTAAATTCTGAAGGAGAATCAAATCTTTCCAAAGGAAAGCGGCTATCTGGAACCGATCGAATTAAAGATTCAGAGGTGATGAAATATCATCTATCTATGGGAAAATCTCGGGTTTGGAAAGATTTCCCTTTTAAATCTAACCGAAATAATAAAGGGGAACCCCTGGATTTGAAATCCAATGGTGAATAAAATTCACCTAATAATCCAAAGGTCCAAAACAAATGATGGGTGCAAATCAAATCTCTTAATGAAGATTCGTCAAAAACTGATTGATTTGGCTGCTTCTCCTATAAATAGGAGCCAAGAGACACAGAGATATAGAGATACACACGCAGAGAAGAAAAAAGAAAAGAAAGAGAGCTTCGATACTTGGAGAACTTGGATCTTCTGCAAAAACCCTAGGTAAGAAAGGGAAGGCCTTTTGAAAGAAAGAGAATTTAATTCTCAACAGAGTTTAACTCTGATAATGTAAAAACAGAAGAACATATTTCTTCTCTCTTTGATAGAGGATCTGCAAAGTGCACATCTCCCCTTAAGGTTGAGAATTTAATTCTCAATGGGTTGAGATCCTGCCATGCAGATCCAAAACATAGAGAAGGAATGCAAGCACGAGAATTTAATTCTCACAGAACTATAGGAATTTAATTCCTTTAAAATAAAATTAGGGCTTGCCCCTGTATCATGGGAATTTAATTCCTTCAGAATAAAAAGAGACAGGGTTTAACCCTAAATAAGAACCTAGTTCGTTTGCAGCAGCGGGAATTTAATTCCCTTAATCATAATTTAACAGAGGATGGAAGTTTAAACTCCTTAAAAAAGCTTTGTTAGGGTTTAACCCTATTTGGTTCTTCACATATATGAGGAATTTAATTCCTACAGAAAATTCAGAGTTAAACTCTATCCCAGAATATAAGTCTTCGAAAGGAAGTAGGAATTTAATTCCTCTGAAATTTACAGCTCGAGGAATTTAATTCCTGAAAAAAGATCAACAAAGCCTCTAAACAAAATACCTAGAGGCAGGGTCACGTGTCATCACGTGACCCCCCAAGAGATCTACAGAAAGCCCCTTTGAGGCAGCACCCCACGTGACCCACGTGACCCTCGGCAGAAGCTCTAATACTTAGGCATTCGAATTCCCATCACGTGATGGCACGTGATGCTCTGAAAGATGCGATAATCCCGGCAGAATAAATGAAGGGAGGGCGCTCTCACGTGTTGCCACGTGACCCCTATTGTCCTAGTGTTTAACACTAAATCGAAACTCTCGAACCCAGTGTTAAAACACTGTTGGGCCTTAGTGTTCAACACTAATTAAAAAGCTTTATCTGCAGTGTTCAACACTGATCTGTTTTAGTGTTTAACACTAATTTGAAAAGCCTTGTTGCTGGTGTTAAACACCAATTATCTCTTGGTGTTAAACACTAACTTGTCAACCTCATTCCCAGTATTCAACACTGATTGCTCTGTAGTGTTTAACACTAGGCTTCGGCCCAATTGACTAAATGGATGGAGGCAAAGCCTCTCCTGATTGGACTTAGCCCAAGATGGCCATAAGTCCTCAATTTGTGATTAACTGGGCCAATGGACTCATAACATAATTAATTCGTCTTGATCCCAAATTGGGCCAAGGACTATTTAATCCACTCCGGTTCTAGGGTACATCTCTTCATTCCTTTGATACTTGGCATTGTAATCCCTCAATGTCTTCAAAGAGGTGACGGGCCCCGACGACCACACATTGATACGGACTGCGGGGTCCTTAAACCCGTGTTTAATGCAAATTCCTGGTTACATGGAACGCGGATAATGTCACTCTTTGACCCCGTGGAAAGCGTCCAGAGCGGAGCCTGGTCCTCGCAGAGTACGGCAGTGAACCCGTGTGAAGCATCCAGAGCACATAATGGACTGTGGAGTCCTTAAACCCATGGACTACGACGTCCTTAACCTTGACCGAGATGTCTTAAAACTAACAACGGACTGTGGGGTCCTTAAACCCATGGACTACGACGTCCTTAACCTTGACCGAGATGTCTTAAAACTAACAATGGACTGTGGGGTCCTTAAACCCATGGACTACGACGTCCTTAACCTTGACCGAGGTGTCTTAAAACTAACAATGGACTGTGGGGTCCTTAAGCCCATGGACTACGACGTCCTTAACCTTGACCGAGATGTCTTAAAACTAACAATGGACCGCAATGTCCTTAAACTACCCATGGACCGCAACGTCCTTAAACTAGAACAATAGAGCCCCGTATGCTCTTTTGTCGGATCTAAACGGTCCCGTTTAAGTTGATCTTAGCCTCAAAGATGGCTAACGTATCCTTAAACCTTCAAACAGACTGGACTATGAATCCCCCCAATTAACTCTGGCTCGAGGGTACATCTCTAAACTCCTCTGACATCCGTCGTTGTAATCCTTCAACGTTGTCAGAGAGGTGATGGGTCCCGACGGCTTTACATACGATGGACCACTATGTCCCTAAACCGGAACAATAGAGCCCAAACGCTCTTCTGTCGGATCTAAACGATCCCGTTAAGTCGATCTTAGTCTCAAACTGGACTAACGTATCCTTAACAAACGTTTGAGTTGATCATAGCCTCAAGTATGGCTGACGTATCCTCAAACCAAACCCCCAAACCCAAATCTAAGATAATACGGATTTGGACTAGTCCACGCCCTACGGGCGACGACATAACTCAGTCTCCGTAAACAATCCACGGGCAACAAAACAAACACCCACGACACGAAGTGACCATCTGGAGAAGGAGAAAGTTGTTACCGCAATGCGGTAGCGTAATTAACTGCAGGGGCTTGCGCCTGCAGGGAAGAGCGTCCCCACAATCAAAAACCCCTCAAACGAGGGGGAATCTGACGAAGTCTGCTACATCGGACGCATCCGTCTAAACCTTCGATACACGGTGCCATAAATCAACTTGGCATTTTCGGAGAGGTGGACGGATAGCACCAATTAGCATCTGCCCCGAATCTCAGGCGAGACGTCCCCGTGTCTCGGCCGTCCTTCGGAGGGGAACAGGTACGGAATGTGTTAGAAGTGGCACGAGACGGTCATTTTAATACACCTAAGCTGAATATTCATTGCCGTTGTACCGTGGCTGAACGGTTCCTTGTGCTCCGTATACCTTAGTCTCCGAAATAGTGGGACTCCTCTCGTATACACTGGCATATTCTGTACCAAGCTACAAACAACTGCGTTAACAATATAATCAAAAATTACTAGTTATACTCTCTTTCTGTCTATTCTATCTTTACTTATGTTTGGAACTTACCGAGCGATTGTTCGCCGACGACATTCCTTTCTTCTTTCTTTGGAATGTTGTCAGGTGAATCGGACTCACTAGAGATCGAGCCCGGTACTGAGGACTTGGAGCAGTTTGCCATTGACCCAGAGCCGTAGGCACTTGTATATACTTTTCATTTCAGTTATGCCATTATTTATGAATTGCTTTCTATTCATGTATTTACATTTCCAGTTGTACCTGTAAAGAATTGTTAAATAAATAAAAGTTGATGTTCATTTATACTCCTGTATCTTGTGTACATTTTACTTTATATTGCTTAGATACGCTTAGCGTATTTATTTCTGAGTAAATACATAGCGGGCCTCGCCGCGTTCCCTCCCCGTACACCGGAAAGCGGGACGTGACAACAGTAGTACACACGTCTGAACAAGGAATTTTCAGAAAAATTTGAGCTTGGTTTTTAAAAATAATTTTTAACGAAAACCAACGCAAGTTTTAAACCAATCATACGAAGAGTGTGTGCAAGAGCTTAATGTAATGTTTTCCATAGACATGAGTACTCACATTGATTTCCTATGTCCATATCGTTCATTTACCAAATGTTGAATCTTCCGATATCTCTATACGAGTTCTTGAATCTTCGATTTCTTAAAATTCTTTTAAATTTCTTTTGAACTTGGACTTTTGGTTCTTAGCTTCATGAATCTTAAATGTGATCATTGAGGAGTTCTAGTCCATTAACCTCTAGCCTCCACTAGATTTGTTGTTTAAGCTCAATTTTCCTTCATCCTCCATCAACGCTTGTGCCGTGAGATATCCGATATCCTAAAAATCAATCTCAACACGACCAAATATATCATAAACAGTGTTATGAAATATAAGTTAATAAACACAAATCTCTGAACAATCATTATTTTGGTATCGCAAACAAGAATAGTATATCAATATCAATATCAAGATATCAATCAAATGCAAAGTATGAGATATTGATATACTATATATATACATCATATATGACAAGTAAGCTATAGAACACATGTATGTGTGTATATTCATATTGTGAATCACCAAAACATGATTGAGAGTAATATATCGATATCAAGAATATAACATAAGTAAAGCATGAGACATTGATATATTACTCGATATACACAAGATATAGGTTATGCAAACTTAACATCAAGTGTATATAAGTTTAGTGTCGATAGGATAAGCAAGATAAGCATATGACACTAAATGAACTATTCATATTTAATCAATTATCAAAACCAAATAATTGGATCATCGAAATTCATAAGTCATCAATCTCCCCCTTTTTGATGATGGCAAAACATGAATAGAAAATAGTATATCTATATCAAAGAAAACCAATTTCTAAGATATCGATATACTAACACTCATATTATTCTCTCCCTTTTTGACATAATCAGAAAAGGTATTTAGGAAACTTAGAACGTTTGAACTACTCTCTCTAAGCATATGCGTACATCCAAAATGAATCAAACGTTTGAATTACTCCCCCTAAATGTATGCATATGAGAACACTAGGAAATGGATACGAGCACAAGTAAAGAAGCAAATTTTGAAAATGAGACTCAACTCATATCTAAATGCATGTATATAAGAGATATGCAAAATAAAGTAAGTACACATGCACAAATATCCACATGAGCCGGATATAAAGAAGTTATAATAGCATGTGGAGGCAAGTATGAGTTGATATCAATTGAAAATGAACAATTTTGAAAGCGGAGCTCAACTCATACACAAAAACATGTTTTGAAAACGATATTCAGTGAAAACCTTAAAAACATGCGCTAACTAATAAAAAGTAAAAAAAAAAAGTTTTGAGAGTTATGAGTTAGAATACATATCGTGATACGAACCATATGATATCAAGAAAATCATATTCGTGTTAGCATGTACAAAGTGTGTGCGTGTACTTAAAAACATTGATCCTTTTTTTTTTTAAAAATGTGCCCAACACAAGAATTGGAAATGTAAACACGAAATTTTACCTCAATAACGCAAGGTTTACTTATCCCAATCGCTTGAATCTCCTAAGGACGAGAAGCAAGCCCAAAAGGTCCATTCATGAGTCCTATCTTACAGTCACTTGAATACCAAATCATTAGAGCTCAAAAGTAAAATGTAATGGAATACAAGTGATAGAATTTTAATGATCTAACTCATGAATAAATCAAAACCAATCACATGAAAAGGATAAACAAGTTATACTGGCATGTGAATGCAAGTAACTCACATAACAAAGATACCAATTGAAAGTAATATGATACTTATTTGAAATGATTGAAAACCGTATGTGAGTGAAAAATGAGTAACTCAAAAATGTGCAAGATAAGGGGTAAACTCATGCAAAGTTTGTGTGCAAGAAAGGATATACAATCTAAGCAAACACATATGGAAAACTTGAGTAGTGTAGGTATACACTTGGATCTCTCATCTAGAGAATCGACTACCTAGTGAAGGGTCTTTAGTACTCTCCGCTAGACCCGTGAATAGGATTCATTGTAAATAACGAAATCCATAACTGGGTTTTTCTAATAGGGTTACAGAAGCCATAATTGGCAAGATGGGAAAATAGTTAATACCTAAACGACTAAAGCGAAGGGTATGCAAACGAATAGGCAAATCTAAACACTAACACCCTAAATAAGGCACAAATAAGGATGCTAATTGAAAATTGGTTCATATAAAACATATGTACCAAATGTATCCATATGAAAAATATTTAAGCAATTTAAAGCTATTTGAGCACAAACTCTTGCTTATAGGATTAAAAACATATCTTAAACAAGTGGGGGGTTATGGCATGAAAAACACAAGATAAGCAAATCTAAAGAAAGTTTTCATACCAAGTTGTGCTCAAATTTAAAAGATAACATATTTAGAGCACAGGAGTACAATAAATCACATATGAGCAAAAAAAATGATACCAATTGTAGATACCAATTGAAATATCTTATGAATAGCATCCCATACATGAATAAGCATAACAAGATAGACAATATAAGCATATGCGCATCACAAGAGATATATAAACAAAACATACGCAATTAGAATATCCACATTAAGCACAAATCAAATAGGAGATATTCTAAAAGAGTATAGCAAGGAATACAATACCTCATAAATTGATAAGCCCAGCAATTATATCCATTTGATTGCTTTTTCTCATCACGAACCGAATCACTCAAGTTGACAATTGGTCCATTCTAACAAAACAAAGTACGGAGGGGGATTTCGGTATCCAAGCTTTCTTAGATCTAATTGGGTTAGCTTTCGGGACCCAAATTAAATTGGCATGCAATGAAATATTTTTATTTAAGCTACATGCAAATGCCAAATGTCCATGTGCACCACAAGAATGACAAGTGTGTGTATGTGCATGCATGGAAATCCTAGAAGCGTCAATAGAATGAGATAATGCAAGTGTAGGATGCACATGCTTCTTGAAAGTTCGTTTTGAGCTAAATCTATAAAGATATGCATATGAATGAACATAAGATTTAGTATGATTGGAAGCATGTTTGAAATTTTGAAGATTTAATAACATCACCTTTTCGATTTAAAATAACATTTTCCTTGCTAACTAAAGAATCAATATTTGAAGACTTAGCAAGGGATACAATCAAAACATCATTTTGAGATTTGAGAGAAGAGTTTACGTAAATCAAAGATTCTTAAGACACAATGGAAGATTTTAACAAATCTATTTCATTTTTCAAATTTGAAATCACATCAACGTTTTTTGTCTCAAAACATCGCAAGAAGAAACCAAAAATCTTATTTTCGTTCTTAAGAGAAGCATTTTCAAAAACAAGAGATTCTTGAGATGAAATGGATAGTTTTAAAAGATCAATCTCAATTTTCAAAATAGCAATAGATTCTTCATTTTCTTTTCTCAAGTTCTCACAAGATAAAACCAGATTTGCATTTTCAAGTTTCAAAGTATCAATGGAAGCACAATCTAAATCAAGCTTTAAAAGTAACTTATTCTTCTCAATTTCTAATTTACCAATTAAAACGATTTGAGAATCATGAGCGGATGTTAAAGCACCAAATTTGGAAATCAAATTTTTGTTGAAAGTCTCAAAAGAATCGCAATAAGAAATCAAATCACTTCTCTCATTTTCTAAGATAAAAATACGATTCTTAAGCAAAACATTTTTAGATGCTAATGAAATATAGCTATCATACAAACTATTAAAAGCATCTAATAATTGATCATGCGTAAATTTGCGGAAATCATAAGAATGATTACTTACAGCACAATGATCAAAACATCCTTTTTCTGACTCCATAGAGTTGGATGATCTCGTTTGATTTGCCTTTGGTTGAACCGCATCCAAAGTCGCTATTTGATTCGTTCTCTTGGTATTCTTTTCTTTATTGCAAACGGTTTGCTCTTCATAGATATTCTCCAAGAAGCTCCATAAGTCATGTTCCGTCTTGTAAGAAGAGACATTGTTATGAACATCGATATTTAAAGCAACATGAAGAATTTTAATAGCTTTAATGTTCAAAACAAATAAATCTTTTTCACGGGCACTCCATATATGTCACGCCCCACTTCCCAAGATACCAAAATTTCGGGATGTAACTCGGCCAGCCATACTACCTATGGTATGGAAACGTCCTTCCATAGTCACATTAAGACCGTCAATCAGTAATCAAGAACAAATAATCTAATTATCCATGTCTAAATATGTCCAATAACCATGATAAACAATAACAGGAAACGATAGTGGAAGCAGTAAAGATCTAAGAAAATAAGAGAATATCTAAACCATAAATAAGAACTATATCAGTAGAATGATCATCACTGATCGACGATCTTGTCGAAGTACTCACGATTCTCATATGTTAAAGTCAAGTATCTGGGCCATGCAAAGCCCAGACGTCGGTGCGTCATAAATATAATAATAATAATAATAATAATAATAATAAACTGAACAGTATGCTATATAAGATGTCACGCGTAAAATAAGGTATGGGTATAAACAAAACAATCACAAGTGTTGTAACAGCAGGCTATAGGTGTTCAAACATGTCATGTATATCCTAAGGTCTGTGTTTCTAGGTTAACTATCTTATAGGTATTTGAAACCAATGAATGCACTCCTCCATGTAACTCAAAAGTATATATCCCGTTACCTCCCGAGACCACGGACCAAGATATATCCCGTTGCCCCCCGGGATCACGGATCAAGATGTATGAAACAACAATGATTCTGTTCCGTTACCCCCCGGAACCACGGAAACATGTAATATCCTTTTAAGTTACACTTCAATTACACTTTTGATTTACCCATTTTCCCAGATTTCGTTTTCCAATTCATGTATGAATAAATATCTACCTAACACCAACACAGGAGCAGACAGATATAGGTTATGTTTATCTAGACAACATGTCATGCCCATCAGGAAAACAAGTCAGGATTATTGGCATCGGTAAGTGTTACAGGTAATAGGCAAGGAAGATAGCAATGTTAGTAACAAGATGATGGTTTATAATCATGTCAAGGCAATATATTAAATTAGATAAAGTGTTTATTTGTAATAATATCGTGCAAACAGATCATGATGAAATACATTCGTAACCTTTATCTAGGTACTATAAATAGTGTAACGAAAAATAAACCATATTAATTCCTACCCTTCATTATAAATAGCAATTTATAAAACTTGTTATTATTAACTGATCAACGATATACAGATTATAGATATAAATGGTATAATAGTAATAGTAGGTAATGTTACGACGATATACGTATCTAGATATAAGTATAGCATGTAGAAAGTTGTAAACTTGCCTCGGTCTCGACGAATACGGATACGAACACGAACGGATACGGAATGACGGAAAACCCGAAGCAACTCCAAGCTTACCCTCTGTTGGGTGCCTCCTTCACTACAAAAATTTATACTGCACTAGAACAAAAGTAGATCACACTATCAACCTACCGACTTTCCAAATTATAGTATGCCCTCAATGGTCCATAGTTTCTGAGTATAAAAATAGCACTAATTCGTCAAAAGTTCATCAGACTGATATCATGCAGTAATACTTCGACAATTCTTTGAGAATCTTTCCAAATTCCAGTCATGCTTTATAGTTGTTTGCATTCCTCAGAGAGAAAAACTTGTAGTATTTGAGACAACAAGTGGAATTTTTATCAAGAATTCTAATTTTGTTTAGAATAATATAAAATATAATATTGGAGAAGTTTAACGTGTGTGTTTATGGACATGCATATTCATAAACCAACATGGTATCATAGTATATTATATATATGGAAAGAGAGAATAATGGAGGAAAGATGCCATAGGAGGGAATTTCCTCCTATGGCGTCGAAAAAATACACCATCGCTCATTTTTTCTGCCGATCGGCACCCACCATCTTCATCGTTATGGGTACACTAAATTTCATGTGATTCTACATCCTTTTCATAGTTGATTTAGCAATGTAAAAAAATTTTTTGTCGGTAAACCATTAATTTTGAACCCACTAAATCAACGGTGAAAAAATTGTAGAATCACATGAAATTTGTTGCACCCACATCTTAGATGATAACGATGAAGATGGTGGGTGCCGATCGCCGGAAAAAATAAGGTAGCGCGTAATTTTTCGACGCCATAGGAGGAAATTCCCTCCTATGGCCTCTTCCCTCCATTAACCTCATATATATATACATATACATATATATATATATATACATATACATATATATATGAGGTTAATGGAGGGACGAGGCCATAGGAGGGAATTTCCTCCTATGGCGTCGAAAAATTACGTCTTACCTTATTTTTTCCGACGATCGGCACCCACCATCTTCATCGTTATCATCTAAGATGTGGGTACAACAAATTTCATGTGATTCTACAACTTTTTCACTGTTGATTTAGCAATGTAAAAAGTTTTGTTATCGGTAAACTATTAATTTTGAACCCGCTAAATCAACGGTGGAAAGGTGGTAGAATTGCATGAAATTTGGTGTACCCACATCTTAGATGATAACGATGAAGATGTTGTGTGCCGATCGTCGAAAAAAATGAGAGAGGGAATACTTTTTCGACGCCATAGGAGGAAATTCCTTCTTATGGCATCTTTCCTCCATTATTCTCTCTATATATAGTGTTATGTATAACTAATAATATTTAAAAGATATCACAAATCTCCGATCCGTCTCTACTAAATCTCAAGAAAATATATTGGAAATAATCTATAGATATGTAGCCCTCTTAAACCATAAATTTAAGGGTTTTCCAATCTAATATCACACCCAATATATTAGAATGTTAGAATTTAGGTGTAATAGATAATAGTCAATAAAATAATATGAGATATTTAAATAAGATAAGACATGCTGAAAATTAATATATGTAAATATCCATAAAGTATGGCTACCAGTAAAATATATACATATAATTTAAATATTATATATCTGTTGTTTAAGATTCTTATAGATTTAGTCTACGGATAAATATTAATAAAAGATACTCTAGCACCATAACGGATTTCACGCAAGCGGTTCGAGTCTGATAAACACATATACTAACCAAACCAATCACAACCCAAATAATTAATAAAAAAAATTCAAAATACTAAATAATATCGTTAAATAACGTACGATCGTGTTAGGGTGATACATTATATCCAATTACAAAAGAATTTCGTCCTCGAAATTCACGAAACAGGAAAAAACAAGAACAATGAAGATACGGATCTAAGAAAAGAGATGTGGAAACTTTTGTCGAATTTCGTTTTCGCGTTCCCAAGTAGATTTTTCATGCGAGCGATTTTCCCACGAAACAAGCACTAGAGAGATTACCCTATTCTTGAGAACAATTTCTTGTCGATCCACGATAGCCATCAGTTATTCTTTATAAATCAAATTCTCCCTTACTGTCAATTTCGAGTGGTCTAGGACGTGCGTCTCATCTCGAACATACGTGCGAAGTTAAGATACATGAAACACATCATGCACACCTGCCAAGGACGACGGTAAAGCCAATCGATAAGCCACTTCTCCAATACGTTCAATGATATCGAAAACCCCCACGAATCAAGAACCAAGTTTGCCTCGACTACCAAACCGGATTACTCTCCTAGTCGGTGATATCTTCAAGAACACATGATCACCAACAACAAACTCTAATGGTCTTCTTCTAGTATTTGCCCAACTTTTCTGTCGATCTTGTGCCACCTTCATATTATCACGAATCAAGTTAATTTTCTCCACAGTTTGCATAATTAGTTCCGGTCCCAACAATATTCTTTCTCCAATATCATCTCAACATACTGGCAAGCGACACTTACGACCGTACAAAGCTTCGAATGGATTCATCTGTATAGTCGCCTGAAAACCGTTATTGTGAGAGAACTCCACTAAATGTAAATGATCCTCCCACGAACTCATGAAGTCTAACATGCAAGCTCTCAACATATTTTCAAGAATTTGGATCGTTCTCTTGGACTGTCCATCTGTCTGAGGATGATAGGCCGCATTTAACTCCAACCGAGTTCCCAAACTTTCTTGTAGACTCCTCTAAAAATGTGATAGGAACCGGTGTCACGATCGGAAACAATACTCACTGGTATTCCATGCAATCTCACAATCTCCTGCATTTACCTCTCTGCTAAAGGCTCCATTGACTAACCGACTCGAAATGGTATAAAATGAGCTGTCTTGGTTAGTCGATCGATGATCACCCATATTGCGTTATTACCCTTTGGACTCCATGATAAAGCTGTCACGAAATCAATGGTTATATATTCCTACTTCCATTGAGGAATCGGAAGCAGTTGCTACAAACCGGTTATCCTTTGATATTCAACCTTGACTTGCTGACATAGTAAGCACCTCGACACGTAATAAGCAATCTCTCTTTTCATTCCTTCCCACCAAAAATGCTGTTGCAAATATCTATAAATTTTCGTGCCTTCTGAATGTACCGAATTTGCAGAACTATGAGCCTCCATCATGACTTTTTCACGAACTTCACCTTTAGGTACCCACGAACGACTTCCATACCTCAAAGAACCATCTTCATGAATCAATAAATCCTTTCGAAGTCCTGCCTCTACTTGTCCTCGAAATTTCTGCAATCTAAGATCGTGCAACTGCTATCGATCAACGATGACTGTATTTGCAACTGCAACTATCCCGAAGAATCTGGTAGTACGAGCTCCAACTTGAATCTCTAAAAATCCGCTATAATCTCCTTCTGTGAAGTCAACAAGTATCTGGTACTACATTAAATTTCCCCGGATGGTAATTTGGATCAAGATCATAGTTGGCCATCAGCTTCAACCATCTACCCTGCCTCATGTTGAGCTCTTTCTGCGAGAACACATATTTTCGGCTCTTATGATCGGTAAACACCTCAACATTTTCGCCCAATAAATAATGTCTCCAAATTTTTGGTGTAAAGATAACCGCTGCTAATTCCAAGTCGTGAGTTGGATAGTTCTTCTCACGAGTCTTTAATTACCTCGACGCATAAGCTGCAATCTTTTCATACCGCATCAAACCACATCCTAAGACTTTCTCAGATGCGTCGTTGTGAATAACTAATCCTTCAGAACCATCTGACACAGTTAAAAATAAGAGCGGCTGTCAACCTTTACTTCAGCGCCTCAAAAGCTAACGCACACTTCTCGGACCAAACAAACGGTACCTTCTTTCGTGTAAGCCTGGTTAAGGGTTCTGCTATCCAAGCGAAGTTCTCCACAAAACTTCTATAGTATCTAGCGGGCCCAAGGAAACTTCTGATCTCCCTTACATTCTTTGAAGTCGGCCAATCGTGAACAGCTGCAATCTTTTCAGGGTCAACTGCAATACCATCTCTGGATACAATATGACCCAAGAACTTCACTTCATCGGGCCAAAACTCGCATTTGCTCATCTTGGCATACATCTTTTCTTGTCTCAACGTCTGCAGTGCAATTCTTAAGTGTTCTTCATACTCTTCTTTGCTCCTCGAATAAACCAGAATATCATCAATGAATACCACCATGAACCGATCTAGAAATGGTGAAAAGATTCGATTCATCAAGTCCATAAATATCGCCGGTGCGTTAGTAACTCTAAATGACATAGATAAATACTCATAATGCCCATATCGAGTTCGAAACGCCGTCTTGCAAATGTCTTCTATTTTCACCCGAACTTGGTGATAACCCAATCGCAAATTCAACCCTTCTCTAATAATTCAGAAACTTGTCTCTTCACCTCTTCCAGTTCTACCGGTGCCATCAGATAAAGCCTGCGAAATTGGCGCCGCTCCAGAAATAAAACCAATCGCGAACTCCATACCCAGTTTTGGCGATAAACCCAAGACGTCCTTGAACACATCCATGAAACCTCGAACTGCTATCAACACTTCATATGCAACTTGTTCACGAATTTCACCTTTCAGTACACACAAATAGTTTCCCTTATCATGAATTTACAAGTCTGTTCTAAGACTTGTGGGTTATCAGCCTACCACACTTCCACTACGCTACTCTGATAAATTGAGGCAGGTATGTCAGAAGTTCTTTAATAAAACATTTTACACCTGATCAGCCTTGAAGTGGTCTGTGCCAACTCCCGTTGGGGTCAATCTCGAACTATTGCAATCATCATATGCTCTTTTGTATTTCTCCTTGTTTTTCGAAATGCAGACGGATTGGTCATTAAGGTACAAGGGAAAAATATAACGCGGTTGTTGGTTTCAAGCTCGCGATAAGATATAAATTCGTAAATAATGAAACCGAGAGAAAGCAAAGTAGTACAACGAACATAAATCAAGAAAAATGAATCGAAATAGGACTCTAGGTTACCTAAATAGAGTACTGCATTGTAACCATATTGTGGTACATAGTTACAACCACATAACTCCATCTAAATCATCCAAATCCTACTATCAGAATCGAGAAATTAAGAAGGGAGAAATAATAAGGAATTAAGAGAATTCCAAGCTGAGATGTAATGTCATTTACATAACGTCGAGATAAAAGAGTTTAAGGGAAAGATAAGATTCAAGAATTTGAACGACAAGACAATAATGTGGCAGAACATGTTTCTAAAATTCTGGGTTTTAAGAACAATGTATTCGGTATCATACCCAACTACAAATTGAATCAAGCCCAGCTAACCTAAAACCTATGCTCTGATACCAATAAAACCTTGTCACGCCCCACTTCCCAAGATCAAAATTTCGGGATGTAACTCGGCCAGCCATACTACATATGGTAAGAAAACGTCCTTCTATAGTCATATTAAGGCTGTCAATCAGTATTCAAGAACAAATAATCTAACTATCCAACTCTAAATATGTCCAATAACCACGATAAACAATAACAGGAAACGATAGCGGAAGCAGTAAAGATCCAAGGATATAACAAAATACCTAAACCATAAATAAGAACTATATCAGTGGAATGATCCTCACTGATCGGCGACCTTATCGAAGTACTCACAATTCTCACGTGCTAAAGTCAAGTATCTAGGCCATGCAAAATCCAGACGTTAGTGCATCATAAATATAATAATAATAATAAACTGAACAGTGTGCTATATAGGATGTCACATGTAAAATAAGGTATGGGTATAAACAAAACAATCACAGGTGTTATAACAGCTGGCTATAGGTGTTCAAACATGTCATGTATATCCTGAGGTCCATGTTTCTAGTTTAACTATCTTGCAAATATTTGAAACCAATGAATGTACTCCTCCATATAACTCAAAAGTATATATCCCGTTACCCCCGAGACCACGGACCACGATATATCCCGTTACCCCCCGGGATCACGAATCAAGATGTATGAATCAAGAATGATTCTGTTCCGTTACACCCCCCCCCCCGGAACTACGGAAACATGCAATATTCTTTTAAATTACACTTCAGTTACACTTTTGATTTCCCCATTTTCCAGGTTTCGTTTTCCAAGTTATGTATGAATAATATCTACCTAATACCAATACAGGAGCAGGCAAATACATGTTATGTCTATTTAGAAAACAAGTCACGTCCATCAGGACAACAAGTCAGGATTATTGACATCGATAAGTGTTACAGGTAAATAGGTACAAGCAAGATAACAATGTCAGTAACAAGATGACGGTTTATAAGCATGTCAAGACAGTATATTAAATTAGATAAAGTGTTTATTTGTAATAATATCGTGCAAACAGATCATGATGAAATAGAGTCGTAACCTTTATCTAGGTGCTATAAATAGTGTAACGAAAAGTAAACCATATTAATTCCTACACTTCATTATAAACCGCAATTTATAAAACTTGTTATTATTAACTGATCAACTATATACAGATTGTAGATATAAACGGTATAATAGTAATAGTAAGTAATGTTATGACGATATACGTATATAGATATAAGTATAGCATGTAGCAAGTTGTAAACCTGCCTCGGTCTCGACGAATACGGATACGAACACGAATGGACACGGAATGACAGAAAACCATAAGCGCTCCAAGCTTACCCTCTGTTGGGTGCCTCTTTCACTACAAAAACTTATACTGCACTAGTGTAGGGTTCCTAGGCACACTAGTGAGGTCTCACAAGGCATCGATCATGCCATATTAAAATTTTAACGGTGCCGAGAAACCCGACTACGGATCGTCGGCTAGAAGTTTAGACGAAAAAGCTAACTAGTTAACAATTAACTAAGAGTTACGGAAATACAACCTTTGTAGATCCGGTTCTCCACCTCCATAGCTCCGAGATGAGGTCCTCTCCGCTGTCCAAAACAAATCTGGGCTCTAGCGTCGGCTTCATCGGAGAATGAACGGGCTAGGTCGTCGACGACGTGCCGAAGATGATCTACGTCGAAGCATCACTAGATCAAGCTCCAAACTTCACCAAGTCATGAAAACTTGTGAAGGAAACACGCTCTACTACTTGGCAAGAGGTAGAGGATGAAGAAATAGGAATTGGGTTCACTTTAGAATTGGATTTCTCACTCAAAAACATCAATCACCATTGATGAAGAGAGCTTTCTTCTTGTGAGGAAGAAGAAGAAGATGAAGATAATGTTATGATAAGAATAATGGAATAGAAAATGAATAATCATTTCTTATCATAATTTAACTATGGTAATGTGTAGAGAGTTGACCATAGTTAAATGAATGGTTAGGGTTTGATGGATGAAGACAAAAGGGTTAGATTAGTCAAAGCTTCATGAAGCTTCACTAAGCTTCATGAAAGAAACCCCTTTTGTCTTCTTCTTCTCATTTATCTTTTATATCCAAAAGAAAAGATAAATGAATTAATAAAAGAAAACCCTAATCATTTACTTAACCTAGGTTTAACTCATTACACAAAACCCTAGCATGCTTGCATCATCAAACATGATACAAACAAGTGCACAAAATCATATCGCATATGCAATGCGCACGTCCGAGTGAGAAAATCCATCTTAAGTGAACCGATACTAGTTAATGCAAAGTAATATATCAAATATATAATTATGCATTAAATCATTAAATCAACACTTGATTCAATGATCCGGTCATGTCGCACACAACCGACTAGTATTCAATGTATCGGCTTATCGATTCAACGCTTGAATCGATAACTAGGTTATATCGCATACAACCATCCGACACATTTGATCGCGAGAATGAAATACGGTATCACATACACGCATTATTCTCGGTCCCGCACATATCTCATATGCGCTCCTATTTCGTTTTGCTTGAGCCAGGAAACCTCTGTGTAGGACTCTAAAGACTCGTCAATACGCCGGCAGCAGGTGATGATCATATCAAACACCCACAAGCCGCAAGCGGTCTGCTAAACGTAACGGCCATCCGGGTATTGAGCGATCTGAAGATCGACGAGCAAGCCCGCTCACACTCCAGTGAATCCAACCAGTAACACTACCGTACAGTCCGGTCTGATCGTCTGATATGTCGCATATCTCGCCTAGGGGTGGTAAACGTCAGACCCCAATAGCTCGATAAGTCGTGTCGATATGAGGTCTATAACAATTCGAGATACTACTGGTAACACTTACCAGTAAATCTCAGCAACCCTGGCCAGGGATTTCCGGTTATAGCCAATCGAACACAGCGCAACATCAACTCCCTATACCGGGAGAGACGAATCCCCTCCTATCGCTCATTGCCTCCATGTGACTCGGGGCTGTACCCAAAAACCACCGTTTTGCACGCCATCTTGGACGTGGTAAGATGGAAATCAAAGCACAGTGGGAACCACACAAGACTCTATGACGATCTTGGGTCAACAGACTACTCTGTACCAGTGTCACCAGAGAACTGCCATCTGACGTGAGGTATAATACCATCTGGGAGTTCTCGGCGAGTCCGTCCAGTGTACCCAGTCTCTACTGAGCACCCGTATATCATCTCCGATGTCAAACACCAATGGATATGGGATCATCCATCGCCCATCTGTATGGGTCGAGAAGGTATACGCTAGTCTACTCTGGTATATCGATGCCCCGTCTCGATACACCCACGACTAGGGACTTTGAAGGATGTACTTATGGACTACCATGTCCCTACTAGTATGATCCGCATCATAGTCCAGGTAGTCAAGTACAGATCCTAAGGGCTTTACCAACATGTAACAGAGAGACAAACAGTATACACGTTAAGGTAAAGATCAACCAGATAGCATACTATCATGTCGAGCAAGAAAGTCCTCCCTATATATGTCCCAGCATCCACTACAATATACATCCTATGTACAGTAATGGCCTCTAGGGCATACATATAACTAACAATCTCCCACTTGCACTAGGGCCATCTGTAGCAGTGGTTGTAGTATCTCATACTCAACCATCCCATAAAAGTCTCTCTCTGGGAACAGGCCTTTGTGAGTGGATCCGCTGTGTTGTCTTCTGAGTCTACTCTCCTAACCTCGATCTTCCTGGAGATCAACCATCTCCATGATCAAGTGATACTGCCTTAGAATATGTCTGGATCACTGATGGGACCGGCGTTCCTCGGCATAAGCCACAACTCCATTGTCTCACAATGGGAGGAACATAGTTCATCTCATGAACCAATATACACCCAAACAGCCTATTTGGTAGCATCTTAAGTAGCGATGTATCCAGCCTTTATCGTCTAGTATGTCACGGTATTTTGCTTGGAACTCTTCCAACATACCGTCCCTTTACTGAGGGTAAAGACAATGCATGTGACTGATATTCAGTCGTCTTTATCACCCTGGAACCCTTCCAGTGATTCTCCCCAGGATCGGTTGATACCGTCTCACTACAACTAGTGAGAGTCCTAATATCCAATTAGATCTATCTCATAGATCCAAAAACCCAGGATTTAGGAGGTATCACTATGATCCTATATGGAGAATCATTGTGATAAGCGGAGATTGATCGAGTGTAGCATAGGAAACTCCTTCCCTATCAAGAGTATGTCATCCACGTACTCTACGAGGATCGTCACCATACTCCCTACTACCTTCTTGTTTATACAAGGTTCATCTACCATTTTGATGATGTCAACTTCTTTGACTAATCCATCAAAACAGATGTTCCAACTCCGCGATGCCTGCTTTAATCCTATAAAGCATCTTGCACACGTTTCCGCTGCTCCCACTGTCTACGAAGCCCTCTGGCTGTGTACTCATAGACGCACTCTTCTAAAACATCATTTAGAAAAGCAGTCATGACACCCAACCACCAGATATCGTAGTCATGGTATGTAGCCGTGACAAGTAGGATCTGGATAGACTTAAGCATAGCCACTTGAAAAGGTTTCATCATAATCCACGGCTGGTCGATGACGAAAAGCTTTAACAAGTCTAGCTTTGAAAGTCTCAACTTTTCCATCTACACCAAGTAATCTTCTCAAGATATACTTGCTCCTGATGGGGATTTAACCCTTCAGATATAGCAACCAAAGTCCATACTTTGTTGGTGTATAAGGATTCCATCTCAGATCACTAAGCATCCAGCCATTCTTATAGAGTCTTACTCCTGATGGCCAGCTCGAAGCTAGTTGGGTCATCATCTCATGATGCAATCCTCGCTCCCACTGTCATAGAGAAACCGAAGTATCTCTCAGGTGGGTGAGGAACCCTACTAGATCGGCGGAGAGGCTGAGGTTCGTTGGTAACTACTGAATCATTTGGTTTTACCAAATCATCTGCTGTAGTTTGTATAGCTGGAACCTTTCCAGTTCTACATTACAGACCTTGCCTCGAGCTTGTCCGGATTTTGCTTTTAAACATAGGCCGGACAACCCCAAATCTTAACTAACTTAAGAGATGGGCTCTTCCCTTATCATATCAAATATGAAGTGGTAGGCAACTGATTTGATTCGAACCCTATTCAATAGGTATGCAACTTCTCAAGTGCATAACACCCAAAAGGAAATAGGTAACTCAGTAGTACTCATCATAGAGCACACCTTATCATATAGGGTGTGATTGCTCCGCCCCGATATACCATCGTGCTATGGTGTATACGGAGGAGTAATGCTGAGAGAGAATCTCATTCTCCTTTAGAATAGTCCAGTATTTCCGTGCTCAAGTATTCTCCTCCTTGATCTCATTATAGGACATAATACTTATACCCGTATTCTGGTTCTCTACTTCAAACTTATATTCTGTGAATATCTCAAAAGGTTCGGACTTGTGTTTCAACAGGAACATAGGTCTGAAACTCGAAAGATCATCAGAGAATGTAATGAAGTATAAAGAACCTGTCCTGGCATTTGTAGACTGGGGACCTACATACATCAACATGTATCATCCCAAGAGTTTACATAACTCTTTCTCTGTTTCCAGTAAACAGAGCTATGGTCAACTTATCTCTGTGACATGACTCGCGAGTTTCACAAGATGTAAATTCAAACTGATTTAAATATGCATCTATATGTAACTCTAGCTAGTCGGGTCACATTGATCTGACCTAGTCTACAATGCCTCAAGAAGAATTCGTTCATTTCTGAACTCTTCCTCTTGTGTGTGATCCGTATACTAAGAACTGTAGTTTGATTTAGAACATCAATGCTTTTAGATAACGTGCCTGAACCGATCAACTTTTGATATAGGAAATGTTCAAAACATTATCCAACAACACAAAATTATATCCTTTCTTTACTAATAAAGAGACCGATATGATTTTGTATATCAGGTTCGGTATCTAACAACATTCGTTCAGAATCAATGTATTGGTAATACAGGGTGACAGTGACCAACAGACTTGGCTGAAACACTTGCCCCGTTTTCTGCCTCATGAAACTTATCACCCTTTCTCAGTTCTCTACCTATCTATAGCCCTATGTAACAGATTACATATATGGGATCCTGATCTGGTATCACATACCCAGGACGTAGAGGATACGGAGAAACAGTTCTGTATAATGAACACACCCGAAGATGATGCATCATCATGCACTTTCTTCGTTTGGGCGGCACGGGAATTCTGGTAATCCCCTATTTCCTGCTCTGTCTTATAACAATTATAAGTTGGAGCGGGACCAACGTTCCCCAGCTCAGTATAACAAGCGGGTTCGGTCAATAATCCATATTATTATCTTGATTAAGGCGTGATATGGTCGCTACCTGGAGAGAGAGAGAAGAAAACACTCAGCGTGCGCTCTTTCAAGAATAGATTGGTTATTATTTTATCTAATCAGGATGGCTCCCACTGCTTTTTATCAAATCTTCCTTCAAACCCTAAAAGGAAAGACTAGCCGGGATTAATTACACACTACAAGTTCGCCAATCTTTCAGCCAGGCCAGTGTCGGTACTTTGAGGGAGGTCCCCCGTGCTTTCGCACGAACCTAATTACAGTAAACCTCGTTTTTCCCATAGGCGTAACCCCGTTGACACCTTTCTAGACACCTACTTGATCGGCTAATTGTAATGTATAAAACTCTCCCAGGAGTAACTCTTACTCGCAGCGGGTATCGGGATCCAACTATCTCATAGGAGGTATGCAATCTCATTGCAAATTTCAACACTTGAAATTCCCGATAATATTTTGCCCCTAACCTCCTATGACCTTGACAAAGGCCAACAAACCATAGGATGCTAGTCAAGTTCAACCCGTCATTTCCTGATTGAATTAAACCCACCCGCACGGCCCTTGACAAAGGCCAACAAGGTCGCACGACTACCCTAACTCAATCTGCATCATATGCATAAGCAGATAAGCACCAGTTAGCTACCGCACACTGCGCCTTGACAAAGGCCAACAAACGCAGCACGAATACTAACTACTACTTATCTGAAATGACGGAGGGCTACGACAGGTTTTTATGAAAACCTATTGCGTAAGGAACTTGATATCGTTGTAGGATCGAATGAATTTTGAAATGGAGTGCTTTTGAGGCTTTTCTAGTTTTGCTAAAGGAGTCACTCCCGGTGAAGGGATCGTCGGTCCTTTCCTCGTCGAATGAGGTGCGGGATATATCACATATATCACTGTGCAAAGCAAAAACACTTAAAAGCAATCAAAAGACAAACCGAGTGTGTAGCATCATCCAGTTATTGCTAAAGGAGTCACTCCCGGTGAAGGGATCTCGGTCCTTTCCTCATCGAATAAGGTGCAGGATATATCACATATACAGCTGTGCAAAGCAAGAACTGTAGCTACCTGTTTTATTTTGAAATTCGATTCTACAACATCTTAGGTTTCTTTTATTTCATTAATCACATTAATGAAGTCCCATCATTTAAGTACCTAAACATCACAGATAAATACGACAAACACTTATGCCATCCGCATTCGCCTCGATGTCCCCTCGTGCACCGTTAGGTTAGGTAACTAACGGCAGAGCAGGGCAGGGCTAGCGCGGGTGTAAAACATAAGTAACGTCTATATAATATATCATATATACTATATACTGTATCTATCACAGAACATCACATGATCACATCACAGATATCGCAGCAGAAGAATCATATGAAATATTGGATATACTAGGACGTCCGTGTTTTCAATACGAGCCAGTATAAAACACGGATTCCACGGTCGTGATGAATAGCCAAACCCACACCCCTAGACCCCTACGAGAGCGGCAAGCAACCCTGCCAATTCTAGAGTTAGGAGACCCGGACTCGACTCCTCGAGTTGGTCTCCCACTGGACCCCAGAACCCGGTTACTTGTGCTCCCCTCCTTGGGTCTATCCTAGTGCGGAAAAGTAAATAATATACAAAGGGTGACAACTTCCGCTACCTGGAAGTGCCCCAATAAAAGAATATTACATACAAGTTTTTACATGAATGAAAATGAAAAACACTCATCTCACATAAAAAACCCCGGCTATTCGTACACGACGATCCAATATAACATATCCAGCAACACATAACATCACATGTCATCAACGTAAGTAAATATGCACATCCCAATTGTCGTTGACATATAGCAACGAAACCGGCGATATCACATATTACACTTACGGTCACAGAAAAGAAAGTGTAAAACTACAACAGTTGGAATCCGCAATCTGCATAGACATCGCATGCCTAATCAAATGAATACCTTAGACATCACATGCCTAACAATTATAAACCCCGCATTTTAGTCTCAAAATCGAAAACACTTTTCAATATCAAGTCGGGCAATTCAACAAGATTCCCGACATCCTGATCGAATGCTCGTCGCAAACTTTAGTAGGTGGCCGCACCCCCGATACCGTCGACGAAGTGCACCAAGGCGGAACACCGCTGCCGCGAGCACCCGAACGGATGCTTTCGGCGACGGGGTTCTCCTGCAGTCACTTGGTCGGGGCTATGGAGTGAGGCTGTCTTTTAAGTTTACCGGCGAGTATCCGCGTTCACAACGTGATTGCAACGGACTTTTGATCACATCAAAATTCCGTGGCAACCGATTAAGTGAGACTAAAGTGCTATGTTTATAACATTCATTCAGTTATCTCATAACTAATTGTGAATTCCAATTATTGTATCACATTCCGGATAAGATAGAAAATGTTAAACTTTTCGATAGAACAATCGAACACCCAAGTTTTCCCGATACAGATCAACACATGAAATAAGTCTAACAACATTCAGTTCGTGCCTCAGTACCAACGGTCCAGCCGTAGAAGGGTCAAGCCAACGCCTCACATGTGGCACGCCGTACTGCCCCAAACCCTAAGGTTCAAAGGGCAGTTCAAGACGGTCACATAATCGAGTTAAGGTTTGTTGTCTTCTAGAGGGACCATCGCGTTACTTGCACTACTTAGAACGTCGTTAAACTACGGAAAAATCCAACACTTGGAAATTTCCCGACAAGGGAAAAATTGGGTATTTATATCCGGTCGAACTTTTTAACATATTCAAAAAATTATCCGGAAAAACACATAGACAAAGTTTGACAATCCGATCGAATGTACGAACTCCCAATACAACCCAAAATACTCAACTCTTGATTTCAGATTAAAAATTCCCAGGAAAACCAGCACTGAAAAATAGGAGTTACTGTGCAAAATTGAATGCCTAATAAGACAAAACGGCCGCGGAACCGCCGCATTAGCATGCTAATGCCGCGGTTCCGCCGCACTTTTATGGAATTAGGAGTTAAATTTTGGGCCGTAATTCTTAGATTTCCCTGCTGATTTTTCTGCATATTTTTAATTTGGAAAAAACCACAGTTTACAAAAAAGTACAGAGAGCAATTTGGAAATCGGATTTCGGTTCGATCGGACTTCAAACTCCGTCTATGCTTCGCCTAAGGCTCTAGCTAGGCTCTGATACCACTGTAGGGTTCCTAGGCACACTAGTGAGGCCTCACAAGGCATCGATCATGCCTTATTAAAATTTTAACGGTGCCGAGAAACCCGACTACGGATCGTCGGCTAGAAGTTTAGACGAAAAAGCTAACTAGTTAACAATTAACTAAGAGTTACGGAAATACAACCTTTGTAGATCCGGTTCTCCACCTCCATAGCTCCGAGATGAGGTCCTCTCCGCTGTCCAAAACAAATCCGGGCTCTAGCGTCGGCTTCATCGGAGAATGAACGGGCTAGGTCGTCGACGACGTGCCGAAGATGATCTACGTCGAAGCATCACTAGATCAAGCTCCAAACTTCACCAAGTCATGAAAACTTGTGAAGGAAACACGCTCTACTACTTGGCAAGAGGTAGAGGATGAAGAAATAGGAATTGGGTTCACTTTAGAATTGGATTTCTCACTCAAAAACATCAATCACTATTGATGAAGAGAGCTTTCTTCTTGTGAGGAAGAAGAAGAAGATGAAGATAATGTTATGATAAGAATAATGGAATAGAAAATGAATAATCATTTCTTATCATAATTTAACTATGGTAATGTGTAGAGAGTTGACCATAGTTAAATGAATGGTTAGGGTTTGATGGATGAAGACAAAAGGGTTAGATTAGTCAAAGCTTCATGAAGCTTCACTAAGCTTCATGAAAGAAACCCCTTTTGTCTTCTTCTTCTCATTTATCTTTTATATCCAAAAGAAAAGATAAATGAATTAATAAAAGAAAACCCTAATCATTTACTTAACCTAGGTTTAACTCATTACACAAAACCCTAGCATGCTTGCATCATCAAACATGATACAAACAAGTACACAAAATCATATCGCATATGCAATGCGCACGTCCGAGTGAGAAAATCCATCTTAAGTGAACCGATACTAGTTAATGCAAAGTAATATATCAAATATATAATTATGCATTAAATCATTAAATCAACACTTGATTCAATGATCCGGTCATGTCGCACACAACCGACTAGTATTCAATGTATCGGCTTATCGATTCAACGCTTGAATCGATAACTAGGTTATATCGCATACAACCATCCGACACATTTGATCGCGAGAATGAAATACGGTATCACATACACGCATTATTCTCGGTCCCGCACATATCTCATATGCGCTCCTATTTCGTTTTGCTTGAGCCAGGAAACCTCTGTGCAGGACTCTAAAGACTCGTCAATACGCCGGCAGCAGGTGATGATCATATCAAACACCCACAAGCCGCAAGCGGTCTGCTAAACGTAACGGCCATCCGGGTATTGAGCGATCTGAAGATCGACGAGCAAGCCCGCTCACACTCCAGTGAATCCAACCAGTAACACTACCGTACAGTCCGGTCTGATCGTCTGATATGTCGCATATCTCGCCTAGGGGTGGTAAACGTCAGACCCCAATAGCTCGATAAGTCGTGTCGATATGAGGTCTATAACAATTCGAGATACTACTGGTAACACTTACCAGTAAATCTCAGCAACCCTGGCCAGGGATTTCCGGTTATAGCCAATCGAACACAGCGCAACATCAACTCCCTATACCGGGAGAGACGAATCCCCTCCTATCGCTCATTGCCTCCATGTGACTCGGGGCTGTACCCAAAAACCACCGTTTTGCACGCCCTCTTGGACGTGGTAAGATGGAAATCAAAGCACAGTGGGAACCACACAAGACTCTATGACGATCTCGGGTCAACAGACTACTCTGTACCAGTGTCACCAGAGAACTGCCATCTGACGTGAGGTATAATACCATCTGGGAGTTCTCGGCGAGTCCGTCCAGTGTACCCAGTCTCTACTGAGCACCCGTATATCATCTCCGATGTCAAACACCAATGGATATAGGATCATCCATCGCCCATCTGTATGGGTCGAGAAGGTATACGCTAGTCTACTCTGGTATATCGATGCCCCGTCTCGATACACCCACGACTAGGGACTTTGAAGGATGTACTTATGGACTACCATGTCCCCACTAGTATGATCCGCATCATAGTCCAGGTAGTCAAGTACAGATCCTAAGGGCTTTACCGACATATAACAGAGAGACAAACAGTATACACGTTAAGGTAAAGATCAACCAGATAGCATACTATCATGTCGAGTAAGAAAGTCCTCCCTATATATGTCCCAGCATCCACTACAATATACATCCTATGTACAGTAATGGCCTCTAGGGCATACATATAACTAACAACTAGAACAAAAGTGGATCACACTATCAACCTACCGACTTTCCAAATTATAGTATGCCCTTAATGGTCCATAGTTTTTAGGCATAAAAATAGCACCAACTCATCAAAGGTTCTTCAGACTGATATCATGCCGTAATACTTCGACAATTATTTAAGAATCTTTCAAAATTCCAATTATACTTTATAGCTGTTTGCATTCCGCAGAGAGAAAAACTTGTAGCATTTGAGACAACAAGTGGAATTCTTATCAAGAATTTTAACTTTGTTTAGAATAATATAAAATATAAAATTGAACATGCATATTCATAAACCTACATAGTATCATAGTTAGTGTGTGTGTGTGTGTGTGAAACTAATAATATTTAAAAGATATTACAAATCTCCGATCTGTCTTTACTAAATATCAAGAAAATATATTGAAATTAATTTATAGATACGTAGCCCTCTTAAAGAATAAATCTAAAGGTTAAAAGAAATCTTATATCACACCCAATATATTAGAATGTTAGGATTTACGAGTAATAGATAATAGTCAATAAAATAATATGAGATGTTCAAATAAAATAAGACATGCTAAAAACTAATATATGTAAATATCCATAAAGTATGGCTACCAGAAAAATATATAGATATAATTTAAATATTATATATATGTTGTTTAAGATACATATAGATTTAGTCTACGGATAAATATTAATAAAAGATACTCTAACACCATAACGGATGTCACGCAAGCGGGCCAGATCCGATAAACACATATACTAACCAAACTAATCACAACCCAAATAATAAATAAAAACAAAATTCAAAATACTAAATAATATCGTTAAATAACGTACGATTGTGCTAAGGTGTTACAATATAGATTTAGGAATAGATGGAACAGAGCACCCACGATCAACAATTAACCATATACTCCTGCCAAGAGACTCTAAAAAGCTTTGCATCATAATTTTCCAAAAATCAAATTTTGAACCATCAAAATATGGAGGGTTATGAATAGATGATTCATTATGATAAGAACAAGAAGGTAAATACGATACCATGGGATCACTCTAGAATGTAAGTCTTAACAAAATAAGTACCAAGCTCTGATACCAATTGAAAGTCCGGTCTTAGAGGGCGGGGGGTGGGGGTGAATAGGACTAAGCTACGATTACGCCCAAATTAAAAATCTATACTACTTGCTAATCAATATATCAATTGAAAAGTTTAGACAATAAATATAACAATTGAGATAAGAGGCTAAGAAAAACTACAATTGAATACAAAGCATATAGCAAGAGACTATCACAAGAACAAACAATGAGCAAATAGAGCAAGAAATCTCCAAGCATGCAATTTCTAAGTTATCACTACTTGCAAGCAAATAACCGCAAATCTAAATAGCAAGTAATGGAAAGAGATATAGAGAAATTGCAAACGCAAACACCAGTCATTTATAATGGTTCGGGAGATCTCTTAGCCCACTTTCTTTAGGCGCACGAGCCCGTTCCATTAAAAACGTCTTTCTCGAAGGTAAATACGTTACCCGCAAGCAACCCACAACCCCATTTCCGGTGGAGGCCAAACCAACATGTCTTCTCAAAAGGCTACACGTTCGCTACTATGAACAACACTCCTCTTTACAATGCTCGTCACCCTTCTCTCTACAAAAGATGTTCTCCTCTCTTATAATAGAAATTTTGTACTTAAAATCCTAAACACAAAGAAAGAAGAGATTACAATCGAAACACAATACTCTCAAATGAGTTTCTGTTAAAGCTCATAATTAATATTTTAATGAGTATGGAATAATCAAATTAAGCTATTTGGTCTTTTGAGTGAGTGAGAAAAAAGATCATCAAAATCAAGTTTTTGCTCTCACAAGAGATGAGAAATGACTTTGGAATATCTCAGAATAATTTTGCAATTGTTGGTTGTTTAAAACCAAAAGCAAATCTCCATAAATACCACTCAAGAAAAGCTAACCGTTACAAGTCAAATCAGCTAAAAAGAGCCGTTATCAGACGTCTGAAGTTCAACCAGACAGACGTATGATGAAGGATCAGTAACGGTTATAAAATAGCTTCAGACGTTTGTTTTTAAAAGCTTCAGATTTTTGACAATAGTTTTTACAAGAATGCAAAAAAGTACAGAAGGTAAACAAACGTCTAAAGAAGGAGACACCAACGTCTGAAGAAGAAATGTTTTCAAAAGATTTTGAGCTTCAGACGTTTGTCTAAAATACCTTCATACATTTGCCGTGGTTTTTAAAGCATGACCAATAAAAGTATAGAGAACAAACAAATGCTTGAAGAACAAGTGACACATTCCTAAAGAAGAAAATATTTTCAAAGTTTTAAACCTTCAGACGTTTGTGCTAAATAGGTCTAGACGTTTGTTCTCACAAAAAGTTTTAATACCATGAAAACACAGAGAACAATCAGACGCCTGAAAAAGGTTTGACAGACGTTTATTCTATAAAAAAATTTTAAACCAATGAAAATCCAAAAAAAAAAATCAGACGTATGAAGAAGTATCGACAGACATTTGTTCTGTCAAAGTTTTAAACAATGAAAGCTCAGAAAATATCAAGACGTTTATTCTGGTAAGATTCAGACGTTTGTTCTGAAGTAAGAAACCGCTATTTGAAACTTGTGCATGTTTTTGAAAACATGACTGACGTCTGAAGCACAGTAGCACACACGTCTGAAAAAGGAATTGAACTTAGTTTTTGGAAAGAATTTCAAACGAAAACCAACGCAAGCTTTTCAAAAATCATACTAAGAGTGTGTGCAAGAGCTTAATGTGATGTTTTTCATAGATATTAGTACCCACATTGATTTCCTATGTCGATATCGTTTGTTTGCCTAATCTTAAATCTTCCGATATCTCGACAAGAGCTCTTGAATTTTCGATTTCTTGAATTCTTTTGAATTTCTTTTAAATTTGGACTTTGACTCCTTAACTTCATGAAGCTTGAATGTGATCATTAAGGTGCTCTAGTTCATTAACCTCCAACCTCCAATAAATTTGTCATTTAAGCTTAATTTTCCGCCATCCTCCATCAATGCTTGTGCCATGAGATATCCGATATCCTGAAAATCAATCTCAACACGATCAAGTATATCATATACAATATTATGAAATATAAGTAAGTTAATAAATATAAGTATATGAACAATCATTGTTTTGGTATCACATACAAGAATAGTATATCAATATCAATATCAAGATATTAATCAAATGCAAAGTATGACATATTGTTATACTATATATATACACATGATATATGATAAGTAAGCAATATATATATATATATATATATATATATATATATATATATATATATATATATATATAGTGAATTACCAAAATAATGATTGAGAGTAATATATCGATATTAATAATATAACACAAATATAGCATGAGATGTTGATATATTACTTGGTATACACAAGATATAGGATATGCAAGCTAAATATCAAGTGTATACAAGTTTAGCGTCGATAGGATATGCAAGATAAGCATGTGACACTAAACGAATTTCTCATGTTTAAGCCATCATCGAAACCAAATAATTGGATAATCGAAATCCATAAGTCATCAGACTTTTCCCCCTTCTTCTTTTATTTTGTCTCTATGATGTTTATAGGTGAGTAGATAGGCTGTGAATTGGGACAGTTTTGATCCGTGATTTGATCCACGCTATATAAAGTCAATACCACATATATACTGTAAAAGTTGTAAATAAATACCATAAACTTAGTGTTACTTAAACAAATTGTATTAGTATTTGACTTATTTAGTTCAACTCCGTTTTCTAAAGATTCTTTGAAGGGTAGGAAGCTTGTTGTTGAAACGAGGTATGATATTAAAATGGAAAATACCGAAAAGCTTATGATATTTAATGAAAAATATCAGGCTGATGGTTTTTACATGCATTATAAAAAGTGTGCTATTCATGATGCTCATAAATCATCATATTTTGGTACAAATCAGTGTGGCGTATTGGTAAAATCATTTGTATAATTAATGCACAACGAAAACTTGAACTTGGAAGGTTGTATATTTGAGTCTAGTCTAGGAAATACATTATAAACAATTTCTCTACTATTATAATACAAATAAAAGAATGCAGGTTTGGTCATTAATTGATGGTGTCTTCAATTTTATAAAATAAAATTTAAAACTCAAATATACAATCTTAGCTGCACAGACAAACAAAATTTTTAATTGCTTATTCTTGAAAACACCCATGTGGTTTGCCATAATTCCTAAAAAGCTACTTGAGCATTTTCTCTTATCCAATACCTCTTTGTACTTTAATTCCGTTACTTCTTAACCCCTCTCTACTTTTATTCCATTAAGTTTTTGTGAAAAATCGATGGAAATGGATCAAATGTAATGTACGTGATCCTATTTTTCTTTTTCATTTCAATATTGCCCTCTATACCCATTAAGTGGTTACCAATCTTCTTTCTCAAATTAAAATCACAACCATCCACAATTCTTCTTCTTCAGGGATTTTTAGATTTGCAGGACATGCTATGGCGAATTCTAGGTGTAGGCTACTTACTCGGTATGCAAGAACTCCAATAACGTTTATTGTGCAAATATTTTGATAATCTTCGTTATAATCTTGATTTTCTTTCATTTACTTTTATTGATTTTGAAGTGAAATAGACAGCGTAAAGTTCTTGTCATCATAGTGGGAAATTTGATGTTTGGTGCCCTAGCTTCGATCAATTTTTAGCAAACATGATGCACCTAGTTCAAATTGGGAAATTTGGTGTCAGGTGCCCTAGCTTCGATCAACGCCTCAATCTTCGACTCAGGTGTGTCGATACCCTTGCTCGAGTTGGAAGAGAGTGCCGAGCTCTTAAATTGGGGCGGCTTTTGTTTCTCCGGAACAAAAAAAACACAAGTATTATTTCATTTTGGGGAGGGGAAGATATGTCTTTTGATTAGAGTTAACCGTAGCAGGTCAAGCAGCTAACAAAATTAGACTATATGGAGGTATTGAATAAGGGAAAAAGCTGAAATAGGGTTTTAGGAATTAGGCCAAATCATAGGGGCGTTTTCAAGATATAAGCCTATTTTAATTTATGTGATTAACTTCGAATTTTAAAACCCCTCCTTTCACTCTTCTCTCTTCAGATGCTTATAGGCCAAGTCATTCCTTTTGTTTATTTTGATAATCTAAATATGAATCCATCATCTAGTAATTTCTAGATGAGGTTCAACAACTTATAATGCAATGGAAATAAAGTATAGATTGCCTCAATCGAATGAAGGAATGATATTCTACTGCTCTTGGAACGATCTTCTTTACACAACGGTCGGAGGATGACCACACCTTGATGGCAAGAAATTCTTCATAATCATCCTGCAAGATAACTTTCAAAGAAGAATTAAGAAGATGGAGAAGATGGAGTTTTTCTTATAGGAGGAAAAAACCTTAGTTATTAATTCTTGTAGCAAACCCTTGGCATGCATACATTATTTATAGGGTTAAACCCAATTTGGGTTCGGTTCGGGTTTATGTTTCGAATTCGAACCGACCCGTCTAATCACTTGGACGGATGTGGTCAAATAACCAACTTACTCCCACACGCACAAGTGAGTAGGTGGCGTCCAAAGCTCTCTGAGCAGTTGACTCCACGAGTTAATGTCTCCCTAAGAATCTTCCTCCTTTCGCTTTTTCTCTTTCATACACGTTAGTGCTGTGTGGACCGTTAAGAACCTGCAAACGGATAGCTTTGCATCCAGAACCGTTAGGACCGACACAAAGATCATCCTATAGATAAAAATAAACCAAAATGTTAAACTCGTGAAATTTGGTATCCCAAATCTGAATTAACTATGTCTGCTCAAGTACTTTCGATCCCTCTGAAAAGTACTCGAACACCGTGGTTACCCTCGATTCATCGCACTCTTAGATTTCGCCCTCGGCACTAACAAGAGTTGGCCATGCAATACAACCATGCAATCAGATCTTCCTCCAGCTCTAAATAGTTAGGTCTGCTATTCACCCGCTTTCCTGACATTGCACTATATATTCAGTATATGTGTTATCGCAGTAGGAAACAACAACCAAATTAGCAGATGCTCATAACAAGCCTATCCAGACAATCCAATATTACTAAGGGTATATTAGACTGCCCTCCTTTCGGTGGTCGTTAACAAGGACTCACACTGCGAGGAAGATGGGATCCAACCCTTCTAACCTTCTAAATACACGGTCTCAGCACACGTCGTATGACAACGTACTACGGTATATGTTCTCTCACTGTGAGCATATGTCATTCAATTTATACTGTACGAACCCAAGTCGATCACTCTTATTGGGGTCGAAAATTGCACCCCGGTTGACCAAATCAAATTCAAGGTCAACCCAAGCCAGGCGGGCCCAAGCCCAAATCAAGTGGGCTCATGCCCGAGTCGAGCCCGAATATGAAGCGGCTGGCCTCCCCTATGCAAATAAAAAATCATGTAATAAATAATTTTGATGTAATATTTTTATGCATGATTGTAATATGGATGAGCAAAATGCCATTTTTGTAAAGCCCAGAGGGGTATATGTAAATGTGTAAGCCTATATAAGGCATCATGACAATGAAATAAAAAAAAAAGAACAATTTATTCTCCCCAAAAACTAGGGTTTGTGCCGCCTTCTCCTTCCTCAAGATTCTAAAACCTTCTTTCCCTTTCGTATTAAATCAAAAGTTTTACTCTTCTTTTTCCAAAAATAAATAGTTTTTCATCCTAAAACCGATAAAGGGGAGCTCAGATCTTCCATTAGATCTCAAAAGGGGGAGATTTTTAAATCCCACACCCCTTTTTCTCTAAGATTCGGCCAACAGAAGAGGAGGAAGAAGGAGACCCATCTCCAAAAATCCCATCTTGGGAAGATCCAAGGCCTAAAAGAAGATCCAGGGCAAAAAGGGGAGAAGAAATGGGTCATTTTTGATCATTCCCAAAGATTTCTTAGAGTTTAACTCCATTCAAGACCAGTTGGAGTTTAACTCCATGAATCAGCCCTTTTTTTAGGAGTTTAATTCCATTCAGCACCTTTCGGAGTTTAACTCCATAAATAATAAGTGCTCTTTTGGAGTTTAACTTCTTTTTCCGGGGCTAAAAAAAAAAATCCTTCTTTCCGCCGGCGCCCAAGCGCCCAGCGCCCAGCGCCTACATGTCGGGCACGTAAAGCGCTAGCGCCCAACGCCCAAGCGCCCATTTGCCGGACGCGTGAGGCGCTAGCGCCCAGCGCCCAAGCGCCTAGCGCTAACCCAAGCTCCAGCGCCAGCGCCCAGCGTCCGCGTGCTAGGCACGTGAGGCGCTGGCATCCATGTCCTTTGGACGCCATTTCCCTCTTTATTTTATATACACTCCACACTAAACACTGTAACAACCCCAAATTTCCAATACAAGTTTTTACAAAAAAATTTCAAAATCCATAAAGGGGTATTTTAGCCTGAGCACAAGATATAAGTAATTATTTTGCTTTTTAATTACAAATTAAAAGAATGTAACAACTCCATTTTTAGTGTACAAAATTGCTTTAAATTTAATGTATACTTGGAGTATTTACTTTTGCTGTTACCATTTTAAGTATTTATTTCACTCTATAATTACAAGAAAGAGCTTGCAGCTCATTGGTAATACCTTGCATTGCTGAACCAAGCCACCAGAGTTCAAATTCCATACCCCACATTATTTTTAATATTGATTTTTTTAAAAACCTTTAGAATACCAAGGGTTTACACGTGCATATCTCACAAAAACCCCACAATACCCAAAAATGTAACATTTCAAGAGGATAGATGAATCGTCGGGAGGGATTCCGGCCGCCGGAAATCGGCCAAATCTGCCTCGACTCGGCCGACTCAGTCCTCCGACCGAGTCACGGCCAAGTCACCCCGAGTCGGCCGATTCCGGCGACTACCCCAACATGAAAATTGTGTCTTTTCACATTCCCTATGCACCTGCAAAATTGTAGCCTCAGATCATTTCCAGAGCTCTTTTAAAACCCCAATTACTCCACTTTTAATACATTTTTAATATATTTTATCACATTTTTCATTTTAACTTTTCACCTACCCTAACCCCAGTCTAACCCTATAAATACCATCCCCACCCTCTACCCTCTCACCCCAAACTCTGAGCCAACTCTCTAAAATTCTCAAGAACTCTTGTGTGCAATCGAATTAAGCGAAAGGCGAAGCTCCGGTGAATTCTTCGGCGGAATTTCCGGTAACGACCGTACGAACTCCCGAAGACGAAACGACGCACCGGCGACTCCTCCCGATCCACCTTCCTCTTATCTTTGATTGAAACCCATAAGTCCCCATTTCTATCTTTCTTTTCTTTCTAAAAAATACGGAATTACAAAACCCGACGGAATCGGAACAAATCCGATTTCCGATTCGATTTCTTTATAAAACTCCACTTCTCGTTAATACAGTTACGCTTAAACTCTCTCATGTTGACTATTAAACACTAATCAACAAAATTGATCAAGTTTCATACCATAAAATAATGGCTATTTCATTTTACCGTATTTTCATTTAAATACCACATAGTTTCGATTCTGCATTCAATATCACAAAACATGCTATACCTTTAAGTAGATCACGAGGTAACGACCTACCTCCTCACACACTCATATGCAACATAGCACGATACCCTCAGGAATTTAGAATACGGGAAAACAACATTTTTCATTTAAATACCATTTACTTAATAAAACCGTTTTCTAATGATTAGTATTTATACAAATCTTTGCAAAGCGCCGTTACAACCCATTTTGGGGAACCCGTTCGGGATGGTGCGGATTATCGCACATCCTCGGGCTTAGTAGTGTGAGATTCAGACCTCCGCAAGGAGCATTCGGTCTCGAAAGATTTAAATACGACATCTTAAGAAAAACGAGATTTCTAGAATATAATAAATATATTAAAATTTATTTTCATATAAATATATGTATAGGTAATTCAAAAATATCTAATTTGAATTATTATAAATATTCTATCTTTTTCTAAAAATGTCACAAGAATCAGTTTACACTAAAATACCATGAATTCCATATAATCAATATTACAAATAAATACCATTTATTATGGAATTAGGATATTTTCACTAGAAATATCACAATATAAAATCTACATTCAATACAACTCTAAAGACAATAATAAATACTTGGGGTGTATTTTGAAAACTATACAAAGTATTTTTACATAAAACCCCCTCAAGTTCTATAAATTACCCTAAGGACCCTAGTAAATATAGGTTTAAGTGGGACCAATCTCTTGAGCCTCAGGGAGCCGGAGAAGTGGGTGCTTACCTATCTAAGATAGACAATTAACAAACAGTGTTATCAACACAGTAATCGTCTTTGAAAAAGACACAAATCCTGCCGTCCATGTGCAGCGGTTACCGATAACATCAAAACAATCAGAACTTCAATTTACTTTTCTAATTGTCTGACTCAGACTGAGTCCCATTATCATAATCTGACTTGAATATGATTCAAGTACAATCTACAATCTACAATCTACAATCTACAATATTACAATTCAATATGAATCCATGAATCCATTATTCCATATATTCAATCTATCAACTTGACCGAACCGAACCATGGATATACATCCATTTACATGATTCTACAGTTATTCCATTTACATGATTATACAGTTATATCCGTTTACAGATATCATGGTTTTGGTCAGTCATCCAAATATGCAATCAATACAAGTTACAATACAATACAATACAATACAATCAAAACAGGGTTAAAGGGGTAGATTGGTACGGAAGGTGTTAAAGTGACACGAGACTACAAGATTTAAGACGCCTAACCGTATTCAATTGCCATTGTTCCGGGTTGTATAACAGAGCCTTGTACTCTATATTTCGTTTGCCCTGGTCTCTAGCATACTGAGACTCCTCTCGTATACACTGGCATCCTTCTGTACCAAGCTACAAACAACAGCGTTAATATAACATTATAACAATATAATACAACTTTAAAAGCTATCTTCTTATTCTGTCTATTCTATTTCTCCCTTCTCTTTGGGACTTACCGAGCGACCTGTTCGCTGACGACATTCTCTTTCTTTCTTCTTTGAATGTCGTCAGCTGATCTGGATATTCCTGAGATCGAGCCCACTGCAGAAGACTTGGACCAGTTCAGTGAAGATCCCGAGTTCTAGTCATTGTACACTTTCCACTCAGTACTTTTCATTTCTGTTATGCCATTGTTTAGGCATTGCTTTATTTTAGTGTATTTACTTTTCATGTATTGTACAGGAAGAATGTGAATAAATAAAATTGCTGTTTTTATTATATCTTGTCTTTTGTGCCTTACTTTTATATTACTTAGATACGCTTAGCGTATTTACTTCACATTAAATACGTAGCGGACCAATCGCGTCCTCTGCTCGTATACCGGGAAGCAGGGCGTGACACCATCCCCCGTTAGAAAAAAATTTGGGGACCCCTGTAAAAACTCTGCGAGGCTCCCGATATATCCAAGCCCCCCTCCAAAACACAACATACGTACACTGCAAATTGTGTTCGCATGACCAGTTTAACCCGTCAATCGGAGGTTCCCTCGCTCCAAAGGCGAGGGGTAATTAACGGCAGCTTAGTCCGCGGCTGCCGGAGATTCGGATCCCCACAATCAATAAATCCTAGCCTACCCTAGGCAGGGGGAATCTGTAATACGCCTGATAAGCGCGCGCGTATTCCCATCTCAATGGGGTGACGAAAAACACCCTACAACCCTGTGATTGACTTGTCCGGCTATACCGGCCAGCGAAATGCTTAGGATCTACCGACAAGCCCGCACCTCGTACGACAAGTCAATCACCAGTCGGCAATTTGTAAACAGGTAAAGTGGCTTGTTGGTTTTCCACTTCGGTCATCCTATGTATAAATACATTACGACCTCATCCTGACCTTATCAAGACGACTTAATTAAGTGTTTCCATTGTCCCCGCACCCGGTTGCGTGACAAGGTGGTCATTACTCCGAGCAAGTGACACACATCACTTAGTCTCATCTTCGTCTGCTGCCACAACATCGAAGGGGATCTCTCGTGTAAGGGAGAGTTCTACCAGCTAATATATCTTTAATAAATGTATACCCTATATACATCGTGTACCTCGTACACTTTGTGCACCCTGTACACATATAGATAAATATACTCCATACCAAAATAGTCAAATAAAAATCGACATGTATAACCCAAATACTAATGAAAGAAGGTGTCACGTCCCGCTTCCCAATAGACGGAAATGATGACATGGTAAGCCCGCGGCATATTTATTCAGAGAAGGTCATTCCCTAAATAAATATACTAAGCACATTGAAACAATAATACACAATACAAGAATAAATGGAGATTGTACAATTTTCAACAAATATCTTTATTTACATTCAAACTTGAAATATATACAGGTACATGAGTTCAACTGGAAAAGTAAATACAATAAAAGGAAATGCCTAAACAGGTGGCATACATAACCTGAAAGAAAAAGAGAGTTAAGCTAATCCTGAGTAGCTATCTGGTCGTAATCCTCTTCGGTAACGTCCATTTCCTCCGTCTCGACCGTATCTGACGAACATTCTAAGAAAACAAAGGTGGGTGGAATACCCGTCAACGAACTAGCACTCGGTAAGTCCCAAGATAGAGTAAGAGTGAATAGTGTCAAGTATATAATAACCATGAAATAATATTTATGATGAGTAAAAGTATATGTAAAATGAACAAGATTATATATACTATAGGTCTCTATATGGTCACTACGTTAACGTTAAGTTCCATGTGTGAATACCAATGCAACCGTAAAAGTATTCACGAGCTCAAGAGTGAGGCCCCAGGAGCAAGAAAACACGGGCCGATTTCATGTGTTAGTATCGGGACTCCAAGATGTGGAGGAGTCGACCCGACTGAGATTCGAGTAAATGAAAAAAATAGGTTAATACGGGACTCCTGAAACTTCGTTGGATTCACACAAGAAACTATCCCAAACACCCCAAGTATAATATATATTATAATCGTAAAATATTCTTAGTTAATTTGGTTGTTTATAATATGTCTTGATCGAAACCATAGATTGTAAAAGTTAGAGAATGAAGTCGAGTAAGTCGAGTAGAATGCGAGTCATGTTAATTGCAATTTTGGGTCGAGTCAAGTTAATCGAGTTGATTGAGTTCGAGTTTGGGTTCGAATTGGATTAGTGTTCGAGTTTGGGTTTGAGTTCGAGTTTAGATTTAAGTTTGTATTCGAGTTATAGATATCTCTTGTGAATGAATTTAACTATTGAAATCTTAAGTTCGGGAGAAATCGGGCAACTGCTGCACATAGACGACAGGATTTATGTCTTTTTCCATGACAATTGCTATTTGATAATTCCGTTAATTTGTCTAACCTGATTAGGTAAGCACTCACTTTCTCCGGCTCCCTGAGGCTCAAGAAAATTGATACCGCTTAAATTTATATTAATCTAAAGTATTTAGAGATTTATTATTATTGTTACAATATATTTATATTGTTTACATTTCTCGAGGGGGTCTTATGAAAAATACTTTAATATTGTTTGAAAATAATCTTTGAGGGTGATTCATAATATTTAGAGTTTTTATGAAAATATATTTTAGTTTTAGAGGTATTTTCATGATAAAACCTAACTTTTAAAATTTTAAGGTATTTTTATGAAAACTACTTGTCATGACCCAAAGTTTGGATGTGACCGGCACTTAGATTGCAGGATATCTAAAGATATTGATACAATCTGAGTAAGCCAAAAACCAAGATCAAAATCCTTTTTGCGGCATTTAGAAAATTTTAGTTTTTAAGTAAAAGAATGAAGTAGCAAGCCGAATGTTTTTTTTTTATAATAGAATTTTAAACAATTGGTTTTGAAACTTCGACAATACTTCCATTTTAATTATTAATTAAGCAGTTATAGGATGTATGAATAGGTTGCATCTCTAGTTGGGAGCAAAACGATGCCAAATAGCGAAAATCAATACACAATAATAATACGACACTCAAATGAAGAATCTCACGCATAAATAAAAGAAATATAATTTAACACCACTAAACGATCTCAACAGTCAAAATCCGATACATACAACCACATCTAGTTCTAAGTCAACTATACAGGGTCTGATGGAATAATACTAGATCCAATATACAAAACCAAAATAGGATATTACTGCGCAGGTAACCCACCTAGCAAAAAGAGCGATGAAAGCTGATAAGTGAATCCGCACTGCTGCTACGCGTCCACCCGACTCCTGCAAGGAACTATGGCACAACGGGGGTGAGTTGCCAACTCAGTGAATAAAACTAACATATATCGGCTGATAATTTAAGTATGACGAACTAGAGCTAATATCAATAACAATGAATGTGATGCATGATAACAGGTGGAAGCATGAATATATACTACTCAATGTATAAATCAAAACTGAAATCTCATCAATTATTTCCAAATAAGTTTCATTTTTCCGTGTCCAACATTGACACAAATCATATGTTTCCATCAGGCATCGTTCCCCGAATGATCCTGTCAATCAATAACACCGGTTGGTATTATCTAGATATCCGCTGTGTTCATAACTGTCTCCGGTATCGAGTATTCTCGTTAGGCTCCCCGCCTAAAGTGCGGCTCTCTTGCCCCTGGGCCTCGACCGGGTCCACCATGAATCCAGCTGTATAGCAACCCCACTCGGCCCGGATATACGTAAAAATTCCACAACCGTATAGCTACCCCACCCGGTTCGGAATAAAACCAAATAAAAAAACAACATTTCATGGTGGATATGTCACATCAATCATGAAAAATCACTGAATCTACTCGATAGTGTATAAAACTCAAAACCATAAATCCATAGTAATCCAATGCATCTTATATCAAAACTAAAAATACTTGAAGATAAACATGATGACATTTATGAAAAATAACTACCATTCTTGATATTTAAGGTATGATGGGAATCATATTTAGTATAATAAATACTAACTGTATATGTGACATCTTAATATCGACGAGGTGTAGTGTAACATGTAGATATGTGCACGTGCAGCATGACTCGTCGATAATTGTGCAGTGTTCTAACAGTTATTAACATAATGATATTTATATATATGAATGCATGCGATCAAACTTTTTATACTAGGGAACAATTATAATTTAAACTTAAACTACGGGCGTATCACGCCATCCATACAAAATCCCCCGGTAGATGTTTAGTCTACTCACCATAAAACGTCAAATCCACACAGATCATCAATTCCTTTCCTTTCCTTGCGGCCTCCGAAGTTCCCATACTCAAATCTAACATCGATATTAATTCGTATAAGAAACGGCTAAACTCCGATACGACGAAAACATGAAAATACAAGTTTTACGTATTAAGTATACTACGTACGACTATTGTAAACTATCTAATACCTATACTAACTGGAATTTAACCAATCGCTGTTCGTAACAGAAAACAGAAACGCGTTACGAAACATACGTGTCGTGTTTTAGAATCTTAACCCCTATTTCAGATATTAGCTTCCAGATTTCATAAACTGCTAAAATAACTTAAACAAACAATACCGAATATCTTAATACATATGCAGAGACCTACCCTAAAAACCACAACACCCAACTCCCTCAAAAATCCGGCAACATCGGATTTTTTGCTATTGTCGCCGACCAAATTCCGAGCAAAAAGGTTCGTCTTCCTAGGATTTATTCTAGGTCCAGTCTATAAGATTAAGGTACTGTTTGGTTAGGTTAGTTATTATCTAAGTTACAATAGATCTTCACAGAGCCTATATTTTTCCTAAAATATCATATATCCGATATCCGATTTCTGCTTTTAAACAGTTACAGAACTATAATTTCTACATAGATTAAAGATTATACCTACAGAGATTACTGAAAGGCTTCCTCCAAGATACACAAGCTCTTAGCTCCTAACTTGGTGGTGGTGAGAATCCTTAGCACCTAGTTCTTCTTCTCTTCTCTCTTTTCTTGTTTTCTTTTGTGAGTTCTAAATTGTTTTCTTTCTCTTTCTTTTTGTTAAATTTTGATTTTAAATTGGTTTTATGAACTGAACAATTGATGTAAGACAAGGAGAATGAGTGAGGGTGGTAGGAAGAGGTGTCACCAAAAGGATTGTGGTGGTTTCATGCAAGTATGAAGTGTCAATTTGAAAATCTCATGCAAGCATGAAGTGTACATGCAAGAAGGAGGTGTGTGTGCGCGTGGTTACCCCTAAGGTATGGTGTCTTGGAGGTATATCTTAAGCTTAACCATTATCTAGCCATATTTGCATAAAAACTCTCATACAACTCTAATTAGCATAAGAACACTAACTTTCTCACATAAACCCTCACAAAATTTCCAATTCTCAAAATCAATTAAACTTTTCACAAAACCCCTCATACTATATCATACTACAAATGAAGCTAAATTTTTCACTAAAACCCTTATAATTTACTAATGTTACAACCTAAAATTTCAAATTAATTAGTTTCACACACTACTTATGAAAATGTTCTATTTTGTTTCAATAACTTTTTAAATTAACATTTTATTATTTATTTAATTAAATTAATTTATTATATAAATTTTCAAAATGTTACAATATTCCTTCCTTAAGAAAATTCGGTCCCCGAATTTAAAACTTAAGTATACGTACCTTAAAAAATGGGGAAATTTCTTCCGCATCGCATTCTCAGCCTCCCAAGTGATCTCCTCGTAATTTGGTCCTTGCCAAAGAACTTTTACAGACAGAGGTACCCTCGATCTTAGTTTTCTTTGTCTGCCAGTCTAAAATAGCTATCGGCTGCACAGTATAGGATAAATCCTGCTCAAGCTGTAAGGTCTGATACTGGATTCATATGAGAAGGATCATGAAGATACTTACGAAGCATAGACATAAGAAACACTGGATGCACATCGGGAAAATTCGGTGGAAGTGCTGAACGATAAGCTACCGCACCCACTCTTTCCAGAATCTCGTAGGGTCCGACATATCTGGGGCTGATCTTCCCCTTCCTCCCGAAACGCATCACACCCTTCATCGGAGATACCCGAAGGAACACATGGTCTCCCATATCAAACTCGAGTCTACGACGGCGTCGATCGGCATATGATTTCTGTCTGCATTGGGCCGCTCTCATTCTGTCCCGTATCAACTGGATCTTTTCTGTAGTCTCCTGTACTATTTGCGGTCCCAAAATGCTACTTTTGCTGAGTTCTATCCAGCAAACGGGTGATCGAAGCTTTCTCCCATATAAACCTTCGAAGGGTGCCATCTGAATCGTCTCCTGAAAACTGTTGTTGTAAGAGAATTCTATCAATGGTAAGTGACGATCCCAACTGCCACCGAAATCAAGAATGCAGGCTTGAAGCATATCCTCTAGAGTTTGTATGGTCCGCTCTGACTGACCATCTGTCTGCAGGTGAAAAGCAGTACTAAAACTCAATCGGGTATCTAGAGCTTCTTGAAGTTTCTGCCTATCGGACACTATGCACGTCGAAACTCCATGCAATCGCACAATCTTATCAATATAGATCCGAGCATACTACACATATCCAAACGTTGTCTTCACCGGAAGAAAGTGAGCGATCTTTATCAATCTATCTACAATCACCCAGATGGAATCATAACCTCTTCTTGTCCTGGGTCCCACAATGAAATCCATGGAGATCTGCTTCCATTTCCACTCCGGAATAGGCAAGGGCTGCAACTCTCCTGCCGGCCTCTGGTGCTCGGCCTTGACTTGCTGACAAGTCAAACATCTCGAAACAAACTCCGCGACATCTCTCTTCATGCCTTCCCACTAATAGACCTCTTTCAAGTCATGATACATCTTAATGGAACCAGGATGAATACTATATGCTGACCGATGGGCCTCCTCTAAGATCTCACGTCTCAGTCCCTCCGAATCCGGCACACAAAGACGTGTCCCAAATCGTAACACTCCACGGTCATCTATCACGAACTCAGAATCTCTACCCTATCTAACCTGATCTATGATCTCCAACAAGAGAGCATCTGTGGCTATATCTCTCAGATGCGATCCAATAACTGAGGACAGGTGCGAATATGAGCTAACTGTCCTCCTGTCGATATGAACTCAAACTGTACACTGCTATTACATAGAATCTGCCAGTCTGCGGATGACTGTCTCTGCACTGTGCTCAAATAAGATAAGCTACCTCCAGGCCTCTGACTCAAAATCTCTACCACAACATTCGCTTTGCCCGGATGATAAAGAATATGGCAATCATAATCCCTCATGAGTTCCATCCATCTACGCTGCCTCCGATTAAGATCTCACTGCTGAAAGATATACCTTAAGCTTCTGTGGTCTGTGAATATTCGGCATGACTCACCGTATAAGTAATGCCTCCAAATCTTCAGTGCGAATACTACAGCAGCCATCTCTAAGTTATGAGTGAGATAGTCCTGCTCATGCTTCTTCAACTGCTGAGAATCATATGCGATAACTCTGCCGTGCTGCATTAATACACGGCCTGGCCCCACTCGAGAAGCATCATAATAAACAGCAAAACCACCTGACCCAGAAGGTAAAGATAGTACTGGTACAGTCGTTAATCGAGTCTTCAACTGCTGGAAACTCTGCTCACACGCCTCTGTCCAAAGAAATAGAACCTCCTTCCTGGTCAACCCGATCAGCGGTGCAGCGATCCGAGAAAAATCCTGCACAAAACGTCGGTAGTAACCAGCCAAACTCAAGAACCGCGAATCTCCGTAACTGACACAGGTTTGGGTCAGTGCCGAACTGCCTCAATCCTCTTTGGGTTCACATATATCTCATCTCTCGTAACTACATGACCCAAGAAATCCACACTATCTAGCCAGAAAGCACACTTGGAAAATTTAGCGAACAGATGATGCTCCCTCAAGGTTTGCAATGTGATACGCAAGTGTTGCTTGTGCTCTTCTCGTCTACGGGAGTATGCAATGATGTTATCCATGAATACAATAATGAACTGATCAAGAAATGGCCTGGAAATGCGGTTCATCATATCCATGAAAGCTGCTGGGGCGTTGGTGAGCCCGAACGACATCACCAAAAACTCGTAATGCCCGTATCGTGTGCGAAAAGCAGTCTTCGGAATGTTATCCTTCCGAACCCTCAACTGGTGGCACCCTGACCGCAAATCAATCTTTGAGAAATAGCCAGCTCCCTGCAGCTGATCGAATAAGTCATCGATACGAGGTAGTGGAAACCTATTTCGCACAGTAACACGATTCAGCTGCCTGTAGTCGATGTACAGCCTCATGCTGCCGTCCTTCTTTTTAACGAACAATACTGGAGCTCCCCACGGTGATACACTTGGACGAACAAGTCCTTTATCCAACAACCCTTGCAACTGAACTTTGAGTTCCTTCAACTCCGTCGGGGCCATCCGATAAGGTGGTATAGAAATAGGCCCCGCACCCGGAATCAAGTCAATGCAAAATTCGATATCGCGATCAGGCGGTAATCCTGATAATTCAGCAGGAAACACATCCGGAAATTCTCGCACGATCGGAACTTAGTCCAACGGGACTTCAGCGACTCCTACATCTTGAACAAACGCTAAAAACCCACGAAAACTCTTCTTCAAGAGCCGTCCCGCACAAAGAGCAGAAATCATGTTGGCAGGAGTTATACTACAGTCTCCCTACACAACAAAAATCAGTTCGCCTGGAAAACAGAATCTGACCGCTTTCCTCCGACAATCTACATAAGCATGACAAGCGTCCAACCAATCCATACCAAGAAGTATATCAAAATCTAGCATATCTAGGAGAATCAAATCCACTAATGAATCCCTATCACCGATACATACTGAACAAGACCTGAATATGTGTCGAGCTACAAAAGAATCTCCTACAGGAGTAATCATAACTAGCGGTAACTCTAACAACAATGACTTTCTCCCCAGAGAAAGTGCAAAGTGTGCAGATATGTAAGAATGCGTGGAACCGGGATCAAATAAAATATGTGCATTTAAAGAACATACTGCAAGAGTACCTGTCACAACTGCGTTGGATGCCTGAGCATCCCGTGGAGTCAGTGCAAAAACTCGTGCCTGGCCCCTACCCGCATCCTGTCTTCCTCTCCCTCGGTCTCCTCGGCCTCTGTGAAAGCATCCCACAAATCCCCGACCTCGCGGTGCAACAGCCTGGCATAGTGCCTACTGGGGTAGGAAGTAAGGCTATCGAAGTAGAAGGTGGAGGGGGTAAAGCAGCCTATGGAAAAACAGTCCCTCCCTGTAGTCTACAATCCTTCGCGAAATGCCCTGGAAGTTCGCAACTAAAACATGTAGATGGGGGCCTCTGATCATTGGGGTACAAACTGAACATTTGGCCCTGGGTCTAACCTCGCCCAAAACTGCGGCCTGGAAAGTGTCTGCCTCTACATCTGCCAAACTGCCTAGTAACTGACCCAATGGGTTTGGTCCTCTTTGGCTCCGGAACAATCACTGCCTCACTCAGACGCTCTTCCACTCGCATAGCTGCGTCCATGGCCTGCGCATAAGTATCGAAATGCTAGGAGCCTATAGCAAGAAATAGCTGGATATCCAGACTCCTCACAAATCTCTTCACCCGGTGCTCCTCCGTGAGAACAAAGTATGGAGCATAGCGTGACAACTGGGTGAACTGTAAATCATACTCTGCCACCGACATACTCGCAGTTTTCCGTAACGCTTCAAAACTGCTGGCTCTAGCGTCCCTCACGCTCTATGGAAGAAATCTGGCAAGGAAGATATCAGAAAACTCCATCCACGACATCGGAGGAGGACCCGCGGCTCGCCCTCTCTCCATCGACTCACACCACGTCTGGGCAATCCTTCTAATCGAAAGTTGGTCAGCTCCACCGACCTCGCATCAGAACATCACAATGACCTTCCAATCCTGGCCATCCTATCAAGAAAGGACTGAGGATCCTCCGCTGCATCGGTTCCTGTAAACACCGGAGGACTCAACCTCATGAACTCTGGAAGAGATACCTCCATCACTCTCGGTCTTACTAATGCGACAGTCTGCATAGGCTGTTCATCGGGTTCTACCATCATCGGTACCTGATCATGCCTCTGAACACGGGTGGCCTTTGTCAATTTTCCCACCATTTGTTGTAGGCCTAATATGCCCTCCTCTATCCTAGTCAGTCTGTCTGGAGGAGGAGGATCAACATGCTCAGGTTCCGCCGGAATATCCGGTGCGTCAGTCGCCGTCACAGGAGGATTTGCTCTAACTGCATCCCTGGCTGCGGCTCACCTAGCTCGCGTAGCCATAGCAACTGGAACAAGAAACGAGAGTTGATAAGGCGTACGACTAGGAGCAACAATAGTAGGCAGTCAAAGGAAGGATTTAGCAAGATATACATCCTAAGATTACTTAAGCTGAGTATCGTAGCGTAAATATGCCGCGGAACATATGTACGGTACTCTACTCATCCTAAATCACCTACTCCATCAAACAAAAGGTCATCCTACGTAACGTAACTTAAGTCTACTTACTCCAAGTCACTACTCGATTCCGTAATGTTAAGCCTAAGCTCTGATACCAATTTTGTCACAACCCAAAGTTTGGATGTGACCGGCACTTAGATTGCAAGATATCTAAAGATATTGACACAATCTGAGTAAGCCAAAAACCAAAATCAAAACCCTTTTTGCGGAATTTAGAAAATTTTAGTTTTTAAGTAAAAGAATGAAGTAGCAAGCCGAATGTTTTTTTTTATAATAGAAGTTTAAACAACTGGTTTTGAAACTTCGACAGTACTTCCATTTTAATTATTAATTAAGCAGTTATAGGATGTGTGAATAGGTTGCATCCCTAGTTGGGAGCAAAACGATGCCAAATAGCGGAAGTCAATACACAATAATAATACGACACTCAAATGAAGAATCTCACGCATAAGTAAAAGAAATATAATTTAACACCACTAAACGTTCTCAACAGTCAAAATCCGATACATACAACCACATCTAGTTCTAAGTCAACTATACAGGGTCTGATGGAGTAATACTAGATCCAATATACAAAACCAAAATAGGAGGTTACTGCGTAGGTAACCCACCTAGCAAAAAGAGCGATGGAAGCTGATAAGTGGATCCGCACTGCTGCTACACGTTCACTCGACTCCTGCAAGGAACTATGGCACAACGGGGATAAGTTGCCAACTCAGTGAATAAAACTAACATATATCGGCTGATAATATAAGTATGACGAACTAGAGCTAATATCAACAACAATGAATGTGATGCATGATAACAGGTGGAAGCATGAATATATACTACTCAATGTATAAATCAAAACTGAAATCTCATCAATTATTTCCAAATAAGTTTCATTTTTCCGTGTCCAACATCGACACAAATCTTCTGTTTCCATCAGGCATCGTTCCCCGAACGATCATGTCAATCAATAACACCAGTCGGTATCACCAAGATATCCGCCGTATTCACAACTGTCTCCGGTATCGAGTATCCTCGTTAGGCTCCCTGCCTAAATTGCGGCTCTCCTTCCCCTCGGCCTCGACCGGGTCCACCATGAATCCAGCTGTATAGCTACCCCAATCAGCCCGGATATACGTAAAAATTCTGCAACCGTATAGCTACCCCACCCGGTTCGGAATAAAACCAAATCAAAAAAACAATATTTCATGGTGGATATGTCACATCAATCATGAAAAATCACTGAATTTACTCGATAGTGTATAAAACTCAAAACCATAAATCCATAGTAATCCAGTGCATTTTATATCAAAACTACAAATACTTGAAGATAAACATGATGACATTTATGAAAAATAACTACCATTCTTGATGTTTAAGGTATGATGGGAATCATATTTAGTATAATAAGTATTAAGTGTATATGTGACATGTTAATATCGACGAGATGTAGTGTAACATATAGATATGTGCACGTGCAGCATGACTCGTCGATAATTGTGCAGTGTTCTAACAGTTATTAACATAATGATATTTATATATATGAATGCATACGATCAAAATTTTTATACTAGGGAACAATTATAATTTAAACTTAAACTACGGGCGTATCACGCCATCCACAAAAAATCCCCCGGTAGATGTTTAGTCTACTCACCGGAAAACGTTGAATCTACTCAGATCATCAATTCCTTTCCTTTCCTTGCGGCCTCTGAAGTTCTCGTAATCAAATCTAACATCGATATTAATTCGTATAAGAAACGGCTAAACTCCGATATGGCAAAAACATGGAAATACAAGTTTTACGTATTAACTATACTACGTACGACTATTGTAAACTATCTAATACCTATACTAACTGGAATTTAACCAATCACTGTTCGTAACAAAAAATAGAAACGCGTTACGAAACATACGTGTCGTGTTTTAGAATCTTAACTCCTATTTCAGATATTAGCTTCCAGATTTCATATACTGCTAAAATAACTTAAACAAACAATACCAAATATCTTAATACATATACAGAGACCTGCCCTAACAACCACAACACCCAACTCCCTCAAAAATCCGGCAACATCGGATTTTTGGCTATTGTCGCCAGCCAAATTCCGAGCAAAAGGGTTTGTCTTCCTAGGGTTTATTCTAGGTCCAGTCTATAAGATTAAGGCACTGTTTGGTTATGTTAATTATTATCTAAGTTACAGCAGATCTTCACATAGCTTATATTTTTCCTAAACTATCATATATCCGATATCCGATTTCTACTTTTAAACAGTTACAGAACTCCAATTTCTACAGAGATTAAACATTATACCTACAGAGATTACTGAAAGGCTTCCTCCAAGATACACAAGCTCTTAGCTCCTTGCTTGGTGGTGGTGAGAATCGTTAGCACCTAGTTCTTCTTCTCTTCTCTCTTTTCTTGTTTTCTTTTGTGAGATCTAAATTGTTTTCTTTCTCTTTCTTTTTGTTAAATTCTGATTTTAAATTGGTTTTATGAACTGAACAATTGATGTAAGACAAGGAGAATGAGTGAGGGTGGTAGGAGGAGGTGTCACCAAAAGGATTGTGGTGGTTTCATGCAAGGATGAAGTGTCAATTTGAAAATCTCATGCAAGCATGAAGTGTACATGCAACAAGGAGGGGTGTGTGTGTGGTTACCCCTAAGGTATAGTGCCTTGGAGGTATATCTTAAGCTTAACCATTATCTAGCCCTTTTTGCATAAAAACCCTCATACAACTCTAATTAGCATAAGGACGCTAACTTTCTCACATAAACCATCACAAAATTTCCAATTCTCAAAATTAATTAAACTTTTCACAAAACCCCTCATACTATACCATACTACAAATGAAGCTAAATTTTTCACTAAAACCCTTATAATTTACTAATGTTACAGCCTAAAATTTCAAATTAATTAGTTTCATACACTACTTATGAAAATGTCCTATTTTGTTTCAATAACTTTTTAAATTAACATTTTATTATTTAATTAATTAAATTAATTTATTATATAAATTTTCAAAATGTTACACTACTACTTTTGGTAATTTTGTGGTATTTTATTAAAATTTTAATCTATTCTTTTAAAATTATAGTTTCATAATTTATTTGTATTGAAAATACGGTTTGATAATTTTTATATAATTTTCCAAAGTTTAGTTTGTTTTAAAAAAGTCGTATTTTATTTAAATCGTATTTTCATTCCTTTCGAGACCGAATTCTCTGTGAGGAGCTCTGGATCATGTTCTAATATCCCAAGGAAGTGCGATAATCCTTACCATCTATTAGTGGGTCCCCTAACGAGAGTTATAGAGGCGCAATGGCAAACAGCGGTAAAAATATCGATAAAAATGTATTTTTTATAAAGTGAAGGTATTTATTTGAAAAACGTATTCTTTTAAATTAACCATACATCTAAATATCGTGTTATGAATCAAAAGTGTGCATGTGGAGTAGTTTGTTACCCTGTGAATTTCCTAGAGGTATATATACTAGTTATCGAAATAACAGTTATACTAAAGTCCATGATATTTTCCTGAAAAATTCGTTATATGATTATTTCATATGGAATTTTGGTTAAGAAAACAAATGATATGAATATTGATTTGAAGTGATATTAGGGTGATTATGTGACATATTTATGTTAGATATGTATATGCCCTAGATGCCATTGTTGTACATATGATGTATATTATAGTGGATGCTTGGATATATATAGAGAGAACTTTTTTGCTCGACATGATAGTATGCTATATGGTTTCACTTTGTCTTAACATGTTGACTTGTATTGTATTATTATCTTGCCCTCACATGTTGATAAAGCCCTGTTCATATCAGAATTTTGCATTATTATATCACCCATTCTTAATCATATTACATATAAATAGGTGCTTTTGATCCATGTCTGCTAAATAGTTGCAGGTTACAGGTTCTCAGACCATTACAGTGAAATTCATGAAAAGACGCTACAAATGTGAGACTACGACCAACCATAGATGAATTCGTATGATGCCGCCTACCGGTTCAAGGAACAAATGAATATCAGTAGACGGTTCAATACACAAAGCACAAGGGTAGCACAAGATTCAAGATTTCAACGCGAAACTCATGGTAAAAGTCCACATCATATGCACTGTTGGAAATCTGGAAGAAAATAGAAGAGATTCTGCGGAACCAAGTGAAGAAAACAGAAGGAAAAAGCAATATGAAGCAACCCTTGAAGTTTGATACCAAGATCCCACCAAACGGCCACGGAACCGCGGCCAAACTGGGCTTTCTGCCGCGGAACCGCGGTCGTGCAGTGCACGTGTCGGTGGGTGTCGATACTTTGACCCGGCTTTCTTAGGGTAGTCTTGTAATTTCATGTATGGATCAGATGTAAACCTAGGGTTTCTCCTATTTATAAACATGAAAGTTGAAAGCCTAATTAGGTATGCCTCTCTTTAATTTTTTATGCCTCTTTTTAATTCATAGATTTAAAATTTTAATTTCCTTGTAATCGTTGAAGAGGTCATCAATAAAGTAAGCTTTTTATTTCTATCTTGCATTTTCTTTTATCTGCATTTATTTTCTGCATTATTTTTTATTTGTCTTTTATTATCTGCAACTTAGATAGCCTTTTAAAAATAAATTATAAAAATGAATTCTATCTCACTTACCTAATGAGTGAGTAATTCCTCACTTGTTAGGGTTAGGATAGGAAAGGTTTGAGAGAAGAGAATCTATCTCACTCCTTTCTTTGCCCATTTAATTTTTAAAATACAGACTCTTTTTAATTCAATCACACACCGCTCACTACGGCACCCTATCCTACATGATAGTGGTGATTCCCTAGTTAGACCGGTTGTGATTGAATTAATTGGAGGCTAGGGATAAGAGTTAAGAACGGACGGGTAAGGACCAAAAGGAAGAAACTACTTTCCTCCTAGTCGTGCTAATCCCCATTGTTGACTATTACCCTAACACCTATATTCTTAACTAGGGCGTTGTTAACAGTGAGAAGAATCGTTATTTCAAACTAACCTAATCCTAACCCTAGCAAGACTTTAAATCAATTGAATATCATTCTTAGATCTTAAAACAAAACCTACCAAAACTAGGACTTAACTCGTGAGAACTTAAAAAAAGAATACCATTTCCCTGTGGACCGACCCGTACTCAACCGGCTAGCTACCAAGCGATACCGTCTTGATCGCGGTATTCTTAATCTTAAATTTAAAACGCATACGCAAAAATCTACAAACAATCAAATGGCGCCGTTGCCGGGGAAACGGTAGTTTATTTCTTTTTGTAATTTCGGGTTAATTAAATAAAAAATTATAAAAAATGAAAAAAAATTATCTTGTTATTTTTGATTGGGTTTTGTGCTAATTGTGCAGGAAAATAAGACGGACTGATTCAGATCTGGAGCAAGCCCAGTGAACAAATTAATAAACAGAGGATCTGAACAGACAGAGGAGAACCACAACAGAACAGAGAAATTTTTTTGAGATCCAAACATACAAAACTGTCGCGGAACCGCGGCGGATTCAGGCAGTTGACCGTGGAACCGCGGTCAACCCGTGACGTCAGCACTCCAATTTTTCTGTGAGTATTTTTTGTCTTCTCTTCTACCCCCTGAACCTCACTGAAAATTTTTCCTGCATGGTTATTTGCGCAAAATCTTTCTTCCTCTCCAATAAATCATTTTGTGCAGGATTCTTTGCGCCGCAAATATAAAAAAAATTTGGCAACTGTTTTAGATTTTGTGTGTTAACTGCTTTGCATATTTAAAACGGAATCTAAGGGGCTATAACACCAATCCAAATTGGGTGGGGAATTCATTACCATTCCTAAGACCCCAGAAATCACAAAAAGCATATGCATCACCCTCGAGTTAATTAAAAAATATCTAGACTCAGCCAATTAAGGACCGTCGCGCTCATTAGGACAGAGAAAGGTTGTGGGCATTCATTCGTTTATCTAAACCTGATTTTGTGGTGCCTAGGCTAGATAAGTGAGAAAGGTAATTTTAAAAGGCCCGTCTCACGGTGATTTGTGAGCGGAACCCTCCTTTCTTCATTTGTGCTTACCTGACCACAATTGGCGGTGAAGAGGAGATTTGAGGGATATCTCACAACTTATCGCTTTAGACCAGTTAGGAGCAGTCTGGTTTACTTAGGAGACTCTAGCTCTAGGCTTGATTGTGCATGTTTAAATTGTGATTGCTTGAAAGTGTGTCATAGTTCCGTACAAAATCTTTTGCAAAACTCTTTATAAAAAAAAACACAAAACAAAATTTTTACAAAAACTTATCATTTCTCGCGAGAATTCCATTGCACCCAACCTTCACCCACATTTCCCCATTGATGTTCTCTTACCCTCACATTCTACGTTTGACTACACTACAACTTGTTTAGTGTATGTCCGGTTGGATTAGGGACCCTAGCGCCCGTTTAGTCCATGTCTTGTTAGTCGCTACTGACGACGCGTTCGACTCCGAAGTCAAAACTCCATCCAATCCTTTTTCATCTTTACCTTCATCTTCAAAGGAAATGTCAGGATTCAATCCTAACAACCCTTTACCTACTTCGGGACTGATTCCGCCTCAACTGGGTGCGAATAACCCACAGCACCCTCCTGTTGAAGCGCCACAGCGAATCGCGCTCCAGGATCGTTTCTATCCCACCCGCTCCGCACTTCGTACTTGTCTTTCACTTCCGTCGGCTAATGGGGATAATTTCAAAATTAAGCCCCACTTCATCAACATGTTGCCCAAATTTCGCAGGCTGGAATCCAAAGATGCCTATATCTTCATTAAAAAATTCCAGAATATTTGTGCAATGATGAAGACCACCCAACTGTCCGATGATACTATAAGGCTACGAGTCATTCTTTTCATATTATGTGACCTAGCTGAAAAGTGGCTATATAGTACTGCATCGCATTCTATAAACAGTTGGGAAGAGTTTGTTAAAGCATTTCTTAAAAAGTTTTACCCACATCACAAGACCGCGAGAATTCGTAATGAAATTAACCAATTTTCCCAGCTTCCTTCCGAACCTTTTTGGAAGTGTTTCGAACGATTTAAAGACCTTCTTGTTTAGTGCCCTCATCATGGTATTGAGAGATGGAAACTTTGCCAAACTTTATACGGAGGAATGAACCCAGCAACTAAGCAGTTGCTGGAAACAATTTGTCAAGGTCACTTCCTAACCAAATCTGATAAGGAAGCTTGGCAATTTCTCGACGATCTTGCTGAACAAACACTTCAGTGGGAAAGCACTAGACAGACCTCTTCGTCCATTTCATCTACTTCCTCCGGTCCGCCTGGGGCAGGCGTTCACCATCTTGATATGTCAATTGCAATGAAAGCCGAAATGGCCGCAATTACACGAAAACTAGAAACAATTGAGAGCAAATTCTCATCGCCTTCTCCTTCCTCCGCTTTACCCCTCGCACTATATGTGCTTGTTGTTCGGATCGATCCCATTTGACTGAAGAGTGTTCTTACAACCCACCTGCTCAAGGACAGGATCAAGTCAATGCTGCCTTTCAGCAGAGACAAAGAAATGATCTATACTCTTCAACTTACAATCCTAGTTGGAGGAACCACCTCAATTTTGCTTGGAATCAAAATCAACAACAATTCTAAGGCAACAATAATTTCCAAAGGCCTCCTCCACAACAACAAGCTCCTCAACAAACTCAATATCAGCAATCTTTCCAGCCCCAACCTTACCAAAATCAAATGAACAATTTTGCACCCAACAACTCTTTTATTCAAAATAATTTTGTTCCACCAAATAACGATAAAGTTTCCTCGCTAGAACGAACTCTGGATGCGTTTTTAAAACAATCTACTCAATCCTCAGCCAACATCTAGTCTTCCATTCAGTCTTTGGTGCAACACACTGCATCACATGGGCAAAGCATCAAAACCATTGAAGCCCAAATTGCACAACTGAATGCTGCTTTAAACGAGCGAGAGAAGGGGAAGCTTCCATCTCAACCACTGCCAAATCCTGGTCACCCACAAAATACATATGTTGCTCATGAACAACAAAACTATAATGTGAGTGCCGTGACTACATTGAGATCTGGAAGGATGTTGCACAACAATATTGGCACTAATGATGACACCCCGGCCGCCGCTTCTTCTTCTTCTTCATCCTCATCTTCTTCATCTTCAGAGCCTGTTCTCCATTCTTCACAAGGCTCTAATTCTTCTACTACTCCGAACAGACCCACATCTCACTTCACGAAAACACCAACACTGGGATCCGTTCCAACTCCGCAATCTCCTCCACAAACATTGGACTCAACAAATTTTCAAAATGTTCTATTTCCAAACAGGTTGAGAGCCAATAAACAAAATCCACAAATGGAGAAGATTGTGGAGTTATTTAAACAGGTTAGCATTAACATTCCTCTCTTGGATGTAATCCAACAAGTCCCTTCTTACGCTAAAATCTTGAAGGCTTATGCACCAAGAAGAGGAAATCACAGGTACCTAAGAAAGTTTTCTTGGCTAGTACAATAAGTGATGCTCTTACCCAACCTTTACCTCAAAAACGAAAGGACCCTGGCTGTCCTACAATTTCAATAACTATTGGGATAAGAACATCAACCGCGCACTTTTAGATCTTGGTGCTAGTATTAACCTGCTTCCTTATTCAGTATATGAGAAATTAGGCGTTGGAGAGTTGAAACCCACACATTGTACTCTCCAAATGGACGACCGATCTATCACTCATCCTAGGGGTGAGTTAGAGGATGTGTTGATTAAAGTAGGGGACTTCATATTCCCCGTTGATTTCATTGTTATGGACACACAACCTGTAGCTAACCCCCGGAGTCAAATACCGGTGATACTCGGTCGGCCATTACTTGCAACTTTTAATGCGGTGATCAATTGTCGAAATGGTTCGATGAACCTATCTTTTGGACACATGACAATTGAACTCAACATTTTTAAGTTGGGGAATAAGCCCTCCGAACCTAATGCTAATACTTGATGTTTGCTCGATCCAAGAGATCACTCAGGAGGACTGTGAGCTCGAAAAATTTCTGTTTGATCACAGCAATTTTGACGCCACTAGTGCGTTCCTCCTTAAATTTGATACTGCTTTCACACCCGATAATGACTACAAGTGTTTCACTTTCACTAACAATCTTGAACCATCACCACCCGAGTTTGAATCCTTTGAATTTTCGGATGAGTTAGTTGAACCATCCGACTCGGTTGCTTATACTCGTTTTGAACCTCTGTTGGAATCCTTCGAGTTTGAGACAATTTCACCGATTTTACCTTCAATTGTTTCGCCTCCAACACTCGAACTCAAGATATTGCCGTCTCACCTTATATACGGTTACTTAGGTGAGAATGAGACCCTTCCTATTATTATCTCGGCATCTCTAGCCCCCGAGCAAGAGAAAGCCCTTTTAACGGTCTTACAAAGCAATCGGCAAGCTTTTGGTTGGACTATGGCGGACATCAAGAGGATTAGTCCCCTAATAGTTGAACATCATATTCATATGATGGATGATGCTAAGCCATCAAGGGATCCACAGAGACGACTCAACCCAATCATGAAGGAGGCTGTTAAAAAAGAGATTGTAAAATGTCTTGATAGTGGTATCACTTACCCTATCTCTGATAGCCAGTGGGTTAGCTCCATTCACGTTGACCCAAAAAAATCGGGCATAACGGTCATAACTAATGAGACGAATGAGTTAATACCCACTCACACCCAAACTGGGTGGCGAGTATGCATCGATTACAGAAAACTCAAAGCCGCGACACGGAAAGACCACTTTCCATTACCTTTTATTGACCAAATGCTAGAACGATTGGCTAGGCATGAATTTTATTGATTTTTGGATGGCTACTCCAGCTATAATCAAATTCCCATTGCCGAAAAAGACCAAGACAAGACCACATTCACTTGTCCTTTCTGTACGTTTGCTTACCGTCGCATGCCCTTTGGGTTATGCAATACACCCGCTACCTTCCAGCGATGTATGATGGGTATTTTTTCAGACATGGTGGAAAAATTCTTGGAGATTTTCATGGATGATTTCTCCATTTTCGGCGACTCCTTTGATGAGTGTTTGCTACATCTAGACATAGTCCTTACCCGTTGTAAGGATAAGAACCTCACTTTAAATTGGGAGAAGTGTCACTTCATGGTACGAGAAGGTATTGTCTTAGGACATGTCATCTCGTAAAATGGTATTGAGGTCGATAAAGCTAAAATTGATGTCATTTCCAATCTTCCTCATCCCAAATGCGTCCGAGACATTTGAGCCTTCCTTGTCCATGCCGGTTTCTATAGACGGTTCATCAAGAATTTTAGCAAAATAGCTAGACTCTTGACTCTTTTGTTGGCCAAGAACACCACATTTGATTTCGACTCAAGATGTATGAAGGCGTTCGAGTCATTGAAAAACTCACTTACTTCCGCTCCCATTCTTTCGTCTCCTAACTGGACACATCCATTTGAAATTATGTGTGATGCATCTGATTTTGCCATTGATACTGTCCTTGGACAGCACATCGAGAAGATGCCACATGTAATTTATTACGCTAGCCGAACCTTGAACGAGGCCCAATTAAATTACACAACAACTGAGAAGGAATTCTTAGCTGTTGTGTTTGCATTAGAAAAGTTCATGCCCTATTTAATCGTCTCTCCAGTCATCGTTTACACTGACCATTCAGCTCTTCGCCATCTTTTTGCGAAGAAGGACGCTAAATCTCGGCTGATACGTTGGATCCTCTTACTGCAAGAGTTTGACCTTGTCATCAGAGACAAAAGAGGATGCGAAAACGTAGTCGCCGACCATCTTTCACGCCTCCCTTCTTCGCCGACGCTTCAATTTCCTATAAAAGACGTTTCTCCAGATGAGCAGCTCTTGACTGTGTCATGCGAACCATGGTTCGCAGATATTGTGAATTATTTGGCCACCGGACTTATACCAAATGAATGGTCGAATCAGGACAGACTCCGATTCCTATCCCAGGTAAAACATTTTTACTGGGATGAACCGTATTTATTCAAATACTGTCCCGACCAAATCATTCGTCGGTGTGTCCCCGACAATGAGTTTAAGAGCGTGCTGTCATTCTGCCACGATCAAGCGTGTGGCGGGCATTTTGGCCCTAAAAAGACAGCCGAAAAGATCTTGAAATGTAGCTTCTATTGGCCACAACTTTTTAAAGACGCACATGATTACTGCAAGAAATGCTCCCGGTGCCAACACTTAGGCCGGATATCTAAGAGAAACGAAATGCCGCTCCAACCAATATTGGTTGTTGAAATTTTTGATATTTGGGGGATAGATTTTATGGGACCGTTTCCCAGTTCTTTTAGGAACGTGTATATTCTTTTTGCTGTTGATTATGTTTCTAAATGGGTTGAGGCTGTGCCCAGCCGGATTAATGACAATAAGGTGGTCGTTAGATTCCTCAAAGAAAACATTTTCTCTCGGTTCGGGCACCCCCGCGCAATCATCAGCGATAATGGAACTCATTTTTGTAATAGGACTTTCGAGTCCTTAATGCGGAAATATTCCATTAATCACAAGCTATCAACGCCCTATCATCCCCAAACTTGTGGGCAAGCCAAGATTTCAAATCGGCAAATTAAACAAATATTGGAGAAAACGGTTTCCAAAAACCGTAAGGATTAGTCTCTAAAACTCACTGATGCCCTTTGGGCATTTCGAACTGCTTATAAGACCGATCTTGGCATGTCTCCATATAGGCTTTTTTATGGAAAGACTTGCCACCTTCCAGTTGAAATTGAGTATAGAGCATTTTGGGCAATAAAAAAGTTGAATCTATCTCTAGGAGATGCGGGCAGCAATAGAAAGCTGCAATTAAATGAATTGAACGAGTTTCGGGATGAAACTTACGAGAACGCGGTTGTCGTCAAAAACCGAACGAAAGTGTTTCACGATAAACACCTTATGTGCAAAACTTTCAAAGCTGGTCAACAGGTTTTACTTTACGACACCCAGCTACATTTCCATCCCGGCAAGCTTAGATCTAGATGGAAGGGGCCATTTTTGGGACACACCGTATATCCGCACGGTGCGGTCGATTTAGAAAATCCTGAGGATGGTTCACTATTCAAAGTGAACGGACATAGACTTAAACCGTTCCTCACCATGGATCCTTCGGAGGAGCTCCTGCTGTTGCAGAAGCCAAATTACATTGACTGATCTTTCTCCATCTACCCCTAAATTTCGGTTATCCAGCCATAAACAGTGGAAATACTGTTTCAAATAAGTTTGGGGGTATGTCCCACTTGTAATTATATAAAAACAAAATAAAAATAAAAAAACGAGAAAAATAAAAAATTTCTAATTTTTGGGGGTATTTTTGTAAATTTCAGTTTTAATAAATAATAAATAATAAATAATATAAAAAAATTTATTTACAAATAAATTCCTCTTTTTAAGAGGTCCTTTTTGCAAATAACCAAAACACCCCTTATAAATAGAACCCAACCCCTCAACGGTTTTTACCAAGCCCTAATTTCCAACTTCAGAAAACCCTAGCCACCGCTGAAGATCGCGCAGAGAGATCTCCCCACGCCGCCGCGCAATCTCCGCCGAACGTGCCTCCTTGCCGCGCAACCGCCGCGCCTTTGCTACGTCACCCTCTGAAAACTTCAGAGGAGGTTTGCACTTCCATTTCCTTCTCTGTAAAATCTATATTTTTTAAATTTCTTCTCTGTGATGGCTCCAACTCTGCAGTTTGAGAGGGATTTTTCACAAATCATTGCACACACGATCTATGGAAGTTACTTCGGTGAAGAGATCCGCAGGCGCGGATGGAATTTTTTTCTGTTTAACCATCCGAATGCCTTCGCGCTTCCGGATCTTATCACCTGATTTTACGAATGCATGGAGGATGGTTGTCTCTCACAACACGGATACATTAGGCTAATTTGGGGTGATAGGGAAATAATAATCGATAGGGACTTCATCCATGAAGTCACCTTAATACCTAGACTACCTACTCATGACCAACCCCTCCAATTTAAGGATTACCTACCCTTGATGGGTAATGATTGTTCGAGGGAGCCACGTAAAAGCATCCAGTCTAGAACCCTCTTTGCGAATGTATTAACTGTGTGCTGTTGGGCACAAAATAACATTTTTGGTAGTTCGTACAATACTACATTTTTCACACCATCCCTTCATAATAGCTTGGGTTTGTGACACCTCAAGGTAGATCATCTTGAATTGTGAAGACTTCAAGCTAGCATGGATCATTCACCTTATGAAGCCTCTCTAGAGTCCGGGAGCTTGATGATCGCAGCGAAGGGACCACAACTTAGAGCTTATGAAGCGAAGGAACGGACTACAAAGGTTATAATCCCCATCACTTAGAAGTAAAGTAGTTTACTTGTTGTTTCTAACCCTAATTCTCCAGTAAAGATCATTGCTTAGGTTGTTTGGCACTTGAAAATTTGAACTACGGCATGTTTGATACCTTGTAAAACCTTGTTCTAGTGCCTAAGAACCTTGTTCTAGTGCCTAAGAACCTTACAGTGGTATGAGAGCCTAGCTAGAGCATTAGGCATTGCGTAGGCGAAATTAAAAGTCCGAACGAACTCCAAATAACCAAATTTTCCCACTTTCTGGAATTTTTTTCAAAAGTTGAAAATTTTCATATTAAAAATATTCAGAAAATCATACAGGTAATTCTATGGACCCTCTTGAAGAACGAGTCACTAACTCTCTTTAGTGACCGTGGAACCGCGGCCAAAACATGGTTTTGGCGGCGGTTCCGCGGCGCCACTAAGGAGGCAAAGGATAGCACTTCAACGATTGGTCCATGGGTATTGGAGCATACTTCTGGGAATTTTTAATAGTGCTTAAGAGTTGAGCTCTCTGGGAATTTTTGGAATTCGTTGATTCGATCGAATTGTTTAACGTCGTCTAGCTTTCTGTAATGAGATACAATAATTGGAATCCACAAATATATTTGTTGCGTGTAAATCTAACATTTCGGTCTCGGGTGTTATCGGAAATCTTGTTGAATTATCCGACTTATTTTGAAAAGGTGTTTTAATGGGTGAGAGCTAAATGCGAGCTTTACATTGTTAGGCATGAAATCTTGGATATGTGATATCCCGGGTTTATGATGTCTAAGGGCAGTTATGATTCCAATTGTTGTACATTTTCATTTTCTTTTCTGCGACCGTAAGTGTAGTATGTGGTGTATCACCGGTTTTGTTGCTATACGTCAATGACAAATAGGATACGCATATTTACTTACGTTGATGACATGTGATGTTATGTGTTGCTGTGATATGTTATACTTGATCGTCATGATTTGAATAGCCGGGGGTTTTATGTGAGATGAGAGTTTTTCATTTTCATTCATGTAAAATTCATTGTATGTAATATTCTTGTATTGGGGCACTTCCGGGTTGAGAATGATGTCACCATTGTATATTATTTACTTTTCCGCATTAGGATAGACCCAAGGAGGGGAGCACAAGTAACCGGGTTTTAGAGTCCAGTAGGAGACCAACTCGAGGAGTCGAGTCCGGGTCTCCTAACTCTAGAATTGGTAGGATTGCTTGCCGCTCTCGTAGGGGTCTAAGGATGTGGGTTTGGCTATTCATCGCGACCGTGGAATCCGTGTTTTATGCAGGCTCAAAATAAAACACGAACCTCCTAGTATATCCAATATTTCATATGTTATCTTCTGCTGCTAATATTCTGTGATGTGGTCCTTTTATATGCATGAGACGGATACTTTATTATTGTATATATGATATATAATAAACGTTGCTTATGGTTTGCACCCGCGCTAGTCCCGTCCCGCTATATTGTTAGTTAAGTAACCTAACGGTGCATAACGGGATAATGTAGCGAATACGGATAGCATAAGCGTACATTGTATTTTCGTTTCTTCGTGATGCTTAGGAAGCATATATGATGGGACGTCATTAATGAGATTAATGAAAGAAAAAAACCTAAAAGATGTTGTAGAATCAAATTTTCAAAAAGGGTAGCTCTAGTTTTTGCTTTGCATAGCGGTATTCCTTGTAGAATATCCAACACCTTATTCGATAAGGAAAGAGCCGAGATCCCTTCACCGGGAGTGACCTCTTTAACGAAACTAGCAGATGCTACAACTCACTCGGTTTTGTTTTTGGTTGCTTCTATAGTTCTTATTTTGCATAGTGGTATTTGTGAAATATCCTGCACCTTATTCAATAAGGAAAGAGCCGAGATCCCTCCACCGGGAGTGACCTCTTTAGCGAAACTAGTAAAAGCCTCAAAAACACACCTTTTTAAAATCACTTGTTTCTACAATGATATCAAGTTCATTACGCAAAAGGTTTTCATAAAAAACCTGTCGTAGCCCTCCGTCATCTCAGATAAAGACTATTTAGTATTCGTGCTGCGTTTGTTGGCCTTTGTCAAGGCGTAGTATGCGGTTGCTGATTAGTACTTATCTGTTTAAGCATGTGATGCGATTGGATTAGGGTAGTCGTACGACGTTGTTGGCCTTTGTCAAGGATCGTACGGGTGGGTTTAATTCAATCAGGAAATGACGGGTTGAACTTGACTAGCATCCTATGGTTTGTTGGCCTTTGTCAAGGTCATAGGGGGTTAGGGGAAAAAATATTATCGGGAATTTCAAGTGTTGAAATTTGCAATGAGATTGCATACCTTCTATGAGATAGTTGGATCCCGATACCCGCTGCGAGTAAGAGTTACTCCTAGAAGAGTTTTACACAAGACAATTAGCCGATCAAGTAGGTGTCTAGAAATGTGTTTACGGGGTTATGCCTCTGGGAAAACGAGGTTTATTTTAATTAGGTCCGTGCGAAAGCACGGGGAACCTCCCTCAAAGTACCAACTCTGGCCTGGCTGAAAGATTGGCGAAATTGTAGGGTGTAATTAATCCCGGCTAGTCTTTCCTTTTAGAGTTTGAAGGAAGATTTGACAAAAACAGTGGGAGCCATCCTGATTAGATAAAATAATAACCAATCTGATCTTGCAATAGCATACGCTAAAGTGTTTTCTTCTCTCTCTCCAGGTAGTCACCATGTCAGGCCTTAATCAAGATAATAATATGGATGTATTGACCAAACCCGCTTGTTATAATGAGCAGGGGAACGTTGGTTCCGTTCTTTCTTATAATTGTTATAAGACAGAGCAGGAAATAGGGGAATATCAGGATTCTCACGCCGCCCAAATGAAGAATAAGCATGATGATGCATCTTCTTCGGGTGTGTTAGTTATCGAGAACTGTTTCTCAGTTCACTCTACGTCCTGGGTATTAGATACCGGATCAGGATCCCGCATATGTAATATGTTACATGGGCTAAAGAAAGGTAGAGAACTGGGAGAGGGTGATCATTCCGTAAGAGTAGGGAATGATGCAAATGTTGCAGCCAAAGCAGTTGGCAAATATCACCTTGTGTTAGCAAATGGTAATACATTGGTTCTGAACGAATGCTATTACATTCTGACCCTGATATGCAATTTTATATCAGTTTCTTTATTGAGTAAAGAAGGATATAATTTTGTAGTACAGGATAATATTATGAACATCTTCCTGAACCAAAAGTTGATTGGATCAAGCTCGTTAAATAATGGCATATACGTTCTAAATCAAGCCGCAGTTCTTAATGTACAAAACACACACAAGAGTAAGAGTTCAGAAATGAACGAATTCTTCTGGTGGCATTATAGATTAGGTCATATCAATTCGACACGACTAGCAAAGTTACATAAGGATGGATATTTGAATCCGTTCGATTTTTTATTTTATGAAACTTGCCAGTCATGTCTCAAAGGCAAGATGGCCAAAACTCCATTTAGTGGACACGGAGAAAGAGTTACGGAACTCTTGGGATTGATACATAGTGATGCATGCGGTCCCATGTCTACACATGCCAGGAATTGTTCTTCGTACTTCATTACATTCACTGACGATCTCTCAAGATATGGACATTTGTTCCTTTTGAAACACAAGTATGAAACTTTTGAGAAATTCGAAGAATATAAGCACGAAGTCGAGAACCAGATGGGTAAAAGTATTAAGATCTTTCGATCTGATCGAGGAGGAGAATACTTGAGCAATGAGTTCCTGGACTATCTAAAAGAGAATGGTATTCTCTCTCAGCTTACTCCTCCATATACACCACATCACAACGGTGTATCGGAGCGGAGCAATCACACCCTATTAAATAAGGTGCGCTGTATGATAAGCACTGCTGAGTTGCCTATTTCCTTTTGGGGGTATGCGCTTGAGACAGCCATACATCTATTGAATATGGTCCCTACCAAATCAGTGCCCACCACTTCATATGAGATATGGAAGGGGAAGAGACCATGTCTTAATTATGTTAAGATATGGGGTTGTCCGGCCTATGTCAAAAGGCACAATCCGAACAAACTCGAGGCAAGGTCTGTCCTGTGCAAGTTTGTAGGATATCCCAAAAACTCACAAGGGTGTATTTTCTACCACACTGAGGAACAAAAGGTGTTTGTTTCTCGACATGCCACCTTTTAGAAAAGGAATTTCTTACAAAGGAAATTAGTGGCGAGGAGGTAGAACTGGAAGAAGTTTCAGCAATACAAACTACGACAGAAGATTTGGTGGAACCAGAGAATTCAGTAGTTCCTGACGAACCTCAGCCGCTCCACAGATTTAGTAGGGTTTCTCATCCACCTGAGAGATACTACGGTTTTCTCATCGATGGTGGGAGCGAGGATTGCATCATGGAAGATGATGACCCGACTAGCTTTGAGCAGGCCATCACAAGTGGGGACTCTGTGAAATGGCTGGATGCAATGCGATCTGAGATGGAATCCATGTACACCAACAAAGTATGGATTTTGGAAGTTGCTCCTGAAAGGGTAAAACCCATTGGGAGCAAATGGATCTTTAAGAAGAAACTTGGTGTAGATGGAAAAGTTGAGACTTTCAAAGCTAGACTTGTTGCAAAAGGTTTTCGTCAACGACCAGGTATGGATTATGATGAAACCTTTTCTCCAGTGGCTATGCTTAAGTCCATCCGGATCCTACTTGCCCTTGCTGCATAATCCATACCTGGTCGCTAAATGGCTTGGCCTTTCACTGCTTTAAGAGGCTGATAGGTTATCGAAAACTCCATTAAGAGCAAGGCCCATTTAGCGAGTCTCCCTGTCAATATGGCCTTCGACATTAAATATTTAAGGGGGTCCACCTTCGAAATGAGACGGACTTCATGCGCCAGCGCATAGTGCCTGAGCTTTGTTATTGCGAAGATCAACGCCAGGCAGTGTTTTTCGATGGGGGAGTAGTTGCTTTCTGCCCCAAGTAGAACTCGACTTAAGTAATAAAGAGCTCTTTCTTTCCCTTGGTCGTTCTCTTGTGCCCATAATGCGCCTAAGTAACCTTCGAGGGCTGTTGTATAAAGAATAAGAGGCCTTCCCTTGACCGGAGCAGCCAGCACTGGCGGGTTCTGCAGATATTGCTTGATTTCGTCCAGCGCGCTCTGGTATTTGTGATCCCAAACGAAAGGGGTTCCCTTCTTCATTAGGTGACTATAAGGACGGCACTTGCCAGAGAGATTGGCTATAAATCGCCGGATATACGCGAGCTTCCCTTGGAGAGACCGCAATTGCTTAAGGGTTCTTGGCGGGGGCATTTCCATGATCGCCTTGATCTTGGATGGATCTATCTCAATGCCTCGGTGCCGGACGATGAATCCTAGGAATTTGCCTGAGGACACTCCGAATGCGCACTTGAGAGGGTTCATCTTCAAGTTGTATTGCCGAAGGCGTTAAAACACGGTCTTCAGATGCTCTAAGTGCTCCTCGTATGATTTGCTCTTAACCACGAGGTCGTCGATATAGCATTCGACGATTTCATGTATAAGGTCATCGAAGATCTTTGTCATGGCCCTTTGATAGGTGGCACCGGCGTTCTTTAGACCGAAGGGCATCACCTTGTAGCAGAATATACCCAAAGGGATCCGGAAAGTGGTATGCTTCTGGTCTTCGGGATGCATCTTTATCTGATTATATCTTGATGAGCCGTCCATGAAGGAGAAAACCTCGTAAGTGGACGTGTTATCTATCATCAACTCGGTGACTGGTACTGGGAAATCGTCTTTTGGGCAGGCTTTATTGAGATCCTGAAAGTCTACACATATGCGCACTGCCCCATTCTTCTTCATCACTGGGACGATGTTGGCGATCCAATCAGGGTATTGAACCTCTTGGATGAAGCCAGAGTCGATTAGTTTCTTGACCTCGGCATTGATGCTCATTTCAAGCTCAAGCCGCATTCTTCTCGGCGCCTGTTTGACTGGCTTGACGTCCGAAGATATGGCCAGTTTGTGTACAACAATCTCTGGATCTAATCCTGGCATTTCCGAATAATTCCACGCGAAGCAGTCTCTATGCTGCATAAGCACGTCTTTTAGTGCAGCCACCTTTTCTTCAGACAGCAGCTCGCTGACGAATGTCGGCCGCGAGTCGCTTGTCGTCCCCAGCTCAATTTTCTTGAGCTCATCTGCAGTGGTATGTATTCCATCTTCCAGCTCTTTCGGTGCCGGCGGAAACTCTGCAATCATCTCGTCATTATTGTTTTCGAAGCACCCGGGAAGGTCATCCATATCCTCGGGCTCTTCTTTTGATATCGTTATCATATGACAAGTACGAGTACGCTTCCAAGATCGATGTTGATCTGGTTCTATCCTCGCTGTATGCGCGGCTTTTGGTTCGTGCTTCTGTGGCAGACTTATCCTCCAGCTGCTGGATAGAGCAAACCTGCCATGCTGATACTGATCTTCGACCCAGTTTTTGAAGGTGAAGCAGTCTTCGAGAGGGTGTCCTATTGCCCGGTGATAAGAGCAATAGCCCAGATGAGAGACCTTATTATCTTGCTCAGGATGTTTGGACTCCGGAAGTGTAATCATTTGATATTTTAAAGCGAGATCAAGTATCTTCTTTGTTTTGTCTTGAGGGAAAGAATATGCTCGACTCATCTTCTTCATGAGGGAAAAATCCGGACCGCCCAATTCCCGATTACGTGACTTTTCGGTCCCGCTTTGTCGTTGTTGAATGCCTTTTCCGCTCCTTGCCTTATTTCTGCCTCTGTGTTGGGCCTTTTGCACAGCAGGTTGACAGGGAGGAGTATTTTTATCTTTCGCAGCCTATTGAAGAAGGCGTTGCGTCCTGGCTTTCTCGTAGATGGCCATTTCGCGATTACGGTCGTCCCGAGCTTTTTAACCCGCTTTCCTGATAAGCTTGTCCATTCGTTCTTCAAATGACGGACTTGGCATTTCGATGGCAGGATCTAATTTTGGTATGGGGTCGGCGTTTTCTGACAGGGAGTCATTTTCTTCATCGAAGTTATATATGACGTAGCTACCATGGACTCGTTCCCGTTTCCCGTATTTCATATATTCAAGCCCGAACGTTTCCATTCTCCCGTTGGGCAACTTGCGCTGAGTCCTAGGGACATCCCAAATCCTGTTGTAGAACCGAGTTTGTCGAATAGTCTTTTTTAAAGGTACCCCTTGGCGTTTCAATAGCCTTTTTAGTCCGTTCGTGTAGTATCTGGGCAAACGGATGGGTTGGAGCCTGTCAAGCATAGAATCTGCGCCGTGCCAGATTTCTTTCTCCACTCTTGTTTCCGTGGACCGATAGAATAGGATCGCCCTTTCACCTTTTCGCATGGGAGGGACGTAAAATATCTGCAGGTCTTGCACATTATAAGCTTCAAGTGCGTCCAGATCTTTGTAGTGCTTCTGTGGAATTATGGTAATTTGCAAATTCTGATCATCACTAGGAAATGCTTGTATTGACGGCCGACTGGAGAACACAGCATTAACCTCATCTTCCGAGTCGCTTCCGAAGATCAATATAGAGGCGGACGGTCCCGGGTTGTTGCGTCGAGACAGCCCAGCGTAGACTATCTCTTCTTCTTCTTCGGTATCACTCCCGAAAACAGGAATGGTGGCGACGGCTTTGTTCTCCGGTTTGCGATACCTCTCTGTGTCATCGAAATCTGGTAAGAAATATTTGGTATCTTCGTACTTTCGGACTTCGTTTACGGAGAATGGGTTCAGCTCTCCTGTTACGAGATACTCGAGACCATCCTTGAAGTATTTCATACACTGATGCTGTGTAGAAGGGATGATGTTGTACTCGTGTAACCAAGGCCGACCAAGCAAAGCATTGTAGCATGTCTTGGCATCAATGACGTGGAACTTGATATCCGTGATAAGTAACCCGAAGCGTAACGTCAATATCACAGACCCGAGAGTCCGTGATGACTGAGAGTCGAAACCGGAGATAGTGATTTTGTCATGAGCTAGATGCTGAACGCTCATGCAGATTTCCTTCAATATTCGTACGTTGAGAAGATTGACGGAAGACCCATTGTCGACCAGGATTTTGCCTATCTTGATATCATGACAGTATCCGGAGACATAGAGGGGACGGTTGTGCTCGCACGTCCCAAGGAGGAGGTCTTCGTCGCCGAAGGTAATATCGGCTGTGCGCACTTCTTCCAGTTCATCCTTCATCTTTTCTTCGGCGAGAAAAGCTTGGAATTGCTCCGGTTCTTGTAGCGCCTTGATCAACGAATCTCTCGCTTCTTTAGATAGTAAAAGGGCGTCGAGAATGCTGAGTTGTGAGGGCAATTTCCTCAAGTGCGCCAGGACGTTGTAGTCCACCTTGTTCTTCTTTGGTTGGTCCTTAGCCGTCAGCTCTTTCATGACTTGGTCATCTAAAGCGATATCCTTAGCGACCTTTTCTTTTCGCTTATCTTTTCTAGTTGCGGGCCCGAGATTCTTTTCTGGAAGAGTGCGATTGCGCAGCTGAATGTTTTCGCAGGCCGCTGGTTCTTCCTCCTTCCCTGAGATGGATTCTTTAAAGAGAGGGCCAAGAGCCATTTCTTCATCAGAGTCGCTCCCAAAGGTGAGAAGCTGTGATCCTCCGGCGTTGACCGTGCGACAGCTGTCGGTAGTTCTTTTGTGCTCCTCGGTCGTACTTCTCTGCTCCTGACGAGTTTTGCGTTTCATCCATTTAAAATGTTGTCGGTGAGCAACATATCCCTTCCACCATCTTTTAAAAGCGTCACACTCCTCGGTGAGGTGTGAGATCTTTCGATGATATGAGCAGTAATTAGGATGCATCTCTGCTCCACCTATAGTGTTTTCTTCCGAGAGCGGTAGCTTCATTCCCATTGATATGGCTTTAGCAAACCTTTTCCCCGTCTTGAATCTGTTTTTATCCGCATCGGATGTCTTTTGATTTGGCGAGAGTGCTTCGACTCTTTCGTCTAGTTTCCGGCGTTTGGCTCCTTCCGATATGGCCATCTCACGCTCTCGATCGTCTTTACTTTTCAGATGAATCTCATTCAGAAAGGCGTCGATCTTCTCGTCTGACGGCTACACAAATTCCGGCTCAGGCTCTGCCCCCATTTTTTCTATGCAGGGCGCTTCTTCACTGTCTAGAGATGAATGAGAGATCACATGGCAACTTGCTACGCAATCCTCAGATCCATCTGACGAGTCTTCCCCATCGTTTTCGTCCTCAAGGACGTGGCTGAGGAACTCTTGAAGCGTGATGGGGGTCCGCGCTTTCTGATTATATTCTTCCAGCGCGTCGATCTGTCTCTGCAAGTCCGTGCGCTTTTCACCAGGCTTCACGGGCTTTTTGGATCTCTTCTTCTTCTTCGCAGATTTCGACAGCTGGGTGTGAATGCTGTGGATATCACCACCGATCTTTGGAATTGGGCGCGGCTTTAGCATCCCTTCGATGACTTGAGGTTCAAGCAGGTCATTCCATCTGACCGCCGGGCATGCATGAAGATCATTCAGCATCCTCTTGGTTTTGGATGAAAGCATGGCCTCCCATGGGGCTTCTTCAACGAAAGAACAATTTGCCCCCGGTGTGTCCGTCTTCTCTGCAGTGTGCGGTTGTGGCGGGTTTACCTTCCACTTCTCGGACAACGCAAATTTGCCTTGTAGGTATTAATCCTCGATCCATCCCTTAAAGACGAAGCAGTCCTCGATCGGGTGACTTACCGTTAGATGGTAAGGGAAGTAATTGAGGTTATTCACCTAGTTGGGTTGTGGCGGTCGCCTTGGATTCGACAAGTTAATAAGCCTGTTGCGCACAGCCAGCTCGAATAGCCTCTTCGTCTTGTCTCGTGGGAACGAGTAAGGACGCTTCATTTTTTCGTTGTAATAGCGTCGTCTCTCCTCCAGTTGATCAGTTAGCTTTGGGGCACTGGGTTGCTGTTGAGCGTTCGCAACGAAGGTCGCCTTCCCTTTACCCTTGTCGTTCCGAGGTTCCGGTTTCGGGGGAGATGGCCTGTGACCCATCTGGTCTATCTGGGCCAGCTTGTCGATCAGAGCCTGGAACGTGGTCGGTTTAAAGAACATCATGAACTGTGAAATAGTTGCATGAGGGTCTAGAGTGCCCATGAACATGCCCACTGCTGGTGCTTCTTCGATGCGCTGCTCGCACTTCAACCACAGGTTTCACCATCGGATTGCATATTGGACCCAAGTTTCACCCGGCTTCACTCTTGCATTGATCAGAGCCGTTATTGGAGTACGCTCGCTGGCGCTTGCGAAACGTTGGGTAAACAACAACTCCATTTCAGCAAATTTCTTGACGGAGTCGTTCGGAAGCTCGGAGTACTATTCGAACGCCATCTCCGACAAGCTGCCGACGAATTGGCGGAGCAGGAGCTTATCGTCGCCGCCGGTGTTACCACAAAGAGCCTTGAACTGGGCAACATGTTGATGGGGATTGCTAGTCCCCTTGTAGACATGAAATTTCTGGATCGTGTAGCCCGGCGGGTATTTGATCTGATCGTACCAGCTCGGATATGGTCGTCCTGTTTTGACGACTTGGCCAGCTGCCTGAGTTGCCTGGTGGACTCGTATTTGCTGAGCAATGTAGTCATCCAGGGCAACTTTGGAAATTGTTTCCTCTTTGGCTGCTGAAAGAGCCGGTGGAGGATTCGACGTTTCTCCTCTGTCATCTTCAAGGACAATCGGAGGATCTTCAGCAGGAGGATCTTGCTGGATCATCATACCCACCATATCCTAGAACAGAAGGGCCATTCGTTATATATTAGCTGCTTGTTCCGCCGCCTCTTTATCCTTCTTTTCCAGTATTCTCCGAAGGAACTCGGCGTCGGTTTCTTGATCCTGGCGTTGATCTGAGGATGCTTCAGGACTTTCTTTTGGCCCAGTGAGTGTGGCCATCGCAGTCATCATTTCTTGGAGCTTCTGCTACTGCTGCTCCTGAGCTTTAGTCACCGATCGCGTAAGCGGTCTATGACCTGTGGATATGCGGCTGTCCTCTTTCCCATACGCCATGTAGACGGTGTGCACCACAACGCCTCCGGACTTAGGGCGTTTAGGCTTACTGTCTTTGACATTTGCCGCAAGCGTGGGGATTTTCTCCGGCCTTCTCCTCTTGTGGGCAGTTGACGTTGATACGGGCACCCAGGTGGTTGTCGTCCTTTGCGGTTTGATCGGGCGGTTCTTTTCTTCCTGAACTTTCACCTTCTTTTGCCGGTGAGAGTGATCTGGAATGATTACTGAGTCCTGAACTCGTCGCCAGACCTTGTAGATTTTGGAGGACAGCCGTTGAGAGGGCTGCACCGGCTTTTCTGGTTTTGCTTCCACGACGGTCTCTACCGGTGGAGGAGATCTTTTGAGAACCGCAGTTGGCGAATTTCTGCGTACCTTGTTTAGCAGCTCAAAGCTGTTCCCGGTTGGAACAGCAGCCTCAATTTCCACCGTTGGAGCTGGTGGGCTTAGCCCGGAGAAGGAGTTGCCCCCAGTCTTCCTTATCCGGCGCCAGTGACGACGTCGGGCGTGACGAGTTGTCGGTATTGGTTCAGTGACGGGAGTGTCTTGCCCCGTGTTCAGGTGAGGGGCTGTTGCCGGTGTCAGCCCCTCGAAGACTGACGCCCGTTGAGAAGTTGTATCCAACCGGTCAAAACGGATTTCTGAGCGGGAGCGGGAGCAGGACAGGCGCAGTCAGTCTCACAAAGACCGACCCTCTGGGAGGAGAAGCCGCCTTGACGACTTCAGGGGCAGCTATCTTCTTTGGGGTGGCTACCTCAGGTATTATGGGCTTCTTGGCGGGCCCATCAGAGTTCAGGCTCAGTCTGGTGAAGACCGAGGCGTTGGAATTGGACGACCCGTTGAGAGGGCCGTGGTAGTAGCAAGTCGATCGAAGACCGACTTCTTTGAATCTTCCGGTACGGGCACTGGGATGTTAACGTTCACCGGCGGGAGCATGGTCCCAAAGAACAGACCGGTGGTAGCCTGAGTTACTTGTTCCACTGGTATAGCAAAGATGGAGGCCGCTCGAGGCCCGTAAGCCACACCTCCAGGTGATGCGGAGCGTTGGTTACAGTTGCACTAGGAGCAGTTTGAGCAGTTGGACGCCATCGCTGTTTGATTTCTGCGCCAAGCAAGAAACCAAATCTTAGTAACTTGAAACCCGAGGGCAACCAATAACTAACCGCGATTCGTTCGCGAAGACGACACACGAAGTGTGGAGTGGAAAGAGGAAAAGGTCCCACCGGGCGTGCCAGAATCTGTTCCCCTCCGAAAGACGGCGCGACAGGGACGTCTTGCCTGAGATTCGGGGCATATGCTAATTGGTGCTATCCATCTACCTCTCCGAAGATACCAAGTTGATTTATGGCACCGTGTATCGAAGGTTTAAACGAATGCGTCCGATGTAGCAGACTTCGTCAGATTCCCCCTCGCTCGAGTGGTTTTTGATTGTGGGGACGCTCTTCCCTGCAGGCGCAAGCCCCTGCAGTTAATTACGCTACCGCATCGCGGTAACAACTTTCTCTTTCTCCAGATGGTCACTTCGTGTCGTGTGTGTTTGTTTTGTGTTTGGTTGCCCGTGGATTGTATACGGAGACTAAGTTATGTTGTCGCCCGTAGGGCTTGGATTAGTCCAAATCCGTATCTTTCTTAGATTTGGGTTTGGGGGGGGTTTGTGTTTAAGGATACGTTGGCCTCATTTGAGACTAAGATCGACTTAAACGTTAGTTAAGGATATGTTAGTCTAATTTTAGACTAAGATCGACTTAACGGGATCGTTTAGATCCGACAAGAGAGCAATCGGGGGCCCTATTGTTTAGTTTAATGACATTGCGGTCGATAAATAGTTTAAGGACATTGCGGTCCAATGTTAGTTTTAAGACGTTGCGGTCAAGGTTAAGGACATGATAGTCCGTGGATTTAAGGACTCCACAGTCCATCGTTAGTTTTAAGACATCACGGTCAAGGTTAAGGACATCATAGTCCGCTGTTAGTTTTAAGACATCCCGGTCAAGGTTAAGGACATCATAGTCCATGAGTTTAAGGACCCCACAGTCCGTTATTAGTTTTAAGACATCCCGGGCAAGGTTAAGGACGTCATAGTCCGTTGTTAGTTTTAAGACATCCCGGTCAAGGTTAAGAACATCATAGTCCATGAGTTTAAGGACCCCATAGTCCGTGAAATGTATGGTCATTGGGACCCGTCACCTCTTTGAAGACGTTGAAGGATTACAACGACAAATATCAAAGGAGTGAAGAGATGTACCCTTGAACCAAGGTAGATTAAGTGATCTGTAGTCCAATTTGGAACCAAGACCCATTAATTATATTATGAGCCCATTAGCTCAGTTAAGTCTGAATTGAGGACTTATGGCCAACTTGGGCTAAGTCCAACTAAGTTTGACCCTTCATTGGACTATCTGACATTTGTATGGTTTTAGTCCACATTGTTTTCATCTTTAAATTCCTCAATTTTGAGATTCAATTGAAGGAGAGGGTTTGCCTCTAGAAAATTAGCCAATTGGGCTGAAACTAGTGTTAAACACTAAAGACCAACACTATTGAACACTGGAGATAAGATTATCGGATTAGTGTTAAACACTAGAAATAGTGATTCTCAAGTTAGTGTTAAACACTAACAAATAACAGTGTTAAACACTGGCAACCAAATTATCAGTTTAGTGTTAAACATTAACAGAGAGGGGGGAATCACATGGGAGCACGTGATGGCTTCAGAAAGTGGGGCCAGATCCCCTTCATTTTGTTTTGCAGATAAGTATTTAACACTTTTTTAATTCTCACAGTCATCACGTATGGGCACGTGATGGGGGCTCATACTCTGGTTTATTAGAATACTCATTAGGGGTCACCTGATGACACGTGAGGGCGCCCTGAGCTTCTTTTCTGTGGATCTTTACAGGGGTCACGTGGAGGCACGTGACCCTGGTTCTTTTCTTTTTAAAGATCTGTTTGTCTTTTTAAGAATTAAATTCTTCATAGGGTTAAACCCTAGCAATAATTTTAGAGGAATTAAATTCCTATTTTCTTTTGAAGAATTATATTCTTAAGTAGGGTTAAACCCTTATTTTCTTTCTGTAGGAATTAGATTCTCATATGTGTAAAGAATCAAGTTTTGACATAGGATGAAACCCTAATTTCTTTTTAAGGGGAATTAAATTCCTGTGTGTTTGAGAGAATTAAATTCTCAATTAGGGTAAAGCCTTAGTTTTGTCCATTTTGAAGGAATTAAATTCCTATAATTTTGGAGAATTAAATTCTCATATAGGGTTAAACCCTAATTTTATCTTGGAGGAATTAAATTCCTATAACTTTATGAGAATTAAATTCTCAAAACTCAATTCCTCCTCAATGTTTTAGATCTACATGGAAGGATCTCGACCCAATGAGAATTAAATTCTCAATCTATGGGGAGATGTGCACTTTGCAGATCTTCAACCAGAGAAAGAACTAATTTCTTTTCTTTATAGAAGAGTTAAACTCTTTATTTTGAGAATTAAATTCTCTTTTTGAAGCCTTTTTCCCCTTTCTTTTCTTACCTAGGGTTTTTCTTTTGTAGAGAATCAAATTCTTCCTTCTTTTCTCTCTGACTTTTCAAGATTCCAAGGCTCTATCTCTCTCTGTTTTATAACTCTCTATCTTGGCTCCTATTTATAGGAGAAGGAACAGAATCAATCTGTTTAGTAAATCTTTCATTGAAAGATTTGATTTATTTTCATCATTAATCTGGGCCTTTAGATTATTAGGTGAATTTTATTCACCGTTGGATTTTAAATCCAAAGATATTCTTTTTGTTATTTCGGTGAGATTTAGGGGAAATCTTTCTATGTCCAAGATTTTCCCATAAATTGGTGATATTTAATCACCCTCGGATTCTTAATCCAACGGTTTTACATAATTCTTCTCCATTTTGGAAAGATTTAAATGATCTTATTCAGAATTTAATTCTGTTGAACAGCAGGGCTTTTAAAGCCAGTCACGTGCGGCCACGTGACCCCCGGTCACGTGCGGCCACGTGACCCCCGATCAGGTGTAAGCACGTGATCCCCTGAATGGGCTTCTCTTCTGCGCTCTGCTCATTGCCGCTGCTTTAAACTTCATGTGCCAACACGTGACCGCTGGCCACGTGCGAGCACGTGATGCTTCCTCTGAAGCTTTTTCCTGATTTTAATCAGGGAACAGTGGGAACTTATCCACGATCTCTGGACTCACTCTCTCCAAAGAGATGTCTCCCAAGATCGATTTGGAGAGAGCTCGCATGCAAGAGATACCCTATACTTCGGCAGTAGGCTCTATCATGTACGCGACGCTATGTACCAGACCCGATGTGGCATACTCACTAAGTGTAGTGAGTATGTATCAAGCAGATCCAGGAGAGAGTCACTGGACAGCTGTGAAGAACATTCTCAAGCACTTGAGAAGGACTAAAGAGATGTTCTTGGTGTATGCTAACGGAGAACTCCAAGTGGAGTCCTTTACCGATTCAAGCTTCCAGAGTGATAAGAACGACTCTAAGTCGCACTCGGGATTTGTCTTTACCCTTAATGGAGGGACGGTGTGTTGGAAGAGTTCCAAGAAACCGTGGCAAACTCGACGATGGAGGTTGAATATATCGCTGCCAACGATGCTGCCAAAGAGGTTGTCTGGATGAAGAAGTTCATAACTGAACTTGGAGTGGTTCCATCCATTGAGCGCCCAATAGCTTTGTATTGCGATAACAATGGAGCAGTGGCTTTGGCCAAGGAACCCAGGTCCCATCAAAGATCCAGGCATATTCTGAGGCGGTATCACTTGATCTGGGAGATAGTTGATCGCCGAGAGATCGAGGTCAGGAGAGTTGACACGAAGGACAATACTGCGGATCCACTCACAAAGGCCATACCCCAGATACAATTTGAGAGACTCTTCGGGATGTTGGGTGTGAGATACTACAAAATTTGGCCTTAGTGCAAGTGGGAGATTTTTAGATATGTATATGCCCTAGAGGCCATTGTTGTACATATGATGTATATTATAGTGGATGCTTGGATATATATAGAGAGGATTTTCTTGCTCGACATGATAGTATGCTATCTGGCTTCACTTTGTCTTAACATGTTGACTTGTATTGTATTACTGTCTTGCTCTCACATGTTGATAAAGCCCTTATGATATGTACTTGACTACTAGGACTATGATGCAGATCATACTAGTAGGGCCAGGGTAGTCCATGAGTACATCCTATAATTGTTCCTAGTCGAGGGTGTATCAAGACAGGGCATCGATACTTCAGAGTAGACTAGCGTATACGCATCTTGACCCATATGATGGGCAATGGATGATCCAACATCCATTGGTGTTATGACATTAAAGATGGTGTATGAGTGCTCGGTGGAGACTGGATATACTGAACGGACTCACCGAGAACTCCTAGATGGTATTATATCTATCGTCAGATAGCAGTTCTCTGGTGACACTGGTACAAGTTAGTCTGTAGACCCGAGATCGTCATAGAGTCTTTTGTGATTCCCACTGTGCTTTGATTTTCACCTTACCACGTTCATGAGAACGTGCAAAACGGTGGCTTTTGGGTACAATCCCGATTCACATGGAGGTATTGAGCGATAGGAGGGGTTTTGTCTCTCCCGGTATTGGGGGTTGATGTTGCGCAGTGTTAGATTGGCTATAACTAAAAGTCCCTGGCCAGGGCTGATATGGAGATCTACTGGTAAGCGTTATCAGTTGTTTCACGACCTGTTATGAGCCTCACATCGACACGACTTATCGGTTACTGGGGTCTTATGTTTACCACCCCTAGACTGGATATGCGACATATTAGACGAAGAGACCGGACTGTACGGTAGTGTTACTGATTGGATTCACAGGAGTGTGAGCAGGCTTGCTTGTTGATCTTCTGATCGCTCAATACCCGGGTGGCCATTACGTTTAGCTGACCGCTTGCGGCTTGTGGATGTTTGATATGATCATCACCTACTGCCGGTGTATTGACGAGTCTTTAGAGTCCTGCATAGAGGTTTCCTGGCTCAGGCGAAACGGAGTAGGAGAACGTATGTGATATGTGCGGGACCGAGATTAATACGATATGTGATACCGTATTCTATTCTCGCGATATATGATATCGGCCGGTTATATGTGATATAGCTGTGTCATCGGATCAAGTGTTGATTCGATGAAATGATACATTTTATATTAGTCGGTTATATGTAATATAGCCGGATTATCGGATCAAGTGTTGATTCGATAATTTAATGTGTAATTATATATTTGATATATTAAATTGCATTAACTAATATATGCTCACTTAAGTATTTCATTTTCTCACTTTGGATACATTTAACATATATGTGATATATGTTTATTGTATTCTTTTCTTTGTTACATTAAATATTATATATGTGATATATAATATTGTAACATGCTAGGTTATAAATGCAACTAGGGTTTATGAGATTAATACCATGGCTAAGTTTATGGTTAGGTTTTTAATTATCTTAGTTAATTCTAATTGAGTGGATTAATCTTGAGATATTTTCTTGTGTTGACTTAGTCCACCCTTCTTGATATTTCTAAGATATTTATTAACCTAATCTTTAACCCTAACCCATAGTTTATTCTCTATATGAGTTGGCCATGACATATTTAACCCATGGTTACATTTATAACCTTATCACAATTTCATTCTCACTTGAGCTTGAGTTTTTTCTTCTTCTTCATTTTTGATATTCTTACTCTCTTGATTTGTTCATGTGATGAAAAATAGTGAGAAATAAATTTTTAAAGTGAGCAAAATTCCTACTTCATCATCCTCTTCTATATTAGCCATATAGATTAGTGTGTTAGCTTCACTAGTTCCTAATTAGTGAAGCAATAGCTTGGGTTTGTGACTCCTCAAGGTAAATCATCTTGGATTGTGAAGACTTCAAGCTAGCATGGATCATTCACCTCATGAAGCCTCTCTAGAGTCTGGGAGCTTGATGATCGCAGCGAAGGGACCACAACTTGGAGCTTATGAAGCGAAGGAAAGGACTACAAAGGTTGTAATCCCCATCACTTAGAAGTAAAGTAGTTTACTTGTTGTTTCTAACCCTAATTCTCTAGTAAAGATCTTTGCTTAGGTTGTTTGGCACTTGAAAATTTGAAATACGGCATGTTTGATGCCTTGTAGAACCTTGTTCTAGTGCCTAAGAACCTAACAATTTACCTATCAAGAATGATAAAAACATTTAAAAGAAAAGACTTTTAATGTTAAATCCATTTTATCGGTATGATTTTAGAATACGATTTGAGATGAAAATAAAAGAGAGAGAAGGGACTTACTGGTTGCGTAGCATAAACAAGAGGGTAAGGAAGAGAGAGGGGGTCTCTTTGGCATCGCGGTAGCGTCGGGAAAGCTCCGGTCGTCGAGATTGAATCGCTACTCCTCTTGACTTGCTTAATTCCATTTTGCACTTAGAGAATTTTAAGAATTTTTTATCGGGATTTTCAGAATGGGGGTGAGATAGGGAAGGGGTGTATTTATAGTGAAGAATTGAGTGTATGGGAATTAAAAATTTAGAATTAAAAAGAATTAAAATGGTATTAATGAGGATTTGAATGGTCTCTGGTTGAATGCAAAGTAATCAAACAATACATGGGAGTAGTGAGGAGTCAAAGGGATGCTTGAGCGAAGCACAGAGGCAAACGGAACTAGATGAACCGCCGGTAGCGGGTGATTTGAGGGTTTGGGCGGTCGGATCTTGGCGATTTGCCTCGAGATTTCTGCCAGGTGTTTTAATCAATGTTAACTCTTCATTTATCCTGTTTGATTTTTCTGAAACTTTTCGATTCTCCATGTATTGGACATGTAACTCTTGGGATTCTGAAAAGTTAAAAAGAAAAATATTTAAAATAAATGGGACTGATGGAAATCAAACACACAAGCTATGACACAATAGTAGAGAGTATTAACCAGTGAGCTACAAGTTATTTCTTAGTTTTATTGAACAAAAATAAGTTATAACTCCTAATCAGGTTGAAATACTTGTTCTACACATTAAATAAGTTAATTTTGTACATGAGTTTTCATAGTCATTAGAGAAGGTGATAAATTATCAATCGAAATATGTCCATGTTTGACGTGAAAAATTCACTAACCGAACATGAAGCATTTATTCCATTTGTTGACCTCTATAAAAATACCAGGCAGATTTTCTCTAACCAGCTTATTAGATGGGCCCACTCTGGATGAGATCGGTTCCGTTTTGGATGACAATGCTTATGTCCGCTCCCTAAAATTGCAGTCTTGGAAAGAGTACACCCATTTGATGAAGTTACCTGAGTCATCAAACAGGATTCAATGTCAAGTAAGGGCCTCCGCCACTAAAGAGCTATACACAAGGGGTCTACGCCGCTCTAGAGGTCTCCACCACTACAAGGGTCCCTGCCGCCGCACCATGCTCCAGGGGTCTCTGCCGCACAAGCTTGAAATAAAGTACCCGTCGTGCATTGAAGGGGTCTCCACTGCGGAACGTGCCTACGAAATGGGAGTTGCGAACTATACGCCCCATGTTCTCCAAACATGGCCATGTTCACGGCCACGTTCACAAGCCCCATGAGACTATAAAAGCCTCCCCTTAATTCACAGAGGAAGGGTTAAGCACTCAAAACCACTCTCGTTCATAAGAAATCATCCTCTGCTCAATTACTCAAAAGTATGAAAGGATACTCAAAAAGTTCAAACTCCAGGAAGGAAAGAAAAGAAGAGCAAAACGTAAGTATGGAGCAACAGATTCTTTCTTCTTTGCAGGTTTTTTACTCCCATGATGAATACTTCATTTACTATGGTGAAAAAATAACCCATGGAATACTCAATAAAGAGTTATACTCGAAACACATAATTGATGACTCCGTTTTTGAACTATCCAGTGAACTGAAAATTCTATGATAAGCCCCATAACGACTCTAAAACCAAAAGATTGGATACTTGCAAAAGTTATCTCTTTAAGGATGCTCTTCGAAGCTATCCCCATGTATACGGATACTCATTTGAGTTATCTCTCCTATGAGATCGTCCTAATAATGGACTCCGTGGACGTATATATGGGCGAAAAATGAATAAATACTTATTCACACATATAGAACATGAAATCATGCAATGAAAACTTAACAAATCAAGATATGGCGGAGATCCTCACAACACCAAATTTATGGCGGAGACCCCTCCCAGCACTAAACCCTCGGCGAAGCCCCCCATTGGACCCCTTATCCTCTAAAGCCTTGGCGGAGACCCCCTAGAGGTCATCGCACTCTCCCAGAACACTTCGGCGGCATCCCCGATGGCCCCATGCCTATCATGACGTTGGCGGAGACCCCCTTACGGGTCTTGTGATAATCAAACCTTCGGCAGAGACCTTAAGAGGCCCCCATACCCCTCAAAGCCTACGCGACGATGACCCCTAGAAGCCTCCGTGTCGTCCAAACTTACGTAGCGACACCTCCCCAGCAGACCCTACGTCCAATAAATAACAGTGGAGACCCCCTGGAGGCCAACGCACTCTATAAGCACCCCTCCAACCTCATATGGCGGCACCCCCCTAATGGGTCCCACGCTTGTAAATCTTTGGTAAAGACCCCTTAAAGCCTCTTTATGCTATGTACCAAACCCACGGTGGCAACCCTAATAGCCTCTCAAATCACCAAAATTTATGATGATAAGCATAATAGCCTCCTTCAATCCACTGGAATCAATGTCGAACACCTCAAAAGGTTCTTGCATCTACTGTTTCATCCATTTTTGACATTCGTCTCTGCGAACCCAAACATCAATTATGCCTTCTGGGGGATTGCATCATAGCAGTCTACCATATACAATCTACGGGCTATCATCGTGACTTAGAAGTCAACAAAACCAAAATCCAACAAACCTTGGTCCGAAATGACCTTAAACTAATATCGCCCACCAAAATCCAACAAACCCTTGTCCGAGACAAACTTAAACTAATATTTTGGTCCGAGATGACTTTAAACTAATATTTTGGTCCGAGATGACTTTAAACTAATATTTTGGTCCAAGATAACTTTAAAAAAATACCCATGTCCGAAATAATTTTAAAATAATTTATGCGTGAAACCCTACAATGGACCCCCAAGTCCTTAAACTGGATCCATGGACCACTACATCCTTAAATTGGAATCCTGCCCTATGGCATGTTGTAAAAAAATACTTTGCCATATACAATTCATGGGATACCATCGTGGCATAGAAGTCGTCTATCATAACATAGAAATCGACAAATATATCATGTCCCAACACACCAAATACTAACCCTGCTCTATGGCAGGTCAAAATAAAAATGTCCTTCCATATACCATCCATGGGCTACCATCGTTGCATAGAAGCCGTCTAACATGACCCACAAATCGATAAGGTACTATTATCGTGACATCATCACACTTTCCATCCTCTCAATCCACCAAAATCAATGTTAAACACCTTCAAAAAAAATCCTATACTTGCTTCTCAATGGACCCCCAAGTCCCTAAACTAGATCCATGGACCACTACGTCCCTAAACTGGAATTCTGCCCTATGCAAAGTAAAATAACTTGCCATATACAATCCATGGGCAACCATCGTGGTATAGAAGCCAACTGTCTTTTTTTTTCCTACCAGGTGTGCATCCTGTGACATGCCCCTGTTCCCGCCAAAAATTTTGGCTCAAGATTTGCTGTTCTCTTTATAAACTAGAGGGCAGCCTTTACGTATTAAACACGTGATCACTCACATGCAGAGCATGTGAGTAGCGGTTTCAGTTAAAAATCCTATGACAGCCTCCACGTGCAAAGCATGCGAGCACTCACGTGCAAAGCACGTGAGTACCTGCTGCAGATAGGATTAAATCGTATAGCAGCGCCCAGATGTTAAACACGTGAGCACTCACATTTAAAGCATGTGAGTACCGACTTCAGATAGGATTAAATCCTATGATAGGCCCTGCGTGTTAAACACGTGAGTTCTCTTGCCGCAGTCTTTTGGCAGCGCTCACATGCAAAGTACGTAAGCGCCGCTGCCATATATCTATATGACAGCGCTCATGTGACGGCACGTGAGCGTCCCGATTTAAAATGCTCTCATCTGATAGAATTAAATTCTATGTGATAGAATTAAATTCTATTTGGGATGTAATTTCCCTAATTTTTCTAATATGAAAAGATCTTTCTCTAACAGAGAATTTTGGATTTAAAATTCAATGGTGATAATATCACCATTGAATTTTAAATCATCTGACTGAATTAAATTTTCTGTGGGAAATATTTCTCTGATCGTTCTAAAGTAAGAAAGATCTTCTCTGTTAAACAGAATTAAATTCTATATTAGGAAAATATCTTCTTAATCTTGTTAAACTAATAAGATATTCATATGATAGAATAAAATTCTATGTTAGGAAAAATGTTCCTCATCTTATTAAATTAATAAGATATTCATATGATAGAATAAAATTCTATATTAAAAAAATATCTTTCTAATCTTATTAAAACAAACAAGAAATCTTCTCTGTTAAACTAAGAGCTTTTGGATTGAAAATCCAACGGTGAATAAAATTCACCGGTTGATCTTTAAGATCAATTTGATTGATTATGAAATCAATCATGATTTCTTAATGAGAGATTTTCTCAATAAATTGATTTTTCCATTCTCCTATAAATTGGAGCAAAAAGATCAAATCTAAAAAAAGGAGAAGACCCCCATAAGTTTCTGTAAAAATACAGAAAGCTCTCCAAAAGCTTCCACAAAAATAAACAGAGAATTTAATTCTCAATAAAAGAAGAAGCTCTTCCTCCTCTAAACCCTAGGTAAAGAAAACACAGAGATCAAAACATCTCCTTTACCAATCTAAGGGTTTAACCCTTCTCAAGAACTTAGTTCTTTCTCTGAATTTGAGAGCCACAAGATAAGTCTCCCACAAGTTGAGAATTTAATTCTCATCGGGAAGATCTTATTTTTGAAAATCGAAGATTCAAGGAAGAACAATGTTGAAAAGAACATAAATGAAAAGACCATGAAGAAGATAGAGTCCATAATACTGTACGAACTTAGTTCCCTCATAAATAAATCAAGAACTTAGTTCTTAAAGAATCTGATCCCAGATCCTTAAAATGGTGATCTTGGTGATCGTTAATGGTCAAAATTTCATTAATAGAAGTTAAAACTTCTTCAGAAAACATCAATAGAGATTAAATCTTTGAAAACATAGAGCCTCACGTGAAACACACGTGAGCACCAAAACATAGCGCCTCACGTGAAACACACGTGAGCGTCCAAAGCTCAGTGCCTTGCTTGAAACACACGTGAGCACTCAAAAGAAGCCAAATCTCAGCGCCTCACATGAAACACACATGAGCGCTAGAAAAAACGAGTGCTTAGCACTATTTTAGCGCTTCGCGTGATGCACACATGAGCGCTATATGTAACTGAGTGTTTAGCACTGCTGGGTGGTATAGAAACCTAATCTTAGCCCGAATTAGCTAAATCTGTGAAGCTCAAGTTTCTTCTTTAATCAACTGAGTCTATATGCTCATGATGTCCAATTTGATCTTAGTCCAATATATGACTAATGATGTTTATCTTAGTCTTATATAAGACTAACGATTCTTAGATCCACTATGATCTTCTCCCTTAAATAGAGGATTTGGTTCAAGGTTATAACTTTCCATGCCTCTGATATATGTCGTAATTTCTGAACGTTTTCAGAGAGGTGTCAGGTTCCAAAAACTCCACTTCCTTCGTCCCAAATAGGGAATGTTGGACCGAAACGTTCTTAAACTAATACGTCGCCCCAAACATGGCGATATCGGACTGAAACGTCTCTAAATTAATAATGGACTGAAATGTCCTTAAACTAATATGTTTTGCCCTATGGACTGTCTCCATACTGACTACCGTATACTATCCATAAGTTATTCATATATGATCTAATGATCGGTTGAGCCTATATGCTCATTGTTCCTAAGTCGATCTTAGTCTTAAATATGACTAACGATTCTTAGATAAACCCAAGTTTTATATGAACGAAAGGAGCTCACAAATGTGAAAAATGCGTCCTAAGTTCATTCCCATTGGCAAACCAAACTACCAACGTAAATCATGTCAAGTAAATATTTGACCCAAAACATCTAAGTTGATCTTAGTCTCAAACAAGACAAACGACCCTTTGATAAAGCCCAAGTTTCAAATGAACCGATAGACCTCACAAATATGAGAAATGCTTTCTAAGTTCATCCCCGTTGGTAAACCAAGCTACCAATGTGGACCCTGTCAAGCAAATGTTTGACCCAAATCATGAAAATATATGTACGGATTTGGACTAATCCGCGCCCTATGGGCGACGACATAAACTGGTCTCCGTATACAATCCACGGGAAACCAAAATAAATAAAGCACAACACGACACGAAGTGAACTACTGGAGCAGGAGAAAGTGGTTATTGCAACACGATAACATAATTAACTGCATGGGCTTGCGCCTGCAGGGAAGAGTGTCCCCACAATCAAAAACCTCTTATAAACGAAGGGGAATCTGATAAAGTTTGCAACAACGGTTGCATCTGTCTAAATCTTCGATATAAGGTGCCATAAATCGACTTGGTATTTTCGAGAAGGTGGATGGATATGTCCAAATAGTATCTGCCCCCAAATTCAGGCTAGACGTCCTCCACGTTTCAGTCCAGTCATCGGAGGTAAACAACCCCATTCTCACCATGTCCCTACCGGAAGTGCTGGTCAACCATCACCATTTTTTAAACAACCATCATGACACAGAAATCATTGTCCCATCAAACCTATGTCCGAGAAGACTTTAAACTACTACCTATGTCCGAGACGAGTTTAAACTACTACTTCCCTATGGCTTGGATCATACATTCTATAAAACCGAACACAATCTACGAGCGTTGATAGCAGTTGAAGCACATGTTTACCCAGCGGTAGAGATAAATGTAAACTGAGATGTAAAACATTGTATATGACATTCATGAAATACATACTTTAACTGCTGTTGTTACATGATTTCGTTGTTGAATATATACGTGCATGCTATTGCCATTTATTTTGCTCTCATGTTTAATGCAATTAGAAATAAACCACTCGAAGAAAGTTCTCTCCGTTTAATACGAATGGATAATTAACTACAGGGACTTGCGCCTATAGTAAATCTAGCCCCCACAATCAAAAACCCTTTACGAAGGGTGAATTTGAGAATTCACGCTACATCGGTCGTATCCGCTTGAACCTTCGGCCATATCTACGGCACGGTAATTCGTTACGCCAAGGAGACAAACGGATCTACATCGATCTGACCCCACGAGCATGATCCCCACCTCAGGGATCCCTTTCGAAGGTGAACAGACCATAATAGCCGTCGTCCATAATAATAATGTCAAAATAACAATATGACAAAAATGTTATGTCTATAAGAACGTCACCAAGGACGTAACCCAAAAGCTCTAGTATGTTGAACAAAATGTTCCTCGGTTATACCCTTTTTCAGTGGATCGGTGATCATCTGACCTGTAGGGATGTACTGCAACACAGCCACTTCTTTCTCTTGCTTCTTTATAAAATGGTACTGGATCTGTATGTGCTTAGATTTTCTATGGCACTTCGGATCTTCCGAGTACGCAATTGTCGACATGCTGTCACAATGGAGGATCGCTTTATCCTCTATATGTGGCACGCCAATAAGACTCTCCAAGAATCTACGTAACCAGACTGCCTCTTATGCCCCAGCACATGCTGCCACATATTCCGCCTCTATGGTGGAAAGAGATATGCACTCTTACTTATTATTACACCAAGAAATGGCCCCGTCATTAATTAAGAAGTCATATCCTGACGTGGATGCTCGCTCATCCAGATCGCTAGCCCAGTCAACATATGAATATCCTCGCAAACGAGTGTCTGATCCACCATAGCACAATGTATAGTGGCCTGTCCAATGAGAAACCTCGGGGTTAGATGGATATCTACTCATCAGCCCCATAACAAAAAATATATCGGGCCTCGTGCAAACCATAGCTTATATGAGACTATCGATCATGCTCCTGTAAGGCACATTCTGCATCTGTCTCTTCTCTGCTTCTGTTTTGGGACAATGCTTTAGGCTTAGCGCATGATTCTTCATTATTGGAGTTTCGATGGGTTTGCAACCGTTCATGCAAAACTGCTCCAAGATCTTCCTTATGTAAGTCTTCTGGGACAAACCTAGGGTTTTCTTAAAATGGTCCATCAGAATATGAATCCCGGGCACAAAACGGGCATCACCCATTTCCGTCATCTCAAAGGTGAAGGACGGTCATCTCCGAGTGGCATTTATGGTCTCCAGGTTATTCCTTGCCAGCAAGATATCATTGACATACAACGATAAGATCTCGAAACTCTCATCAGCTTTTCTTAGGTAGACACAATTGTCCTGATCGATCATCTAAAAACCATAACACAGTATAGTTCGATGAAATCGAGAATACAATATTCTGGAAGATTGTTTCAATCCATAGATGGACTTCCTTAGTTTGAACATCTTGCGCTCAAGTCCTTTGGCTTTAATACCAGCGTGTCGATCCATATAGATCTCCTCTTCCAGTTTTTCGTAGAGAAAAACTATCTTGACGTTCATTTAGACTAGTTCATGATCCATCTGTGCTACCAATTTCAATACTAACTGTACAGAGACGATTTTCACTACCGGGGAAAACGTCTCATCGTAGTCCACCCCACTTCTTTAGGTGTACCCTTTTGCCACCAAGCATACCTTGCTCCGCTCGATTGTCCCATCTTCTGGATTCCTAGCACTCGTGCAGCAGAAGCGAAGGTCAAAGGCAGAATATAAAACGAAAATTTTCGTACGAGCACTTGAAACTGCAACCTAGAAATCGATTCCAAATAATAAACTAGCAAACATAAACAAGCAAGATAACTACTCGGTTGCGAAAATATAACTTTTGCAGCGTGTCCACCCAATCGTGGAAGACCCCTCCAAGCTCCGTAGGCTATCAGGAACGAGCTTGAGAAACGATCGCTCTTACCGAAGATGATCCATCTGAGGGAAACTGATCTAAGCTCCAGTTTCACACCAAACTGAAGTTTGAGGAAGCAACACTCTAGACTCGCTAGGAATAGAGTGTGAGGGATGTAGAAATTTATCACTATCTTTTTCTCTCAAAAGCATAACTCAAGAGAGCTTTCTGGCTCAAGAGGAAGAAGGAGAGAATGAGAGGAGAGAGAGCGCGTCATAACCAAATGAATGAGAGAGTGTCATAATTTTTTTCAACCATGAAAAATATCACAACTATTTTCCAATAAACAAATGAGCCCATCCTTCTCATTCATACTCTCTTCCATGCCTCCTTATCCACTTCATTTCTTTTCTTTTTAATAAAAAAAAATCATAATGAGGTGTCCCATTTTAGAAGTATTTTGTATAAATACAAAATACAACTCCCGGTATATGTATCGAATACATTTAGCGTATCCGCATAAAAATCTGAATAGCCAAGAGAGAGAAAATGAATAGTGAACATAACACTAGAATATATATATCAAAATATATATATGTATATTATTAAAACGTTACATGATTTAATAATCCGGCTTAATTCTAAGCCGGCTAGTATTATCAAATGTCCGACTAAATTCCGTGTAGCTAGTACACATATTTAATCGGACCCCTACACGTATTAACATACGGCCTCTACATTGTTTCGCTTGAACCAGGAAAATGCTCTTTGTGGGACTGTTTGATGTGAAAATCTGAGTTTTGTGATGTCCTAAATACCGCAATCAATACGGTGTCGCAATAGCTAGCCACGGTGAGTACGAGTCGTCTACAGGGAGATAATAACATTGAAATTCATGTTTTAAACAAGTTAATAAAAAAGATTGGGATTTGCTATTTTAATCTAAAAGTGATTTAAAATTTCAATTATAAAAAGAACTCGTTAGGGTTTTCGGATTGGGTTGATTAAGAGATGTATTAGAAATACTTTACCTTTACCCACTTGTTGAATTGATGGGAGGATAATAGCAAACAATGGGGATTAGGATACAAAGGGATACTATGGATTCTCTCCATTGACCCTTGTCCTTCTATTGATCACTATTATCTCAAGCCTTCAGCAAATTTTCCACAACTTGTTTCAAAAATTAGGCCGCAACTATCATGAAGAGATACAACACCCAAAAGGAGAGATATGTGTCTTATGTTTGAAAAAGTTTTAGATCATATGTTGGGAAAATGGAAAGTGTAAGGGATTTTTCCATCTCTCAGACTCCTCTTCCTAAACTCTAACGAGCGAGAAAATTACTCATCCATTAAAATCAATTAAAACGAAAAGAGAAAAGAGGAGAAATAAATTCAAAAGCAATCTTTTAGATCCCTCACAAAAGTAAGGAGTTTCTACTGAGCATCATCGCTTTAAAACAATTAAAAGGAAGAAAGGGGAAGAAGAAAATCTACGAAGAAGAAAAATCAAGTCTAGATCTAAATAATAAAAGAGAGATAATTTCAGAAATTAAAATGCCGAAAGTAAAAGTGACAAGAAATTAAAATTAACACTATCTTTTATTGATAACTTAAAGCTTCATACAAAATATCAATGGCTAAAAGAAGAGATACAAGAATAAAGAAAACCTTAGATATCTTCTCTTGGTTGCTGCTCGGTAGTATTTATAGGCTCTGAAAGATGGAACCCTAGCTTCAATATCGGTGTACACGAAAATACGAATCTACCCCTGAAATCTTAAATCGTATGGCACATATTGGACCGCGTATCCACCGCGCATTGTACTTGATCCACTGCGGAACCACCACAGCCTTGGGGCTCACGATTTTAGAAGGTCTTTCAGGTAATCATATCTTGAATATCTTGTTGTTTCTCTGCAGTTGTGTGGATCTTCGATTTACTCCTAAACTAGGCAGATTTGATTTGCTGAATTTGATTTGATTTGATCGCTTGAACTTAATTTTTGTCTTGAATTGATTTGCTACATTTAAACCTGCACAATATCTCAAAACAAATCATTAGTAATATTTATTTTATTAAAGAAGATATTCATCTAATTTACACACAATAATATTACTTATTGTTTCAGAAACATATGAATATATTTTTACACATAACAACACAAATGTTCTCAAATTATAAATAATACAATTTATTAATTAATAAAAATATGCAATAAATGTGATTGATCAAATATCCTCAAACTTATTTTTTGCTCGTCTTGAGCAAACTATTTTATTTTTAAAGAAAAAGAAAATCTAGCTCACTTCCGTAGGTGTCATAATTGCACTTAGCATGTGCAACAAGCCTTTAAACTTGTAGGTGTCCCTACTAGGAGGAGTTGTGTCTCTTGAGGGATTTCAGCGAATATTATCGAAAAAATTCCAAAATTGAAGAAAATAAAGAAAACAAAAATAAGAAAGCGAAAAATACATACAAAGAAAGGAAAATATAAAAAACCTTGAAACATAAGAGTTTCGAACTACACTAGCTTTTCAGTTTTCATGAACCCTATCTTAATAGCCTTTATCAACACCGGAGATCACATTCTCCCTCGAAAAAACATTGTCCTAGTCTTCCCTCTACCTCTCCTCCAAACATCGATCATATACCTCTATATGTGTGTAAAGCCATCCTTACACTCGGAGAATTCAATTCAAGCTATAGTACCCTTGCCCTTAGTACCTTAGTAATTTTTAGTAGGTGAATGTTTTTTTGGATTTGCTCACACATTTTTCATGCGACCATTAATACTTCTTGAGGTACTAGCCAACCGATTACCAAATGTGCTCACTTATTAAAACATAATTAGCAATATCCTTAATCTTGCAACATCTCAGACACAGCAGTGATCCCCAAACCAGTTGGTCTAAGGCACCTTTATTGTATACATTTTTTATGCTGCTCTAAGTAATTACAAAACCAGTGTTCATTTTTTATGTATTCTTCTTTTTCGTGTCGTTTATCTTTTCTTGATGTTTATATTTTGTTCTTCATACTAAGGAAATTTAGGAAAGAGTATTTCTGAGTATTTTCTACTATCCCAAATTTCAAGATGTGTGTAAGTGCATATAATAGGATATCAACGTTCAGAAATTAGACTCAAGAACACGGACTATTTTTCAGACTTATTTCTATCCGCAGATTAGTGACTCTTTCATCTCACGCAACACTTGGAACAACAGTTTATGATCACCTATTACTAGCTTTATTCTAAAATATCCAATTTTCTTGTTTTTCTTAAATCTCTTCCTCTCTTTTATATACATTTTTCACTTTCTAATTTTCATTTTCAAAATCTTTTAAAAAAATTATTCAAAAAAAATCCTTAAAAAATGAAAAAGAAAGAAACTACAAAAATTTATAATAAAATGAAAAAAGAAAGAAAGATGAAAAGTCCTAAAAACAAAAGGATTTTTTTTAAATGCAGTGTCAAATTTACATACGATGTATGGATACATACAAACCTTCCCCCCAATCTTGTTTGCAACAGTGACTCCACTGTTGTTGTTATATCAGCTCGAAAACCTGGATACTTAGGTGGAAAAGATTGAGAGAGTGGTGTAAAATAGGGACAAAAGTTAGTTAACGATGAAATCCACCCCAAACTTGTTCTTGGCACACAACTGTGCATATTTTTTTTGGAAAAGAACTATACTAAAAAAACTTTCCTCCCCATAAACTTAAGTAAAACAGTGTTTCCACTATTAAGTATTGAAATTCAAAGTAAGAGGGGAGAGAACATCATCGGTCTATACAAGGTTTTATAAAGACCAAAAGTTAAAACCAACCATTCGAATATTTTATCATGATGATACACCGGTTGGTGAAAGCACGTGTACAGGATATAAGTGAAGAATGCTTGAGACTGTATATGAATGGCAATGGTATCATATCTCGAGGGGAAGGAACAGAAATGAGAGTAATGATAGGAGATGATGTAGAGGGAAGATAAGAGGTTTGAACGAAAGTTTTACGTCTCGATCGATGGAGACGAAATGTGCGTGTGAATGGAAATGAGAATGTGAAAAATAAGGAGTGGGTGGAATAGTCACATTATCGTATCTGATAAGGAGTGGGTAGAATAGTTACATTCTCGTATGTGATAAGAAGGGAGGGTGGCGGTTCAATTTCTTCGTCCTCAAGCGCACGAATTTCTGGTGGAGATTGATTCATCATAGCATCCAATTCTTCAAGAAATGTGAGTTCTTCGACGAAAATATTTTCGAAACTGTCATTGTAATAGTTTGTGTCCCAAGTGTCGATCATCTCATTTGAAAGAAAGGAATTGATATCCATGCCAGTGGAATAGGTAGATTCACTAGAAAGATTGAAAATTTCAAAGTTAATATATTGCATATCGGGATTCAAAGCACTCAATTCATCAGGAACATTGAATGTCAGAGACTTGAAAAGCTCGTATACCTCATTCTCAAAAAAGTTTAAATCAAGTGGTCTTTTAAGAATCATAAAACTCGAAATATCGGAGTGTGGTTCATCAAATCTCGGTGGAAGTGGAAGAAAATGAGAAGAACAAGAAGAAGTGTGCACTAAAATGGGTAAACAATCTTGGGTGACGAGCATTGTTGATCCGGATGTGGGAGATGAAGGTTTACTATCGTCCTGCATATTGGATAAATTGGTGTTAGGAATAGTATCGGCTAACGGTACAAGAAGATGTTCACGTTCAATTGAAGGGACATGATGAGTCGAGAAATCCAACTCATCCAATATAGCGAGCTCATCCTCAAAGACATTCTCAGCATTGATCTCACTAGCACCGTTAGTCAAATAAAACGAATAGTTCTTTAAAAATTTATCAATTATATTGTCCTCGATCGATAGATAACTAGGTTCACTAAATGGAATTGAAAAACTAGAAATATCAAGATTAGTTGGATAAGAATCAGTTTAATTTAGAACGGTGTATGGCTCTCTTTCACACTTATGATTGGGCAAGTCAAATATGACATTCTCGGACACCTCATCAATTATATTATTAAGCGGTTGATCATCAAACTCATAAAGTTGGATTTCTTAATGGAAGGTGTTGAGATTAAAAGAATTGGTTTTGCTTTGAATAGGAGAGATCCCTTGTTCTTGCTTTCTACTTAATTCCAACTCTACTTCAAGACTAGACTTGATTTGTAAAGAAGTTTCAATGAAAAATTCTCTTTGAAATGTGGAACTTCCTAATTGATGTTTAGAAGTAATGTATAAATAAGGTGCAAGAGTTGGGTAGGATTGGAATTGGTTGAATTTTTGGCTTCGGGCATGTTCAATATGTTGCGCAATAGACATAGGTTTACGAATTGCTACATTAGCCTTAAGAAAAGTATCAACATGAAAGGGTGTGAAAGTTTGGTACTGTTGAAAAGAATTGGATGGTAATGTCCAATTTTCATAGATAGGATTAGGATCAACATTTTGATATGAAGATGATTGAAATTGGTTGAGTTGTTGGCGACTGGCTTTTGCAATTTGCTCAGCAATGGTCATGGGTTTAAAGTTGCCCCATTCGCTTCAAAAGAAGTATCAATATTTTCATATGGAAATGATAAGAATTGTTGTCCTAAGGAATCTGGAGTAGTGAAAGATGTGAAAGATAGGCTACGGGCTTGTTCAATATGTTCGGCAATGAACATGGGTTAAAAGTTGCCCTATCAGCTGCAAAAGGAGTATCAACATAAGAATGGATGAAAGTTTGAGATGGTTGATAGGCATTTGAGTGCGGTTTCCAGCTGTTATTTCTAGAAGCCTCCATCTTATCTCTCAAAGAAATGGCAGGGTTGAAAGTTCTGCCAAAACAATAATGATATAAAGAAATATCTAGTTGTGTGTAGAAAAGCTCGCCAAGAGTTGATTGTTTTGGGTTACCCATGTTAAGAGAAGTGAAAAGAAATTGAGATTAAAAGAAAAGAAGGTGAAAAATGGCAAGTTTTTTTTAAATATAGTTTTTGGATATGTTTTGTTTTGGACTAAGAGAAACTTGTCTCAACCAATCACAATTAACATCCACAAACAATCCCTAAAACTAGGATCACCTAGGTCAAAATTCTAGAACGTTCCTAGACTTCCAATGGACAAGAGTGGGATAAATCCTCTATTAGCTCTTTATCAATCTTGCAGTTAGGTAAGTGCCAGGTAAGTAGGAGGTATCTGCTATACGATTCACCGAAATAATGGGCCTAATTAAGTAAACCACTTACTTTAGTCACACTTGTCTTAGACACCACAAGAAAAATATGGATAAGTAATAGACTACCCACGACCCTCTCTTGTCCTAATTGAGCGCGAATGTCCTTAAAGGCTTAGTCTAGATATTTTTTAATTAATAAAGATGATGCATATGCTTGGTTGTGATTTCTAGAGCTTAGGAAGGGTAATGAACTCCCCACCTAATCTTGTTTTAGGTTTCTTGCCCCTTTAGAATCCATATTAACTGATACAAAGCAAAAACAAAACAAAAACCCAAATCACGCAAACAATTTTTCTTGGCGGCGCAACTGCAAAGAAACCTACGGGAGATAACAGTTTATTGGAACTTTAGAAGTAGTTTATGGAGAACAGGAAGCTTAAAAAAACAATTGAGAGTCTAAAGCCTCAAAATGAGTGCAATTCGGCGGTGCGATGTGCTTGGTGGACCTGGTTCGGCAGTTGACTTTAGGTCAAACTACCCAATTGTCTGGCACTGAACTCCTCTTCTCCTGTTCTTCTGTTTGATAGTCCCCAGTTCTTTGTTTGGTTATTACAATAGCTCCAGATTTCCTGCAAACTCATCTACACAAACGCCGTAAAAAATAACAAGATGCAGATTTTATTGTTTTTTTAATGTTTTTTTAAAATTTTTTTTATTAAACTTAACCCGAATAATAAGAAAATAATGTTACCGTCTCCTCGGCAACGACGCCCTTTGATTGATGTGAAAATCTGAATTTTGTGATGTCCTAAATACCGCAATCAACACGGTGTCGCAATAGCTAACCACGGTTAGTACGGTTCGTCCACAAGGAGATAATAACATTGAAATTCATGTTTTAGATGAGTTAATTGAAAAGATTGGGATTTGTTATTTTAATCTAAAAGTGATTTAAAATTTCAATTATAAAAAGAACTCGTTAGGGTTTTTGGATTGGGTTGATTAAGAGATATATAAAAAATACTTTATTTTTACCCACTTGTTGAATTGATGCGAGGATAATAGCAAACAATAAGGATTAGGGTTTAAAGGGATATTATGGATTCCCTCTATTGATTCATGTCCTTCCATTGATCACTATTATCTTTAGCCTTCAGCAAAGTTTCCATAACTTATCTAAAAAATTGGGTCACAACTATTATGGAGGGAAAGAGCGCCTAAAAGGAGAGAGATGTGTTTTATCTTTAAAAAAGTTTTATATTCATATATTGGGAAAAGAGAAAGTGTAAGGGATTTTTCCATCCTTCAAACTCCCCTTCCTAAACCCTAACGAGTGAGAAAATTACTCACCCATTAAAATCAATTAAAAAGAAAAGAGAAAAGAAGAGAAATAAATTCAAAAGCTAGCTTTTAGACCCCTCACAAAAGCAAGGAGTTTCTATTGAGCATCATCGCTTTAAAACAATTAAACGGAAGAAAGAGGAAGAAGAAAATCCATGAAGAAGAAAAATCAAGTCTAGATCTAAATAAAAAAAGAGAGATAATTGCAGAAATTAAAATGTCAAAAGTAAAAGAGACTAGAAATTAAATTTAACACTACCTTTTATTGATAACTTAAAGTTTCATACAAAATATTAATGGCTTAAAGAATAGATACAAGAATAAAGAAAACCCTAGATATCTTTTTTTGGTTGCTGCTCGGTAGTATTTATAAGCTCTGAAAGATGGAACCCTAGCTTCAATATCGGTGCACACGAAAATAAGAATCTGCCCTTGAAATCTCAAATCGTACGACATAGATTGGACCGTGTATCCGCCGCGCATTGTACTTGGTCCACTGCGGAACCGCCGCAGTCTTGGGGGGTTTGGTCTCCGGTTTTCTTCTGCTTTCTTCTCATGATTTTAGGTCTTTCAGGTAATCATATTTTGAATATCTTGTTGTTTCTCTGCAGTTGCATAGATCTTCGATTTGCTCCCAAACTATGCAGATTTGATTTGCTGAATTTGATTTGATTTGATCTCTTGAATTTAATTATTGCCTTGAATTAATTTGCTACATTTAAACCTGCACAATATCTCAAAAAAATCATTAGTAGCATTTATTTTATTAAAGAAGATATTCAACTAATTTACTCACAATTATATTACTTATTGTTTAAGAAATATATGAATATATTTTTACACATAACTCTATATATGTTCTCAGATTATCAATAATACAATTTATTAATTAATAAAAATATGGAAAATGATAGTAAAAATATGCAATAAATGTGACTGATCAGGGACTCTAAAGACTCGACAATACACAGACAGTGAGTACTGGATAAATCAATAACCACAAGCACGTCAGCGGCAGTAGCTGTATGTATCGGCTACCTAGGTATATGTCGAAATGGAGGTCGAAAATCAAGTCCATTCGTACCCTACTGAGCCTGTAAGTGAAAATCTTCGTACAGTCTTGTCTCTTCATCTAAGTGTGTCGCATAACGTGTTTAGGGGTTGGATGACGTTAGATCACTAATAACCCGATAAGTCATGCTTGTGTCAAGCTCATCACCTACCGAGAAACTACTGATTTGCAATCAGTAAATCTCATGCACCCTGGCCAGGGATTTATGGTGATAGCCAACCAAATACTGCGCGTCATCTACTCCTTATACCGGGAGAGACGAATCCCTTCCGATCTCTCACTGCTTCCATGTGGCTCGGAATTGTACCCAACTAAAACTTATTTGCACGACTCTTTTGTGCCGTGGTAGGATAGTAATCCAAGTACAGAGGGAACTCACACGAGAAAAATGACGATCTCAGGTCAAAAGACTTCCATGTACTCATGTCACCAAAGAAATGCTATCTGACGATAGGTATAATACCATCTAGAAGTTCTCGGTAAGTCCGTTCGGTGTACTAACCTCTAGTGAGCACCCGTATACAATCTTAAGTGCCAAAATACTAATGGCTTATGAGACCGGCCACCACCCCATGTCGGGGTCTAGAAAGTATACACTAGTCTATTCTGGAATATCGATGCTCGTCTCAATACTCTCACGAATTGGAACATTTAAGGATGTGCTTAAGGACTACCCAGCTCCCATGTATATGATCGTCATCATAATACTGGTAGTCAAGAAAGAATCCTATGGGCTTTATCATTATGTATTAGCGACACGTAATAGCAAATAAAATGTATACACATAATAATAAAGACAAATCAGATAGCATGTCATCATCTCGATCAAGACTGTTCTACCCGTATAAGTCCTTCCTCAGTTACCATAATTGCTTACCTGCAATTACAATAATTGCCTTGAGGGCACTATATCCAACACTATATGTCATTTGCTTAACTTTGAAAACCCATTTGTTCTCAATGGTCTTGCGTCTAGCTGGAAGATCCACCAAGTATCAGACTTGATTTTTTCTCATCGACTCGAGCTCCTCCCTCATTGCTTTCTTCCATTCTTTCGCTGCAGAGCCTGAAATAGCGTCCTCAAATGATTTGGGTCCCGCAATGTCATGCAGTGCAACCATGAATGCTTCCCCTCAATCTCGAAATGACGTCGGGATACTTATCCATGGGACGATCTTTGAGCCTCTTGAAAATCTATCAATGGTTCCGAGTCATCGATTGGCATATCACTTCCACTATCCCAAGCTGGTAGAGTAATTGGTTCCTCTTACATTGCTAGCTGATCAATAGTTTCCTCGACTTCGTATAGTCCTAAATCCTAACCTACTTCACATATTCACAGAAAGTCCTTGAGGAACTCCACATCCCAAGACTCAACCTCGGTCACGCTCCCAACATCCTGTTCACCTAGAAATACACATCCCTTAGAGTTCTTGGAATAGCGTATAAATACACTTCTTCCCTCTAGGGCCTAACTTCTCATACTGATAAGAAGTGGTGTGTATGTAGACGGTACACCCCATGGACGTAAGTGGTCCAATACTGGCTTACCGCTGGTCCACAACTTGTAAAGTATCAATTGAACCGACTTTGAGGGCACTCGGTTTAGAATATAAGCCGCTGTCAATAGCGCATTTCCCTAAAATATTATGGGAAGATTGGCATGTGCCATCATGATCCTAACCATATCTAGTAACGTCTTATTTCCTTGCTCTGCAACACCATTTTGTTGCGGAGTATAGGGCATTGTCAGATGTCTGACCATCCCTTTCCCATCACACAGTTCTCTAAACCGATCCGACAAATATTCTCTACCACGGTCCGTGCGCAAAGCCTTAATGCTTATGCCTAACTGATTTTTGACTTCACTAGCATAGCGCTCGAAACAATCCAAGAGTTCAGACCAGTGTGAAATCAGATACATGTACCCGTATCGAGAGCAATCGTTTATGAAGGTGATGAAATAGGACGCACCAGTACATGCCTTTACGTTGACTGGTTCGCAAATATCAGAGTGTATAAGTTGCAATGGAGCCGTTGCTATTTTTTCCTTGCCAAATTGATTTCTAGTAGCCTTTTCTGCAAGACAATGCTCGCTGTCATATCCCGCTTCCCAAAATACTGAAGTAGTGACATGGCACAGTCCGCAACCTAACTATATCGAGTGTTTTAACTCGATACAGTTATGTTAAGCATATAAAGAACATACATGCAATGTACCAAAACAACATATAAAGGCAAAAGCATTTATTCTCATTAACTAAAGCATTTATTACATCGCAGGGGAACCTAAATAAATCTTATTGTTTATTACATCCAAAGAAGCTTCCCAAAATATTTAAGTAGTGACGTGGTATGGTCCGCAATCTAACTATACTGAGGGTGGTCTAACTCAATACAGTTACGTCAAGAGTATAAAGAATATGCAGGTAATGTACCAAAACAACAAATAAAAACAAAAGCATTTATTCTCATTAACTAAAACATTTATCACATCGCAGGGGCACCTAAATAAATCTTATTGTTTATTACATCCAAAGAAGAAGACAAGCCCTAAACAGGTGGGCAATTAAAAAGGAAAGGAAACTATTCCTAATAATAGGTCGACAGCTAAGCGTAGTCCTCTTCAGTGGGTTCCACTCCTACATCTCTGTCATGGGCTTCATCCTCATCTAATAGACGTTCCAGGAAGAGATAGGAGGAAATGAAGTCTGTCAGCGAGTTATTCTCAGGTAGGATGTCTCATAAAAATAAGTACAGTAAGGTAACATGTGTGTGCAATGCTTGATATCATATGTATGTGGTGGTATAGAATACCAAGTATCTACTAAGTATTATACACGTATCAATTTGGTAGGTAAGGATACCGGGCTCTCACGATTATTCCGTTGGATCCATGAAACAACGGCAGTTGGGAGTGAATAGCACTCGTTTCACTCTCTGAACCATGGTTAATCAATAGGGGAATCCAAGACTCTTAATACAATCTTTCCTAATCAAACTACCCTGCCCCGGTCTTATTCAGTGATATAGATGTACATGTTGGTGTTAGCACATAGTTCTACTAGACATTGAATTTCAGTAGTAATAAGATCATCTGTATATCAGGATCTTCAATAGATAAGGTCACTCGTATATCGGGATCCTCAATAGTATTCCATATCTAGGTTCACGCGTCTAACACTAACCGTACCAAATAGCATATCATAAAGTATTTCATGAGTTGGGTTAAATATAGGGTAATACTCATGTGATTAGGTTTCGATAATAGTTCATGGTATTTTAGAAAAAATATAACTTAGGGAAGTTTATGTTATTTTAGTGTAAATATAGTTTGGGAAAACCCATGGTATTTTAGTGTAATTATAATTTTGGGAAAACCCATGGTATCTTAGCATAAATACAATTTAGGAAAACCCATGGTATTTTAGTGTAATTATAATTTTAGAAAAAAACCATGTTATTTTAGAGTAAATACAATTTGGGAAAACCTATGGTATTTTAGTGTAATTATAATTTTAGGAAAACTCATGGTAATTTAGTGTAATTAAAAGTTTACTAAATTACGTAACTAACACGTAAAAGTTAGGTCATGTGTCGTGGTAGGTCGTTACCACGACACCTAAGATCTAATTTAATCCCTAAACATACAATATATTAACAACTAACTAAACCAACTAACTAATTAAAGAAAATTGTAGGGGGTTTTCTACAAAACTAAACTACTCAAAATTTACCAAATTATCCAATCTAATTATTAAACATACAAATGAAGGGTCATTCAGCATAGCGGAACTGGCCGTGGCGCTCATAGTTCGCTCAACAGCTCTTTTTTACATAGTCACTCATGAGGGGACAACGTAAAAAGTAACTGCTGAAGGACCTTTGGGCGCCACGGCAAATTTCTGCTACGCTGACCATTAATGGTATCAGAGCTACTAGGTATTATGCCGACCCATAGGGGGTTCTCACTGTGGTGACAGTAGTAGCGAAGCGCAGGCTCTTACCTTCAGGGTGCCCCATGCTGTTATATGGTCCAGCGGGCTGTACGGAGATTGTTACTTATAGGCTCAGTAAGGATACGGACGAGCTTGCTTATTGACCTTCTTTTAAACAGATACCTGAGTAGCTGTTACATACAGCTAATACAATTGACGTGCTTGTGGTTATGGATTTTATCCAGTAACTACTGCCAACATATTGTCGAGTCTTTAGAGTCCTACACAGAGGATTTCCTGGCTCAGGAGAAATGTTGTGGCATTTGTATTTTGATACTTATGAGTGTTCGATTAAATATGGGTACTTGATACATGTATTTTAATCGAGCTTTTTGATAATACTAGCGGGTTTGAAAGATAACCGGTTAAGAAAGAACCAGAAAGAAAAGAGAGGATATATATGTTATATTCTCTTCTCTTTCCTCTTAAGTTTTTTCTCTTGAACTTTTAGAAGATAAAGAGGAGAGAGCAAAAAGAAAGAGAGCTGGAGATTTACCCTACATTATTTTCCTCTTGATTCCTAGAAAGTCTTGATAGCAAGTTTCTTCACTTGTTCACTTTGGAGTGAAGCTATAGCTTGAGTCCGGTTTTCTTCGGGTGAATCATCTTTGGCAAGGATGATCATTGAGCAAGCCTTGTCCCGACGACCTTGGAGCCTAGCGAGGGTATCTACATATTGGTAGACATGCTACAAAGGTAGCTAGCCCCCTCTAAACTTGTAGTTAAGCTTTAGTAGTTTTAGTGTTTGGAATCGATTCTAGGGTCGTAGTCACTTCTGCTCACTTGAAAATTTTCATTTTGAATTCCTCTTTGGTCGCGGGGTTAGCGGCACGAGCACGAGCAACTACTTACATGGTATCAGAGGTACTAGGCAGGGATGCCAACCCATTGGGGGTTCTTACTGTGTGATAGTAGTGGCAAAGCGCAAGCTCTTACTCTAAGGGTGCCCCGTGCGGATTGGTCCGGTGAGTTGTAGTCCGCCGCGAAAGGACAATGTAAAACGTAGCTGCTGAGGTACTTTTGGTCACCACGGTGAGTTTCCGCTGCGCTAACTGACCCAGCAGTGGTATCAGAGCCATCTAAACACTTAAACTATTAGTAGACGATGTTTAAGTTTCAAAATAGAAAATTTTCCGTAATTCAATTCCGAAATCCAAGTTTTTGTCCAATTTTTTAAACGAACTCTGGAAATTTTTTGAAGTATCAAAATGGACTTGTATTGAAATGAAAATGACACCGTATGAAGACGAACCCAAACAGAGAAGTCTTGGCCACCCCAGGCAGCCAAAAAGCTTTTTTTGGTCAACTAAGATCTCTCTGTTGGGATCTGGCTTCTTCCAGTGTCTTGGGGTTTTGGTTTTAGGATTTTTGTGCCATTCTTTTTTTTTCCAGATTCCATTCAATGTTATCTTAGTTTATGGGCAACGCGGAAAGGTTTTAAATCGAAACTATAATATCGTTGATTATTTGTGATGATGTATATGTGTTGGTAAATCTCGTCTAATTGCTATAGGTCGATTAGACGGGGTTGCACATATTTGCTTGTGATATTTGTATGTGTGTGTGTGTGTGATGGTTTAGCTGGATTGTCGTGATGGATAGCCCCTCGTGCAATGTTGCATGTACAGTTTTGTTTGCATGTATATTCGTTTATTCGGGACGAGCGGCCGAATTGTGGTCATCGTTGCCGCTTGATGTATATTTTTTTATCGGGACACGATCAGGTTGAGGTCGATGTTGCCATTGTATATTCTTTCATTACTTATTCTAGGTTAAACCTGCAGAGAAGTGCTCAAGTAGCCGGTTCTAGAGTTCGGTAGGTGGCCGTCTTATAGTGTTTGAGACCGGGCCGCTTCGCTCTAGAATTGACGGGTTGCTCGCCGCACTTGTAGGGGTTTAAGTTGACCTACGGAGTAGTGCTCAAGTTACCGGGTTCTAGGAAGCATGGAGTGGCTCACTCATGATATTGAGTGCGGGTTGCCTCACTTTTAGAATTGGCGGAGAACTTGCCGCACTTGTAGGGTCTTGGTTTGATATTGTATGGGCTATCCACACGACCGGGGAACGTTGTTTTTCGTTTGCGGCTCAAATGAAACATATGACTCCTAATTTATCCGCTATTCCATATGATTATCGCATGCGTGTGATGTTTATTACCTGACTATGATGGTGATATATATAAATGCGGTTATATGTTTTGCATCCGCACTAGCTCTGCCTCCGCCCCGCCGTAAGTTAAGTAATCTTACGGTGAAGACCCGGGGCCCTATGATGAATGCGGATGGCATATAAAGCATTGTATTTTGGTTGTTTCTAGTGTGACTAAGAACTTTAATGATGGGACCGCATTAAGTCTGATTAATGCAGGGAAATAAACCTAAAAAGTTTTTGTTCGAATAAAATTTCAAAACCACTCGGTTCTTTTCAAAACTACTCGGTTTTCTACAAAACCACTTGTTTTCAAAATTGAGGTTGAACCACTCGTTTCGAAATCACCGGATTCCTTCAACGATATCAAATTCATTATGTTAAGGGGTTTTCACCAAAAACCAGTCGTAGCCCTCCGTCATTTCATATATGTAGCGCCTAGTATTTGTACTATAAGTATTGGCAAGCGTCAAGACATAGTATACGGTAGCTGAGTGATACTTATTTGTTGCATAGAGATGCGATTGATCGGGAAAGTCGCACAGCTTTGTCGGAAAGCGTCAAGGGCTAGTGCGGATGGGTTCGAGTTAATCAAGATAATGATAGGTAGATGTTGACTAGTGGCCTATGATTTATTGGCAAGCGTCAAGGTCAAAGGTCCTTAGGGGTAAAAATCATATCGAGGGTTTCAAATATAAGGAAAACTTGCAAAGGTTTATGCATACTTCTGGAGTGTAGTTACTTGAGTGGCTTCCATCAAGGTTATCACGCGATAATAGTTGGGTCCTGATTCCCACTGTGAGTAGACTTACTCCCGGGAGATTTTCACTTCACAACTATTTAACCCATTAGGTGTCTAGAAAGGTATTAACGGGGTTATGCCTCTGCGAAAACGGGGTTATTTAATTTGGTCTGTGTGGAAACAAGAGGAGCCTCTCTCGGAGTACCAACACTGGCCTGGCTGAATGGTTAGAAAACTTTTAAGGTGTACATGATCCCGACTAGTTCTCCTTTTGGGGTTTGAACGAGAGTTCGAGAAAACAATGGGAGCCGTACTGATTAGATAAATTAAAAACCAATCTAATCTTGTAAGAGCGCATGCTAAGTGTTTCTTTTCTCTCTCTAGGTAGCAACTATGCCACGTCTTAATCAAGATAATAAAATGAATGACTTAACCGAACCAGTTTATTACACTGGGCTGGGGAATGTTGGTTCGGCTCTAACTTATGACAACAGTCACAAGTATGGCCAAGGAAAAGAGAATTGCAAGGACTTCCACATAACCCTTATGATGGAGATGCATTCTAATGCTTCTTCTTCGGGTATATTTGTTATTGAGAACCGTTTTTCGCTCAACCCTACCTTTTGGGTACTAGAGACCGGATCGAAATCTCATATTTGTAATTTATTACATGGATTGAGAAAAAGTAGGATGATTGGACCCGGTGATGTTGGCTATAGTGCCCTCATGGCAATTTTTGTAATCGTGGGCACGCGATTATGGTAATTGAGGAAGGACCTATACAGGTAGAACAGTCTTACTCAAGATGATAATATGCTATCTAGTTTGTCTTTATCACCATGTACATGTTTATGTGGTATTACGGATTGCTATTACATGCTAATAGAGCCCATATGATTTTTTCTTGACTAGCAGGGTTATGATGGCGATCATACTAGTGAGGCCTGGGTAGTCCATAAGCACATCCTCAAATGTCCCTAGGCGTTGGATTATCGAGACTGGGTATCGATATTCCGGAGTAGACTACTGTATATGTTTCTTATTCGCGAGAGAGGAGGTGGCCGGTCTCACAACCATTGGTGTACGGAGCCAAAGATTGTATACATGTGCTCAATAGGGTATGAGTTACACTGGACGGACTCGTTGGGAACCTGCTATTGGTATTATACCTACCGCCAGATAGCAGCTCTCTGGTGGCATGAGTATAGGTTAGTCTGTTGACCCAAAATCATCATTTTTCTTGTGTTAGTTCCCACTGTACTTTGATTACTACCCTTCCACGGCTCTACTGAGTCATGCAAATGGGTTTTAGTTGGGTGCAGTCCCGAACCATATGGAGGCAGTGAGCGAATTGAGGGGATTTGTCTTTTCCGGTATTGGGATTTGATATCACGTTGTGCCTGGTTGGCCATCACCATTAGTCTCTGGCCAGAGCGGATGAGATTTACTGATTGAATCAGTAGTTTCTTGATTGGTGATGGGATTGATATTGGCACGACTTATCAGGTTATTAGGGGTTCGACATTTTCCACCCCCTAGACCTGATATACGATACTCTTAAAAAAATAGACCGGACTTTACGGTGAATGTCACTTATAGGCTTAGTAGGGGTTCGGACGGGCTTGCTTGTCGATCTTTCTTTCGACGGATATCTGAGTCGCTGTTACGTACAGCTAGTGCCACTAACGTGCCTGTGAGTTATCGATTGGATCCAGTAACTCACTGCCAGCGTATTGTCGAGTCTTTAGAGTCTCACACAGAGGTTTTTCCGGTTCTAACAATATGATGTAGATGTGCGTATTGGATACATACCGGGATTCGATTAAAACTAATGTATTAGATACACTGACGGTAATCGCACATTTGGAAATACCAGCCCGTCTTTTGGAAAGACGGATATTAAATCAAGTTCTGATTTAATATATTAATATATGTATTGGATATATGTATTTACTAGTATTTAATCACTATTTATTTATGTCTCATTCATGTATTTTAAATACATATGGAAAATATACATGCATGTATATATATGTATGTGTGTGTGTGTGTGTGTGTGTGTGTATAAGTTTCCTTTTTCCTTTTATTTTCTTTATGTTATCTGATGCCAAGGGTATAGCGCATGCATAGCCACTCTTTTGTAGTGGACATGTGGAAAGGAGAGAAGAGGGTGGACAAGTGGAGGAGTGATGAAAATCCTATCGTTCATATTAATTATCCTAGTGATAAATATTATGAACCATATAACAAATGGTTAAGTTTTTTTTCTATTGGTGTTCTTTTCATCTTATCTCCCAGGTTCTCTCTTCTTCCTCTTCACTAATTAAAAGAGAATTAAATAGAAAAGATATGATGAGATAAAATAAGAGTGACACTAATCTACTTCACTTGGTTAATCAGCCTAGCAAACTAATTAACCAAGTTTCTTCACTTGGAGCTTCTATGTTTAGTGGAGATGGAGCAAGAGTTGGGTTTCCTCAAGTGAATCCATCAATGATGAAGGAAGGTTCTCACCAAGCTTGTTCCCTCATCCTAGGAGACTGGATAGAGTTCAACACAACAATGAAGTATATGATGATGCTATAAAGGTTGTAGAATTCTAATCTTGTATGGAAACTCCTGGATTTTTAGTTGCTTGTTCAATTCTTTAGCTAATGTTCCTAGTTTGTAGATTTGAGCTCTCTAAATTTTTTAAAATCCTATTTGTGCTTATTTTAAAATCCTAGTAGAGTGCTTAAGGTCTACTAATATGGTATCAGAGCATAATTAAAAACTTGAACTTGTTTGGTAGTCAAAAGATTATATTTAACCAATTTTTCTAAAACTAGTTTCGAAATTTTGCATGAAAAGCTCTCATTTTTAGTTGTGCCAAAGCCACGGATTCTTGGTTTGGACCATGAATTTAGTGTAGGCTAAACTCAACCGAAAACCCATTAAGTTTGTGCTCGGTACGGCTCCGAAACAAGGCCGAATCAAGGCCGATTCATTCCCGTTGGGGCTGGACAGCCACTGGATCAGCGCAATTCGGAGCTGTTCCAGCCCTTTTGCGGGTCTGTTTCGGTCCCCGATTCTGCTCCATTTGGGGCCGAATCAAGGCTCAAAAAGTGTAGGTGTTTTGGGGGTTAACAGGATTCAATTTCGTGCAAAAATAAGAGGGTTTTTATGCATAGGGGTGCGCTTGAAATTCAAAGCGTTGGAATTTCGAGAATGCTGCCTTTTGGGTTAATGTTGATTGGTTGCGTATCTATGTCTATGAGTATCATAGCGTTTGGTTAAACGTCATCTAATTGATATATGTATCAATTAGATGGGTTTACGAAATTGATACTCGCATTGATATTCTGTGATGTTTGGATTGGAATAGTTACGGTCGTCTTGGTGAATAGTTGGTTTTTTTTTTTGAGATAGGAGTTTTATATTTTCATTTGTATATTCATTTTCAGGGCGAGCGTTCAAATTGTGTCCATCGTTTTCGCGCAATGTAATATTTTTTTGTGGGGCACTTCCGGGTTGAGGTTGATGTCACAAATGTAAATATTATTTCTCATTTCATGTATCTAAGATAGACCCAGGAGGAGTGCTCAAGTAGCCGAGGTTTAGAATCCAACGGGTATCCATCTCAAGGCGTCTAGATTGGGTCACCTAATTCTAGAATTGGCAGGATTACTTGCCGTGCTCATAGAGGTCTAGGGGCTAAGGTTATGGATATTCGCACGATCATGGAATCCGCGTTTCATTCATGGCTAAAATAAAACACGGAATTCCTTGTATACCCTCTATTTCATTATGTTTGCTTCTGCTGCTATGTTATTGCTATCATGCCTGAGATGAATGACTATATATATTATATACAATAGATGTTGTATATGTTTTGCATCCGCGCTAGTCATGCTCATACACTACCGTAAATTAAGTAACCTTACGGTGAAGTTCCCGGACCTCATGGCGAAGGCGGATGGCATATACGTACATCTTATTTTTGTTTCTTCTAGTGTGATATAATTAAATGATGGGACTGCATTAATTCTGATTAATGCAAGGAAAATAAACCTAAATTGAAGTTGTCGGAACCAATTTTTAAAACTACTCGGTTTTCTTCAAAATTATAGTCGTATTATTTTTGCATAGAGGTATTCAGTTAGGAATATCCTGCACCTCATTCTATGAGGAAAGAGCCTTGATCCCTTCATGAAGAGTTCACTCATAAGCAAAAGTTTATGTTACTAGTTTTAAAAGCAGAGCCTAAACCACTCCATTTTAAAGCCACTCGAGTTCCTTCAACGAGATCAAGTTCATTACGTTAAAGGTTTTCGCCAAAACCCGGCCATTGCCCTCCGTCATTTCCTTTAGTCTTGGTGCTGCGTTTATTGACCTCGTCAAGGCATAGTTTATGGTAGCTGAGTGATGCTTGTTTGTAGTATTATATAAAATTGGTTAGGACAGTCGTACGACCTTGTTAACCTCTTCAAGTGTCGTGCAGATAGGTTTAATATAATCAAAATAATGATGGGTTGAACTTGATTAGGACTCTTTGATTTGTTGAACTCGTCAAGATCATTGGGGCACTAGGGGTAAAAAAACCATATCAGGAGTTTCAAATATAAGGGAAACTTGCCCGGCATGTGCATACCTTTTGAAGTGTGGTGACTTGAGTGGCTTCCTTCAAGTTATCATGCAATGATAATTGGGTGTCGATTCCCACTGATGAGTAGGCATTACTCTTCAGGTTATCCTGACTAGTTCTTATTTTAGGGTTTGAAGGAGAATTCGAGAAAATAGTGGGAGCAATCCTTATTAGATATATTAACAAACCAATCTAATCTAGGTTAAAGTGTACGCTGAGTGTTTCTTTTCTCTTTCTGACAGTGACCATGACTTGCCTTAAGCTAAAACTCATAACCAAGTTAACCGGACATTTTTTACCATCCGGGTTTGGATTGTCTTAGTTCATGACAAAGTCGCATATGTCCCTACCACTCTTATATTCCCCTTTGCATTTCTTCAGAATACACTGTATCACTGCGAAGATCCATATTGATTGGAATAGTTACATGCAAACTCGAAGAAACTTGTTTCAGTCCGAGAATGGCCACCGGTTCAGGAGAAATTGAATAGGATTATTCGGTTGTCTCTTCCCTTTACCTTCTCTCAGGTTTGCGAGAGCTCCTTGTATTAGGAGAGTACACCTATTACGCTTATTAGATATTCTTCTTCCAAACTTTAGACTGGTGTCGAAAGGTAGAGAAATAAGAAAACCAATTAGCCTAACTGTGGTGAACAGAAGGTAAGATATAGAGATATATAAATGGATTGAAGTGAGGGCAAAGCAAATTGCGACTACTATCATGAATCTGGATAGTGGAAGAGACATTACTAGGAATACAAGGCCCCCTTGAAACATTTTCATGTTTCAGTTTTTCTGTGTAATTGTTATTGAAAACTGTTTTCCCAATTAATTCTAGCTCCAGAGTATGTATATATACCGGATTTGGATCTTATATCTACATGGCGTTACATATTCTGAGAAGAAGTAGAATAATGGGAAATGGGTCATTTGATCCTCAATATCAGAATTCATAGTTATTGATGATATTTGGATTAAATCATCTGGTTTTGCCTTATGGAAAATATTTGGTTTCGAATAACCGTTGTTGTACACTAATTTTTAAAATGATATATCTGTATCTTTATTTTATAAAGTGAGATATAAATTTTGAAAATTGTGCTCTAAACATTTACCTTTATTAGTTGTGGATAAGGTAAGGTGCATTGAATAAACAATATAGACGTTCTTAACCAAAATACAGTTATCAACTTACAAAAATACGAAACTAGAGTTAGTATACTCATAGGACTTATGCATGTTGGATATGTATGCCCTAAGTCCATTATTGTGTGTGTAGTAGATGCTTGGACATATGTATATATAGGACAGTCTTGCTCGATATAATAGTATGCTATTTGGTTTGTCTTTATTTTAACATGTGTATATGTTTTACTTGTTATTACATATCGCTAATACATGTTAAGAAAACCCTCAGGATTATTGCTTGACTACCAACGTTGTGAAGGTGATCATACTTTTGGGGGCTAGGTAGTCTATAAACATATCTTTAAATGTCCCTAGTCGAGAAAATATCTATACAGGGCATCGATATTCCGGAGTAGACTGGTGTATACGTTTTTAGACCCCCCGAAGAGTGGCGATGGTTAGTCATACATCCATTGGTGTGTTTCACTTAAGATTGTATACAGGTGCTCATGAGAGGTGAGTATACTAGACAGATTTGCTGAGAACTGCTCGATGGTATTATACCTATCGTCAGATGACAGTTCTCTGGTGACATGAGTACAGATAGTCTGTCGACCTGAGATCGTCATTTTTCTCATGTGAGTTCCCACCGTGCTTTGATTACAACCCTACCACGACTCTATTGCTTCGTGCAAACAGGTTTAGTTGGGTACAGTCCCAAACCACATTTAGGCAGTGAGCGATTGTTGGGGATTCGTCTCTCCTAAGATAGGGAGTCGATATCGCGCTGTGTTCAGTTAGCCAACACCATAAGTCCCTGGCCAGGGCAGTTGAGAATTATAGATAGTTAGATCAATAGTTTCTCGGATGGTCTTGAACCATACCGGTATGACTTATCAGGTTTTTAGAGGTTTGATGTTAACCATCCCCTAGACCTGGTATGCGATACTCTCAGATGAACAAATCGGACTATACGGAGATTTTCACAGATAGGCTCAGTGGGGATTCAGATGAGCTTGCTCGTCGGCCTTCTTTTCAACAGGTACGTAGATAGCTGTTACGTACAGCTAGTGTCGCTGACGTGCTTATGGTTAAACCCACTGCCAGCGTACTGTCGAGTTTTTAGTGTTCCACGGAGAGGGTTTCCCTGGTTCAGGAGAAACGATGTAGAAGCCATATGTTTATACATGCAGGGTTCCGATTAAATACGTGTACTCGTTGCGCAGAATTTAATCAGACGGTTTGTAGTACTAGCGGATTTAGGATTAAATCGGATTATTAAATCAAAATATCAATTTAATGATAGTTTTATATTTGTAGTATTATTCTATCTCTAGGGTATTAGTATTTTAGTACGAATATGGGTATGTATATACGGTAGAAAGTATTTTTTATTTATGCAAAATATATTCTAGAAGGACGACATCTTATTCTTATATTTTTCATTTATTCTTTTATTTGGAAATGAGGTGGAGGGTTATGTGGTATATGAGAATGGTGGAGGGTATGGCCAAATGAATTATTAATTCATTGGATCTACTATTGAAGTATGACAACCATTTTATATTGTGAAATTCTTTTTCACAAAACAAAAATGGTTGTGCATATTTATGGAAGCATGCTTTCATTTTCTCATTCTCATTCTCTCTCCTTTCAAGCTCTCATCTTCCTCCTCAATCCAAACCCTCTCATGTGTTGAGAATCATGGGTTATGAGATAGATTAAAACCACAAAATAATCTTTACATCTCCAAAATAATCTAGATTAGCAAACTAGTTTATTTAGCTACATCATTTCTGAAGTTGAAGCTTGAATCATTCTCGGGTGGATCATCTTTGACACGAGGACGCCAACGTCCAAGCTTGATCAAGGATCCCTGGGAGCTCAAGAGAGAAGAGTTTTGAAGACCGAAGGACATGAATTCTTAGGTATAACCTCCTTTCATAGTAGATAGCTCCTGTGGTTTTTATTCTCGGTTAGGCTTATGGTAGATCTTGTAGTTTTAGTTGATTGTGTTGGGATTCCTAACTCCCTGGCCGCCTACAACGGCCGTTGCGGAACGAAAAACTGACTTTTTAAAACTTTGGCACTAGAAAACACATCCTAGAATCTAACCAAACATTAAAACTAGCAAACTCGAAAGATCTAGATACTATGAAAGATTTTTATACCTAAGGTCCGTGTTCTTCGGGTCATCACTCCTCTTCTTAAGCTCCTTGAGGTCTCCTAAATCAACCTTGTTTGATGGCCTTCTTGATCCTAGATGTTTATAATCCAAGTTTAGCTTCACTAATAAAGCAACTTAGTAACCTAGTTTGCTAATCTAGGTTACTAAGAAGATGTGATGAGTTTTATAGTGTATTTCTATCTCTTTTCCTCTCTTGATTCTCAACACATAAGATGGTAGGGAGGAAGATGAAGAAGAAGGAGGAGGAATTCAAGAAAGACAAGTGAGGAGAGAGAAGCTCATGGTGAGAATGAGATCAAAAAAACTTGTGTGAAAAATAATGAACCATGGTTTTGTATATCCCATTTTTTCAATATAAAATCACAACCATGCTTGAATAGTTTGCATAAATGAATATTCAATTCATTTGTCAACACTATTGAAGCATAGTTCTCACCATTCTCACATCACCACCTTTACACCTCATTTCCATTTAAAAGAATAAATGGATAAATAAAAAATGAGGTTTCCAACTTCTAGAATATTTTTCGTATAAATACGGAATACACTCTCCAGTACATATATACATGTATTTGTACCAAAATACGAATACCCAAGAGATAGAATACTGCTACTAATATAATAATAGCATTAAATCAATATCTGATTTAACAAATCGGCTTAATTCTAAGCCCACTAGTATTATCAACCGTCCGATAACACTAGAATATACATATCGAAATATGTATATGTAAATTATTAAATCAATACCTGATTTAATAATCCGGCTTAATCCTAAACTGGCTAGTATTATCATTCGATCGAAACCCTGCACGTATAAATATACGGCCACCACATCGTTTCTCCTAAATCAGAGAAACCCTCTGTATGGGACTCTAAAGACTCGACAGTACGCTGTCAATGGATTTAACCACAGGCACGTCAGCGACACTAGTTGAACATAACGGCTACCCAGATATCTGTCGAAAAGAAGGGCAACGAGCAAGCTTATCCGGACCCGTACTGAGCCTATCCGTGACAATCTTCATACAATCCGGTCTCTTTATCTAAGAGTATCGCATACCGGGTCTAGGGGGTGGTAAACATCAGACCCCTACTGACCTGATAAGTTGTGTCGATTTGGCTCAGGACCAATCTGAGAAACTACTGATCTAATCATCAGTAAATCTCAACTGTCTTGGCCAAGGTCTTATGGTTCTAGCCAACCGGATATAGTGCGTTATCGACTCTCAATACTGGGAGAGACGAATCCCTGACAATCACTCACTGCCTTCATGTGGCTCGGGACTGTACCCAACCAAAACTTGTTTGCATGACTTAGTAGAGCCGTGGTAGGGTAGTGATCAAAACACAGTGGGAACTTACACGAGAAAAATGATTATCTCAGGTCCAAAGACTAACCTGTACTCATGTCACTTAAGAACCGCTATTTTACGATAGTTATAATACCATCTAGAGATTCTCGATGGGTCCGTCCAGTGTACTCACCCCCAGTAAGCAACTGTATACAATCTTAGGCGATCACACCGAGGCTGTGGGACCAACAACCACCCTTCGTCGGGGTCTAGAAATGTATACACAAGTCTACTCTAGAATATCGATGCCCGGTCTCGATATTCTTGCGACTTGGGACCTTTAAGGATGTGCTTATGGACTACCCAGCTCCCATAAGTATGATCCCCATCATAACGCTGGTAGTCAAGCAAAATCCTTCGGGCTTTATTAATATATATCCGCCATATGTGATATTGAGTATAACATATGCACATGTTAATATAAAGATAAACCATAATAGTATACTACTGTATCGAGTCTTTATCAATATGTGTAAATAATATAAAGCAACAAAAGAAAGAAACACATATTAAGACAAAGATAACTCAAATAATATAATATATACATCCGAGTAAGATTGTCATGTACATATATATCCCTAGTATCCTATACAATACAGACCTCTAGGGTATACATATCCAACAATCTTCCCCTTACACTAAGGCCTGTAATCGGCGTATCGAATACCTAACGTCTGCTCTAGGGCCAGTTGTTGGCGTATCGCATACCCAATATCTCAAAAAGACGCTCGAACTGCGCTTGAGGAAGGGGCTTGGTAAATGGATCCGCCGTGTTGTCTTTCGTATCTACTCTCCAAATCTCGATTTCCCGGTGATCTACGATCTCCATCAAGTGATACCGCCTCAAGATATGTCTGGATTTCTGTTGGGATTTCACATGCGCACGCCTTTATATAGTTTTGAAAGAAAAGGTTTTAGAAATAGTGTGCACGTGAGCTCGGTTTTGTTTTAAAATTTATAAACCGTAAGTGCACGGCACGTTGTAATAATCCGGCAAGTACGGATCGATCTACAGGGAATTGGTGATTAGAGATTGTTGTTAAAGGTTCAAAGAGAAATAATTTGGGTTTTGTCACAAGAATTAGAAAATATGTAAATATAGCGCAAGTTTAAGAAAACGGCCATGGCCCCGGTTCGAATGGTTGAATCGTGGTGAATTCTTCGACGCCTTCTTGATGATGAGTTGTTCCGTCCATATGTTTATTCTGACGTGAAGCATAGCTTGTCAAGGCATTCGCAAAGCACAAGTCATCAAGATGTCGAAGTACAACGTGAAGAATGAAATGGTTCTGTTATGTTCTTATTTACTATTCCTATGTTTGTGCATGATGTATCAATACTAAGCACAAGGGTTAGCAAGCATACAACATCAACACACATCAATTTACAAATAAAAAGTAAAGGGTTGCATTACTTTTACCATGTATGTGGGCGATAGTATATGGTATATGCTTGATGAGGTGTGTCAAGCATCATAAGCAAAATACCATATCTAAATTACCTAGCAAGTATAATACAAATTTGATTCTAATCTTAACATTGCAAATGATGATAATGAAAGAATAGGGAATATGATAACGTTTACAAGTAACCATTAAAATCAACATACCATATCAAACATTTCTATTGAGCAATTTTCAAGTTACAATCCCATTTAAGCACATTAAACATTCATAAGAGGAGGAGTAAGGCAAAACCATTCATCTCACATCCCCACCATCACCACAACCACACAGATTATTACACAAACATCACAAAATAAAAAATAAAACACAAGATAAGAAAAACAAAAGAAAAAACAAGAATAAAAGTTAAAGTAAAAGAAAGTGCAAGTTCTTTATTCACAAAATGGAGGGCTTGAGCTACAAGTTAGATAGCAACTTCAACCTCCTTAATGGAGCACTCAATTGAGAGCTCAAAAAGGGAAGAAGAAAAAAATATCATGTATCACACACTATTCTCACTCAGAAAACCAACCCAGAACTTAATCTGAGACCTGCTATATATAGGCAACTAAATATCAAAAATTGCATATGACAATGGACTGACAAGACCACCAGGGACCCACAGAAGAAGTACGAGCCAAAATGGCTAAGACTTGGCAGCAAATTGCGGCCAAGATGAACATATTTGCGGCCCAATTTTGGAGTCTGGGGTCCACCTTGGTACAATAGTCTTCTATCATCAAGAGCGTCTCTCTGTAATTGCAATTTATTTTAATTCCAACTTGGATGCAATCTGGAGCAATGAACAGAGAGGGAAGTGATCAAGTGGCCTTGTGTTCACACTTCACATCAACTCTTTTTATTACAAATCATAGCACAATCCACTTGTGTAACCACTTGCAAGGCACCATGATGGTGTTTGCCCACTTGGTGATGGTTCATGCTCCTTTAGTGATGGTTCATCCCTCTTGGTGCATATGATCCAAAACTTGTTCTCATTTGTTAACACATGATCATGTTGGACCAAAACCAATTATTATTTGTACACAACTTTATTTGTTGCAAACTCATTCGATTTGATCTGTATTTTATCCCATTTGCAGTTCCGGCTAAAACCGTCGTTTCAGTGTAAGTTATATACCATTTCCAGTGTTTTTGCCTGTGTACATATAATCTGTACTAATGAGCAGATACAGATTAGATAGCACTGTTTATTGACAAAATGATAGGAAATGAGTGGTATTAAAATGTAATAAATCGCGTCGAACAATTTCTGATGGGACCGTGGTTCCTTTGCTAAAGCTATAGCCCAATTATTATCACAATACAAAGGTATTGGATTAACAATAGACAGAACCACCTCAAGTTCAGTAATGAATTTTTTCATCCAGACCGCTTCTTTTGTGGCATCGTTGGCAGCAATATATTCAGCCTCCATCGTCGAGTCTGCAACGGTGTCCTGATTAGAGCTCTTCCAACAAACCGCCCCTCTGTTAAGGGTAAACACAAAACTTGAGACAGACTTGTTGTCATCTTTGTCACTCTGGAAACTTGAGTCGGTAAAGAACTCAATCTTGAGGTCTCCATTACCGTAAACCAAGAACATTTCCTTAGTCTTTCTCAGGTATTTCAGAATGTTCTTTACAGCTGTCCAATGATTCTTACATGGGTTCGACTGATACCGGCTCATCACGCTAAGCGCGTAAGCTACATCTGGTCTGGTAAATAGTATCGCATACATTATAGATTCTACCACCGAAGCGTAGGGTATATTTTTCATGCGAGCCCTCTCCTCATCAGTCTTGGGGGACATCTCTTTGGAGAGGGTGATTCCGTGCAATGCGGGTATATTATCGTACTTGGAATCTTCCATACTAAATCTGTTTAGTATGGTCTCTATGTATCTGGACTGTGAAAGTCCCAACAACCTCTTAGATCTATCTCTGTAGATCTTAATCCCCAGAATGTAGGAGGCATCACCTAGGTCCTTCATGGAGAACTTTTGTGACAAGAACAGTTTGACCGAATGCAGCATAGAAATGTAATTTCCTATTAAGAGAATGTCATCCACGTACAAGACGAGCAATATAACAGTTCTCCCTACAATCTTCTTGTAGATATAAGGCCCATCCTCATTTTTGATGAAGTCAAATTTCTTGACTGTCTCATCAAAACAGATGTTCCATTTCCGTGACGCTTGTTTTAATTCATAAATGGATTTAAGCAACTTGCACACCTTCCCGCTGCTCCCACTGTCTATGAATCCCTCCGGTTGATCCATATAAACCCACTCTTCTAAACCTCCATTTAAAAAATCCATTTTAACATCCATCTGCCAGATATCATAGTCATGGTAGGAAGTAATGGCAAGTAGGATCCGAATGGATTTCAGCATAAACACTGGAGAAAAGGTTTCGTTATAGTCCACTCCTGTTCTTTGATGAAAACCTTTTGCAATAAGTCTATCCTTATAGGTTTCCACCTGTCCATCTGCACCAATCTTCTTTTTGAAGATCCACATCCAACGGGTTTTACCCCAGGAGGAGCAATATCTATAAAGTCCAAACTTTATTGGTGTACATGGACTCCATTTCGAATTACATAGCATCAAGCCATTTTACAGAGTCCCTAATGTTAATGCCTTCTTATAACTAGTAGGATCATCTTCTTCTAAGATGCAATCCTCTCAATCCCCATCTATGAGAAAACCGTAGTATCTCTCAGGCGGACAAGAAATCCTATTAGATCTGCAGAGTGGCCGAGGATCGTCCAGGATTATTGAATCTTCTGGTTCCACCAAATCTTCAGTTTCGGTTTGTGGTTCCATAATTTCTTTCAGTCCTACCGTACTCCCACTAATTTATTTTGCAAGAAATTCTATTTATAAGAAAACGGCGTACTGAGCAACAAACACCTTCTGTTCATCGGTGTGATAGAACAGATATCCATAACCATTCCTTAAATATCCCACAAACTTACATAGAACTGACCGTGCCTCTAGTTTGTTCGGATTATACTTTTTAACGTAAGCCAAACAACCCCATATTTTAAATCATTTTAGATACGGCTTTTTACCATTCCATATTTTGAATGGTGTCTTTGGTACAGATTTGGATGGAACATCATTCAATAGATATGTTGCTATTTGAAGCGTATATCCCCAGAATGAAAGAGATAACTCAGCGTTACTCATCATTGAGCGAACCATATCCAATAGAGTACAATTCCACCGTTCCGACACACCGTTGTGATGTGGTGTGTTGTTCATACCAGAATATTGCATTTTATACCGCCCATTCTTACGCTCGTGTGTTTATAGGTAGGTGCTTTTAATCCGTGTTTGTTACATATTTACAGATTACAGGTTTCCACTACAAATATTGCAAATCAAGATAAAATCTCCACAGTTATACCAAATACAGAACATCTGTTGACAGCAGATAAAAGCCGGGTTCCGGTCATCCATATCAGTCCAGTGCCGAGTACCAGTTCCTAAGACAAGACATATGACAGCGGTCATTCGTGTCTGGGACATGCACAGAGCACGAGGGGGGCTGCACAAGAATCAATGGGTGCGCGGAGCTCGAGGGAGATAGAAGTCAAAAGTAAAGAAAAGAAAGCAATCTTGGACTAAGAAATCTGAAGATATTCTGGAAGATTTTGTACAGTTTAAAGTTTGCAAACACAAGGACAATTGAAACCAGGGAAGCACCCAAAACCCGACCACCTAAATCCACTATACGGCCGCGGATCCGCGGCCAATAGGGGGTCTAGGCCGCGGATCCGCGGCCGTATTGGATCCTCTCTGTGTCGTTTTTCATGGGTAGTTTGGGGACTTCATATTATGCCAGATTGTTGCCCTAGGTTTTCAGTTCACCTCCTATAAATACCCCAAAATTTGCTAAGCCAAGGGTCCAATTTTGTGTTCATTTTTTGTTCCTCTTTTGTAGTTTTTTGTGTAGTTCTTCTTCTTCTTCTTCATTCTTTCTCCATGAAAATTGTAGTGAGAGCTTTTTGAGTGGAAGATCAATGAAGATGAAGGTTTTTGTATCATTCTCTTTTCTTTAGTTTCCCGTTGAGATTTTTGCTTTCTCTTGATCATTCAACCTCTTCATTGAGCTTGAATGGTTAAGGGTTAGTTATTGATCTCAAAGGTCGTATTTTCTTATGGAATTAACGCTTTATTTCACATGCGTTCTCTACCCTTCTCTTGATCTTGCAACCTCTTAATTGAGCTTGCAAGTTTAAGGGTTGGCTATTGATCCCATGCTTGTCTTGAGTTCTAGTTTCTTGTTCTTTTTATCGCTTTTTATTACTTGCTTATTATTATCTTGCTTTACTTTCTTGCAATTTATATTCATGCACTTAATTACTTGTAATCTTTTCTTTTCTTTGTTCTTTTCTTTTGCTCTCTTTTTGGTTCCTTTTGTGAATGAATGTAATTATCGTTGTTAAGAATAAATACGGTATTGTAAGTTAATATCTTCTTTTCTCATTTCCTTTTCCCGTTATTTTCCATTGAACTCCGCCCGAACCATACGCAAGCGCTCCGTTAGGCACCCTACCCTGATAAGGTAGCGGTGATTCCTAACCGCGACCGGTTGCGTTCGGTTTGGTCGGAGGCGAAAGCAAGAGACAAGAACGGAAGGACAAGGGTAAATAAGCCGTATTCCACGAATACCGCGCTTAAATCCCCTAATCCACGTTCTTGCCGATTGCTCTAGCTTCAATCGGTCAAGACTCGGCTCAAAGGTTTTGAGTACGGATATCTTTAGCTTACACTTTCGTATATTTTCTTAACAACTTCATACTTGCAAATAAATACACATATGTTACATTGAACAAACATATACAATTCTTTATTGACTCGTCTAAAAGAAGAAAGGACATACAACCATCTCCCTGTGGATCGACCCGTGCTCAACCGGCTAGCTGCATAGCGACACCGTCTTGATTGCGGTTAATTTTAATTCTCCCAATCAAATGGCGCCGTTGCCGGGGAGACGGTAGCGTATTTTCTTTCTTGTTATTCGGGTTAATATTCTTTTTGTATATATATAAAAAAAAAATTAAAAAAAAATCAACATTCTTTTTCCCTCCTTTTCTCTTCCTTTCTTTCCTTTTCTCATCATATCATGGGTACCCCACCTCGCAAAACTCTTGCCGAACTTTGGTACCCACAACCAGACATTACTTCTTACGGTTCTTGCTTTGGCCGAACATCGAACGATCCCTCCATGCCCAAAATGTCATTGAAAGATCGCATAGAAGCGTCTAGGACAAATACTTGCCCTCCGCAATCCACTTTGTATCAACCTTTTCAACCTTCCCCACCCTCTTATGTTGATACCCCTTTTGCAAGTCGTCCTTTGTCCATCGCTGAACGTATTGAACAATCTCGTAGCCGATCTTTCACTCCTTTCACCACTTCAAATTCTTGGGATCAACAATTCCATTCACCTTCTTATCCAAATGTTGATCCTACCCCTGTCCAACCATTCAATTCCTACCAATCCTACCCTACCTTTGCACCTTCCCTAGACATTGCATCAGAACCGCCATTTGGGAGTTTTCAGTATCCAAACAACTTTGAATCTTTTACTGAAACCCCTTCACAACCAATGTCTAGTCTAGAACAGTCGTTGGAAGACTTTAGGGTAGCGTCAAGCCAACAGATGATGGATTTGAATGCGTCCATGGCCGCTCTCGTACAACATACTGATCCGGTAGCTAGTTTTCAACTAGCTCCTAATTTTCCAATGTATGAAGAGGCGGAAGGACAAGTTGAGAACTTGAGTGGAGAGAGTGAGATGTACCCCCTTCCGAATCAAACCTACCCGTTTCAAATTGAATCCCACAACTCCTGTGTTGAAAGTCTATCAAGTGTTCCAAATGAATTATCAGTTGAAGATAGAATGTTTAATGAGTCGTGCGACTTTGTAGTATTTGATTTGCCAGATTGTGAAGGGACCTTGCCAAGTGAAACCACACACAATCCTTTTGACCTCTACACCTCCATCTTAGAACCTGAATTGATTGAAATCCATGCTTTTGATGAGGTGTCTGAGAATTCTAATTTTCACTTGATTGAGGATATTGACGCTGGGAATATTTTGGACGATGAACCCATAGATTTGGCTGAGTTTTTCTCTCCAATTCATCATCCCGAGTCATTAAATATTTTTCCCAAACCCCATATGCGTCTGGATTTTGAAGAGAAATGCATGGATGTGCTAAATTTTGAGGAGAATTTTAAGGATAGCTTTGAGGATGAACCAGTTTTAATTGATGAGTCGGATTTTCCAATTCATCCTGTTCCTTTCATTGATTGTGTACACCCTCCTGAACCTTTAACCGATAACCTTCCTCAATCACCTACCTCCATCCTTTCCATCGTTCCGACCTTGCAAGAACCCGTCTCACTTTCATTTCATATGTCCGGTTTACCAAGTTCGGCGTATCCATGGTTTCTCACGAATCTTGAGGGATTTGACCCCATTTCTCGACGGGTTAATAGATTAGCACAATCGTTTTTTACACATCGCTCATCACAAATTGTGCTAATCTATTCACTCCATTTGCACCCTCAAGTTCGTACTCCACTTCTTTTTCCCTTCCGCCATTCTTCTTCTTCTGATATACCGAGACCGTATCCCGCTTCTATCTCCATACGGTCTCACGTATTCTCCATTTCTTTTCTCTACGCCTTCTTTAACCAACCACTGCTTTATCACGATAAAATTTTTGAATGGTTGGTGTTAACTTTTGGCCTTAGTAAGGCCTTGTATAGTTTGAAACTGTTCTCTTCCCCCCTAATCCTGAACTTCAACGCTTAACAGTGGAAACACTATTTTACTTACGTTTGGGGGGGACCCTTTTTTTTGTATATATTTTTTGTTTTCCTTTTTGTTTTGTATATAATTTGTTTTTAGGGAGTGTCGACATTTTTGACCCTCTTGGTGTAGCCTGACAGTGTGGGCACTGTCAAGTTTAAGTTTGGGGGTGTGCTCGGTAAGCTTTCTTCCTTCGCATTCATTTGTATATTTTGCATTTGCATACCCAATTAAAAACCCACAAAAATTGAAAATTTTCCAAAAAAATATAAAAACTTTGTCGTCAAGTTAGCTAATAGGGTAACTTAGATCTTTATTCCGAAAGTTTAGTTGATATGATAGAAATAACTAAAGTCTAGGTTTAGGGATTGAAAACCCTAAAAATAACCCTCATTCTGTCTAACTTTGGTAAGTATACGTCCTTACAGTTTTTTTTGAGAAATAGGTAATCTTGAGTTCAGTTCTTGAGTTAAGTCAAGATGAAGGGAAAGTATTGAAGCTTTACTGAAGGATAAGTCTGAAAAATAGTTTCTTTTCTTGAGTTCAAATTTAGAAAGTATATACCCTACAAACTGCACTTACACGCACCTTGAAACTTGGGATAGTAGAGGATACCTTGAAATACTCTTGCCTGAAAGCCTAGTATGAAAGAAAAAATGGTATTTAAAGCTAAACACCAAAAGGGCATGTTGAAAAATATACCGGTCTTGAAAAAGAAAAAGAAAAAGAAAAAGAAAAAGAAAAAGAAAAATAGAATAAAGTCAAGACCTGGAAACTGCTATTTACGCTTTAAGCTCACACATTCAGTAATCGGCCGTTAGTGCCTCAAGAAGCATTAATAGTCGCATGAAAGGTGTGTGAGCAACACCGTCCATCATTAAATGAAAAGAAGTAGTATTAGGTATTAAGGCAAGGGTACTATAGCTTGAATTGAATTCTTGAGTGTAGGGGTGAAAATATACACACACGTAGGGGTATACAATTGATGTTTGGATAAGAGATAGAAATAAAGAATAAGACTTATGTTTTCTGTAAAGTTGATAAAAATCCCTGATTTGAGGCCGCACTTTAGAAGGAAAACTCAGGAGAACCAACATCTTTCTAAACTTTTTTGGAACATATAGGATCTAAAGTTAAACAGATAGGAGGTGTGAAACATAAGGGTTGGATATTTCTAACTTAGGATGATAGAGTTTCTAACGTAAATACTAAACTGTAGGAGTAGAATCGACATTAACTTATGACACCAGTTTGACGGGATTTTGTGGGTAGTATCCGCTGAAAACCCTCAGGAGATAACACTCCTCCTACTAGGGACACCTAGAGGTTTAACGGCTTGTTGCACGCGCTCAGTGCAATCGCGTTCCCTGCGAAAGTGCGGTTAGGATTTTATTTTTGTGAATAATTGGTTTTGCTCGGGACGAGCAAAAGTTAAGTTTGGGGGTATTTGTTCATACCAGAATATTGCATTTTATACCGCCCATTCTTACGCTCGTGTGTTTATAGGTAGGTGCTTTTAATCCGTGTTTGTTACATATTTACAGATTACAGGTTTCCAGTACAAATATTGCAAATCAAGATAAAATCTCCACAGTTATACCAAATACAGAACATCTGTTGACAGCAGATAAAAGCCGGGTTCCGGTCATCCATATCAGTCCAGTGCCGAGTACCAGTTCCTAAGACAAGACATATGACAGCGGTCATTCGTGTCTGGGACATGCACAGAGCACGAGGGGGGCTGCACAAGAATCAATGGGTGCGCGGAGCTCGAGGGAGATAGAAGTCAAAAGTAAAGAAAAGAAAGCAATCTTGGACTAAGAAATCTGAAGATATTCTGGAAGATTTTGTACAGTTTAAAGTTTGCAAACACAAGGACAATTGAAACCAGGGAAGCACCCAAAACCCGACCACCTAAATCCACTATACGGCCGCGGATCCGCGGCCAATAGGGGGTCACGGCCGCGGATCCGCGGCCGTATTGGATCCTCTCTGTGTCGTTTTTCATGGGTAGTTTGGGGACTTCATATTATGCCAGATTGTTGCCCTAGGTTTTCAGTTCACCTCCTATAAATACCCCAGAATTAGCTAAGCCAAGGGTCTAATTTTGTGTTCATTTTTTGTTCCTCTTTTGTAGTTTTTTGTGTAGTTCTTCTTCTTCTTCTTCATTCTTTCTCCATGAAAATTGTAGTGAGAGCTTTTTGAGTGGAAGATCAATGAAGATGAAGGTTTTTGTATCATTCTCTTTTCTTTAGTTTCCCCTTGAGATTTTTGCTTTCTCTTGATCATTCAACCTCTTCATTGAGCTTGAATGGTTAAGGGTTAGTTATTGATCTCAAAGGTCGTATTTTCTTATGGAATTAGCGCTTCATTTCACATACGTTCTCTACCCTTCTCTTGATCTTGCAATCTCTTAATTGAGCTTGCAAGTTTAAGGGTTGGCTATTGATCCCATACTTATCTTGAGTTCTAGTTTCTTGTTCTTTTTATCGCTTTTTATTACTTGCTTATTATTATCTTGCTTTACTTTTTTGCAATTTATATTCATGCACTTAATTACTTGTAATCTTTTCTTTTCTTTGTTCTTTTCTTTTGCTCTCTTTTTGGTTCCTTTTGTGAATGAATGTAATTATCGTTGTTAAGAATAAATACGGTATTGTAAGTTAATATCTTCTTTTCTCATTTCCTTTTCCCGTTATTTTCCATTGAACTCCGCCCGAACCATACGCAAGCGCTCCATTAGGCACCCTACCCTGACAAGGTAGCGGTGATTCCTAACCGCGACCGGTTGCGTTCGGTTTGGTCGGAGGCGAAAGCAAGAGACAAGAACGGAAGGACAAGGGTAAATAAGCCGTATTCCACGAATACCGCGCTTAAATCCCCTAATCCACGTTGTTGCCGATTGCTCTAGTTTCAATCGGTCAAGACTCGGCTCAAAGGTTTTGAGTACGGATATTTTTAGCTTACACTTTCGTATATTTTCTTAACAACTTCATACTTGCAAATAAATACACATAGGTTAGATTGAACAAACATATACAATTCTTTATTGACTCGTCTAAAAGAAGAAAGGACATACAACCATCTCTCTGTGGATCGACCCGTGCTCAACCGGCTAGCTGCATAGCGACACCGTCCTGATCGCGGTTATACTTTAGAACTTTGAACATCCGACACGCCAAAAGCGTGCGATCATGTGTATGGAGGAGTAAGCTAAGAGAGAATACCATTCTCTTTTATGTATTTTAGGAATTCTGTGCTTAAATATTCCCCTCCTCTATCAGATCTGAGAATCTTGATACTTTTTCCAGTCTGGTTCTCTACTTCGTTCTTATATTCTTTGAATTTCTTAAAAGCTTCAGATTTATGTTTGAAAAGATATACATATCCGAACCTAGAGAGATCGTCAGTGAATGTAATGAAGTATGAGAACCCACCCCTCGCATGTATAGACATCGGACCAGATACATCACCGTGTATGATTCCCAAGAGCTCTATAGTTTTTTTTTCCGTGTCTGGTGAACGGAGTTTTGGTCATCTTACCTTTGAGACAAGAATGACAAATTTCATAAGATGAAAATTCGAATGGATTCAGATATCCATCTTTATGCAACTTACTTAGTCTTTTCTCACCGATATGACCAAGTCTTTAATGCCACAAGTAGGTTTAGTTCGTATATGAACTCTTCTTCTTGCATGTATTTTGTATATTGAAGACTGTGTTTTGATTATGAATATAGATACCATTACAAAGTGTACCTTCTACAACCAATACCTGATTAAGGTAAATGTTCATGATATTTCTACCGAGAACATAGTTATATCCATCTTTATCAAGTAAAGAAACTGATATGATGTTGCAAAGCATGGAAGGTATATATTAGTAATAGTTCAAAATCATAGTATTGCCACTTGGCAATACTAGGTGATATTCACCGACGGCGGTAGGATCAACTTGTGCTCCGTTCTCTACTTTGAGAGACATATCACCCGGTCCAACCATTCTACTTTTTCTCAGTCCTTATAATAACTTACAAATATGAGATCCTGATCCGGTATCTAATACCCAGGAGATAGGGTTGACCGAAAAACAGTTTTCAATAACAAATACACCCGAAGAAGATGCATTATAATGTTTCTCCTTCAATAGGGTCATCTGGAATTCCTTACAGTCCTCTTTTCCTTTTCTATACTCGTGACGGTTGTCACAAGTTTGAGCCGAACCGACATTCCTCAGCCCAGTGTAATAAGCTGGTTCCGTCAAGTCAAATATTTTATTATCTTGATTAGGGCGTGACATGGTTGCTACCTGGAGAGAAAAAAAGAAACACTCGGCGTGCGCTCTTATATGATTAGATTGGTTATTAGTTTATCTAATATGGATGGCTCCCATTGTTTCCTCAAATTTTCCTTCAAACCTTAAAAGGAAAACTAGTCGGGATCATTCACACCTTACAAATTCGCTAACCGTTCATCCGAGTGAGTATTGGTACTCCGAGGGAGGTTCCCCGTGCTCTCGTATGGACCTAATTAAAATAAATCTCGTTTCTGTAGAGGCGTAGCTCCGTTAACACTTTTCTAGACACGTAATAGGTTAGCTAAATGTGAAGTGAAAAATATCTCCCAAAAGTAATCTTACTCATCAGTAGGATCGGAATCCAACTATCATCACGCGATAACCTAGATGGAAGACACTCTAGTTATCACACTCCAGAAGGTATGCAACACCAGCAAGTTTCCTGTATACTTGAAACTCCCGAAGTGGTTTTTGCCCCTGACGGTTTATGACCTTGACTAGGTCAACAAATCATAAACTGCTAGTCAAGTTCAACTAATCATTTTCTTGATTGCATCAAATCCACCCGTACGTGCCCTTGACTAGGTCAATAAGGCCGCACGATTGTCCTAACCAATCGCATTACAATACACAGAAAAGCACCACTTAGCTACCGTACACCACGTCTTGACTAGGTCAACAAACGCAGCACGAATACTAAATACTACCATTCTGAAATGACGAAGGGCTACGGCTGGTTTTTGGCGAAAAACCTTTAACGTAGAGAACTTGATATCGTTGAAGGAACCGAACATTTTTGAAAAAGAGTAGTTTAGGCTCCGCTTTTGAAAACTTGTGGTTTTGAAGAAAACCGAGTAATCTACAATAACATAAACTTTTGCTCAAGAGGCTACTCCTCGTGAAGGGATCTAGGCTCTTGCCTCCTCGAATGAGGTGCTAGATATTCCAAATCGTATACCACTATGCAGAGCGAAAGAATATGACTATAGTTTTCAAAAATTTATTCCAACATCTTTTAGGTTTCTTTTTCCTTACATTAATTAAAATTAACATGGTCCCATCAATTAAATCCTATTACACCAGAAATGAACGAAAATAAAATGTATGTATATGCCATCCGCATTCGCCACAGGGCCCCGTCATGCACCATTAGGTTACTTAACTGCCGGCAGAGCAGGGGCAAGACTAACGCGGATGCAAAACATATACAACATCTACTAGTATATATATATATATAACCATTCGTCCGAGGCATGATATATAAGCAATATCACAGAACATCAATATGCAACATAAAATAGTGGATAATCTAGGAGGCCTGGGTTTCATTTGAGCCGCAAATGAAAATCGACGTTCCCCGGTTGTGTGGATAGCCTGTACAAAGAAGAACCTAGACACCTACGAGTGCGGCAAGTGACCTGCCAATCCTGAAAGTGAGGCACCCGAATCAACAAAGTGAATCGGCCACCCAACATTTCACGGAATCTAGAAACTTGAGCACCCCTCCGTGGGTCATCCTATACCCCCTACGAGTGCGGCGAACAACCCTCCAATTTTAGAGTAAGGCCCCCTTCGTCTTAACACCATGAGATGCGGGCCCGTTGCCCTCTAGAATTCGGCTATTCGAGCACTCCTCCGCAGGGTAATCCTAGTACAGAAAAGGGAAAAAAAATATACAAATGGTGATATCGACCTCAATCCGGCCGTGCCCCAATAAAAGAATATACAAACTGACAGGCACGGTAGTCCATATGTCGAATGCTCACCCCGCAATAATGAATATACAAATGAATCTAAACTGTACATCTACCATTGCACTAGGGGCTATCCAACACGACAATCCGAACAAGTTATCACAGATATAAACATCACAACAACATAAGCAAGTATGTGCAACCCCGTCTAAATGACATATAGCAAATAGATGACGTTTGAAAACACATACACCACATCACAGAAATTAAGGATGCAAAATTTTCAAGTCTTGAAACTTTCTGAGTTGCTCCAAAGCAAAGATAACACTAAGTGAATTCTGGGGCAAATCAAACAAGACTAAAAATCCCAATTTCCAAAATCCAAGACGCTGGATGAAAACGAGGCTCTAATATGAACCGCAAACCGCCAGAATCAGGGATTCTGGGGTTTTGGGCGGTTTTAGTTAGGTGGTTTTGCCTCGTTTCCATCATGTGTCACTATCATGTCAAGAGAAAGCCTCAGCATTTATTTAAAAAATTTCAGAGACTAAAAAATTTCGTGGACGGAGAGTGGGTTTTGAAATCGGAATTTTTCGGTTTTGAAACTAATGCATCATCTAAGACTAGTTTCTAATATTTGGGTGGCTCTGATACCATGTTGGGATTCCTAACGTCCTGGCCACCTACCGTGACCGTTGCGGAATAAAAAACTTTGACTTTTTAAAACATTGGCGCTAGAAAACACATCCTAGAATCTAACCAAACATTAAAACTAGCAAACTAGAGAGATCTAGCTACTGTGATAGGGTTTTATACCTAAGGTCCATGTTTTTCGAGTCTTCACTCCTCTTCTTAAGCTCTATGAGGTCTCCTAGATCAACCTTGCTTGATGGCCTTCTTGATCCTAGATGATCCACCCGAGAGTTTATAATCCAAGCTTAGCTTCACTAATGAAGTAACTTAGTAAGCTAGTTTGCTAATCTAGGTTACTAAGAAGATGTAATGAGTTTTCTAGTTTATTTCTATCTCTCTTCCTCCGTTGATTCTCAACGCACATGATGGTAGGGAGGAAGATGAATATGGAGGAGGAGGAACTCAAGAAAGGCAAGTGAGGAGAGAGAAGCTCATGGTGAGAATAAGATCAAAAAAACTTGTGCGAAAATAATGAACCATGGTTTTGTATATCCCATTTTTTCAATATAAAATCACAACCAAGCTTGAATAGTTTGCACAAATAAATATTCAATTCATTTGTCAATACTATTGAAGTATGGTTCTCACCATTCTCACCTCACCACCTTCACACCTCATTTTCATTTAAAAGAATAAATGGATAAATAAAAAATGAGGTGTCCACCTATTAGAGTGTATTCCGTATAAATACGGAATACACTCTACTGTATATATATACCCGTATTCGTACCAAAATATGAATACCCAAGAGATACAATAATACTACTAATATAATACTAGTATTAAATCAATATCTAATTTAACAAACCGGCTTAATTCTAAGCCACTAGTATTATCAACCGTCCGATAAAACTAGAATATACATATCGAAATATGTATATGTAAATTATTAAATCAATACATGATTTAATAATCCGGTTTAATTCTAAGCCGGATAGTATTATCATTCAATCAAAACCATGCACGTATATACGGCCACCACATCATTTCCCCTGAATCAGAGAAACCCTCTATGTGGGACTCTAAAGAATCGATATTACGCTGGCAGTGGGTTTAACCACAAAAACGTCAGCGGCACTAGCTGTATGTAATAGCTACCCAGGTACCTGTCGAAAAGAAGGCCGACGAGTAAGCTCATCTGGACACCTACTGAGCCTGTCCGTGACAATCTCCGTACAGCCTGGTCTCTTCGTCTAAGAGTATCGCATACCAGATCTAGGGATGGTAAACGTCAGACCCTTACTAACCTGATAAGTCGTGTTGGTTTGGCTTAAGGCCAATCCGAGAAACTACTGATCTAACCATCAGTAAATCTCAACTGCCTTGGCCAAGATCTTATGGTTCTAACCAATCAGACATAGTGCGATACCGACTCCCAATACCGGGAGAGACGAATCCCTAACAATCACTCACTGCCTCCATGTGGCTCGGGACTGTACCCAACCAAAACCTGTTTGCACGACTCGGTAGAGCCGTGGTAGGGTGGTAATCAAAGCACAGTGAGAACTCGCACGAGAAAAATGATTATCTCGGGTCCAAAGACTAACCTGTACTTATATCACTTGAGAACCGCTATCTGACGATAGGTATAACACCATCTATAGGTTCTCGGCGAGTCCATCCATTGTGCTCACCCCAAGTGAGCACTTGTATACAATCTTAGATGATCACACTAATGGCTGTGGGACCAACCACGGTCTAGAAATGTATACACAAGTCTACTCTGTAATATCGATGCCCGGTTTCGATATTCCTACGACTTGGGACCTTTAAGGATGTGCTTATAGACTACCCAGCTCCTACAAGTATGATCGCCATCATAATGCTGGTAGTCAAGAAAAATCCTATGGGCTTTATCAACATGTATCCGCCATATGTGATATCAAGTATAACATATGCACATGTTAAAATGAAAACAAACCATAATAGTATACTACTGTATCGAGTCTTTATCAATATGTGTAAACAATATAAAGCAACAAAAGAAAGAAATACATATATTAAGATAATGACAACTCAAATAATATAGTATATACAACCGAGCAAGATTGTCCTGTACATACATATCTCTAGCATCCTATACAATACAGGTCTTTAGGGCATACATATCTAACAGATTGTGCTTATTCAAAATTTGATTTTTATGTGTTCCGCCTCTCTACCAATACGGTAGAGTGAGCACAATCAACTTTCAATATAAAGTATTGTATGTTGTCCGGTGTCCATTTCGACAAAGGGATGGTACCCATACTATATTTCATTGAAATGCAAGGCCCAATGATTTTGAGAAGTTCGTAGGTATAAGAATAAAGTAAAGAACCATGCGTTATGAGTATTAGGATTTTTGAGGTGGTCGAAGATGTAGATACTCATGCTAGATATTCCGTCACAGTAATTTTGAGAATTAGATTCTTTCTCAGATTACTCATCCGTGGGAGTGCTTCTTGATGAGTAATGTTGTATGGCTTTCTTCCATTTAGTGGATATGCACTAGAAACAGCTGCATAATATTTGAATTTGGTTCCATTTAAATTAGTGCTTTTATTTCTATATTGGATATAGAATGAATTCATATGTTAATGACATTTAAGGTATATGGAGTTGTTCGGCTTATGCTTAAAACCAGAATTTGGATAAACCCAATGCACATTTCAGTAATGGCAGTTTGTGGGTTATCTCAGGCATAGATGAGGGATTAACTTTCTACCATTTACAAGATCAAAAGTTATTTTGTTCTTGACTCGCCACATTTTTTTAAATGGATTCTTTTTTAAAGACAATAGTAGGAGTTTGGTAGAACTGGAAGTAGTTCCATAACCACAAACGATTACTGAACATTTATTAGAATCTAATAATTCAATTAGAGGGTGACCTCAGCCACCCGAGAAGTACTTCGGTTTCCTTATAGACGGTGACATGGAGGCTTGCATCATGACGATGATGACCCTAGCTTGCCATTGCTGTCATAGACTATGAGATCTGACAAGTGGCTGACTATAACGCCATTCTAAATTGGATTTAGAAGTGAACATGTATATGACTCTGCCAGAGGGTTGTTATAGTCAGTGGGAGCAGCGGAAGCGTGGTGAGCAAGATGCTTGTGTCTATTTTATAGACTAAAGTTGGCATAACGGAGATAGATCATCTGCTTTGATGTAATTATCATAGTATTTGATTTCATCAAAATAACAGATGAACCTGGTAAGAAGGTGGTTGGGAGTAGAGTCCTGACATTTGGATGACATACTCCGGATAGAAAGTGAAGTTCTCATACTACAATCGGTCAAACTTTGGATGCCACAAGAGTTTCACCATACAGGACATGGAAAACGATGCTTTTTGCATTGGATGTAGTAAGCGGATATAATCCAATCCCAACAAAACAAAGGGAAGCGGTAAAGAACATATGTGTATGTTTTTGGTGTGGCGTAATGGCAGCCTCCTACAGGAGGCGGTTATCGGTTCTTGCTTCCAAGATGACCCGGATGACAGAGTGACTGTAAGAGTTAAAAGTGTACCCTTTTTCTGAGGTATAGTATGTTGGAAGAGATTCCAAACAGGATACGATGGACATGACGCTGGGTGCTAATTATAATCATCGGAGGATACAGCCTAAGAAGTTTGTTCGATATAGATGTTCATTTATGAACTTGATCCTATCAACTATCCAGAAATGTTCTAAGGAAAGTATCGCTGATTTCGAGGGATAGTTGTTCTCCACGAAGTTGAGATATAGAGAGATAAAAGATAGAAATATTGTAGTGGATCCACTCATTGTGGCCATTTCTCGAACACAGTTGTTTCACAAACTCGATTTGTGAAACTGATTAGTAGAGAAGTTGGGTATTCGATAGCACACGAGCTGTGGGTATGCGATACCACAATAATTAGCCTTAAGTGTAAGTGAAAGATTGTTGGCTAGAGTGCCCTCAGAGCAATTATTATAATCGTAGGCACGCGATTATGGTAATTGAGGGAAGACCTATAAAGGTAGAATAGTCTTACTCGAGATGATAGTATGCTATCTGGTTTGTCTTTATCATCATATACATTTTTATATGGTATTACGGATTGCTATTACATATTAACAGAGACCATATGATTATTACTCGACTCCGATGGTAATGATGGCGAGTATACTAGTGAGGCCTAGGTAGTCCATAAGCACATCCTCAAATATCCCTAGTTGTTAGATTATCGAGAATGGACATCTATACTCCTGAATAGACAAGTGTATACGTTTCTTATTCCCTAGAGAGGAGTTGGCCGGTCTCACAGCCATTGGTGTACGGAACCAAAGATTATATACAGGTGCTCATTACGGTATGAGTTACACTGGACGGAATCGCTGGGAACCTACTAGTTGGTATTATACCTACTGTCAGATAGCAGTTCTCTGGTGGCATGAGTACATGTTAGTTTGTTGACCCAAGATCGTTATTTGTCTTGTGTGATTTCCCACTGTACTTTGATTACTACCCTACCACGGCTCTACTGAGTCGTACAAACATATTTTAGTTGGGTGCAGTCCCGAGCCATATGGAGGCAATGAGCGGATTGAGAGGATTCTCTCTCTCGGTATTGGGAGTTGATGTCGCACTATGCTCAGTTGTCCATCACCATAAGTCTCTGGCCTGAGAGGATGTGATTTACTGATTGGATCAGTAGTTTCTCGATTGGTGATGGGCTTGATATCAGCAAGACTTATCAAGTTATTAGGGGTCTGACATTTTCCACCCTCTAGACCTGATATGTGATACTCTTAGATGAATAGACCGGATTATACAGTGAATGTCACTTATAGGCTCAGTAGGGATCCGGACGGGCTTGCTTGTCGATCTTGCTTTCGACGGATATCTGGGTAGCCGTTACATACATCTAGTGCCACTGACATGCTTGTGAGTTATGAATTGGATCCAGTAACTCACTACCAGCGTATTTTCAAGTGTTTAGAGTCACACACAGTTTTTTTGGCTCTAGCAATATGATGTAGATGTGTGTATTGGATGTGTACCGGTGTTCGATTACAACTAGCGTATTGGATACACTGATGGTAATCGCACATTTGGAAATACGAGCCGGTCTTTTCGAAAGACGGATATTAAATCAAGTGCTGAGTTAATATATTAATATATGTATTTATTAATATTTACTCACTATTTATTTATGTCTCATTCATGTATTTTAAATACATAGGGACAATATACATACATATTTATATTATTTGCATAAACATAAACATAAATTTTTTTTTATAAGTTTCCTTTTTCCTTTTATTCTATTTACGTTATCTTGTGCTAATGGTATAGCACATGAATAGCCACTCTCTTGTAGTGGACATGTGGAGGTGAAAGATGAGGGTGGACAAGTGGAGGAGTGATGAAAATCTTATGGTGCATATTAATTATCCTAGTGATAAATATTATGAACCATATAGCAAATGGTTAAGTTTTTTTTTCTGTGGGTGTTCTTTTCATCTCATCTCCTAGCTCCTCTCTTCTTCCTCTTCACTAATTAAAAGAGAATTAAAAAGAAAAGAAATGATGAGATAAAATAAGAGTGACACTAATCTACTTCACTTGGTTAATTAGCCTAGCAATCTTCTATGTTTAGTGGCGATGAAGTCAGAGTTGGGTTTTCTCAAGTGGATCCATCTATGATGAAGGAAGGTCCTCACCAAGTTTGCTCTCTCATCCTAGAAGCCTAGCAAGAATTCAACACAATAATGGAACATATGAAGATACTACAAAGGTTGTAAGATTCTAACCTTGTATGGAAACTCTTAGATTTTTAATTACTTGTTCAATTTTGTAGCTAATGTTCCTAGTTTGTAAATCCAAGCTCTCTAGATTTTTAAAATCCTATTAGTGCTTTTTTGAAAATCCTGGTAGAGAGCCCAAGGCCAACTAACAGGTGATATGTTTCTCAATGTAAGAAACGAAGGATAAGTTGATACTGCTGCCGTCGCCGAATATCACTTGGTGTTGCCAAGTGGAAACACTATGATTTTGAACAACTGTTACTATATACCTTCCATACTTTACAATATTATATCAGTTTATTTACTAGATAAAGATGGATATAATTTTGTTAAAGATGGATATAATTTGGTTCCAGATAGAAATATCATGAACATTTACCTCAATCAGGTATTGGTTGTAAAATGTACATTATATAATGGTATTGTTAGTGATATATGCCCTAGAGGCCATTATTGTATCGTACTTGATTGTATATTACATTTTGGAAGTTTGGGATATTCACAGATATAATAACAGTATTGCTCAAAATGGTAGTATGCTACTTGGTTTGATTCTACCTCAATATGTGTATATTTTTCTTTTAGCATATCACTTATACATATTGGTAGAGCCCTTAGGATCTTTGGTTGACTACCAACGTTGTGATGGAAGTCACACTAGTGGGGGCTGGGTAGTCTATAAGCACATCCTTATACAGGTCTCTAGTCGTAGGATTATCGAGATGGGGTATCGATACTCCGGAGTAGACTGGTGTATACGCTTCTCACCCCAGCAGGGGAGATGGTCTGTCCCACAGCCATTAGTACGTCGTACCGTAGATAGTATATAGGTGCTCATTGGGTTATGAGTTACACTGGACGGACTCGATGGGAACTGCTGGTTGGTATTATACCTATCATCAGGTAGCAGTTCCCGGGTGGCATGAGTACAGGTTAGTCCGTTGACTTGACATCACTATTCGTTTCGAGCGTGTTCCCACTGTACTTAGATTACTACCCTACCGCGGCTCAAAGGAGTCGTGCAAACAGGTAGTAGTTGGGTGCAGCCCCGAAGCACTTGGAGGCAGTAGTGGTTAGATAGGATTCGTCTCTCCCGGTATTAGGGGTTGGTATCGCGCTGTGTTCGGAAAGCCCTTACACAAAGTCCCTGGTCAGGGCAAGCGAGATTTACTGGTAGGTACTCCAGTAGTTTCTCAGGGTGTATTAGGCTCTATCCCGGCATGACTTATTGCGCTATTAGGGGTTTGACGGTTACCATCCCCCTAGGCTCGATATGCGAGTATTTTAGACGAATGGACCGGACTGTATGGAGATTGTCATAGATAAGCTCAGTAGGAGTTCTGATAAGTTTGCTCATCGGCCTTCTTATCGACAGATACCTAGGTAGCCGTTACATGTAGCTAGTACCGCTAACAGACTTGTGGTTAAACCCACTGCCAGTGTACTATCGAGTCTTTAGAGTCCCACACAGAGGGTTTCCCTGCTTCGGACGAAACGATGTAGAGGCCGTATGGTTTTACGGCAGGGTTCCGATCACATACGTGTACTGGTTGCATGGATGTTGTTCGGGCGGATAATACTAGTAAGCTTTGGTTTAAGCCGGATCCTAATATTATATTATTGGATTATTATTATCTCATTGTACTCGTATTTTTTGGAATACGAATAGATATGTATATACGGTGAGGCCATTCTTGTAATTTCACAAGAGATGCTTCTAGAAGGGGACACCTCATTATTTGGTTTATCTATTTTTGGAAATAGATTAATGGGATGGAAAATGGAGGCATGGGAGTGAAGCATGGCTTATGTATTTGTTTATTAGTTTGGATACACTGTTGAAGTATGGTTGTTATTTCTTATATGAAAATAATCCATGCTTCATGAGTGAAAAGAGATGAGCCATTCTTCACTTGGCCAAGACTTAATCATTTGCAAACTTTCTTTCTCTCTCCATTTTCTCCTCCTTCCTCAAAAACCCTAACCTTCATATGTGTTGTGAGCTATAGGGTTATATGAGATAAAACACTCCATTAGACACTCTATATCTTCTAGGCTACCTAGCTTAGCAAACTAGGTACTTTAGTTATCTCGGTTTAGAAGTTGGAGCTTGAAGTACATACTCTCGGGTGGATCATCACTAGGAGGCTGACGTTTCAAGCGTGATTCGATCTTCGAGGAGCTCAAGAAGAGGAGGAGGAGGAGAAGACCCAAGGACTTGTAAGCAATGAGGTATAAAACTCTTACCGAGTAGTTAAACCTCCAAGTAGTATAACTAGTTAAGGTTTCTGTAAAGATCCCGAGTTAAAGTCGGTGCTGCATAGTATAAAAAATCATTTTTTGTAAATTCCGTCTCCCCACAAGTGCATGGGGTGTGCGACATCGACTCAAAATGGTATCCGAGCCTACTCAAATCTTAAATAGCTTGTATAGACGAAGTTTAATGTTTCGAAACCGAAACGACTCCGAAACGGTAAAACTTAAATCCAAATTTCTGTCGATTTTAAAAAGGCTTTTAAATTTTTTTTAAGCAGGTGCAGAATGCTACTGATGATATAACTAGAACACCATAGAATAACGAGACCAATATTCAAAAAAATGGCCGGCCAAAATTGCATTTTCCCCGATATGGCTGGTTTACTGTAGCAATTTGGTCTTGGAATTTTTATGGTGTTCTATACTCTTGGATTTAGGATTTATGGTATTGTTTGATTTTGCCCAGATTTCATATTGTTTGTCTTTGTGCTTGGGTAATACGGAGTGTTTCTAAATAAAAAATTTAACATCGTTTATCCGCTTTAAGTTTGTATATGTGTTGCTAAACGTCCGTTAATTGCTATACATCGATCAGTGGGGGTTGCACATATTAGTATCTTGATGGTTTGTGTAAATGGAGTATTGGATCGTCGTGAATGAATAGCCGGGGATGTGAGAAGAGTTTTTTTTCTTTCATTCATGTAAATTTGTAATTGATGTAATATTTTTTGCGGGGCACATCCGGGTTGAGGTTGTAGCCACCGTTGTATTATTTTATTTACTTTTCTTGCACCTAGAATAGACCCAAGATGGGGTGCACAAACTACCGGGTTATTGAAGTGTCGAGTGGCCTACTCATTTTATTGAGGAAGGTTGCTTCACTTCGGAAATTTGGCGGGTAGTTTGCCGCACCCGTAGGGGTCTAGGGTGGGGTTTGGCTATTCATCATGACCTTAGAATCCTTCTTTCGTTATAGGCTAAAACGAAATACGGAAATCCTAATATATCCAATATATTCATATATGTTGCTGTGATCTGGAATGCCTATTATTGCATGAGATGAATGGATATATATATATATATATATATATATATATATATATATTGTATATAATAAACGTTGCTTATGTTTTGCACCCGTGCTAGTCTAGCCCCCACTCTGCCGTTAGTTAAGTAACCTAACGGTGCATGACGGGACCTCGTGGCGAATGCAAATGGTATAAGCGTATGTTCTATTTTCGTTTCTTTTCTCCAATGATAGGGTTAAATGATGGGACCGCATTAATATTGATTAATGGAAGGAAAACAAATCAAAGTTTAAATCATTGGAACAATTTCAAAACCACTCGGTTTTCTTGAAAAACAACTTTTAAATGCGGAGCCTAAACCACTTCTTTTAAAAGCTATCATGGTTCCTTCGACTATATCAAGTTCATTACGTTCACGGTTTCTCCAAAACCATCTGCAGCCCTCCGTCATTTCAGATGGATATTCAGTAGTATTCAAGCTATGTATTTTGGCCTTCGCCAAGGCATAGTGATTGGTAGCTGCTGGGTATTCATCTGTAGTATAGATAGATGCGTTGATTTAGGACAGTCGAACAGCTATTTTGGCTTTTGTCAAGGGTTTGTACGGATGGGTTCAAATTAACCTGGATAATGACGGATAGAACATTACTTGCGTCTTATAATATATTGGCTTTCGTCAAGGTTATAAGCGCCTGGGGCAAAAATCCACATCGGGAGTTTCAAAGAAAAATGAAACTTGCTAGTGTTGCATACCATTTGGAATGTGATAATTTTGGTAGGATTCCTTCAAGGTTGTCACACGATGATATTTGGATCCCGATCCTACTGTGAGTATCCGCTACTCTTCGGGAGATTTTTCACTAAACAATCAATGCTATAAACCAAGTAAGTGCCTAGAACAATGTTAGTGGGGCTACGCCTCAAGGGAAAAGAGGTTATGTAATTAAGTAATTTCGCGAAAGCGTTGGAAAACCTCCCTCGAAGTACCAACACTAGCCTGGCCGAAAGGTTAACCAAGAATTGTAGGGTGAGATTAATCCTGACTAATTCTTCTTTTATGGTTTGAAGGAGAATTCGAGGAACAGTGGGAGCCATCCTGTTTAGATAAACTAATAACCAATCTAAATTTGCAAGAGTATCATGCTGAGTGTTTCTCCTCTCTCTTTTGATAGCAGCGACCAAAATAACTGGGCTTAAGTTACTGCTAGATAATAATAAATTGACTGGGCCAAAGTATAAAGATTAGCTAAGGAATATCCAGATGGCCATTACCTATAACAAGCTCGGCTACCTCCTTACTACCAAAGCCTCCGCCGTCCTAGGTCCAGATTCCACCGTCGCGGATGTTGAAATCCGTAATACATGGGAAATAGATTATGCGCGAGCCAAGTGCCTCGTGCTGGCCTCAATGAATAATGAGCACCAGAAGCGGCACGAGAAGATGGACTTAGATTCTATCTTCCTCCATACCAAAAATTTATATGGAGAGCAATCTCGTATCGCAAGATATGAGACCCCGAAGAAATTGTTTCAGGCGAGATTGGCTGTCAGGTCATCTATAAGGGACCACGTCCTTAAAATGATCAGCTATATTGAAGAGCTCGTGGATCTTGGGACCATGTTGAAGAACGAGTTATATACTGACTTGATTTTACAGTCCCTCCCCTCTACCTACACCCAGTTTAACTTGAATTTCAACATTCAAGAGAAGGCAGTTTCACTTCCAAAACTCATCAACATGTTGAGGAGTGCTGAAGGCATGTTGCAGAAATCTAGGGAGATGCCCGCTCTGCTTATTGGGGAATCTTCCTCTTCTAGATCCAAGGAAAAAACCAAGGGGAAGAGGAAGAAGGCCTCCACCAAGCCGAAAGGCGATATCAGTAAGGTAGAGGGAAAGGGCAGGGCAAAAGTTTCGGGGATGACAGCAGGGAAGGAGGAATGTTTCTATTGTCATGGGAAAGAGTATTGGAAGAAGGACTGCAGGGCTTGGAAAGCCAGAAACTACGATTCGAAGCACGTTGTTGCTTCGGTTTCAGGTGTGTTTATGATTGAAAACTGTCTTTCAATTAATTCTACTTCCTGGGTACTAGATACCGGATCAGGATCTCATATCTGTAATTCATTACAGACTCTAAGAAACCATAGAGTTATCAAGGCAGGTGATATGACTCTCAGGGTTGCTAACGGAATGAGCGTAGATGCTGTATCCGTAGGGAAATATCACCTAAGATTGACAAGTGGCCACATTTTGATTTTGCGTAACTTTTTGTGTATACCAAGTTTGGCATGTAATAACATCTCTGTATCTTTACAATCTAAAGAAGGTTATGATTTTACATTTGTAAGCGATATCATCCACATCCACCTTAATCATGCTCTGATTGGGTCAGGTACACAAGATAACGGTATATACGTATTAAATCAAGCTCAGGTATTCAATGTCCAGAAAACACTTAAAAGAAAGTCTCCGGAATTAAATCGGGCTTTCTTATGGCATTATAGACTGGGTCACATCAATGAAACACGGTTGACGAAATTACATAAAGAAGGATATTTGGATCCGTTTGAATATCAGTCTTATGCAACTTGTCAATCATATCTCAAAAGAAAGATGATAAAGACTCCGTTCACTGGACACGGGGTAAGAGCCAGCGAGCTCTTGGGACTCATACACAGCGACGTGTGTGGTCCAATGTATACACATGCAAGAAGTGGTTATTCCTACTTCATTGCTTTTACGGATGATTTCTCAAGTTATATACATGTATTCTTGATGAAACATAAATCCGAGGCCTTTGAGAAATTCCGGGAATACAAGAATGAAGTAGAAAAACAAACCGGCAAAAGTATCAAGACACTTAGATCTGATCGAGGTGGTGAATACTTAAGTACTGAGTTCCTGGATTACTTAAAAGAGAATGGAATTCTCTCTCAGCTTACTCCTCCATACACACCTTAACACAACGGTGTATCGGAATGGCGGAACGGAAGCTTATTGGATATGGTACGTTCCATGATGAGTAAAGCTGAGTTATCGCGATCCTTCTGGGGTTATGCACTAGATTCAGCTGGATATCATTTGAACAAAGTTCCTACTAAGTCAGTACCTACCACACCATATCAGATGTGGAGTGGGAAGAAACCCTATCTTAAGTATCTAAAGATATGGGGTTGCACGGCTTTTGTAAAAAAGCAGCATGCGGACAAGCTCGAGGCACGTTCAGTACTGTGTAAGTTTGTTGGATACCCAAAGAACTCCATGGGGTATCTTTTCTATTACGTGGAGGAACAAAAGGTCTTTGTTTCGTGGCATGCCCACTTTTTGGAAACTCAATTTCTTGAAAAAGAAATAAGTGAGAGTGCAATAAAACTGGAAGAAATTCCAGAACCACAAGCTATTACTGAAAGCATAGTGGAACCAGAATTTTCGAAAGAACCGTTCATCCCCGCGCCACTCCGTAGGACTAGTAGGCAGACTCATCTGTCCGAGAGATACTATGGTTTTCTCATAGACGAGGATATAGAGGATTGCATCATCGACGATGATGAGCCAACTAGTTTCCAGCAAGCTATCAGGAGCAGAGACTTGGTAAAATGGATGGATGCAATGCGGACCAAAATGGAGTCCATGTACACCAACAAAGTATGGACTTTGGAAATTGCTCCAGAAGGGGTAAAACCCGTAGGCTGCAAATGGATCTTCAGAAAGAAGATTGGTGTAGATGGACAGGTTGAAACCTATAAGGCTAGACTTGTTGCAAAAGAATTTTGTCAAAGACCTGGATTGGACTATGATGAAACCTTTTCTCTAGTGGCTATGCTCAAATCCATTCGGATCCTTCTAGCCATTACTGCCTTCCACGATTATGAAATTTGGCAGATGGACGTAAAGACCGCTGTTCTGAATGGAAATTTGGAAGAGTGTGTTTATATGGATCAGCCGGAGGGTTTCATAGAGAATGGGAGCAGCGGAAGAGTGCACAAGTTGCTTAAATTCATTTATGGATTAAAACAGGTATCGCGGAGTTGGAACATCTGTTTTGATGAGACGGTCAAAGAATTCGACTTTATCAAAAATCCAAATGAACCATACATTTATAGTAAGATTGTAGCGAGAACTGTGGTATTCCTCGTCTAGTACGTGGATGACATTCTCCTGATTGGAAATGACATTCCTATGCTACAATCAGTCAAAGGATTCTGGTCACAAAGGTTCTCCATGAAGGACCTGAGTGATGCCTCCTACATTCTGGGGATTCATATCTATTGTGACAGATCTAAAAGGATATTGGGACTTTCACAGTCGAGGTACATTGACACCATACTGAAAAGATTTAGTATGGAAGATTCAAAGCGCGGTAATCTACTGGCTTGTCACGGAATCACCCTCTCCAAAAATATGTCTCCCAAGACTGATTTGGAAAGAGATCGCATGACTATTATACCTTACGCTTCTGTAGTAGGCTCTATAATATATGTGATGTTGTGTACTAGACCAGATATAGCTTACGCACTGAGCGTTGTAAGCAGATATCAGTCAAACCCAGGAGAGAAGCACTGGATAGCAGTGAAGAACATTCTCAAGTACATGAGAAGGGCTAAGGAGATATTCTTAGTGTACGGCAGTGAAGACCTCCAGATCAAGGCCTTCACCGACTCCAGCTTCCAGAGTAACAAGGATGACTCTAGGTCCATGTCGGGTTATGTCTTTACCCTTAATGGAGAAGCGGTCTGTTGGAAAAGCTCCAAGCAGGACACCGTTGCTGACTCGACGATGGAAGCGGAGTATATCGCTGCTGTGACACCGCGAAGGAAGTAGTCTGGATGAAGAAGTTCATTACAGAACTTCAGGTGGTTCCGTCCATTTTTGATCCAATACCTCTATATTATAACAACAACAGGGCTATAGTTTTAGCGAAAGAACCAAGGTCCCATCAAAAGTCCAGACATATCTTGAGGCGGCACCACCGGATCAGGGAGATCGTTGATCTCCGGGAGATCGAGGTGCGGAGAGTAGAAACAGAGAACAATACTACAGATCCACTCACAAAGCCCATCCCTCAGACACAGTTCGAGTGGCTAATCGAGATGATAGGTCTGCGATATGCCAATGCATGGCCTTAGTGAAAGTGAGAGATTGTTAGTGGTATATGCCCTAGAGGCCATTATTGTATCGTACTGGATTGTATATTACATTTTAGAAGCTTGGGATATTCACAGATATAATAACAGTCTTGCTCAAAATGGTAGTATGCTACTTGGTTTGATTCCACCTCAACATGTGTATATGTTTCTTTTGCATATCGCTTATATATATTGGTAGAGCTCTTAAGATCTTTGGTTGACTACCAGCGTTGTGATGGCAGTCACACTACTGGGAGTTGACTCTTCTGTGGAGTTGTGTCTTTTGATCTTTTGGTAACCCCTGCATAGTTTAAATCACCTGCAATTTAACAGAGTCTTTAAAAATCTAATTTAATCTATTTTAATTCAATTTCTATCAAACCCTAACTCTAACCTTATCCTATAAATACCACTCCTAAACATAAACCCCTCACTCACAAATTATGTCCAAACTCTCAAGAAAACTCTCTAGAATTTTTTGTGTACAAGTAGAGTTAGCGAAGGGCGAAACTCCGGCGAAATTCTGACGACGACCCTATGAGCTCCCGGCGACGAAACGACGCACCAGAACCTACTTCCACTCCTTCTTCCTCTGCTCTAAACCAAAATCCCGTAAGTCCCACATTCCTTTTCTCTATTCTATTCTTAAAATTTGTATTCCTAAAACCCGACGGAAGCGGAGTTAATCCAACTTCCGATTCGGTTTTCTTTAAAAAGTGCAATTTTCATTAAACACAACCATACCAAACTCTCACATCTTGACTACTAATCATTAACAAAACATCATGAACAAGTTTCATAGCAAAATATTTCATATTGTAATTTTTATCGTATTTTTTCAGTAAAATACCATATAGTTCAGTTTTGACATTAAACATAATATTTCTTGCTATACATCACGAGGTAATAACCTACCTCCTCACAACACTCATATACAATATAGCACGATATCTTTCGGGAATATATAATACGGGAATATGAATTTACACTTAAATACCTTTGACTATTAAAACCGTTTTCTACAAGATTATTTATTTTAAACAATCTTAGCAAAGCGCCGCTACAACCCATTTAGGGAACCCGTTCGGGATGGTGCGGATTATTGCACATCCTCGGGCTTAGTAGTGCGAGATGCAGACCTCCGTAAGGATCATTCGGTCTCGAGAGATTTAAAATACAATTATCTTAAGAAAATGAGATTTCTAGAAAATAATAAATTAAAATTATTTTTATAAATATATATATATATATATATATGTATTATTAAAATATCTATTTTTGTTATAATATCAATATTCCAACTTTTCTAAGTCAAAAGAATCACTTTACATGAAAATACCATGCAATTCCATACAAGTTCAATATTACAAATAAATACCATGTATTATGAAAACTAGGTTTCATTCAATAGAAATGTCACATTTATAAAATCTATATCTATGACAACTCTAAAGACGATAATTAAATACTTCGGGTGTATTTTGAAAATTATACAAAAGTATTTTTACATAAAAACCCCTCAAGTTATATAAATTACCCTAAGGACCCTAGTAAACATAGGTTTAAGCGGGACCAATCTCTTGAGTCTCAGGGATCCGGAGAAGTGGGTGCTTGCCTATTTAAGGTAGACAACTTAACAAACGGTGTTATCAACACGGTAATCGTCTTTGAAAAAGACATAAATCCTGCCGCCCATGTGCAGCAGTTACCGATAACACCAAAACCTAATTCAGGATTCAATTTCTTGTATAATTGTTCTGACTCAGACTGAGTCTCATTATAATTAATTTGACTTGAATATGATTCAAGTACAATCTACAATATAACAATTCAATATGAATCCATGAATCCATATATTCAACATGCTCAATCTATTCAATCTATATTGACCGAACCGAAATATGGATATACTTCCATCTACATGATTCTCCAATTATATCCATTTACTGATATCATAGTTTCGGCAAGTCATCCATCTATATAATTCAATTTGCAAGACAATACAAGTTACAATACAATTTAAGCAATACAATCAAGACATCGCGGGGTTTAAGGGGTAGATTGGTACGGAAGGTGTTAGAAGTGGCATGAGACTGCAACCATAAGACGCCTAACCTGTATTCCATTGCTGTTTTACCGTGGCATGAACGGTTCCTTGAGTTCCTGATACCTTAGTCTCCGGGGCAAGTGAGACCCATCTCGTATACACTGGCATCCTTCTGTACCAAGCTACAGACAACAACGTTAACACTAAATACAACTTTAAAAGCTACACTCTCTCTCTCTCTTACTCTCTGTCTATTCTACTTCTCCCTTATCTTTGGGACTTACCGAGCGATTGTTCGCTGACGACATTCCTTCTCTTTCTTCTTTGGAATGTTGTCAGGTGATTCGGACCTTCAAGAGTTCTAGCCCAGCGCCGAAGACTTGGACCAGTTTACTGAAGATCTCGAGCTGTTGTTACACTTGTACCTTTTCTTTTACAGTCTATATTTTCCTTTTCTGTTATGCCACTGTTTAGGCATTGCTTTTCATTCTATGTATTTACTTTTCCATGTACTGTAAAAGAATGTTAATAAATAAAGTTGTTGTTCATTACATTTGTCTCTTGTGTATATTTCTTTTTTATTGCTTAGTTACGCTTAGCGTATTTACTTCTGAGTAAATACGTAGCGGCCTCGTCGCGTCCTTTTCACCGTATTCCGGGAAGCGGGGCGTGACAGGTTTTGTTGGTGGCCCATGCAGGTCAGAGCTGTACGGAACCCTACCATACAGTTCTGTTCTGCGTGGACAACCTAAGCAATATAACACAAGAACCAGCAACTGAAAATATTCTTTACAATTCACATTCCTTGAATCTTATCATTTCATATATTTTGAATCTGTCATAACCCAAATTTTTCATTCAAGGTTATGGATTTCCCGAACAACACCAGCACCAATGTCAACAACACACCTCCACCACTACCACTCACACCTGCCGTCCCTGCATCGATCAACGAGCAGACGGTTCTGCTTGAGGCGATCCGCAGCCTCCTAGAAGGACAACAAAAGCAGACTGCTATACTAATGAACCGTCCCGAGGCAGAAGCACCTGGGGTGAAGCAATTCATAGCTTTGCACCTCAAACAATTCTCAGGAAAAGAGAGCCCGCTGGAAGCTGAGGAATGGGCTCGGAGCATTGAAGATGATCTGGCAGCGGCACAAGTGCCAGAAATAGCTTGGGTTCGTGTTTCAAAATTACAGATCATGGACAATGCACGGGTTTGGTGGAAGGCGGAAAAAAGACGTCTTGATCAACCCATCGAATGGAAGACTTTCCGCGACATGTTGGACGTAAAGTACTTCCCTGAGACTGCAGGTTCGACATGGAACAACAATTCATCCATCTGCAACAAGGTTCAATGTGGACCAAATCAGTAGATGAGTATGATACTGAGTTCACCATGCTCAGTCGGTAAGAAATGTCTCAATAAATTCGATTTTCAAAATATCACATACTACACAGCTAACACTAGACTGTAACAGGTTTGCGGCCTATCTCATACCAACTGCTGAGACCAGGGCTAGAAGATTTCAGCAAGGGTTTGACCCGGAAATCCAAGTTGCTCTAGCTACAGGGGATTTCCCAACCCATGATTTGGCTTTGAAGGCTGCCCGAAGATATGAGACGGTAGTAAAAAGGAAGGGCAGACCTCAATCTGCTGGTTTGAAAGGTCCTGCCACTCAAATGGTAGAAGGAGCCTCTTCCAGGCCATCGTTCGAACCCAGGAGAACTGAAAAACCCAATAACCAGCCAAGACCAGATTTTTGTTTCCATTGCAAGAGAGATGGACATTTGATAAAGGACTGTAGGCGCGCAAAAGGCCTATGCCTAGTTTGTGGCGCGTCTAATCACAGAATTGAGACATGTCCATATAGATACAACTCAGCTCACACATCCACCAACTACCCGAAGCGGCCAGTTATCCAGGCTCCTGCAACTCATCCTGCACTCCCAGCACCACCTCCACGTGGATCTCCTGCACAGCCAAATCGCCAATTCCATCAGGCACTGAGGAACATGCCTTAAGGACAGAGGAATGTGCCTCCGGCTAGAAGGAACGTGCCACGGTGACAGGCTTACACATTAGCAGTCGTAGAAGCCGAGACGGTTGACCAAGGTAACACTAGTAAGTCTCTTTCACATTTTTAAAAACCCTTGTATCACTTTGTTATTTTTCATACATTATCAGTAGTTCAGTCACCAAACTTTCCTTAAATCTGTTACACTTTCCTTTTACAAATTTCGAGGAAGAAATTTTTTTTAGAAGGGTAGAATGTAACAACCATAATTTTCTGTACAAATTTTTTAAAAAAAATACAGAAAGGGGTACTTTTGCCTGAGCACAAGTTATAAATTTGTTTTGCTTTTTAATAGCATGAAGGAGCTTGTAGCTCATTGGTAAGACCTTGCACTGCTGAACCAAAGCATCAGAGTTCAAATCCCATCACCCACATTATTTTTTATATTGATTTTTTTAAATATTTTTAGAATCCCAGGAGCCTACACGTGCTAAACCCTTAAAACCAAAAGTCACATATAAAACAAACTACCCCATGGTGCTAACCAACCGACGAGCGACCCACGGCTACGATCCCCAGCCCGACTCGCCGTGACTCGGCCGGCGGCGCGGCTGGATCGGCCGGCCAGGCCGGTTTGACTCGGTTGAATCCGAGTTGACTCTTCTGTGGAGTTGTGTCTTTTGATCTTTTGGTAACCCCTGCATACTTTAAATCACCTGCAATTTAACAGAGTCTTTAAAAATCTAATTTAATCTATTTTAATGCAATTTATTTTAATTCAATTTCTATCAAACCCTAACCCTAACCTTATCCTATAAATACAACCCCTAAACACAAACCCCTCACTCACAAATTCTGTCCAAACTCTCAAGAAAACTCCGGCGAAATTCCGACGAAGTGGAGTTAGCGAAGGGCGAAACTCCGGCGAAATTCCGACGACGACCCTATGAGCTCCCGGCGACGAAAGGACGCACCAGAACCTACTTCCACTCCCTCTTCCTCTCCTCTAAACCAAAATCCCGTAAGTCCCACATTCCCCTTCTCTATTCTATTCTTAAAACTCGTATTCCTAAAACCTGACGGAAGCGGAGTTAATCCGACTTCCGATTCGGTTTTCTTTAAAAAGTGCAATTTTCATTAAACACAGCGGTACCAAACTCTCACATCTTGATTACTAATCATTAACAAAACATCATGAACAAGTTTCATAGCAAAATATTTCATATTGTAATTTTTATTGTACTTTTTCAGTAAAATACCATATAGTTCAGTTTTGACATTAAACATCATATTTCTTGCTATACCTTTAAATAGATCACGAGATAATGACCTACCTCCTCACAACACTCATATGCAATATAGCACGATATCTTTCGGGAATATATAATACAGGAATACGAATTTACACTTAAATACCTTTTACTATTAAAACCGTTTTCTACAAGATTATTTATTTTAAACAAATCTTTGCAAAACGCCGCTACAACCTATTTGGAAAACCCGTTCGGGATGGTGCGGATTATCGCACATTATCGGGCTTAGTAGTGCGAGATGCAGACCTCCGTAAGGAGCATTCGGCCTCGAGAGATTTAAAATACAAATATCTTAAGAAAATGAGATTTCTAGAAAATAATAAATTAAAATTATTTTTATACATACATATATATATATATATGTATTATCAAAATATCTATTTTTGTTATAATATCAATATTCCAACTTTTCTAAGTCAAAAGAATCACTTTACATGAAAATACCATGCAATTCCATACAAGTTCAATATTACAAATAAATACCATGTATTATGAAAACTAGGTTTCATTCAATAGAAATGTCACATATATAAAATCTACATCTATGACAACTCTAAAGACGATAATTAAATACATCGGGTGTATTTTGAAAATTATACAAAAGTATTTTTACATTAAACCCCCTCAAGTTATATAAATTACCCTAAGGACCCTAGTAAACATAGGTTTAAGCGGGACCAATCTCTTGAGCCTCAGGGATCTGGAGAAGTGGGTGCTTTCCTATTTAAGGTAGACAACTTAACAAACGGTGTTATCAACACGGTAATCGTCTTTGAAAAAGACATAAATCCTGCCGCCCATGTGCAGCGGTTACCGATAACACCAAAACCTAATTTAGGATTCAATTTCTTTTATAATTGTTCTGACTCAGACTGAGTCTCATTATAATTAATCTGACTTGAATATGATTCAAGTACAATCTACAATATAACAATTCAATATGAATCCATGAATCCATATATTCAACATGCTCAATCTATTCAATCTGTATTGACCGAACCGAAACATGGATATACTTCCATCTACATGATTCTCCAGTTATATCCATTTACTGATATCATGGTTTCGGCAATTCATCCATCTATACAATTCAATTTTCAAGACAATACAAGTTACAATACAATTTAAACAATACAATCAAGATATCGCGGGGTTTAAGGGGTAAATTGGTACGGAAGGTGTTAGAAGTGGCACGAGACTACAACCATAAGATACCTAACCTGTATTCCTTTGTTTTTGTACCGTGGCATGAACGGTTCCTTGAGTTCCTGATACCTTAGTCTCCGGGGAAAGTGAGACTCCTCTCGTATACACTGGCATCTTTCTGTACCAAGCTACAAATAACAGCGTTAACACTAAATACAACTTTAAAAGCTACACACTCTCTTTCTTATTCTCTGTCTATTCTACTTCTCCCTTATCTTTGGGACTTACCGAGCGATTGTTCGCTGACGACATTCCTTCTCTTTTTTCTTTGGAATGTTGTCAGGTGATTCGGACCTTCAAGAGATCGAGCCCAACGCCGAAGACTTGGACCAGTTTACTGAAGATCCCGAGCTGTAGTTATACTTGTACCTTTTCTTTTACATTTTGTATTTTCCTTTTCTATTATGCCACTGTTTAGGCATTGCTTTTCATTCCATATATTTACTTTTCCATGTACTGTAAAAGAATGTTAATAAATAAAGTTGATGTTCATTACATTTGTCTCTTGTGTATATTTCTTTTATATTGCTTAGTTACGCTTAGCGTATTTACTTCTGAGTAAATACGTAGCGGCCTCGTCGCGTCCCCTTCACCGTATTCCGGGAAGTGGGGCGTGACACGTGGGGTGTGCGACATCGACTTACAGGTATCTATGTTCTTAATCAAACACAATTTTCAATATACAAAATACACGCAAGAGGAAAAGTTTAGATACGAACAAAGCCTACTTATAGCATTATAGACTCGGTCATATCAATAAGAAAAGACTAGTTAAGTTAAATAAATATGGATATATGGATCCATTCGAATTTTCTTCTTATGAAACTTTTCAGTCTTGTCTCAAAGGAAAGATGACCAAAGTTCTGTTCACGGGACACGGAATAAGAGCTACAGAGCTCTTAGGACTCATACACAGTGATGTGTGTGGTCCAATGTTTACACATGCAAGGAGTGGGTTCTCGTACTTCATTACATTCACTGATGATCTCTCTAACTTCATATATGTATTTCTGATGAAACACAAATCTGAAAGTTTTGAGAAATTTGAAGAATATAAAAGCGAAATAGAGAACCAAACTGGTGAAAGTATTAAAGTCCTACGATCTGATCGAGGAGGTGAATACTTGAGCACGGAATTCCTTGACTTTCTAAAAGAGAATGGAATTCTCTCTCAACTTACTCCTCTGTATATACCACAGCACAATAGTATATCGGAGTGGAGGAATCACACCCTTTTAGATTTCGTTCGCTCCATGATGAGTAGTGCTGAGTTATCTTTTTCATTTTTAGGATATGCACTTGAATCGGCTGCATATGTATTGAATAGTGCTCCCACCAAATCCGTGCATACCACTCCATATGACATGTGGGAGGGAAAGAGACCTTACCTTAATTTTATTAAGATATAGGGTTGTCCTGTATATGTAAAGAAGCAGAAGCTGTACAAGCTCGAGACATGGTCAGTTTTGTGTAAGTTTGTGGGATATTCTAAACATTCGCAAGGATATTTGTTCTACTACATCGAGAAAGAGAAGGTGTTTGTTGCTTTCCATGCCATCTTTTTAGAGAAGAAATTTCTTGTAAAAAAAAATTAGTGAGAGCATGGTAGAACTGGAAGAAATTCTGGAACCATAGACTATAAATGAAGATTTGGTGAATCACAGGATTCGATTGCTCCCGACGAACCTCTGCCACTCCACATATCTAGTAGAATTTCTCATCCGCCTGAGAGATACTACGGTTTTCTCATAGACGAGAATCAAGAGGATTGCATCTTGGAAGAAGATGATCATACTAGTTTCAAGCAGACCATTTCCAGTAGGGACTCTGTGAAATGGTTGGATACTATGCGATCCGAAATAGTGTCCATGTATACCAACCAAGTATGGACTTTGGACGTTACACCTCCAGGGGTAAAACCCGTTGGATTCAAGTAGATCTTTAAGAAGAAGATTGGTGCAGATGGACAGATTGAAACCTATAAGACTAGACTTGTTAAAAAAGGATTTTGTTAAAGACTAGGTATGGACTATGACGAAACATTTTCTCCAGTGGCTATGTTGATATCCATTCGGATCCTGCTTGTCATTGCTGCCTTTCATGACTATGATATCTGGCAGATGGACATTAAAACGACTTTTCTAAATGGAAGTTTAGAAGAGTGTGTTTATATGGATCAACCAGAGGGATTCGCAGACGGTGGAAATAGCGGGAAGGTGTGCAAGTTGCTTAAATCTATTTATGGATTAAAGTGGGTATCGCGAAGTTGGAACATCTGTTTTGATGAGACAGTCAAAAAATTTGACTTCATCAAAAATGTTGATGAGCCATGTATCTATACGAAAATTGTAGAGGGAGCTGTCATATTACTCGTATTGTATGTCGATGACATTCTCCTGATAGGAAATGATATTCCTATGCTACAATCGTCAAGTTATTCTTGTCACAAAAGATCTCCATGAAAGACCTGGACGATGCCTCCTACATTCTGGGGATAAAGATTTATAGATATAGATTCAAGAGAATATTGGGACTTTCACAGTTCAAATACATAGACACCATACAAAATATGTTTAATATAGAAGATTCCTAGCGTGGTAATTTCCCTGCTTGTTATGGAATCACCCTCTCTAAAGAGATATCTCCCAAGACTGATGAGGAGGGGGCTCGCATGAACATTATACCCTATGCTTCGACGGCAGCGTCTATAATATATGCGATATTATGTACCGGACCAGATGTAGCTTACGCACTTATCGTGGTAAGCCGGTATTAGTCAAACCCAGGGGAGAAATATTAGATAGCTATGAAGAATATTCTGAAGTACCTGAGAAGGACTAAGGAGATGTTCTTGGTGTACGATAATTGAGACCTCCACATGGAGTACTTTACCGATTCAAGCTTCCAAAATGATAAGGATGACGGCAAGTCCGTCGTGGGTTTTGTGTTTACCCTCAACGGAGTGATGGTCTGTTGGAAGAGTTCTAAGCAGGACACTATAGCAGACTCGACGATGGAGGCTGAATATATTGTTGCCAATGATGCCGCAAAAGAACCTTTCTGGATGAAGAAGTTCATTGCCGAACTTGATGCGGTTCCGTCTATTATTGATCCAATGCTTTTTTATTGTGATAACAATAGGGTAATCGCATTAGCGAAGGAACTACGGTCCCATCAGTGATCCAGACACATCTTGAGGTGGTATCACTTGTTCAGGGAGATCGTTGATTGCCGGGAGATCGTGGTCCGGAGAGTAAAGACAAAAGAGAATACAGCGGATCCATTCACAAAATCCCCCCTCAAGCGCAGTTCGAGCTATTTTTCGAGATGTTGGGTATGCGATACGCCAACAACTGCCCCCAGTGCAGGAGTTGAGTAATCGATACGCCAATAACTAGCCTTAGTGCAAGTGGGAGATTGTTGGATATGTATGCTCTAGAAGTCTTTATTGTATAGGATACTAGGGGTATATATGTACAGGAAAATCTTGCTCGATATGATAGTATACTATTTAGTTTGTCTTTATCTTAACATGTGTATATGTTTTATTGGATATTACATATCGCTAATGCATGTAGAGAAAGCCCATAGGATCTTTGCTTGACTACCAGCGTTATGATGGCGTTCATACTTTAAGGGGTTGGGTAGTCCATAAGCACATCCTTAAATGTCCCTAGTCATGGGAGTATCGAGACTGGGCATCGATATTCCAGAGTAGATTAGTGTATACTTTTCTTCACCCCGACAAGGGGCGATGGTCAGTCCCACAACCAGTGGTGTATGACACCAAAGATTGTATACAGGTGCTCATTGGAAAATGAGTTACACTGGACGGACTCGCCGAGAACTTCTAGATGGTATTATATCTATCGTCAGATAACAGTTCTTTGGTGACATGAATACAGGGTAGTCTTTAGACCTGACATCATCATTTGTCTTGAGTGTGTTCCTACTGTACTTAGATTACTACCCTACCACAGCTTTAAAGAGTCGTGCAAACAGATTTTAGTTGGGTGCAGTCCCGAAACACTTGGAGGCAGTGAGCGATAGAAAGGATTCGTCTTTCCTGATATAGGGATTCGATGTCGCGCTGTGTGTAGTTGGCCAACAGCATAAGACCTTGGCTAAGGCAGATGAGATTTACTGATAGTGAGATCAGTAGTTTCTCAAGATGGTCTTGAGCCATATCGGCACGCCTTATCGGGTTATTAGGGGTCTGACGTTTTCCACCTCTAGACCTGGTATGCGACACTCTCGGACGAAGAGACCGGACTGTACGGAGATTGTCACTTATAGGCTTAGTAGGGATACGAACGAGCTTGCTTGTCGACCTTCCTTTCGAAGGATACCCAGGTAGCCGTTACGTACAGCTAGTGTCACTGATGTACTTGTGGTTATAGATTTTATCCAGTGACCACTGCCAGTGTATTGTTGAGTCTTCAGAGTCCCACACAGAGGGTTTCCCGGCTTAGAAGAAATGATGTAGTGTTCGTATTTAGATATGTACAGGAGTTCGATTAAATACGTATATTTGATACACGTACTTTAATCGGGCGTTTTGGAAATACTAGCGGGTTTGAAAGATTACCAGATTATCACATATGTGAGCTAGTATTATATCTTTCGTTTTCTCTCTTTTAGTATTCGTATTTTGATACGAATACGGGTATTTGTATGAATACGGTTATTTGTATCTTGATGCGAATGCAGGTATTTGTATTTTGATATGGATACGGGTATTTGTATTTCAATACGGATAAGAGTATTTGTATTTCTATACGAATACGGGTGTATGTATTTGTTACATATACTTGTGTATGTATATATGTATTTGTGTGTGTGTGTGAGAGAGAGAGTGTGTATATATGCATACTTATCTCTTAGAAGCCATGTGAAGGGGTATGGGTTTTGGTTTGCATTCTTGTGTTAGTGCAAATCCACCTCCTCATTTTAAGAAAGAACTAAAGAGAAGAGAGAGGTATAATACTAGCTCATATATGGGATAATCTGGTTATCTTTCAAACCCGCTAGTATTTCCAAAATACCCGATTGAAATACGTGTATCAAATACACGTATTTAATCGAACTCCCGTACGTATCAAAATACGCACACTATATCGTTTCGCCTAAGCTGGGAAACTCTCTATGTGGGACTCTAAAGACACAACAATACGCTAAAAGTAATAACTGGATAAAATCCATAATCACAAGCACGTCAGTGGCACTAGCTGTACTTAACGGCCATCCAGGTATCTGTCGAAATAAAGGTTGACAAGTAAGATCGTTCGTATCCCTACCGAGCCTATAAGTAACAATCTCCGTATAGCCCAATCTTTTCGTCCGAGAGTGTCGCATAATGGGTTTAGGGGGTGGAAAACGTTAAACCCCTAATAACCCGATAAGTCGTGCCGATGTGGCTCAAGACCATCTCGAGAAACTACTGATCTCACTATTTGTAAATTTCATCTGTCTTGGCCAAGATCTTATGGTGTTTGCCAATTGTACACAACGCGATATCGACCTCTATACCGGAAGAGACGAATCCCTTCTATCGCTCAATGCCTCCAAGTGTTTCGGGACTGCATCCAACTAAAATCTATCTGCACGACTCTTTAAAGATGTGGTAGGGTAGTAATCTAAGTACAGTGGGAACACACTCGAGACAAATGACGATGTCAGGTCTAAAGACTACCGTGTACTCATGTCATTAAAGAACTGCTATCTAACGATGGGTATAATACCATCTAGAAGTTCTCGGCGAGTCTGTCCAGTGTAACTCATTTTTCAATGAGCACATGTATACAATCTTTGGTGCCATACACCACTGGCTGTGGGACCAACTATCGCCCTTCATCGAGGTCAAGAAACGTATACACTAATCTACTTTGGAATATTGTTCATCACAGAAAACTACATTTTAATACCACTCATTCATTATCTATTTTGTTATATATCGGTACTATTAACCAATATCTGCTCAGTAAATACAGATTGCAGGTATTCATGATAAAATATTGGAAACACACTCAAAATCATGGATATAACGTTTGAGAGTCGACACTGCAATCAGAACAGAAAATCCACCGATATTTAAAGAGCTCTTTTTGCAAATAATCATGTGTACATAATTTTGGTCCAACATAATACAAGTGTGCACAAACTCTTTGGTGACTTGGACCATGGTGGGGGATGCCTATGGCACAAGTTGGCACAGCACTCATGACTTGTACAAGTGGTGGGCATAAGTGGGGTGTGTAATAATTTCATAAAAGGTGTGATGTGATATAAAGTTAGATTTCCCTCCAAAAACCACTGAGTGCAAACCAGGTTTATATAAACAAATCAAACAGCACCAGAAAGATCATGGAGTGCACTCGAGCTCACCATATAAACACGATCCCCAAAGCCCAAGTTTGGACCGGCGAAAACCCCCAAAAGACCGGCATCACCGGGTCCCATAGCTCTATATGTCCCCATTTTTCTTCTGGTTGTTTATTTGGGTCACATCATCTTATTTATATTGTTTGTTTATTCTGGAATAAGGCCTATAAATACCAGAACAGATTGAGAGAAACATGGCATGTACAATATCCATTCCATAGTTTTAGTTTTTAGTTTTGGTTTAGTTTTGAGAGAGTTGTGTGAGCTTAACTTGGTTTTCTTCTTCTTCTTCCCTCTAAGAGCTTTCTTTTGAGAGCTTCATTATAGAGGTTGAACAAGTAACCAACACTTTGTATCTCAACTCATTCAAGTGTTAATAATATTGCTTGTTGTTTTGTTTCTTTATTTCTTTTGTGTTTTCTTTTGCTTTTCATTATGTGTAACTAATCTTTTGATTGTGGTGATGGTGAGGATGTGAGATGAATGTCTTTGTCTTCCTCCTCCTCTTGTGATTGTTTAAAATGCTTAATTGTGATTGTAAGCTTAAGATTGCTAAATGGAAGTGTTTGACATGATATGAAGATTTCGATGGTTATATGTAACCTTTATCTCATATCATATTCCTTCATATTCACCATTTACAAGGTTAAACTTAGGATTAATTGTGTGTTAAACTTACTAGGTAGTTGAGATATGGTATATTGCTTATGTTTCTTGACACCATTCATTCAAGCATATACCATATACTCTCACCCACCTACCTAGCAAGAGTAATACATACTTTTACTTCTTATTTGCAAATTGATATGTATTGATGTTGTATACTTGCTAACCCTTGTGTTTAGTATTGATACATCATGCATGGACATAAGAATGGTAAGTAAGAACGTAATGGAATCGTTTCGTGTTTTGTGTCGAATATCGGCAACTTATGACTTGTGCTTCGCAACCGCCTTGACAAGTCATGCTTCATGTCAGGATTGACCCAAGGACGGACAAATCATGATCAAGGGAGCGTCGAAGAAATCGCCGTAATTCAACCATCCGACCCAAAGCCACGACCACTTCTTCTTAACCTGTTTTCTTATTTCCGTAGTTTCTTTATTATTTTGTGACAAACCAAACCCAATTCTTTGTTCTTGAACCTTAAGCGACAATACCTAATCTCCAATTCCCTACAGATCGACCCGTATTTGCCGGCTTGCTACAACGCGCCGTGCACTTGCGGTTTTATAAATTTTAAAACGAGACCAAGCTCGCGTGCACAATCTTTCCAAAATCAATTCTTTTCAAAACCTACAAATTGGCGCGCGGGTAAAGTCCCAACAAATATCGATTCCCAGTCTCGATACTCTCACAGCTAGGGAATTTAAGGATGTTCTTATGGACTACCAAACTGCTACAAGTATGAACGTCATCATAACGCTAATAGTCAAGCAAAGATCCTATGAATTTTTCAACATGTATTAGCGATATGTAATATCCAGTAAAACATATACACATGTTAAGATAAAGACAAACCAAATAGCATACCATCATATCGAGCAAGATTGTCCTGTACATACATATCTCTAGCATTCTATACAATAAAGGCCTATAGAGCATGCATATCCAACAACAAAAATATAATAATTTTTAAGAAGAAGATCAAGAGGAGAGAGACGAATCCAACCTCTTGAAGAACGTTGGAAAAGGCAACTACGACATTCTCGAGCACCTTCTTCTTTCTCAAATATTTCTCTATTTGTCTAGCACTCATAACCACCGCCCTTACGAAGAACGTCAAAAGATGATAGCGTGGGAATTTTCGTGGCTTTTTTTGAGAACCAGAATTGTGAGAGAAGTGTGTTGGAGTGGGGGCTATTTTAGGCTTCTAAAGAAACCCTAACCTTAGCTAAATATGGTGGCACGTGTCACTAGGGAGAGCGTAGCCATCCGATCGCGATCAAAAGGCCAGGAGCTTGCCATATGTCGCCATCTATCTCCACTATGTGCATTGCACGTAAGTGGAGTGGGCCCTCCATCAAGCAGCATGTGGTTGCTGCTGGCGTTGCCTCTTCTTTTTTTAAAAAAAGGTTCTAAATCTTTTCCTTTATAACAAAATACTTTTAAAATTAGGTTTTAAATACCAAAAAATCCAATAAATTCTTATGAAAATCTGTATAATTATTTTTATTATTTGTATTTTTATGTTTAAAACAAATTCCTTTTTCTTAAACCCCTTTTTAAAATAAAACCTTTTCTCTAATTAGAAATACTTTAAAATTAGTTTTAGATATCGGAAAAACCTAAATAAATTCTATAAAAATTCTAAATAATTACCTTATCAAAAATAAATCTTTTTTCTTCAAAATTCATTTTCTAAATAAATCTTCAAAAATAATATAGTATTTAAACTCTTTTCTTCATCTAAAAATCATATTATATATTCTTAAAACCCAAAGCAACTTTTTTTTCCAAACTTTTCCATCAAAAACAATATAAAAACATATTTATTGTCCCCAAAATTAAATAAAAGATTTTATTTATATATAGAAAACGTAGTCGTTACACTCGTAGGTGGACATCTCGACTATGGCTAGGCCGTCCCTGGCTAACCTTGTCATCATGTCCTGTCCTATATATGACCTAAATTTCTATGGCATAGCACAGATTCATGATCAGAAGAATCTGTAGCATAAGAATAAACTAATAGCAAACCATTATTATCCACAAAATAGTCACGATTTAGAATAACAAGCCCATTAACAAGACGTCCAGTACACAGTAGAGAATTATAATTAATAATAAACTTAACAGAATTGTTCTCAAACACTATGCTAAATCCTTTGCTAATTAACTTGGTCACTGATAGAAGATTCCGTCGTAAATCATGAGCGTATAGAAAGTCATGACGAATCCACTCGTTCTCCGAACTTAGTGGTAGTCTATATACACCGATACCCTGCACCTCGACATAGGACCGGTTCCCCATGTATACCTTCCTTCTCCCGGCAGGAACTCCTCTGAACTTTACGAACCTTTCCCTATCTCGAGAGACATGGTCCGTAGCTCCTGAATATTTCTTGGTCCTTCACACTATCGCGCAAAGTGACCAAATTTCCCGCAGTTGAAACAGAGGGCTCTGCTTTTATCCTACGCTTTCTTCTCATGCTTCATGGGCTTCTTGGGCTTATCATTTTGATCTTTCGATTCCTTATTCCATTTGCATCTAGGCCTCTTTGCCTTATGCCTTGGGTTTTCAGCTACCATAGTTGAGGACGATACCTTCTTGGGCCTGAGTGTCTCGCGACGCTCTGCCTCGAGCTCTACTTTTGCTCTAACATCCTCGAACGTCTTCACGTTCTTCGCGTGATCCGAAAGGAGCTTCATGTCATCCAAAGAATCCGGTAAAGCCAGAATGACGGCTTGGATCTGCTGCTCCTGGCCGGGTGCAGCTCCAGCAATTCCAATATCCCTGATCATGGAAGCCATCACTCTAAGATGGAGCTTGATGTCATACCGATCAAACTTAATAGTAAGTGAATGAATTCTAATTGGTGATACATTTCCAAATTTGACATTAAGAGCATCCCAGAGACTCTTAGCCCTCAGATGGTGCTCAAACTCACCATTAACGTCATTCCTCATAGCGTCCAATATTGTGAACCATGCAAAATGATCTCGCATAGTCCATAACCTGTACTGCTCTGCATCCCTGCAATGTTGTGGAGCCTGTACCGGCTCAGGCATCACTATCTCGGTGCAATATAGGTTTCTTGCTTATTAAGGAGGTAGTGCATCTTTCGACGCCAATCGAAATAGTTATCACCATTGAGCTTTTCGTCCTTGGTAAGATCGACGATAAGGTTCTTGGCGGTTATCTCAATAAAGAAACAAATAACGAGAACATTTATTACGGATGCATTAAAACAATGGCATTTACATGGAGTATGTTCTTTTCTAAAGAACATTCCATTTTCAATCCATTCTATCGACATTAATAAATCTATACCCTGAAGAAAGAGAAGAAGGACTAAGACCCCAACCACGATCTTCAAAAATGTAAAATTTAAAATTGATCTAAAATAATTGAAAGATTTATGATGCTCAATATTGGCGATCCCCAAGATCAGGACATATGGCGGATAGCATGTCCCAGAAATCAGAAGAAAGGGCCCACAGAGGCCGACCCGGCCGCCCCTGTACCCGACCTGCAAGCACAAGCTAGCCTTCCTCGGGGCTCCCTGATGTTGATTAGCCTCCTCGGCCCCTCAGCTCGCCCTGAGCTGCCACAAGACTAAGGCCCCTCGGCCCTCTCGCTCGTCCCCGAGCCCCCCGGCCGAGGCCGTCTTCCTTGGTCCTCCGACCAGCTCCACCGCTCACAGGCGTAACCGCCGCTCCGCGAATCTCGCCATTCGTGGATTCTCCGCCGGCAGCATCCCACGTTCCACGCCTCCACGATCCCCATTAATGGGCGATCCTCTCTCTATGCGGGCGTGACGTCGGGAGCGTAACCGCCGGCGAGATACTCGCGCCCGCTGCTACATGCCACCACCGTTATATAAACCCCCATCACAGAGGGGTCAAGCAAGCCATTTTTACTCCACTTAGCCGTTACGCTGCTCGGATCTAGTACTAACTTGATCGTCGGAGGGTCCTCGGTGGTACCAAACTACCCTGGGACTTCTTTGCAGGTACTCAGTGCTAAACTCCTCCAATCACCAATCTCCTCAAAACCCATTGAGACCCACACATAACAGGGAATCCCCACCAGAATCCACCGGGAGATCGACGGAAGACAACATCTGAAGGAGACCTAAAAAGGACCTCCATTAGTTGGCGCCGTCTGTGGGAAGGAAAACTCCACAAGAACAAAGTTGGCCTTCCGATCTCCTTCCACATGGCAAGTAATCGTCCTGAAAATCCGGGTACCAGCGACCACCTTCCCCTCAGTGGAGGCGCGGGCGAACCTCAACCGAATGTCATCGGCCCCTCCACCGGCCACCGCTTCGCGGACCCCGCCGAAAGAAACCAAGGCCCATCAAGAGCTATGGTCACGACGACAGGGGGCCATCGGGCTCTTGCGAGGCCCGGCGCCCACGCCGGCAACAGATGCCAGCGGCCGCCCGAGCAAAAAGGCCAGAGGCCACGAGCCCATCACCTTTGGTGACGGGGACCTCCACGGCATATCCGTGCCCCACAACGACCCACTGGTGATCACGGCCCGAATCCACCGGTACGAGGTCCACCGGATACTCGTCGACTCAGGCAGCTCGGCGGACATCCTCTTCCATTACTGCTTTTTATGCATGGGGCTCACCCCAACAGACTTGAAACTGACCTCTCACGTCCTTTCGGAGTTCACCAACCACTCCATCCCGGCGCAAGGGGTGGTCACCCTGCAGTTCAACATCGGGGAGCCCGGTCGCATGCGTACGTTGCCTGTGGACTTCATCGTAGCAAATGTCCTATCGGCCTACAACGTCCTTCTCAGCCGTCCGACGCTGAACTCCCTCCAGGCCCAGATATCGACCTACCACCTGGCGATAAAGTTCTTCCTCGATCAGGGCGGGATAGGTCGGGTCTATGGGAACCAGCGGGTCGTGAAGATATGCCTTACCGAAACGTCTTCGTCCGAGCGGCCGGCCGACAACGCCGAGGTAAATGCCGAGATCAAGGGTTCCCTGGACATCCGAGACGAGCGGAAGGAGGTCCGGGGGGCGCCGGTCGAACCCCTGACCGAGGTGCCCCTAACAGAGGGGGACCAGGGGAAAACCGTCCAGGTCGGATCACTCCTGACGGAGGCTCAGCGAGACGACTTGGTCAGATTCCTCAGAGATAACTCTGACGTCTTCGCCTGGGCGCCTACTGACATGCCTGGGATTGATCCCAAAATCATCTCCCACAAGCTCGGGGTTGATCCTACGCCCCGACTCGTCAGACATAAGAAGAGGAGCTTCGCCCCGGTCAAACAGAAAGCTATCGAAGAGGAGGTTGATCGGCTTCTCGCCGCCAACTTCATCAGAAATGTACCCTACTCGGAGTGGCTGGCGAACGTAGTTCTGGTCAAGAAGTCAAGCGGGATGTGGCGCATGTGCATCGAATTCACCGACCTCAATAAGGCCTTCCCCAAAGTCAACTATCCACTCCCCCGGATAGACCAGCTCGTCGACAGCTCAGCCGGCCACGAGATGTTGAGCTTCATGGATGCTTTCTCCGGCTACAACTAAATCCGTACGAATCATAAAGATAAATATCTCACCGCATTCACAACGGACCGGGGAGTATATTGCTACAAGGTGATGCCCTTCGGCCTCAACAACGCCGGAGCCACGTACTAAAGGTTGGTCAACCGCATGTTCAAGCCACAGATCGATAGGAATATGGAAGTCTACGTTGACAACATGCTCTTCAAATCCGTCTCGTCGGCCGACCATGCCAGGGATCTGGGCGAGGCCTTCGAAGTGCTCCGCAAGTTCAAGATGAAGCTAAACCCCGCCAAGTGCGCATTCGGAGTCACCGGGGGAAAGTTCCTCGGGTTCATGGTCACTCACCGCGGAATCGAAGCTAACCCAGAGAAAATCGACGCTATCCTCAACATGATCGCGCCCAAGACCAACGTCGAGATCATGCGGCTAACGGGACGAGTCGCCGCTCTGAGCCGTTTCATGTCCAGGTCAGGGGAGAAATACCTTCCGTTCTTTAAGGCTCTGAGGAAAATCCCGAGGTTCGAGTGGTCGGAGGAGTTCCAAGCCGCCTTCGACCAATTGAAGAAGCACCTCGCGACGCCACCACTGCTCACCTGACCAGTTGAAGGAGACGAGCTGTCGCTGTATATGGCGGTATCCGACCAAGCAGCAGGCTCGGTGCTCGTCCGGGAGGCCGATGGAGCGCAGAAGCCGGTGTACTATGTGAGCCACATATTTAAGGACGCAAAAATGAGGTACCCTGCCATAGAGAAGATTATCTTAGCCCTTGTGGTAGCCTTAAGAAAGCTGCGGCACTACTTCCAAGCACACACCATCAACGTCTTCACCGAGCGCCCGTTGGGGGCTATCCTAGTGTCACCAGAATCCTCGAGCCGCTTAGAAAAGTGGAGGTGGGAGCTATCTCAGTTTGATATAAATATCGCCCGAGGCAGGCCATCAAAGCATAGGCCCTGGCCGATTTCATCGTTGAATGCACCATCCCTAGAAAGAAGCCGGAGTTTACGCCACCCCTCGCAACTCCGTGTCCTATCGCGAAAAGGCCTGGTTCGGTTTTTAAGTAGGTCATCTACGTCGACGGCTCTTTAACCAAGGAAGGCTGCGGTGCCGGCCTCATTATCCGGGGACCGAACGAAGCAGAGATGGAGTACTCCCTGAAGCTCGGTTTCAAGGCCTCGAACAACGCAGCAGAGTACGAGGCCCTCCTGGCCGGACTGCGCATGGACGCCGTGCTGGGATTGAAGATAATTCAAATCCGCAGCGACTCGGCCCTTGTTGTCGGTCAAGTGACCGGCCGCTTTGAAGCTCGGGAGCCTTTGATGATGAAGTACCTGGATGAGGTGAGGAAACTCCGGAGGAACTTTGACGAAGTCCAGGTAGAACAAATACCCAGGCAGCTGAATGCCCAAGCCGACGCCCTGAGCAAGCTGGCTTCGTCATACTCGGCCAACAATAAGCGGTCTATCCTCTTTGAAACATTGCCTCAATCCAGCGTGGAAGACGGGACGACGACACTCCACGTGTATGCGGCGCAGGAGGGCGACCAAGATTGGAGGAAGCCCCTCGTGGAATTCCTGAAGGACGGTACGCTCCCAGAAGACCGGGAAGCCGCCCGCCGTCTCCGGGCCAAAGCCCGCCACTTTATCTGGAGCAATGGGAACCTCTACAAGAAGGCCTTCACTCAGCCCCTACTCCGGTGCGTTGACCCCCACGAAGCCGACTATGTCCTTTAGGAAATCCATGAGGGAGTTGGCAGAGCACACCATGGGGCCCGAACCTTGATCCAAAAGGCGTTGCTCTAGGGGTACTTCTGGCCTACTATTCACGAGGACGCCCAGAAGCTAGTCAGGAGATGCAAGAGCTGCCGGCTCCACGGCAGCATCCCCCGCCTCCCGGCTACCGAGCTGACTGCCCTAACATCCCCATGGCCGTTTGCCCAGTGGAGATTGGATATGATCAGCCAGTTCCCTACTGGTACAAGCGGGCAAAAATACATCCTCGTCGCGGTAGACTAGTTCACCAAGTGGATCGAGGCTGTCCCCATCAGGAAACCGGACGCCGCCATAACCATCAAGTTCCTGCAAAAAAACCTGATACTCCGGTTCGGCATCCCGAGGTATATTATCACCGACCACGGGACGAACTTCGAAAATGAGAAAGTGAAGGACTTCTGCAAGGAATACCATATCCTCATGAAGTTCACCGCGGTCGCGCATTCTCAATGCAACAGGCAGGCCGAAGTCGCTAACCGAGACGTCCTCCGAGGTCTCCGAACCCGCCTAGAAGGGCGACAAGGCAGTTGGGTTGAAGAACTACCGCGGGTCTTATGGGCCCTGCGCACGTCAAAGAAGACTCCCACCGAGTAGACCCCCTTCAGCCTCTGCTACGGGACCGAAGCGATGGTCCCAGCGGAGATCGGGCTACCCAGTCACCGGGTCGAGTACTTCGATGATGACGCAAACACCTCGGCACTACATACCAACCTGGACATCTTGTTGGTGAAAAGAGACCGGGCTCAGATCAGAGCTACCGCTTATCAACAACAAACGGCCCGATACTACAACGCTCGGGTCAAGCACCGCTCCTTCAAGACCGGGGATCTGGTCCTGCGGCAAAACGAGTTCATCGACCAAGGCAGGCTTCACAAGTTCTCCCCAAAGTGGGATGGTCCCTTCCTCGTCTCTAAAGCGCTCCCCGGCGGAGCCTACCGCCTACAAGACGCGGACGGACGCAAGCTCCCGCGGCCTTACAATGCCGAGAAGCTCAAGCTATACCAATGAGGTCAAAGCCAGCAAATGTGTACCCCCTTTTTTCTTCGCAAAGATGATGTAAAATGTTCTCTAAAAATCCTGTCCATTTGAATAAAGAAACATCGGAACATCTCGAATAGAGTTCTGTCTTTACAACCCAAAACCCTCGCCAAGAGGCAGCCGCGCAGCTTCACTGCCCGGTTATCCTTAGTGGGCTTCCTACAGCCTCTCCAACGTTAAGGACCAAAAGTCCTCCTTAAAGGCAACCCAGCAGCTGCCTTGCTTGGTTATCCCCGGTAGGTAGCTCCCCTACCGCAACGCCAGAGATCAGAAAGTCCTCCCAGAGGCAACCCAGCAGCTGCCATGCTCGGTTATCCCTAGCGGGTAGCTTCCCTACCGCAACGTCAGGGATCAGAAAGTCCTCCCAGAGACAGTCAAGCCCAACTATCGCTCGGCTATCCTTGACAGGTAGCTTCCCTACCGCAACGCCAGGGATCAGAAAGCCCTCCCAGAGGCAGTCGAGCCCGAGGATCCCTCGCTCGGCTATCCTTCAGGACAAAAGCCTTCGCCAAGAGGCACCGGGCAGTAACCCTGCCCGGCCAAGGGTCCTTGGTAGGCTTCTACAGCCCCTCCCGCGCCAAGGACCAAAGTCCTCCCAGAGGCAGTCGAGTCCTTGCTCGGCTATCCCCGGATGGTAGCATCCTACCATAACCGACAGGGATCAAAGTCCTCGCCAAGAGGCACTGGGCAGTAACCCTGCTCGGTCCCCGTCCTGAAGGATCAAAGCCCTCGCAAGAGGCAACCGGGCAGCTACCCTGCTCGGTCATCTGCGACTGGTAGCTCCCTACCCATGACGCCAGGGATCGAAGCCCTCGCAAGAGGCATCCGAGCGGTTACCCTTCTCGGTCATCCCAAGCTAGTAGTTGCCTACCCACGGTGCCAGAGATCAAAGCCCTCGCCAAGAGGCAACCGCGCAGTTCCACTGCCCGGTCACCCCTGCCCAGTTATCCTCGGCGGGTAGCTTCCCTACTGCAACGCCTGGGATCAAAGTCCTCGCCGAGAGGCACTGGGCAATAACCCTGCTTGGTCCCCGTCCTGAAGGATCAAAGCCCTCGCATGAGGCAACCGGACAGCTACCCCGCTCGGTCATCTTAGGCCGGTAGCTCCCTACCCATGACGCCAGGGATCGAAGCCCTCGCAAGTAGCATCTGAGCGGCTACCCCATTCGGTCATCCCAGGCTGGCAGTTGCCTACCCACGACGCCAGAAATCAGAAGCTCTCGCCAAAGGGGAACGGAGCAGCCTCTATCCATCCTCGGCACAAATAAGGCGAACAACCCTCTGCCCATCACATGCAGAGAATCCGAGCCACCAACAAGGGGCATCAGGTCTATCCAAGTCTCGAGCGATCCCCCCTCAACTTCGGGACCATGGAGACACCTCCTTCTCGGCGGCGCTTGGCACGCTTGGCAAGTGATCGAAATCAATTCGACGAACGATCGCTAGACAGATGGCCGACCAGACATGGAAACCCAACAGCGCAAGCAGAGATATTTTACAAGCATTCTTCACAAACAGAAGATAAAGTGCGGACCCATGAAAACAAAAAAGAAGTTTTATTATCAAGCGTGCAGTCTTTACAAAGGGTACTTCGGGCTCCCCAGCTTTACAAACTATCCGGAGGCTTACAAAAGAGGGACGAAAAAATATCAAAAAGGCCTAAGTCGCGAACCCCCTCCCTCATCACTAGGGGCTTCACCACCGGAGGTTTTGCCACCAGAGGCGCGCCTTATTTCCCCCTTCATTGTCAGCCGGAGGCCTTGCCACCGGGAGCGGGACCCGAGCACGGAGCTCGCCATCGGCGAACTCGGGAAGCTGCTCCTTTACGGCATCCAGAGCCTTATTCCACGCGACGGCGGAATACTCACCAAGCTCGGCGTAAAACTGCTCTGACACCTTGTAATCGGCCACAGCTTTCCTGGCCCGGACCTCGGCATCCTGAGCCGCCAGGAGCGCCGCCTCGGCATCCCTCCTGCTGGCATCTCTCTCCTTCTCTATGGCCGCGAAGCGATCGGCCAGGTCCGCTAGCTTCCTCTCGGCGACCCGGTGAGATGCACTCAGGCGATGGCGGACGCCCTGATTCGTTGAATTGGCGAGCTCCGCAGCCTCCGCACGGGCTGCCAGGACATCGGCCTTAGCCCTCTCCAGACGCAGGTCACGCCGCAGGACCTCGACCTCCGAAGGAAATGCTTCTACTAGCCTCGGTGCGTGGAACGCCCCTTCGGCCTCCATACGAGCGGCGATGACGCAGTGTTGAAGGACCTGACGGGAAGTGGATGAGAAACCGGGAGTCGCTTGGGCCAAAGAAAGGAAGGCCAAAACAATGTGTGAAGGGGTTCGTACCTAGACCGCCCCCTGGCTATGGCCTCCATTTGGGCCCTCAGGGTGCCGCACGGAAGTCTTCCTCCTACCGACTCTTCCATCCTGGCGAGCAAGTTGGCAGCAATGGAAAGCCCAGACGGAACCATGAAGACGGCATCGCCCTCCTGCACGGGGATCCCTTCAGGGACTATTGATGGCAGCACACGAGAAATTGTCCTTTTCCTCTTAAGGGGGACCCCGTCCTTGCCCTCCCCTCCGTCTCCCGTCTGGGACTCGGATGACCGCGGGCGCCTCTGACCGCCGCCGGAAAAATCCCCAGGAGCCGCCAACGAGGCGGACGACCCTGTCGCCGGCAGAACATTCGACCCAGGACATGGGCTAGCCAGGGGCACGGCCGCGTTGCGGGCCTCCCTCTGGAACGAGCGACCCAAAGAGTGGGAACGAACCATGTGTCACAAGGAAGAAGAGCGCCGAGCAGCCAAAACTTAGAAGAAAGGTAGTACGAAGGAGTAGGGGCCCTGGAACGGGCCCCACCCCTATTTTATCTCTATGAGCAAGCTCATCCAACGGCGCCCTTCGTCTCCCGCCAAAACGCCTCCTCGCGTCCAACGACACCGATTGCTCCACTTGTCGTTCCCACACTGGACCGCACCCTTTCAGGCGTCGCAGGTCTACACACGTCCCGTCAGCCAACCGATGCGTGACACGTGGACCGTTGCTTTAGTGGCCGATGCACGAACCGGCGCACCTTCCTTAAATGCAGGGATCTCGCCCTGATTCGCTAGCGGAAAAGACAGCTCACGGCCCGGGGACGCGTCCCGACGAAACCTTAGGAGGGAGCTCACCCCGGGCGGCCCGGCAGTCCATTCCTAATCCGACCCGCTAGCTGGTCGGGACAAGAGTGCGGGGCTAATGATGATGCTCAATATTGGCGATCCCCAAGATCAGGACACGTGGCGGATGGCATGTCCCAGAAATCAGAAGAAAGGGCCCACAGAGGCCGACCCGGCCGCCCTTATACCCGACCTGCAAGCACAAGCTAGCGTTCCTCAGGGCTCCCTGATGTTGATTGACCTCCTCGGCCCCTCAGCTCGCCCTGAGCTGCCACAAGACCAAGGCCCCTCGGCCCTCTCGCTCGTCCCCGAGCCCCCCGGCCGAGGCCGTCTTCCTCGGTCCTCCGACCAACTCCACCGCTCACAGGCGTAACCGCCGCTCCGCGAATCTCGCCATGCGCGGATTCTCCGCCAACAGCATCCCACGTTCCACGCCTCCACGATCCCTATTAATGGGCGATCCGCTCTCTATACGGGCGTGACGTCGGGAGCGTAACCGCCGGCAAGATTCCCGCGCTCGCTGCTACATGTCGCTACCGCTATATAAACCCCCATCACAGAGGGGTCAAGTAAGCCATTTTTACTCCACTTAGCCGTTACGCTGCTCGGATCTAGTACTAACTTGTCGTCGGAGGGTCCTCGGTGGTACCAAACCATCCCGGGACTTCTTTGCAGGTACTCGGCGCTAAACTCCTCCAATCACCAATCTCCTCAAAACCCATTGAGACCTACACATAACAGAGGATCCCCACCAGAATCTACCAGGAGATCGACGGAAGACAACATCTGAAGGAGACCCGAAAAGGACCTCTATCAAAGATGGAGTATTGATTTCGTAGGGTTGGAATAGATTGTGTAGTTAATCTTGACTCGCGTTAACCGAAATCTCCCATTTGGAATATATTAGATTAGTCTATGCAATATGCGTCTTGAATTTTAAGTATGCCATCCATATCACAATATACAAACTACTCTTAAATAATTCCACATTTTAACATTAACTACCCTATCTAATCTTATCCAATTTATTAATATCCGCTTCTCATGAAATTGGTAAGCGTACCCGACACCCCGACGGGAACAAAACCCATGTAAATCTTCTAGATTTATTGAGCATGATTATGGAAACAATAGGCGAAAATATAATTATATTATTAAGCCTCCAAAGTTTTAAAATAATTTTTAGAAACCCTTAAAACAGTAAACAAAGCCGTAGTGGGTTTTTTATAAAGTTTCCCAAATTTTAGTACTTCTCTTTTCAAACAAATTTTCTCAAAAATTAAATATCATAAATTTTTCAGAATCGGCCAAAAAATTTAAAATTTTTTTCGGAAATTTCATTAAAAAAATCCAAATTTTTTAATTTAAAATGATCTTGAATTTCTTTTTAAAAAGATAATTCTTAATCTTTTAAAAAAATATTATCTTGATTTTAAAAATTATTTTTCTTTCAAAAAAATATTTTACCATGCCAAATCAAAAAATAATTCCACTGGTTTTTCAAAATTAAGGTTTTAGGGTTTAAAAAAAATAGGAACTAAATTTTTTCACCATAGAAAATAATTTTTACACAAAATTAGAACTAAAGATCCCGTATTTAATTTTTATTTTAATCATCCTTTTATCCATGCTCCTTGGCTAACATCATGTTGGAAAAAGCTAAACTTTCAGTATAATCGTAACATAATGCACATAGATCTAATCTATATTAGTGCAACTAAAAGAAAACATGAATAAGAGGATGGATCTAAAAAAATCATAAAAACTTGTATCCCTGATAAAAGACCAATTTTTGAATCGATAAACAGTGTTAGATCTAAATTATATCAAATCGAAAGCAAATCAAGTTCCGACACCAATGTTTACTTTTGATAATCTAATTAAACTTGAATCCATCATTTTGTAATTCTTAGATTAGATTTGACAACTTATAATGCACCTGAAATAAAGTATAGATTACCTTAATCGATTGAAGGAAGAATGTTCTACCGCTCTCATCACGATATTCTTGGAACGATCTTTTTTGCACAACGGTCGTTGGATGATCATACCTTGAATATCCTTTCCGACAAAGAAAGAAGACGAATTGCTCTTTGAACCAAACCGGGATTCTTTCTTAACCGAGTTAGCGGGCTAGATGGCTTTCCAAAAGCTCGAGCACGCAACTCGGACTTAAGGCACAGAGAACCTGTATCGCCGAATCCTACCGACGAGTTAAAGTTCATTCATTCATGACAACTCTGGTTCGATGACTGTTCTCTACTAACCACAAGGATATCGGTACTCTATATTTCATCTTCGGTATCACCCCGCAAGCTAACTCTTAAAGAGGAATAAGAAAGAAGGGGAAGATGGAGCTTTTTTTATAGGAGGCAAAAACGTACTTATTGCTCATTGCAGCAAACCATCGGCATGCATACATTATTTACAGGGGTAAACCCTATTTGATTTCGGTTCGGGTTTATGTTCGGATTCGACCCGATCCGTCCAATCTCTTGGACGGATAAGTCCAAATAACCAACGCCTTTCAATTCCAAAAAATATCTATATAACTTTATGGGTTAATTGCTAAATAATACCCCCAATGTTTCACCTACTTTACACGTATATACCTTATTGTTTTTGGTTGCACTTCTATACTCTAAAGTATAAAGTTGCATGAACAGAACCGACTCGAATATTCTAACGGCTAGTTAACATAGGGAGCAAAGTATCAACGGTTTGTACTTTAAGGTATATAAATGCAGCGAAAAAAACAATAAGATATATAAGTGTAAAGTAGGTAAAACATTGGGTAATTATTTAGCAATTAACCTTAACTTTATTATCAAATCTCATACTTATATTACTTATTTAAACCATATAAATCCACATGCAATACTTGCAGTCTTTAATCGAGTGTTGAGGGCATCTGATCGAGTGTTAAATAAACGGGTAATGGAAGGAAGATCTTCTAGTTCGTCGTCTACGAAGATGTTGTTAGATGCTCCATTTTCGCTGTTAGAAATCATTGAATTTTATAGAGGAAAAATATTACCATTAAGACCAAACCTAAAACTGTACTTGAGATAGTCGTCTTTACACTATTGCTTGAACATACACCGTATTTCCGCATTTCAAGCCTATGTGGATTCTACCATATGCGTAGAAAATGTATTACTCATTTACATTTGCATTTAACTGAATCCGAACATTGACGATTCTAATTCCATCCCAAAATAATCAAAGTTCCAATTTTCAAATAACTAATATATGTTTATATCACCATCAAAATGATTCTCTTGCTCCTTTTCTGGCATATAATAGCACTGATAAGAAGGATTTTGTTCTCTTAGCTGGGTTCGTATCTTTGAGCTTTGAAGGCATGTGAACATGGGATGTCCTCCTTTCTCTTCTTCCTCTTTACAGCCTGCCCTTTTGCTGGGTCCTAATAACATGGATTTTATGAGCTATTTGCATTGGCTCTTACTGGATGTTTATATATATATGTCTCATTAGTTGTTGTGATGGGGCTGCTTAGGGTCTGGTTTTTGTGTGTTTCTTATTTTAATTTCAAGACTGTTTGGTTAATTGCTTGGAAAAATGGAGCTGCGTGCCCACATTTATAGCAAAATAACTTTATTTCTTGTGTTTGATTATTGGCAAAATACAGTAAACTCTTGCGAGCAACACTATCACAATAGATGTTGCGGCTCTGCGGAAAATAAAGATGCCGCATAAGTTCATTTTGATTGACTTTGAGGAACAATTTCGCATGGGGATTGTTTTAGAACTCTATTGAAAGTCAAAGTCATTTTTTAACAAGAAAATACATCGGAAAATTGAATGTGTATAAATCAATTCCCTTGTTTGTTTCGAGGAACTTGAAAGTTGGGAAAATGAGATGATTTAATGGCTGATGCGATATGACAAGGTTTAATTGGTTCTCATCGTTAACTTTCCAGAAATTAGCCAAATTTCAAGCTTTTCGCTGGCAGGTGGATTTCCAAATTATTTTAAGGCTTGTTGATGTGACACCCTAATTCTAGCTTGTCTCCTCCTTTCCTTGGAAACGAACAATCAAATATGAACCTTAGAAGACAAGCATGAACCCTAATTAAAACCTATTATTTAAAATAAATCCATATCCCTGCAGTGAGCAATAGCTTTTCTTTTCTCCTTGGGATCCCAAAAAAATGAGGATAGCCTTTTGGGAGGAAAAAAAGTTAACCATTCGGCCAAATTAATAACCCTTTGATCGAAGCCCATGGCCGAATAATCCCACATGCCCAACACCAATAAAACTTAATGGCAAATGGTTGCTCATTAAATTAACAACCCTGGACAAAGTGCCCTAAAGAAGCTAATATCATAACATTATAGGAATATTCAATAGTGATCATGGCCTAGGACCTCTCACTTTCACACTCAGCAAAATCCATTTCTAGGATCATTGCCTCCTATTTTAGGCACTCTCATGACGTGTACAAATGTCCATATAGTGCATGATACAATGCATCAACATTTGTTAACTGATCTTTGTTGTAGGGTAGGAAAGATTTTGATGGTGTGGTGTCTATGATTTGGTAGGGACTTTACCAATTAATTGTATGTGTAGGGATTTCTATTTAAACAAAAAGGGGTTTTGTTACATTTGTCTCCTTAATTACTTTGTATTTGTATATGCATCCTACAAATCTTTCAAATTGTCAAAAATAAGGAACTTGATTCTTTATAAACACAATATATATCTCTTCCTTGACTTGTCGCATTACACTACGTTGCGCCCTCTTTGATTTGACGTTACTTAGTTTTTGGGTTTATCTTTTCATATTGTAAACATGATATGATTTTTCACCAAATCCCCCCGATTTGTAGTATTGAATCGTTTTAACATAATATCTTATTTCATTATGTTTGGAAATAAAGAAACGGCAGGACAGATGAAAGATTAAAGATAGAAAAAATATGCCAACAAGTTCTTAAAGCAAAAATAAATTCGTATTCTCTTAAGAAATTTAGCCTTGCATGTTTAGAAATTCGAGTTCTCTTAAGAAATCTAGAAGTGCCTTTTTATTTTACGAAAATGTTGTCATATAAATCCAGTTCTATAGCTCAATATATACACAGTTATATACAATTGTGAAAGGAAGAGATATAATACAACATGCCGTCATAAGAAATTTCTAACGGTACACTAATTTTTTTGATGGCCGGCACGTCCTAACATATAAGTATATCAACATATATATGATATGGATATTCTTTACCAATTGATTTAGAGTTTATAATGCTCTCTAGCTCAAAAAATCGTCATATTTTCAAACAAGCAATTCACCTTTCTGGTTGGTTTTTTTGGATGAATCATCAAAGAAATTTTTTCGAAAGATATCACTTGCCATTTCTCCCATTGTGGCGTGGGGTTGTGGGTGGGTGCGTCGGTGGGTTGGTTTTTTTTAAGGGTGGGTGCGTGGGTGGATTGAAAGAAGAGAGAGAGAGAGAAAGGGCAAGCAAATCTCTAGGGTGAAGAAGGATCACATGGAATTGCCTCCACATCTCTCTCTCTTAAAAACAATTGATTTCTCTGTTCCTAAAACCTGCTCTCGTAAAGATACGATGAGAAGACAACATGATTTCACACAAAGACTGAAGGACAGGCAACATGACGTCACCGGATCTTGTGAGGGATTGAGTGGGCCCTCACCACCCACCACTCATTTTTAATTTATGCCTTTTTCTTTCTTTCCTTTTTTTTTTCAAAAAAAAATAATAATAATTCAGCGCCCTCACCCTTGCTTTTTAATTCTTTGGTTGACCCCGCAAGGCCATTTCTAGGTTAAATTGGGCCCATCATTCTCGATGCTCTGTGCTGTTCGGAAAATCATTCTCTATTCTGGCCATATTCATCCAGATAAAAAAAAGAAGAAGAAATAGTAGAGCGGGCTCCACACGTCAGCCAAGGCTGTCCAAAATTCTTCCCTCTCTCTTTCCTTGCCGGTGTATATTACATTCGGCACAGGGGATAACTTCTCCTACTTTTATTACTCTTTTGGTTTTATGTTTTTTCCCTCCTTTTGTTTGGATATATTTTTTTATATTTATTTTACTCTTATAAGGTAATATTTAGCCACTACCAATTGCAAAACACTAAGCATAACCTAAATTACCAATGAGCTGCAGCTCGGTTGGTATGACACTTCCCCTTTTGGAAGACTGCTGGATTTGAACCTCAGGAACCCTAAAAGGGAAGTGACCATAAATTAACGTTTTCGGGGAAAATTCATAGGTTCGCGTGTGTGTTGTGTGCTTATGTGTGGTTTGAGTGATATGTTGTGTGCATAGGTTAGGGCTCAGAGGCCGTGTCAAGAAAAAGAAAAAGAATAGCCTAAATTTAATCCGAGATAAAGTAAAGAAGGAGATGAAATAAATTTTTTAAATGATTAACTATACGGTGAACAAGCACCACTTCCAAAGTCCCATTTGTGGATTGAAGATTGCAAATTGAGAAATCAATTCCTATTTGTGGTGTTCTTGCTGGCATTCACATCAGGATATCTACTCAGTCCACGATGCATTTCAGAGTCGTATCAACAAGTTGATTTCCGATAACCGAACAAGTTGATAGCCTGTAATTGTTCGGGCTTTGTTGAAAGCGCATCTTTGCTGATGGTTAACGATTTTCCACAAATATCACATCGTCTTCAGTGATAGAACCGACAGTAAATCCTCCTATTCAACGTAGTCTCGCCTGAATAATTGCCACATATTTGTACAACACATTGTTCTCACATCAGAGAATTTGGCGGAACTAATACATGGATGGATAACAGCACATGAGCGTCATCGTTAATTTACTATTTAACAGACACCGGATGAACTATTCCATCTTTTCTGAGACTCAACTTAATTGGCAAAGAACTTGGGCAACAAAGAACGAAGGGCTTGAATTGGCGTTCCAATGGGATAAAAGACATGAGATTGTTAATCTAAGCCTGCGGGGCAATCTACCCAAGCCCAGTAATAAATCAACACAATAATCATTTCAGTACAAAAATAAAACAAAAAGGGGGGTGAAGGAATTGAGAGAGGTAATAGACAAAAGTAGTAGGAAAAGGGGAACAATAGTCCGGATTGCTCTCCAATTCGAAGTAAAAATTTTGTTGAAGGGATTGGATGATATCTGGTGAGATCTTGCTTTTCATGAGGTGGGATTTTGGTGGGGTTCTCATATTTCATCTCTTTCCTCACATTCAAGAGATTCCCCTTTATAAAGAAACAAAGCCTCCTCACCCCAACAGCAAATAATTATAATAATAATAAAGGAACACCAACTTCAACACCTCTATTTCCTTTCCATTCTTCGTCTTCTTCTTCTCCCCCTCCTCCTCTTTGCTGTTGTTTGTTTTGGTGCCATGGTCATTGCCACAGAGAGCCAGTTTCATGTTCTAGCTGTGGATGACAGCATCATTGATAGAAAACTTATTGAGAGGCTTCTAAAGACCTCATCTTATCAAGGTGCTTTGGAAAAATTAGATTGACCCGTTTCTCCCCCCCCCCCCCCCGCCCCCACCCCCCCACTCGGGGGGATAAATTTCTTGTTTTTTAAATAATTATTTTTGATGTTTCAGTGACCACTGTGGATTCTGGAAGCAAAGCCCTGGAATTTCTTGGCCTGCTTCAGGATGAGGATTCAGATTCAGCATCCTCTCCTGAACAAAATGTGAGTTTTATTTATTTATTATTATTTAAAAAAGTTTCAAATTTTATCTTTTTTATTTTAGTCTTCTGGGAAATTTGGATGGTTTGGTGAGTTTGGCATTTTTTTTTTGGCAGGAAATTGAGGTGAATTTGGTGATTACAGACTACTGCATGCCTGGGATGACTGGATATGATCTGTTGAAGAAAATTAAGGTACATGGATTTTTTTTTAATTGTAATATTTGATTGATTTTGGTTAAGATAATTAAAACCACAAGAAATTTATGGAGGTTGTTTGATGATTGAAACAGGAGTCACAATCTCTGAAGGATATCCCAGTTGTGATCATGTCATCTGAGAATGTTCCTTCCAGGATCAGCAGGTAAGAAAATTTCCTCTGTTTTCCTTTTAGCAAGGACTAAGAAGACATATAATGTACTAAACCGGGAAATTTTTGCAAATTAGAATTTGGGTAAATGATCTTTGTTGTTAAATATGAATGAACAAATTTGTTATGCTTTGATAGGTCCAAGCAGAATGAATTTGTACCTAAACCCCTGATGCAACAATTGCATAGAGACTGGGATTTCTCAGCAAAAAAATTATTCTTTTAATTTGTTGCCCAGAAAAAAATAATTAAAGGAGGGAATGGACCATCTTTGGTTAAGATGAATTTTCCTAGACCCAAAACCTATTAATTGCTTGATGGGCACTGAAATTGGGTACATGGAACTTTTCTCACCAACTTGATCTATCCATCAAGGGAGAAACTTGCATTTGCCACTATTAGAAGTGGATCGATGAAAGGTGCACTACCAAACGCGGACATGTTGTTTTGATCCGGTGATGAAAGGTTGGATTTGATCAGCGTACCCTCCTAATTTTATATGATACGATCTATCAAAATTAGGAACGAGTAGTAGAATTTTGTTTGCGGCCGGCAGTTGAACTTGTATGATCTCTTGTTCAAATTTCTAGCGAATAAAACTACAGTCAAGGCTTGCATTTTAACACTAAATAACTGGTTGGCATAAATTCTTCTTGACTTGGTATAATTGTAGCAAAAATAATAATAAATGATTGATTTGCTACATAAAAGTATGTTTCCATTAACAACAATTTACAATGGATGGAATTGATATGACCTTAGCTAAATTTTGTGATAGTTAGCCTTAAATAAACCCTCTCTTGACTGGCGACGCAAATGTATGTGTTGAAGACTATAGATAAGACATTCCATAATGCTCGCTGACCAGCTGACATCCTTTGGAAAAAAAACACCAGGATAAAAGCTAGCGACTTTTCAAGAGACTTACTAAGCTATTGAGAGAGAATTAAGAAAATCCTATATGATATAAACTTTAGGTTTTTTTTTATGCAATTAGCTTATTTGCAAATCTCATTCCCAAATCAGGTCAACATCATCCAAGATCTTTTCCTTCTTGCCCTAGATTTTATTCTGACATCTATAGATGATGGGTCATGAAAAAAGATACAGAAGCAATCATATTGTTGATTTTCTTTCTTTTCTCATTACTAAGTATGACCCATTTTCTTTCTATTTTTGATGTGGGGTCATGATTTGCAGATGCTTGGAAGAAGGAGCAGAGGAATTCTTACTCAAACCGGTAAAGCTATCGGATATGAATAGACTCAGACCTCACATCCTAAAAGGAAAGAATAGAGATCATCAACAAGATGAAGATGATCGAAAAAACCAAGAGCAAACTAAGCCCAAAAACAACAAGAGGAAAGCAACTGATGATGAGGGTCTTTCACCTGAGAGGACAAGGCCTAGATCCTCATTGTGAAGTCAATTTTTATTCTTGTTAGCTATCGATTTAATTTTTTTATTTTTATTTTGTGCATCATTATGTTGAGAGGAATCAATTTGCATAGAGCTCATCAGCTCTTTCATTCAATTTTGCTGTGCTTAGAGAGTACTTGACTTTTGAGTATGTAAATAATATTGAACTTTTGAGATATTAGGTGGTGTAATTAGTGGTTTAAGCGTTTATATTCTTTCCTTTGCAAGTTGGAAAATTTTCAGTATCTTGTGACTTTAAAGGCTCAGAAAGAAAAGAAAATATTGGGAGGGCATATCATAAGAGAAAGATAGCTTGTGAAGCCAAGATATTGGCCCTGCTGGAGAATCCTAAGTCCATGGATGATGGCCTTTCAAACCAATTGATGATGCACGGACTGAGAACTCTCCAAATCACGACACGTGGCAGATGAAGTGTCCTAAAGCTTACGAGAAAGGAGCAAGAACGGTACATTAGAAGCATATCTCGGGCCTTCCTCCTTAGGATGTTCCCGACCTTCGGTGGCCTCTCAGACCACTCCTATGCTCGTCTTACAAACAACCATTGGCTTGTCCCCAAACCCTCCTGCACGCTGAGCTTCCTCAGCCCACCTAGCTCGCCTCCGAGCTATCACAGAACCAAGCTTGCTCGACCTCCCGCTCGGTTTTGGGCCTCCTGCTGAGCTTAGCTTCCTTGGTATCACTGCGCAGATCACAGGCGTTTCCGCCACGGCTCCGCGAATCTCGCCAGTCGCGAGATATCCGCCGCCCACGATCCCGCGTTCCACGCCATCGCGTTCCCCCTATTAACGAGCGTATTTCGTCATTAATGAGGGATCCCACTTTTCACGCAGGCGTAACGCCAGGAGCGTAACGGCCGGCGTGAATCTCGTGTCCGCCAGCCCATGGCTGCCACTATATAAACCCCTCTCTCAGACGACTCAGGTAAGCTAATTTTACCCAATAGGCCGCTACTCTGCCAAAATATCTCAACTAACTTGATCGTCGGAGGGTCCTCGGTAGTACAATCATCCCGGGACTTTCTTGCAGGTAGCTCGGCTTCATTCCAAATCAAGCCCACTGAGATCCACACGCTTCAAGAGGCAACCTTCAAACCCAATCTCAGCTACCCATCAACGCTCGCTACAGATCAACGGAAGATAACATCTGAAGGAGATCACAACCTCCATCAGTTGGCGCCGTCTGTGGGAATCGAAAAAATTTCATTCAACGAAAGTTAATCTTCCGATCTCGGAGTCATGGCGAGTGATCATCGCGAAGATCTAAGCTCCAGCTGCCGTCCTCCCCACAACGGATACGCGGGTGGATCCCCTCCTCCCCCGAACGCCATTCGCGCACTGTATGCGCGGATAGATCGGCTCACGTCCGTCGTGGATGCGCTTGTCCGTGTCCAAACGGCGGGACAAGCTCCCCAAGTCGCCGCTCCCCCACCTCGGGAGCGACACATAGGGAGAGAAGACACTGTCCGCACCAGCGCGTCCGAGCACCACCACGCCACCTCCGGCGGCCACAGATCCCCCATGGCGACCAATTTGATGACCCGGTGGGCACCTCACAGCTCGACGCCGAGGTCTCATGAAAGAGCGCCCCGCCCTGAGGCCCATTGCGCTCCTGTCCCTACCGAGGAGGTGTCGGTCAGCTCGTCTGCTCCTAGGCATGGCCGGCGCCCTCTCCCCCGACAGGTTCGCATGGACGGGACTCACCACGGTAGCTCGAAGACAATCTCGCCAGGGGACCTACGGAACCTCATAGAACGGAACCGGAACCGCGGCCAGGCGCAGGTCGCCAGCAGCAAGGGCCATAAATCCGAGTATGGCGAATTCTCGGGATACCACGACCGACTCGATGCCCTCGAAAAGAAGATCGAGGGTATACATCGGGAGAGTCGTCCTTCAAGCGACGGGGCTAGATTGTCGCCGACTCGCTTATGAGGCCCTTCACTGAAGAGCTGCTCGTTGTCCACGTCTCCTCTAGGAACAAGGCCCCAAAGGTCTCCCTCTTCGACGGGAAGTCTGACCCGAAAGACCATTTGGACGCGTTCACAGCAGGGATGAGTTTCCAGGATAACTCCGACGCCGTGCAATGCCGTGCTTTCCCCGCCACTCTCATCCGTTCTGGACGAGACTGGTTCCGAGGACTCACGCCACCCTCAATCTCTACCTTCGATGAGCTGGCCATCCAGTTCCTTGGCCATTTCGTCGGGAACAGACGGCAGAAACGGACCGTCGATTATCTTTTCACTATAAAGAGCGGGGACAAAGAATCCTTCAAAGAATACATCACCCGCTTCTACAACGCTCTTCTTAAGGTCCCAGAGCATCGGGACGAGACGTTCATCACGGCCCTTAGGTCGGGTCTTAGGCGCAAGGAGTAGCTCCGCTCCTTTGCATTGACGCAACCTAAGACCATGGCCGAGATAAAAGCCTGAACTGAACGAGAGATCCAGCTCGAGTCCGAGGTAAACGTGAATCTACCCCGGACCGACCAGACTGATCAAAAGAAGATGGAAAGAGAGGATAAAAAGAAGATTGAGCGGCCAAATCCCTATTTCCTAAAGTTCCAGGAGTATACCCCGCTCAACATCTCCCAGACAGGGCTGTTGGAGGAGGCAAAGGGAGAAAGATTCTTCAAACTTCCCCCGATCGACCATAAGGCGGCCAAATGGACACGGGGCCCCTATTGCGCTTTTCACAGGTCGCAGGGATACCCCACCGAGAATAGCAAACGGTTCCGAGACTACATTGAGGAGTTAATCCGCTCGGGGCACCTGGCAAGATACTTGCGGGACAAGCGACAAGCAGACCGAGAACAAAAGCACCACGCCCCTCCTGGCGAATTGATGATCGACCAAATCATGGTCGTATCAGCAGGGGGGTGAGCCTGGGGCCGACGAGACATGGCGTCCCTTGCCGGTCGAAGGGACTAGCAGCCAACCCAGGAAGAGGGTCCAAGCAGCTGAGCCCATCATATTTACCGACGAGGACCTCCTCGGGATATCCCCGCCTCACAACGACCCTCTGGTAATCACCGCACGGGTCCACCGTTAGGAAGTGCAAAGGATATTGGTCGACTCGGGAAGCTTGGCAGACATCCACTTCTACGACTGCTTCCTGCGTATGGGACTTACCCCGTCGGACCTGAGGCCGACCGCCCACATCCTGTCGGGGTTCACCGACCACTCCATCCCGGCAGAAGGGATGGTCGCCCTCCTGCTTAACATCGGGGAGACAGGCCATACGCTTACCGTGACTGTGGAGTTCATCATCGCCATAATTCCATCGGCCTACAATATCCTCCTGGGACGCTCGACGCTCAATTCCCTTCGGGCCCAGATATCGACCTACCACCTGGAAATCAAGTTTCCCTCGACCAAGACGGGATAGGTCGGGCTTACGGGAACTAGCAAACCGTGAAGATTTGCTTCACAGCAACATCAATGTCCGAGGAGAGAAACGATGATCTTGAGAGCATGGATGAATTCAGGGGATCTTTGGATACTCGGGACGAGCATAAAGAGATCCGAGGAGCCCCGATGGAGCTGCTAACAGAGGTCCCCCTCATCGAAGGGGACAATGAACGAACTGTCCAAATCGGGTCACTCTTAACGAGGGCTCAGCGCGACGACCTGGTCCACTTCCTCGGAGGAAACTCACACGTGTTCGCCTGGGCGCTCGCCGACATGCCCGGGATCGACCCCAAAATAATATCACATAAACTCGGGGCCGACCCGTCAGGTAGAAGAAACGAATCTTCGCCCCGATCAAGCAAAGGGCAATCGAGGACGAGGTTGACAGGCTGCTCGCAGCCAACTTCATTCGGAACGTAGATTACTCGGAGTGGTTGGCGAATGTGGTCATGGTTAAAAAGTCAAGCAGGAAGTGGCGCATGTGCGTCGACTTCACTGACCTCAACAAGGCATGCCCAAAGCACAACTATCCTCTTCCTCAGATAGATCGGCTCGTCGACAGTTCGGCAGGCCATGAGCTACTCAGCTTCATGGACGCCTTCTCTGGCTACAACCAGATCCGTATGAATCCGACAGACGAAGAGCTCACCGCATTCACAACGGACCGGGGGGTATACTGCTATAAAGTGATGCCTTTCGGTCTAAAAAACGCCGGGGCTACGTACCAACGGTTAGTCAACAGGATGTTCAAGCCTCAGATCGGCAGGAGCATGGATGTTTACGTCGAAGACATGCTCGTCAAATCGACCTCGTCAGATCAGCACGCCAAAGATCTGGGCGAGGCTTTCGACGTTCTCCGCAAATATAAGATGAAACTGAACCCCGCCAAGTGCGCATTCGGAGTTACTAGTGGAAAGTTCCTCAGGTTCATGGTCACCCACCGAGGGATCGAGGCTAACCCGGAGAAGATCAGCGCCATCCTCAACATGGCAGCGCCCAAGAACAACGTCGAAATCATGCGACTCATAGGGAGGGTAGCCACTCTGAGTCGCTTCATGTCAAGATCCGGGGAAAAGTTCCTCCCGTTCTTCAAAGCTCTAAGGAAGATCCTAAGGTTCGAATAGTCGGAGGAGTGTCAGATCGCCTTCGAGTAATTGAAAGTGCACCTGGTGACTCCCCGCTACTCACCCGGCCAGTCGAAGGAGATGAGCTATCACTGTACCTGGCGGTGTCCGATCAATCTGTAGGTTTGGTGCACGTCCGAGAAGTCGAGGGAGTCCAAAAGCCGGTCTACTATGTAAACCACGTCTTCAAGGATGCGGAAACAAGGTACCCGGCCATAGAGAAGATTGTCCTGGCACTCATCGTGGCCTTGAGGAAATTACGGCACTATTTCCAGGTGCACACCATCCTCGTCCTCACCGAACGCCCTTTAGGGACTATTCTCGCCTCCCCCGAGTCTTCTGGTCGTTTGGAGAAGTGGAGGTGAGAGTTGTCCCAATTCGACATCAAATACTGTCACGACCCGAAAATTGGCACGTGACGGCCCTTAAACTACGCAAAACGTCTACAGGGGTAACACAATTTAAGTAAGCCGAAAACCCAGCAATCTAAACCATCAAAAGTAGTAAGTGATAAGAACATTGCTAAAACTTTTGAAATCTCAAACCAAATTCTTTAAAGTCCAACTTTATTTCCTTTAAAATTTCGGCAGCACCTCCTTTGTAAAAACTAACCCCAAAAATGGGTACAACATAAAGATAAAGTAAAGCATCCCCAACGGGAGCAAATCCACGCCCAAAGGCGGAAAACAACCACCACAACAGATATGCGACGCCATAGCAAAGAAATAAAAGACGATATAAGTAAAACTACATAAAAGACATCCAAGTCACCAAAATATACAATATCGTCCTCACATCAAGTCTCTAAGTCATACACATGAAAGTGGTAGATGGAGAGTACAAGATACAATGAATATACAATAAGCAATATCGGATAACCGCAAAACCCACCTGTAGCAAAACTGCGCACAGTCAGCCAAAGCGGTATCCGGTGCAAAAGACGATATGAAAGATGAAAAGCCTGCCGCGACTGCCCTGAGGGACTACTTGCAAAACACTGTGGCACAACGGGGGTGAGTTGCCAACTCGTGAATAGTAAATAACATATGCAGGTAATCGCAAGTATGCACGTACAGCGTGAATCTAATACATGCAAGCTGATAGCAATAAATGGCCATATGTATGTAGCAGTCATGAAAGGTACTTTATCAGGTACAACTAATACATGAAGCAATAAATGGCAATATGTATGTGCAACAGTCATGAAATGTACTCTATCAGGTACTACTAATACATGAAGCAATGCATATAAAATAAATGAGGAGTATGGAATAAAACATGTCATTCTCACGGAATCCTGACCTCGTGACAGGACCAAAGTCCATCAAGACAATCTAAATCCCAAATTTCCTCAAATCAGCCCCCAAATTGGCCCTCATATCCTGTAAGTCTCATATATCCTGAATGTACAATATCAAGTAAATCTCATATATTCTGAATGTACAATATCAAGTAAATCTCATATATCATGAATGTACAATATCAAGTAAACCTCATATATCCTGAATGTACAATATCAAGTAAATCTCATATATCCAATATCCAGTATCGAGTAAGTTTCATATAAAGTGAGTGTCCAATATCGACACCCAAAAACATCATGAAACAAGTGTCTAGTATCGACACATAAATACTCATATCCACACGTTCCTCGAATCGTAAGTGTCCGGTATCGACACCCGTGATCCACGTATCGGTCTTTCTCATATTCATACGTTCCTCGAATCGTAAGTGTCCGGTATCGACACCCGTGATCCACGTATCGGTTTTCTGATATCTATACGTTCCTCGAAACCCAAGTGTCTCACCTCGACACTTGTGTTCCACGTATCGGTATATACGTCCTCCGAATCTTAAGTGCCCCAAAATCGACACTCTCGATCCCGTATCGGTTTAAAACAAATCTCTGAGTGGATGCATACAAATATCAAGTAAAGAATAAGAATACTTGCATAATTTCAATACATATATATTAGTGTCCCATTCCACTAATATATATATATATATATATATATATATATATATATATATATATATATGCATTTGCATATATAACAGCGTCCCATTCCACTGTTATATATACTTAAGAGTAAAAATATCAGAGAATATCATATGAAATCCATGAATGTAATATATGCATCATGAAACAGTAATATGAGCATATAAAGAAAAAACCGTTATTTAACTGCAACAAGTTAATATATATATCATGCGGTTCCTAATTTCTCCAAGTCCATACAATATCAAATAAAGGTGAACATGTAGCTATAGCCACGTATGCGTAACCATGTTGGCATAGCAAGATATGTGTATCTACCTATCAATAATAATGTAATACCCTCCAGGTATAAGTGTAAGTATGTATGCGAGATGTACATGTAGCTATGTCTCATATGTGTATATACCTATCACTAATGGTACAATACCATATAGGTATATAGGTAACTAGCATGTAAGCATGTCAAGGCATATGTGTAAGCATGTAGGTATACAGGTATGCTATATGTCATATGCACAAAAGGAATTAGGGATCATGTCTCAATGTACCTAAACAATACAATATCACATATATATAGGTGTTGTGCGTGTCATGGCAATTATTGACGGTGTGTGTATAGCATAGAATTAGTGCTCGTGAAACATGAACTGTCAATAATGGTGTTGTGTCTCATTAATAGTAAGTCCATACACAAGGAAATGAGATAAGCAACAAAGGTATACATGCACAGTCAATATCCGTATACTTCTAACTAATAGTTATGTCATTTGATCTAGCCCATACGCATAACGCCATACGGGCGATTCCTCTGTAGATGTTAAATCTACTCACCAACCATCCTGGTTAAGTAAAACCAACAACTCGCTTTCCCTTCTTCGCAGCGCCCGAAGTCCCCGCCTGCGATCCTGAAAGCATATAACAATATAACAAGTGTATATTAGCAATCAATCAATAACACGTACCAACTACGTTTGATCGACGCACCAACTCCAAATTACTCTCAAGTGTTCGTCAAGTGGTTAACGCGCGTAGTGACACTATGAAACCAACTCAAGAGCAAAACCTACACAAAAACACGAACGATATCGGCACGACCCTAACTAGGAACGCAAAGCGACACAACTACCAAGCCTAGACCCTGATCGTACCGATCGCGCATTCAAAACACAATAATAAACGTGGAATTTAATATAAATAATGCCTCAACGTCAAAAGAAACCCACGCCTAAACTTACCGAAATCTAGTAAGCAACATAAATCATTTTAGCTCAAAACTACAAGTTTTTACCAAACTATAATTTACAAACACCATAATATAGCAAGATTAAACCATTCATACCTTTACTATAATTTTAATCTCACTTAATTAGGATTTAGTAAAAGTCTAGTTTGTAATTAAGCTAATTAGATAATTAGGAAAATAACATTTAACAAACTAGCAAATTAGGATAAGTTTTCTTCAAGCATAACTTAACAATTAAACTTTTCACTAAACAAAACCCTAATTTCATTACAAAAAACCTATCTTGAATTTCAAAACATGCATATTAAAGCTTTAAAATAACATCTAATTAAGCTAGTTTTGAAGTATTAAGCAACAATTAGAGTTTAGGGTTTGGATTTATACCTCCACAAAAGATCAAAATCAAGCAAAAAAACTCATCATCTTTGCCTTCAAAATGATGTCTTGAAAGAAGATCCAAGCTAGTTTAGTGAAGAAGAATGAAGGGTATTGGTTTGTATTTGAGTTTGTGTGAATTATTTAGGATTTTTGATGAATTTTTCAAGCTTTAAAATGAAAAAAATGAGGTGATGAAGGAGATGGGGCAGCAAGCTTGAAGTGGCCGGCCATGAGGGAAGGGGGGGGGGGTTGTGATAAAGTGTGGAAAAATCTAGAAGGTAAAATCAATAATTGCTTAATAAAACAAAATACCTTTATGTCTTCATTTTCTTTTCTTTTAAAATTCAAATCAAAATTATAAATATCTAGATATTTTGGATGGATATTTTCAAAGATGGATTAGTGCTAATCTAGTGATTATTTTAGCATATATTCACATTAGCATTAATTAACCAAAACCAAAAATTTAATTACCACTAATTAAGTGCACAAATAAAGCATTAAAATAATATTTAATTAGGGAAAAATTTTATGTGAATCAAAACTTTCAATTAACCCCCAAACCCCGCGCACTAGCTTCATTCTAGCTAAACTAGGTGCCGTGAAGTCTATACAGAAGTTTGTTCACAATTGGGTTAAAACGGAAAACACTGACTATTTTACCCTAAAACGAAAAAATTCGCATAACGATTTCTAAAACGTTACAAATACCGCCCGAGGCAAGCTATCAAGGTACAAATCCTGGCCGATTTTATCGTCGAATGTACTATCCCTAACAAGGAGGCAGTGCCCGTACCGGCCCCCGGATCTCAACCCTTGGTCGAAGAGAGACCCGACTCCATCCCCGATTGGGTCCTTTATGTTGACGGGTCATCAACCGAGGAAGGTTGTGGCGCCGGCTTCATCATTCGGGGCCCGAACAAGGCATAAATGGAGTATTCTTTGAAGCTCAGGTTCAAAGCCTGAAACAACGCAGCAGAGTACCAGGCTCTGCTCGCTGGACTGCGGATCGCCTCCGGAGTGGGGCTGAAGACGATCCGAATCCGTAGCGACTCCGCTCTGGTCATCGTCCAAGTGACTGTCCGTTTCGAGGCACAGGAGCCCCTGATGGTGAAGTACTTAGCCGAGGTAAGAAGGCCGAGAAAGGACTTCGACGAAGTTCAAGTGGAGCAGATCTCTCGACACCTAAACGTCCAGGCCGACGCCCTGAGTAAGCTCGCTTCCTCCTACTCGGCCAACAACAAGAGAAATATTCTATTCGAGGTCTTGCCACATCCCAGCGAACAAAAAGTACTTAATAAAAACCCGAGCGGGAGGCGGACACTGACCTGCACGGCCTCCTGGGCTATGGCCGCCATTTGGGCCCTAAGGGTCCCCCGGGGGATTTTGCCCCCAGCCGACCTTTCCATTTCCAAGAGCAGGCTGTCGGCGACGGAAAGCCTCGAGGGCACCTCAAAGCAAAGATCCCCTTCATCTACGAAGATCGGGGAAGACGGGGAATGGGGCACTGTCCTATGGTGCCTCTTGAGGTGGGGCGCGGAAGGATCGGCCTCGTCTCCTGTTCATACCATAATATTGCATTATTATATTCCCCATTCTTATTCGTTTCATAAATAAACAGGTGCTTTTGACGGATGTCTGCTACATATTACAGGTTACAGGTTCTTGGATCTAAAACAGTGAATACAATAAAAGACGACGTAAAAGTGAGACTTTGACCAACAAAGAGAAGGATCTTGATCAAGCCTACATAAAAGATAAAGTTCACAAAGTACAGGGCAGTGAAAGGTCCAAGATCGCGAAGCCACAGTTAAAGTCCACCACAATTATTCACTGGAAAATATAGAAGAGAACGAGAAACCAATTTGAGAAAAGACCTGCTGAAACAAAAAGCCCAAAAAGCCCACCACCAGCACATAAATTTACAGAAGATGATCCAATTATTGGGCCGCGGAACCGCGGCCCAACCCATGCTGCGGACGCGGTTCCGCGGCCATGTAGAGCCTTCTGAGAAAATAAATTTTACTATAAAGATGGCGGCGCTGACTAAGTCAACCTAGGGGTATTCTTGTAAATGCAGACATGCGGATCAATTGTAACCTAGGGTTTCCTATTCTCTATAAATAGGAACTCTAAATCATTGTATTCTTTTCATGCCTCCCTATGCCTCTTTTTATCAATAAAATTTAGATTTCTTTTGGAGAGCATTAATGCCTCTTTTCATTTCAGAAATTCAGATCTGACAAGCCTTGTGTTGATGTTTGGAGAGAGCCATCTGTAAAGTAAGTAGGTAATTTCAATTCTTGCTCTAGGTAATTTTTCATTCTCTGCCCTAGTATAAATTTAATTCCTTGCCCTACTTAGATAGTTAGATCTTTAATTCAATTGCCTAAATTAATTTAGTTTTTATATTTAATTAATCCATTCACACCGTTCGGAATTAACTCGTAAGAGCGACTAGGAAATTCACAACATCCCTGTGGACCGACCCGTACTCACCGGCTAGCTGCAAAGCGACGCCGTTCTTGATTGCGGTAATAGATAGTTTTTGAGATCAATCAAATGGCGCGTTGCCGGGGATGGCGTGTTATTTTCTTTTTGCAATTTCGGATTAATCAAAATTAAAAAAATCATAAAAATCTGAAAAATAAAAAAATATAAAAATATATCATCTGTTATTTTTAGGAAGGGTATTTTTGTGTGAATTTTGCAGGATCTACGAACAAATTCGGATCTGGAAATTTACAGAGATCAAAATAGCAAATATCAAATCCGAACAAACAGAGAAATATCACAACATACAACAGAAGAAATTTGGAGGACCGAGTCAACAAGTCAACCGCGCGATCTGGTGAAAAAAAAAATCGCCTGCTGACGTCATCGCCTTGCGGCGGATCCGCGGTTGTTGGTGGCTTCGGGTGGCGGTTCCGCGGTCATCTCAGCGGATCAGATCCCCAAACTTCCTCTGCGGTTCATTAAAAAAAAACTGTAAGTTTTCTGATCTCCTCCTCTGCAAATCTCTGATATCTCCTCTGAAAAATCTCCTGCAGGATTATTTGCGCTTAAAAAATCTTTCCCCTTCCAAATAACAAATCTTGTGCAGGATTCTTTGCGCCGCGCATAAAATAAAAAGATTTGATTGCAAGTGATTTACTGTTTTGCATATCTTTAAAACTGACCTTAAGGGGCTTTTGACCAATTCAAATTGGGTGGGGATTTCATCACCCTTCCCAGGACCCCAGAAATCACATAAGGCATTTGCATTGACCATATCTTAATTAAAAAATACTAGACTCAGCCTTAAGAATTTCGAGCTCAATAGGACAGAGGACTAGTTATAGGCATCAGCCGTTAATCCTAACCTGACTTTGCGGTGTCTAGACAAGTGTGTCCAAGACGAGTGGTTGCTTAATTAGGACCGCTACTTGTAGCGGGGAGCCTCCCACTTACCTGGCACTTACCTGGCCGCAATTGGCGGTGAAGAGGCGGTTTGAGTTCCTATTTCTAGCCCTTTGGAACAGTTAGGAGCTGTCTAGCTGACCTAGGTAACCCTAGATCTAGGCCTGATTGTGCATTTTTGGTTGATCGAAAGTGTGTCTTAGCCTTTTATCGAAAATCTTTTTTGTAAAAAGTTCCAAACAAATAAAAAAAAGGAAAAAGGAAAAATATTTTATAAAAACTTGCAAAAATTTTGCCGCTAAGAAATCCTTGCACCACCTACCTTCTTTCTCTTCTCTTTCTTCTATCATGGGTACCCCACATCATAAATCTCTTGCCGAACTTTGGTATCCCGAACCTAACTTTGCCTCGTATGTCAATTGTTTCGGTCGATTAAATGAAGATCCCTCCATGTCTAAAATTTCTTTGAAAGATCAAATAGAAGCGTCTAGGAGAAACAGTTCGACTTTGCAATCCACTTTGTATCAACCATCTCAACCTTCACCACCTTCGTACGTTGATACCACTATTTCGAGTCCTATTGTACCTCCTAAATCCATGTCTATTGTGGAGCATATTGCACAATCTCGTAGCCGATCTTTCACTCCTCTCCACACATCCAGTTCTAGGGATCAACAAGCTCATTCACCTTTTTATCCAAATGTTGACCCTACTCCTGTTCAACCATCCAATTCCTACCAGTCCTACTCGACTTTCCCACCTTCACTAGACATTGCTTCTCCACAGCCATTTGAGAGTTTCATGTATCCAAACAACTTTGAATCTTTTACCGAAACCCCTTCACAACCCATGTCTAGTTTGGAACAGTCGTTGGAAGCTTATATTTTAGCAACAAACAAAATGGTAAGGAATGTGGATGCGTCCATAGCCGCCCTTAGACAACCTCATGAACCGGTAGCTAGTTTCCAACTAGCTCCAAATTTTCAAATGTATAATGAGGCGGTTGGACAGAGTGACAATTTGAGAGGAGAGAGTAAGTTATACACATTTCCAAATCAAACCTACCCATACCCAATTGAATCCAACAACTCCAGTTTTCAAACATGTGTCCAAAATGATGAGTTGTGCGACTTTGTAGTGCTTGATTTGCCAGATTGTGAAGAACCCCTTTCGAGCGAAACCACACTTAATACTTTCGATCTTTACACCTCCAATCTAGAACCTGAATTGATAAATATCCATATTTTTGATGAGGTGTCTAAGAAAATTGATTTTCACTTGATTGAGGATATAGACGCCGGGAATATTTTGGATGATGAACCCGTTGATTTGACTGAACTTTTATCCCCAACTCATCATCCCGAGTCATTAAATGTTTCTCCCGAACCTCATATGCGTCTTGATTTTGATGATAATGGCATGGATAGGCTAAATTTTGAGGAGAATTATAAGGATAGTATTGAGGAGAGTATTGAGGATAATATTGAGGTTGAACCATTTTTGTTTGATGTGTCGGATTTTCCAATTCATCCTCTTGAACCTTTAACTAAATCACCCTCCCTCCTTTCCATCGTTCCGATCACGCAAAAGTTCACGCTTGAAGACTGTGAACTTGAAAAATATCTCTTTGAATCTGAAACAGTTCTCACAACTGATATCGATTACGAGTGTTTCACTTTTTCGGATGATGTTGATGACTCACCGCCCGAGTTTAAGTCCTTTACATTTTCAGATGAGTTAGTTGAACCATCAGACTCGGTTGCTTACAGTCGTTTCGAACCATTGATGGAATCTTTCAAGTTCGAGACAGTTTACTACGGTGAGAATGAGACTATCCCTAATTCACTCCCTTTCGTCCTTCCTATCGTTCTGACTATGCAAGAGACCGTTACGCTTTCATCTCCAATACCAAGTTCGGTGTACCCATGCTTTCTTGCGAATCTTGAGGGATTTGACCTCATTTCTCAATGGGTTGATAGGTTAGCACAATCGCTTTTCACCCATCGGTCATCACAAATTATGCTAATTTATTCACTCGATTTACACCCTCAAGATCGTATTCCACTTCTTTCTCTTTTCCGTCATTCTTCTCCTCCAACGAGACCATATTCCACCCTTCTTCCCATTCGGTCTCGTGTGCTTCTCATCTCTTTTCTTTCCATTCCATTCTTTCACCAACTCGACCGTTACCACGATAAGATTTTGAATGATTGGTGCTAACCTTTGGTTTGTATAAGGCCGCTTAAGTTTGGGGGGAACCTTGTTGTATATATATATATATATATTTTTGTTTTCTTTTTCTATAAAAAATAAAATAAAATAAAATAAAATAAAATTCAAAACATTAAAAAAAAATTTATAAATAAATAAACAGGGGAGCGCCGGCATTTTGACCCTCTTGGTGTAGCATGACAGTGAGGACACTGTCAAGTTTAAGTTTGGGGGTATGCTTGGTACGTCTTCTTCCTTCGCATTCATTTGTACATTTTTTTTGCATTTGCATACTTATTTTAAAACCCATAAAAATTTGAAAATTTTAAAAAAATTATAAAAATTAATGTATTCAATTTTGGCCATATTTGACTTGAGTTTGACAAATAGGTTAACTGGCTAGGAACAACTAGATCTTAGGCTTAGTAAATTAAAAACCCTAAAAATAACCTTCCTTAAAATTTAACAGTAGAAAGTATATGTCTTTGTAGTTTATTTAGAAATAGGCAAATTTTGAGTTCACTTTTTAGGCTAAAGTCAAAACAAAGGAAAAGTATTGATATTTTTATTAGAGTATAAGTTTGAAAAATAATTCCTATCTTAAGTCTAGATTTTGAAAATGTATACCTTACAAATTGCACTAACACGCACCTTGAAAGTTGGAATAGTAGAGAAGACCTTGAAATTCTCTTGTCTAAAGTCCTTAGTACGAAGAAAATGAAAAAAAATATACAAGTGTGAATAAAGAAAAAAATGAACACCGGTTTTTGTGATTACTAAGGCTAAAAAAAATAGAAAAATATTTAGCGAGGGTGCTTCATCACCTAGTGCCTTAGACCAACTGGTTTGGGAGTAACTGCTAAAGCCTTGGGTGTTGCAAGACTAGGAATTATGCTTTAATGTGCAAACACATCTTCTAATCGGTTGTTGGTACCTCAAGAAATATTAACGGTCACATGAAGGATGTGTAAGCAAACTTCATTTAAAAATTCACTAATTAATAAGTACTTTGGACAATGGACAAGAGTATGATTGCTTGATTTGAATTTCCAAGTGTAGGGGTGGTATATACACACACGTAGGGGTATGTGATTGGAGTTTAGATGAGAGATAGGAATGAAGAATAGAACTTGTATCTTTAGTAGAGTTGATACAAATTCCTAAGTGGAGATGGAACCATAGAAGGAAAACTTAAGAGATGCCGAAAGCTAAGTAAGTCTATAGAACATATATAATCTTAAGTTAAATGATGAGGAAGTGTGAAGAATATGGGTGGATAATTTACGAGTCGACGATAATAGAATTTCTTGTTAGAAAACCTAATTGGAGAATTAAAGTCGAAAAAAGTCAAATTGATAGGATTTTGTGGGTGTAATCCGCTGAAAACCCTCAGGAGACAACACTCCTCCTACTAGGGACACCTAGAGGTTTAACGGCTTATTGCACATGCTCAGTGCAATCGCGTTTCCCTGCGAAAGTGCGGTTAAGTTTTTTTGTCGAGAATAAAAAAATAAGTTTGCTCGAGGACGAGCAAAAGATAAGTTTGGGGGTATTTGTTCATACCATAATATTGCATTATTATATTCCCCATTTTTATTCGTTTCATAAATAAACATGTGCTTTTGACGCATGTCTGCTACATATTACAGGTTACAGGTTCTTGGATCTAAAACAGTGAAAACAATAAAAGACGACGTAAAAGTGAGACTTTGACCAACAAAGAGAAGGATCTTGATCAAGCCTACATAAAAGATAAAGTTCACAAAGTACAGGACAGTGAAAGGTCCAAGATCGTGAAGCCACAGTTAAAGTCCACCACAATTATTCACTGGAAAATCTAGAAGAGAACGAGAAACCAATCTGAGAAAAGACCTGCTGAAACAAGAAGCCCAAAAAGCCCACCACCAGCACATAAATTTACAGAAGATGATCCAATTATTGGGCCGCGGAACCGCGGCCCAACCCATGCTGCGGACGCGGTTCCGCGGCCATGTAGAGCCTTCTGAGAAAATAAATTTTACCATAAAGATGGCGGCGCTGACTAAGTCAACCTAGGGGTATTCTTGTAAATGCAGACATGCGGATCAATTGTAACCTAGGGTTTCCTATCCTCTATAAATAGGAACTCTAAATCATTATATTCTTTTCATGCCTCCCTATGCCTCTTTTTATCAATAAAATTTAGATTTCTTTTGGAGAGCATCGATGCCTCTTTTCATTTCAGAAATTCAGATCTGACAAGTCTTGTGTTGATGTTTGGAGAGAGCCATCTGTAAAGTAAGTAGGTAATTTCAATTCTTGCCCTAGGTAATTTTTCATTCTCTGCCCTAGTATAAATTTAATTCCTTTCCCTAGTTAGATAGTTAGATCTTTAATTCAATTGTCCTAGATTAATTTAGTTTTTAGATTTAATTAATCCATTCACACCGTTCGGAATTAAATCGTAAGAGCGACTAGGAAATTCACAACATCCCTGTGTACCAACCCGTACTCACCGGCTAGCTGCAAAGCGACGCCGTTCTTGATTGCGGTAATAGATAGTTTTTGAGATCAATCATCTCCCACCTCCAAAACCCGGGGTTCTTACTCCCGAGCATGTTTGCGGCTCTGCGCGCGGCCGGCCGCCGAGGCCTAGGGCGTGCTGGAACGCCTGGCCGGAGCGGTCGCCGGTGGAACCTGGCTCGCGGCAGTGCGTGACGGGCCGGTGCCTCCAGCCTTCCTCCCTTTCTTCTCGGTCCCCGCAGCACGGAATTTAGATCGGTCCATCGGCTCTGCAAAAAAAGCGAAAATACAAATAAAGGGTTAGCAATGCCAAAAAGAATAGAAGAATACACAAGTCTAAATAGGTCACCTAAGCTCCCAACTTACCCGCAAACTGAGCGGGGCTGAGCCCGGCCCAACTGAGGGCCTGCTCGGACAGCAACACATCGGCCCGATGGAGGGGCTCCCACTCCAACACTACCATCACATCGGGATCGTTCGACCGCCTCACCCGCGGGCAGTTGGCTCTGTGCCACTGAACAGGCACAGGCCAATCCTCACCTCGGGTGGCCCGACGAACACAAACTTCTCCTTCCATTCATGAATGGAAGAAGGTACTGCTACGACCCCCGACCCGGCCGTCCCTCCTCTGTGTTTTCTAAAAGAAACGTATACCCAGCTAGGCTCGTACCTACGAGTGCCGGGGTGATTTTTGTAGCAGAGGGAGGAAAGGAGAATGTTCAGGCTAAAAGGGATCTCCTACAGTCTCAACCGGACCAGGAACCCGAGGAGAATCCTCCACAAGCTTGGCACTAACTGGCCCGGGGCTAATTGAAAGCAATGCAGCGCCGCACTCACCTTAGAGGAGAAGGGCAGACGCATTCCGGCCCAAAAGGCTTCCAAGTACAAGGCAATCTCCTTGCCCCGTACCTAGTCTGCCCTCTCTTCCTCCCCGGCCAAGCGAAGCGAGTAGCCGGGGGGAATATGGAAGCGAGCCCGGATTGTGGTGAGCTTGTCCATAAGCCCCGGGAGGGAAGGCGCGTCACGGACACTCTTGACACACTCTTTGGGGACTGTCCCCGTCGTACGGCCCCGGAGAGCATGACTAACCCTAACTTCCTGGGGGGATTCCGACTCGGATGAGGAAGAGGAAGAAGCAGAAGAGGAAGCTGCAGAAGACTCTCTAGACTCTACCCGAACTATTTCTATGGACTCCCCAGAGGAAGACATCTAACCTGAGCAAAGGAAGGAGTCCTCCGAGGAAAGAACACAATAAATCTGACCTAAGGGGAAGATCGCCGAGCTAACACACGAAGGGCTGATGAAATTATAGAGAAGTGTGGACCCTGGGGGGATCCCGCCTCTATTTATAGCAATTGGAAACACATCCTACGGCGCCGATCGTCTCCTGCCAAAACAACATTTCGCATTCAACGGTCGTCAACGTTCCACCTGTTGCACACACATTGGGCACGTCCCGTCAAGCGCGAAGAATACCGGCGGCCCATCATGTTAGCCAACCAGCACCGGACACGTGGCCTGGCGTTTCGGCGAATGTACGCCCGAATCGGCACTTCCTCTTTAATGCAAGATCTCTTCCCTGATCCGCTGACGTCATCAAGAAAATACAACTAATTGCCTAGGAATCCACGCCGACGATGTCTTCAAATAAGAGCTTAGCCCGGTGACCGATCAGACCACTCTCGACCCGACCTGTAAATAGGTCGAGACGAGAGTGGGGGGCTAATGATGATGTTCGGTACTGAGAACTCCTGAGATCACGACACGTGGCAGATGACGTGTCCCTAAGCTTACGAGAAAGGTGCAAGAACGGTACATTGAAAGCATATCCCGGGCCTCCCTCCTCAGGATGTTCCCGACCTTTGGTGTCCTCCCAGACCACTCCTATGCTCGTCTTACAAACAACCATTGGCTCGCCTCCGAGCCTTTCCACACGCTGATCTTCCTCAGCCCACCTAGCTCGCCTCCGAGCTATCACAGAACCAAGCTTGCTCGGCCTCCCGCTCGGCTCCGGGCTTCCCGCCGAGCTTAGATTCCTCGGTATTACTGCGCAGATCATAGGCGTCTCCGCCACGGCCCTGCGAATCTCGCCAGTCGCCAGATATCCGCCGCCCATGATCCCGCGTTCCACGCCATCGTGTTCCCTCATTAACGAGCGTATCTCGTCATTAATGGGGGATCCCACCTTTCACGCAGGTGTAACTCCAGGGGCGTAATGGCCGGCATGAATCTCGCGCCCACCAGCCCATGGCTACCACTATATAAACCCTTTTCTCAGACGACTCAGGTAAGGCAATTTTACCCAATAGGCTGCTATTATGCCAAAATACCTCGACTAACTTGATCGTCGGAGGGTCCTCGGTGGTACAACCACCCCGGGATTTCCTTATAGGTAGCTCGGCTTCATTCCAAATCAAGCCCACTGAGATCCACAGCCTTCAAGAGGCAACCTTCAAACCCAATCTCAGCCATCCATCAACGCTCGTTACAGATCTACGGAAGATAACATCTGAAGTTGATCACAACCTCCATCACCAAGAATTATTAATATAATTTTTATTCTGTATTTTTCCGGCCTCTTGCCTGTAAGCCCTAAATCATGCATCCAGCACACATCATACACAAGTTTGTAGTTTGTTTTTGGTTTTGTCATTTGCGAAAGGTTGCTATAAAACTCCCACTAAACTACCAATATTATATGAAATCGTTAGTTTGATCAACTCGTATAATCCACCATTGAACTGAATAATCCCAAAATGTCATACGGATAGATTGAATAGACTCAAAATGAACGGAATATGATATTTTTGACAAAAATACCTTTCAACTTTTTTTTATGAAAATATCCTTCAATGGGATTTTATAGCATTTTTAAAGTTCAATGGGGTTATCTCAAAAAACTGAAAAGGTGGATGGGCTTTAGTAGAATTTAACTTTTTTATTATATATTTTGAAGTAAAAGCAGAGCAAATCGTGTAAAATTTTATTGCAGTACGAGTTGTATAACGAATACAAAAATAGTTGGGAGAGTTTAATATCAAACTTGAAAATCTAGAAGTGTAAATTAAGAAAAAAGAAACAAAAGAGCTACCTACATCAGAATTCTTTATTTTCAACAGTAATAACAATGTAAACCAGCTGCTTATCCTCTTTATTACCTCTAACGATTATATCGTTAAGAAAATACTGATTTAAATAAAACAAGTTTGAAAGTTTGACTAGAAGGTCTTGGGGTTCGAGACTTCCGATAAGCGCAAACACTTATCATTAATTATACCATGTTGTCTTAGAGAATATATAGACGAGATATATTGTTAAGTAGTTCTAAATCACATCACAAATGAGTGTACTTGCAAAAGAAAGACAATGTAAAGTAATCATCAAAAATACATTTCATTCACATTGTTTACTTACAACATAGATACATGTGTACCTTTTTACATTTCATACTCAAAATAAAGAGAGAGAAGATACGGGTGTATTTCAATAGCAAAAAGGATATCCTTAATGTCAGAATTTGATATTATATTTGAGATTTAGATGGATATTTCTACAAGTAGGACCAATACATAACCAAAAAAACGCAAAGCGGGATCCTCTATTGATCATAATAGGGTGTAAACCCGTTGTAGAGTAAATGCGGATATCTCTTATATAGATATCCGCTCTTATCTTGGTATTTGCGGATATCTAAATTAGACATCTCTTATATAGATATTTCTCATCCTTACCTCGAAATACAGGTAATAGTGGACCCACGATAAAATACGGGGTAGTGTATGCGACTGGCTGCAGACACGTATAGTTAGAAGGTGGATTTACTTCTGTTATTTACGAAAATACCACCGATATCAACTTGAGCAGCACAAAAATTAATCTAGAAATATAACTAACACAGGTGAATGGCTGTATAGATCCAAACATCAAATATCATATGCTAAGAAACAATAAGATGGAATTGATAAACATGAAAGATACAAGATACCAAAATTCAAATGGAACAGATGGATATCCGGTAATCTATCTTTGATTACCTCAGATAAAAAATATAATTTGTACTTCCGAACGTCAGTTGTCGGATCTCCAATATCTAGACATGCAAGCCCAGGGTCATCAGAAAACGACTTAGCAAGTGGTAAAATGAAGGAACTCGTGCACATGTGTGTGTATACAGAATTATAGTGTATAATAAAAATATATGTAGATGTCAGGATAAATCAGGACATGGCGAGGGGAATATTGTGGAAATGGACGGTAAGGTACTCATATCTTGGGATATCCCACGACTAGCTGTCATGCCCATGTCAAGTAAAATCAGTATCCAATAATCAATAACCAGCATTCAGTATCCAGGAAATCAGTATCGAGTAACCAGTATTCAGTATCCAGTAATCAGTATTCCGTAAACAGTATCCATTAAACAGATTCCAGTAAACAGTGTCCAGTAAACAGTATTAATGGGCGTAACGTGGATATTATTAAAGAGTACGAGTATTCTTACTTTCCATTTATCAATAAACCACTAGTCAAGTCAACAGAAAGATCATGTCGATAACCAGTATCAATATTTAGTAATAAACTGATATCGAGTCATTAACATGTAACATGAAAGTACACTTTCCAAGTACCATTATGCATCCAGTGATAGTATGAGTGTTTCATGATTCACTAATAATGAATGTTAATTAATAATAAGGATATTTAGTGTCAATATAATGTAAACATAAACGGACTCGCATATATCCTGGTATTGTCCCATACCAGCACCTGAATATAAGTGGTTGCTCGTGTTAAGCTTAAATAGTTCATTATTTAGTTTGATATTTAGGTTGTTATTGTTTTATTTAGTTTGTGATTATGAACTTCCTCGCATATACCCCAGCACCGTCCCATACCGGCACCCGATTATACGTAGTAACTCACGTCAAGTTTTAGATAGTTTATTCTTATGTTTGTGAAAGCCCCTAATAACCTGCGAAAAATAATGGAAAGTGTCCCGTGCATACCTGGGACCCCGACCCCTGACCCCTGAAGCTGAACTCAGGACGCACCGCTAGGCTCTACTGGAATAGGAATATGTGTTACAGCTCGGTAAACTTTAAAAAACATTTCCATAGAGTAGTAAAATAGTAGCAGGATGGTAGTAAGCTACCCGGACCACCATGGTTGGCCATAACGAGCAGTAATAATAACTGAAAATGATGGTAATTCAGCTACTACCCGGAATCCCATGGTTGGGCCCTAACATATGGTACCATAAACAAGCTTTCCAAAGCTATTAACCGAGTCTACCAAGTCCTTTCCCCATCTTCCGGCTGTATCAGTTTTATTTATGGATTTTAAATAAGTTAAAACATGATTTCATATCAAAATGAAATAATTGGAATTATAATAACGTGTCACGCCCCGCTTCCAAGTGTACGGGTAATGAGACATGACTGAGCTCGCTACGTATTTACTCAGAAGTAAACACCTAAGCGTAACCAAGTAATATAATGTAAATATACACAAGAAGACATGAAATGTAAATGAACATCATCTTTTATTGATTAAACATTCTTTACAATACAACTGGAAAGTAAAATACAATACTGGAAAGCGATGCCTAAATAATGGCATGTACTGAAAGTAAAAGTGAGTACAAGTGAAGCCTAGTGGTCGTGCAGCTCAGTGGTCTGCTCCAATTGCTCCTGGTTAGTCTCGAACTTCTCAGAGTCGGGTTCTCCTGACAACATTCTAAGGAAAAAAGAGAAATAGGAATGTCGCCAATGAACAATCGCTCGGTAAGTTCCAAAGAGAGATAGAAATATAATAGACAGATAAGAGGATGTAACTGTTATAATATTTGATTGTTTTGCTAACGCAGTTGTTTGTAGCTTGGTACAGAATATGCCAGTGTATACGAGAGGATTCTAACTTACACCGTGGATTATGGTAACCCGTAGTATAAGGCTTCGTCAATAAAACCACGGAACAACGGCAATGGATGTATAGTTACGTCTTTTAATGACCATCTTGTGCCATTTTTAACATATTTTGTACTAGTGTACCCCTTTAAAACCCCGTAATGTATTATGTATTGATGTATGTTGTTTTATTTAATAGGTGTACGACTTGCCGAAACAATGATATCATTAGTTCATGTAAACGGAACGGATAGTCATGTAATCAGAGTATATCCATGGTTCGGTTCGGTCGAGTCATGTTGATATAGATTGAATTCTGGTATAAATGGATTCATGTTGAATTGGAATTATACTTGAATCATATTCAATGGTAGATTAATTTAGATTAGACTGAGACTCTGCCTGAGTCAGAAACTTAAATAGAATTGAAGTCCTGAATTAGTTTTTGGAGTTATTGGTAACTGCTGCATATGGACGGCAGGATTTGTATTTTTTTCCAAGACAATTACTGTATTTATAACACCGTTTTTAGGTTATCTGTCTCAGATAGGCAAGCAACCATATTCTCCGGCTCCCTGAGGCTCAAGAGAACCGGTCCTGCTTAAACCTATATTTATTAGGGTCCATATTATAAATTAATATAACTTGAGGGGGTTTTATGAAAAATAGTTTTGATATATTTTCAAAATAAATCTCAAGTATTTATTTATTGTCTTCAGGGTGTTCATAGTTATAATTTTTATATAATGAAATATTCAAGTGGATATAAACCTAATTTTGAATAGTATATGGTATTTTCTTGTAATTTGACTTGTATTGAATGTGATGGTATTTTCATGAACTTTTGTGATTCTTTTATTTTGATTAGAAAATATGGAATATATATTATATTTAAAATATATATTTTAATAATATTTCTATATATATAATTATAAAAAAATAGAATTTATTTATTAAATAGAAATCACATTTTCTTAAAAATTGTAATAAGAATTCCATCGAGATTGAATGCTCCGTGAGGAGGTTTGCATCTCGCTCTACTAGTCCTGAGAACGTGCGATAACCTACACCATCCCGATCGGGTTCCCCAAAATGGGTTGTAAAGGCTTATTTGCAAGGAATTAATTTAAAACAATTTAAAGAATACGGGTTTTGATAGTTTAAGGTATTTTAATGTAAATTGTGTTTTGTCCCACAAAAGTTGTTACAAAATCCATCGTGCTATGTCAAGATGAGTGTTGTGATGAGATAAGTCATTACCTCGTGCAATTTATAAAGGTAATATGAGCAAAACGATAAAGTAATATCGTATGCAAACTTTATGGTATTTTACCGAAAAAGTGAAATAGAATTTGTTTAACATTAAATTTTGAATTGAAACTTGGTAAAATTGTTGTTTTATTGTTGATAAACAATATATGAAAAGTTGGTAAATTTTTTATTAAGAAAAATTGTGTTTTTGATGAAATTAGAATCGGAAGTCGGAATAACTCCGCTTCCGACGAGTTTTGAAAGGAAATCTTTTTGAGAGGTGAAAAAGAGAGAAGAGAAAGGACTTACTGGTTGATTATAGAGGTGGGAGGTAGAGAAATATTTTGAAGGCGTCTGGGAGTCACGTCGTCGCCGGATTTGTCCCGAAATGTCGCCAGAAGTTTGACCTTGGCTAACTCCACTTGTACAACTTCTTGGACTTAGAAAATTTAGAGAGTTTTGGCAAAAGAATTCTGAATGAGTAGGGCTATGGTGTAATGTGGTATTTATAGGAGAAATTTCGGTTTTAAGGATTGAAAAATGAATTAAAAATGCATTAAAATTTGGTTTTATGGCTCATTTTAATTCTCTGGAAATATGCAGGGAAATCAAACAGACTAGGGTTAGTGGGGGAGTCCAAGGGGTGCTAGGGAAAAAATTGAGGGCATTCTCTACGGGTTCAACCGGCGATGCCGGTCCCTTGTGATGATCTCGCCGGTCGTTGTCGGGTGGTGGGGTGTGGGATTGCTGCCACGTGTCCTATTCGCTTCATATAGCTCAGTGCACATGTTTGATTTGAGCGACTTTTCATTTTACGTGCAGTGCACGTGAAAACTTTTGTGCTTCTAAAAGTTTAAAAGAAAAATCAACAAAAATAATATGTGGCTGAGAGCATTTGAACACAGGGGCTATGTCACAGCAATGCAGGGGCTTTACCAATGAGCTACAAGTTGCTTCTTGCTGTTCAAAAGCAAATTTAAATTTATAACTTGTGCTCAGGTTAAGGTATTCTTTTCTGTACTTTACAAAAAAAAAATTGTACAGAAGTTTTAGGGTTATTACATTCTACCCTCCTTATAAAAATTTCGTCCTCGAAATTTATAAAAGGAAAGTGTAACAGATTCAAGAAAAGTTTGATGACAGTGGTGGTGAAAGAAATACTGGTAATAACGAGATGATGCAAGGGTTTGAAAAGATTGAAGGGAATTACTAGTGTTATCTTGGTCAACAGCCTCGGCTTCTATGGTCGCTAATGTGAAAGCCTGACATCGGGGTACATTCCTCCTAGCCGGAGGCACATTCCTCTGTCCTTGGGGGCATGTTTCTCTACCCTCGAGGCATGTTCTTCAGTGCCTGATGGAACTGGTGAGGAGGCTGTACAAGAGGTCCACGTGGAGGTGGAGCTGGGAGAGCAAGACGTGGAGAAGGTGCCTGGATAGCTGGCCGCCGCGGATAGGTAATTGCTGGTATGGGTGCAGCATTTGGATTGAGTCTATGAGGACATGACCCAATATCATGTGTGGATGAGCTACAAGCTAAGCAAAGGCGATTAGCACACCTACAATCCTTCCACAGGTGTCCATCCCTCTTGCAGTAGAAACAAAAATCTGGACTTGGCCGATTATTTGTTAATTCCGGTCTCCTGGGTTCAAAAGTTGGTATTGAAGAGGCTCCTCCTACCATCTGGGTGGCAGGGCGCTTCACACCGGCAGATTGAGGTATGCCCTTCTTCTTCACTACTGCCTCATATCGACGGGCAGGTTTCAGTGCTAGGTCGTGGGTTGGAAAATCCCCTGTAGTTAGAGCAACTTGGATTTCCTGGTCCAACCCTTGCTGAAATCGTCTTGCCCTGATCTCAGTCATCGGTATCAAGTGTGCCGCGAATCTACTAAGCATGGTAAACTCAGCATCATACTTATCCACAGATTTGGTCCATATCGAACCTTGTTGCAGGTGGATGAATTGCTGCTCCATGTCAAATCGGGCAGTCTCGGGGAAATATTTCGCGTCGAACATCTCGCGAAAAGTCCTCCATTCGATAGGTTAGGCAAGACGGCTTTCTTTTGCCTTCCACCATACTCGGGCGTTGTCGGTGAGTTGCAGCTTTGCAACCCGTACCCAAGTGATCTCTGGCACTTGTGCTGCTGCCAGATCGTCCTCAATACTCTGAGCCCATTCTTCATCTTCCAAAGGGCTCTCTTTCCCATAAAATTTCTTCGGATGCAATGCCCGAAATTGCTTCACTCCGGGTGCTTCCGCTTCTGAGTGGTTCGATAAGATAGTAGTCTGCGGCTGCTGTCCTTCCAGGAGGCTCTTAATTGTCTTGAGCAGTACCGTCTGCTCGTTGATCGGAGCTACAACGGAAGGCGTAAGTGGAAGAGGTGGTGGTGTGTTATTGAAGTTTGTGTTGGTATTGTTTGGAGAATCCATAACCTTGAAAGAAAAATAGGGTTAAGATAGATTCAATGAAATTGTAAGGTTTAAGGAATATGAAATGTAACGAATGTTTTTAGTTGTTGATTCTTATGTTATATTGCTTAGGACTTCATGCAGAATTGACCCGCGTATCCATGCAGAACTGGCTTGCATGGGACGCCAACAAAACCTGTCATGCCCCGCTTCCCAGTGTACGGGTAATGAGACGTGACTGGGCCCGCTATATAATTACTCAGAAGTAAACACGCTAAGCGTAACTAAGCAATATAATGTAAATATACACAAGAAGACATGAAATGTAAATGAACAGCAACTTTTATTGATTAAACATTCTTTACAAAACAACTAGAAAGTAAAATACAATACTGGAAAGCGATGCCTAAACAATGGCATGTACTGAAAGTAAAAGTGAGTACAAGTGAAGCCTAGTGGTCGTGCAGCTCAGTGGTTTGCTCCAATTGCTCTTGGCTGGTCTCGAACTCCTCAGAGTCGGGTCCTCCTGACCACATTCCAAAGAAAGAAAAGAAATAGGAATGTCGTCAGTGAACAATCGCTCGGTAAATCCCAAAGAGAGATAGAAATAGAATAGACAGATAAGAGGATATAACCGGTATACTATTTAATTATTATGCTAACGCAGTTGTTTGTAACTTGGTACAGAATATGCCAGTGTATACGAGAGAAGTCCAACTTACACCGTGGACTATGGTAACCCGTAGTACAAGTCTCCGTCGATAAAACCATGGAACAATGACAATGGATGTATAGTTACGTCCTTTAGTAACCATCTTGTGCCACTTTTAACACATTCTGTATCAGTCTACCCCTTTAATACCCCATAGTGTATTATGTATTGATGTATATTGTTTTATTTAATAGGTGTATGACTTGACGAAACCATGATATCAGTAGTTCATGTAAACGGAACGGATAGTCAGAGTATATCCATGCTTCGGTTCAGTCGATTCATGTTGATATAGATTGAATTCTGGTATAAATGTATTCATGTTGAATTGGAGTTATACTTGAATCATATTCAAGGATAGTTTGATTCAGATTAGACCAAGATTCTGCCTGAGTTAGACACTTAAACAGAATTAAAGTCCTTAATAAGTTCTTGGAGTTATCGGTAACCGCTGCACATGGACAGCCGGATTTGTGTCTTTTTCCAAGACAATTACCGTATTAATAACACCGTTTTTAGATTGTTGTTCAGTCGAAAATATCGTGCATTTGATATGACATTTTCCTTACTATTTTTATATAATAAAAGGTGTTTCTTATAAATATGACACATATGAGGGTTTATCTGTAAAAATACCATTTTCATACGTATATATTTTATAATTAACATTATGAAGGAAAATATAAGCATATAATATCTATATAATATTTATTCCATTTAAATATGCATACCATATCAAATATCATTAACCAATTTTCTTAAACTATAATATCATATCAAATGGTTAGAATAATATCTCAATAAAAACAAATTCTACTAACATTATTTGTTGAGATATTGTGCAGAAATTACATCAGGACTGGAATCGAGGAAATCCGAGTTATCGAGATCAAATCTACCGAAATATTAAAGTAAATCGAAGAAATCAATTCTGGTAGAGACTTAGAAAAGATTTCCAAAATTCAGATATTCAAAAGATCACCACATGTCAACTAGATGAAGGTCCAGAATTTTGAACCAAAGATCACAACAAGACGCGGCGCAACCGCAGCCAAAACACCAAAAATGCGGCGGATCCGCGGCCTAAAGGGGGAGTTGGGATTTGAGATTTTCAGGTTGGATTTTCTACAACTAACCCTAATTCTGGGGATCTAGGGATTTCAACTTCTATAACTATAAATAGAACCGAGAGCCTCACTTGAAAACTGATCAAACCGACGAGGTCACGAAGTCCAAGACGACTCAAGAATCGAGGTTGATCATCAGCTGTTCATCTACCTCCTTAAGAAGAGATCGAGAGGCAAACTGGGGTTTTTGTAATCACTTTCTAAAGGAACAAAGTGTAATTGATCAAGTTGATTAATAAAGGTCATTGTTTTATTCTTATTACATTTTATTTTCTTCATGATCTCTATCCGTTCTTCTATCTCTATCATGCGCGAGTAATTCTCTGCTTGTTAGGGTTCGTAGGATTAGGGTAGATCAATAGATGATTAAAATCTTTTAACTTCTTTTACGTCCTATAAAGTTTATAAATTTTATCAAAAGAATAGTTAACATTCTAATCGGGCGCGCTATCAATTCATTGATAGCCCCGACCATGATTAGAGATTAGATTATCAATTTTTTTGGTAAAGGCTAGACATGAACGGAGATCCATGTCAAGATAGGGGTTAAGAGTAGGAACCCTATTCCCTCCAGAAATCCTAATCTACATGCATTACTGTCGATCTAGTTTTAAATTTATTAAAGGATAAAATAAGTAATCTTTAATTAATCATCCATGACTACTAAATCTTAACGAACCTTATAAGCACCCTTCTAATATAAAACCTATATCCGTAGTTAATCAAGATCTATATCCTACATCCATGATTGACGTAGATCTAGAATCTATAACCATTCTCCACTATTCATTATTCTTCATCTTTTCCTAATCAACACGTCTAAAGAAAGATTAAAAAATTCCACATATCCCTGAAGACGACCCGTACTCATCTCGGTCTAGCTACACGCGACACCGTTATTGATTGCGGTTACTACACACACTTTACAGACTAATCAAATAGCGCCGTTGCCGACGATACGTGCGTAATATTTTTTTCTTACTATTCGTGTTGAATTCTTATTCGATCCATATCATAAATAAACAAAACAGCAAATTGTGTATTTAACGATTATTGTGTGAATTTTGCAAGAGGATCTGAAGTCACAGATTTGAGGAAACAGAGATTTAGAGACATTCATCAAGATCCAGAGGACCAAGGGAGGCTATGTAGTAAAAATCTTCACAAGATCTCCTGATTCGGCGGCGGAACCGAGGCAAAAAGAGCTATTCGGTGGTGGAACCGCGGTGGAATTGGGGGATCTTCCTTCTCAACTTCTCTGGTAACTTTCTTATCTCCTTCTCTCTCCTCTGAAATCCAATAAAATATCTTTTCTGTAGGATTCTTTGCAAAATATCGCTGCTCAAAAATCTTTTTGCGAGTTTTGTTTTAAGGTTTGTTTTTGCATATTTTAATACGGACATTAAGGGGCAAAAACCAAATTCAGATCAGGTGGGGATCTCATCACCCTTCCTAGGCCCCACAAATCACAAAACGAGCATCCGCATCACCCTACATTAATTAAAAAAAATCTAGACCAAGACTCTAAGGACTGTCACGCTCAATAAGGACAGAGGAAGGTCGTGGGTAATCTTTCGCTTATTCGCATTTCTTTTGTGGTGCCTAGGAAAGTGTGTCTAGGTAAGTGGTTACTTAATTAGGCCCGCTATTTTCGGTGATTCGTATAGTGGATACCTCCCACTTACCTGGCACTTACCTGGCCACAAGAGCGATAAAGAGGTGGTAGAGGAATAATCCTTTGGCTTTTCCTTTGGAAGTCTAGGAGCGGTCTAGAGACTTGACCTAGGTAACCTTAGTTCTAGGGTTGATTGTGCATTTTTGTGTGATTTATCTCACATTCTACACTTTTCAAAACAAACCAATTTTAAATCACACACACGCTGCCACTTGCGCTAAACCCGCTTAGTGCATGCTCGGTTGGACACGGGATTCTAGTGCCCGTCTTGTCTGCGTTCCTGCTATCGACTCCGAATTTGGTACTTCTTCATTTTCTTTTTCCCCTCCACCCACCACATCAACCGAGATGGACGGTTCTCCATCAGATTATAACACCACCCTGCGACCACCCGTTGGTGCACAGAATCCACCGCACATTTCTCTCTAAGAGAGATGCTATCCTATACGCGGTTCCCTTCCTACCTGTTTATCTATTCCACCAGCCAATAGGGATAATTTTGAAATTAAACCCCACTTCATCAACCTGTTGCCCAAATTTCACGGGCTTGAGTCTGAAGACGCATATGTTTTTATCACTAAATTCGAAAACGTATGCGCAATGATGGGTACATCACAACTTTCTGTGGATGCTATACGTTTACGTCTTCTCCCTTTCACTTTGTGTGATTTAGCAGAAAAATGGTTTTATAACACTGCCGCACACTCTATTACCAATTGGTATGAATTCATGATAGCATTCCTTAAGAAATTTTACCCCAATCATAATACCGCCCGTGTTCGGAGCGAAATCAACTAGTTTACCCAACTTCCCAATGAACCATTTTGGAAGTGTTTTGAACGGTTTAAAGACTTTCTTGTCCAATGTCCTCATCATAGAATACATAGATGGGATCTGTGCCGAATTATATATGAGGGCATTACTCTAGCGATAAAGCAGATGCTTGAAACCATGTGTCAATGTAATTTCATATTCAAAGACGATGGTGAAGCTTGGAAATTTCTGGAAGATCTCGCTGAACACACTTTGCAGTGGGAAAGCGTTAGACCATCATCTAGGGGAGGGATCCATCAGCTCGATATTTCCATAGCAGTAAAAGCCGAAATGACAGCAATACAAAAGAAACTCGATGCTATGGAGAACAAATTCTCATCAATCTCCCTAAACCAGGTTACACTCCCCAAGACCGTATGTGGTTGCTGTTCCGATCCATCACATCTGACGGAAGAATGCCCTTCAAATGCACCATTTCAAGGTCAAGAACACACTAATGCTACTTTTCAGCAGCGACCTAGAAACGATCCTTATTCTTCCATGTACAATCAGGGATGGAGGAATCATCCTAATTTTGCTTGGAACCAAAACCAAACCCAAAATCAAAACCAGTTCCAAAGAAATTATCAAAGACCTCCTCCACATCAGCAGCAACCAAACCCACAAAGTCAGCACCCCTTTCAATCACAATCTTTTCAAAATCCGACCAACAATTCTACACCTTATTAAAAAAAATACCAAATGGCCGGGAACAAAAACTCATCTGCACTCGAACGAAACGTGAATATGTTTATTAAACATTCCATGCAATCGACGGATGAAATAAAGTCTTCTATCCGATCATTAACACAGATCACCACCTTCCACGGTGAAGGTATAAAATCGATAGAAGCACAACTTGCACAAATAAATGCCGCGATGAGTGCGAGAGAAAAAGGGAAACTTCCATCTCAACCCCTACTGAATCCTGGCCACTCACAAAGTCATAATGTGAGTACCATTACCACGTTGAGATCAGGAATAGTGGTGAACAATCAAAGGGGTGAACAGATTGATGATGATGAACCAATTGAAATCCCGGCTTCCACTTCTTACCCTATTTCGTCTAGTCTCCCACCTTCTTCCGAGCCTATTCTCTGTTTTCCCCAAGGCTCGAACACTTCGCCCACTTCCTCGAATCTACCTAAAACGATCCTCACTCCAATTCTGGGATCGATTCCATCCCCACAAACTTCTCCATAAATGTTGGACGCAAAACTTATTAATAAAGCTCCATTTTCAAACAGGTTGAGGGCCAACAAACCTAACGCACAAATGGAGAAGGTTGTGGAAATGTTTAAGTAAGTTAAAATAAATATCCCTCTCCTAGATGCTATTCAACAAGTTCCGTCTTATTCGAAAATCCTTAAAGATTTGTGCACTAGGAAGAGAAAAACTCAAGTGCCGAAAAAGGTATTCATGATAAGTAACGTGAGCACAGATTTTACCCAACAATTGCCTAAGAAACGTAAGGACCCCGGTTGTCCTACAATATCTATAACTATTGGGGGTAAAAGTATCAATCGTGCTCTACTTGACCTCGGCGCTAGTGTTAACTTGCTTCCATATTCCGTCTATGAGCAGCTAGGTATAGGAGAGTTGAAACCTGCCCACTGCACTCTTCAGATGGCAGACCGATCTATTGCCCAACCTAGGAGTTAACTAGAGGACGTGTTAATCAAAGTCGGGGAATTTATATTTCCTGTGGACTTTATTGTTTTAGATACACAGCCTGTGGTGAACCCACGCAACCAAATCCCGGTGATACTCGGTTGACCTTTCCTAGTAACTTCCAACGCTGTCATTAATTGTCGTAACGGTTCTATGAACTTATCCTTCGGGAAGATGACAATTGAGCTTAATATTTACAAGCTAGGAAGTCAACCCTCTGAACCTTCTGCTCATTTAATCGATGTCTGTTCCATCAACGAGATAGCTTCCGACAGCTGCGAAGTGGAAGTACTTTGTTATGATGATCTCGATAACACTAGTGCGACATTGTTTGATCTGGAAAATTATTATAGTGAGGATATCTTCGATGAGTCCATCCCCGAGTTTGAATCCGTTGACTCGTCGCAAAAATCAGTAGCACTTTCCGAGTCAATATCCTACGCAAGTTATGAACCTCTTAGGGAGTCCGAGTATCATTTCCTTACCCCACCTTCTATTGTCTCTCCGCCAATACTAGATCTCAAACCGCTACCTTCTCATCTTAAATATGCATATTTAGGAGAGAATGAGTCTTTGCCCATGATCATATCCGCTTTGCTAGCTTTAGACCAAAAGAACGCACTTTTGGCGGTATTGAGATCAAATCGGTAAGCATTTGGTTGGACAATGGCTGATATCAAAGGGATTAGTCCCTTAATTGTTGAACATTATATACATCTAATGGATGAAGCCAAATCAACCCGAAACCCACAAAGACGGTTAAATCCCGTTATGAAGGAGGCGGTAAAGAAAGAAATCGTCAAGTGCCTAGATAGTGGTATAATTTACCCAATATCTGATAGCTAATGGGTAAGTCATATTCATGTGGTCCCTAAAAATTCTGGTATCACGGTCATAACTAATAAGACTAATGAGTTGATCCAAACACGCACCCAAACTGGATGGCGCGTATGTATTGATTACAGAAAACTTAATGCCGCAACGAGAAAATATCACTTCTCTCTACCTTTCATTGACCATATGTTAGAAAGATTAGCTGGACATAAATACTATTGTTTCTTAGATGGATACTCTGGCTATAACCAGGTCCCCATCGCCGAAAAGGATCAAGATAAAACAACATTTACTTGTCCTTTCGGTATTTTTGCTTATAGACGCATGCCCTTTGAGTTATGCAACTGTCTCGCTACATTTCAGTGGTGTATGATGGGGATATTCTCAGACATGGTTGAGAATTTTCTGGAGTTATTTATGGACGATTTCTCCATATTTTGGGACTCCTTTGAGGAATGCCTACGTCATCTTGACGCAGTTCTTACCAGCTGTAAGGATAAGAACTTAACTTTGAATTGGGAAAAATGTTATTTCATGGTCCAAGAAGGTATTATCCTTGGATATATCATTTCACGAAAAGGCATTGAGGTTGACAGAGCTAAAATAGATGTCATCCATAACCTTCTTTCTCCCAAATGCATCAAAGATATACGATCTTTCCTTGGTCATGCAGGATTTTATACGAGATTCATTAAGGACTTTAGCAAAATTGCTAGACCCTTAACTCTTCTCTTGGCCAAGGATACAACATTTCACTTCGATTCAGATTGTGAGGCTGCTTTTGAATCGCTTAAAAGATCTCTCACTACAACCCCCGTTCTATCATCTCCGGATTGGAATCACTCGTTCGAGCTTATGTGTGATGCATTGGATTTTGCTATTGGTGCAGTCTTAGGACAACACATTGATAAGATACCACATGTAATTTATTATGCAAGTAGGACCTTGAACGATGCAAAAATTAATTACACAACTACCGAGAAAGAACACTTGGAAGTTGTATTTGCATTGGAAAAATGCAGGCCCTACTTGATTGGCTTGCCAATAGTGCTTTATACTGATCACTATGCCCTACGACACCTTTAATCGAAGAAGGATGCTAAGGCCAGGCTAATATGTTGGATCCTGTTGTTACAAGAATTTGATCTTGTCATACGAAACAAGAGTGGATGTGAAAACGTTGTAGCCGACCATCTTTCACGCATCAATTCTTCACCTACGTTGACCATGCCAATAAACGATTCCTTCCCCGACGAACATCTCTTGACCGTATCCTACGAACCTTGGTTCATGGATATTGTGAATTATCTAGCGACGGGACTTATTCCTAGCGATCGGTCAAAATAAGAAAATCTTCGATTTCTATCTCAAGTAAAACATTTTTACTGGGTTGAACCTTATTTGTTTAAGTATTGTTCTGATCAAATCATTCGTAGATGTTTCCCTAACGATGAATTCAAGAGTGTATTGACTTTTTGTTATGATCAAGCATGTGGCGGTCATTTTGGTCCACGTAAAACGGCGGAGAAAGTTTTGCAATGTGGCTTTTATTGGCCAACATTATTTAAAGACTCATATGATCATTGTAAAACTTGTCCACGGTGTTAACACATAGGTCGGATTTCACGAAGAAAAGATATGCCGCTCCAACATATCTTGGTTGTGGAGATATTCGATATTTGGGGTATTAATTTTATGGGCCCTTTTCCCAACTCTTTTGGGAATTTATATATCTTGTTAGCGGTTGATTATGTCTCAAAATGGGTGGAAGCAATACCGTGTCACACTAATGATAACAAGGTTGTTATTAAGTTCCTTAAAGAAAATATCTTTTCACGATTCGGGCACCCTCGCGCTATAATTAGCGACAACGGGACGCAATTCTGTAATCGGTCTTTCGAGTCTCTGATGCGGAAATATTCAATCAACCACAAACTTTCTAAGCCCTATCATCCCCAAACGAGCGGGCAAGCTGAGATTTCCAATAGTCAGATAAAACAAATTTTGGAGAAGACGGTTTCTAAAAACTGTCACGCCCCGCTTCCCAGAGTACGCTAAGATGGGCACGTGACATAGCCAACCATGCTACCTGTGGATAGGAAAAATCCTTCCACAGTCACATTACGGCTGTAGGGATATCAAGAACAGGAAAGTAAACTAACTATCTAGTATATGTCCATAAGCCAGAGTAAAAGAGTCAAGAAATAACAATATGCGGAAGCCAAAAGATATAATAAAAGAAACACCTGGAAGTGAAACTACATACCGACAGGAACTTCACCGCTCGTCTAACAGCAGCAATACTCCTGATCAGTCTGCAACAAGGTAGAAGAATCTGGGCCATGCAAAACCCAGACGTCAGCGCGTCATGTCATCAAGTAATAAAATGCAATAGGGTAACAGGCAATGCAATATAATCATGAATGAAAAGCAGGTGCAACAGTAATATAATCAGGGCAGTAAAGGGTAGTGTGCAGTGAGTAAACTAAACTGTTCTATTGGGTTATCAATTCTAAAGTCTTTGAAATCAAATTGATGAATCATCGATGTAACTCAATAGTATCCCGTGCATGCCCGGGACCACGGTCTACAGACCCTCGGGCTGAAACCGAGACGTACCGCTAGGCAGTAAAAGGTAGCAGGTACAGGCGAGTGATGTCAGCATCATCACTCCGGGGCTGGCCTAGCCCGTAAGACTGATCAGAACAGGTATCGAACTGTTGAGTTACAATTCAGGTTTCACCTTTGATTTCCCCATACCCCCAAGTTATAAGTGTTCCAGTCAGGTATTCAGTAATCAAGAACTAATGCCAACACAGGATCAGGTAAGAGCAGGTTTGTCTGGATAGACAACAGGAACGGTCCGTGAGGACTACATGTTAGGTTTGTTGGCATTAGACACAAGATCAGGAAACGAGTCAAGTCATGGTACACCAGATCAAGTCAAGTAGTGTACGGTACCATGTCGGGTAAATCGGTATGTATGTAGCAAGTCATGTCAAGGTGTAAACGATGTCATGGGTGTAAAAGATATCACGTGAGTGCTCATAATCAAGTAAAATAATCATGGTTATAAGTAAACCAGCATGGGTACCATCAGAACAATAAGCTGGCACATGTAATACGACATGCAAATAGGTACAGGTTAAAGTATTAGCTGTACGGTTATCAGTTTGAGTATAAGATATAGTTCAACATTGCATGCATACATTATAACCATCATGGGTGTTAAGTTCAATGTTAAAGTGTACTAAAATAATCTAAAGGAAAAATTGAATATAAATCAGATGATTTGTATACACATGATCGTCCGACAGGATATAAAATATAAAAGGGTGCTGTAGGTCATGCAAATGATTGTTACAAGATTTAAATATGAAGGCGGGTACTATGTATAACAGAACTAAAAGCAAGCTGGTATGTTTCGAGCCATGATTCTAAAATGATATAATGGGATGTCGACATGTTAAAAGAGAATTCTGGTATTAAAATGGAACTACAGGTCTAAAGTGCACTCTAACAGGTACATAGTAATTTAAATGGGATAAGTAGTAGTTTAAATAGCATGTAGCAAGATTAACTTGCCTGGACGGATCCGGAACGGGAATGCGGAACTTCTCACGTCGACGGGAAACGTCGCGACGCGCGCACGGTACACGGAACAGATCCAAACCACGCACAGCGTGATCACACAGGTCAGGTATCCACGTTGGGTCGTCGGAAAAGTTGTCGGCACGTCGGATCCCGGCAAACGATAAACAGTAATGAATCAAGAGAACAATACACAAGAGGAGAGGAAAGGATGGAGGGAAAAATGGTAGAATGAAACCATTGGAGAGAGCTTACCGTAGCTGCGTTCTGTGGTTGCAGAAGGGAGTCGACAAGGGGCATCGACGACAAGGGTTGCCGACGTGAGGTTTCCCGGCGATGGTCGATAGCCATGAACCCAAAAGAGAGAGAAGAAGAAGAAGAAGAATGGGGTTACAGCACTGGGTTTTGGGGTCAAGGACGAGGCGGCAAGGGTGCTGTCGATGAAGTCTCCGGCGATAGGGTCGCCGGCATGCTGGGTTCTGCGGCGCCTGGGTTCTGGGCATGCAGGAAGAAGAGGAGCTCGGGGGTTGAAGATTCTTGGCGTCGTCGGGGTTGCAAAGTGATTGGGTACGGAGAGGGAAACGAGGTGAAGGCCGGGTTAGGGTGACGGTGAAGTCTCCGACGAGGCTTGGTGATCGGTGGTGATGGCTTGGCAAGGAGTTTCATGGGTTCAGGGATGCTGGTGGCGGCGCTGAGCACCCGGGAGCAAGAGGAGGGAAGGAGAAGGAGATTACGACAAAGGTTGTGCGGCTGGGGTCGCCGGAGGTGAGGGGACGACCACGGGTTCTTAGGGTTTGGGGTGCAAGGTGACGTGAAATGGAGGAAGAAGAAGAGGAGAAAGATAAAGACGGAGATGAGGAGAGGAGAGAAAGGTGGAGGAGATGGAGACGAGAACGAGGATGGAGGTGGCGACTACGACGGCTAGGGTTCTCGTGCTCGAGGTTTTGAAGACGAGAAGAAGAAGAAGGAGAAGAAGAAGAAACGGAGGGAGGTGATCGTAGCAGACGAGGGAGGTGACGGGACTCCGTTCACCGCGAGAGGAAAGAGGAAGAGGCGCGATAGGAGAGAGATAGAGAGAAGCGAGAGGAGAGAGAAAGGGAGAGGAGAGATGAATTTGTCCCTTTCTGTGGGAGAGAGAGAAAGAGAAAATAAAGAGGAGAGAGGGAGTCAGCGAGGGAAGAGAGAGAGGGAGAGAGATATGTGGGGCCCGGTACCTAAGGGAAAAGATATGTGATTGGCTGCGAAAAAAAATGAGGAAGGCTTTGGAAAATTTTAAAAGATTTTCTTTTAAAGATTGGAGAATATTACCTTGGCTGTGTAAATTAGTGGAGAGATACTTTGGGTATTTTTTTAAATAAAAAAATATTTTCTTATGCTAAAAGGAATGTTGGCGGTTAAGAAATATTAAAGAATATTAAATAATTAGAATTTGGCGGGTTACAAAACATTTCAGAAATGCGCCCGGGTCGGGTCCAAAATTCAGATTTAAAAATATCAAAAATATATGCAAGTTCCAAATTTCAAAATGAATGCCTAGTTAAAGAAAAAGCATACCCCCAAGAACGGATGCACGTACGTGCGCGTAGCCATCCAAACACATCCGTTTTCACTGAGCGGGACGAGAACAAGATGCAAGGATGCTACCACAGGGTTAGGGGTATCATGCAAGCCACGAAATGCAATTTAATTTATTTCACAAGATTTAAACTGTTATATGCAAAAGATGCGATATAGGATAAAATACAAGTACACTAAATCATGAGATGAACTAGTCCATGCAACAAGTCCAGATAATGTATAATAAGGGTCAAACAGGTTCTAGCAAGCGTGTTGGGTCGAATTCCCAGTAACATGCAAAATACTATTCGCATCCAAACACGCTAAATCAGGAATATACCATGGATAAGAAAAATTACTGAAAACTGGGATTGGTATAAATGAACTCGGGTGTTACAAAAACTGTAAAGATTGGTCAACCAAATTGACGGATGCTCTTTGGGCATTTCGTATTGCTTATAAAACCGATCTTGGTATGTCTCCATACCGCCTAGTGTTTGGTAAGGCTTTCCACCTTCTGTCGAGATCCAACATAAAGCAATGTGGGCTATTAAAGAGCTTAACTTCGATTTTGATCAAGTCTGCAGCTATCGGAAGCTGCAATTAAATGAGCTAAGCGAACTCTGTAATAACCCTAAACTTTCTGTACAACTTTTTCAAAAATACAGAATGGAGTTCTTTTGCCTAAGCACAAGTTATAAATTTGTTTTGGTTTTTAATAGCAAGAAGGAGATTGTAGCTCATTGGTAAGACCTTACACTGCTGAACCAAAGCACCAGATTTCAGATCCCTTCACCCACATTATTTTTAATATTGATTTCTTTTTAAATTTTTAGAATCTCAAGAGTCTACACATGCTAAACCCGTAAAACCAAAAGTCACAAATAAAACAAACTGACCCAGGGGATACACTAAGAGTCGAAGGACATGTGGCAGAAAGGGGGGCCGACTCGGACTGACTCGGCCGGCGGACCGGCCGACTCGGCTGCTGCCGGAAGATTCAGCTTGGATCGCCGAGGTGTCTTCTGTGAAGTTGTGCCTTTTGGTATCCCCAGTACCCCTGTACACTTTAAATACCCTGCACATTTACATAATCAATAAAAACACCTATTTACTCTATTTTTAATATAATTTTTAATACATTTTCTTCACACCCTTTCACCTACCCTAACCCTAGTTTTACCCTATAAATACTACCCCTAAACACACCCCCTCACTCACAAATTCTATCCAAACTTTCAAGAAAACCCTCTAGAAATTTTGTGTGCAAGTGGAGTTAGCGAAGGACGAAACTCAGGCGAACTTCCGACGACGACTCTAGGAGCTCCTGGCGACGATGCACCGGAACCTACTTCCACTCCCCCTTCCTCTTTTCTAAGCTCTAATCCAGTAAGTCCCACCCCCTCTTCTCTATTCTATTCTAAAAATTTGTAAAACTAAAACCCAACGGAAGCGGAGTTAATCAGACTTCCGATTTGGTTTTTCTTAAAAACTCCATCTTTTCTTAAATACAACATATCAAACTCTTACATTTTGACTTTTAATCATTAACAAAATATGTTGAACAAGTTTCGTAGCAAAATATTTTATATTGCAATTTTATCGTACTTTTTCAGTAAAATACCATGTACTTTAGTTTTAACATTAAATATCATATTTCTTGCCATACCTTTAGATAGATCACGAGGTAATGTCCTACCTCTTCACAACACTCATATGCAATATAGAACGATACCGTTTGGGAAATATAGATTCGAGAAATACCGTTTTACACAAAACTACCTCTAACATATAAAAAACATTTTCACAAGATTATGTATTTTAAATAAATCTTTGCAAAGCGCCGCTACAACCCATTTTGGGAAACCCGTTCGGGATGGTGCGGATTATCGCACATTCTCGGGCTTAGTAGTGCGAGATGCAGACCTCCGCAAGAAGCATTCGGTCTCGAAATATTTAAAAATACAAACATCTTAAGAAAATGAGATTTCTAGAAATATAATATATTAAAATTATTTTATATAAATAAATAAATATATGTATCATCAAAATATCTATTTTTGATATAATATAAATATTCCAATTTTTCTATATAAAAAAGAATCACTTTACATGAAAATACCATGCAAATCTATACAAGTTCAATACTTTACAATTAAATACGATATATTATGAAAAATAGGTTTTAATCACTAGAAATGTCACAATGATAAAATATACATCAATGAAAACTTTAAAAACGATAATAAAATACTTGAGGTGTATTTTGAAAACTATACAAAATTACTTTTACATAAAACCCCCTCAAGTTTTATAAATTACAATAACGACCCAGTAAATATAGGTTTAAGAGGAACCAGTCTCTTGAGCCTCAGGGAGCCGGAGATATGGGTGCTTGCCTATTTAAGGTAGACAATTTAACAAACGGTGTTTATCAACACGGTAATCGTCTTTGAAAAACACACAAATCCTGCCGCTCATGTGCAGCGGTTACCGATAACATCAAAAGCTAACCCAGGACTTCAATTTCTTTTCTAATTACTCAGACTCAGACTGAGTCTCGTTATAATAATTTGACTTGAATATGATTCAAGCACAAACTACAATTCAATGTGAATCAATGAATACATATATTCAATCTGTATTGACCGAACCGAACCACTGATATACTTCCATTTACATGATTCTCCAGTTACATCCATGATTCTCCAGTTACATCCATTTACTAATATCATGGTTTCGGCAAGTCATCCATCTGTACAATCTATAATACAAGACATTACAATTTTAATACAATACAAACAATACAAACAAGATATTGCGGGGTTTAAAGGGGTGATTGGTACGGAAGGTGTTAGAAGTGGTACGAGACTGCAAGATTTAAGACACATAACTTGAATACAATCGCCGTTGTTCCGGGCATTCTAACGGAGCCTTATACTCTATATTCCGTTGCCTTAGTCTCTGGCATACTGAGACTCCTCTCGTATACACTGGCCTCTTCTGTACCAAGGTACAAACAACAGCGTCAACACTAAATACAATATTATAACAATATAATACAACTTTATAAGCTACACACACACACACACTCTCTCTCTCTCTGTCTATTCTACTTCTTCCTTATCTTTAGGACTTACCGAGCGATTGTTCGCCGACGACATTCCTTCTCTTTCTTCTTTGAAATATTGTCAGGTGGATCGGACGCACTAGAGCATAAGACCATTCAGGAGCATTCAGAGCAGGCCCTGGAGCAGTACACCGAAGACCTAGAACTGTAGCCACTTGTACCTATTTCATTTCAGTACTTTCCATTTTTGTTATGCCACTGTTTAGGCATTGCTTTCATTCAGATGTATTTACTTTTCCATGCATTGTACAAAAGAATGTTGATAAAAAAGTTGTTGTTCATTACATTTGTTTCTTGTGTATATTTCTGTTATTGCTTAGATACGCTTAGCGTGTTTACTTCAGAGTAAATACGTAGCGGCCTCGTCGTGTCCTCTGCCGGTACACTGGGAAGCGGGGCATGACAAACTCCGCGAAGAAGCTTACGATAATGCGGTTATAGTAAAGAACCGAACTAAAGTGTTCCACGATAAAAACCTTTATAGAAAAACCTTCACACCGGAACAACAAGTCCTTCTTTATGATTCCCGTCTTCATCTTCATCCGGGTAAGCTAAATTCTCGTTGGAAAGGACCTTTTGTGGTGCGGTATGTACACCCGCACGGGGCAGTAGAAGTTGAAAATATTAAAAACGGTTCAATTTTTAAAGTAATGGGTATAGATTGAAACCGTATTTTTCTGCTGACCCAGCAGAGGAGCTCCTATTTTTACAGAAGCCGCTTTATCATAACTAAATTTTCTCCGCCTTACCTCTATGTTCCGGTAACATTTTCTCATTTTAAGAATGGAGGTGAGTGAAAAAGAACTTAACTGAATATCTGTGCGTGCCAAAGTACAAGTTTAGGGGTAGTTTTCATTTGACTATTATTTTATCCTTCTTAATTTCTCTCCCAAAGTCTACAGGTCTATACATTCAAAAATGATATCAGCGAGGACACTGCTGTAAACAGGTTTGGGGGAAGGTTTGTATTCACTAAATTATCTTTTGGCACTTGGTACTATACAATTTTTTTTATATAATAAAAGATTAGAAAGTGAAAAATTACATATGATAGATAGGAAAAGTTTAAGAAAAGTAAGAAAGTTAGATATTTTCTTAAACGAAACTTGTAATAAGTAGTTATGAGCCGTTGTCCCAAAGGTTAGTAAGATGAAGGAAATTAGTAATTTGATGATAAAAATAAATCTGAAAAATAGTCCTTATTCTTGAGGCCAAACATCTGAATGTTGATACCCTACTATACGCCCTTACACACATCTTGAAACTTGGGATAGTAGAGGATACCTTGAAATGCTCTTGTCTAAAAGACTTAGTATGAAGATATATATATATATATATATATATATATATATATATAAGTGGTGAAGAAGAAAAAAATGAACACTGGTTTTGTAATTGCTTAAAGCAGTATAAAAAATATAGCGAGAGTGCTTTATCACCTAGTGCCTTAAACCAACTGGTTTGAGAGCCACTGCTAAGCCTTAGGTGTTGCGAAATGAGGAATTACACCTAAATGCGCGAGCACGTTTTGTAATCGGTCGGTTAGTATCTCAAGAAGTATTAACGGTCGCATGAAGAATGTATGAGCAATTTGTTCCCGCCAAAAATTTCTGCGCAAAAGAGTCCAAGGTATCAAATGGCAGCGATACGCTTAAGAAAATGCGAACCAGTATCTTCCGGCCTATATTTTGATAAACTTCCCAATTAGGAACTGTTAAATTATGATGGTATTGAAAGCATCTTGAAGAGACCTTCGATTTGATATATTATGGGCCTCATAATTCATCCGGGATCAAAAGTTATGAGCAAATGTCTATGCACATGTGATCTAAGGAAGAAGATGCGAACCAGTATTTTCCGAGCTGTATTTTGAAAAACTCCGAAAGGAGAAACAGATAAATTCTGATGGTATTGAAAGCATCTTGAAGAGACCTTCGATTTGATATATTATGGGCCTCATAATTCATCCGGGATCAAAAGTTATGAGCAAATGTCTATGCACATGTGGTCTAAGGAAGAAGATGCGAACCAGTATTTTCCAAGCTGTATTTTGACAAACTCTGGAAGGAGAAACAGCTAAATTCTAATGATAATGAAAGCATCTCGAAAAGAACTTCGATTTGATATATTATGGGCCTCATAATTCATCCGAGATCAAAAGTTATGAGCAAATGTGTTATGCACGTGTAATCTAAAGTAATGCTCTACTACATGGGGAATGCATTTTTTAGTCCCACATCGGGAAAAGAAGAGGTGGCTTCTCTACCACTCCCATATAAATAAGAGGGGATACCTCTTAGAAAGGGTAGGGTTAAATACTCAAAGGATTCAATACTTAAAGGAGCTTAATTCTCCAAAGGAGTTTAGTTCTCTAAGATAGGAGCATGCTCTTTCATAATGCGCATATGCGCAAACGCCATGTGCGCTACGTGCAACGCACGTATGCCCGCCATGCGGTACTACGTGCAACGCACGTGCGCACCACATGAGAACATTTAATAATATTAAAAGGAGCTTGTTCTCCATATATAGAAGCTCTGCTTCTCCTCATAATGCGCATGTGCGCTACGTGCAACACACGTGTGCCCGCCATGCGGCACCACGTGCAATGCACGTGCGCACCAAATGAGAACATTTGATAATATTAAAAGGAGCTTGTTCTCCATATATAGAAGCTCTGTTTCTCCTCATAATGCGCATGTGCGCTACGTGCAACGCACGTGCGCCCGCCATGCGGCACCACGTGCGCACCAAATGAGAACATTTAATAATATTAAAAGAAGCTTGTTCTACATATATAGAAGCTCTGCTTCTTCTCATAATGCGCATGTGCGCTACGTGCAACGCACGTGTGCCCGCCATGCGACACTACGTGCAATGCATGTGCACACCAAATGAGAACATTTAATAATATTAAAAGGAGCTTGTTCTCCATATGTAGAAGCTCTGCTTCTCCTCATAATGCGCATGTGCGCCACGTGCAACGCACGTGTGCCTGCCACACGCGTACCACGTGCAACGCACGTGCGCACCACATGAGAATATTCAATTAAAAGGAGACTCGTTCTCCATAGGAGCTTGCTCTCTCCCATAATGCGCATATGCGCAAGATCCATGTACGCTACGTGCAAATATGAGCGCCCAACAAGGGCGACGCACGTGCGCCCAACACCTGCGACGCACGTGCGCGAACGCAAAGAAACCTTTTTCAGCAGCGAGAAGCCTAAGCTCCAGCCTGTTCTTCCCCCCTAATGAGTGAGACATGGTTCAAAAGGTACATCCCTCCACACTTTCAATATATGGCACTGTAATCTCTTAGTGTCGTCGGAGAGGTGGTGGGTCCCAACGACCAATGATCTTTCTAAAATAAAAAAAAGAGAAGAAGAGGAACATGGTGAGAAATCAAGAACTTCTAACAGAGAGAACTCTGAAGAAATTTCAAGAAGAAAAGGTAAAACCTTGAAGATAGAAGAATTTCCTCTAATAGATCATTGATCTAAGAACAAGATCAATGATCTCCAATAAAAAAACAAATAATAATAGTGCTTTCCACTTATGAACCATTGGTTCTCTGAGATCAAGAAAAAACAAGAAATACTTGTTTTCTTTGATCTAAATTAGATCAAGAAATCAAACAGTGCTTTGCACTTTTTCATGAACCATTGGTTCTGCAATCTAAAAGATTCTCAAATTAATAGTGCCTTGCACTTGCAAAACTGCACTGTTGCGCTCCTGGGTTGGCGCAAGCCACCAGAGAGCGCCACGTGTCAGCATCTAACTCACTTACGCTGTGCGCTTTTAAGATAGAGCTTTGCTCTCTGAAACTGGCGCAACCCACCAGAGCGCGCTACGTGTCAGCAGCGCAAGCACAGCGCATTGGCGCAGCGCACTGCGCTTGAGTGACACGTGTCAATACCACAAGCGCTTGCGCTCTCTGATTGGCGCAAAGCGCCTGACAAATGGAATGCATTTCTTTTACTAAAGGGGTAGGCCCAAATCAGAAAGGCCTTGTAGGCCAAATTAAATTGCAATGCAATAAAAAGGGCAGAGCCCAAACAAAATTGATGCTCTGCATCATTTATAAAGGGACAGAGCCCAAATAAAGGTCCAACGGAGACCAAGATTAATGCTATGCATTATTAAAAATGGGCCAAGCCCTAGCAAAGGCCTAATAGGCCAAAAAAAAATAAGAGTGTTGTACATTTTTCAACTGTACTTAGCCCAATCGTGGTCGTAAGTCCACAAATTAAATTGACCGAGCAAGATTGCTCTCCTAAATCAATTTACTATCGGTTCGAGGGTACATCTTCAAACTCCTCTGACACCTATCGTTGTAATCCTTCAACGACGTCAGAGAGGTGACGGGTCCCGACGACCACACATCAATACGGATTGCGGGGTCCTTAAACTCATGGACCGAAACGTCCTTAAACTAATGTTGGACCGTAACGTCCTTAAACTAATATTGGACCGAAACGTCCTTAAACTAATGATGGACCACCATGTCTCTAAATTGGCGATGGACCACCACGTCCCTAAACTGGAACATAGACCACCACGTCCCTAAACTGGAACAATAGAGCCTCCAAATGCTCTTTTGCTAGATCTAAACGATCCCGTTTAAGTTGATCTTAGCCCCAAACACGGCTAACGTATCCTTAAACATTCAAATGGACTATAAAACTCCAAATCAATTTTAGTTCAAGGGTACATCTCTGAACTGCTCTGACATCTATCGTTGTAATCCTTCAACGACGTCAGAGAGGTGATGTGTCCCGAAGACCATATATTAAATGGATCACCACGTTAAGTTGATCTTAGTCTCAAACAGGACTAACGTATCCTTAACGAACGTTTAAGTTGATCTTAGCCTCAACACGGCTAACGTATCCTTAAACTAAAACACCAAACCCAAATCTAAGTAAATACGGATTTGGACTAATCCACGTCCTACGGGCGACGAAATAAATAGTCTCCGTATACAATCCACGGGCAACCACAAACAAAACAAACACCCACGACACGAAGTGAAATTCTGGAGAAGGAGAAAGTTGTTACCGCAATGCGATAGCGTAATTAACTGTAGGGGCTTGCGCCTGCAGGGAAGAGCGTCCCCACAATCAAAAACCCCTCAAGCGAGGGGGAATCTGACGAAGTTTGCTATATCGGCCGCATCCGTCCAAACCTCCGATACACGGTGCCATAAATCAACTTGGCATCTTCGGAGAGGTGGACGGATAAAACCAAATAGCATCTGCCCCGAATCTCAGGAAAGACGTTCAGTCTCGGCCGTCTTTCGGAGGGGAATAGATTCTGGCACGCCCGGTGGGACCTTTTCCTCTTTCCACTCCACACTTTGTGTGTCGTCTTCGCGAACCAATCGCGGTTTGTTAACGGTTGCCTTTGGATTTCAAGTTACTAAGATTTGGTCTTTTGCCTGGCGCAGAACTCAAGCGTCAATGGCCTCTAACTGCACCAACTGCTCGAAGTGCCACTGCAATGGACGCTCCACCTCACCTGGAGGTGTAGCATATGGGCCCCAAGCAGCCTCCTTCCTCGCTCTGCCGGTAGAACAGGTGACCCAGGCCACCACCGGCCTGTTTTTCGGGACCATGATCCCACCTACAAGCTTCTCTATGCCAATACCTGCACCAGAAGCGAACAAGAAGTCGGTCTTCGACCGGCTCATTGCTACGACGGCCCCTGTCAACGGGTCGTCCACTACCAAGCCAACTGCCTCTGTCTTCGCCAGGCTGGATCAGAACTCTGTGGGGCCCGATAGGAAGCCCAGGAACTCTAAAATGGCTGTCCCAAGGAAGGCAACAGCCGCTGCTCCGGAAGTCGTTAAGGCGGCTTCTCCCGTCAAAGAGTCAGTCTTTTCAAGGTTGACTATTCCCGCTTCGGCCCCTGCACGAGGATCCGTCTTTGACAGATTGGATATTACCCTTCAAAGAACAACCTCAGTCTTTAAGAGGTTAACACCAGCAGCACCTCAGCCGGACAAGAGGCAAAAAGAAGACGTCTCTATCTCCGAGCCAATCCCAATGGCTCGTCATGCTCGGCGTCGCCATTGGCAACGAGTAAGGAAGGCAGGGGGCAAGTCCCCCTCAGGGTTAACTCCACCTGCTCCAGTGGTGGAAGTCAACGCCGCTGTTCCAACTGGGAACAACTTTGAACTGCTGAGGAGGGTACGTAAGAACTCTCCAACCGCTATACTAAAAAGATCTCCTCCACCTTTGGAGAGAGCTCCGGAAACAAAGTAGGAACAGCCCCCTCAACGGCTGTCCTCAAAAATATACAAGGTTTGGCGGAGGGTTCAAAACTCCGTGATTGACCCAGATCACTCTCGTCAACAGAAAAAGGCGAAGGTGCAAGAAGAAAAGGATCGTCCTCTTAAACAGCAAAGGACAACAATCACCAGGGTGCCCACTACAACGGCCCTCTCCACTTCAACGACCCACAAAAAAAGAAGGCCGGAGAAAACCCCCGTGCCCGCGGCAAATGCCAAAGGTGGTGGACCTAAACGCCCTAAGTCCGGGGGCATAACAGTTCATATAGTATACATGGCGTCGGGAAAGGAGGACAGCCGCGTATCCACAGGTCATAGACCGCTTACACGGTCAGTGACCAAGGCTCAGGAGCAACAGCAAAAGCTCCAGGAGATGATGACCGCGATGGCCGCACTTACTGGGCCAACAGAAACCCCTGAGACATCCTCAGGTGAACTTCAGGAACAGGAAACTGACGCTGAGTTCCTTCGTCGCATATTGGAGAAGAAGGATAAAGAAGCTGCGGAACAAGCAGCCAGCATAAAGAAAATGGCCCTCCTGTTCCAGGACATGGTGGGTATGATGATTCAACAAGATCCACCTGCTGAAGATCCCCCGATCATCCTTGAAGATGATAGGGGAGAAACGTTGGATCCTCCTCCGGCTCTGTCAACAGCCAAGGAGGAGGCAATCTCCAAAGCCGACCTGGACGAATATATAGCTCAACAGATCCGGGTTCATCAAGCGATTAAAGCAGCGGGTCAGGTGGTAAAAACGGGGCAGCCGTATCCGGGCTGGTACGACCAGATCAAGTACCCGCCAGGTTATATGATACCAAAATTCCACGTGTATAAGGGGACTGGCAATCCCCACCAGCATGTTGCCCAGTTCAGGGCGCTTTGCGGCAACACCGGCGGGGATGATAAATTGTTGCTCCGTCAGTTCGTTGGCAGCTTGTCAGATACGGCGTTCGAGTGGTATTCCGAGCTCCCGAATGACTCTATCAAGACCTTTGCTGAAATGGAACTGCTATTTACCCAACGTTTCGCGAGTGCCAGCGAGCGTACCCCGATAACGGCATTGATTAATGCCAGGGTAAAGCCAGGCGAAACATGGGTCCAATATGCTATACGGTGGCGCAATTTATGGTCAAAATGCGAGCAGCGCATAGAAGAAGCTCCCGCAGTGGGAATGTTTGTGGGAACCCTTGATCCGCAAGCAACCATCTCGCAATTTATGATGTTCTTCAAGCCGACCACCTTCTAGGCACTAATCGACAAGCTGGCGCAAATGGATTAAATGGGCCATAAACCTCCTCTTCCAAAGCCGGACTCCCGAAATAAGAAGGGAAAGGGGAAAGCGATCGTTGTCGCTAATGCTCAACAGCAACCGAACAACTCGAAGCCGGTCGCTCGTCAAAATAATATGCGCCCGTACGTAGCCCTTGAGGAGAGGATGGGACGTTCTTACTCGTTTCCCCGGGATAAAACGAGAACGTTATTCGAGCTGGTGTTGCACAACCGACTCATAAATCTGCCGGATCCAAAACGTCCTTCGCAACCGAGTGATGTCATTGAGCCCAACTACTGTCCTTATCATCGAGTACTGGGTCATCCGATCGAGGATTGCTACGTCTTCAAAAATTGGCTTGAAGACCAGTACCGACAGGGCAAGTTCGCATTGTCTGACAAATGGAAGGTGAATCCACCGCAGCCCCACACCTCTAAGGGAATGAATACGTCGGGGGCAACATGCTCTGTCGTTGAAGAAGCTTCTTGGGAGGTTGTATTATCAGCCAAAACAAAGAGGATGCTGAATGATCTTCAAGCATGCCCAGCGATTAAGTGGAAGAACCCGGTGGAGCCGAAGATCATTGAAGGGATGTTGAAGCCTCGTCCAACTCAAAAGATCGATGGAGGTGGCCCAAGCATTCACAACCAGCCGTCGAAATCTTCAAAGAAGAAGAAAAAGAAGTCAAAGAAGCCCGTGAATCCTGGCGACAAGCGCACGGACTTGCAAAAATAAATTGACGCGCGGGAGGAATACAACCAGAAGGCACGGACTCCCATTACATTCCAAGAATTCCTCAATCACATCTTTCAAGAGGAAGATGAGGGAGAAAGTTCATATGATGAATCTGAAGAATACGTGGCGAGCTGTCACGTGATTTCCCATTCATTCATGGAAAATGAGGAGACTCATTGTACTGAAACGCTGGGGGCAGATATTGAACCAAAAATGCTGGATCCATCGGATGAAGTAATTGACGCATTTCTCAATGAAGCTCTCTTAAAAAGCAAAGCTGATCGGGAGCGCGAGGCGGTTATATTCGAAAGTGCCAAACGCCAGCGCCTTGACGAAAGAATTGAGATACTCCCGCTGGAGCAAAGTACACCCACTGCGGATAAAATCAAATTCAAGATGAGGAAGAGGTTTGCTAAAGCCGTGTCAATGGGTATGAAACTACCATCTTCTGAGGGAAGCGTTACTGGTGAAGCGGAAATGCACCCCTCCTATTGCTTGTATCATCGGAAGATTTCGCACCCCACTGAAGAGTGCAAAGCTTTCGATAGATGGTGGCAAGGATATGTTGCTCACCGGCAGCATCTTAAGCGGGAAAAGCGCAAGACTCTCCGAGAGCAGAGCGATACGACCGGGGGGCTTAACAGGACTACCGGCAATTGTCGCATGGTTAACGCCGGGGGATCACAAGTGCTCACATTCGGGAGTGATTCCGACGAGGAGCTGGCTCTTAGCCCCCTCTTTAAAAAGTCCACTTCGGGAAAAGAAGAAGAGCCGAAGATTTGTGAAAATATCCGGCTGCGTAATCGCATGCTGCCCGAAAAGAATCTCGGACCCTCAAACAAAAAAGATAAAGGGAAAGAAAAGATCTCTGAGGACATCGCCCTAGATGACCAAGTCATGGAAGAGCTAACTGCCAAAGACCCACCGAAGAAAAATAAGGTAGATTACAACGTCTTAGCGCATTTGAGAAAGCTACCCTCGCAACTCAGCATTCTTGACGCCCTTTTACTATCAAAGGAGGCGAGAGATTCGTTAATTAAGGCACTACAGGACCCGGAGCAGTTCCAAGCTTTCCTGGCCAAAGAAAAGATGAAGATGAATTGGAGGAAGTACACACTGCCGATGTCACGTTTGGTGATGAAGACCTTCTCCTTGGGACATGCGAACACAATCGCCCCCTCTATGTCTCAGGATACTGCCATGATGTAAAGATAGGCAAAATCTTGGTCGATAACGGATCGTCTGTTAATCTACTCAATGTGCGGGTGTTAAAGGAAATCTGCATGAGCGTCCAGCACCTTGCTCGGGACAAGATCGCCATCTTCGGGTTCGACTCCCAATTATCAAAGACTCTTGGATCTGTGATACTGACGCTACGCTTCGGACTGCTTGTCACGGACATCAAATTCCACGTCATAGATGCCAAGGCATGCTACAACGCTCTGCTCGGCCGACCATGGTTACACGAGTACAACATCATCCCTTCTACACAACATCAGTGTATGAAATATTTTAGGGATGGTCTCGAGTATACCGTGACGGGAGAATTGAATCCGTTTTCCGTGAATGAAGTTCGCAAATATGAAGATGCCAAATACTTCTTGCCGAATTTCGAAGACACGGAAAGATGTCGCAAGCCGGAGAACAAAACTAACGCTACCATCCCTGTCTTCGGCAACGACACCGAGGAGGAAGAGGAGATAGTTTGTTCGGGTCCGCCCCAATACAACAAACCGGGACCATTTGCTCCTACGTTGATCTTTGGTAGTGATTCGGAGGATGAGGTCCATGCTGTGTTCTCTGCTCGACCATCAATACGAGCCTCCGCTGATGAAGAGCAAAATCTGCAAGTTGCCATGGTGCCGCTTAAACATTATAAAGAACTGGATGCGCTCGATACCTACAGTGTAGAGGAGCTGCGGACGTTTTATGTCCCTCCCACGCGAAAAGGCGAAAAGGCAATTCTATTCTACCGCTCGGTGGAAACCAAAGTGGAGAAAGAAATCTGGCACGGGGCGGATCCTACGCTGGACAGGCTTCAACCTATCTGTCTACCCAGATATTATACAGAAGGCTTGAAGAGACTGTTGAAGCGCCAAGAGATACCCTTCAAAAAGACCGTTAGAAAGGCCAAATTCTATGATAGGGTCTGGAACGTCCCCGGAACTCAACACAAGCTGCCTAGTGGGAGGATGGAGACAATCGGGCTTGGATACGTTCGCTCCAAGAAATGAGAGCTGCTCCGCGACTGTTACATCGTGCATGACTTCAATGAAGAAGCAGATGCTCAACGGGAGGACGCTAATCCTGAACCAGTAAAAGTTCCTGATGTAAAAGTTCCCAGTCCGTCGTTCGAGGAACAAATGGACAAGCTTATAAGGGAAGCTGGTCAAAAAGTCCGCGATGATCACAACCGCGAAATGGCCATCTACGAGAAAGCCAAAACGCAACGCCTCCTTCAACAGGCCGTCAAAGATGAAAGTGCCGCCCCCTGTCAACCTGTTATAAAAAAGGCTCGACGCAGAGGCAGAAACATGTCGAAAGGCCGAAAGAGCGCTCAACCGCAACAAAGCGGGGCTAAGAAGCCACGCAAACGGGAGTCGAGCGTTATTGATCTATCACTCATGAAGAAAATGGGTCGAGTGTACTCGTTTCCTCGGGACAAGACAAAGAAGATACTTGATCTTGCTCTAAAACATCAAATGCTTACACTGCCGGAGTCCAAAAACCCCGAACGAGCAGGCGAAGTTTCTGACCCAAATTATTGCTCTTACCATCGAGTAATTAGGCATCCTCTCGAAGACTGCTTCACCTTCAAGAATTGGGTTGAAGATCAGTACCAGCTCGGCAAGTTCGCTCTGTCTGCCAACTGGAAGGTGACACCGCCACAGAAGCACGAACCCAAAGCCACAAGAGCAGAGCCAACTCCACATTGGGATTGGAAGCGGATTCGCACCTGTCACATGATAACAATATTAAAAGAAGAGCCCGAGAACGTGGATAACCTTCCCTGGTGCTTCGAGAATAGCTATGATGAGGTAATCTCAGAATTTCCACCAGCGCTGAAAGAACTGGAGGATAGAATACATACCACTGCAGATAACCTCAAGAAAATTGAGTTGGGGACGGCGAACGATCCGCGACCGACATTTGTCAGCGAGCTACTATCTGAAGAAAGGGTGGCTGCATTAAAGGACGTCCTTGTACAGCATAGAGATTGCTTCGCATGGAACTATTCCGAAATGCCGGGACTAGATCCAGAAATTGCTGTGCACAAATTGGCGATATCCCCGGACATCAACCCGGTCAAACAGGCGCCGAGGAGAATGCGGCTCGAGCTTGAGATGAGTATCAATGCCGAGGTCAAAAAGCTAATCGACTCTGGCTTTATCCAGGAAGTTCAATATCCTGAATGGATCGCTAACATCGTCCCGGTGATGAAGAAGAATGGGACAGTGTGCATATGCGTGGACTTCCGGGATCTCAATAAAGCCTGCCCAAAGGATGATTTCCCAGTGCCAGTCACCGAACTGATGATAGACAATACGCCCACTCATGAGGTTTTCTCCTTCATGGACGGCTCATCAGGGTATAATCAGATAAAGATGCATCCCGAAGACCAGAAGCACACCGCTTTCCGGACTCCTTTAGGAATATTTTTCTACAAGGTGATGCCCTTCGGTCTAAAGAACGCCGGTGCCACCTATCAAAGGGCCATGAAGAAGATCTTCGATGACCTTATACATGAAATCGTCGAGTGCTATATCGACGACCTCGTAGTTAAGAGCAAATCATACGAGGAACATCTCGAGCATCTAAAGACTGTATTTCGACGCCTTCGACAATACAACTTGAAGATGAACCCTCTTAAGTGTGCGTTCGGGGTTTCATCGGGTAAATTCCTGGGATTCATCGTCCGACACCGAGGTATCGAAATAGATCCATCTAAGATCAAGGCGATCATGGAAATGCCTCCGCCGAGAACTCTCAAACAGTTGTGGTCTCTCCAAGGAAAGCTCGCATATATACGACGATTTATAGCCAAACTTTCAGGCAAGTGCCGTCCTTACAGCCACCTGATGAAGAAGGGAACTCCATTCGTCTGGGATCAAAAATGCCAGGGCGCGCTGGACGAAATCAAGCAGTACTTGCAAAACCCGCCAGTGCTGGCTGCTCCGGTTAGAGGGAAGCCCCTTATTCTCTATACGACCGCCCTCGAAGGTTCTTTAGGCGCATTATGGGTGCAAGAGAACGACCAAGGGAAAGAAAGAGCACTCTACTATTTAAGTCGAGTCCTACTGGGGGCAGAAAGCAATTATTCCCCCATTGAGAAACACTGCTTGGCGTTGATCTTTGCGATAACAAAGCTCAGGCACTATGCATTGGCACACGAAGTCCGTCTCATCTCGAAGGTGGACCCTCTCAAATATTTAATGTCAAAGGCCATATTGACGGGACGACTCGCTAAATCGGCTCTGCTCTTGATGGAGTTCTCGATAACCTATCAACCTTTCAAGGCAGTGAAAGGCCAGGCCATCGCCGACTTCCTCACTGAGCATCCGATACCCGCTGATTCTCCTTTGAATTGTGATCTTCTAGACGAACATGCGTTTGATGCGATCGACGGTGGTGATAGCCGATGGGAGCTTTATTTCGACGGAGCATCCTCCATGAAGAAGCGCAAACAAAATACCCCTGTAATCAAATCAGGGGTAGGACTCATCTTTGTAACTCCACAAGGAGAGATAATGCGCTTTGCTTTTTCCTTAACATAGCCGAGGACGAATAAAGAAGCCGAATATGAAGCCTTGATAGCAGGCCTCGAGATCGCCATCGACATGGGAATTGAAAACCTCCTCATATACGGAGATTCTCAACTGGTCGTTAGTCAAGTAAATGGCGACTACCAAACGTGCAAGCCAGAGCTGGTGAAGTATGGCGAAAAGGTGCAACAACTGTTGACCCAAATTCCTTCCTATATCCTGAAAAGCATATCGCGTGCGGAAAACAGCAAAGCAGATGCGTTGGCCAAGCTTGCTGAAGAACTGGCTGACGAGAATCTCGATGACGTAAGGATCGTGGTGCAAAGCCGTCGGGTGCTTGCCCCAGCAGAAGTATCTCCGGAATCATCCGAAGAAAAGGGAGTGACTGAACAAGTGACCCTGCAAATAAAAGACCGGGAAGAGGCTGAGGATTGGAGAGAAGTCTTTATAGACTACTTCAAATACCGTCGAATGCCCGAAGATGCGTCCTCAAGATATCAGCTCATGAAACGAGCTCTGTCTTTCGCCTTCGTCAATGATACTTTGTACAAGAGGTCGTTCGATTCTCTGTGGCTGAGATGCCTAGGGCCTGACGAAGCGGAAAGAGTCATTCAGGAAGTTCATGACGGACTCTGTGGTTCTCACCAAGCGGGCCCGAAGATGAAGTTCAAGATCAAACGGATGGGCTACTACTGGCCCATGATGATTCAAGATTGCCTCGAATATGTGAAGCAATGTCACTCATGCCAAATCCATGGGGACTTCATCCACTAACATCCAAATCCACTCCATCCAACGGTGGCTAGCTGGCCATTCGAAATGTGGAGAACTGACATAGTCGGCCCCATCGAACCAGCATCGTCTAGAGGACATCGTTTCATCCTGGCGACGACTGATTACTTCTCCGAATGGGCAGAGGCAGTACCGCTGAGAGAAGTGAAGACGGAGAATATCCTCCACTTTTTCAAGACGCACGTCATTTATCGGTTTGGAACTCCGCGACGGATCATCTCCGATAACGGGCCTGCCTACAGGAGCCACAAGATCAGTCGCTTCGCACAGCAGCATAATATAGACTAGAGATATTCCTCGGTTTATAATCCGCGAGCTAATGGTCTAGCCGAGCCCTTCAACAAGACCCTGACGAAGATCATGAAAAAGACGGTGTCCCGAAATAAGAAAGACTGGCACGGGAGACTGCAAGAAGCTCTTTGGGCATGTCGAACTACGTTCAAGACGGCCACGAACACAACGCCATACGCGTTGGTATTCGGTACGGAAGCAGTACTCCCCCTCGAGATAGAGCTACCCTCTCTGCGAGTGGCAGTCTACTATGAGTTGACAAACGAAGAGAATGCTCACCTTCTCTTTGAGGAGCTCGATGCCCTTGATGAAACACGACTCGTAGCACAACAAAATCTGGAAGCTTATAAAGCAAAGATGGCACGCCCATATGAAAGATTGACCCGACCGAGGACATTCCACCAAGGCGAACTCGTGCTAGTGGTCAAAAGGCCTATGATCCCCAATCGCGCCAAGCGGGGAAAATTCGAGCCAAACTATGAAGGCCCGTACATCATATAGACAAAGTCTACCAGGGTAGTGCCTATCTACTCATGGATATGCACGGTGAAAGGCCTTTCAGGCCAATAAACGGTCGCTTCCTAAAGAAATACTACGCTTAACGAGCCACAACCTAGGTCAATGATAGATGACGACGACTATGTCCTCTCATTATCTTTCTAAGCTTAAACCTTATAAGCAGTAGCCAGCCTTCTCAATAGTGGACCGAAGCGTCCTTAAACTACTACCGCAGCATCCTTAGGCTGACGAGATAAAAAAAATATATAAAAAAAATAAGAAAAATATAATAAATAAAAACGGTATGTCCATAAGCAAAAAGGGCATGGATGAAAACCCAAAAGGGCTCCGTGAGTAAAAACAGCAGGGCTACCGGCGAGTGTTCGTGAAAACCCGAAAGGGCGCAACCTCGTAAAAAAAAAGGGAGAGAAGAAAATAAAAAGAATAAAAAAAAACGGTATGTCCATAAGCAAAATGGGCACGGATGAAAACCCGAAAGGGCTCCGTGAGTAAAAACAGCAGGACTACCGGCGAGTGTTTGTGAAAACCCGAAAGGGCGCAACCTCGTTAAAAGACACTTACAGGGTCCTCTCGACCTTGTAAGGAGAAACCACCCGCGTGAGATCCTTACGACTCACAAGGGAGCAACACATTTAGGGATCCCCACGATTCCTAAGGAGAAAATACACTTGCGAGATCCTCACGACTCGTAAGGAGAACTCTCTTATGAGACCCTCACGGCTCATAAGATTTGAAAGTCTTAAGTTACAGAGACCTGAGCCTGTGCTTAAGCAACCCCCACAACTTCCGATATTTCTCTACAAGTGGCTCAATACTGGCCCTTGTATACAATCCACGGGCGCGAATAAACATTTCCCTAACCAAGTCCCATCCGAGACTGGGGATATATACGCATGACGAACAACCCTTATAAGTCCTCTCGATTTACAAGGAGAAAACCCTCCTGTAGGATCCTTACGACTTACAGAGGAACATACACTTAGGAATCCTCACGATTCCTGAGGAGAAAATACACCTACAAGATCCCCACGACTTGTAGGGAGAAATACCTTTGTGAGACCCTTACGGCTCATGAAGTCAAAAGCCTTAGTCGACAGGACCTTAACCCTGTTCGCTAAGCCACCCTTGTTCGACATCGACAGAGGCAGATGATGATTCGCTCCTGAAAATATCCCAGTTGTAGTGGTGCTGATGCCGATATCGATGTCTAATTTCAGGTTTACGGCGAAAAACCAGTAGGCCGCACATGCATATGAAATAGCCGAAATGATGGGGCAACTTGCAATAAAAAGCAGCAAGTAAAAACATATGCACACAAAATAGCCGAAATGATTGGGCAACTTGCAATAAAAGCAGCGAGTAAAAATGAAATAAAAAGCCGAAATGATTGGGCACCGCGAAAAATAGCCGAAATGATTGGGCAATCGCGACCTTCGCGATATAAAAGCTGAAATGATAGAGCATCGCAGAAATAAAATAAAGAAAAAGAAATGATAAAACTTTGACCCTACAGTTGAGATCACATCGATCCCTGTATATAATCCAAGGGCGCAAACAAAGAGGGAACCATACTTTCCCAACAGGCTCCGCCAGAAAACGAAGCCAAATATCGACGGTTCATCCCAACCCCGAAGAAGCCAGTGTCTTCGGCAAAATACCTCAACTCAGGGAAACCAGCATCCTTGACGAGAGCCTCCTGATTCGCGTCGACTCGCAGAGCAACCAGTGTCTCCGTGGAAAATTCTCGATTCATTTCAACACCAGGGAAACAAATAATCCTTGGCAAATACCTCAACTCAGGGAAACCAGCATCCTTGACGAGAGCCTCCTGATTCGCGTCGACTCGCAGAGCAACTAGTGTCTCCGTGGGAAATTCTCGATTCGTTTCAACACCAGGGAAACAAATAATCCTTGGCAAATACCTCAACTCAGGGAAACCAGCATCCTTGACGAGAGCCTCCTGATTCGCGTCGACTCGCAGAGGAACCAGTGTCTCCGTGGGAAATTCTCGATTCGTTTCAACACCAGGGAAACAAATAATCCTTGGCAAATACCTCAACTCAGGGAAACCAGCATCCTTGACGAGAGCCTCCTGATTCGCGTCGACTGGCAGAGCAACCAGTGTCTCCGTGGGAAATTCTCGATTCGTTTTAACACCAGGGAAACAAATAATCCTTGGCAAATACCTCAACTCAGGGAAACCAGCATCCTTGACGAGAGCCTCCTGATTCGTGTCGACTCGCAGAGAAACCAGTGTCTCCACGGGAAATTCTCGATTCGTTTCAACACCAGGAAAACAAATAATCCTTGGCACCAGGGAAACAAATAATCCTTGGCAAATACCTCAATTCAAGGAAACTAGCGTCCTTGATGAGAGCCTCCTGATTCGCGTCGACTCGCAGAGAAACCAGTGTCTCCGTGGGAAATTCTCGATTCGTTTCAACACCAGGCAAACAAATAATCCTTGGCAAACACCTCAACTCAGGGAAACAAGCGTCCTTGATGAGAGCTTCCTGATTCGCATCGACTCGCAGAGAAACCAGTGTCTCCGTGGGAAATTCTCGATTCGTTTCAACACCAGGGAAACAAATAATCCTTGGAAAATACCTCAACTCAGGGAAACCAGCATCCTTGACGAGAGCCTCCTGATTCGTGTCGACTCGCAGAGCAACCAGTGTCTCCGTGGGAAATTCTCGATTCATTTCAACACCGGGGAAACAAATAATCCTTGGCAAATACCTCAACTCAGGGAAACCAGTATCCTTGACGAGAGCCTCCTGATTCGCGTCGACTCGCAGAGAAACCAGTGTCTCCGTGGGGAATTCTCGATTCGTTTCAACACCAGGGAAACAAATAATCCTTGGCACCAGGGAAACAAATAATCCTTGGCAAATACCTCAATTCAAAGAAACTAGCGTCCTTGATGAGAGCCTCCTGATTCGCGTCGACTCGCAGAGAAACTAGTGTCTCCGTGGGAAATTCTCGATTGGTTTCAACACCAGGGAAACAAATAATCCTTGGCAAACACCTCAACTCAAGGAAACAAGCGTCCTTGATGAGAGCCTCCTGATTCGCAGCGACTCGCAGAGAAACCAGTGTCTCCGTGGGAAATTCTCGATTCGTTTCAACACCAGGGAAACAAATAATTCTTGGCAAATACCTCAACCCAGGGAAACAAGCGTCCCTGATGAAAGCCTCCTGATTCGCATCGGCTCGCAGAGAAACCAGTGTCTCCGCGGGAAATTCCCGATTCGTCTCAACTTGCAAGATGAAGCCTCAGACAGTAGGGATTTAAAAAAACTTGCTTCCTGAACAATGAGACCCTGCAAGTCGGTCTAAAACGGTCTCTTGCATACTATTCACGGGTCTCACTCTCCAAAGTCGAGTTTCAACAAGGAGGGAAACAACCGCTTACGGGTCCTCTCGACTCGTAAGAAGGAAAAATTCTCTTATAGGATCCTTGCGATTTATAAGAGAAAACGCACTTAGGAATCCTCACGATTCCTAATACACCTACGAGATCCTCTCGATCCGTAGGGAGAAAAGTCTTTATGAGACCCTCACGGCTCATAAAGTTGAAAAGTCTTAGGTGGCAAATCCTACACATGTCTTCTAAGCCATTACTACCCTACTCATGAGCATATAAACTATTTCACACCAGAGTAAAACATAAAGAAATAGAAGGGTGCGGCTCATGGAATTGAGAGTTTGGAACTATATCTTTAAAGAGTCGAGATTTGAGTCAATGATAAATGACGACGCTTGTGTCCGCTCGTTATCTTCTCAGATCAAGATTCTGAAAGTTATATACCAACCCGAAACTGGTCATACGCTATGCATACTCTGCACTACATCACCCATATATATACTTACGTGGGCAAAGTAGTGGGGGCATTTGTTCCCGCCAAAAATTTCTGCGCAAAAGAGTCCAAGGTATCAAATGGCAGCGATACGCTTAAGAAAATACGAACCAGTATCTTCCGGCCTGTATTTTGATAAACTCCCTAATGAGGAACTATTAAATTATGATGGTATTGAAAGCATCTTGAAGAGACCTTCGATTTGATATATTATGGGCCTCATAATTCATTCGGGATCAAAAGTTATGAGCAAATGTCTATGCACATGTGATCTAAGGAAGAAGATGCGAACCAGTATTTTCCGAGCTGTATTTTGACAAACTCTGGAAGGAGAAATAGCTAAATTCTGATGGTATTGAAAGTATCTTGAAGAGACCTTCGATTTGATATATTATGGGCCTCATAATTCATCCGGGATCAAAAGTTATGAGCAAATGTCTATGCACATGTGATATATGGAAGAAGATGTGAACCAGTATTTTCCGAGCTGTATTTTGACAAACTCCGGAAGGAGAAACAGCTAAATTCTGATGATATTGAAAGTATCTCAAAAAGACCTTCGATTTGATATATTATGGGCCTTATAATTCATCCGAGATCAAAAATTATGAGCAAATGTGTTATGCACGTGTAATCTAAAGTAATGCTCTACTACATGGGGAATGCATTTTTAGTCCCACATCGGGAAAAGGAGAGACGGCTTCTCTACCACTCCCATATAAATAAGAGGGGATACCTCTTAGAAAGGGTAAGGTTAAATCCTCAAAAGATTCAATACTCAAAGGAGCTTAGTTCTATAAGATAGGAGCATGCTCCTCCATAATGCGCATATGCGCAAGCGCCATGTGCGCTACGTGCAACGCACGTATGCCCGCCATGCGGCACCACGTGCAACGCACGTACGCACCACATGAGAACATTTAATAATATTAAAAGGAGCTTGTTCTCCATATATAGAAGCTCTGCTTCTCCTCATAATGCGCATGTGCGCTACGTGCAACGCACGTGTGCCCGCCATGCGGCACCACGTGCAATGCACGTGCGCACCAAATGAGAACATTTAATAATATTATAAAGTGCTTGTTCTCCATATATAGAAGCTCTGCTTCTCCTCATAATGCGCATGTGCGCTACGTGCAACGCACGTGCGCCCGCCATGCGGCACCACGTGCGCACCAAATGAGAACATTTAATAATATTAAAAGGAGCTTGTTCTACATATATAGAAGCACTGCTTCTTCTCATAATGCGCTACGTGCAACGCACGTGTGCCCGCCATGCGGCACCACGTGCAACGCACGTGCACACCAAATGAGAACATTTAATAATATTAAAAGGAGCTTGTTCTCCATATGTAGAAGCTCTGCTTCTTCTCATAATGCGCATGTACGCCACGTGCAACGCACGTGTGCCTGCCACACGCGTACCACGTGCAACGCACGTGCGCACCACATGAGAATATTCAATTAAAAGGAGACTCGTTCTCCATAGGAGCTTGCTCCCTCCCATAATGCGCATATGCGCAAGATCCATGTGCGCTACGTGCAAATATGAGCGCCCAACACGGGCGACGCACGTGCGCCCAACACGTGCGACGCACGTTCGCGAACGCAAAGAAGCTTTTTTCAGCAGCGAGAAGTCTAAGCTCCAGCCTGTTCTTCCCCCCTAATGAGTGAGACATGGTTCAAAGGGTACATCCCTCCACACCTTCAATATATGGCACTGTAATCTCTCAGTGTCGTCGGAGAGGTGGTGGGTCCCAACGACCAATGATCTTTCTAAAATAAAAAAAGAGAAGAAGAGGAACATGGTGAGAAATCAAGAACTTCAAACAGAGAGAACTCTGAAGAAATTTCAAGAAGAAAAGGTAAAAACCTTGAAGATAGAAGAATTTCCTCTAATAGATCATTGATCTATGAACAAGATCAATGATCTCCAATAAAAAACAAATAATAATAGTGCTTTGCACTTATGAACCATTGGTTCTCTGAGATCAAGAAAAAACAAGAAATACTTGTTTTCTTTGATCTAAATTAGATCAAGAAATCAAACAGTGCTTTGCACTTTTTCATGAACCATTGGTTCTGCAATCTAAAAGATTCTTAAATTAATAGTGCCTTGCACTTGCAAAACTGCACTGTTGCACTCCTGGGTTGGCGCGAGCCACCAGAGAGCGCCACGTGTCAGCATCTGACTCACTTGCGCTGTGCGCTTTTAAGATAGAGCTTTGCTCTCTGAAACTGGCGCAACCCACCAGAGCGCGCCACGTGTCAGCAGCACAAGCGCAGCGCATTGGTGCAGCGCACTGCGCTTGAGTGACACGTGTCAATACCACAAGCGCTTGCGCTCTGTGATTGGCGCAAAGCGCCTGACAAATGCAATGCATTTCTTTTACTAAAGGGGCAGGCCCAAATCAGAAAGGCATAGTAGGCCAAATTAAATTGCAATGCAATAAAAAGGGCAGAGCCCAAACAAAATTGATGCTCTGCATCATTTATAAAGGGGCAGAGCCCAAATAAAGGTCCAACAGAGACCAAGATTAATGCTATGCATTATTAAAAATGGGCCAAGCCCTAGCACAGGCCTAATAGGCCAAAAACAAATAAAAGTGTTGAATATTTTTCAACTGGACTTAGCCCAATCGTGGCCGTAAGTCCTCAAATTAAATTGACCGAGCAAGATTGCTCTCCTAAATCAATTTACTTTCGGTTCGAGGGTACATCTCCAAACTCCTCTGACACCTATCGTTGTAATCCTTCAACGACGTCAGAGAGATGACGGGTCCCGACTACCGCACATCAATACGGACTGCGGGGTCCTTAAACTCGTGGACCGAAACGTCCTTAAACTAATATTGGACCGAAACGTTCTTAAACTAATATTGGACCGAAACGTCCTTAAACTAATGATGGACCACCACGTCCCTAAACTGGCGATGGATCACCACGTCCCTAAACTGGAACATGGACCACCACATCCCTAAACTGGAACAATAGAGCCTCCAAATGCTCTTTTGCCGGATCTAAACGATCCCGTTTAAGTTGATCTTAGCCCTAAACACGGCTAACGTATCCTTAAACATTCAAATGGACTATAAAACTCCAAATCAATTTTGGTTCAAGGGTACATCTCTGAACTCCTCTGACATCTATCGTTGTAATCCTTCAACGACGTCAGAGAGGTGATGAGTCCCGACGGCCATATATTAAATGGATCACCACGTTAAGTTGATCTTAGTCTCAAACATGACTAACGTATCCTTAACGAACGTTTAAGTTGATATCAGCCTCAACACGGCTAACGTATTCTTAAACTAAAACACCAAACCCAAATCTAAGTAAATATGGATTTGGACTAATCCACGTCCTACGGGCGACGAAATAAATAGTCTCCGTATACAATCCACGGGCAACCACGAACAAAATAAATACCCACGACACAAAGTGAAATTCTGGAGAAGGAGAAAGTTGTTACCGCGATGCGGTAGCGTAATTAACTGCAGGGGCTTGCGCCTGCAGGGAAGAGCATCCCCACAATCAAAAACCCCTCAAGCGAGGGGGAATCTGACGAAGTTTGCTACATCGGCCGCATCCGTCCAAACCTCCGATACACGGTGCCATAAATCAACTTGGCATCTTCGGAGAGGTGGACGGATAAAACCAAATAGCATCTGCCCCGAATCTCAGGCAAGACGTTCAGTCTCGGCCGTCTTTCGGAGGGGAACAGATTCTTATCGAAAATATTCACCAACTATAAAGTACTTCGGAAGATGGACAAGAGTATGATAGCTTGAATTCAATTTTCTAAGTGTAGAGATGTTTTTTACACACACGTAGGGGTATATGATCAATGTTTGGAAGAAAGATAGGGAGGAAGACTAAAGGCGATATTTTATTGAGGGATGATGTGATTTCTAACATTTTTCATGACCATTAAGATAGGACTCATGACAACTGAAAAACTGGTGTAGTTGGAAACTCTTATTTTCAAGTTCTTTCTTCTATAGTTCTTATCTTTTTATGTAACTTTCACCATCTTTATTTTATTATAGGGTTTTGTGGGTGTAATCCGCTGAAAACCCTCAGGAGACAACACTCCTCCTGCTAGGGACATCTAGAGGTTTAACGGCTTGTTGCACGTGCTCAGTGCAATCGTATTGCCTACGAAAGTGTGATACTTATGTTTTTCTTTTTCTTTTTCTCCTTCTCTTGAATAACTAGTTTGCTCGGGACGACCAAAATTAAGTTTTGGGGTATTTGTTTAGTCGAAAATATCGTGCATTTGATATGACATTTTCCTTTCTATTTTTATATAATAAAAGGTGTTTATTATAAACATGAAACATATGAGCATTTATCTGTAAAAATACTATTTTCATATGTTTATATAGAAGGAAAATATAATCATATAATATCTATATAATATTTAGTCCATTTAAATATGCATACCATATCTAATATCATTAACCAATTCTATTAAAGTATAATATCATATCAAATGGTTAGGATAATATCTCAATAAGAACAAATTCTACTAAAATTATTTGTTGAGATATTGTGCAGAAATTACATCAGGACTAGAATCATGGAAATCCGAGTTATCGAGATCAAATCTGCCGAAATATTAAAGTAAATCGAAGAACTCAATTCTGGAAGAGACTTAGAAAAGATTTCCAAAATCCAGATATTCAAAATATCACCACATGTCAACTAGATGAAACTCCAGAATTTTGAACCAAAGATCACACCAAGACGCGACGCAACCGCGGCCAAAACACCAAAAATGCGGCGGATCCGCGGCCTAAAGGGGGAGTTAGGATTTAAGATTTTCAGGTTGGATTTTCTACAACTAACCCTAATTCTGGGGCTTTAAGGATTTCAACTTCTATGACTATAAATAGAACCGATAGCCTCACTTGAAAACTGATCAAACCGACGAGATCACGAAGTCCAAGACGACTCAAGAATCCAGGTTGATAATCAGCTGTTCATCTACCTCCTTAAGAAGAGATCGAGAGGCAAACTAGGGTTTTTGTAATCACTTTCTAAAGGAACAAAATGTAATTGATCAAGTTGATTAATAAAGATAGTTGTTTTATTCTTATTGCATTTTATTTTCTTCATGATCTCTATCCATTCTTCTATCTCCATTATGCGCGAGTAATTCTCCGCTTGTTAGGGTTCGTAGGATTAGGGTAGATCAATGGAGGATTAAAATGCTTTAACTCCTTTTACGTCCTATAAAGTTTATAAACTTTATCAAAAGAATAGTTAACATCCTAATCGGGCGCGCTATCAATTCATTGATAGCCCCGACCACGATTAGAGATTAGATTAACAATTTTTTTGGTAAAGGCTAGAAATGGACGGAGATCCATGTCAAGACAGGGGTTAAGAGTGAGAACCCTATTCCCTCCAGAAATCCTAATCTACTTGCATCATTGTCGATCTAGTTTTAAATCTATTAAAGGATAAAAGGAGTAATTTTTAATTAATCATTCATGACTACTAGATCTTAACGAACCCTACAAGCCCCCTTCTAATATAAAACCTACATCCATAGTTAATCTAGATCTATATCCTACATCCGTGATTGACGTAGATCTAGAATCTACAACCATTGTCCACTATTCATTATTCTTTTTCCTTTCCTAATTAACACGTCTAAAGAAAGATTAAAAGATTCCACATATCTCTGAGGACGACCCGTACTCATTTAGGTCTAGCTACACGCGACACCGTTATTGATTGCGGTTACGACACACACTTTACAGATCAATCAGTTGTCTACCTTAGATAAGCAAGCACCCATATTCTCCGGCTCTCTGAGGCTCAAGAGAACTGGTCCCGCTTAAACCTATATTTACTAGGGTCCATATTGTAAATTAATATAACTTGTGGGGGTTTTAAGAAAAATAGTTTTGATATATTTTCAAAATAAATCTCAAGTATTTATTTATCGTCTTTAGGGTGTTCATAGTTGTAATTTTTATAAAATGAAATATTTTAGTGGATATAAACCTAAATTTGAATAGTATATGGTATTTTCTTGTAATTTGACTTGTATTGAATGTGATGGTATTTTCATGAACTTTTGTGATTCTTTTCTTTTGATTAGAAAACATGGAATATATATTATATTTAAAATAGATATTTTGATAATATTTCTATATATATAATTATAAAAAAATAGAATTTATTTATTAAATAGAAATCACGTTTTCTTAAAAATTGTAATAAGAATTTCATCGAGATCGAATGCTCTGTGAGAAGATCTGCATCTCGCTCTACTAGTCCCGAGGACGTGTGATAAGCCGCACCATCCCGATCGGGTCCCCCAAAATGGGTTGTAGAGCCTTATTTGCAAGGAATTAATTTAAAACAATTTAAAGAATACGGGTTTTGATAGTTTAATGTATTTTAATGTAAATTGTGTTTTGTCCTACAAAAATTGTTACAAAAGCCATCGTTCTATGTCAAGATGAGTGTTGTGATGAAGTAAGTCATTACCTCGTGCAATTTCTAAAGGAAATATGAGTAAAACGATAAAGTAATATCGTATACAAACTTGATAGTATTTTACCGAAAAAGTGAAATAGAATTTGTTTAACATTAAATTTTGAATTGAAACTTGGTCAAATTATTGTTTTATGATTGCTAAAAAATATATGAAAAGATGGTAAATTTGTTATTAAAAAAAATTGTGTTTTTGATGAAATTAGAATCGGAAGTCGGAATAACTCCGCATCCGATGAGTTTTGAAAGGAAATCTTTTTGAGAGGTGAAAAAGAGAGAAGAGAAATGACTTACTGGTTGATTATAGAGGTGGGATGTAGAGGAATATTTCGAAGGCGTCGTGGAGTCGCGTCGTCGCCGGATTTGTCCCGAAATGTCACCGGAACTTTGACCTTGGCTAACTTCACTTATACAACTTCTTGGACTTGGAAAATTTAGAGAGTTTTGGCAAAAGAATTCTGAATGAGGTGGGTTATGGTGTAGTGTGGTATATATAGGTGAAATTAGGGTTTTGAGGATTGAAGAATGAATTAAAAATGCATTAAAATTTGATTTTAAGGCTCATTTTAATTCTCTGGAAATGTGCAGGGAAATCAAACAGACTAGGGTTAGTGTGGAGAGTTCAAGGGGTGCTAGGGCAAAAATTGAAGGCATTCCTTACGGGTTCAACCAGCGGTGCCGGTCCCTTGTGATGATCTCGCCGGTTGTTGTCAGGTGGTGGGGTGTGGGATTGCTACCACGTATCCTATTCGCTTCATATAGCTCAGTGCACATGTTTGATTTGAGCGACTTTTCATTTTACGTGCAGTGCATGTGAAAACTTTTGTGCTTCTAAAAGTTTAAAAGAAAAATCAACAAAAATAATATGTGGCTGAGGGGATTTGATCACAGGTGCTATGTCACAGCAATGCATGGGCTTTACCAATGAGCTACAGGTTACTTCTGGCAGTTCAAAAGCAAATTTAAATTTATAACTTGTGCTCAGGCTAAGCTATCACTTTCTGTACTTTAGAAAAAAAATTGTACAGAAGTTTTAGGTTGTTACATTCCGCTTCCCAGAGTACGGTAAGGAGACATGACGGGTCACGCGTCGTATTTACTCAGAAGTAAACACGCTAAGCGTAAATGAGTAATATAGTAAAGTACACAAGTAAGACATGAGATGTAAAAGAACAACAAATTTTATTTATTAAATATCCTTTACAATACAACTGGAAATGTAAATACAAGACTGAAAAGAAATGCTTAAACATTGGCATGAACTGAAAGTAAAGTATATACAAGTGACTAGAGGTCTGGGTCTTCTGAGAACTGCTCCAAGTCGTCTGTGCTGAGCTCGAGCTCCAGAGAATCAGGTCCTCCTGACAACATTCCAAAAAATGAATAGAAAAGGAATGTCGTCAGCGAACAATCGCTCGGTAAGTCCCAAAGAGAGATAGAAATAGACTGAATAGGTAATGAGAATATAACTGGTATAATATTGATAGTTATGTTAACGCAGTTGTTTGTAGTTTGGTACAGAATATGCCAGTGTATACGAGAGGAGTCCAGCTTACCCCGTGGACTATGGTATATGGATCACAAGGCCCTGTCAAAACCCATGGGACAACGACAATGGATGTTCATGTTAGGTGTATTAAAGTGACCGTCTCGTGCCACTTTTAACACATTCCGTACCAGTCTACCCCTTTAAAACCCCGTAATGTATTTTGTATTGATGTGTATTGTTTTGTTTAATAGATGTAAGACTTGCCGAAACCATGATATCAGTAGTTCATGTAAACGGAAAGGATATAAACGGATAGTCATGTAAACAATGTCAAATATATATCCATGGTTCGGTCAAATTCAATTCATATTGATATAGATTGTATTCTGGTATAAATGGATTCATGTTAAATTGGAGTTATACTTGAATTGTATTCAAGGATGGATTAATTTCAGATTAGACTGAGACTCTAACTGAGTCAGATACTTTAAAACGAATTGAAGTCCTGAATTAGTTTTGGAGTTATCGGTAACTGCTGCACATGGACGACATGATTTATGACTTTTTCCAAGCCAATTACCATATTGATAACCCCGTTTTAGTTGTTTATCTTAAATAGGCAAACACCCAAATTCTCCGGCTTTCTGAGGCTCAAGAGAACTGGTCCCGCTTAAACCTATATTTACTAGGATCTTTATTGTAAATTAATATAACTTGAGGGGGTTTTATGAAAAATAGTTTTGATATATTTTCAAAATACACATCAAGTAATTAATTATCATATTTAGGATTTTCATGGACGTAAATTTTAAAAGTTGAAATATTCTAGTGGATATAAACCTAAATTGAATAGTATATGATATTTTTATGTAATTTGACTTGTACTGATTTTTGAAGGTATTTTCATGAACTTTTTTGATTCTTTTCTTTTGATTAGAAAACATGGAATATATTATATATTTAAAATAGATATTTTGGTAATATTTATATATATAATTATTAAAAATAGATTTTATTTATTAATAGAAATCACGTTTTCTTAGAAATTGTAATAAAAATTCCATCGAGATCGTATGCTCCTTGAAGAGCTCTGCATCTCACCCTACTAGTCCGATGGATGTGCAATAACCCGCACCAACCAAATCGAATTCCCCAAAACGGGTTGTAAGGACATAATTATATAGAATTTGATTAAAACAATCTTAAAAAATACGGTTTTTAATAGTTTAGGGTATTTCATCGTAAAATTGTATTAGTCCCAAAAAATATGGTAAAGAGGTAATAGTGCTGTGTCATGATGAGTGTTGTGATGAGATAGGTCATTACCTCGTGAGTTTTCTAAAGGTAATACGAGTAATATGAAGAAGTAATGTCGAATAGAAAGTTTGTGATATTTAACCGTAAAAGTGCAATAAAAGTGTTTTTATATGAAGTTTTGAATTGAAATTTATTTCTAATTATAGTTTAATGTTTAACAAACTAAGTACAATGATTTAGATAAATAGTTCTTAAGAAAAATTGTTAGTTTAAGCAGTTTTAAAGATGGATGTCGGTATAACTCCACTTACCGATATCATTGAAAAGAAGAAGTTTTAAGAGATGAAAAGAAGATAGTAGAGGGGACTTACTGGATTAGGGTAAAGAGAAGGGACGGAGGAAGATTTTGAAAGCATCATGGAGTCGTGGGTGTCACTGGATTTGTCCCGAAACGTCGTCGGAACTTGACCTTGGGCTAACTCCACTTGTATAACTTTTTGGACTTAGAAAATTTTGAGAGTTTTGATGCTAGATTTCAAAATGAGGAGGACTGGGGTGCAGGGTGATATTTATAGGATAGAATTAGGGTTTAGGGTATTAAACATGAGAATTAAAATGCATTAAAATTTTATTTTAAAGCTCATTTTAATTCTCTATTAATATGGAAGGAAATCAAACAGAAGAAGAGTAGTGGGGCTAGGCCAAGAGGTGTCGAGAAAAAATTGAGGGCATCACCGACGGTTTGGACCGGCGGCGCCGGCCCAAAGAGAAATCTCTCCGGCCAATTGGGGTGGGTCTAGGCTTGGATGCATACCACTTGTCGGGGTCTGTGTGTACAACATTTTCCACATGTTTGATTTCTGAGACTTTTCATTTTTGCGTGTATTGCACGTGTAACTTTTGGGTTTCCAAAAAGTTTAAAAGAAAATCAGCAAAAAAAATATGTAGCTGGGGGATTTGAACACAGGGATACGTTACAGCTGTGCAAGGCTTTACCAATGTACTACAAGTGTTTTCTTGCTGTTTAAAAACAATTCAAATTTATAACTTGTGCTTAGGATTAACAAATACTCTATTTGTACATTAATTTTAAAAATTTTCTGTACATTAAAACAGAGTCGTTATATTCTACCCTCCTAACAAAAATTTCGTCCTCGAAATTTATAATTATTTAAGGACTAATTTACAAACAAGTGAGGGTATCTTGCATGCATGTCGTTCTCTCTTTCCCACGTTGATTCTCCTAGTGAGTCTTTTCTCCACATCACTCGAACCAAGTTTACTTCCTTCTTTCGAATTGACTTCACCTTTCTGTCCAGGATTTCAACGGGTTGTTGCTCACAAGATAAGTCCGTCTGTACAGTAAGCTCGGAGTTATCAAGAATGTGAATGGGGTCACTCACAGATCTTCTGAGTTGGGATATGTGGAACACATTGTGCACTCCTTCCAATGAGGGTGGAAGTGCCAAACGATATGCCACTTCTCCGACTCGTTCGAGTATGTCAAACGGTCCAATGTATCTCGGACTTAGCTTACCACTTTTTCCGAAGCGAATCACTCCACGGTTTGGAGAAATCTTCAGAAAGACATGATCTTCAGTTGGACCTCTAAGTGTCTGCATTTTACATCAACTCAGTGCTTCTGTCGGTCATGGGCTATACGCATTCGTTCCGTGATTGTGCGAACTACATCTACAGTCGCTATTATCATCTCAAGTCCAAAGAGTTCTCTATCTCCGATGTCATCCTAACTTAATGGTGAAGAAAACAGAAGATAAAAGCAACTTGAAGAAACCCTGAAGAATTGACTCCATGATCCAACCAAATGGCCGCGGAACCGTGGCCAAACAGACTCTTCTGCCGCGGTTCCGCGGCCATACTTTGCACGTGTCGGTGGGGTGTCGGTGCTTTGACCCGGCTTTCTTAGGGTAGTTTTATAAATTCATGTGTGGATCAGAATGTAACCTAGGGTTTTTCCTATCTATAAATAGGAGGGTTCAAAGCCAAATTAGGCAGGCCTCTCTTTAGTTTTTATTCCTTTTTTAATTTCTATTCTAGATCTAAATTTTAAATTCAATTGTAATGCGTTCTTGAGAGGTCATCAATAAAATAAGTTTTTTTTATTCTATTTCGCATTTTTCTTATCTACAATTTATTATCTGCACTTTTATTTGTTCTTTATTTATCTGCAATTTAGGTAATCAATTAAAATTAAAAAAATGGATTTTGTTGTTATCTTACTAATGAGTGAGTAATTCCTCATTTGTTAGGGGTAGGATAGGGAAGGTTTGAGAGAAGGAAATCTCTCACTCCTTTCTTTGCCCAGATAATTTTAATACGGACTCCCTTTAAATCAACCATAATCCGCTCACTACGGCACCCTATCCTACATGATAGTGATGATTCTCTAGGTAGACAGGCTGTGGTTAATTTAATCGGAGGTTAGGGCTAAGAGCCAAGAACGGACGGACAAGGACCAAAAGGAAGAAACTAAGTTTCTTCCTAGTCGTGCTAATCCCCGTTGTTACCGATTACCCTAACACCTTTATTCACAACTAAGGTATTGAAAGAAGCGAGAAGATCCCTATTTCGAACTGACCTAATCCTAACCCTAGCAAGCCTTTTTATCAACGTATTCTTATTCATAGATCTTAAAACCAAACCCAACTTAATTAGACTTAACTCGTTAGAACGACAAAGAAAAGAATTTCTTCTCCCTGTGGATCGACCCGTACTCAACCGACTAGCTACCAAGCGACACCGTCTTGATTGCGGTAAATTTAAACACAGAAAGACTCTACGAATCAAATGGCGCCGTTGCCGGGGAGACGGTAGTTTAATTCTTTGTGTAATTTCGTGTTAATTAAAAAATATATAAAATATAAAAAATTAAAAATAGAAAAAAAATCAGAAAAATCATCTTGTAATTTTTGATTGGTTTTTGTGCGAATTGTGCAGGAAAGGAAGAAGGACTAATTCAGATATGGAGCAAGCTCAGTAAACAAATCCAGAAACAGGGGATCTGAACAGACAGAGGAGAACCAACTCAGCACAGAGAAGAATTTTGGAGATCTAAACCTACTTCTCTGCCGCGGAACCGCGGCAGAATCAGGTCTTTGACCGTGGAACCGCGGTCAAGCTGTGACGTCAGCACCTAATTTTTTTTCTGTGAGTATATTTTTTCTTCTCTCCCACCTCCTGAACTCCACCGAAATAAATTTCCTGCAGGCTTCTTTGCATAACAACCTCTTTTACCTCTCCAATAAATCGTTTTGTGCTGGATTCTTTGCGCCGCAAATAAAATTTTTTTTTGGTAAGTGTTTTAGATTTTGGTGTGTTATTGCTTTGCATATTTAATACGGAATCTAAGGGGTTATAACACCAATTAAGACTAGGTGGGGATTTCATTACCCTTCCTAAGACCCCAGAAATCACTAAAAGCATATGCATCACCCTTGAGTTAATTAAAAAAATATCTAGACTCAACCAATTAAGGACTGTCGCACTCATTAGGACAGAGAAAGGTTGTGGGCATTCAGTCGTTTATCTAAACCTGACTTTGTGGTGCCTAGGCTAGACAAGTGAAAAAGGTAATTTTAAAAGGCCCGTCTCACGCTGATTCGTAAGCGGAACCCTCCTTTCTTCATTTGTGCTTACCTGGCCACAATTGACGGTGAAGAGGCGATTTGAGGGATATCTCACAACTTGTCACTTTGGAACAGTTAGAAGCAGTCTAGTTGACTTAGGAGACACTAGTTCTAGGTTTGATTGTGCATGTTTAAACTGTGGTGTTTGAAATTGTGCTGTAGTTCCGTACAAATTTTTGCAAAACCCTTTATAAAATAAAAAAACCAACAAAACAAAATTTTTATAAAATCTTGCCCTTTGTCGCTAGAATCCCATTTCACCCACCTTTCATCCACATTTCCCCATTGACGTTTTCTTACCCTCACATTCTACGCTTTGACTACACTAAACTCGTTTAGTGTATGTCCGGTTGGACTCGGGACACTAGTGCCCGTTTAGTCCGTATTTCGTTAGTCGCTACCGACTACGCGATCGACTCCGAAGTCGAAACTCCCTCCACTCTTTTTTCATCCTTACCTTTGCTGGCCAACTCCGACGATGATTGGAATTCTGTTCATACATCTTCACATTCATCTTCATCTTCTAAAGAGATGTCAGGATTCAATCCTAACAACCCTTTACCTACCTCGGGACTGATTCCACCTCATCTGGGTGCGAATAACCCGCAACAACCTCCTGTTGAAGCACCACAACGAATCGCGCTCCAGGATTGTTTCTATTCTACCCGCTCCGCAGTTCCTACTTGTCTTTCACTACCGCCGGCAAATGGGGATAATTTCGAAATTAAGCCCCACTTCATCAACATGTTGCCTAAATTTCACGGACTGGAATTCGAAAATGCCTATATCTTCATCAACAAATTCCAGAACGTTTGTGCAATGATGAAGACAACCCAACTGTCCGATGATGCTATAAGGCTACGAGTCATTCCTTTCACATTGTGTGACCTAGCTGAAAAGTGGCTGTATAGTACTGCATCGCATTCCATAAACAGTTGGGAAGAGTTTGTTAAAGCGTTTCTTAAAAAGTTTTAGCCAAATCACAAGACAGCGAGAATACGAAATGAAATTAACCAATTTTCCCAGCTTCCTTTCGAACCTTTTTGGAAGTGTTTCGAACGATACAAAGACCTTCTTGTTCAGTGCCCTCATCACGGTATTGAGAGATTGCAATTTTGCCAGACCTTATATGAAGTACTAAACCCAGCAACTAAGCAGTTGCTGGAGACCATTTGTCAGGGCCACTTCTTATCAAAATCTGACGAGGAAACTTGGCAATTTCTCGACGATCTTGCTGAACAAACGCTTCAGTGGGAAAGCACTAGACCAACCACTTCATCTACTTCATCTACTTCTTCCGGTACATTTAGGGCAGGCGTTCATCAACTTGATATGTCAATTGCAATGAAAGCCGAAATGGCAGCGATTACACGAAAACTGGAAGCAATTGAGAGTAAATTCTCATCGCCTTCTCCCGTCCCTGCTCTTCCCCCTCGCACTATATGCGCTTGTTGTTCGGATCCATCTCATTTGATCGAAGAGTCCTTACAACCCACCTGCTCAAGGACAGGATCAAGTCAATGCTGCCTTTCAGCAACGACAAAGAAATGATCCATACTCTTCCACTTACAATCCTGGTTGGAGGAATCACCCTAATTTCGCCTGGAATCAAAATCAACAACAATTCCAAGGCAACAACAACTTCCAGAGGTCTCCTCCTCAACAACAAGCTCCTCAACAAACTCAATATCAGCAACCTTTCCAACCCAAACCTTACCAAAATCAAACGAACAATTCTGCACCCAACAACTCTTTTCCTCAAAACAATTCCGCCAAATAACGATAAGGTTTCCTCGTTAGAACGAAGTATGGAGGCATTTTTAAAACAATCAAATCAATCCTCAGCCAACATCCAGTCTTCCATTCAGTCTTTGGTGCAACACACTGCTTCGCACGGGCAAAGCATCAAAACCATCGAAGCCCAGATTGCACAACTGAATGCAGCTTTAAGCGAGCGAAAGAAGGGGAAGGTTCCATCTCAACCACTGCCAAATCCTGTCACCCACAAAATGTACATGTTTCTCTTGAACAACAAAGCCATAATATGACTGCCGTGACTACATTGAGATCTGGAAGGATGTTGCACAACAATGTTGGCACTGATGATGACATCTCGGCCGCCGCTTCTTCTTCTTCTTCTTCTGCTTCTACTTCCTCTTCTTCGTCTTCAGAGCCTGCTCTCCATTCTTCACAAGGCTCTACTTCTTCTGCTGCTCCGAACGGACCCACATCTCACTCCACGAAAACACCAGCACTGGGATCCGTTCCAACTCCGCAATCTCCTCCACAAGTATTGGACTCAACCAATTTTAAAAATGTTCCATTTCCAAACAGGTTGAGGTTCAATAAACAAAATCCACAAATGGAGAAGATTGTGATGGTGTTTAAACAGGTTAACATTAACATACCCCTCTTGGATGCTGTTCTGTTGATAAAACTGCACTTTTAATATGACATTTTCCTACTATTTTTATATAATAAAAGGTGTTTATTATAAATATGAAACATATGAGGGTTTATCTGCAAAATATCTATTATTATATGTTTCTATATTATAATTAACATTGTGAAGGAAAATGTAAGCATATGATATCCTTGTATTATTTGGCCCATTTAAATATGCTTACCTTATTAAATACCATTGACAATTTCTCTTAAAACTATAATATCATAACAAATGGTTAAGATAATATCTCAATAAAAACAAATTCTACAAACATTATTTATTAAGTTATTGTGCAGAATTTATATCAGGACTGAAATCAAGGAAAATCCGAGTTGGCGAGAACAAACCTGCCTAAATAGGAAAGTAAACTGAAGAAATCAATTCTGGCAGAGATTTAGAAAAGATTTTCAGTTTCTAGATATTAAAACAGTCGACAGATGTCACCAGAAGAAGTCACCAGAAATTTAAGGCCAAGATCCCACCATAAGACCGCGGATCCGCGGTCAAATCCATCCAATGGCCGCGGTTCCGCCGCACTTTAAGGGAGTTGGGATTCTAGATTTTTTGGTTAGAATCGTAACAACTATTTACCATATTAGGAAACTAGAGTTCTGGCTCTGTGACTATAAATAAGGACCAAGAGCCTTTTGGAAAAATTATCAAACCGACGCGATCACGAAGTCCACGACGGCTCAAGAATCCTGGTTGATCATCAACAACTCATCTACCTCCTTAGAAGAGTTCGAGAAGCAAACTAGCATTTTGTAATCATTTTCTAAGGGAACAAAGTGTAATTAATTTTGTTGATTAATAAAGGTAGTTGTTTTCTTATTTTATTTCTTTGTAGTTTTTCATTATGTTTTTCCTCTCTATCTTTTCTTATCCCAACATGCACGAGTAATTCTTTACTTGTTAGGATTCGTAGGATTAGAGTAGATTAATGGATGATGAAGATCCTTAAACTCTTTTTACATCCTAAAAATTTATTAAACTTTATCAAAAGAATAGTTAATATCCTAATCGGTCACGCTATCAATTCATTGATAGTCACGACCACGATTAGAGATTAGATTAACAATTGTTTTGGTAAAGGCTAAACATGAACGGAGATCCATGTCAAGATAGAGGTTAAGAGTGGGAACCCTTTTCCCTCCAGAAACCCTAATCTACATGCATCACTGTCGATCTAGTTTTAAATTTATTAAAGGATAAAAAGAGTAATCTTTAATTAATCATCCATGACTACTAAATCTTAACGAACCCTACAAGCCCCCCTTCTACTATAAAAGCTACATCCATAGTTAATCTAAATCTATATTCTGCATCCTTATTTGACGTAGATCTAGAACCTACTACCATTCTTCACCATTCTTTATTCTTCCTCCTTTTTTTCTCAACATGCCTAAAGTAATATTAAAATATTCAACGTTTCCCAGAGGACGACCCGTACTCATCTCGGTCTAGCTACACGCGACACCGTTATTGATTGCGGTTACTACACACATTTTTTCAGATAAATCAAATGGCGCCGTTACCGGGGATACGTGCGTAATTTTTTTTCTTACTATTCGTGTTGAATTCTTATTTGATCAATATCATAAATAAAATAAAACCGCATCTTGCATATTTAACGATTAGTGTGCGATTTTTGCGAGCGAATCTGGAGTCACTTTAGCGAGGAGATAAAGATTCAGAGACATTCATCAAGACCCAGAGGAGAAAAGGAAGCAACAGTGAAAAAAAATTAAACAAAGATCCCCTTAAAGCACGGCGGAACCATGGTTATTGTGTGTAAACGGCTGCGGAACCGCGGCGATCTTGGTGAGTTGTGCCCTCAAACTTTTCTAGTATCTTTTCTCTCTCTTTTTCTCTCCTCTGAAAAATCCAATAATATATTTTCTGCAGGATTCTTTGCAAAATATCGCCGCTCAAAAATATTTTTGCGAGTTTTGTTTTGCGGTTTGATTTTTCATATTTTAATACGGACATTAAGGGGCAAAGACCAAATTCAGATTAGGTGGGGATTTCATCATCCTTCCTGAGCTCCATAAATCACAAAATGAGCATCCGTATCACCCTACATTAATTAAAAAATATCTACATTAAGACTCTAAGGACTGTCGCGCTTAATAAGGACAGAGGAATGTCGTGGGTAATCTATCGCTTATCCGCATTGCTTTTGTGGTGCCTAGGCAAGTGTGTCTAGATAAGTGGTTACTTAATTAGGCACGTTATTTTCGGTGATTCGTATAGCGGATACCTCGCATTTACCTGACCATAAGAGTAGTAAAGAGGTGGTAGAGGATTGATTCTGTGGCTTGTCCTTTGGAAGTCTAGGAGCGGTCTAGAGACTTGACCTAGGTAACCTTAGTTCTAGGGTTGATTGTGCATTTTTATGTTATTTGTCTCAAGTCCGACACACTTTTCAAAACAAACCAATCACACACACGCTGCCACTTGCGCTAAACCCGCTTAATGCATGCTCGGCTGGACACAGGATTCTAGTGTCCGTCTTGTCCGTGTTTATTCTATCGACTCCGAAATCGGTACTTCTTCGTTTTCCTTTTCCCCACCACCCACCACGACCGAGATGGACGGTTATCCATCAAATTTTCATTATACCACGCTGCTGCCACCCGCAGGTGCGCAGAATATACCATGCATATCTCTCCAAGATAGATGGTACCCTTCACGTGGTCCCCTTTCTACTTGTCTTTCTATTCCACCAGCCAATGGGGATAATTTTGAAATCAAACCCCAATTTATCAAACTGTTGCCCAAATTTCACGGGCTTGAGTCCGAAGACGCATACGTTTTTATAAACAAATTCGAAAACGTATGTGCAATGATTAACACGTCACAACTTTCTGTGGATGCTGTGCGTTTACGTCTTCTCCCTTTTTCTTTGTGTGATCTAGCCGAGAAATGGCTTTATAACACTGCCGCACATTCTATCTCTAAATGGGATGAATTCGTTGTAGCATTCCTTAAGAAATTTTATCCCAATCATAAGACCGCCCGTGTTAGGAGCAAAATCAATCAGTTTACCCAGCTTCCCAATGAACCATTCTGGAAATGCTTTGAACGGTTCAAGGATTTGCTTGTCCAATGTCCTCATCACGGAATCCACCGATGGGATCTGCGTCGAATTATATATGAGAGTATTGATCCCGCAACAAAACAGATCTTGAAACCATGTGTCAATGTCAATTCTTGTCGAAAGATGATGGTGAAGCTTGGAAATTCCTAGAAAATTTTGCTGAACACACTTTACAATGGGAAAGTGTTATGCCTATATCATCTAGTGAAGGTATTCATCAACTCGAGATTTCCATCGCAATGAAAGCCGAAATGGCCGCGATACAATGGAAACTCGACGCTATAGAAAACAGAATCTCTTCAGCCTCCCTAAACCAATACATGCTTCCTAAAACCGTGTGTGGTTGTTGTTCCGATCCATCACATTTGACGGAAGAATGTCCTTTGAATTCTCCATTTCAAGGTCAAGAACACACCAGTGCTGCTTTTCAGCAACGACCTAGAAACGATCCTTATTCTTCCACATACAATCAGGGGTGGAGGAATCATCCTAACTTTGCTTGGAACCAAAACCAAAATCAAAATCAAAACCAGTTCCAAAGCAATTATCAAAGACCTCCTCCACAGCAACAACAACTACCACCACCACAGAGTCAGCAGTCCTTTCAATCGCAACCTGTTCAAAACCCGGCCAATAATTCTTTCCAAACGACCGGTACCGATAACTCCTCTTCACTCGCACAAACTTTGGATTTGTTTATGAAACATTCGATCTAAATGTCGGCTGATATGAGGTCTTCTATTGATTCCATAAAGAAAGACTCCACCTCCCATGGTGAAAGTATTAAATCATTAGAAACCCAAATTGCACAGTTGAATGCCGCGATGAGTGCGAGAGAAAAAATGAAACTCACATCTCAACCCCTACCGAATCCTGGGCACTCACAAAGTTATAATGTGAGTGCCATTACCACGTTGAGATAGGGAAGAGTGCTAGATAATCAAATGGGTGAACGGATTGATGATGAGGAATCAATTGAAACCCCAGTTTCTACTTCTTCCCCTAATTCGTCTAATCTCCCACCTACTTCCGAGTCTATTCTATGCCTCCCACAAGGCTCGAACCCTCAGCCCACTTCCACAAATCTATCTGAAACGATCCCCACTCCAATTCTGGGATCCATTCCATCTCCACAATCCTCTCCAATGTTGGACCCAACCCTTATTGATAAAGCACCTTATCCAAACAGGTTAAGAAGCAACAGACCAAGTCCACAAATGGAGAAGATTGTGGAAATTTTTAAGCAAGTTAACATAAACATTTCTCTCCTAGATGCTATTCAACAAGTTCCGTCTTATGCGAAATTCTAAAGGACTTGTGCACTAGGAAGAGAAAAATCCAAGTACCTAAAAAGTTTTCTTTGCGAGTAATGTGAGCACTGCTTTTACACAACAACTACCCAAGAAAGGAAAGGATCCCGGAAGTCCTATAATTTCTATTTCTATTGGGGGTAAAAATATCAATCGTGCTCTACTCGATTTAGGTGCTAGTGTTAACTTGCTTCCGTATTCAGTTTATGAGCAATTAGGGATCGGAGAGTTAAAACCGGCACTTGCACTCTTCAGATGGCCGATCGATCTATCACCCAACCTAAGGGTGAGCTAGAGGATGTATTAATCAAAGTCGGGGAATTTATATTCCCTATGAACTTTATCGTTATAGATACACAACCTGTAGCGAACCCATGAAACTAAATTCCGGTGATTTTAGGTCGACATTTTCTTGCGACTTCCAACGCAATAATCAATTGTCGAAATGGTTCTATGACCCTATCCTTCGGGAAGATGTCAATTGATCTTAACATTTACAGGTTGGGAAGTGAACCCTCCGAACCCTATGCTCATGTGTGTTCTGTCAAAACAATAGATTCCGAAAGTAGCGAAATTGAAGAGCTTCACGATACTGATCTCGACTCCGCTACTACGTTGTTGTCCGGGTCAACATCTAACGCTAAATGTGAACCTTTTATGGAGTCAGAGTATCATCCCGTTCTTTCTGATGAGATTATTATTCGGGATATCGATGAAAGCTTCGAGGAAATCTTCGCTGATGAACTCGCATTCTTAGAACACATGGGCGTTGTGATGAATCAACCCCAACCCAAAGAAGTTGAACCGCCACATCTTCTTCTTATCAAGAATGAGAATGCGAGTAATCCATCGTCATTGTTTCGTCTCTACAAACCGAGACGTAAACCTTTTCCATTACACCTCTTATCTCCTCCCCACCTTTTCACGTCAATAGGCGACATGTTCTTCCACCAACCTTGGTGCTTTATCGATAAATTTTTTGAATGGTTGGTGTTGACTTTTGGTCTTTGTAAGGCTTTATTTTGACCAATAACTTTATCCCCCCAATGATTTTAATTGCTTAAAACTATTTTACTTAAGTTTGGGGGGGGGGATATGTTGGCTCTTGAAGGAAAATGATTTTTACAAAATTGTGAGCCAAAAATAAGTTTGGGGGAGAATTTTACTTTCACTATTTCATGTCCCCGTTACTAACTATTCTTCCCAAATCTACAGTTTTTTTAAGCTTAACAGATGACATGAGTGAGGACACTGCTGTAAACAGGTTTGGGGGAGGTTTGTGCTTATTCACGTGTTACTTTGTATTATACTATATATAAGCACAAATTTTTTTTGATAATGAAAGTCTGAAAGTAAAAATTTACATATGAAAGATAGAAATAGTTTGAGAAAAGCAAGAAAGTTAGATGTTTTCTTAAACGAAACTAGTAATAAGTAGTTATGAGCCGTTGTCCCAAGGGTTAGTAAGATGAAGGAAATCACTAATCTGAGGATAAAATTAAGTCTGAAAAATAGTCCTTATTCTTGACGCCAAACATCTAAATGTTGATACCCTACTATACACACTTACACATATCTTGAAATTTAGGATAATAGAGGATACCTTGAAATGCTCTTGTCTAAAAGCCATAATATAAAGGAAAAAAAAAGTATAAGTGGTGAAGAAGAAAAAAAAATGAACACTGGTTTTGTAATTACCAAGGCAGTATAAAAAAATATAGCGAGGGTGCTTTATTACCTAGTGCCTTAGACTAACTGGTTTGGGAGCCACTGCTAAGCCTTAGGTGTTGCAAGACGAGCAATTACGTCTAAATGCGCGAGCACATTTTGTAATCGGTCGGTTAGTACCTCAAGAAGTATTAACGGCCGCATGAAAGATGTATGAGCAATTCCATCTAAAATATTCACCAACTATAAAGTACTTTGGAAGATGGACAAGAGTATGATAGCTTGAATTGAATTCCCTAAGTGTAGGGATGTATTTTACACACACGTAGGGGTATATGATCAATTTTTGGAAGACAGATAGGGAGGAAGACTAAATGCGATGTTTTATTGAGGGATGATGTGGTTTCTAATATCTTTTCACGACCATTAAGATAGGGCTCATAGCAACCGAAAAGCTGGTATAGTTGGAAACTCTTATTTTCAAGTTCTTTCTTTTATAAGTTCTTATCTTTATATGTAACTTTCACCATCTTTCTTTTATTATATGATTTTGTGGGTGTAATCCGCTGAAACCCCTCAGGAGACAACACTCCTCCTACTAGGGACACCTAGAGGTTTAACGGCTTGTTGCACGTGCTCAGTGCAATCGTGTTGCCTACGAAAGTGTGCTATTTAGTTCTTTCTCCTTCTTTTGAATAACTAGTTTGCTCGGGACGATCAAAGTTACGTTTGGGGGTATTTTTTCAGTTGATAAAACTGTACTTTTAATATGACATTTTTCCTACTATTTTTATATAATAAAAGGTGTTTATTATAAATATGAAACATATAAGAGTTTATCTGCAAAATATCTATTATCATATGTTTCTATATTATAATTAACATTGTGAAGGAAAATGTAGGCATATGATATCCATGTATTATTTGGCCCATTTAAATATGCTTACCTTATTAAATACCTTTGACCAATTCTCTTAAAACTATAATATCATAACAAATGGTTAAGATAATATCTCAATAAAAACAAATTCTACTAACATTATTTATTGAGTTATTGTGCAGAATTTATATCAGGACTGAAATCAAGGAAAATCCGAGTTGGCGAGAACAAACCTGCCTAAATAGGAAAGTAAACTGAAGAAATCAATTCTGGCAGAGACTTAGAAAAGATTTTCAGTTTCCAGATATTAAAATAATATACAGATGTCACCAGAAGAAGTCACCAGAAATTTAAGGCCAAGATTCCACCATAAGACCGCGGATCCGCGGTCAAACCCATCCAACGGCCGCGGTTCCGCCGCACTTTAAGGGAGTTGGGATTCTGGATTTTTTGGTTAGAATCGTAACAACTAATTACCATATTAGGAAACTAGAGTTCTGGCTCTGTGACTATAAATAAGAACCGAGAGCCTCTTGGAAAAAATATCAAACCGACGCAATCACGAAGTCCACGACGGCTCAAGAATCCTGGTTGATCATCAACAGCACATCTACCTCCTTAGAAAAGATCGAGAAGCAAACTAGCATTTTGTAATCATTTTCTAAGGGAACAAAGTGTAATTGATCTTGTTGATTAATAAAGGTAGTTGTTTTCTTATTTTATTTCTTTGTAGTTTTTCATTATGTTTTTCCTCTCTATCTTTTCTTATCCCAACATGCACGAGTAATTCTTTGCTTGTTAGGGTTCGTAGGATTAGGGTAGATTAATGGATGATGAAGATCATTAAACTCTTTTTACGTCCTATAAATTTTATAAACTTTATCAAAAGAATAGTTAATATCCTAATCGGGCGCGCTATCAATTCATTGATAGTCACGACCACGATTAGAGATTAGATTAACAATTGTTTTGGTAAAGGCTAGACATGAACGGAGATCCATGTCAAGATAGGGGTTAAGAGTGGGAACCCCTTTCCCTCCAGAAACCCTAATCTACATGCATCACTGTCGATCTAGTTTTAAATCTATTAAAGGATAAAAATAGTAATTTTTAATTAATCATCCGTGACTACTAAATCTTAACGAACCCTACAAGCCCCCTTTCTACTGTAAAAACTACATCCGTAGTTAATCTAAATCTATATTCTGCATCCTTGTTTGACGTAGATCTAGAACCTACAACCATTCTTCACCATTATTTATTCTTCCTCCTTTCTTTCTCAACACGCCTAAAGTAAGATTAAAATATTCAACGTTTCCCAGAGGACGACCCGTACTCATCTCGGTCTAGCTACACGCGACACCGTTATTGATTGCGGTTACTACACACACTTTTTTCAGATCAATCAGATGCAATCTAACAAGTCCCTTCTTACGCAAAAATCTTGAAGGACTTATGCACTAAGAAAAGGAAATCATAGGTACCTAAGAAAGTTTTCTTAGCTACTGCCGTGAGTGATGCTCTTACCCAACCTTTACCTCAAAAAAGAAAGGACCCTGGCTGTCCTACGATTTCAATAACTATTGGGGATAAGAACATCAACCGCGCACTTTTGGATCTTGGTGCCAATGTTAACCTACTTCCTTATTCGGTATATGAGCAATTAGGTGTCGGAAAGCAGAAACCTACACAGTGTACTCTCCAAATTGCCTACCGATCCATCACCCATCCTAGGGGTGAGCTAGAGGACGTGTTAATAAAGGTAGGGGACTTCATATTTCCCGTTGATTTCATTATTTTAGATACACAGCCTGTAGCTAACCCCCGGAATCAAATTCCGGTGATACTCGGTCATCCATTCCTTGCAACCTCAAATGATGTGATCAATTGTCGAAATGGTTCGTTGAACCTATCTTTTGGAAACATGACAATTGAACTCAACATTTTTAAGTTCGGGAATCAGCCCTCTAAACCTAATGCTAATATACTGGACGTTTGCTCGATCTAAGAGATCACCCCGGAGGACTGTGAATTAGAAATTTTTTTGTTCGATCACAGCAATCTTAACGCCGCTAGTGCGTTCCTCCTTGAACCTGATACTGGTTTTACTCCCAATAATGACTACGAGCGTTTCACTTTCTCGAATGAACTTGAACAGTCACCACCCGAGTTTGAATCCTTTGAGTTTTCAGATGAGTTAGCTGAACCATCCAACTCGGTTGCTTACACTCATTTTGAACCTCTGCTGGAATCCTTTGAGTTTGAGACATTTTCACCGATTTTACCTTCAATCGTTTCACTTCCGACGCTCGAACTCAAGCTGTTGCCGTCTCACCTTATACACTTACTTAGGTGAGAATGAGACCCTCCCTGTTATCATCTCGGCTTCTCTAGCCACAGAGCAAGAGAAAGCCCTTCTGACGGTCTTGCAGAGCAATCGGCAAGCTTTTGGCTGGACTATGGCGGACATCAAGGGGATTAGTCCCCTGATAGTTAAACATCATATTCATATGATGGATGATGCCAAACCAGCCAGGGATCCACAGAGACGACTCAACCCAGTCATGAAAGAGGCTGTTAAAAAGGAGATCGTAAAGTGTCTTGATAGTGGTATCATTTATCCTATCTCTGATAGTCAGTGGGTTATCCCCATTCACGTCATCCAAAGAAATCGGGCATAACGGTCATAACAAATGAGGTGAACGAGTTAATTCCTACTCGCACCCAAACTGGGTGGCGAGTATGCATCGATTATAGGAAACTCAACGCCACGACGTTGAAGGACCACTTTTCATTACCTTTCATTGACCAAATGCTTGAACGATTGGCTGGGCATGAATATTACTGCTTTTTGGATGGCTACTCCGGATATAATCAAATCCCCATCGCTGAAAAAGATCAGGACAAGACCACATTCACTTGTCCTTTCGGCACGTTTGCATATTGTCGCATGCCCTTTGGGTTATGCAATGCGCCCGCTATTTTCCAGCGGTGTATGATGGGAATTTTTTCAGACATGGTGGGAAAATTTTTTTGGAGATCTTCATGGATGATTTCTCTATTTTCGGTGACTTCTTTGATAAGTGTTTACTACATCTAGACGCTGTCCTTACCAGGTGTAAGGATAATAACCTTACTTTAAATTGGGAGAAGTGCCACTTCACGGTGCGTGAAGGTATTGTCTTAGGACATGTCATCTCGCAAAATGGCATTGAGGTGGATAAAGAGAAAATTGAAGTCATTTCCAATCTCCCTCCTCCCAAATGCGTCCGAGACATTAGAGCTTTTCTTGGCCATGCCGGTTTCTATAGACGGTTCATCAAGGATTTTAGTAAGATTGCTAGACCCTTGACTCTTTTGCTGGCCAAGAACATCACATTCGATTTCGACTCAAGCTGTATGAATGCATTCGAGTCATTAAAAAGCTCACTCACTTCTGCTCTTGTTATTTCTTCTCCTGACAGGACGCATCCATTTGAGATTATGTGTGATGCATTCGATTTTGCCATTGGTGATGTCCTTGGATAGCACATCGATAAGATGCCACATGTAATCTATTATGCTAGCCGAACCTTGAACAATGCCCAATTAAATTACACAACAACCGAGAAGGAATTCTTGGCTGTTGTGTTTGCCTTAGAAAAATTCAGGCCCTACTTGATCGGCTCTCCAGTCATCGTATACACGGACCATTCAGTTCTTCGCCATCTTTTTGCGAAGAAGGATGCAAAATCCCTGCTGATACGTTGGATTCTCTTACTCCAAGAGTTTGACCTTGTCATCAAAGACAGAAGAGGATGCGAAAACATAGTCGCCGACTATCTTTCACGCCTCCCTTCTTCGCCGACGCTTCAATTTCCGATAAACGATTTTTTTCCGGATGAGAAGCTCTTGACAGTATCATGCGAACCTTAGTTCGCAGATATTGTAAACTATCTAGCCACCGGACTATTGCCGAATGAATGGTCAAAACAGGACAGACTCCGATTCCTATCCCAGGTAAAACACTTTTACTGGGACGAACCTTATCTGTTTAAATAATGTCCCGACCAGATTATTCATCGGTGTGTCCCCGACAATGAATTCAAGAGCGTGCAGTCATTTTGCCACGATCAAGCATGTGGAGGGCAT